>CM034153.1:529439996-531839996 GCA_019776745.2 Taxus chinensis | reverse complement strand
GTTTAGCGACAAGGTGAATGAAGTTGAACATGACATATCGGGTTAATGTGGGTTTAATGTGGCTCACTCAGGGTTGGATGCGGTGATGATAGGGTTACATTGTACGCGATGGGATCAAGAAGTAGATCAGGGAGAAGGCCAACTTGGTGTAAGGGATATCATAGGATATTTTACAAATTTTGATGCAAAGAAGGGTATGATAACTCAGTCTCAAAATCACACCCCATCTCACCTAGGTGAGGAAGAATCAACCAGCTCGGTGTAGTGTTGTGAGTATATTAGTGTGGGACGTTGAAAGGGGAGTTAAGAAGAACTTGATAGGTCAACTTGGTAGAGTGAGGAGTTAGAGAGTAGAGCAACTCAATAGAGCAAGGGAGTTAGGAGCTATGTAGGGGGGTATAGCTTGGTCAGGAGGCCGAGCTAGCTCAATAAGGAGTTACAAGAAGGTAGAGAGGTGAGTAGGGAACCCAAACCTCTAAATTTAGAGGTCCCTCCAACTTTGGTAGTTCTGATAAATTTATATGCGACTAAAATCACCACTAAATTTAGTGGTTAAACACCTACAACACCTTGGGGAACATTTTTTTAATTTTTTCCGATTTCTTTGTTGTTTCTTTTAAATGCAACAAAGTTACAACCTACACAATTACCATGAAGACAACATAGATAGTAAAACACACCTGCAAACACAATTGTGAGCTTAATGATGCTAAATTTACACAAGGGTTAATACAAACACTAAGAAATAATAAAAAATATGAAATGGAGAGAAATAGAGCATGGCTATGTCCCACCGAACGTGCCATAATGTGAGCATGAAAAAATTAGTAGAAGTGGAAAGATAAGTAGATACAAAAAAAACTCTCCTCCAATTTTCTCTTACAAACCTCAGATAAGATTGTTGAAGTGTTTAAACTTGTAGAATCTTGTAAATAGTTGGATTGTGGGTGATCTAATTAATCACTAAATAAAGGAATAATTCTTTGAGAAAATGATCACACATATTAAATCTTCTAAGAATTATCCATGGATTTTCCAACATTCTACAATATTCTCCAACCATTATAGTGAAGAGTATTGCACATTTTTTACAAAAAGAGGAGAGGCCAAGTAGTGGTTGAAGGTGATTAAATGAAGTTATCAATGTATATGCTTAAAATAGCACTAGAGGAAGTTGAAACAGTTAAAATGGATTAAATATCCATTAAGGGAAAATAAATTTTTAGTTGGAATATGTTTACATTCGGGAAGGTGGTTGTATGTGCAACGTTACTGCTTCCACCTTTCTACGATTTTGGAAGTGGATTAGGAGTGGATTTGATTAGGATAGTGAAGTGGAGTCTAAGAGGATTCCAAATAAGAAAATATATTTATTTTCCAATTTGATTACTTATTTAATTGGCTATGAAATAGAGTAAATACTTAACCATTTAATTAAATAAATATTTAATTAATTTAGCTAAAGGTTTAGGAATTAATTTAATCATTTCCAAAGGGTACAATAGAATGTATATGAACTAATTAATTAAATTAATAAATTCTAAGGGATGTGAATAATTGAGAATAAAATGGAAATAAACATCCATTTTTGGGGTGTCTACACCCATCCATAAGGATATCATCCAAAGCCTAGGAATCCATTTCAAGAAGAATTAGTCATTGTAGAAACTAAAAGATTTATAAGAAATAAAACTACCACAAAAAAAAATACAAATTACGCCACAACTAAAGCTCAAATAACAACCATTCCATAAACAAAATACAAACCTAAAGAGCATACTCTTACAAAATATATTACTCTGTTGTTAAACCCAAATATTTTTATGACACCTACTGAAAATATGGAAAGTTGAATTTCTTAGGAACTTGACACCATGCATTGCAATATTTCTCTAATGGATCTCATGCTTAGATATCCATATTATAGAAAATTTACCATGCAACATTTTAAGATAAATAAGAATCCCCAAAAACATTGATATTAAGAAGCCTACTTAGAATGCACAATATACACACAATTGAAACCATATCTAAATCTCATTCAAACAACAAAAAAATTGATATAATTCTAAATGGAGATGAAATACTTGATAGATATAACACTCCTCTCTTTATTAGATTCATTGTCAATGAATCCAAAATACGAAGATTCTTTGTAGATAAAGGTTTTAACATCAATATCACCTCCTTATGGCTAATAAAAAAATTGTGATATTCTTAAAATGAATTGAAACAATCACAATGTAGCTCTGATAGATTTGAAACAAATAACAAAAACATGCTCGTATGCATTTGGTTCCCTATCAAAGTGGGACTCAAAATTGTATTAACTAAGGCTGTGTTCCATAACCTTACAATATCCTATAGTATTCTATTAGGAAAACCTTGGACTTACTGAATGAGAGTAAATTATTCTTCTAAAAGAAAATATAGTATATTCATTCACAACTACATTCGTTATAAGCCTAAAACTAACCCAAACCCATGGGGAAATCCCATTTTCTAACCATAAAAATTAGTTATATTTCCTGTAACTAACACCATCATTAATGTTCCATTACCCATATATATAAACATGCATCGTGATTTATATGGTACCACAATAGATTAAAATTATGATGAACAAAATGAGATTAAGAAAAGCAACACATCCAAGCTCACAAAATTTGTAACTGAAAGGCTCATGTATTCTGCTAACAAGACTTCCATGTAAAGTGTGGATTTATTTTTATGGTGTTTTGAAAGCATTAGCTTGTATGTTCAAATCAAACTTATGGGAAATATGTCATTATTCACCTTGAAAAAAACTCATAGCACAAGAGGAAGTTGTTATAACATATGATACATTTCTTGTGCACTTATGTTATGGTATGCAATAGTTATCTTATGAATTTATGGTATAAGAAAGATCCCTCCCATCCTCGTTATGGTATGCAATAGGGTTGGGAATTTCATATCAATTGGTATATCAATGTTGTATTCATTCATTGATGATATGCCAATAAGTGGAAACTTAATTGAATTTCTCAATCATACGCCTAGATATTCTACGCATGTTCTTATTTCTTGTATTTATGTGTTTGTATTAGGTAACATAAATACATAAGAAGATGTTTATTGTTGGTATTATTGATAGCTATCTTAGTCTTTGTAAAATTCCTCTTCTATATAATTTGATGTTGGAATATCCATATTTTTTGTCACATAAAATGGTTGTAGGTTCCCTTACCCTTTTCTATTCAAAGATTAGTAACAAATGTGTTGCAATACTATTGTTATTACCAAAAATAGGAGCCAAAAAGGAGTAAAAAATATTTGTAGATAAAATTAGCAGATACATTTACTTTCTTACATAATAGCCTCCTACAAACCATGAAGGAAGTCGAGTCAAAATTTTCCTTAAGTTATCACAATGAGAAACAAAGTTCTAGTAATTCCTCTTTCAACATTTGATCACTGTAAAATTTTGTAGCTCCATAGTCTAAAACTAGTTTTCAGCAGCAAGAGTAGTATGGCCATGATTTATTATTTCCCTTCCATATAACTCCTTGAATTGCATGGTGTTGTGTGGGGGACCACATGAGGAGATAGGAATAATTTTCTATTGAATTTGTGCCCATATAATTGGATCCTTTTGGCAAACATGGTGAAGGATTTATCTCTAATCCATAATAGATAACCATATGAGAGAGGATTAAAACATGATCCCAATCCATCTAGCACAATTTCAAATAAGTATTCTTACATAAAATGCCATTATGTGTATAGTATTTAAGATGTGACAAGGGGAAAATTTTTCCCTCAACTTTAAGTTCTCAATTAGAAGCGACCATCCATTAACATTCATTAATTCATTGAAAATCTACTTCATCCTAATCCTATAAATTCTATAAGACTTTCAACTGAAGAGATAAAAATTCCTTTTGAAACACATAATCCTCCATATTGATGTTCCATTTTGTAAGAGATCTTATGGGGTATATAATTCTCCTTAGATTAGAAGTGGAACATCCATATTTTACTACTCATAGACAATCCTTTCCTTTTCCCAAAGGGATTCATTTTGTAGCTAAGACAAAAATGCCCTGATATGGACCTCTCATTCATTAATTCATTGAAAGGCTACTTCATGCTAATCCTATAACTTCTATAAGACTTTCAACTGAAGAGAAAACACTGCCTTTTGAAAAACCTAATCCTCCATTTTGTAAGAGATATTATGGGGTATATACTTCTCCTTAGATTAGAAGTGGGACATCCATATTTTACTATTCATAGACCATCCTTTCCTTTTCCCAAATGGATTCATTTTGTAGTTAAGACAAAAGGCTCTGGTATGGACCTCTCATACTACATAATTGATATTCCAATTTATCATATTTGGTAAAACAAGGTTGTGAACATATGCCTCACACATCATATTTTTTGTGTCCTTGGTATCCAATTTTAAGGCTTTAGATAACATTGTTAGAGAAGTTAAAATAAGAGGTTTTTTTATGTAATTCCCTTTCTAGAAGGAATTTTAATTAGTTCTCCATTAACAAAGCTACAAATACCCTAGGAGGTTCCCAGCATTTGAATATTCTCTTCGCTAAATAGATAAATAGGTCAAGGGAGGTTTACAACTCTCTAATTTCCCCTTAATTCTCCTCCAACTCATGCCTTTTCCTCTCCATCTCTAGATACAAATTCCTAATTTTTAGTTTCTATTCTACAATAATTCTATATGCTTATTCTAATGAAAATCATTAATCCCTATATGTCACATCAATTTTAACATCTTGATGCCTCTCACCCAATTCCCCTTTTAAGGAACCCTCATCCACCTCATGTTGATAAAAGAGTTCTCTTTCCATCCTTGATGTCCAAGTTTTAGTATGAGAAGAGGTAAAATATCACTCTTTGAGGGGATAATGTATGGTGTCATAAATTTCTTGCTCTAAATTTAATATCATATCATCTACCCCAACCTCCGTGGGTAAGCTCTTCTTTCATAACCTACTCTTCTTTCTTCCCCCTCCTGATTTTCTATTAGAATTTCTCAACCTATTTGATAAATTTCTATTCTATAAGGTATAAGGTTCACATTTAGAGAGGAAGGAAACAAACCTAGAACATGAATCCTCCTAAGACACTTTCCTTCTACCTAATTCTACGGAGATGAATAACTTAACTAATTCATGATGGTCCATGGTCTTCATATTTCCATTTAAAATATCCCCAATAGTTATTTCCACAAATTTAAACATAAAAAATGGAATAATAATCCTATATACATGCCTAAGATGTATCAAAATTTGAAAATGATACCCAAAGAAGAAACAAAATATACCCTCACTAGTCAAATATTTCATTACACATTCTGCCAAAAGAGGCCAAATTGATGGAAGAGACAATATTAATATCCCCTTACCCATGTCTTCCACCTCCTCCCTATGTTGAAATAATTATAATAGAAGATAATTAATCCTTGTCTTCACATTAATGGTAGATAAGTTCTCAAAACACCCTTACTTGTGTCTTCTACCACCTCCCCGGGTTGCATAAATTCCTATAGAAGTTGATAAATCCTTGTCTTCAATGTGTACCAACGACCACTTGTCTTTGATAGCGCCATGACATGAGAGATATTTTCCTTAATAACTACTATCTTCAATCCCTTCACCATTGTAATTTCTCCCTATAAGGATTTAAAGTTTTTATCACATTGGCCTTGTTGAATCAATACAATCTTTCAAAGAAAATTATCCATCCTACAAATTATGAAATACATCATAAAAATCCAATGGTATATTTATCTTCACATGTTCCTCTAGATCAATCTTTCATACCTTCCCCATAAAAACCTAAAAAATATTGCCCACACATCATCACTCCCTCATAATTTTTTTTTACAGTTGTAAAATTTCTTTATCTTAGAACTTCTACTTCAATCGAATAAAAATATAACACCATCATATTAATTTGAAGTGAGAATAAAATAAATCCCAAAAAACTTTCTTGCATGCGCTTTATCCTTAGCCTTATTAAGTTGCAATAGTGTTAGATCTATAATTGAAATCAATGTAAGCTACCGTACAATTTCCCTTTTTAAGACACTATCATTTATTATTATTATCAATGCTCTAAAGAATGAAGCATTATGGTCATATGGAAGAAAAAATGGGGGCTTATTATCCCCAACTTACATAAAATGTATTCACTTGGTGGTAGAAAATTTTTCTACCACTATTTCAAGACAGTCCATTTTGACAACTTCCATCAATTCTTCAACCAATTTCTCCAACAATGTTTTTCTTCCCATCTTCTTCCCCTTCAGAGAAGGAGAGGGTAAATTATATTTCTTCTTGTGTTTTTGAGACACATATAACTTAGGGCCTACTCTTTCCTCACTCAATTCATTGAAGCATTAATAACACCCTTTTTATTTACAATATGAACTAGATTAGATTCTATTTAGGACAATTGTGTACCGCTACCAATTCTTTGGCTTCCAATCCTTGCTTAAGGGAATCCACATAAACAAAAAAAATTAGACTCTAGGGATTGATTATGCGTACCTAAAGAATCCTTAAGTGGATAAATGGAATCTAAGATCCTAGAGTTGCTAATTTCTAGTTTTTCTTCTTATTTTTTTGAGCTTAGATCATGGTCTCCAAGGGTATAGAAGAAAAAAATTTAACATATGTCAAGTCCAATTTCATATCCTTATACCCCATCCTACATCAAACCCTGTCTCCTCTCCCACTAGGAGGGCCCCTCTAGATCTATATTCAACAGGGTCCCCATAGAGAAGATATATAGAGAGAGGGAAGGGGTATCCCCTCACATATCTATATCTTATCTTAACTCAAGCGAAGTGTGAAACAATCTTTGTATATTATATAGATATGTAGTTACCTATCTAGAGGTCTCAGGAATCCCCATACTTATCTCAATATTTATCAACCTCCCTATATAGATATGACATTTCTGCATCTAACGACTAGTTGACTTAAGAATCTAGTTTGTTTGGTGCATGTGATCCACGTCAGTAGTCCTATTTTTTCCAATTAAAATCTATAATATGTCCCATATCCCATATACCATATAGAAAAGAGGGGGAAGGAGGACTCCCCTTCCTAAATATCTTTGGCCTATATATTTCCCTGATTCCTTCATCCCTTGATTTTGATTCATAGTTTACTTCATACCACTAGGTATTCCTCACCATATGGCGATGATCAAGATCCCATCGACCATTTCTCTTCATATATGGCAATAGAATATATCAATATATCTAATGGGGGAACCAATGAAACTATATAAAGGGGAAAATATCTATAGTATAGTTAGGCATACATGTAGAAAGAGCCTCGAAAACCTAATAAAATATAGTTCAGGGAGGAGAAATTGACCAATGGGAGAGGATTCGATTGAATACAGAGATAGAGTACCTATCTATAGTTTGAACTATACAAATATAGATATAGATATATATAGGGCCACCCCCAATTCTAGATAATTCACCCCCTCCCCTATGTAGATGGGGATAGACCCCAAACCCTCTACGACCCCTATCTAATTTATATTAGTTGGTTTTCTATGCTCTCATCCATTAGGATGAGAAGGCTGATCAAGGAGTGATAAATAGTCTATATATAGTTTAATTGATGCTTAACCAAACAAATAAGTTAAGAGATCTACATTTCACACTACCAATAGGTTCCCATACAGATGGGATATCCCACCCTTCTATATGGCATGGCTCATCAGCTATACCATATAGATATATATATTTTGGGATGGGGGTGGGGCAGTTAGAGTTATGCCACCCATTTCAGCCCTATCTATATATAGGGTCGACCCAGGGTAGATAGGTTTCTTCCCCATCTCTATATGGGGACTCGGGGGAAGGTCGACCCTATATAGAGAATTGGCCCTATAAAGAATCAGTTGAAGCATACCAATCATAATGGTGATATTATAGGTCTGAGCCATACTAATCCTATTCCTTGGATCCAAAGATCATTTATGAATAAAACCCTTACTATTCCTATCTTACCCCCTTACCACCAGGTCTTACTATCCGGTTGGGAGCTGACCCCGATAGGAAACTCTGGAGGTGCATATATATATATATCCCTCTATATGATGCACCCCTACCTTGAAATCTCTATTTTATTGGATGGGGCTACTTCAGATATGCGCACACGCACGCGTGCACGTCACACACACACACACATATAGGGTGGCTTAACCCTACCCTAAACTAGTTAATAAAAACATCCCAATCCTCATAACAACATCCTAATTATATTATATATGCCCTATATATTGATCTAGAAAACATATATGGAGACTCAACCCAACCCAATTATTATTAATTGAATATATAGAGGGGTTCCACATGAGTCAATCATTGTGAGGGTATTTTTCTCCACCTATCCATACGGTTCCATATCAAATATATGGGTTAAGGCTAGTTCTGGTGGGGCAGGTGGCATATAAAGTTTTATTTCTCTTCTCCATTTAATTCATTCCATCATTTTACATATATATCTAAATGGATAGGGCATGTATCAACACAACATCAGTAATTAAGCCAAATAATCTAGTCGGGTGAGACATCCTACGATGCCATGATACACCCATTCTTATGGCCATTCCTTTATTCACTCTGACTTTCACCCTATCCATATCTATATGGATATGGGTCTCCCCCTTGTATCTATGTTATTCGCTATGGAGTATAGAGCTTTCCCTATAAATATCTATGGCCTCTACCCCCATCTATATCTATGGGGTTGAGTGATTACGATATATAGATAGGTAGGGCCACATATTATCTATTTGTCCCTTGAGTGTAGCTTGATCGACGGATAGGTTGATACTAAATGAATTCACTTTGTTTCCCTATTTCCGCATGTCCTCTAGATGGGGTGGAGTGAGTCCAATGATCAGGAAAGATTATTTGATAAGAATATCCTCCTCCCATATCAGATATGAATATGATATATAATGCCCCTCTCTTTATATAGATACATGACATTGGATCCATATATAAAGGCTTGTAACCATCTACTGAATATAGAGGATCACCATCATCACTCATGCTCTTTAGACTGGTATAACCCAACCAGTTGCTTAGGACTAGTCTCAATCATGATATGCATCTTAATATGAGAATGTTGATAAAAAATAGCCTCCCATATTAAAATCCTTTGGATTAATGTCAAAGGAAGAATAATAATTTTTTTTGTTTCTATCCTCCCTAGATTAGTAATAAACACTCTCACTTGTTTATATGTACATATCTTGAACAAATCCTCATACTCAATATAGAGTATTTCCTATAAAGTGTCAACTAAATAATTTTAGAATAGGGGTCATTTTTATCATTTACAATTGTAAAAAGGAAACATTATTACCAATCTATATAGAGGGGTAAGGGAGGCCTAACCCATATACCACATATCTAAAGGGGCATCACCATATCTAATAAATAAATTCTATAGGGAGGGGGAGTAGGGATCTTGAATCAAGCCTGAAAAACCCACCAAAAGAATATCCAATAATTGAAAGAAACTCCTTCTTCCAATACTCCAAATGGTAATGAGTAAAGTCAAGCATAACAATATTCCAATATAGAAGAAAATTCTTCTTTCATAACATTTGATTTCCAAGAATAGATATGGATCTATTTTTCATTATGTGACAAGTTTTTATCAAGGATTCACACTCTCCCCTTAGGAGTATTATATTTCACCACAAACTAGCTTCTCATCAAATACCCAAGGTTAGATATGAAGAATGCATCCTAATTTTCTTGGAACTAGGATTATATAATCTCCCTTTCCAAGATCTTGCCAGAAATTTTCCTAAGATTTCCAAAGACTCTAGATTCCTACATTTTTCTAGGATCAAATCTTGAGGAAGCTCAAGTCTCTTGACATGATGCAAATAATCCAAAGGATGGTTAAGAATTATTTTTCTGAGAACTACTCTCCATATTATGATTTATCTTCAAGTCATTATGAAGACCAAATTTTATTCAATTCATTTAGATGTTTAGCTTCCTTTTTCAAAAAGATCTTTATTTTTAGGGCTTCCCATAATGATCCATATAATTCCTTCATTTGATCCTTCTTCTCTTTAGAAAAAGCGTTGATAAATTCACAATATATAGTACATCCCATTATGATTTAAAATTCCTTGAAGAGGTGAGACAAACCTCAAGTGGTTATTTTTGAGCCATAAGAAGTTATTCCATATCTAGGTTGGTATAGAAATTTATTTTCTTCCATCAATTTCCCTGTTCCATAGCTATAGTTTGACCTGCACATTATTTAGTTCAATCTAGGTCAAAAGTAATACAAGTCCTCAACCTCCTATTATTAATACCATAGGGCCATCACATCTTTTCCCCCCAAATTCACCATTCACAACCTTTGTATTCAGTTCTATCTCATCCTCCTCTTTCGTAGCCTAGAATTTCCCCTTCAGTTATTACCAAACACACCAATAACATTTTTAACATTGGAATATCTGGTAAAGCCATGTGAAAACATCTATAGAATGAAGAGGTAATGCATCAAGGAGATCATGGTGGCCTCATGGATGTTAAAAGTTCTTCTTCTTATTCTACTACTATCTTAATTCTTCCATTACATAATATTGACATACATTAGTAACGTTCATAATTTTGTTTTTAAGACCCATTTCTTCTAATAATGAGTATGTCTAGTTGTTGTAGTCATCGAAGGAAGTTGTCTAAGAAAATGTGCTCATGTCGTAAGGAAAATTTACGGTATGCTCACTATATTTGTAGGTTTTTATTATGCATAAACTATTTATTTGTCATAAAATATCTTATCTGCTTCTTGTACACCTCCTTAGTGTTTCACTACAATGATTTGTTGATGTATTTTTGATAATATTTAGTGTATTTATAACATTTTTGGTGGATTTTATTTGCCTATTTTCTCTTCTTTATTTTATTGTTTCATTTTTTTCAATCCAAATTTTAATTGTAATATATCTTTATATGCATATAATAAAGATGACATTGTTATTTTTTCCCAATGTTGATATTAGGTGATTGCGTTATAATACAATAATAAATGCACTTATATGGAAAGCACATAAGAAATACTTAATAGATAAAAATGAATATTATAATGTACTAATAGAAAATATATTTTATTAATAAGAAAATACAAATTTACAATGCTTACAATATATGGTCTCATAATACCCAAGAGGAACGTAAATCTAGAACTTGTTGAATATTTAATTCATTTTTTTCTTGCATGTCCTTAACTAAAGGAAGAAAAAATAGTTATAATGATATACATGGTTGAAAATTTAAATAGAAATGTAGATGCAGAAGATCTGAAGAAAAAAGGACATCATCAAATGGTTTGGCATTGCACACTCAAGAATTGATTTAATGTCAATAGAAATATTGAGGTATTCAGATGTATGATAGGGGATCGTAATAAAAATATTAACAATGAGCTACCAATATTTTGGGTGGCTGCCCATTTATATTCTAAATACACTCAACCCACAAAATAAATGGGTATTATGTAGCAATGCCATGATTTTAATGATTTAATTGTCCCACCCACATTTCATGTATAAGGTAAGGGCATTGAGGGATTTAATCATAAGTCATCACTATGGCTTACGATGTATGTGTTAATGATTTGAACCATCTCTTCACACAATAGATAAGTGAGTTTTACTTTATTTGGAATTTTTACTAGAATGGGAATTGGTCACAAAGGTGTTAACACATCCAATATAAATATTTATACTATCAATTGCACTTGAGGTGAAATACATGCACGAAGAGGGTAAGCTACAATGTTTATTTAGATGTACTAAACATGCACCATTTTGAGGATCTAACTTGTAAAGAAGAGTAGGGTCTGAGTACATTGCAAAATATTCTCATATCAGTGTTGTGTTCTTATGTATATCTACATGTGTGTTAGTCTTGAGCAATTATAAATTCTTCTCTATCAAAGAAAAGAGTAATGCCAAACAACTGAAAGTATTATCATTTTTTTAAATTCTCGGTATAAAATTTCATCTTCCTTTATTGTTGGAAATTGGTATATATCTATTTATTTGAGGATCAAAATTGGAAATAGATATAGAGCATAATGATTCCCAAAATCTACCAAGGCCAACAATATTAAAATCAATGAAATCAGGTGAGCTGATGGCAAACTAACTGTTGATGAAAATGAAATCAATGATACTGTAGACACCAAAATTAGGTCACACTCCCCTTGGTCCCCTTTTGAATAACTAACTTGAACATACTCATCTAACATTAGCTCCCCTTTCACCCCATATTAACATTAATTTAACTATCCATAATTAATTCAATACTCACCCTCACTCCATTTATTAATTTAATTACTTTAATTAAATGGATGCACACCTCACATAGCCACCTCACCTAGACACCTCAACTATAGACCTATTCATAACATGTTTCCATAACTAAGACTTAGCCCTACTTACCTTAATGAACTAAGAATTAGTATAACCCTAAAAGCACATGCATATTATTCCTCTAACCAAATTCCTACATATCTAAGTGCAACATTCCATTTAGACCTAGACACAAACTAGAAAAGATGGAAAAAATAATCCAAGATCTACTATTTTAGGAAACCTAGGATATCCCGCCTTAACCGATGCCGTTCAACCCGAAACCGATGCTCGATCACCCTAAACTGTCATCAGTTACCATATAACCATTTTGGTAACCTTCTTTGGGAGGTTAGACACATTCTCAAGTTTTAGAGAAAAGGATATATACATGCAAGCTAGAACTAGAGCTATTTCACACATCCAGACAGCCATAACCATTGATCAAAAGGTATTTGCATTCACAGGAGCACTCTCGAGGAAGCACTGCCTACAACAATTGATCACCATTTCATTGATCAACCATCACCACCACATTGGCCATTGAACCTACACAAGTAGTAAGTGTGTTTCTAACATGCACCATTTCACTTCTATTCAGTTTATAAGGTTCTTCACCTTTGTTTATCAACCACCATTTATATTTTTACCTCACCACTATTGCCTTCTTATGAACCCGATCATTCCCATCATTCATAACCATTTTAATCACTTCTATCCATTCCTGAGTACCTCTGAATATTCCCAACACCTCCCTAGACATAAATCAACTCCTTACCATCTCTGATTAAGTCTCAGAAAAATCCCCAAAACCACGAACTATTGAGTTATTATCTGCCCGCCTTAACCGTCGTCAGTTTTTACTAAACCATCATTCGTCATACTAGACTGACGTCTGTCTCTGTATTTGGTAGTCCTGCTAATACCATATCCCTATAACCCTTTTCCAAGTGACCCAAGTGACCTAGAATCTGACCTTGACCTATTCCAACACCTTGATTATTTACTTTATTTCTAGATCTGATCATAGCCTAGCCTGTTATGTTAGATTTTCTTATTGTATTTGGATGAGATACCTAAATCATATCAACTACAGTAGAACCTTATTTATTTATGTCATTTCTTACATTAAATTTTATTAAACAGTGGGTTGACTACCACCGAGGAAGTATCACACTTCCTGGATCTAGCACATGCTAGGCAGCCCACTGACATATATTGTTTAACTCTTTCTTGTGGTCTTGTTGTGTATTTCAGGTAGTTCCTCCTAGCCAAAAGGAATCTCTCACAGTCAGCATTGGATCAAGAAGTCAAAATTCGCATACAATGACCTTCAAACTGACCATTCGCAATAGGTATTCCTCCTTAGTCCACACCCTTATCTGTTTTGTCTAAATCCTTAAAGAAAATGGTGAAACATTTTTGGCATGCCCGGTGGGACCCATCCTGGGTTCCTTGCATTTTATTCATTCTTAGGTGAAAGTTGTGTGTTTTTTTTCCCTTCTGAAAATCTTACACATTAATTTTCCTCTCTAGAATCTTCCTCTCTTTCTATTTTCTAAAAGCAATCATGTTTTTGGTGCTATAAAAATAATACTTCTTTTCTTTCATTAGTATTGCATTAGTGAAATAACATTCCTCTTCCTATTCATTACTTGTTACATCAGAATATCACACTTCGATTTGGGCTTAAAAAACTTGCATAACATTATGATTCATTGCATCTTAGCTCACATTAAAATGAGGGCAACCTATATGTTGGAAGTCATGCCCAACTGATGGTTGACATAACTGAATCATATAAAAGCACATTCTTTCTTCTCTCTCTTTTCCAAACTGCATAATTTGAAATATATACATCTTCTTAAAACAACATCCCACCCAGAAGAAGCTGTCAACGATCACACGATCAAAGGATTGATAGTGGGCACCCAACTAGTTATCTCTATCTAGTACCCCATCAGAGGACGGCCTACCCCCACCATAACATAACCTGAAACCTCACCTTTAGAATTTCCTTCTTCGTAGGAAGCCTTCCCAACCAAAAACTCTACTCTAAATTCACGAGTCAGTCTTTTAAATAGCATAAGCTAAACACACTAAATTCACTTGTTGGATTACGTATTTTTCTTAGCTTTGTGCTTGACTTATGTTTTGAGGTGTGAGGATACGATTCTTCATTTTTTATTTTTTCCTTTCACACTCTATCATCACAGTTGGAGTATTCTAACTTTCTCAGAGTGTTAGGACCTCATCTTATCATCCCCAGACTTCTGGGTTGATTATTCATCTAATCTAAATTCATAAAAAAATCATTTTTCTTCATTCTTCACATTTCACAGTAACTGACATTGATCCAGTGACCACTGTCAGTTTACATCTGACCGCCATCGGTTTACCTAACTAGTGTTGGTTCCTTGTTCTTTTGGTTAATTTACCCAAAAGACACTTATCTCATCTTCTCTTCTATTTAGAGTCTTTGTGTATCATTGTACTCTCTGTACTCTGATAACAGTCATCCTATACAACTTTCCTATCTAAAAATCATTAGTTTCTACCTGCTGAAACTGTCATTTTTTCTAACAGTAACCGGTATCGGCTCCTGTAACCGACATCGGTCACCCCTTAACCATCGGTCAGCTAGATTAGACCGGGGTCGGTCACTTCTGTTTTTATTTTAATCAAAACATTTACCAACTTTCCCTCCTAGAATTTGTTTTGTCCCATCTCTGTTTTTCCCTGTGTCATTTACAGAGTATAGTTCATCTGATATACACTGATTCACATGGTGTTGACTCGTAGCCAAACTAATGCCCTCGTATTTCATGCTAGGTCATCAACCACTCCCACCTAGTCCATCACCACCATCCATTCTATCACCTATGGATCCGACTCAGCTTATCCCCATTGCTACCAGTGATGAGGAGTTTGCAAGACTCCTCGACCAGAATCCCATTGCCCTCCAGTACTACCTTGCTCATTATTCCACCCGGGATTCCTCAGGACAGTTAATATACGACATGCCTATATCTATCCCCCCTACTCTAGCCCCCACTTTGTGTCAGCTAACACCAGCTTGGTGCTACCGTCATCCACTTTATCACATGTGGTGCCTCAGCTAAATCCCACAACCGCTATAACTACAACATCTACGTCATCTTTCACACCCGCAACATCGAATTATCCCTCTGACAACTGCTATGAGTATAGCTTCATCTGCACCTGCCACTTCACATATACCCATTGCATCGCAACCACCTCTGGTGTCAACAACTTACACCCCTTTCCAAAACCTCATCCTTTCTATCCCACAATCCTTACCCCCAATCACCACTAGAGTTGTTACGACTACCCCACCTGCTTACACATACTACCAACAACCCCCGACCTCATCTATCACTCATGTTGGTTATGTACCACCCACATCTATTCCTCCTGCACAAGTTCTCATACTCAGTGCCTCCACACACTAGCATACCACCCACCTCATACATTCAACATCAACCCCCTTTTTCTGTAGGGGGAACCCATTCATCCCAACCTACTAACAACCTCATTAAAATGATGATGGAGAAAATGTAGACCTTAGAAGCATCTATTTTTGGCTCCCGTAATTCTTTAACATATGATGAAATCTGTAACGATCCTATCCATCCATCTATTCCCATTCATCCTTACCCAGTGCATTGGGAAATTCCTAAATTCAATCACTTCAATAGTAAAGAAGACCCACAACAACACTTGCGGTCATTCAAACATGGGTGTTACCTAATCACCCATGATGATGCTTTGCTCCTACAAACTTTCCCAATGTCCTTGACAGGACCAACATTGGATTGGTATAGTGGACTACCTCGACATTCTATTTATTCCTTTAATCAAGTAGCCCAAGCTTTCTTAGATCATTTTTCAATCAATGTTACCAAGAAATTCACCATGACCAATCTCTATTACAACCTGACAATATGAAGACGAATCTATCACAGATTTCGTTTCCCATTGGCAGAGTCTTATTAACCAATTAACGTTTCAACTACCTCAGATTGAACTTATTGAGTTTTTCACTAGAGCTTGTGTCAGACACATCTCACCAACTCTGCAAGTCCAAACCTTCCAAACCTTTGATGAAGCATTCACTATGGCCCAAAAACTAGAAATTTGTGCCATTGAAGAAAAGAAGATCCAATTACGAAACAAGAACACCCCATTCAAATCAAACAACTCTTCTTCATCTTCAAAACCTCAAAATAACTATTCAAATCCCAAAGGATCTGCCAACGCAGTAGTCCTCAAGGTGGGTCCACCTCATCCTTCTAATCAGGCCCAACCTTCTTCCAATATTTCTCCTGTCCAAGCCTTTCAGCTCTGGTGGGAATAACAGAAATACACTTCGATTGGAGAGCCCTATTCATCAGTCTTGGAAAAGCTTCTTAAAGCTAGAGCCATTACACTTCCTCCCATAAAACCTCATACAGGTTTTGATCCTGCTTGTCCCATGCTGGCATGGTATAAAGAACATGACTACTATAATTATCATCATGTTAAAGGACATAGTGATGGTAACTACATAACTTTTAAAAACATTGTTCAAGAGATGATAGACAATGGAGACCTTGTTGTAGACAACCCAAACGTGCCAGAAAATCAGAATTTGCACATCTTCAAAAAAAATTCCCTAATCATAAACCATCATCTAATCAAAATAGCAAACCTTCATCCAATGACAACAATGTCCGTGAAGTTCCACACAGTTTTTGATATCGTACCAACTGTTCCTCAAAACCTACCTACTTCATCTATTGAGGAAATCTTGGCACGAGCTCCTCCACCCATAGAGGAGCATACCTCTTCTACTCCTCCACCCACAGAGGAGTCCCCCTCATCTCCCCTTGCTCTCATGGAGGAACCCACACTTTCTACCGATGTCATTTCATCGTCTACTTCCCAGCCTACTGAACCATCAACACTTGTTATTCTCCCATCCAAAGGAGAATCATCATTTCCTTCTCCTCCACCACAAGATAATTCTACCTCACCCGACCTGTTAGCTCTCCTACCCATGGGAGATTCTTCAGACATGTCACTACCTATTGGGGATACTTTTCCGCGAGCATCCTAGGACCCTATTGACATGATCTCGGTTCTTTTACCTATAGAATCTGAGGCTAGCCAATTCCCTGTCTCACAGACATATTTTACAGGGATTTCCACCCAACCCATTCCATCCTCTTCTTCAGTAGTCCCATTTTCATGGCTAGTTGATCATTTGGATTATGTTGATCATTCCATGCTCTGGGGATGTCTTCGGCTCCCCGTTTCAACCCAAATGCAAATGTTTCCTAAAGATACTTCCATGATCTACCCAAAGGTATTTTTGGAAACCAAAACTACACTAACCATGCCGATTGAAATGGATTCCTCTTCATCATCCCTACCACCATCCAAACTTCTACCCATCACTACAACTCTTCCCAAACCTGAAAACCTACCCACACTTATCCCCTCACCTGTATCTAGACCCATCACTACTTTGGGTGTCATGCTGACATCAAGCCTTACTCACCCACCTATCAGATTAGAATTAGCCACATCTTCTCAAACCCGTGCCAACATTATCCTCTAACCTAAAAGGAAATTCAAACCTTCTAGGCCATGTACACCAGTCTCACCTACCACACCTTTGTCACCTCCCCCCTTCCATCCATCCTAGGGCCTCACCCATCAACCTTGACCAAATAGTCTCATATCCAAGGCCATTCAAAAGCTAAACAACCTACTCCTACCTCACGAGCCTTTGTTACACCTCATTCACCCAAAAACCAAACTTCCTCACCCTCACCCATACACTTCTTGCCACCTATACCTCCACCAGTGACTATAATCCCAACGTTTCCTATACGACTTCAACCAATGCCACCTACCCAACCTCTACTAACCACCTCCACCGTAACTCAATTACCCCCATGGGTAACCCATCCTCTTCCACCATCTACTTTCCCTTCTACATCCCATACTCCCATGTCACCTTTACCCAAGAAGGTGCAACCCAAAGATAAAAATCTGCTACCATCCAATAAGGTAGTCAAACCAACCAAACCTTCCATCGCCATCTCTTCTACCCCACCTTTACCCAAGAAGATGCCAACAAGATCTAAGACCACTCCACATACCAAACCAGTAGATTAACCCATTCCCTCTCTTATAAAGTCTCTTCCCTCACAGTCATCAACACTTGTACCCAAACCCACACTCACTTCCCATTTTGATCTGTTAGCGGGGTCCTACCTAATATTTTAACCAATATCTTAGAGAATTCCGTCATCACATTACCACCACTTTGACCTTATGATCCTCTCAAACCCAAACCAAAAGGGTTTGATGAAACCAAGATTTGTGCCTATCATCATGTACCAGGACATGATGTTGAAAATTGTAAGGCTCTGAAAACCGTTCTTCTCCAACTTTTCCTGCCTGAACAAAATTTCGAAGATGATGACCTTCTTGATGAGGACCATGCTCCACCTTCACCTATCACCACACATCATCATCCTTTAATGATTCAGATCCAATATCTCCACCCCCACAACCATTTTTCCCACCTCCAAAATTTGAGATCAACATGGTCTATATTAGAGAGTTGGCCAAATCACCACCCAAATGTCAGTGCACCCTACTCATTTCATAAGGCTCTTATCCACCGCTAGGATTTTTCCCCTCATGTCATTATACCTTTCATGACACACCCTCTTCATCCACCTCCCCCTAGATTAACATGGTTCACGTTGCTACCTGTGCTCAGAGAGAGGAAAATAAAAATCAACTAGCCCATCAACCAACCCTGTACCCAATATACCATCTACACCCACTCCCAAAATCACCATCTGTGGACCTACATACCCTATCTCTGACAGGGTCACCCATCACATAATGGTAAAAAAACTACATCAGTCTCCTCTAAAGATGTCTTTGTATGATCTCGTCCAAACTTCTGAATCCCACAGATAAGCCCTTATTGAGGTTCTACAATCCATTGAAGTTTTACCCAATGACCCCACACTAGTGGCTTCGATTATTACCCCTCACCATGTGGCCTCACTAACCAAATCATCTCCTTCTTCTACCCCCATGACCACTTCTCAAGTCGTTTCCCTCAGCTTCTCTGAAGAGGAGATTGTACCTCTCCATTCAGATGACCTTGATCCTACCCTATTCATTTTTGTCTATATCGATAACATATGCATACGATACATCATGATTGATGGTGGTGCTAGCATTAACATCATCTCCTCACACACATACAATCAAATGTGCATCCCTTCTAACTATATGCATAATAACCCAGTTATGTTGTGCTACTTCAATGATGCCATCACCTCCACCCTTAGCACTATTATCCTTCATGTTCGCGTAGGCCCTCGCACTATCCCAGAACTATTCTACATATTAGAGGGGGAATTTAAGTATAACCTATTTCTTGGTAGACCCTGGATTTGCATCATGGGTTGTGTCCCTTCAACTTTACACCATTGTGTAAAATTTGAGCATGACAGACATAACTACACCATCCCGGTCGACCCGTCACCATTCAAAACTTATAACATATTGTACCGACCCAACGATGTAATTATACCAGTCAAGGCATCTTCCACTACCCCCACTTTACCTTCACATACAAGCCCATCAACCAATGTTGCGGCCACCTCTCCAACATCTAACTATTCTATTCCTACTTCTGCTGCAGCTTCCACAGCTGACCACTCTACTTCCCAACCAATCGATACCCCTCTTGTCCAACCATCTAGTGAGTTCATCTATCCCCACTACCCACATATCAACTACTGATCCCTTAGAAGGGGTTTTTCAATGCACTCACTTTGGGGGAGTACCGCCTATACAATATCGATACATTCCTCACTCCGCAAGAGTATGGGAACCTACGTCAACACCCTAGTTATGACTACCATGTAGGTGAGGTTTTTCCTTATGGTCCTCCCCACCTTCACACTAATCTAACATATGGGGAACTTGATATTGCCACCTATTCACCTGAACCTCCATCCCAAACATGACCATTTTCATCTAACCTACAATCCCTTACTAACCACCACTTCACCCACACTTTCCTCCACTATTGCGCATGGAAAGACTTTGGCTTCAGTTTTTACGAACAAGGCCACCATACTGTCATTTCCTGTACCACTTGTAAACACAATGACTGTAGTGGCATTGGCTTTTCTGCACCACCTCCCAAGAAGGCCCACATCGACCTCATTGAGGAAGACAAACCTTCTCCACCTCATTCACCCACATCACCATCTTCACCCATGGAGTCCATAGATCCCGAATCTATTCCTCCTAAACTTTTTTTTTCGTAAACACAATTTCCATGGGACCTCTGACCTATCAACGTGATGGTGAGGCTCCCTCTTCTCTCCCCTTCCTATATCCTTGACATGATCAATGACGATACACCTTCTATTAACGTCATTCAATGTCAATAGATGATGAGTTCCATCCTCACCTACCTTGGTGCAGAAGAATCTTATATTCACCGGTCATTACCCTCTGAGATGCAAACCATGTTGAACAAATTTACTATCGAAATCAACATTAATACTCAGGATGACCCACACATTCTAAATATAGGTCACTTTTATATGTTTCCGAATAGGAAGCTTTTACCTCTTTCCTCCGGGACCATAGAAACGCTTTTTCTTGGTCCTATGCCGATATGCCTTGTATTGACCCTAAAACTCATGGTCCACAATATCGTAACCATTCCTAATGCCAAACCCATCAAACAAAAGCTATAAAAATGCATCTTCACATTGATCTTCTAGTCAAAGAAGAGCTTCAGTTCCTTCTCTTAGTTTCCTTAATCCTACCCATTGACTATACCCAATGGATTTCTAACATCATTCCTATCAAAAAGGAAAAAGGGGAACTCCACATTTCCATGGAATTTAGTGACCTCAACCTAGCTTGTCCCAAAGATGATTTTCTCCTACCAGGCATTGACCAACTAGTTGATCTCACCACTGCCCATGAAATGCTATCACTCATGGATGGTTTCTCAGGTTATAATCAAATATTACTTGCTCCAGAAGATCAACACAAAACTGCCTTCATCACCCCTTGGGGGACCTTCCGCTATCGATTCATGCCTTTTCACCTCAAAAATGTTGGTGCTACATATCAGTGAACCATGACTTACATCTTCAATGACATCATGCATTGCATATTGGAATATTACGTAGATGATCTTCTTGCCAAATCCAAACATCTAGCTGAACACCTGACCATCCTTAAGGTCATGTTTGACCACTTCATCAAGTATTGTGTTTATCTTCAACCAAAGAAGTGCATCTTTGCGGTACTTTCAGGGAAACTCCCTTGGTTTCATCATTTCTTTGCATGGCATAGAAGTTGATCCTGCTAAAGTAAAGGCTATTATAGAAATTCCTCTGCCTACTAATCTCCATCAACTTTGAAGCCTGCAAGGTAAGTTGTAATCCATTCATCATTTTATCTCACAACTTTCCGACCACTGTCAACCATTTCATCATCTTCTCAAGAAGGATGTTTCATTAAAATGGGATGATGAATGCCATAAAGCCATTGATGCCTTAAAACAATACCTTCTTCAACCACCAGTGCTCATTCCTCCGAAGGATGACCAACCCTTTTACCTATACATTTCCAATACTAACCATTCTTTAGGTGTCATGCTCACTCATCATGATGAGCAACACAAAGAGCAAGCAATTTATTACGTAAGTCATACCCTTCTGGACTACAAAACTAGATACACCCATGCCGAAAAAACTATTACTTAGCCTTAATTTTCATCACCACCAAACTCTGCCATTACCTACTCAACCAAAACTCCTTCTTTGTTACCAATACTGACCCCCTACAATATATGTACGCCAAACCCTATCAGCATCAACATGTTGCACGTTAGCTCATGCTTCTCGTAGACCTTGACCTTGAATTCATCTCATCAAAAATCCATCAAGGGCCAAACCATCATTGACCAACTAGAAGATGCACCTCTTTCTGAGAATCAACCCTCTAAATTTGATTTCCTAAATTAATCCATAGCTACCCTCTCCTTAGATGATACCTCTTACCAAATGACACTCTTCTTTGATGGCTCAAGTGTCAGCGTGGAGGTGGGGTTTGTGTTATCCTCATTCCTCTTGATGGTGAACCTATGCCTTTATCTTTCAAAATGGATTTTGATTGTACAAACAATATCACCGAATACGAAGCACTCGTATTGGGTCTCAAGGCTGCTTATTCCTTACATGTTAAGTCAATCAATATCTTTGGTGATTCTCAACTGATCATAAACCAAGTCAATGGTATATACCAGTGTCATAATGAAATACTTAAAAAGTATAAACATCATGTAGACATACTTTTGACTACCTTTGACCATTACGAACTTCAAACCACCCCCCATTCTACTAATAAGTTTGGGGATACCATGGCCTGTATTGTCTTCTCAGATACCCGCTTTTCCCTCCAAATCTAAAATATTTGTCACAATACAAAGGTTACAATCACCCTCTTATTTACCTCGTGAGGTCTACTCCATCAGAACCATTGCACCTGACCCACATGACCTTTGGTATAAGCAGTTTGCAGAATATCTTTCCCTTTCCATTCTACACTGTTTGCTATCTCACTCGTAATGGATAAGGTGCCTTTTTTTAAAAGTGTCTCTCTCTATGTCATCATGGGTGATCTCCTTTATAAGCGTGGCTTTAATGGTATTCTCTTACGATGCCTTACAAGTTCTGAAATTCCCTACACCATCGAGGAATTTCACGATGGAATTTTTGGAGGCCACTTTAGTTGTTTAGCGATTGCTAAACACATTCTTCTCCTTTGCTATTATTGGCCAACCCTAAACCACGTGACTGTTGTAACTTTATCAAACATTGTGTGAAATTCTAGCAACATGCTAATCTTCATCACACACTTAGTCATGCCTTACAGGTCGCACGAGACCTTTGGCTCTTTTCTCAATGGGGCTTAGATCTTTTCGGTGAGATCAATCCCCATTCTTCACAATGCATTCAATGGATTATAACTGCTACTAAATATTATACTAAATGGGTAGAAGCCATTCCCCTCATTTCTACAAAAGTCAAGAAAATATGTGAATTCATCAACCATCACATCATTTTTCACTTTGGTGTTCCTCACCATCTCATCACTGATAACAGAAAGCAATTCAAAAATAAAACCCTACGTAAGTTGTGTGATGCTTTTGGCATCCAACTCAGTTTCTCATCACCTTATTACCCATAAACCAATGGCCAAGAAGAATCGACCAATAAAACCTTGAACAAAATTCTTATGAAAGTAGTTGACGATACTAGTAAGGATTGGCATTCACACATTCCTTTCACCTTGTGGACTTATCACACTAGTATTCACACTTCGACTATTGCCACACCTTTTTCTCTGGTCTATGGTACTGAGGCTGTCTTGCCTCTTGAAGTCTAGATTCCATCTCTCTGCATCTCACTACAAGACATGCTCAATGACGATGACTTTCACCAGGATCGTTTGGCACAACTTGAGTTATTAGATGAATGTCATCTTAATGCTCTTGACCATCTCCAAATCTACCAAAAATGTATCAAACATGCCTATGAAAAATGTGTCCATGAACAATCCTTTCAATTTGGTGACCTCATCCTGAAGGAAAATCAACATGTAACTAAAGAAGAGAAAAGTAAACGGGGAAAATTTTCTCCTAATTGGCTTGGACCCTATATCGTTACCCATGCCTATGGATCAGGTGCTTATCATTTTTCTTCACTCAAAGGTAAACCCAAACCTGAGCCCCTCAATGCATTGCATCTTTGATAATTTTATTGTTGATATTAAGTCCTATATCACCTTTTTTCAATTGACTACTTGTCCCTTGAGCGTTGTTCACCTTCCATATCACCCATTTTTTTAGGATCAATGACTAAACAAGAATCGTGTGATTACCCATCACCTTTCAGACCTTATCTTCAATATGAGTACCATGGATCTACTCACAACATGATTCTCATGGATAATTTTCATATATTTTTTAAAGATGGAATCCCATGGTCATTAATCACTTAAAACCACCTCTTTCATAGTTAACCCCTGTGTACTATGGATTTGTATTCTAAACAAGAACCCAATCTTCCTCTATAGTCTTTTCCATGACTTAAACGTCCAAAAACAAAATGGGATTCAACTCCTTAAGTCAAACTTCCAGAAAAAGATGAACCCCTAAAAAAGGGACATCTCTTCTTTCTACCTTGCCACTATAAATAGGATGCTCCCTTGCAAGAAAGCAATATAAAGTCATTGCACAAAAATATAATAAAAATTCAAAAGCTTCCTGCATCGATCAAATTCATGAAGACCTCAAGGAGATAATATATTGATCCCATATAGACTTCCCGCATCAATCAGTATATTAAAAACAAACAAATGAAGAAAATGATGAAATTTTCATCATGGACTTGCCTAATTTTTGATCATAGGTTTCTTGTTAAGTAAACATGTGGTTGTACACTAAGTTACACTAAACCATCCACTTTATACCTCATTACCTTTTGTGCCCTAGTTTTCTCTCTGCTTAAGGGAATTTCTACAACTGTGAAATTTCATGATCATGTGAATTTCTTCACCCTTAAAATAGTCCATTATGCAACACCTTTAGGGTATTATGTTCATACGCCCATCTGGGGTATGGTATACTCATTAGGGTTCTTATCAATTAAGTGGTTCTTTTACCACCTCTTACCATTTGCCTTCCTCATTACTTATTGATTATCCTATACATGACCCAAACCATCGACACCTAAATTTAAAATGACTCAATCATGCCTATGACCTAAAACTAAACCATGCCTATGACCTACATTCAATCCTACCTAAAATACTACCAACCTATTCCTCTAATTCATCATATTCTTCCCTATCTTATGGGAGAACTACATTGGCCTGAGGCCCCTTTTCATTGGGGCTATGTAGGTAGCACTTTGAGGGCATGGGGCCCTTGGAGGTTAGCTCGGCCACTCTTTCCCCTAACCTATTTCCCCCATTTTCCTATTTCATATCCTACCTAGTTAGTTTCCAATTTATATCAACAATTGGAAATTAAACATAAACAAGTCACCACATTAACAAACATTTTTAATCACTTCATCACATCATTCATTTATCATTTGCATATATATCATCATTTACCTCATGTTACTAATATTTGGAAATTTAAACCATAACATGCATGACCATCATCATGCCTATGTCCTAACTCCAACATGTTGTGACTAACAACTTGGACTCCATCATGCCTATGACCTAACCCATAAACCTAAATTGACCTGACTCATCACCATGCCTAATTGACCTTGACTCCATCATGCCTAAACTCGACCTGACTCCATCATGCCTATAACTTGAATCCATCATACCTATGACATGACTCAACCATGCCTACGACCTGACTCAATCATGCCTATACCAACCTGACTCCAACATGACACCTAGTTTCCATCAGATAGAAATTACCAATAGAAATCGTAGCCACCAGTACAACATGATATCATAAATATAACCATCATCCATAAATATATACATCCTCAAAACCCATGTATATATGGGCATAGGTACAATGAAAACACATGTCCCTCATATAAAAATGTCTCAAAATATTTGGCACGTAGGCTGGTATAATATACACATACTCAAAATATCTCATATACATCCTCGCTATCTTTGGTAGCATGCAGGTTGGTATATATATCAAAAATACAAAAAAATTTGTAGGGTGAACACATATGGTGACTCAATCACTTGATATCCATCTGATGTCCATCCCATCTCATATCCTCCTCCTCCTATGGTCTCGTGCCCACCCTGCCAACATCTCTCTACCTAGCATGGGTATATCGGCCTTCTTCTCCCTAGTTTACAGTTGGGTCTAGCCTCCATGAACTAGTCAGCCTCTCCCTGACCCTGTCTTTGGGCTTTCTCACCCCCCTATACTCTCTAGCACTATGTGTGCAAGATCTCGTCCTCTCACTCGAGGCCTAATGTACTCTGTGCTCTACATATAGGAAGGGGATATATATCCGGTAGTAGTCAAATGATCCTAGATAGTACTTGGCCTCACTCAGGGCATCCCTGAATCTAGCCAACAACACTCTCTGTGGTGGTGTCATTGTGTCTCATGGCACCCTAAAATCCTTGACCTTGGGACCTGATGGTCCCTGGCCCCTATGTCTTTTCACCCTTCCCTCCTCTCTGTACCATGAGACCATGTATAGGCCACAATTGTATTCCTGACCAGTAGGACCCTATACCTATGAGCATGTATCCATGCTTATACTAGTGCTTGTGACACGACTTGGGCTTGTAAGGCCATAATATACTCTTGTGTAGTGGAAAATCTGGGCCCCACTAAATGTGCCTGTAACCCTGGCCACCTCTTCTGTGACCTTGCCAATTACCCCTGTAAACCTGTAATCTGGCCAATTAAGGTGGCCACCTATCCCTGCAGTGCATCCCTCTAAACTGTGAGGGTATCCACATCTAGCTAGACTAGCCTAGGTGGTGCTGCTTGTAGCTGGGCTTCCCACCACCATCTATACACATCTATACAGCCTGCATCATTAATTTGATGGTTAATGAGATACTCCTCCTGCCCAGTCAACATTGTAGGTTGTGGTGGAGACATAGGTCTCTCCACATCATCCCTCATATACTGTGGAAATGGAGGTGGCATGTCCTAGGAAAATCCCAACTATCATCTGCTCCTATCAATGGGGATCATCTCATCTCTAACATGTGCTTGTAGTATGCTACATCATGTGTAGCCCTAACAACCTTGTGCTCTCTAACAATAGGAACCCAACGCATATAACCAACTCAAACAAAGACTTCCTCAAATACATCTGGTCGGGGCATACCAACTGGACGCACACATACAATGTGCTCGTATGCCCAGTAGTGTAAAAGAAAGGTGCAGCACAAGCTGAACCTCCGCAACCACTCACAGGCCCATAACTCTTGGTATAGCTACACCAAGTACATTGGTTCCCAAGAAAATTGGCAGTGTAAAGCAACACATTGCCTCCATAATCAAGACCACTACCCTCATCTCCTCCAGATGGGCCACGTACATCTCTCCATAACTCAGGCTTGCACTATGGAACCTGATCTTTGCCATCCTCTCTCCAAATATTGTCAACATCATCTCCTCTAATACCTCTAAAGAAATAGAATACACATACGTCCCCACTATTAGTAACTGTAGGATTCTGTACACGTCCTCTAAGGTGAATGTGATCTCACCCATTGGAAGATGAAATGTGTTGGTCGTTGAATCCCATCTATTGATGAGTGTGACCATCAAGCTTAGCTCCTGAACTATGTGCCTATACCATCTGACCCCAATAAGGCCAACATATGTAACGTGACACCACTCCTCCTCCATTATGCTCCATCATATTGATAGTAATAGAGATGGTACTCTATCTCTCATCCGCAACTGGTCCCTCGCCTATACCCAACAAATCACAACATTGTTAAACCTTCATCATACCCCACACATCTCTTACCCAAAAAAACCTACTCCCAAAACCCTTATTTCCTATTATACCCAAACCCTACAGATCACCCCTTATTACCACAATCCACTCATACCATTTATACATATTACCCTACTCATTACCCTCTATGAATATATTACCCTACCTATCATCACTCCACTTGATGTTATATCCCATCACATACCTTTTCCCTCCCAACCTTTCCTACTTATTGACCTATTTCCTTATAACTCCAACTGGCACCAATCTCTGGTGACTGGCATCGGCCCCTTGTGAACAACATCGGCCACCTACTACCTGATCGATGCCAGCCAATGCCAACCAACATCAGGAAAACCTTGACCGGTCACTGTCGTGGCAACCAAATCTATAAAACCCCCCCATTTTCCCCAATTTTTTTCAAACTAACCTAGAAATCTATCCTACCTTACCCAAAGCTAACCCAAACCCCTCCCCACCCCTATCTAACCGATCACAGACCTCCACCCTCCATCATTACACCAATTTTAACCACAAATTTAATTATACATATATACCCCAAAACCCATACCCATACCTTATTTTCCCAAATAAATACATAGAAAGGATGAAATCCTACCTCATCTTGGTGTCATCGATGTGGTGGCATGATTGGACACTATGCTAGTGGCCCACCCGAACCCTTTACTACTTCTTCCATGCCCAAATCACAACAACCCACTCCTCTAATCCAACCAATCCAATCGATACCCCTGAGCAAATGGACCCATCTCCCTTTCTCCTCTCACCCACTCATACTCTCCACCTCAGTTAGATACAATTCCCTGTCCTTCTCTCTTGAAAACGTGGCACAAAATTCAAATAGCTCTGTTATTTTCTCTAAAGTTATAAAACAACAATGATTTCGTAAAATACAAATTTTTTTTTTTATAAACCCAACCCAATATGACCGATGCCGGTGATAATTTTTCCCTAGCCAACCAATGTTGGTCACCCTATAACTGACATCGACCAACCTTTCTAACTATTTAGCCTTACTACTCTTCCTTTTCCTATAATCATTAGTGCCAATGCACCTGTTATCATTTCGGTCACCCATTGAAACATACATAGAAGCCCAACCTACCCCTACATTTCCTTTACTATGGCGTAGGAGTTGTTTTTTTACCTATAACTTGGCGTTACCTGTGCCATGACCTGTTTTCCTAAACTTGACCTACTTGGTGTGACCATTGACCTTATGTACTCGTTATACCTTGCGATGTTGTTACCTATGTGGTTTTAGCCTAATAACGATACCTTTCTTATTACCATGCCATTTATCCCAACAAAACCTTTAGTGTACCAGAGCATACCTAAACATTCCTACACCTGACCTACGTTGTGTTTTCGGACCATATCCTATATCTTGGATACCTAAATCACCTCACCCTTGTTTGGATAATCCTATCAACCTTAGATGATGTAGAGTTTGCAAGCTCTTCAACTTGGTATCGTGTTGTAATTTATATGTGTGTGAGCGTTTGATTGCCATTACCCATTACCTATGACCCGATTTTGACCTTGGCCTACTACTCATTACCTGAGCTGACCATCACATTTTCCCTCAATACTCAAGCCTTTTCCCACCTATCTTCCCCACCTACACATTTATCAAACCACTCATCGATTCCATATTACACCTCATCCATGCCTGGTTTGAGGGAGATCACCTTTAGCCACACATGGGGCAATCACTTCCTATTTTTGTGAGTGTCGCTTACCAATGCAAGCTACACAATAAAAATGGGCAAAAAATAGACATCAAAATTGGGTCACACTTTCCTTGGATCCCCTGTCAACATCACTAACTTAAACATTACTCACCTGTATCAATAAACCCCGCCATCTTTTGAGGTCATATTAGTTTTAATGTTAATTATCCACAATTCATTTTAATACTAACCCTCAGTTGGAAAGAAAAATTTAATCTAAATGGATACACTTACCTAACCTAGCCACCTCATATAGTTCACCAACCCCACACTTTTGAACTGAAATTGCAATTAGCATGTTTTCATAACTAACTATGAATTTATTGTCACTGTTGCGTACCTTCGAATGAAAAAAGAAATTTGTATAACCCTGGAAGAAAATACATGACAATGTCTTCCTCTAGGCATGACTAATGCGTATCAAAGTAAAACATTAAATTTTGAATTGATACCATATTTTCAAAGCTAAAATGAAGGAAGAATAGCCAAGATCTTCTAGGGTTAGGAAACCATCAGGATGACTGCAAAACATCAATTCCAACGCTACGACTATTTTAAACCGTCGCTAATTACAACCTACACATATCGTGTGCTTTTCATATGACCATTTTGGTTACCTTGTTTTCCGCTAGCAGGTTAGGATCCAAAATCCTCAAGTTCTTGGAGACAAGGATATCTCCATGCATTCAATTTTCAATGTTCCTTCACTCATCCAGATTTCAGCCATAGTTCTTTTTTTGACCATATGATCAGAAGGTCAGTTGCACCCACGGGACCCAATTATGAGATACGCATTTTGGTGTAATTAAGAACCATTTCACGGATCAACCTAGGTCACCACCACCCGGACATTTCATTTGATCGATGGAAAATATATGTGATGTTTTTAACATGAACCAGTGTCACTTCTATTCCCTTTATAAAAGTTCTTTCAATGCTATATAAATAATGGAACCATTTATATGTAATGTACCTCACCAGTCTTTTTAATTGTATGGAGTGGACTAGATCAGGTTGTGATCATTCTTAACCATTTTAATAAATTATGTCCATTCATAAGTAACCATATGAATATTCCCATACACCTAGTATGGGGATGACCTATGAACAACTCCTTACCACCTCTGATTCTGGTTCAGACATATCTCTTTGTTGGATTAATTTTTGTGTAATTATCTGGTTACCTGAAGGGATCCTCTGATGGTAAGATTTAAGTAAACCATCATCAGTCATACCATATTTGAGAGAGAGTTGTACTATGAATTAGGGGGTGCCTGTACTAAGGGGTTACCATAACCCTAGGTAACCCTTGTCACACAGTGACCCAAGTGACCCATAAGGGGGATTTGACCCTGACTTCTGTATGGACTCAAGGCCTTCCCTCATGATTGGTATATTGACTGTGATTATATCATGATCTAGGTCATACCCTAACATGAATATGTTAGATATCTCATGCCCTGGTAATTTGGATCAGATATCTAAATGATAGGGTGGAATTCCAATAGGATATCCTAAGTTATTTGTCTCATTTCTTGCATAATAATTGTATTAAACAGTGGGTTGATTTCCACCGAGGATTTATCATTTTTCCTGGACCATATTCTAAAGTCTACTAGGCATGCCCGCCGGTATGGCCTTGTTACACATATAATTTCTTGTGGTCTTACACTTGAATTTCAGTTAGTTCCTAGCTAGCGAGATTGATCAGGATGCTAGCATAGGTTTCATCATTGTAACAAGTTATGGTTGCATTGGACGTTGTTTTTTCTTACTCCAAACTGGCCATTCACAATATGAATTCCTCCTTGGAACACATGGTTATCCGTTTCATCTAATTCCTTAAATAAATAATTATGTTTTATAGTACAATTATTAATTAATTCAAATATCTTTTTCTCCTTGGACCGAATTTGGAGGCGGTTATTCGGGATAAGGTTCTTGGGCTGTTTTAGAATGCCATCTCTCAACAAGAGAATAAAGAGATTACACTCATACCCAACAAGGAAGCAATCATATTTGTTGTTTTTGATATGGAACCAGATAAATCTCCAGGTCCTCATGGGTTTCCACCTTTTTTTCCAATAATTTTGGAAGGTGATTAAGAAAGAGGTTGTTGAAATGGTACAATTGATTTTTTCAGAAATGGGAACCTCCTAAAATAAACTAATAATAAACTTCTGGTTCTCATTCCCAAAATGATAGGATCTAAGGATGTAAAAGATTTTAGACTAATCATCTTATGTAATACTAGCTATAAACTGATTACCAAAATGCTTTCTTTCAGGATCAGGAAGGTGCTTACAAATTTCATATCGGCCTTTTGTTCTTGGTAGACAAATCATGGATAACATCATTGTCAAACAAGAGGCCATCTACTGCGTTGAAAACTTAGGTAGATATGCTATGTTGGTCAAGTTAGATATGCACAAATCCTATGACAAGATTTCATGGTCTTTCCTCGGAGATATTATGGACAAGGTAGGCTTTAGTGATTTCTTTATCAATATGGTTATGACTTGCATTTATTCAGCTAGTTTTTCTGTTATTGTTAATGGTAAACCTGAAGGTTTTTTGCAAGCTGGTCGTGGTTTGAGACAAGAGTATCATCCCTCTCTTGGGATCCTAATGGTCTTGACATCTTTGAGTAAACTTTTTAACCAGGCCTTGACTCTTAACCTTATTCAGGGGATTAAAGTCTCTAATGGTTTACCTCCCATATGTCTTAATCAATTTGTGGATGATAATTTTCTGTTGGGGAAAGATTCTATCCATGAAGCTTCTAACTACAAGAAGGTGTTGAATGATTATGATATAGTTTCTGGAAAACTTGTCAATTTTCATAAAAGTGCTATTTTTTTCATAAATGTGGAGGAGCAGTTTCAAGTCAGATTGGCTCGCATCCTTGGGTGCAGGATTAAAACCTTCCCCGATTCTTACTTAGGGATGCCTCTTGTTCACAAGAGACCAAATCTTTCTATCTAGAATAACCTGTTGGAGAGAGTTAATATAAAGCTCACAACTTGGAAGGGGACCCTCCTCACCTAGGCTGGAAAAATCGAACTTCTTCAAAGTTCACTCCAAGGTTTATTGATTTATGTTATGTCCCTCTTTAAATTACCTGCAAAAATCATTGATTCTTTAGAAAGGATCAAAAAAAGGTTCTTATGGGATGGGGTGGAGGAAAAGTTCAAATTTCCCCTTGTGGCTTGGGAAAAAGTCACCAGACCTAAAATTTGTAGAGGATTGGGACTGAAGAATATCAAACTTAATGAATGAAGCCTTGGTGGCCAAAGCTGGTTGGAGAGTGATCAAGGAGATTTGCCTTTGGGTGGAAATCATTAGGAAGAAATAATTAAGGAATGTAGACATAATAGAGAGTTTCTTTATGCAGATTGATCTACCTAATGGGTCTATTTTTTGGAGATTTTTTGTTGCCTCCAAGGATATATTAAGGGCATTAAACAGAACAAGTCAGAAAGGGAAATGATATCCATTTTTGGCTGGACTACTGGTTAGAAGAGAAACCTTTAGCTGAGGAAGAGACCTAGAAAACTGTTGTATGCACTACACTTCGAGGAAATTGGTAAAGTCTGGATCCAGGACTATTAAGAGGTTACCAGAGAAGGTCCTAAATGGGTTGTGCTAACCCCTCCTCCCAATTTCATTGAGTGACTACCAACCCTTCACAAACCTCAACTGTAAATTAAGGAATTTTCACATTCACATTTTTATTCCAACACCAAGAGGACTCAATTATTTGGAAAGAAGAAGAATTTGGAGATTATTCGGTTAAATCCACCTATCTCCTGAAATTCAAATATTTTTTTCAAAAGGAGTATTAGAGTAGACTTTGGGTGAAAGATCTCATTCCCAAGGTGAACATTTTTTACTGGTTGGTTGCACAAAATAAAATTCTCATGGTGGATAATTTGAGGAAGTGTAGCATGGTCATTCCCAGTAGATGCTCTCTCTATGGCAAAGAGGAGGAAAGTGTAAACCACCTTTTTTTTACTATGCCCTTTCTCTCAGGTAGGTTTTCTATGTGGTGATGCACCTGTTCAAAGTTCAGTGGATGTAACCTAACACAATAGAGGATTTTAGTCTGCAATGGGATGTCCTTTTAGACTCCCTGTCCTAGTGGAAACATGGAGGATGACACTTCCTCATTTCCTGTTGTGGTTGTGAAAGGAAAGGAATGCTCTTATCTTCAGAAACTAAAAAAAAACATCGAAAAAGGTCAGTGCTCGTTTGGTCTCTTCCATTAAATAAAACACAAAAATCTTTAAAGGAAATATAAAAGTTTCTTATCCTAGTGTGGAAGAGGAATTCCTCAAATAATTCACGTTTATTCCTACCCTGGTTAAAATTCCTTGATCTAAGATGAAATGGTCCAAACCAGAAGGGAACTAGTTCAAACTGAAATTTTATGGCACGTCAAAAGGTAATGTAGGTCAGTTTTCGTGGAGGGGGTATACTATCATAAATCAAGAGGGTGATTAGCTCTTAGCTTATGCTGGCCCTTTGGGAATTCAAAGCAATAATGTGGTGGAAGCTAGAGCCTTGTTATTGGGAGTCAAAACCCTTAGCTAGGGAAAAGGGAATTAAACACATTCAAATTGAGGTTGACTCTCTTATTATTAATAATGCTCTCAATAGGAATCACTTTCAAAATTAGGCATTGAACAATATTATTCAAGATGTTAGGGAACACCTTCAAGCCTTTGAAACGTTTAATATCAATCATACCCCTTGTCTTGGCAATAAATGTGCAGACAAGCTAGCTAACCTAGGGATGTATTGTCAATTTTAAATTTTGGATGGAAGGTGATGTCATCCCATCATCTATTAATGATATTATACAACATGAAAAATCACAATGGTTTCCTTTATACTCACACGAGTGACTTTATGTGTCATGATTGTCAAGGCACTAAGCTTGGGTGTTGTGGTTTCACTTCCAAAATTGTCAAATTTGAGCCTAACAATTATAGCATGTGACTAGTTTTTCTTTGGAGAGGTAATAAAGAAATCATGGGAGGCGATAGAGTTCAAGTTTAACCATTGAGCCAAATGAGCATTGTCAACAATCCTTCTATGTGGCATATGCTCAGAATTGGGGGTTTTAGAAAGTACATTACCAAGCTGTATGGGCATGATCCATCTCTCAGCAAGGATTCTGGTTCTGTGTGGGTTGATGACAAGGTTGTGGTTAAGGGAACAGAGCTTAAGGTCTCAGAGAAGTTCATTTCCAAGGTCATAGAAATGGAGACGAAGGGCCTCAAGATTTTAAAGGACAGGAATCGTAGGGAACATGAAATCAACACCGTCTTCATAGGTAAGGAAAAATTTCATTATTTCATGGATGACATTGCTAGGTCCTATATTCATGGGGTTTGGAAACAGGTTTTTCTTCATATTATGAAGTATATCACTCTTGAAGGCATTTATCGCAAGATATCTACAAACCATTTGTCTTTGTTAAACATGTTTAGACACAAAGGTATGATGAGTATCACTTTATTTTTATATATGTCTCCTTCAGCCTATGTGAGGTATTTTCATGGGGGAAGGTGGAATCCCCCATTCATGAAGGTATCATCCTCCTTCTGTTCCAGAATGGAAAATCTATTCCGGCCAAGACGGTGGCTCCTAATCAGGAGGATGATGATATCACTCTGGAAAAATGCCTTACGAAGATGCGAGTGGGAAAGGAGGAGGATGATCCACAAATTAGGGCCAGAAAGGATAATGGACATGAAGGTCCCTCTAATGGGAAAGGAAAAAGTATTGAGGAAGAGGGTTAGAACTATGAGCACCTGAATAAAAGAATGCAAAATATGGAGATGGTCTTATAGGTTATGGAAAAAGACAATTTTGATATGAGGGAAGGGATGATAGACAACATTCATGCCACTAAGGAAATATTTATGTCTCAGAGGAAAATAAGGTGGAAAGTTACAAAGCTAGATAAATTGGTGAAAGATATGTGGGCTCAGTTGGAGGCAGTGGAGGAGGGTCTGAAGAAAAGGAAATTCTAACTCCGAATTAGCAGCTCCGAGGATGAAGATGATGGAGGGAAGATGTAGAAGGAGCTGGAGCATGAGCACAATCAAGAGGAACCTACTATAACTTAAAGAAACCCTCCCAAATGTCAAAATACAAACAAGTTTTGTTTATTCTCGAGCTACTTGATGTTTTTTGGCGAACAACTCTGGTCTAGTAGTAGACTATTTTGTTTTGTCTCTTTCTATGGCTTGGTTTCTAGACCTTCTTTCTCTTGAGTTAAGCTTGTTTAACTCATTATGGTCCTATCTCTCTTTTTACATATTTTTGTGTGCTTTCAAGATGTGTTCTCTTTTGTAAGGCCTCTGGGAGCTGATCCCTACTTATAACCTAATCTAATAAAAAATGATCCCCATCATATGGTGAACATGATGACAAATAATCTTCTAATAAAAAATATAAATACTGTCAATATCTTAAATTGGATATAAAGTTAAAATCATGAAAAAAATATTTATATAACTCTTTATCCTATATTCCAAATGTAAATGGTACTTACATTGGATTATTTTGTAGTAGAGATTTCCTGCATAAACATGTATAAATGTTTTCTATAAAAATGTACATTAACCTGCACAAACATGTATAAATTTTTCTCTATAAAATGTGAACATAAATTTTGTTTTTGAAATGTAATTTTTGTCATATAATTTCTCAATATAGCCATGACACAACTTTTTTCCCATGTTGTATCAAATTGATAGCTATAATATTTTTGTTCATTATCAAACAATTCATGTGAGTTTTTCATGTGTCCATATTTTCCATACATATTTATTAGTCACCTACCACTATAGTATTTGAGAAAAATCCCTTTCTTTGCTATATTTTCATGGATTCCCACTACCTTTTTTTGAGCTCCTATTTGGGAATTGGGAGCGTATGCTAGCAATGGTGTACCATTAAATTTGGACACTTATATGTTAGATTTTTTGAGACAATGTCATTACTTTGTGAGGATGCATATGTGTTGAAAATTATATTCATGTTGTTGTTTATTTTAGAGATGGAGAGGAAGGGTTTTTGAGTGCAAGTGCCTTTCCTTATTTTTTCTTGTAGAAACATATAGATGTAACACTCAAATGTAAATTCCGAGGATACATGCAATTATATTAACGAGTGCACTTGTGACATTGGTGTGAATGTTAAGCCATGAAGTTCACTATTTCCAATATCTATTGTTTCCTTATCTAATGTGATGCCATTTAATTTATGTATTGAAATAGCGCACCTCATTTTGAGTGACAATTATTTATGATTTCCATGCATTAAAAGAGGTACTGGAAAGTGTGTGCCATTTTTTGGGTGCTATGATGGTTGAGTGTTTTTTTCAAGTCAACGACTAAAAAGAGTGGCAAGCTAGTATGATTTGATTTTTGATGGTAGATGACATGAACAACCTGGTTAAGGGCCCCATTAACCAACCCTATTTGTACCTATATGTTGGATGTTAGAATAATTTCTTTCCCTATGCATAGAATAACATTTCTCTCAAGCTAAATTTCATTGAGTATTGGTGACAAATAAGCTTTATTATAATGGGAATCGAGGGACTCATTGTTTGAAAGTTTCAAGATTTTCTGAAAGCCTCAAAATTCGTCGATGCGGGAAGTTGGTCAAGACTATATATATATATCGAGTTATAAGAGAAATATCTATATATGGATTTAGAGGAGATCTATCTATATCTATGGTCATAGGATATCTTTATATAGAGCTCCTATCCAACGAGCATCCACTAGTCTCAGAGGAGATTCCATTCATAACGTGATCAAGACTACTTTTATGGTATATTTTCTATAACGTTTTCAACATCCGGATATGGTATGTGACTTACTCTAATATAAAGGCTATAAAATTCCTTATTGTAGTCCTTCACACTCAATTACTTATCTATGAAAATTTCTACAACTTCTTACATAAATTGAATTGGTATAAAACATCTAATGTAGTGGCATCATCTTATTCTACAAGATAAGGGGTTACATAAATATTGTCTTACACAAATATTAAATAGATATACAAAAATTTACATTTTTATGTTTTTTAAAAGTAAGTGTTGAATTAATACATTGGAATAAAATATAAACACAATAAAAAATAAACATTACTTTAGAATAGGAAAACATGATTTATTGAGAATAAATTTTAACATATATTGTAAGGGTAAATATAAATTCGATAAATTTAAGTAGTATTAATAAAATATACATATGATAGATCGAAACGTAGGGCGTTAAGTCCCAAAATGATCACAATAGACCAAATTTATGCAACCAAAATTAAAACATATGTGATTCCCTGCCTCTTTAAGCCTTAGAAAATGTAAATAGGCTCTTGGGATCGGTCACTTCCTTTAACTTCCACCTTTCTAATTATGGGTTAGAGAAGTAATAAAGAATGTTATAAAGTTAGTAGTTGATGTTGACACACATTCCCAACTCCTCAATGATACACATTTGGTGGTTCACTTATGTTACTTGCAATTCTCTCTCAAGGTCATTATAATTGATAATATAAAATTTAAAATAAATTTTTATCTTTCAAATTAATATCATGTTATTTACAATCTAGGTTTGAATTTGTATTTCTTGGGAAAGTATTACAATTGTAAATATTTTGGAAAGAGTAAGTGGTGAAAAAATTTGGGCCACAAACATTTAAGGTTGGAGAGTATTCATGTCATTTTATGGAGATGCATTAAAAGTATCAATTTTATATTTATTCACACGAAGTCCCATGCTTTATAACAAGATAATGAAGGGTGTTAACTATAGTAAAAATTTTGGTCGAAAGAGAATATGATATATAATTTAGGTAAAAATATTTTGGGACATACAACTGAGTTGTGGGTGTCATTGCATAACAATGCATTTTCATAAAGACATTACATTTGCATCACATATGAAGTTTCTTGCACCTCAAGTACAATTGATAATATTAAGTTCACATGTGTCTTGAAATTTTTCATGTCAATTTCTAATTAGTAAGTTGTGTTTACAATTTCAATAAATGAATTCTTAATTTTTTATTCATTAGAATCAACACATAAAGGTACTTAGGACTAGGTGCCTATATTTTAGGCACATTTACCTCACCTTGTAAATATGTTTTATATTAAATAATTATGTAAGGCCATGCAAATAAACCTATAAATACAAGTTCCTTCTAGCATGTCTAGGCCATTAATTGTTGGGGGTCATGTCAGGTGCATACAAGACAATACCTCCTATTCTTGGAGTTGCACTTCTGTCTAGAAATATACTTCTATATCGATGTCACTCATGTTTTTTCATAAATTGCTTCTATTTTTATAGGTGTTATCTCTGTATTCCATGCAGTGTAGGTATCTTTGAGTTGATTCCCAATGTGCCATAATATGTTCATTGGTTACACCAATGTTTATTTGTATATGTCAGAATGGTTTGTAAACTATTTTTTTTGACCAAAAAAAGACATCATATGAAGGGGATTCAACTGTTGGTATGCTAGAGTACTGCATGAACACATAAATGATTGTACAAACTTTATGTTTTTTTCAAGGTTATACCTATATTTTTTTTGCAGAAATACCAAGATCTACCGACCTCAATGAGGGTTAATGTTTCGAAAAGAGTAGGGTACTTCATGTAGGCATATATGAAGGATGGTATTTGGTCTCCTGCTACATTTTTTGCATTCCTTTTACCCATGTGTTTTACCTGATTCTTAGAAATTACTTTGAAAATGACGAAATAGATAGGGTAACGGGTGTAGGAGGAATACCTGTTAAAATGTTGGTTGATAGGTTATTATGCACATGTTGACTCCTTGATCCATAGCTGATCATGAGAGATTCCTTTTGGCTAGGAGAAACTACCTGAAATGGAAAGCACAACCACCATAAAGAATTAAACAATATATGTAGTGGACTACCTAGTGTGTGCTAGATCTGGGAAGTGTGATACTTCCTAGACGGCTGTTGATCCACTGTTTAAAACAATTTAATGATGGTAATAAATTAAATCCTATTGTAGTTAAAATGATTTGGTATCTCATTTAAAACACAATAATAAAGATATAATCTAACAGGCTAGGTTAAAATAAGATTTGAAGGTCGAGTAACTAGTTCTGGGTCTCTGTAAGTCTAACAGAGGTCTTAGACGGGTCACAGGTGAGTAAGGGTGATGTGGGAATAGGTAGGTACGTTGCTATTCTATGTTGTATTGGTAGATACAAAGACCAATTCCGGTTAAGGGTGACTGACGCTGGTTTCAGAGAACCGGTGTCGGTTTCTGTGGGGTACTGGGAATGTCACAGAATGAGCTTTAGATCTCCCTTGTGATTACATAAAGGACTAGGCTGGTTGGAAGGAGGTATTAAGTTGTTTAGATGGGATTTGGTGAGGTTTTAATGGGGATATGGAGGGGTGTGTATTAAAGGAGGTCAATAGGTGGCTAGGAGAACAAAGGATTAAAATACAAAGATGATGTGAGTGAACTAGAGGAGTAAAACATTCTACATACTTGGAATTTCGTTCTGAACGTCTGTGAGTGAGGAATGAAGATGTTGATAAGAAGTTGAATGTTGTAGAGGATCAAAAAACATTAGGAAGCTCTTGCATGGGCTGCATGTGCTCTCCTTCTTGCCTGATTGGATCAAATCTATGCTGGGGTGAGTGCTGGATGGTTGTTGGGTGAATGCTGGATGTATGTGCAAGAGAAAATACTTGATCTCCTCCTTTGCATGTGTGTTCTTGCTGAAACTTCTTCTCAAAAGATGTGATATCTCTCAGGAATCTGCCAACCTCCAAAATAAGGTTGTTTTGGGAATTAAATGGTAACTGACAGTGGTTCTGGCTTAACTAGCGGTGGTTAAGGATAACTGGCGTCGGTTAGGGTGAGATTTTATAGGTTTACTAAACTAGGTAGATCCCCTTGATTTTCTTGGATCTCGTTTCATTAACTCACGGATTAGACTAGAAGCTTCCTTTAAGCATGCAGGAATGTGGTTAGAAGGAATGTAGGCATTGATTTTTAGGGTTTGGGTAAGACTCAGTTAGTTATGGCAACTTACTAAGAATAGGTCTTAGGGTGTGGTGGCTAGATGAGGTGTCTAGGTGAGGTGGATGTGTGGGCATTATCTAAATTAAGATATTTAAATAATAAATATGGTGAGGATAATGAATTAGTTTAATTAAATTGATTAAATTAATATTATATTGGGGTGAAAGGGGCCATGTTTAGGTGAATGTGTTCAAGGTGTTTATTTATCGAGGGGTTGAGGGGAGTGTGACCTGATTTTGGTTTCTAAAATTTGCCCCTTTTTTTGCGTAGCTTGTATTATTAAGCGACGCTAACAAAAATAAGATGTGGTTGCCCCATGTGTGGGTGAAGGTGATCCCCCTCAAACCAAGAACTGATGAGGCAGAATGTGGAATCGGTGAGTGGTTTGATAAAAGGTGAATGGGATGAAGAGGAAGGTGAATAATGGAGGAAAGAAAAGAAAGAAAAAAAAATCTACTCAGGTAATCTATGTAATGGGTCAGGGTTAAAGGTAGCAACAGTCAAACACATGCACACGGATAAACTGTAGCACAGTACCAGGTTGAAGAGTAGGAAAAATCTACATTGTCTAAGGTCGATAGGTTTATCCAAATAAGGTTGAAGCAATTCCGGTATCCAAGGTATAAGATATTGTCAGGAAACATGATGCAGGTCAGGTACAGGAACGTTTAGGTATGTTCTGGTACACCAAAGATAGGGTCAGGATAAAGGGTCATGACAATAGGCAAGGTAAGGTCATTATGTCAACAACATAGGTAACAATGCCACAAGGTATAGTGAACACATGGGGTAAAAGGTCACAAGCAATGTTCCAGGTCCAAATATCTAGGTTAGGGCATGAGTAGGGCCAAGGTATGGGTAAAATAATGAGTCCCCAAAGGAGGAAAAGGTTAGGCAGTAAAGGATGAGGTAAGGAGGGTGAGGTAAATGGTCAGGGTAAAGGTTGGGTGGGATAAATAAAGAGGGATGGGTAGGGTAATAGGGTAAAATTTAGGGCACTGTGTAAGAGAGGGTGACCGATGCTGGTCAAGGGTAGCCGATGACGGTATAGGATAATTGATTGAGGTAAGGTAGGGCACGTAAATGATGCCAGTGAAGGTAAAACCGTTGTCGATTAGGTTGGGTTTATTATAAAAATAAAAAATCCACATTTTTTTGTTATTTATTTTTCATCTAGTGAATTGAGAAAATGAAACACAAGAGAGAGAAAAGGAAAAAGTGTCTAGACAGAATGGGGAGTTGAGTTGGTGAGCTGAACGACGGGTGATTGGTTGCTGAGAGGTGGGTCCACGGGATCAGTGTGTGTGATTTGATTAGTTGGAGTCATGGGTAGCGAGTTGGTTATGGCAGAGGCCGGAGAGGGATCGAGCGGGCCCTAGTCTTGTGGCTAGACTTGCCACCATGACGATGGCAGCATGATGAGATAAGCATCTGACTCTTGTTATATTTGGGTAGATAGATTGGGTGATTTGGAAAATTGGGTTTTTGTTTTTTTTTTGTTTGTGTTGGAGGGGGGAATGAAATTAGAAATGTGGGCAGGTAAAATTGGGTAAAATAGGAGTGGGGAGAGAGATAAGTGGGAGAAGAGGGGAGCGGATGAGGTGTAGGGTTCATTATAGGTGAGATTGGGTAGCTATAAGTGTTAGGAGAGGTAAGTTTTTGAGAAGAGGGGGTTTGGGGGTCGCGGGTTTTCGCTGTGACAGTGATCGGCGTCGGTCGGGTTTGACTGGTGTCGATAGGGTTAAATCGGGATCAGTTGCGAAACAAGTGACCAATGCCAGTTTAGGGGTGATCGGGGTCAGTTAGAGAGAAGCGGCACCGGTTAGGTTTTGGAGAGTAAGGGGACACAAGTGCCACAGGTTGGGTGGTTGAGATGGGTAGGGGTAAAATAGGATGCGGGAAAATGATAGTGGGTGAGTATGGGTATAATGAATGTAGATTAATTTATTGTTTGTATTGGATGTAGGGGAGAAATCAGCTATACATGCGGGACAGGGTTCCACCCCTACTCCTGATAGTTTGGGGTGCAGCGACCCTTGAGGAGTTGTAACATGTGGAGGAGGTGGGCTTGAGTGGGGTCTGACGCTACTGACATGTAGTCCGGTAGCCAAGTCTGATGGTCACTCTCATCGATAGATTGGATTTCGTGACTAACATGTTCCACCTACTGACGAGTGAGATTACAGTCACCCTGGAGGACGTGTTAAGGATTCTGTGACTACCCATATTAGGTACATAGGTCTATTCGATCTCCTTCGAGACCTCAGAGGAGTTAATGCTAATGGTGTTTGGAGAGGAGATGGCTGAGCTGACATTCCATAGTGCCAACTTGAGATATGGAGAGATGTACCTAGCTTGTCCAGAGGAGACGAGGCTAGTACTTCTATTGATGGAGGCAGTGTGCTACTTTGCACTACTAGATGTGGAGGGAGGTAGATTTCCTCACTCGTTGATGGGGGTATTACATGATATAATGATAGATCAGACCCATTTTTCCTTGGCACCAACATTCATGGTGTAGTTATATAGGGAGTTATGGGCATATGGATGACTATGCAGGTTTAGCTTGTGTTGTACCTTTTTACTTCATTGCTGGGCATATGAGTACATTGTCTGTGTGTGTCCAGTGGGTATGCCCTAGGCCGATGCCTTTCTTCTAGGCTTTGTATGAGTGGGGTATAGGTGATGGGTGCATGCTATTGGAGAGTGGAGATTAGATAGACCCACACATGATGTGGCCTATTACAGGTGTTTATTGGAGGGGTTATCTAGGGTGGACATCATTTGGAGGCCATATGTGGACTTCCTATCATATAGGCATATGCGTGATGAGCTAGCTGACCTCTAACTACTGAGATGGATAGAGGGTCTTTGTGCCGGGGAGCACGAGATGATCCTAGTTGACAGAGTTAGGTAGCAGTTCAGACTACTATAGAACATACCTCTACCCTTCCCGTAGTATAGGAGAGATGATGTGGAGAGGCCCTTACCTCTACCATAGCTGACAGTGCCCACATGGCAGGAGGAGAAGGCAGTAGACCGGTGGATTGATGATGTTGGGGTTACAAACAAATATAGACAGTGGTGGATGGCTCATTTATGAGTAGTACCACCATCATGGTGCAGAGGGATGCTCTATAGGGGTAGGTGGAAATGTTGATTACCCAGTTGGGTATGTTGCAGACATAGCTTGCCTACTCAGAGGCGGAGGTGGCAGAGTTAAATTTACAGGTGGCCAGTATTCAAGCCTAGATGGCCAAGGCTGGGGATGGAGATGGAGATGGAGATGATGGTCAGGTGGCTGCCTTGTAGGCACAGGTGACATGGTTAGGGCCTTACAGGACCAGATATAGGCATAGGGGCAAGGGACGATGGCACCACCATAGGGACTAGGACAGGGTCCCAGTTCACATGTAGGGGTGGGACAGGGTCCCGTAGGGCAGGTACATGGGTTGAGGCCTATGGGGCCATAATAGACTGTGTCCATATCTAGGTTACAGGATACCGTAGGTGAGGCCAAATACTACCAGGATTAGTTGATGGTGGCTGAGATATATTTCTTATCCTATGGAGAGTACATGGAATAACAAGCCTCAGGTGAGAGGACTGGATCCTAGACTCACAGTGTTGAAAGCACAGGGGGCCATCGAGCTCTGAGACAGGATCAGGGAGATGCCACCAGCTCACAGAGACCAGCTCCAGGTGATATGCCAGTACAGACTTAGCCACCACCTATGATGGGTGGGGAGATGTTAGTAGGTCGCCAGACAACGGTCGAGGAGGTTGAAGGGACATGCGATACTGATATGGAGGATGTCCCCCGAGAGGGCTCTTGATATATGGCTCCTGATTTTGGACATAGTTTTGAGTTTTGATATATACCGGCCTACATTCTGAGAGATTGTTATATTTTTGATCACATACCGGCCTGCGTGCTGAAGAGATTTTGTATTGGTTTATTATTTTATTATATACGAGACCAGCCTACATACCAATGACATTTTGTATTGAGTATCAACCTGCATGCCGATGATTTTGAGATGATAGACATGATTGGATATCCGTTTACATTGTATTGAGACACACATATTTATTTATATGATGAGATGGATGAGATTATTTATTTGTGGGTGTGTAAGGAGAATTTTAATTTTTTGTTGTGATATGGATGGAAACTAGGTGAGTTAGGCATGATGGAGTCAGGTTGGTTTAGGCATGGATGAGTCAGGTAATAGGCATGTATTGAGTCAGGTCTTAGGCATGGATCGAGTTAGGTAATAGGCATGGTTGAGTAGGTCTTAGGCATGGATCGAGTCAGGTGATAGGCATGGTTGAGTCGAAATTGGTTGAAGTTGTGATTCATGAATTTGTGTAATGAATGATGATATGGGTCATGAGTAAGATGTTTTATAATACATATATGATGATGGTAGAGAAATGGTAGTCGTAATAAATGTGTGTTGTGATGAGGATAAAAATGTGAAGCAACTTTGTTGTTTGTTTGGTCTAATTTGCAATTTTTTGATATAAAAAGGAAACTACGTAGGGTAAAATGTGATTTAGGAAGATGAAAGATGAATTGGTTAGGGTAAAGAGTGCCCGAGCTAACCTCCAAGGGCCCCATGCCCTCGGAGTGCTTCCTACATAGTCCTGATGAAAAAGGGACCTCAAGCCGATGTAGTTCTCCTATAAGCTAGGGAAGTATATGAGGATGTATGAAAATGAGTTGGTAGGTTTTAGGCATGATTTGGGTTTATGTCTATTAGGTGTGAGTGGGTTATAGGAAAATTGGTATAGGTGATGTTGATTGTGGTGAGAGAGGAAGATTACCCCAAAGGTAAACATTGAGGACCAAGTCCTGTAGAAGGTAATCAAAACATAATAAAGATGGTTAAAAGATAATAGGGGGTAGTAAATCCACCTAATTGGTTAGGATCATACCGACTAGATCATACCTTGGAGGAGGTGATGAACATAAGACCCTAAAGACATTGCATGATTGATTGTTCTAAATGTGAAAAGTAGTCACATGATCACCAAATGTCTTGGTTTCCACAAGGTCCCTTGAGGCTATAAGAAATGGGAGTGGGAATGGTGAGAATGGTGAAATGTGGTTAATTTTATATGGTATGAGGTAGCCTGCTTTTTGGGAAAGAGATCCGAGGGCACAATGGGCAAGTCCATGACTAAATTTTTTTCTATTTTGAATTGTATTTGAGATAGACTGATTGCAGGAAGTCTATTTGGGATGAGGAAATTAAAACCTTGAGGTCTTCATGAAGCTGATTGATGTGGGGAGCTTCAAATTCTCATGGTTCCTTTTTTTTTGAAAATGCTTTACATAGCTGTCCTTCGAGGGAGTAGTCTATTTATAGCAGCGATTGCCAAGAGGAAGATGTCCTTTTGAGGGAGTCATATTTTTATTAGAAGTTTGACTCAAGGAGTGGGTCCCAAGTGAGAGCTTCAAAGTCATGGAAAAGATCAAGGTGACAAAGAGGATTATTGTTTAGAAAGTATGGTGAAAGGACCATGGGATCTCATCTAAAGGTAGATGAAAAGTATCCATGAAAATCATGCTATGTGCAGTGTCGTGGTACACATATTCAAGAGAAGATACTAAGTGATGGGTACTCACATGATTCTTGTTTAATCATTGGTGTGGTGTAAGAAGTGGAGAGCACTCAAGGGATGAGCATGGAAAGAGACAAAAAGTGATGTAGGACTAAAATTCAATAGTAGAAAGGTCAAAGGTGCAAGGAATTAAGGGGCTCAGGTTCGGGTTTACCATCGAATGAAGATAAACAATAAGCACCTGATCCATAAGTATGGGTCACAATGTATGGTCCAATCCAATTAGGAGAAAATTTTCCCCGTTTACTTTTTTCTTCTTTGGTTACTTGTTGATTCTCTTTTAGGACAAGGTCACTAACTTGGAAGGTTTGTTCATGGACATGTTTGTCGTAGGCACGTTTGATACATTTTTGGTAAACATGGAGGTGGTCAAGAGCGTTAAGACAATGTTTTTCTAATAACTCAAGCTGTGCTAAACAATCTTGACGAAAGTCATCATCGTTGAGCATGTCATGGAGAGAAATGCGGAGTGAGGGAATCTAGACTTCAAGAGGTAGAACAACCTCTATACCGTAGACTAGAGAAAATGGTGTGGCAGCAGTGGAAGTACAGATACTAGTGCGGTATGCCCACAGGGCAAAAGGAATGTGCGTATGCCAATCCTTCCCAGTATCATTAACTACTTTCATGAGAATTGTGTTTAGGGTTTTATTAGTGGATTTGGCCTAGCCGTTGGTTTGTGGGTAATAAGGTGATGAGAAACTTAGCTGAATGCCAAAGGCGTCACAAAGTTTTTGTAATATTTTGTTTTTGAATTTTTTTCCATTATCAACGATGAGGTGATGAGGAACACCAAAGCAAAAAATGATGTGATGATTGATGAACTCACATATTTTCTCAGCTTTCGTGGAGATGAGTGGTATGGCTTTAACCCATTTTGTGTAGTATTCGGTAGTGGTGATGATCCAATGATGTCATTGGGAGGAATGGGGGTTGATCTCTCTGACAATAGCAAAACCTTATTGAGAGAAGGGCCAAAGGTCACGGGTGACCTGTAAGGCATGATTGGGTGTATGATGAAGGTTGGTGTGTTGTTGGCATTTGAAACAATGCTTGATGTAGTCGCAACAATCATGGTTAAGGGTTAGCCAGTAATAGCCTAGGTGAAGAATATGTTTAACACCAGCAAGGCCACTGAAGTTACCTCCACATATGCCATCATGAACTTCCTTAATGGTATAGGGAATTTCAGAACTTGTAAGGCATCGTAAGAGAATACCATCAAATCCACGCTTATAGAGGATGCCCCCCATAATGATGTAACGAGAGACCTTTGTAAGGAAGGTGCGTTATCCATAGAAAGTCAAAATTAGAGGGTTGATCCATAGAAATAGGTGCGTCAACCAATTGGTCGGTGATAGCCCTTGATGGATTTTTGATGAATGAACTTGAGGTCGAGGTCAGATAAAAGCATAAGCCAACGTGCGGCATGTTGATTTTGATAAGGTTTGGCATACATGAAGTGTAAGGGGTCAGTGTTGGTCACAACATAGGTTTTGTGGTTGAGTAGGTAATGGTAGAGTTTTGTGGCAACAAAAAATAAGGCTAAGAAAATTTTTTCTGGATGGGTGTATCAGGTTTTGTAGTCCAAAAGTGTACGGCTTATATAATAAAACGCTTGCTCCCTGTGTTGTTCATTATGATGAGCGAGCATGGCTCCCAAGGAGTGATCGGTAGCTGAGATGTATAGGTAGAAAGGTTGATCGTCTTTAGGTGGAATGAGTACAGGTGGTTGGAGAAGGTATTATTTTAAGGCCTCAAAAGCTTTGTAGTAGTCATCATCCCATTGAAAGGAGACATCCTTCTTGAGAAGATGATGAAGTGGTTGAAACTGATTAGATAATTGTGAAATGAAACAACAAATAGACTGCAAATTACCTTACAGGCTACGGATTTTCCTAAGGTTAGTGGGCAAAGGCATTTCAAGAATGGCCTTGAATTTAGCAGGGTAAAATTCTATTCCATGTAGGGAAACAATAAATCCCAAGAGCTTTCCTGAGAGAACCACGAAGACACACTTCTTGGGCTGAAGGCGAACGTAATATTTAATGAGGCGGTAAAAATGGTTTTGAGGATGGCAAGGTGCTTAGAGCGGCATTTAGATTTGGCCAAGAGATAGTCTATGTAACCTTCCAATATATGATGCATGATTTCATGGAAGATGTAAGTCATAGCCCACTGATATGCGGCACAAGAATTTTTAAGGCCAAAAGGCATGACTCGGTAGCAGAAGGTCCCCCAAGGGGTGATGAATGTGGTTTTGTGTTGATCCTTTGGGGCAAGCAGGATTTGGTTATAACCTGAAAATCCATCCATGAGTGATAGCATCTCGTGACCAGTGGTAAGATCAACCAGTTGATCAATACCGGGTAAGGTGAAGTCATCTTTTGGGTAGGATAGGTTGAGGTCACAGAAATATGTGCAAATGTAGAGTCCCCATGTCACCTTAGTGACAGGGACAATGTTACAAATCCAATGAGGATAATCAATGGGTAAGATGAAGGAAACAAAAAGAAGGCACTAAAGTTCTTCTTTGACAAGAAGGGCAATGCGAGGGTGCTTTTTCCTCAGTTTTTGTTTAATAGGTTTGGCATCGGGAATAGTTACAATATTGTGGACCACTATGGTGGGGTCAATACCGAGCATGTTTGCTTAAGACCAAGCAAATGTATGGTTATGATCTTTGAGAAAAGAAGTGATGGCTTCTTGTTCAACAGAATCTAAAGATTGACTAATCTTTAGAATGTGTGGGTCATCATGAGTATGAATTTTGATCTTGATAGTTGATTCATTCAACATGGTTTGTGTCTCAAAAGGTAACAAATGATGAATATATGAGTCTTCTACACCAATGTAGGTGAATATAGATTCATCATCCTGACATTAAATGACTTTAATTAAAGGTGTATCATCATTGATCATTTCAGGATATAAGAAGGGAATAGAGGAAGGGGTCTTTCCCTCACGTTAATAAGTTAGAGGCCCCAAGGAAATATTTTTTATGAAAATAAAATTTAGGAGGGATGGATTCAGGATCCATTGACTCTGTTGGTGAAGGCGGTGATGAAGGTGGAGTGGGTGAAGAAGGAGAAGAAGGGCTGATGTCCTCAATGGGTTCAATGTGGGCCTCTTTGGTAGGTGTTTCAGTAAAGAAAATACCACTACGGTCGTTATGTTTGTGGGTGGTACATGGAATAATAGTATGGCAGCCTTGCTCGTGAAAGCCAAAACCAAAACCCTTCCATGCACATCAGTGCAAGAAGGTGTGGGTGAAATGGAAATTGGTGAGAGACTGGAAGTCAGCAGAAAATGGACAGGTATGCGATGGTGGTTCGGGTGTGTAAGTGGTAGTATCAAGTCCCCCATAGGTGAGACTAGTATGAAGGTGAGGAGGACCATAAAAGAGGCGTTCTCCTATGTGGTGATTGTAGAGAGGGTATTGGTGAAGAATTCCATACTCTTGTGGGGTAAGGAATGTGTTAACACTATATAGGTGATAATCCCCCAGAGTGAGGTGTTGAAAAATACCTTCCAAGGGATCAATTGTCGGTATTTGGGTAGTTGGAATAGATGATGTGTCAAAGGTCGATGCAGAGGTGGAGCTAATGGATTAGGAGGCTGAGGGGTCAGCCGTGGAGGTTGTGGCAGTGGTAGGAATGGAGGAGGCATGTGTGGTTGAGGTAGCGGCTGTACTGGTAAGTAGAGGTGTAGGTGAAGTAGTAGTGATCATGGAGGTAGATGCCTTAATGGGTATGAACATGTCATTGGGTTGGTAAATCATGTTGCATGTTTTAAAAGGTGATAGATCAGATGGGATAGTGTAGGCATGTCCTTCATGCTCAAACTTCATACAATGATGTAAACTGGAAGGAACACAACCCATGACACAAATCCAGGGTCTACCAAGCAACAAGTTATATTGAAATTCCCCCTCCAAGACGTAAAATAACTATGGGATAGTGCGGGGGCCCATGCAAATGTGGAGGATGATGGTGCCTAGTGTAGAGGTGATAGCATCATTGAATGAACGCAACATGATAGGATGTTTATGCATGTAATTTTTGGGTATGCACATTTGAGTGAATGCATGGGATGAAATAATATTAATGCTTGTGCCCCCATCGATCATTACACATCATACACGTATATCATTGATGTGGACAGAGATGAAGAGGGGTAGGTTTGGGTCATCAGTTTGGTGTGGTGTGATCTCTTCCTCTGAGAAGCTAAGGGAGGCTACTTGGTGAGTAGGTGAAGGTGTAGATGAAGGTGGTAATTTGGTGAGAGAGGTGACATGATGGGGTGTGATAATGGAAGCTATGAGTGTAGGGTCATTGGGTAAAACGTCAATTGATTACAGGACTTCTGTGAGAGCTTGACGATGGGATTCCAAGGTTTGGATGAGGTCATACAATGACATTTTGAGAGGGAATTGGTGTAATTGTTTGTGCATGGTGCAATGTGTTACCCCATTAGAAATAGAATATGTGGGGCCGCGGATAATGATTTTAGGTATGGGTGTAGATGGTATGTTAGGTATAGGATTGGTTGGTGGGTTAGTTGCCTTATCCTTGCCTTTATCCTTATGGGTATGGGTAATAATGTGGATCATGTTGATTTGAGGTGAGTTGGTGAATGGAGAAGGTGTAGGATGAATGGTATATCGAAATGACGGGCAAAAACCTACAGGAGGAGAAAAGCCTTGTGAAGTGAGTTGGATGCAATGACATTTAGGTGATGGTGTGGCAAGTTCTATGATGCGAACCATGTTAATTTCAAATATTAGGGGTGGTTCTAAGAGCAGTGGGGATGGAGGTCACGGTTGGTGAGTAAGAAGTGAGGGAAGGACTGTGGGAATGGTTGTCGGTGAAGTAGGGTCCTCATCAAGAAGGTCATCATCATCAAAGTTGTCTTTAGGAGGACATAACTGGATAATGATGGTTTTCTAATCCTTGCAGTTCTCCACATCGTGCCCTAGAACACGATGGTAGGAAAAAAATTTAGTGTCATCAAACCCTTTTGGATTGGGTTTGAGGGGGTCATAAGGTCTGAGTGGAAGTAATGTTATGACAGAAGTCTCAAGGAGGTTGGTTAAGATTTGGGTATAGGACCTTGTTAGTGGGTTGTAATGAGAAGTGAAAGTGGGTTTGGGTGTAGGTGCGGTTTATTATTGAGGAATGGTCCTTGCAAGAGGGGGAGTAGGTCGAGCTATGGTTTTGGGTGTTGGTGTGGTCTTGGGTGTCAGTCGTGTTCATTTAGGTAGGGGTATGGTAGATGAATGAGATCTAAAGGGAAAAATAGATGGGGGAAGAGGGTGAGTTACCCATGGGGATAAAAGGGGTGCTGTGAAGGTAGATGATGTGGGTCGTGTAGGGGGTGTGAGGGATAGAGACTGAAGTGTAATGGGTAATGAAGAAGTTGCTGAGGGTATTGGAGGTATGGGTGGTAAAGATGCTGTAGGTGTAGGTGTAAGTCGTATCGGATGCTTGGGTATGTTAGAGGTTTGCGAGGAATGAGTGGGATGTTGTGTTTTTGGTTTGTTAATGGGTCAAAATTTCTTAACCGCGCTGGGAGGTTGAGGTCCTAAGATGGATGGAAAGGGTGAAGGTGATGCAGGTGTGGTTGGCAGAATTGGGGTATGATTTCGATGGGTTTGGTTCTTCTATTTGGGTGCTGGAGTAGGTTTGGTGTTGACTTTGGAAGATGTGGCTAAATCAAGTGTGAGAGGTGGATGAATAAGGATAGTGGTTGGGGTGATCCCTAAGGTAGTAACAGGTTTATTTGAGGAAGATGATGTAGGTACAGGTTTGGATTTAGAAGTATGTTGGGTTATGGGTGAGGGTGTATGTTGAGCTGTGATAGGTGTCGTGGAAGAAGTTAAGATAGAGGTGGTTGTGTTTGGTTCGATTGGTCGAAATATATTCTAGTAGATAGTGGAAATATCCGCAAGTGACATTTGCATCTATGTTGAGATAGGGAGTAGAAGACACCCCCACAGTAAGGCTCTATCCACATAATCTAAGTGATCGGCCAAGCGTGAGAACTACACGTCTGTAGGTGAGGTTGATGAGGACCTAATAGCAATTTCTGTAAAAGGTGTCTTAGAAACGGGGAATTTTCTAGCTTCAGCTTCTGTGGGTAAGAGAGTCAAAAGTAGGTCTATAGGATCTTGGGTAGCTAATGGAGAATGCTCACCTAGAGGCAAAGGTATCTCTACTAGATCCTTGATAGATGGAGAAGAAAATGGGTGCTCCTCTATAGGTGGATGAGATAATGGGTGCTCCTTTATAGGTGGAGGAGATGATAGGTGCTCCTCTGTGGGTGGAGGAGATAAACAAGTATCCTCCATGGACTGAAGAAGTAATACGGGTAATGGTTCTCTAGGTGGAGAAGCCAAAGGTGAAATGGTCTCGATGTTAGTGGAGGGATCCTCCATAGGTGAGGAAGGAGGTGAAAGGTGTTCCTCTGTGGGTGGAGGAATAGGTGAGGTGGGTTCCAATTGAGAAGTAGGATTTCAAGATAAAATTTCCTCTATGGAAGGAATATGAGGTAATTGGGAAGCAATGGGTGCATCACTGAAAATAGCGTTGACCTTGTGGGTATGGCTATCATGAGTTGAGGTCTCACTGGTTTGATCACACGAAGGGGCATGATTAGGAAAGGGTTTCTTGAAGATGTGTAGGTTTTGATTGGTAGGTGTGTTATGATTATCCACAGTTAACTCACCTTTCTCGAGAATTTCTTGGATAATGTTTTTGAAAGTGATGCAATTTCCATCACTATGACCCTTTACTCGATGATAGTTACAGAAGTCATGTTATTTATACCATGCGGGTGTGGGGTGAGCAAGGTCAAAACCAGTGTGTGGTTTTATAGGAGGAAGGGTGATGGCCCCCACTTTGATGAGATTTTCTAAAACAGAATAATAAGGTTCCCCAATTGGGGTATATTTCCATTATTCCCATCTAAATTGAAAAGTTTTAACAGGTGAGAGATTGGAGGAGGGGCTAGCCTGATTTGACGGATGAGCCGAGCCAACTTTGAGTACCATTGCATTAGCGGTGCCCTTGGATTTTGAATAATTGTTCTATGGTTTCGAAGAAGAAGAGGTATCATTCGACTTGAATGTCGAGTTCTTACTGTGTAATTAGATTTTCTTCTCTTCGATGGCTCAAATATCTAGCTTTTGTGCCATGGTGAATGCTTCATCGAATGTTTGGAAAGTTTGGACCTGTAGGGTCAGCGAGATATGTCTAGCACAAGCCCGCGTGAATATCTCGATGAGTTCTATTTGTCGTAGTTGGAATGTGAGTTGATTGATTAGGCTACGCTAATGAGCAACAAAATCTGTGATAGATTCGTCGTCATACTGATGCGTGGAGTATAGGCCCGTCATGGTAACCTTCTTAATGATATTGATGGAGAAGTGATCCAAGAAGGCTTGGGCTATTTGATTAAATGAAAATATAGAGTGTATAAGTAACCCACTATACCAATCTAACGTAGGTCCAGTCAGAGACATGGGAAAGGTCCTTAAGAGCAAAGCATCATCATGGGCGATTAGGTAACACCTGTGTTTGAACGAATGTAAATGCTGCTGTGGGTCTTCCTTGCTATTGAAACAGTTGAATTTAGGCATTTTCCAATGCATGGGGTATGGACGGGTGGATAGGCTTGTTACAAATCTCATCATAGGTGAGAGTGTTGTGGGAGCTAGAAACTGATGCCTCCAATGTTTGCATCTTGTCCATCATTAATTTGATTAGGTCATTGGTAGGTTGCAATGCCTGGGTGACTCCTGTAGTGTAAGAGGGTTAGTGTTGGGCATATGACAGGGGTGGCATTCCAGTATATGGTGCTGCCGTATAGGTAGACTAAGAAGGAGGGAGTGAGATAGGGGCTACGTACCCAAAATGATTGATAGATGAAATAGGAGGTTGCTAATAGTATGTATATGGAGGTGGAAGGGTCGTGGTGACCCTAGTGGTAATACGGGATAAAGATTGTGAAATTGAAAGGAAGATGTTTTGAAAAGGGGTAGGGGTCACCGACACTGGAGGTGGTAGTGTAGCTACGAGTATGTGAGAGATAATAGGGGTAGATGAGGTTGTGTTTTGGGTGGTTGGTGAAGGTATAGTGGATGTGGCGGGTGTAACAGATGTAGTAGACATGACAGTCATAGCGAGTATAGGACCTAGCTGTGAAACAACGGGGGGTAAGGTAGATGTGGGTAGCGTGGAGCCAACAGGGGCTGGAGAAGTAGTAGGAGTGAGTGTCGAGGGGATAGATATGGGCATGCCATATATCAAATGACCTAAGGCATCTTGAGTGGATGAGTGGGAAAGTTAAAACTGGAAGGCGACAGGGTTTTGGTCAAGGAGTCATGCGAACTCCTTGTCTCCTGTGGCGATAGTGATAGGTGGGGTAGGATCCATGGCAGGTGATAAAATGGAAGGTGGTGAAGGACTAGGTGGGAGTGGTTGACAACTGGAATGGAATACGAGGGATCTTTCTTGTTGACATGTCAGTACCATGTGAACAGGTACTAACATGGTAAGACTACTTTCTATAAGTGACACAAAAATACAACACATGTAGGATAAATAAGCAGCGGTGGGTTAATTGTGGAAAAAAGTGTCAACTAGAAAATGACATAGGCTAACCGATGCCGGTTAGGGTAAACCAACGCCGGTCATAGGTAACCATTGCTAGCCACTGTAGAAAGTAAACAGTTGGTCCAAAAACAAGGTATAAGGCTAAATATGCCAGGGATGCCAAATTTTGATGAGATTTACAAGGTCAATGGAAATGATAAGAGTGATAGGAACTCTGAATAGTCAAAGGAGGTGAATAGGTTTCCTTTTGGGTAGGTTAACCAAAATGATAGTGAATTGATGCCAATTGGGTATAACCGATGATGGTCAGGGGGTAACCGATGACCGTCGCTAGACCGAAACTGGTTACTGTGAAATTGAAATAGTGATAAAGAAAATAATGTTGTGAGTTAAAATTTGATGTGGAATCAGACCTAAAATTCTGAGAATGATGAGAATATGGTCCAAGCACACTCAGATGAAGTTGGAATACACCAACTATTATGAGGATCGTGCAAGGAGAAAAAGGAAAAATGAAGAGCATGACCTCTCACCTCAAAACACAAGCCAAGCAGAAACACTAAGAAAAATATGATCCTAAGAGTGCCTTTTCTATTATGTTTGTTTAGCTTACACTATTTAAGGACTGACTCATGAACTGTAGAATAGAATTTTTTGGTGAGGATAGCTTCCTATGAAAAATGAGATCTAAAAGGTGAGGTTTCAGGTTTGTTATGGCAGGGGTAGGCTTTGCTTTGAAGTATGACTTGCCAGAGAAATGAGCTGGGGAATACCTGCCAATCCTCATATCAGTGCGATCATTGATAGGCATTCCTAGGAAAGATGTTGTTTAAGAATATGTATTTGTTTTGAATTTGTACAATTTAGTAAGACTCAAGGAGAGAGAGAGATGTGCTTTCTATGATTCGTTTGTCAACCATCATTTGGGAATGACTTTTGGTGTATAGGTTGCCCTCAATTAATGTGAGCTAATGCATAAAATCAGAATGAAATGCTATGATTTTTAAGCCCAAATCAAAATATTGAATTCAATGACATAATTAGATGAAGAGGGAGAGGGATACTCTTTCACTAAAATGCAGAAAACAAGAAGAAATGGTTCTTTTTACGCACACCAAAAGAAAAAGTTTCTTTTAGAGAAAATAGAAAGAAAAAGAAGGTTACCAAGGAAGAAAATTAATGTGTATGCTTTTCATAAGGGAAACAAACACAAAAAATTTCCTAGGAATGAATAAAAATGCAAGGAACCCCGGATGGGTCCCACTGGGTGTGCCAAAATGTTTCACTTGATTCTTAGACGTTTCTTTGAAAATGACGAAACATATAGGGTAACGGGTGTAGGAGGAATACCTGTTGAAATGCTGGTTGATAGGTTGTTGCGCGCGTGTTGACTCTATGATCCACAGTTAATCGTGAGAGATTCCTTTTGGCTAGGAGGAACTACCTGAAATGGAAAGCAAGACCACCAGAAAGAGTTAAACAATATATGCAGTGGACTGCTTAGCGTGTGCTGGATCTGGGAAGTGTGATACTTCCTAGATGGCTGTCAATCCACTGTTTAAAACAATTTAATGTTGGTAATAGAGTAAATCCTATTGTAGTTAAAATTATTTAGATATCTCATTTAAAAAACAATAAGAAAGATCTAATCTAACAGGCTAGGTTAAAATAAGATCTGAAGGTCGAGTAATTGGTTCTGGGTCTCTGCAGGTCTGACAGAGGTCTTAGGTGCGTCATAGGTGAGTAAGGGTGATGTGGGAATAGGTAGTTAAGTTACTGTTCTGGGCTGTATTGGTAGATACAAAGACCAATGTCAGTTAAGGGTGACTGAGGCCGGTTTGGGAGAACCGGTGCTGGTTATTGTGGGGTACTGGGAATGTCACAGAATGAGCTTTAGATCTCCCTTGTGATTGTATGAAGGACTAGGCTGGTTGGAAGTAGGTATTAAGTTGTTTGGATGGGATTTGGTGAGGTTTTAATGGGGATATGGAGGGGTGAGTATTAAAGGAGGTCAATAGGTGGCTAGGAGAACAAAGGATGAAAATACAATGATGAAGTGAGTGAACCAGAGGACTAAAATGTTCTACTTACTTGGAATCTGGTTCTGAATGTCTGTGAGTGAAGAATGAAGATGTTGATAAGAGGTTGAATGCTACAGAGGATCATCAAACATTGGGGAGCTCTTGCATGGGATGCATGTGCTCTCCTTCTTTCCTGATTGGATCAAATCTATATTGGGGTGAGTGCTAGATGGTTGCTGGGTGAATGTTGGAAGTCTGTGTAAGAGAAAATACTTGATCTCCTCCTTTGCATGTGTGTTCTTGCTGAAACTTCTTCTCAAAAGACGTGATATCTCTCAGGAATCTACCAACTTCCAAAATAAGGTTGTTTTGGGAATTAAATGGTAACCGACGGTGGTTCCGGCTTAACCGGCGATGGTTAAGGGTAACTGGCGTCAGTTGGGGTAGGATTTTCTAGGTTTACTAAACTAGCCAGATCCCCTTGATTTTCCAGGATCTCCTTTCATTAACTCACAGATTAGACTGGAAGATTCCTTTAAGCATGCGAGAATGTGGTTAGAGGGAATGTAGGCATTCATTTTTAGGGTTTGGGTAAGACTCAGTTAGTTATGGCAACTTACTAAGAATAGGTCTTAGGGTGAGGTCGCTAGATGAGGTGTCTAGGTGAGGTGAATGTGTGGGCATAATCTAAATTATGATATTTAAATAATAAATATGGTGAGGATAATGAATTAATTAAATTAAATTAAATTAAATTAATGTGTTCAAGGTGTTTATTTATCGAGGGGCTAAGGGGAGTGTGACCTGATTTTGGTGTCTACACCACGGATAGGGTGATGAATGCACGAATTCATATGGACAAAGGAAATTTTTGCAACATGTGGAATGTATTTTGTGCACTGATCTCATGATCAACAATACTTTTTTCCAAGAACTTACTTTATGTTATCTTTACATGGATCTCATTTTTGGTTATGCTAGATATTATCATCAACATATGGTGGTAACTAATATTTTTTTCCTTCATTGTGTAATTTTTAATGTATTTGAGAATTTCATGGCATGAGACAACTAGATGACATTCAATGCTGGCATGCTAGATGGGAAGCATTTTAGAGTTATGGAAGTTTAATCATGTGTCATTTCGTGCTTGTGTGTATGCTTGATGTGTTGTATACTAGCCACAAGGCCATATATGGGTATTTTAAAGTTACACCATAACTTCTTAGGAATGTTGTTTCATTGCATATAGTGTGTTGTTGTATATAATTTAGGAGTTATTCATAGTCTTCAAGAACATTGGATGCTAAAATATCATTGATGGAGAGCAATCAGGGATCGTCAATACTAGAATGGTGGATAGAAGAACTCTATTTTTCTATCCCTTGTGAATTTTAGGAAGTTATGAGATGGTTTAAGTAACACTTGGAAACATCCAATTGATGAAGGTCATTCCATTATAGTGATTCCATATTTGGTGTATTTTACAACCATAGGAAACTGTGGATATGGGAGGACCCTCTGTGTTGCCCTTAATGCATGTGCATCACCAATAAGTTTATTTAGGTGAATTAAAAATTTAGTACTTGGAGAGAAATGTAGGGTATGTTGTACACTAACCTACACTATTAGTCCTTACTATGAAGTTATCCCTACAAAAATTCTTCACGAAAAAATTGTGAATTTTTTTCCATGCATAAATATATAAGGTGGGGATTTTCAATTATGTTTTTATTTCTCCACTGGTGCCTAGTAGAGGGCTCTGTTAGAGGATTTATGGGAATGAAATTGTGTAAATATTTCCATTTGGTGTTTGCAAAACTTAGTGTGAAGAACAATGTTGGGATACCAATTTGTTTTATCATAACCATGAATTCATGCTTATGCTTAGACCATTAGGATTGGGATCCTCATAGCACATACTCAAAGCACATGAGTTTGTATGCAATGTGTGCATCCATGATGATTTGGAGTTGTTGGAATAGTTAAGTGACTATTGTAGAAAATCTATCCTCAATAATTATCTTTTCAAAACATCATATTTTTACTAGCTATGGTGGTACATCATATGGTTTAGGATGAAGTGGTGGAAAAGTGAATGTGATTCGAATTTATTATCATATTACCATAATAAATTAAAATTTTAGTCATACATTTGGTATTTTTTATCATGTGGATTCCAGAACATGGAATCCCTTTGTTGGAAAAATACACAGAAATACCGTAGAAAATAAGCCCTATGTGTTATATTCATTGACTGATAAAGAGACAATATTTGGCTAATTGATAGGTGGAGAGAGATTATGACTTGTGGATTTTAAGTAAGACATAATTTTTTAACTTTATTTCAGAAAATTGGAAGTGAGGATACAAAAGATGATGGTTATTGAAAGTGTGAACGCATTGATGCATCAATGTCCTCATCTTCTTCAAGTTTGGTGCCTTGGTTTTAATTTAAGAAAATATGAAATATAGAATGGAATAGATATCTGTTGATTATATGGGAATAAAATGAAGTGTATGCTAGTGAAGTTGAACGTATTTTTTGTATGGGTCATTTGTTTTTTGAATTTCAAGGCCTCGAGGACACAAGATCTACTCATGAAGCATTAGTATGCCTTTTTTAGATGCACTTCTATTGATAACTAAGATATCCAAGTCTTTGAAACAATGTGGTAGGTGGTTGACGATGGAAGAGATATCCTATGGGAAGATGATGGTGTGGACATACTTGTATTGTCCACCATGTGCATGTGTTACATGTAGTATTGGATTCAATCATGTTATGAATATATCTTCAACCTAATTGAATGCATATAATATTGCGGATTAGGATCCATGTTGATCCAAGTTGAGAATTAATTGCCATTATTTTAAAAATAATATCTTTCATAAGTGTGATTGCCTTGGAAAATATTCATGTGTATGCGTGAGTACATTTCCTTCTAGATAAAATAAGTATGTGTGGATGAGACAAAATCAATTATCATGTGAAACCTATACCAAGCTGACTTGAAAGCAGTTGGGAAAGGTTCTTATTGTTGGGGTTTTGGCACATGTTGAGATGTGATTGATGCATCCATGGTGTTTTATTTTTGTCTCTTCAGTCTAGCATTGTGTTAGCAATAATCATTTACGTTTTTATTTTTTGCATCGTAACACAAATGAGCCCTTTCTTTTTTTTTTGTATTCGACATTTGCATTTACAAGAAGATAAAAATTAGGGAATACACACTTGTGTATGATTTCACTTTCTTAAGTGATTTAATCTCAACATTTTAAAGCTTTAGAATGTTTCCTAAATAACATGCATACAAAGAATTAATTATTGTTACAAGAGGATATTCTAATTTAATTAACTTCCAACATTAATTTTACAAACATGAATAATGCTTTACAAAGTGACTATTGATCTAGTAACTATCAAAAAATAACGGAGGATTCCACTTATCGGGTTCTGTATGGATTTGAGAGAGTTTGAGTGATCTAAATGTAGGAACATGATAATCTAAGGCTAGAAATGCTTCGTTATAAGAACTAACACCTGAAACTGGACCTGGGAAAAACCATCTAAATAAGTCAATATCATTCACACACTTTAGAAATTTCTGTATGGTCTTTCCTCTACTTGCATTCTGGGCACGTAACTTGCTAAGTGTTGAATCTTCCTGGAAATAATTACCAATGTATGTCGGTCTTCTTTACTCATCTTCATAATGGCTCTAGAAACTATGTTTAAACACTTAAATCATTGTAGTGCAAGAGTAAGTTTCTAAAAAACAAAGTTAGGTGTTGTACGCACCCATGTGTACCGCCAACATGACCACTACCCTAAATAGGGCTCAAAACACATGTCATTCTTGTAGCATATGATATCTATTGTAGTGCAATAAAATTTTTACAATCATGTTTTTGCAATTCCTTGTTTAAGTTTCACACTTTCTCAAATACTTGGGAAGTGTCACTTTATTTTCTCATGGAAATAGGATGGAGACTCCTAGATCTAGGAGGAGACTTCCGACCTATTGAGGGTATTTCCTTAATGAATTTGCATAAGTTCTAGATAGAAGGATGTCTAGGGAAAACCAAGTGCCTTTGTTGCTTATTTTAACATGAGGAAAACAAAAAGTTCCACGACCCTGAATGAGGTATGATTGACTCGATTATATAGACTTCATGTGTTAATTCTGTCATGAAATGTTTACCAAGTGGGAATATTAGTTTATATGAAGACGATAAAATTGAGAGCTTGTGACCAAAACACGTTGGTCCAAAATTTTACAATAGGGCTAGGATTGACATCTTTCAATTCCAACCGAAACTGGTGGTTTTGACTGAGAGGGAAAGAAACATAGTTTAGCTTTATGGGTTTTAGAGAATGGATGTATTTAGATGAATTTTATGCTATAAAAATTTAGGAACTAATGACTGCAAGGTAAACAACGATAAGAAATTAATAAATTTTTTATCCTAGTGTGCTAAGAAAGAATGAAGAGAGTATATTTTTGCATGCAAGTGTGTAACGTCAAAGGATAAATTGAATATTTTAAGTTTCTACAGTGTATAATTGTATACTCTTAAAAGGGAAAAGTGGGAAGGGAAACATATTACAATAGCATATGTTGTGATTTGATAAAGGTACATAACTTTGTAAATGTTGTTAATGGTTACACAAATAAGAGTATGCCCACATATGAAGTAGAACCATGTGAAACTTGAGATGAATATTTGGATGGGGAAACTATAAGAAACACATCTTCATTTAATGTAGCCAATCAGGAGGGGAGGATTTTTCATTACATGTGAGAAAACAAGTAAAATATGAAGGAAACTACATTTCCTAATGCATGTCTATGAGTCTTCACTAAATGCATCCAAGAAATATACATGGATGAATTTAGATTCATCTTTTTGTGCCTCAAGAATGATACAAGTGAATTTTTCTTTTTCGTTATACAACTCCTTTGTTGCAACTATAAAGTGGTATTTGTAGAAGATCACTATCTTGAGAACATCCCAAACTTTTTAATATGTCAAATCTACTATTTTTTTGGTGAGAAAATTTTTCAGGTGGACAAACTTATGGATTTCTTGCCAACGCTCTGAGAATCTAAGTCCCTTTACTTAACCGGTGCATTTGCCATATATGCATGCATGAGAAAATATGGATTTTTGTGGTGGCATTTTGATCGGGGATCCAATAGGGTCACTCCACTAACCATGTGGAAAAGCTAGAAATATCTTGATAGGGAAGAATCTGTCTAAAAGTGGGAAAGGGAGTGAGAATTGAGGTAGGAGAACTAATGTTGCATGTAGGACATCGGATTCTTGCACACACACTAGTTAGAAACTTCATAACATGCAATAAATTAATAGGAAACAACCCTACAAATGGTAACAAGACCAAATAGAATATTATGAACACAAAGTATCAGAAAATCCTTAGTAAAATAAAGCTTGAAACTCCTTCTTACATTGATACTTAAAGAGAAGTTGTACATAGTCTAAGAATGGAAGAAATTTTAGGGTGTAGGAAAGTAGAAGGAAAATGAATATCTCATTTGCTTTTTCTAGGTACAATGCAATCTTGAGTTTACAAGATCAATTTCCAACCCCTTGAAATGGGAATGGCATTACAATTCATAGAATGAGAGGTGAATTATCATCTACCCCAATGGATTTTCATATGTCCTCGCACAAATTAAAACTTTTCAACTTCCTAGGAAACTTTTAAGTCCCTTTTTATAACATAAAGGTGACTTATTACATTATGAACATTAAGACATATGAAAAAGTGCAACCCCTACAAAATTATAACATTTGAGAAGAGAGAGAAAGTTAGGGGAAAGAGGCGAGAGAGAGAGAGAGAGAGAGAGAGAGAAGAAGAAGAAGAAGAAGAAGAAGAAGAAGAAGAGGAGACATCATTCTTGATGAAGTCCATTGATCCTTGTCGATGGAAAGCACCAAATACAGTGAAACTCTGAATCTTAGAACTCCTTACACACTATGAAACTCCTTCCAATTAGCTCAAGAATGCTCATCAAGTTGAATGAAATAAGATGGATCTCAAATGCCCTATGAAAGATGATTAAAATGATCCTAAACAATGATGTCCACCTGAATTATTATCCTTGTATGACCCATTATGACAAAACTACTCTTTGAGTGTAACTTACTATTTTTAGTAAGTGTGAATTGCCAGCCGAGATGACCTTTTTGATGACCTTGCCTACGATTCTTCCTCTGTGTTTACCACCTTCTTCATATCCTCTTCAAATAATGGTTTACCTGAAGTAACAGACCCCTATGTAGGGAGACATGTTATTGTTAGTAAGTGTGCCATGAATGTCAAATTGCGACAAAACAGGTCTTGAAATTCTAGGTTTTATTCTAGGGTTCCACACTCCAAATTTTGAGTAATTCCTTCATCTGAACAAGTGGGAAAATGATATTTTCATCGGAGGTGGAAGAATACTGAAAAAAAACATAGTCCTCTATATCCCTATAAATTAGGGACTTTATCGTGCAAAAACTAGTTTGAGAGAAACTAGATTTTTTGGAGATCCTTCCCTCTAAATTTCAGATGATTTCACCAACCAGATCCTTAGGAATTTGAGAATTTTTTTGAAGATGGAAGAACTATGATAAATAACACAGCCCTCCATATACTTAAAAAATAAGGACTTCATGGTGCAAAAACTAGTTCACGTGAAACTAGATTTTTCAACGATCGTTCCCTCCAATTTCTGCACGATTTCATCCACTAGAACCTTGAGAAGTGGAGAGATAGCTCACTGATTTTTTCCATTATTGTGTCATGGTGGGTATTAATGGAGATTGAACATTTCAGGTCTGGTTTTTGTCTCTATTCATGATGAAATTGATTCCATTTCAATAGGTTTTTGCTTCTTATGCTTTAGGAGAAATTTCTCTTCAATTCGACAAATGGTTTAACAAGAAATTCAATTTTTCCTTCGTTGAGCCAGAAATGAGATTTATTCACTATGAATGTTCCTTGCTGCAAATTGGAGGGTTTAATAATATTTTTTAATGGCCTTCAAGATATAATAACTCAACAATAAATGGTTTGTCAATCCATGCAATAGTTTGCAAGATATGCTCGATTCTTGGTTTTATGGCAATGGAGTTTTCAGACTTCTTTTCCTCTTTTATTCGTTATTTCTTCATGATTTGATCAATATTCCTTTTGTGACCTATGTGCCACCATGGAGTGAAGGATAATGTGTTATAATGGATCTGGTTCAAGATTTTGCAATGGTTGAGTGAGGTGTTCTCGGCAACTTTTCTTCTCGCAATGAGAAGTAGCAAGAAGCAACGAGAAACAACTAACAGTTAGAACAATTTTCAAATTTTTGAGTTGGGGTTGGGTGTACTTTTTTGTCCTTGATTTCCCTAACCTCAGGGACATTATGGGCATCAAATTTCATGGTGATCAAGATTACGACACGTGGCGGTAATCCGACGGCAGTGAATGAAGGTGAAAAAAGTTGCTTTAAAGCATTGGGGGCTGAAAGTCAGTCACGTGAGTGACCAAAAGACTCCCCATAGGGTATGGGAACATTTTTTCATTTCTGATGTCATTGAACTTAGGGAAATGAGGGAAATCAGTTTCCATGGTGGTCCTGGAGCTGACACGTGGCGCTTGATCCAATGGCAAGGAATGGATGCTGCAAAAATGCACTTAAGGGGCCAAAAGTTGGTCACGTGAGTGACCAATAGACTCCCCATAGGATCTAAGTGCCTTTTTCCATGTGTTATGTCGATGACCATAGGGACATGAGGGACATCAGTTTCCATGGTGGTCCTAGAGATGACACATGGCACTTGATTCTATAGAAGGGAATGGATGCTCCAAAAATACACCTGGGGGCTAAATTGTCAAGTTTGGAGGTCACATGGGGGCTAGCTACATTTTCAAGGGTTTTTTTACCTGACCTCAGGGACATGGAATCCCACCAGGCTCATGGTGCTGGCATGTGTCCTCCCGAAAAATGACTAAGTCCTGAACTGCCTTTGAGAGGGTAGCTTGGAACGATGATAACTTGAGCTCCTGGTGGAATTTATTGGTGAAATTTTATATTATCCTAATTGGAAATGGAATTTTAAATCCAACGGTGTAGGTCTAATGTCTTTATTCATCTATCAGATCCTTGAAAAATCAGATTTGTGATTTGAGACTCCACTTATGCCTGATAAAAAATACCTACAAATCCTATGTGACAAGGTGTTGTAAAAAATATTATTTCACCATCATGTAGGTCTTGTAATCATATTTCTGGTGATGTTTTTTTACTTCTAACTCCATCTGAAGCTCCTGGAATCATCTTTTGAAGCCCAATAGTTTTTTTAGGAATGTGTATTACCTAGGCTTGTGAACCTTGTTTTTACTTAGACTGCTCCAAGTATTTCAAAAATTATCCAAAACTTCCAAAATCATTTCCTCGATGTTCTAAGGTCTTCAATTCACATCCATGTTTAATTTTTCCCTTCCATTCTTCTCTAGGGGGTTTGATCTAGTCTTGGGAAGGCCAGCGATAGCCCTTCCCAATACTACCAAAAGATAACATCTTTTCAGAACTCCATAAAATCACCTAGGGGGAATGAATTGAATTTCCTAAATCACCTAGGGGACAAATTTGACATCAAATAGGGGGTGACCAGATTGACGGATTTGAATTGGGGTGCCTAGGAATGATAAAACATAAAAATTTTGACATAGGTTGTCGTGCTTGGAAACTTCCAATTTCCCTGTTGCACATTTACACGACAACACATTTGTAAATTTTGTGTGGCGATGCCCATCTGAAGCCCATGATTTTTGTAGTGATGTATTCAAAATTAGTGGCCCATGTTGTACTTATGTCGTCATCTATAAATAAATTTAATACATATTTATATTCATATTTGCTGACATTTTTTTGCATTTTCATAGTGCAAAGACCTCTCTGGGGTTTGAACAAGTTTTTTCTTATATTTTCTATTTTCCCGTTGAAGAAACTCAAGAAGGCTAGAAAACATTTGACATTTTTATGTGGACGAATATTTTTGTAACTAAAAATCTAGTTGTGTTTCTTAGAACTCCCAAACTTTTAATTGCTACAATGTCATTATCCTTAGTAACATATGTAGATGGTACATTGGAACTATAAGAATCAAACCAAGTTCTCAAGCAATGTGCTTCTAGACCACATTTGGATTGATGAAGTAATGTTTTTTAGAACAAGTTCTAATAGTTTTACCTTTGTAGGATGATATCTTTCCTTTCTTGATTTCAAGTATTGGTTTCAGTAAAGCCTTGAATATAAAGAGGTCTTCTTAAAACTTTTCCTCCTCATCATAGAAGACACCCCAAAGGGTTTCAATAGTGCAATAACCTGAGAAATATTTTAGGACAGTGTTATTCTTTGGTTGTAGGCACCATACAGTTTCGTAATCATAGAGATTGGAATAAAAGATAAAACAACATCAGTGATGTTTATTATAGATTTGGAAGAGGACGTTATGATATCTACAATCAACTTGAAGTGAAATTGGTAAGTTGGTATCAATGGTAATTCTTTTGTACTTAATTTTACAATGTCAAGCTAAGGAAAATTTACCATGATCTTTTTGAATGGTTTTATTCAATATTTGTGTACCTCAAGGTTCTACTAGCGATTTCATAAACCTTTCCAGACTATATCTAATTTTTGGAAACTTTTGTAGCTTGGTCAAAAGAGGTGATAGTTATTTCGCCACCCTCCTTGTCTACAACATCAAAATTAAATATTTTTCCCTAATTTTTTTCACTAATTTATGAATTAAAAACTTATTTATGATGCGACCTTTGTTTGTGAAATCATTCTTATAAGGGTTCAAAATATTTATGTCAGTGATCAGCTCCATCTTTATTTTGTTTTGTTCTTTTGCAGTATGTGATGGAGTTATATTGGTAATAAGGTTTGTGGTAATTTCCATTGTTAGGTATTGGAGTCTATTAAATTAAGGTTGAGATGAGTAGGGGAAATTTTAACATATGTATGTTTCCTATAAAATAGTGGAAAAAAAAATTGATCTTTATTATTAGGCATTAAAAGTGATAAAAAGGTAGAAGTGATGCAATCAAATAACTCAATGTGAAAGTGAAGTACTTTTAATACGTATGAGATTGTTGGGGGAAACCACACAAGATTAGGAAAGGAATTTTTTTCAAACAATAACATGAGGAAATAAGAAATACCGATCAAATGCAACTTTATATTTCATAGATAATAACTTTAAACATGATGTGCACAAGATCAACTATATGTACATTCACAAAACATATGTATTTGAAGACATTTGTATTTATATATTAAAATTTATATCACTACAAGGGTGTGAAAGTGTAAAGGGTAGTCCAAGAAATTCCTTTTTATGGAAGCGATGGCATCAAAAAATGCAAGAGCATATGAAATTTGTAGGATAATACAACGTAAATACTCTATTATGTTAAATTATATCTTGTGAAGATAATCTTTAAATGCATCTACAATTTAAGTCACTCCATTTAATTTTTAGTATTGGTCAAATAACCTAGTCCTCGTAGAATTTTTTCCATTCCTTTTAGTTGGAGATAGGTTATTTCAACCTTATCCACAAGTTCGTACATGATTTACAGTTCACTATCCCCAACTATATGTGTATACAAAGGAGTGGTTGAGATAGTGTCAAAATTTTTGGCACATCTAGCAATCACAATTGATGTAAGAGATTCCAAATTTTCCAAAAAAAGGTTTCAATTTTCCAATGTAATTGTGGTGCTTGTATGGACATAATTATTACTAGCAATGGAGGGGGAAACAACATTGATATAACTCAAAATCAATAAGTGGGGACCCATTAGAACATGAAATCTCCTACGAAATGTTGGAGGTAAAAATTGATAAAGTATTGGAGACAATGACTGGGTCATTATTTTCCAGTGCACACTCCATACTATACCAATGAAAAAAAATGAGCATAGTCATTGTAATATGCATCATGTAATGAATAACTATAGGTTTTTGTACCAATGCAAATAAATATGTAGTATTTTTTCATACATAGTATTGTATTTTATGAAGTAATGTACTTTATGGTAGATAAAATTACTCACAAGATAATGGAATGGGTTCTTCCAACTATATAGAATTGGTTGTAAAATGATACTTCCTGACAAGGTTTCCATATAATTAATTAAGCCACTAATGTCATTTAGGTTGAAAATGGAAAACTAAATCTTGAAATTTTATCAACCCGTGAAGTTGTAAATTTTAAGTGTTGAAAAGTTGTTAGTTATTAGCTCTTTAATAATAAAAATGTGAATATGCTAACAAATTAGCATACCACATTAGGAAAACCATATCTGGTAGAATAAAAGAATACTACATAATGATAGTAAAAATAGAAGAGACAAAATGACAATTGGTCACAATGTTAAATACGATTCTTGATGAAAAAAAATCCAATTGAAGTTATGAGTTTGGTTTGTAGAATAATCAATTTGAACCTCGTGATATTTTACAACTAGATGAAAGTTCCAAACATAGCCAATATGTAGATAATGGGCTCTTATATTAGAAAATTAATGAGTATAAGAGGACATTCCAGTCAATGTATTCGGTTTAGTTGGAAATATACAAAAAGACAAAACCAAATTTGAAGATAGAGGAGTTATCATCTAAAAACACCTAATTTTCACCACACAATTTTAATACTAAAATTGCACTAGTTGTCTTCTTACCTTCATCACACTATAATTAGCAACCTTCTGTTAATTAGCTAATTTTCCTTCATTTTGGATGTCAATTAACATCACGTTGTTAGTTAAAATCCCCTTTTAATTAATAAATTACAATTTTTCATTAACTAATCCCCCTTTCACACTATTATATTTAATTAATAAACCCTATTATTAATTAAATCCCCCTCTCCAATACCTCAAATCCCACAAATTTCCCTCTGCATCTCCTTTAAATAGCTTTTATAATCTAAACATGACCTATTAATTAATCTCACCTAACTAATTAAACCTTCCCTAATTCTCGTGCATCATTAATCCCAATTATTCTCTTATAATATTATTATCCAATCCTAATTCTACATCCCCATTATCCCACATTCACTAGGATGTAGGCTTCTCCCAAAATGGAAATATATATAAGCAACAAAGTAACTTCACAGCAATCTACACCATGTCTTTGTTAGAAATTCATACCCCAATGAACATTTATATCATTGGAAGGCTTGCCGAATTGAGAAAACCTCTAAATTGTTAAAGTTAGTAAGAGAATATTCAAACATAAATTTTGTGGCATTTTGAGGAGATCTATACCCTTTATCAAGATCCTTGATCATTCGTGGCTTGTGTTTGGATTGAAAGGAAACACCCATATATCAAAAGCACATCCACATTAAAAAGGGAGGTTTGCATTCTTATTTATAATATTTGTGCAAGTTTATTTAACTTATTTTCATACTTTATCTTCATTAAATTGTTTAAAGAACTAGGCTAATGTTTATGTGGTGTTAATTCCTTTGTTAATTAGTCTAGATTATTTAGCATGCTTAAATATGGCATGCCCGGGACTCCCCTTTTTTTCATGCACATTTTTAATTTTCATATACCTCTTTTCATAAAGTTCTTTTAATTTATTGAATTTTTCCATTTTCTTGTTGATGTTTGTTGGTATTTGGTAGTGTTGAGTGTTTTTTGTAGCTAGTGAAGAGGCGAAGTGCTTCCAAAATTTGATCTTATTAAGAAAAATTTATGATTTTCCATGTTTTTTAACTCATTTTTTGATTTTTGAAGCTTTGAGCGGCCTTGCCTTAGTTTTCAACGGTATCTCCTATGCAGCCAATAACCTCGTTTTAGCCCATGACGACCTCACCCTATGTATTTTTCCAATTTGTTGTATACTTGTTTGATTATTTCACTTCTGTTTGTCGAAATTTTACACTTACATGCATTTGTATACGTTTTTTTTATCAAACTATGTGTAATTATTACATGTTTTGGGCTTGAAGGTAGTATTGCTAAACATTTAGTGGGATGGAAGTGGTTTTAAATTAATTGGAAAGTAAATTTTTCATCAAAAATGGTATTTGGAGTGTAAAAATAAGGTAAATCACTAAACAAAAAAACCAATGTTCTGTTTAATAGTTTCACCTAGTTCGTTAGTGGTTTCGCTTAGTTTTAGCAACCTCTCTTTATAGGGTGGTAACCTCACTTGTATTGGTGGATTTTTCATACATTGCATCAAACATAAAAAAAATTTAGCATCCTTTTGATATCTCGTAGCGGTCTTTTTGTTTTGTGGACTCACTCTATTAAATAGTGACCTCACTGTCTATATTAGTGGACTCACGAAAAAGAGATTAGTTTTTCAATTTGTCTCACTTTTTCGTTACTTAGATTTTGTTTTTGAGCTAAATTGTTGTGGAAAATACTAATTTTTGGTACTTAGGTTGCCATTTTTCTTTCCAAAGACAAATTTCTCAAAAAAATAAAAAAATAAAAATCCAGAGTTATGTGAATATCATTTTTTGTTATTTTACTTCACATTTTAGTTTTTTTTCTTACGAAGTCACATTTTCCCTCATAATTGGCATAGTAGTATTAGATTAATCATATTTTTAAACACATAGGTTGTTTGATAAAGGTTACAAATAGTGATCTAATATTTTCCTTAACCATCTAGGATTCTTACTAAAAGTGTTATATATTGGATTAACCTTGATTTAACCATTTTACAAGGGTGTTTGTTTCCCTTTGGCATATTTTTCTTCTTGATTGTACCTCATCTTAACTGAGTATGATTTTTCCACACACCTAAGGCTGATCTTAGAAATCATAAACATTTTAGATCATTTTAAGTAGGGTTCGGTGCTTAGGACATCATTACCTAATCATTTGGATAAAGCCCATGTGTTGGTCGACTATATAAATTCATGGGAATATCAGTCATTTTTGGATAAGTATGGATTCACTTTTACATGGATCTTATGAAGTGATGGGTGCATTTTCCTCTAATACCAAATCCCTAGAATGGATCCAATAGGAAACAACTATCATTTTTGACCAAACTACATTGAAATGATTGTAGTGAAGGGGGGATTTGACCCTTCGAACCACATCTTACATAGAATATCCTAATTTCACGAAATTTTTCCTCATGTAATGAAATGTATATTGAGGACTCCCCTATCAACTTGTTTATCATATCTAAATGGCCAAATATTAGGGATAGATTGTTATTTTCTTGACTTCTTCCTAATAACCATGATTGTAAAAAAACCTCACAAGGTGAAACTCTGTCCAAGTTAAAACCTTCTTTTATTAATAAAACAAGGAAATTTTTTGTTCAATTTAAACCATGTGTATTTCATCAAAACCATATTCTTATTTTGGCCTCATTTATCAAAGTTAACAACCTAAAACCTTGCCAAAATTTGACCAACCATTTTGACCTTCACACTTAAAATTGATTTCAAAACTTAGTTGATTGTTAAAATTTCATTGTTATGATAAAAAAAAATTCCTATCTTAGAAAAATTTACAACATCCAAATTAGGAAAAAGACTATTTGTAACCATTACACTGCAAAAATTTTGTAATTTTCTTTAAAAACATTTACAACATCTAAATCTAGGAAAAAAACCATTTGCAGCCATTACATTGTTGAAATTTACTTAGATTTCCTTGGAAACTCTAATCAAACATCTTAAAATTAGAAAATATCTATTTTCAGTTGTTATGTTGCCTGTTTTTGCTTAGATTCCTATTTCAAATTCACATAAACATCTAAATCTTTGAAAAATGTTTGGTTTGTAGCCATTACATTGTCTTAATCAACCTAGATGTTCCCAAAATAAAAAAAACATTCAATACACAAATGTATTCAGGATTTACAAGTATCCATGACACCTATAACCTTGTTAGGATACAAAAGACATGAACCTAATCCTTTCCTTTTGGATCCTCTAGAACAATTATCTAATGTTGAGAATGTTAAGCACAAGATAATACTAAGAGGGGGGGTGAATTAGTATTATGATACTCTTTTAAATTTAACACTTAATCTCAGATCCGTAATCACAATTAATCAGTTTCACAGAGAATATATCAAATCAATCAATGAATGCAAAGAAAACCAACACACTAAAAATAGACAAAAATTTACATGGAAACCCTTTCGGGAGAAAACCACGGAGAAAATATTCTTTATTATATTTCTCAAATGTTTGTAGGCACCAACCTACGGGAGACACCAATCCCCAAATTACAATTTTTGTAGGCACCAACCTACAGGAGCACCAACCACTTTTTGCTAAGCACCAACTCAGCAAGAGACACCTATCTCTTCAAATATGAAGGCACCAACCTTCCTCATAAAAAAACAAACTCTTTTCTATCTTTTATGTTCTTGTTGCTTCAACAAGTGATAGAACAAAACTGCTGCTCAAAATATCCTTTTTTATTTATTTCAGTCCCTTCACATAAATAAATCGCTGCAACTTTTCATCAAAAATAAATCTACCCTTCACTCCTTTTTATTTCATATTCTGCTCTTCCTTTTCTCTCTTCACACAAAATATTCAATATGTGTTCTTTTTTAAAATCAAATGATTTTATCTCGTTATATATCCTTCTCACATCCTTTCGAAAAGACACATCATTCTAACCAACACAACCTTTCCATTATTTAATTAACATAACTTAATTAAGTGCATTAGTCGGCTTAAAACCAAAAGTAATGAATGCAACCCATAAAAATATTAAATGCACATTAAACAATGCAATATACTCCATTAAATGCGCTGACCCTTTCTTTAATAAAATTGCTATCATCATTAAATCACTGCCAACCATCATTAAATCTTATTTTTCACCATGAAACATGGTATATGAACGCATTAAAATGCTGATATGTTTCTCATATGTACAGATGTGTATATCTCACTTATACCATGTAACAATACTTCTTTTTATGTAGTTAAACTTTTGTTTTCAGCCTTTCTATATTGCTGGTCATTTCCGTTACTTTCTACCATTTCCATCAGCATCCATCAATAGTTCCATCAACTTCTGTTGTCAACATTCGTCAGATTCTGTTGTCAACATCTGTTAATATTTTTTTCAACTTCCGCTACACATTTCCATTAACCAAATACATCAATGATTAAGCCTTTGACATCAATGACAATATTTCCAACAATATCCCTCTTTTTCATTGATGGCAACCTTAAAAAAAAACTTTTCTACAACTCCCCCTTACAGTCATTCTCCCCCTTTGACATTAATGGAGGGCCAATCTAGGAGCTAAATATTGTAATGTTTAGCTCCCCCTCAACTGATGCTTCTCTTGATTTTTCAATGGGAAGAAGCAAAGGATATTACTCCCAAATTCTGTCGTAGATATTCAAATTTCTCCTTTGGGAGTGGCTTGGTGAAGATATCTACTATCTGTTCAGATGTAGCAAAAAATTCCAACTTTACCTTCTTTTCTGCCACCTGCTCTCTTAAGAAGTGATATCTTATGAGAATATGCTTTTTTCTGAAATGCATAACTGGGTTCTTTGAAATATTTATCACACTGATATTATCACACAATATGGAGATTGGATGATCATTCTCTACTTTGATATCTTTTAAGGTTTTCTTCATCCATAAAATTTGAGTAAAATATAACATTTCTGCTATATACTCTGCTTCTGTTGTGGATAAGGATACAAAGTTTTGCTTCTTACTTAACCATGATACCAGGTTGTCTCCAAGGAAAAATGCTCCTCCACTTGTAATTTTTCTATCATCCACACATCCTACCCAATCTGAATCAGTATAAGCTACCAATGTGAAGTATTTACCCCTTGGGTACCATAACCCATAATCCGTAGTTCCCTTTAGATATCTAAATATGCATTTTATAGCTTACACATCTGTTTCTTTTGGCCCTGCTTGAAAACGAGAAACCATACCCACTGCTTACATGATGTCTGGTCTAGATGCTATCATATATAGTAAACTCCCAATCATTGCTATAGAGATTTTGATCAACATTAAGAGATTCATCATATTTTCTCAACTTAGTCCCAGTAGCCATAGGTGTGCTAACATGTGCACACTCCCCCATACCAAATTTCTTCAACATTTCCTTCACATACTTGGTTTGGGATATAAATATTTCTTTATCAGATTGAGAAATTTGAAATCCAAGGAAAAATGATAACTCTCCCAACATAGACATCTCAAACTCCTTTTGCATGTCTTTGAAAAATTTCTTGGGCATTTCTTCATTGTTTCCTCCAAAAATTATGTCATCTACATATACAACAACAATCAGTTGGTGCTCATCTTCAGTTTTAATGTAAATATTTCTATCATCAAGTCCTATCTTGAACCCTTGATCTTGTAGGTACTTATCAAACCTTGAGTACCATGCTCTGGGAGCTTGTTTTAATCCATACAAGGCCTTTTTCAACTTACACACATAATCTTCATTTTCTGATAGGAGGAACTCTTCAGGTTGTTCTATCTATACTTCTTCTTCTAAATTCCCATTTAGAAATGTTGATTTGACATCCATTTGATAGAATTTGAAGTTCTTGAATACTGAAAAAGCAAGAAACATTCTAATTGCTTCTAATCTAGCAACATGAGCAAAAGTTTCTTCAAAATCAACACCTTCTACTTGAGCATACCCTTTACATACTAACCTTTCCTTGTTTCGAGTGACTTTCCCATCTTCATTCAATTTATTTTGGAATACCCACTTAGTGCCAATCACATTCTGATCCTTTGGCCTAGTTACAATTTCCCATGTTTCATTCTTCTCAATTTGATCTAACTCTTCCTCCATTGCCTTTATCCAATGTTTATCATGGCTGGCTTCTACAAAGTTCTTTAGCTCTATTTTGGATAATAAGGATAAATTTACTGGTTCTGGTGCACTTACAATTCTTATTCTTGTCTGTAATCCATCATCAAGGTTTCCAATGATATGAATTTCAACATGATTCTTCTTAACAAAACAAGATGGTGTTTTGGTGTCCCGCATTTCAGATATACTTAATTTTTCAACATCTTCTTCCTCTTCTTTCTCTTCTACTACCTTGGGTATTTATAAGGGATCTTCTATAGGTTATTTAGCTTTTTGATTCATGATTTCATCCACTCTCACACTTGCACTTTCTACTATAGTTTGCAGTCTTTTGTTATAGCATCTGTAGGCTTTTATTTTAATAGAATACTTGCAGGTTTCATTACCTTAGGCATATCCTACACAACCTGCTTGTTGCTGATTTTCACAAGATTATCAAAATTTATATGCCTCATCCTTCTATGCCATAGCCAAATCTCTTTAACCTGACTTAGAAAACATTTCTCTCCTTTTACTTCTCTGAGTATGTATAGGTTATTTGTGGTTCTATGTGCATCTGCTACTAACTCTCTTGTGTTTGCCTTCCTTATCTCACACCCTTTAGCATAAAAATTAAGTGTGTGTCCTTGATCACACATTTGGCTTACACTTAACAGATTATTGCTTTATGACCAAAATGATTACAATAGAAGTAATAGCCATAGAAAGAATTTTCAAACCTGAACATGTGAGTATATCTTGGAGGATTTGGTCTTCTAAACTTGTTCTCATCTTTGCTTTCCTTGTAAGAAGTGTTGATCTTCATAAAGCTCTTCTCCCTTTTCAACTCTTCATTATTCATAGCTTCTTTGAGTGTCTCTGCATAGGTCTTTTAATTCTCCTCTTGTCCCTTTCGACGACTTTATACCTTTTGTGTTAACGATGTCTTGTCTTTCCATATATCCAAGACCAGTCTTGTCAGATGTTGACTTCTATTGGTTCAGAATTTCATCTAGCATCTCATTAATTTTCTCAAATTTTAGATTACTTGTAACTTTAGCATTTTCCTTTCCAAGGCCTTTCTCAAAGCAACGATCTCCGACTCACACTTTTTGTAATCTTCTTCCTTAGTCCTTAATTGATTTCTTAATTCTTCTTCAACTAGTTTTAATTCTTCAATTTGGGTTTTTAGATCCACGATCATCTTTCTCGATTCTTCAAGAGATTATGATATCTTAGCTTCAAAGTTACGATATTCTTCTTCATACTTTAGGATCTATAACTTTTGTTTCTGATTTTTCTTTTTAAGAGCTTTCAACTCTCCCAAGGCACAGATAAGTTCCTCTTCAAGATTCACTTCACCTTTTTATTCCATGTCTTCATCTCTTTCTAACTCATCTTTTATAGCCATGAATAATATTTCTTCATTATCGCTATCTGAGACACTTATCCCACTTTCTTCGGATGATCTACTACTTCCTTTTGAATATAAGCTTTTCGTTTACTTTCCAAATCTTTTCTTGCCTTTGTTTTACTTGAATTCCCTTTTGAATTTAGGTTTTCTTTCCTCTCATCACTATCTCCTTTCTCTAGACACTTAGCCACAAAATCACCAATTTTACCAAAATTAAAACATTTAAATGGTAACTTACCTTTGTACTTTCTAGATCCTTTCTTTAACTTTCAAATGAACAAGGCTTCTTTATCATCTTCTTTGCTGCTTAAGTTCTCATTCGACTCAGGTTCTTTGATTTTCTCTTTCTTTGAAACTTTGAATGCAGCTTCCTTCTTTGATGGTCTATTTGACTCAATCCTCATTTCATACATGGTCAGTATTCCATGTAGTTTTTCCATGCTCAAATTATCAAGATCCTTCATTTCTTCAATGGTAGACACCTTAGCATAAAATCTTAATGGTAGAGATCTTAGAATATTTTGAACAATTATGGATTCTTCAATATTTTCAACTAACCCTCTTATGGCATTAACAACCTCATTCACGTGAAGAAGATAGGCTGCAACATTCTCCTCATCCCTCATTTTCAGGATCTCAAATTGTCTCCTATGAGTTTGAAGCTTAACCCTTTTAACCTTGTCATCACCTTCATAGATAGTTCGAATTTTGTCCCATATCTCCTTCGCTGTGTCACATTGCATTACTTTAACAAACTCAGATTATGACATGCCACATATGATATCATTCCTCACCTTAGCATTATTTTCAAAAGCCTTCTTTCTAGATTATCTATCGGTGGAATTGATGGGATTGTATATCCAATTGTTATTGATTGCCAAATATCAAACCCTAGTGCCATTAGATATGTTTTCATTCTTATGCTCCAAAATGCATAGTTTGTTCCCTCAAATAATGGAGCCTTATTTGAAGAAAAACCTTCTTGTTCTTCTGAGATCTACCTTCCAATTTTTAGATTGTCCCTCAAGGCACCCACTCTGGTGCCAATTGTTAAGCACAAGATAATACTGAGAGGGGGGTGTAAATCAGTATTATGATATTGTTTTAAATTTAACACTTAATCTCAGACCCGTAATCATAATTAATCAGTTTCACAAAGAATATATCAAAGCAATCAATGAATGCAAAGCAAACCAACACACTGCAAATAGACACATGTTTACGTGGAAACCCTTTCAGGAGAAAGCCACAGAGAAAATATTCTTTATTATATTTCTCAAATGTTTGTAGGCACCAACCTACGGGAGACACCAATCCCCAAATTACAATTTTTGTAGGCACCAACCTACAGGAGCACCAACCCCTTTTTGCTAAGCACCAACTCAGCAAGAGACACCTATATCTTCAAATATGAAGGCACCAACCTTCCTCACAAAAAAACAAACTCTTTTCTATCTTTTATGTTGTTGTTGCTTCCACAAGTGATAGAACAAAACTGTTTCTCAAAATATCCTTTATTATTTGTTTCAGTTCCTTCACATAAATAAATCACTGCAACTTTTCATCAAAAATAAATCTTCCCTTCACTCCTTTTTATTTCATATTCTTCTCTTCCTTTTCTCTCTTCACAAAAAATATTCAATGTGTTCTTTTTTTAAATCAAAAGATTCTATCTCCTTATATATCCTTCTCACATCCTTTCGAAAAGACACATCATTCTAACCAACACAACCTTTCCATTATTTAATTAACACAAGTTAATTAAGTGCATTAGTCAGCTTAAAACCAAAAGTAATTAATGCAGCCCATAAAAATTATTAAATGCACATTAAACAATGCAATATACTCCATTAAATACGCTGGCCCTTTCTTTAATAAAATTGTTGTCATCATTAAATCGCTGCCAGCCATCATTAAATCTTCTTTTTCACCATGAAACATGGCATATGAACTCCTTAAAATGCTGATATCTTTCTCATATGTACAGTTGTGTATATCTCGCTTATACCATGTAACAATACTTTTTTTCATGTAGTTAAAATTTTTTTTTCAGCCTTTCTATACAGCTGGTTATTTCCGTTACTTTTTACCATATCCGTCAACATCCGTCAATAGTTCCGTCAACTTCCGTTGTCAACATCCTTCAATATTTCCATCAACATCTATCAATAGTTCCATCAAATTTTTTTGTCAACATCCATCATTATTTCCATCAACTTCCGTTACACATTTCCATTAACCAAATACATCAACAATTAAGCCTTTGACATCAATGACAATATTTCCAACAAAGAAAGAGCTTGTTGATCATAGTGGAGGAGAAGAATAAATACCACATGAAATATATGAACACAATCCAACACAAGTGGATAACTATCTGTATCAAAATAAAGATCAATTCCTACTTCACTTTGTAGTGCCCATACCCGGTACCTACCTTTGCAGGGGGCCTACATGTGGAAGAACCTAGAGAGCGACGCCTCTTAGACAGTCACCTAGACTTGTCACTTCTTGCATACCTTAAATACAAGAAATTTTATTAGATCCAATGAAAACCACGTGAAGCCAGGATTTGCGTTGAAAAGTTTGTAGAAATCATATGGTGCCAACGAGTGCTTTTCCCACTTAAAAAAAACAAATTTGTTAAGCTAACAATGTGTTGCATGGAGAATGAATTTAAAATAAGAAATAGAAGCATGGTTAAAACAAAAAATAAATAATAATAAACAAATAAAATAAAAGAATTAGAATTAAAAACAAAAAAAAGCAAAATCCTGTGAATTCTTTGTTGGGGAGGTTTAGGGCAAAGGCTCCTCTGTGATTTTTTTTTTGTTTCTATCTTTTTGCTATGTGAAAGAGAGATCCACCACCATGGAGGAAGAGGGAAGCTTCACACTTTTTTTTTTGTTCACCCACTAATGTTGGCCGCAACATTTACACCCAACCAATGCGCTAAAGGGCTTTTTTTTGGTTTGTTTGGACTATTCAAGGAATCTAATGCCAAATTTTCATCTCTTGGAGTGCCAGGGTTGTGCGGCCTCCTCCCAACCTCCCAGCCTGCACCAGCATCCTCACAGCCTGTACCAAACACCTACATGGGTGTTTTTCAAAGAAGAAAAGACAGAGGAATTTCTGTCATATTTTGTAGTCGCAATACTTTGGGGGCACCATTTTAGGGTTTGGCCAAATGAAAGAATGAGACAACTCTCATGGAATGTGATTTTTGTAGCATATAGATGGCATGGGTTTCCTCAAGAGATAGTCACATTGTTTCACCATGCAACAAATATGTCTCCAAATTTTTGATATTTCATTTGCCAGCGTGCTCCCAACCTATGCACAAAATGGATTTGTTGAAAAGGCATGTGGACTGTTTGATAGAATGCCTCAAAGAAATGCGGTCTCATGGAATGCCATGATGACAACCTATGCACAAAATGGATTTGTTGAAAAGGCATTTGGACTTTTTAATAGAATGCCTCAAAGAAATGTGGTCTCATGGAATGCCATGATGGCAGGATATGCACAAATGGGTTGTTGTACAGGCTTTAGAAATTTATGAGAAAACTGCAACTGGCAGATCTAAAGCTGTTTCCATAACCTTTGCTAGCATCTCCCGTCCTCTGCCAGATGCAAGTTGTGGAACACATTTTGGACATCCTTCAAAGTATAAAGAGTAGAAAAATGGTTTCAAATATGCAGTTACAAATTCTTTGATAGACGTGTATGTAAAATGGTGGAGCTATGGATACTCGTGAACCAGTTGGCGAAGTGCCCAAGTGAGATGATGAACCGAAGCCTGTGGGTTTGACCAACTCCATTCCTCCCAGGCATGGTTCACCTTCCCTCATCTTTCATAACTCTCATATTTTAGTTTTCGTTTACAACTTAAAATAATTTTAAAATATCAAGATCTTAATACAGTTAATTGTTTATTTCAACTCGTGTAAAAACAATGAAATGTCTTGTCATAACTCACAATGTCAAAATAACTCGTTACATTAAAACATGAACTTCCACCCTCATCCTGAGGTGATTTAGGAAGTTTCCTACCTAGTTAGATCACTACAATATTGGTATATCGACAGGATGAGTTTGACTTCCCAGTAATATTGTCGACCTTCTTCCTGTTTAAATAGTTAATTTTTGCATTTTTCAGAGATTCGTTAAGTACCCTTCGTAACCCTAAAGATGAGATGTGAAGCTTCATTCGTGTACCTTGGTATGCGAGGAGTCACCTTGACCTTTGGTTTGACCCCAAATGAACATATGAGATCTTTTTGACACTCTTATAGGAGCCTTGTTACACTGTTTTACAGTAGTAAAAAGTTGTTAAATCTAGAAAGTTGGCTTTCGTTTTGAACCACCATTTGAAACCTGGATAGAGAAATTAATTCCCGTCTTCGCAAACCTCTAGTGTTTATACTAGAAAATTGCATGGAACATTCAATTTAGGGAAAAAAACTTTTCTGGATAGTTTAGCAAAGCCATTTTGTAGGCTTCCGGCTGCAGTTTGATGAGGTCAAACTGGACCAATTATGACTTGTCACTCCAGAAGACTTGCCACCGTTTGAAAGTGGTTTTCTAGTTCGCAGTCCCGTCGACTCTGATGAATTCTCCTTATATAGGGAAACTAGTTGGAAGTGTCCCATTGCGTGCTCATCCATCGAACATCATTTTAGACATGGATTTCCAAACACTTGAACTAGCTTTTGTTCATTTGCAATTGGGTTAACTATGACCAGTGGCTCTAGAAAACTAGCCGCTAAACACAAATCGTTCACTCTTTCCCAATTCCATTAGTTGCTTTGAATCCTTGGTATATCTGGGGACACATAGAAAGTTAATCGTGGTGTGCATTCTCATTAGAAGATAACTTCTGGAAGTGGTTTCTTAGCCTCTGAGCCCATTTTGAATGTTTTTGTAGCTAGAGAGAAAATGTAAAAATAGAAAGTTGTGGGACCCTCGTAGGGTTGCCAAACCACCCTGGAAACTTTTAACACATGCAAATAAATGTTTAAAACTCTATAGTGTAACTTTTTGTGTGAAATAGAACTTTTGACAAAATGGTGTTTTCTCTCTCTTCCCTTCTCTTTCTCTCTCCTGGGTTACAAAATGAAGTAAAATTGAAATGTAATGAATGCATGCCTCTAAGCCTTTTATTTTGATTGCAAATTGTAAATTATTATCATATGTAAATGAGAAACTGAAAAATGATAATTATGTTAGATTAGGGTGGATGCCATGCCAGCGAATTATCACTGATATCATGCTCACGTGGTCTTTGCAGGATGAAAGAATGACGACAAGAAGGTGATGTGTAATTCATTAATTATCATTGTAATTTATATAGTTCATTGTTAAATGAATAAATGTATAATGTAGTCTCATGTTACAGAAGGTTATATTTGATAATTTGTTGATATGTATGAGATGTTGGTTTCTAGGACATCTAGGAAATGTGCATTTAATCATAGGTTCAATTTGATTTATAGTACACCTGGTAAAAAGGTTTGATATTTATATAAGGTAAATGAATTTGAAGTAATATCTTGTAGTGCATATTTAGTGTTCAATAAATGATTAACGAGTCATCTTGTGCATTCATACTTTGTAAATGAAATAAAAAGAGATTTAATTGAAACACTCTACCCTTGTTCAATATCGGAGCATAACTTATTTTTCATGTGTGATACTCCTTACCCTAGAAGACATTGAAAACCGTAGAGTGAACTTAAACCCTGCACTCGATGGAAATATCCTAGTTTGAGTAAACAAGAGCCAAAGAATGGGCTTATCATCTTAGTCAGTATGTTTAGTGACATTGTCATAAACCTGGTAAATAGGAGCGACACAGTCAAACTCCATTTGGAGTAAGATGAACTAAAACTTCCTTCATATCATAGTGGACTACCTTGTTTTTCTAAAGATATATTTAAAATTAAGGTTTCTTCATCAAGTGAAATCCCTGTTGGATCCAGACGACATAGATGGAGGTTGTGACTTAGTTGTTCTAGGTCTTAAACTCTTGTTAATGAACCCCTTAGCTCCGCTCAGCTAAATGTGTTACCTTGGTTTCTCTCAACATAACACCTTGGTCCCTTCTGGAAGGTGGTTTAGCATAAATTTTTCCTCTCGCTTAAACCTCATTTATAATTGAGGGGTAGACCCTTAGGTGAAGTTGGAATTAATCTAAAACTCGTTGATTTGGATGTAACTTAGGGTTCGTGTGTAGCTTCAAGTCTCCTTAATCATATATGTTCTTCAAGAGGTTAGACAAACACTTCGTAACTCCTTTTACAAGACAATGCTAAAAATAAGGCCATAACGTGACGTAGAAAATAAAGCATATAAGAGTAAAAAAACTAAGAATTGAGGTTAGAAATACTGCCACTCTTGGAGACATAACTTAATTAAATATCTTTACATGTTTCAAAGGATATGTATTGTATTGTTGTAATCAAACTACGAGAAAACAAAAGATATATAAATGTAAAAAGGAATTCATTAAGTCATTGAACTTAGAATAACTATGGTAGGAAAATAAATTTTTCGTGATTGAAGAATGTTTTGTGGTAAAAATCTTTCTTGCAATTAAACCTCCGTTAAATCTTTATATCGCCATATGGACACCAAGTCACATTCACTTGAGTGGTAAGAGTAAAAAGGTAGACATTGAATGTATGTTCGAGAAGAAGATTTTTAACATGAGAGTAAGATAATTAAGCACTTTATATGCATTCGAATTATGCCAAATAAGTATGCAAGTTATGAAATTTTTTGTAAAGAATAAGAAACCAACTTAAAAGGGGTGAACGATAATTTAACCACAGTATGAACTTAAGAATCTGTCGGTGGACAAACGAGAAATTTATCCTTGCACAATAATGTTCTTGGAATGTTAATCATAACTAAAATACAATTAAAGAAAAGATGTGTTGTGGGTTTGCCTATCCTTGAGTCTTCTTTCTGTGATTGGGGCCATTGCTAGTATTCGTTCATTGGGAAAAGTGTGGCATCAACATGCCTATGTTGTTTTCATGTGTCTATGTGAGTCGATGACATATATGATTGTCATGTGTGAGTCGAGTCTCTGTACTTGGAGTCCTTGTTGTGTTGTGTGTAGTGAGCATTGTAAGTCAAAAAAAAAAATTCATGTTATTTTACTGTTGTAATTGGGTGTGTAAAATGTAGGCATTACACGCTTGATCAAATTAGGCATTAAACTACCCTCCAATTTTGATCCAACCTTTCTAATAGTATGATTAGAGGTGAGGAACAAAAAAAGACCCCACCTTTCAGAACTATTGTATCTAATACACACCTCTACATCACATAACCCAAGGGTCCTAATGATGAATCTATTGCACATAACTCTAAAACTAGAAACATCACACCTTTTTTCAGAATACACCATGAAAATAGAATGGAGAGTGAAGAACCCCAACCAACACTACACCATGAAGATGTGATGATTCAATAACAATTTAAAGAAATTATTCACCAATTGGAAAGTTTGGCTTCCCATGTCCACATGAAAAAACATAGATTCACTCATAAGGAAAAACCCAAAGTGACATAAAATACATTATATGGAGAACCATAGCAATGAAGCCTCTAAATTTAATCATACTCAAATACCATCCACGTTGTTACACGGCCAATTATTTAACCAGGAATGGAAATCCATGAAAGATACGCACATTGGATTAGAAGAAAATAGTAGCAGACACAATACAAAGTATTAATTCAAAAAATTATGTGCTTATCCCTTTGATCGAGAAATGTTACGTACCCCATTTCCACCTAGTTTTGATTACCCAAAATTTAATAAATATTTTGGAAAGGGTGACCCTAGAGATAAAATAAAATAATTATTCATGGCAAGCCAAGAAGTTTCATACAACAATAATTATCTATTCACTTGTTCCCATGGAATCTTGGAGGCTAGATAATTACATGGTTTCTTCATTTTCCGAAAGGTTCTATCTCTAATTTCGTAGAATTGTCTGAAGTATTTGTTCACTATTTCTTGTTTAACATGGAAAGTGATAATACAATTTTAAACCTATGCAATTCTAAACAATGCAATAATGATAAATTTTCTTCTTTCCTATGGCAATAGCTAGGGTTAGTTAGCCGCTTCCTTTATTCAATTCCTGAGAAACAACTAGTGAATATTTTCATGCCAAATTAACATCCCAAAATTTCCTTTCATATGTATAACATATGTGTTGTAGTGTACCTGTGTGAAGTGTGTCATGTGAAAAATGTGTGTCAAATGTATAACACATGCCTTACTAGTTAAGATGGATCAATTAAAACATGTGCTAAATATAGTTAAGTGTGACCCCAAACTTGTAGACACACCTACACTATTTAGATGATATGGAAGTTTTTTCGTAGGTGATGAAAAAACTGATTCCAAATTCCTTGCAAGTAGTACTTTGTCTCTATTTCTGAGAGTGTAAAACTTACATGGGTACCAAGCTATAAAACTAAGATTAAACTATCAACTATATGTTTTGCACTTTCATTCCAGTAATTGAGTGGTTATGTCTAGGAAGTCCTTAAATAACATGATTTAGCCAATATGGTCAAATGTGCCATTGCAATATAATATATACTTTAATGTACCAAACCATTCGAGGATGATGCACCTAAACCATTGTGGTATAAAGACCACAAATATTTTGAATATAATCATGTAAAAGGTCATGGGATGGATCGATGCATGAGATTAAAGAACTATATTCAAGATATCCTAGGTTAGTGTTTAGGTTGAAGTGCAATTCGTACACCACTTATATTGGGCACTACTTTGAAGAGGCCTCAAATCACATGTAGTTCTCCTCTAAAGATGTGATATCTATATGGATGTAACTATATTTGACAATTCAATCATTTGATAATATTTGTAATGGCTTTCTTTCTTAGGGATTTGACTTGGATTTGATGGTTTTTTGTATAGAGAAATTGCATCTAAAACCTAAATTTGAAGTGATTTAGACCTATATAGGGGCTTATCCTAATGTGTGTTGTTTCTTTATGAAAAATTAGGATATATTTGATTTTGTGTTGAGAAATATTTGTTTGAATCTTGATCATGGATCTTCTTAAGATAGTGTCAGGTGAGTAAATGAGTGTGTTTTACTTACTTATATAGGGCTATGTGGGTATAATTTAATATTAGGGCTGACCCATAAGGAAATTCACAACTCATAAAAGATATTGAATTGAAAAAATTGCCATTGTATAGGCTAGGACCAAACTGTCAATTTCAAACCAAATTGTTTAGTGGTTTGGTTTTAAAAGGGTATACAAGGCTGTAAATATATATGCAATATAATTATGATTACTATACTACTTTGGATTGATGTAATTTGTTTTATGAGAGATTGAGTAGTGTAATAGGAAGATTGAGTCTTGTAATAGGACTAGGGATATAATAATAAGGCATGAAATAAGTGCATAACTCATGATGTTGGGATCAAGCTAATATTGACATTATCATGATTAATTACCAAATTTAGGGATCTACAACTCCCCTAAGCTAAGAAATGAAGTTTTCTTTCTTAAAGGAAAAGATGACTAAGTATCAAAACATGCTTAATTTACAAACACAATTTGTACAGGCATTGCTTGAATATTTGTAGGTGGTTGTAAGATCCCAAGAAATGAAGTTTGAAAACTTACAAGGATATAGAGTATTCAAACTCCATAGCAAAAAATTGATGAAAATTTTATTCACTTATCAAATTTCCATTTGATAGATTTTGAGATGCTTGAGGTGGTTAAAATACCGAACAAATTGTGATTAAGACTTAACAACCCATTTTCCTTTCTAAAGGAGAAATCACCATAGATTTCATAGGTCAAGTAACTTGGTGACTTAAGGATTAATCACTATTCTTAAATTGTCATTTGAGAGGATGATCAATCCCCAAATTAAAGTCAGTTGGAACAATGAAGGGAAATGAGTGCCCCATTAAAGTTATGTGAATTTTTTTTATGACCTTCTTCAAGGCATCTAGGATAAATACTCATTTACCTGAAAACCTTGGTCATAAGGATTGAAAGTAATTATTTCTTAATGTGGCTATCCACCCCTTGCAATGTGATCTGAAGTGAGCTTCAAGTTGGAAAGTAGTTGAACTATGAAGGGAAATTTACCCCACACACTAGAAAATGGTTCTCCACATCATGCGGTAGCTACCACTAAAACCTTCCTCAAAAGATAAATGTGACATAGTTTCATTTGTGGCTATGAGGACCCACAGAAATATAGTTCCTGATTCTGTGAGCTAACATTGAAGTCATATTCACAACTTGAATCCACTACCCCTACGGTATCTCCAGACTTTTCATGAAACCTCTTCTGCTACAAATAGGATCTAGGTCCCATATGTGTAAAGTAGTGAAAAATGACAATAGAATGAAGTAGCCTTACTCCCCAACCATGCATAGAATAGTTCTTATGTGCCTATTTACACGCTAATTAATTTTTGTATTATGGAAATGCACAACAATAATAAGGATGTAGTCTTGCAACATGTAGACTATTTTCATCTAATTAACTTCCAACGTCAATTATACATAACCAAAATAATGAATTTAAAGTTGAAATGATTAATAAACTATAAGTATTGTCTTATGAAGCTTAATGGGGATTTATATGCATAATATGATGTTATTATAGTAATAGAATAAATATGGGATTTATCTATGCATAGGTTGATGTTATTATAGTAATAGAATAAAATATACAATTATTATTTGTACAGTTGACATTACACCCAAGAAACTAAGCAATAAATTATGAAACCCCAATTGTAAGGAGGAGAAAGAGGTACTTAGATGATTCACAATAAAATCTAGAGTGTACCGAAGTGCTGACCAGGTAAACTGAGCAGTAGGAGCGTCACACAGAGACCCAGAAAAATGTAGATATAGAGAGATAGGTTGGATTGGGGTGCCTGGAGAGGGACAAGGGTGCCCCTGGGTACCCTAGGCCTATTTTTGGGTCCCTGGGTTTGTGGAAAAGCTCAAGAATACTCCTCTGAGTGATTGTAAGGTGTTCACTATTAGTCATTATTGTCTATTTTTACACCATTTGCAAAAAAAGAGTAACTTGGTTTGCCGCGGACTTGGATTGATTGGCTGTGGAAGTGTTTAAGCATGTTGCGGATTGGAAGAAAATTGAAATGTCATGGCTAAGGAGTGAATATCGTAGAGTGAAGGGCATGGTATGATGAAGCCGCGGGAAAGGAGAGGGACTACCAAGTGTCGATGAAGTCATTGTAGCCATGGAACAAGGATAGAAAGGGTTGCACCATATGTTCTAGCAAGTCTACAGATACAAGTAAATGCACAAAGCCACAGGTAAAAGAAAATCATGAAGTCCGTGGAGTGTTGACATAAACCACGTGATCCAGTGGATCAAAGGCTACGTGGGATCAAGTAGAAAGAGATAAGTGGAGCTGTAGAGAAAAGAAGATGGAAAATCGTGCAAAGGTTGAAAGCTCACACAACATCTTAAATATGAAAGCCGCGTAACAAAGAAAACAATAGTTTTCCGCATGGGAGTACTAAAATTGCATATAAACCTTTAGAATCTGATGATCAAAGATCTTTGTAAATATGATATTATTTGAAGAAATATTGTTCTCCTCCATGGAATAAGAAATCAAATTTTTCATGAATCAAATGGTGGTAGGTGGGCAAAGTAAAGGAAGACATCTCCAACATGCAAAGGGTCTACTCTAGATGGATTAACCACCAGAATTGAATGCAGTATGGGCACTGTTTCTTCTTCAACAAGAAAAATAGGATTGAGAAGAGAAATTTCAGAACAATAAGATCTTTTGATAAAATTAAATGAAGGTGGTTGGCTGGAAAAAAGGGGAATTCAAATTTCCCTCTCTTTTCTCCCCCCCCCCCCCCCCCCCCCCCCCTAATTTTCTATATATTGTAAAGTGATGCCTAGTATTAATGTTGGATACTTTGGGAATGTGAGGGCATTATTTTATACTGCATAAGTATTTTAAGGGTCGCATGCCTTAGGTAATGTTTTTGTAATTTTTTTGCATCTTCCTCTTGTATCATGATGATATGTGCATGTTCTTAAGAAATAAAATATTTGGTTTTATGGCTCATTTTTGCCTTAGCTATTTTTTTACTGCACTATATTACCTCTCATTCATTTGCAGGTGTGTTGTATGTGTTATTTCAAATATTGTGTTCATTATGCATTGTGAAAGTGGAACCTAGGATACGATCTTGATTTGTGGCTTTCGTATTGAAACTCTTCATCATCGTTTTCTTACATTTTATCTCCTACTAAAGTATTCATTCCCTTATTTTTGGTGTTATCACCTTTCTCTAGTTTAGGTCTATATTTTATGCATCTCCTTCTCACCCTGGCCCCTTGAAAAATTAGAGTAGAGATAGTTGCATTTCAATTCCTAGGTGTAGTTTAGCATTAGGAGTAAGTAGAGGAAGCCTAAATTCTCTGGAGGTCTATCTCAGTTTGAGTCCCACAACTTGGAGATAGTCCCATGTTGTCTCAAATTCGAAATTTTCTATGATTTAGGAAAGGGTGAAAATTTTAGCTCCAAAATTTTTGGTACACCTGATGTGACTTGAAATTTTTATTTCCATTTTTATCAAGTTTTGATTTGTATCTCAGTAAAAATCTAGCCTTTGGAGGCATTACAATAACATATCTGTTGACTCCATGTAGAAAATAAGATGGTTCCACTAGAAAATTTTTCCCTAATTAATAAAAAGGATCCAAACATGGTCGAGAATAGGAGAAGAAGGCATATTTGAATATTTGTAGTTATCCCTAGGAAGAGGTAGAAGAGGAAGATAGATTCAAATATCTCCATCTCCTCCAAATAAAAATATTTCAACGCCACCATTGGGTGGGCCCTTGTTACAGTCAACAAGAGTTCTCAGACCAATTAGAATGGCTCATCAATAACAACTACCACCACCAAATCCTTTTTTAAACTTTACAGACAACAATCCACTTGCCTTGAATGCTCAAAATCCCATACCAGTAGTAGCTTTGAAGAATTTTCCATTATTCATAGGATAAATCAAACTAATCTAGTTGATCATATTCAAGATATTGCAAATGTCTATGGTATCCATGAAATTTCTCAGATGGACATAGCAATGAAACTTTTGGCTTCATCACTTAAATAAAAATATCTACAATGGTTCAAAAGCTTAGGGGCAGGAACAATTCAAAACTAGAATCAATTATGTAGACAATCTATCTCTTTTGGAGTATTTAACTATAATCAAGAGAGAACCTAATGAACAAATAGTCAATTTCAATTTTAGGTTCTAAAGAACTTGGGATAGAATTCCAACTCTTGTGAAACCTGTAATAGAAGATGCCTTTCTTTACTTCTTAAATCTCTTAACTCTGATATATCTATTATAATACAATCTATGGTAGGGAAAAATATACTATGGCCTATGTAATTTCAATCAGAGATGAAAATAGTTTAATAAAAGTTGGGAAACTAACGCCTAGACCACCCATGCCATTGTACCCTGAACTACCCCAAGCTGCTCAAGATTCTATTTCTCATATCCCTGAGCCCAATCCACAACCTCTTTCTTCCACCTCACAAACTCCTGCTCAACAAAGGGAAGATGAAGAAATGAAGGATTTGATTAAAAATTTGACAATTTTTTTTATATCTCTAGAAAAACAACAAGCCCAATCCTATAAAAATTATTAAAACCAAGGGTGAGTTTCAAATAAAGTATTTTCAAAGGTATGTACAGAACCAATCGAATAATAGATGGCAGGCTCAAAGTTCCTCTCCTCCATAAGCACTTCCCACTAGTAGCCCAATCTAGGATCTAGTTCCTATACAAAATAACATACACAAGAGACATAATGGTGTTTTCCATGTAATCTACCACACAATAAACTTGGTTGTGAAAGGGAAATGAACCTTCAAGCATACATGGTTCAAGGCTCTTCTAGTCAATAAGAACCACTACTAGAGGAACCAAATCTAGCTATGGAAGTGAGTCAAGAGACTGAAAATGAAACCAAACTCATGTTCTTTGGAGCTGAGGATTTCTGTATAGTTAAAAAAGTTATAGGAACTTATAACAAACCTCAAGTTAGCATTGCTGATAATACGTGGCACAAGAAAAGGATGTTGGAGACACAATTTGAGCCTTCTACAGATCAAGACAATGCCATAACCAAGGAAAAGGAAGTAATGGTGAACAAAAACAAGCCGCATGAGCTACTTGGAAAATCCATGGATAAAAAGGTTGTTGTTTAATCAAAACTGCCAATTCAAATTCCGCAACAACATAGGAAAGAAAGTAGCATGCCACAAATGCATAAATTTGTGATTCTTCCATTTAAAATTGCTGAGAAAATGAAGAAGACCAATGTTAATATGTAAATGTGGGATGCACTTTTTATTTCATCACATCAAGATCTCCTGTTTGAAGCCATCAAACAACTGTCTCTAATGGATGTAATAATGCAAAAATATCATGCCACGGTTCATGTCAATTGAGAAAAGAAGGATCAGGTGAGTAAAACTACCAAAACCCCACCCTTTTATGTGTCACTAATTGTGGGAAAATACCTATTTCATAACTATATGCTTTATTCGGGGGTTAGTACCTATGTAATGCCAAGGATTTTTGTTTATATCTTAGGTATCAAATACAATCATGTGTCTAGGGGAGTTTTTTAACTTGATGGATTAATTTTGAATGTCCTAGGTGTAATAACAGACCTTGAATTAACACTAAATGCCTGCCCAATCCTCACTATAACCAATGACATTTCAATCATTAACTTGACTCCTATGTTTTCCATTTGCTTGTCTAGAGACTTCACTGCTAAGGTAGGTGGCTATCTATCCTCAAACTAGACTCAGATGCTTTTGAGAACTAGATGTGGCACCCGATTCAAAATACAAGTTGAGCCCATATTTTATCATCATATTGATCCATATGACCTTTCCCTATCCAATAAATCTACCTAATACAAGAGGAACATGAGAAATATTTATTTTAGATGAACAAATCATTCATTTTTCCATGCCCAATTTGTTGCTCGATGAATGAGCTAAGAGAGATCATAGGTTTGATCCTTATGATGAATCGATTAAAACCTTTAAGAATATTTTGGGAACCTATTTCATTCTCTAGGAATAATTTGTGGTACCCATGGCATTCAAACAAGAAAAGGAAAATGTTTCTGGACTATGGTGGACGTTCTTTGATGGTTCTAGAAGAAAAAATGTAGCCGAGGAAGGTTTTTTTCTTATTTATCCAAAGAATTAAATGTTCTTCTTTTCTCATAGATTGCAATTTGCATGCTATAATAATGTATTAGAATACGAAGCATTAGTGCATGGTATGTTGATCATGGAAAAGAGGAAAATCAAGGAGTTGTAGGTCTTTGGAGACACTGAGTTAGTCATTCATTAAGTCTGTGGCAGATGTGTGACAAATAACAAGCTTTTGAAATCTTACAAACATATATTTTGGAATTTTCTAGAAATATTTGATGCCATTAACCTACAAGTTTTTCCCAAAACGTTAAACAAGGACGCAAACCAAATGGCATCCCTTAGTTCTCAATTCTCACCTGCTAAAAATTTAACCAAGGGAAATGTGCAACATGTGAAAATAGTGGTCAAGCCTTCCATCCCAAACAATCAGACCTATTGGCATGTATTCAAAAGTGATGAAAAAATTATGCAGTTCATCCAAAATGAGGCAGATTTCTCCTTGAGGATTTAATTTGATTAACAAGAGGTCAATGGGGATCATATTATTCAACTAAGAACAAACAATTTTCCAAAGGTATTAGTTACTCTGGAGAAAATATTTATTCCAGACGATGAGTTCAAAGGAATGGAAAATAACATGGTGGAAAATCAAGAAGATTTCTAGTCAGTTTCAATTTCTTAAGGAAATGAATTTCTACTTGGGAAGGTATGCGATGAAAGTGAAAAGAAATATTTTGTTCTTTATGTCAGAATTTCAATGATGTATTTTCATGAGACTATGAAGATTTAAAGGAGTTCAATCTAAACATAGTTCAAAACTATATTAACCTCAATCCTAACATCAAACCAATTAGGTAGAAGCAGAGACTGGTTAACCCCAAAATTGAGCCCCTCATGAGAAAGAAACGCATGGTAATGCCAGAAGTGACGCTTCAACAACCAGCTTTAATGCAGCAGACAGCCCGCCGTTTTTCCAGGATCCGCCGCTTCTACCATAAGGAGATGATTTAAAATGTGACCTAGAAGTGGTTGTGGTAGTTTCAAATTTCATCTCTTCCCTCTCTCTTTCTTCCTATATATTGTACAGAGGGGCTTCTTTCAAAGGGGGGACATAACAAGTTGTTCATCTTTTCAGCTCTGCCCTCCCTTCTTTTCTTCTCTAGGGTTGAAAATGGAGTTCAAACCTCCTCCCTTGCTCTATAATGGCATTTTTTCCTTTTACTATTGAAATGATGTTCTATGCAAACTTCTGGAGCAACAAAATGTGTTTTGTGATGCATCTATCCATCCTTTCTCGTTTTTGTTTGTTCTCTTCTTGCCTCTCTTCATTGCAGGTATTTGTGCATGTTTGAATGTTCATTGCAGGTTTGGAGCTGTGTTCATGGAGTTTTGGGACTTTTTCTGTGTGAAATCTATCCTTGGGCCTGTGATGCATCTGTCCATCCTTCCCATTGCTCACCTCTCTTTGTTCCATGGCAGTTTTGATAGATGTCCAACACTCTCCTTCTCTGGTGTATCACCGTTTTAGTGTAGGCTTTTACTGTTTTTCCCTTCTCTCTCTCTCTCTGTGTCTCCTTGGCATGGTTAGATTAGGATTAGATTAGCTTTCCTACACTGGAATAGCTTGTGGCAGGTAGTTTAGGAGCAGGAACCAGCCTTCTCTGGAGATTCCTCTCTCAGTTTCACAAGTCCCACGCTTGGAGAGAGGATTCAATGTTGTGCAATCACACTAGATGCCTGAGTGATCAACCTAGAAGCCTGATCTGCATCCAGGGGTGCTGTGATTTTGCACCAACAGTTTTGGCACACCCAGTGGGACGTTAGAGGTCTTCCACTTCATCTTTTGCAGGTTGATGTGTTCCTGTGAATATTTCAGCCTTTGGAGGCACTTGCAAACACATATGGCGACTCCATCTGGTCAACAACCCATCTCTAAAGTTTCAGACCTTCCCTTCCATTCATTTTCATTCATTTTCCATCCATTATTCCTTCCATCTCTTCCATATTCTTTCATTCTATGAAGTTGTGCAATCATGACTTCATTTCCATCATGGAATTCACATCTACAACAACAGTATATCACACCTCCAACATGTTTTACAAATCCTCCAAATCAGCATTTTGAGCAGATTCAAGATCAGTATGCATACCCATATGAACAGCAGTGCGAAAGTCAGTTTGGCTATGGAGCTTTCCAAGAGCAAGAGTATGCATACAATGAAGACCATCAGATCTAAGATGCTGGTCTATTGGAGAAGATCCAAAAGATGGAGGTAAAGATGGTGCAGTCCAGGGCAACAACTCAAATGAAAGCTTTTGGAATTGGTTGTGGAGCACCCTATCCATGGGTGGGACCTTTTCCAAGGCATTACAGCCCTCAGGAGAAGATTGAATTCATGATTGCAACACTGCCATCGCTTACAAGGTGGATTGAAGGAATAGAGGTGTATGAGAGGAGTGTTCAGCAACCTTGCCAACAAGTAAGCACACCTTCTCATGCCTTTTCTTTTCCTCTTTCCCAATCTGTTTCATCTCAGCAGTGTCAAGCTTTAAACTCTCCATCTGCTGTCCCAAATGTTGATCCCATGTCTCCATCTCTCAGTCTTCCATCCCATCTCAGTTTTTCCACCCTCTTCTCTTCCAAATCCAAAACCCCTCCACAAGAGCTAAATGAAATACCTTCCACTCCAAAGAAACAAGAGGTTTTACCTCCTCCACCACCACAAAAAAATGTCAAATCAGTTGAGTTACAACCCATCCCTCCTCTTGCATTCCCAATTCCATGTGGGGAAGAAGAAATTGCAAAAGTCAGCCATGAAGGACAGCAAGAAGAGGAGCCCAATAGAAAAGAAATGACAGACAACTTGAGGAGTTGGGCTGCCAAATTTAGGATGAAAAATATCCCCTTGATGGTTAAGCCTACAGAAGAGGCTAAGGTTGAACAAATGGTGGTCATAACTGATTTTGTTGCAGCAGAAGAAGAGAAAAAGGAAGAAGCAGATCAGAAATCAGTTTGCTCAGAGTGTAGTGTCTAGGTTGGCACTCTATTTGAAGGAAATGCTGATCCAATTCAAGTTACACAATCAGCCATGGAGGAAGAAAGCCCTAAAGAAGATCTTGCAGTCCCAACTTGTTCTCTAGAGTAGCAGACTGAAGAGTTTGACTTGACAAACTTCATGTTAGAGGAAGAGTTCTTTCAAGAGCAAGATTGTATTCAAGTAGTAGAGGCAGGAGAAGCTACTCCAAAGGCAAAAGAAGAGGAGAACATCCTAGTTGTGGAGGAGAAAGGTGCAGATCCAAGAGCTCTGAGCACAAAGCAGGCTATAGGAGAACCTTCAGTTCTTCTTTCTACTTCACCTCTCCCAAATTCTAGTACTGAAGAGGAGTTTGACCTCTCAAAATCAATGTTGGAGGGAGAAAGAAACCATGGTGGTCAAGTTACAAATCAAGAGGACACCATGGAGGAAGTTGAACATTGGCAGCAAGACAGTCATGAGGCAGTTTACCTGTCAGATTTGGAGGACTGTTTTGATGGAGAAGAACCGGTTGAGTTTCCAACATTCTCTCTTTCATCATCCATCTTCCAAACACAAGAGTCTTCTGTCATGAAGGAGAGCATTCATTTGCAGCAGCCTGCATCTTATAACAACTCTTCGGAATCAAGATTGGAAGATTTTAATCTTTCATGTCCTTCACTGGAGGAAGAGAAAGGACAGAAGAATTTCACCATTTCTTCTATATCATCCATTCAAGAGGGTCTACAAGAGAAATCCATTGTTGGAGTAGAAAATCAGGGCAATGGGCATACTCAAAGGACCATACCTTGCCCAATCAGGTATTTGGCTTCATTGGAGCCAAAGGAGGAGTCACAACCAGTCATGCTTGCTTCTGAGCATGAGGGTGAGTTACAGAGTACCAAGGATCAGCTGCCATACCTTTTCAATCCAAATGCAGAGCAACTAAAAGAGGTATTGGATTTGCTTTCAGTTGACACCTTGATGATTTGGGTGGAATACCGGCTTCTTGTTGATTTTCCACTCATCCAAACAGCCATGATCAGTGCCAAATCAATTGCATGGCTGCCACTTTTGAGAAAGGGAAGCTATTTCTCACAACCAATTGCAGGGTTTGTTTAGCTTGCCTTTGCTCCAGTTAGAATAGAGTAGGTAGGTTTGCTTTCAGCAAAAGAAGTGCTTGTGCACAATCTGCATGTTCCATTTGGAGCATGTATGATTTTTAGTTCTGTACATAGTTTTTGTTGTGCTGATTTTGCTCTTGCACAGTTCGTTTCAGTGGCATTTTGGTGAGAACAACTCCATGTCTGGCGGGATTCAAGTGGCTCAGAGGGAAGTTTTCAAAGTTCAGATCAGTTTTTAGGCTTGCTAATGACTCCATGCCCAATGGATTGCTTCAGGCTACTGATCATTCATCTAGCAGGTAGATGACCCCACTGAGTCGCCAAATTGTTATCCAAATTTCACCCCCCCAGGGTAAATTTCGATAACATGCATCAGAGTTTTGCAGTTCCAAGCAAGTAGATTGGGCCAGGAAAAATCATGAAAAATGGCTAAGTCCTAGTCCTTGCAACAGTAGGGACGTGTGGGACAGAAAGGTGCCGATCGGCTGAAAAGCCTCTAGGTGGCTCGTGAAGCAAAGGGACATCTGGAACAGAAGTACGTGGCAGGCGCGAGAAGCCGATCCGGCCGAAAGAGGAAGAAAAATGACTAACTGCTGAGTGGGACAGTTCAGGACAAGAGTACGCGAAGTACGCGAACCAGCTGGATCGGCCAAAATGAGAACAGTCCAGAAGCAATTGGGACATTTGGGCCTTGTTGACGCGAACCGACCAGATCAGCCAAAAAGGAGAACTTCTGCACTAACTGCTTTGGGACATCCGGGACAAAAAGTACGCGAATCGGCTGGATCGGGTGAACCGGAAGAATTTGTCCCAAACAACAAAGGGACATAAGGGACAAATGGACGTGAAAGACGCGAATCGGCCGGTTCGGCTGGAACGAGAAACTTTCACACTGGGACATCTGGGCTGCAGGGACGCGAGGGACGCGGATAGCCGAAAAAGCCAAGAGCCAATCAGATTGCGCCACGTCATCGGCAGATAAGGGACAAGGAAGCCCATTTCGGGCGGATCAGAGGTTTCTATTCCAAACAGCACTGGGACATCTGGGACAAAAAGATGCAAAGGGCACGAAAGAGCCGGCAGGCCCACAGACCAATCAAATCATGACACGTGTCACAAGGGAAAAGGTCAAAAAGTCAAAGGGCGAGTTGTGAAGGGTCAGCCCGAACCAATGGGATAGTGCTACGTGTCCTGGCTAGGGCCCACAAGGAAATTTCAAAGGAAATCCCGTGGAAAGGTGGAGGAGAGAGAATTATTCAGCGAATTAGAGCCTACCATGTGTCATCCAGGTGGCGAAGCGCGGAAAAATATTTCAAAATCCATTTTGGTCTGTTCCGTGCCCTAAATCTTCAGATCGTCATATCTTTTGATCAAGAGCTCGGATTTCCACGTTCTTTATATCAACGGAAAGCTGTTGAAATTCTCTACATGATTCTAGGATCAATCTTCCATTTTGGTATAGTCTGGAGAGAGAAAGTTAAGAAACGGCTCTGACGCATGGTAATGCCAGAAGTGACGCTTCAACAACCAGCTTTAATGCAGCAGACAGCCCACCGTTTTTCCAGGATCCGCCGCTTCTACCATAAGGAGATGATTTAAAATGTGACCTAGAAGTGGTTGTGGTAGTTTCAAATTTCCTCTCTTCCCTCTCTCTTTCTTCCTATATATTGTACAGAGGGGCTTCTTTCAAAGGGGGGGACATAACAAGTTGTTCATCTTTTCAGCTCTGCCCTCCCTTCTTTTCTTCTCTAGGGTTGAAAATGGAGTTCGAACCTCCTCCCTTGCTCTATAATGGCGTTTTTGCCTTTTACTATTGAAATGATGTTCTATGCAAACTTCTGGAGCAACAAAATGTGTTTTGTGATGCATCTGTCCATCCTTTCTCATTTTTGTTTGTTCTCTTCTTGTCTCTCTTCATTACAGGTTTAGAGCTGTGTTCATGGAGTTTTGGGACTTTTTCTGTGTGAAATCTATCCTTGGGCCTGTGATGCATCTATCCATCCTTCCCATTGCTCACCTCTCTTTGTTCCATGGTAGTTTTGATAGATGTCCAACACTCTCCTTCTCTGGTGTATCACCGTTTTAGTGTAGGCTCTTACTGTTTTTCCCTTCTCTCTCTCTCTCTCTCTCTGTGTCTCCTTGGCATGGTTAGATTAGGATTAGATTAGCTTGCCTGCACTGGAATAGCTTGTGGCAGGTAGTTTAAGAGTAGGAACCAGCCTTCTCTGGAGATTCCTCTCTCAGTTTCACAAGTCCCACGCGTGGAGAGAGGATTCAATGTTGTGCAATCACACTGGATGCCTGAGTGATCAACCTAGAAGCCTGATCTGCATCCAGGGGTGCTGTGATTTTACACCAACAGTTGAATGATCAAGTAATGGAGTAGCCTATGGCATTTTTCAGTCAAAAACTAAAGAATTATGATCTCAAGTATAATCACATTGAAAAACAAGTGTTCGTCATCATGAGAGCCTTGAAGAAATTCAAAATTATGATTTTTACTATTTGTATAAAGGTTTTATTATCACATTCTAGCGTTATAGACTTCATTATGGGAGCAGAGATTAGTGAGAAACAAGATGGATGGGTAAGTAATATCATGGAATATGATGTGACCATTAAGGTGACAAAATTGGTGAGGGTGAGAGAACTTTGTGAGCAACTGGCTCTATATGCTAGGGAATCTCAAAAGATCACCCTCATGAATAAAGTTCCCTCAAATGATGAGTCACCACATGACATTGAGTGGCAGAAGGATGAAAGGAATGTATTCAATGATTGTAACTTGATTTCTGATATGAAATAAATCTTTTCTACTAGTGCATGCCCTCTTGGTTTGAATAAATAAAAAAGAAGAATCTAAGGCTGCGATCCATTTTGTATGTATTGATTGGTAGAGTATTGTTAAAGAACAATATTGATGGAATGTTTCTTAGGTGTATTGAAGGTGAGAAATGTGACAAGGTTCTGACCGAGTTTCATGACAGTTTTTTAGGTGGAAAATTCTCTACTAAGGCCATAACAATGAAAATTATAAAGGTAGGATATTTTTGGCCTACATTTTTCACAGATGCTCACAGATGGGTGAGGAAATGTAAGGAATGTGTACTCTTCACTAGAAAGAAAAATATGCAGCCCTACCACTTCATCTAATCCATGTAGATCAGTTGTTTACACAATGGGTTCTTGACTTCATTGGTATGATCAACCGTCCATCTAGCACTGGCAAAAAATGGGTTGTCATAGCGACAAACTATTTCATCAGGTGGAGTGAAGTCGTGCCATTAAAGGAAGATACTGAATCAGTCATCTTGGAATTTCTTGAAGAAATTAATATAAGGTTTTGCATCCCTCAGAATATCATTTCTGATAACACAAAAGATTTCTTAGAATCAAAGATTTCTAATTGGGATTTGGGACTTAGGATTTATCTGAAGACTTCTTCCAATTATTACCCCAAAGGCAATGGATTTGCATAGTTTACTAACAAGAATCTGATCAGAATAATGAAAAGGAAAATGGACATCAATCAAAGATAGTGACACACAAAAGTGAAAAATGCTTTCTGGGTAGACAATATAAAAATGAAGAAAGCAATTAGCACTTCTCCCTACAAATTGGTATATGGTAAGGAAGCAATATTTCCATTATCACTAGAATTTCCTTCATTTTAGTTAGCTCAGCAGTTGGAATTTGAAGGAACGATTCAAAGGGAGAACAAAATGAAAAAATTAGTGGAACTAAATGAAAATATAAATACTGCCATGGTCAGGATGGAATAACATTATGTGTCAACCAAACAATGGTTTGATAGAAAAGATAGAGATTAGACATTAAAGGTGGGAGATCTAGTTTTGAAATGGGACACCAATCAAGCTAAACCATGGAGAAATTCCAAATTTGATGCTATCTAGAGTGGACCATACATCATCACTGCTTGCAAGGCAGCTAACTCATTTGAGTTTTATGATCTTGATGGGAATGTGCTTCAACTCACAGTCAATGGGATTCATATTAAACCATCTCATTAAAATTCTTCATTACATCTTGTATATAGTAGTTTAGGATAGTAATCCCTCCAAGTTATTTTGGCACATTGTACTATTGGTAATGTAGGATTATTCCCCTAAGTGCTTTGCATAGTCTTATTGCTTGGAGACGTTATTGTGCACAATTTTATCTTGTTCTCAAAGATGTTGTCAAAAGAGGTAAAAAATATCAAGGATTAGTTGTAATCACCTCAGAAAATAAAATGTAGAGAAACTAAATCACACTCAAGGAATTTCAAGCTGACTCTATGCACAATGGATGCCAATGATACTGACCATCTCATCTAATAGGTAGATGGCCCGTATGAGTCGTAAAAAATGTTGTCCATTTTTGCACCCTTGCAAAAAATTGAATAACTTGAAAATTTGTGGGGTAGAGGAATGAAGACCACAGAGGATTTTAGGCATGTGGTGGAATCAAAGGAGTCAAATCTGTGACTAAGGATAAAGTGTCGATGAAGTCATTGAAGCCTCAAAATAAGGGAAAAGGGCTGCGGAGGTTTTTAAAATCTGCGGAAAAAGTATATGGAAAATTTGTGGGGTAACAGAAAGGAAGTTTGTAGATGTTAACATAAAGTTGTGCCACATTAGAGGCTATGGAATGAAGTGGAGGAATTAGTAGAATTGTAGAAAAAAAAAAAAAAAACCAAGGAGGTCAAAAGTCACGCAACACTAAAATAGGAAACCACGTATCAAGGGAGAATAAAAATTTTCCACATGAGGCTAAAATGAATTAAACCTTTAGTGTTATGATCAAATTCTTGCAAATCTGATACTATTTGAAGAAATCTTGGCTTCCTCTATGTGAAATAAATCCAATTTCATGGATCAAAGGGTAGTAGGTGGGTGAAGTAAAAGAAGACGTCTCCAAAATGCAAAGGGTCTAATCCAGATGGCTCAACCACACAAATTTAATACAGTATGGATGTTGTTCCTTCTTCAACAATACAAATGGCATGGGGAAGCAAAATTACAAAACAATCAAATCTTCTGTGAAAATTACAATGAAGGTGGTTGGCTGGAAAAAAGGGGAATTTGAATTTCCCTCTCTTTCTTTTTCCCTCCTATTTTTTTATATATTTTAAAGTGATTCCTAGTGTTAAAGTTGGATACTTTAGGAATGCGAGGGCATCATTTCATGTTGCACACATATTCTAAGGGTTGTATACCTTGGGAAATGTTTCTGTAAATGTTTTGCATCTTCCTCCTGTATCGTGATGACCTGTACATGTTCTTAAGAAATAAAATCACTGGTTTTGTGGCTCACTTTTGCCTTAGTTATTGGTTTATTACACTCTCTTACCTCTCATTCATTCTCAGGTTTGTTGTATGCAATATTTCAGAGCTTGTGTTCATTGTGCATCATGGGAGTGGAACCCAAGATGCAATATTGATATGTGGATTTCATATTATCCCTCTTCATCATCATTTTATTCTATTTTATCTACTAATAAAGTATTCATCCACTTATTTTTGGTGCTATCACCTTTTTTTAGTTTAGGTCTTTGTTTTATGCATCTCCATCTCACCCTGGTCCTTTAAAAAATTAGAGTAGAGCTAAATAGTTGCATTTCAATTCCTAGGAGTAGTTTAACATTAGGAGTAAGTAGAGGAAGCCAAAATTATCTAGATTTTTATCTCTGTTTGAGTCCCAAAACATGGAGACAGTCCCATGTTGTCTCAAATCCCAAATTGTCTATGATTCAGGCACATGTGAAAATTTGAGCTCCAACAGTTCTGTAAGTGATATTGTGTGTGTAAGGAATAAGGAGGCTTCCTAGGTATGAGTAATGGTTTGAAAAGATATATGGAACTAAGTTAGATATTTTTAAAGTAATATTCTTTCATGAAATACCACAAAGAAGGATAAATGAATAAATTTCACCTCTCGGGTTGTGTAGATACCCTATATCAGGGTTTAACAAGAATAAGATGTATCTAGAAGAAATGAATGAAATAGAACCTAAAAATTAGAAAATGATATATATACCTATCACTTAACCACAATAACATATAATTTGATGATTATTCCCTCACATGTGTTAGTTATCGATGATAGTTTTGGACTGATAAGAAAATACAATCACTAGACCTAACTAGGGAAGTATTTCCAGAACTGGGTAGAATTGATAAGGAATTAAGTCTTGAAAGTTTGTAGACATCTAATTAATATAAATTGGTATCTAAATGTTTTTTTTTTTCATATAATGTACCTATATACAATAATTATACGAGAAAAACTCTACAGGAAGGGCTACAAGGAAGTTATGATAGAGTGTAGAAGGAATGAAGGATAACTTACATTAAATGGAAAAATGATGGGTCTCATAATATTATAAGGTGATGAATCCATGGTTTATCAGGTATGAATGTAATAATGTAATGATATGATAAATATTATGTGATATCTACATGATTTTATATAGGTGTATGTTCTTGGCCTCATGCAAGGAAGATTGGACCGTGGATCCTTATTAAGAGGGAATCTAGACTTACATCATTGGTAAAATGTAGTTAGAGCTGGTATGAACTCATAAGTACCATTATCCATGCAAGCATATGCTTTTCATACATTGAGTATCAATATTTCATTTCCATATTATATTAAAAATTCATCATAAAAGGATTGTGAGTTATAAACGAATGGAATGTTCTTGAAATTTGTCTTAAGAGTTAAGCTTAGCTAGATGTTATACGGTATCAGAGTGGGTGATATGTATTTAATTTTCGTATGTTTTTATAATGATAAAATTTTGAATGACGATGTGATTCGTAGTTACAAGTGATTGAGAAGAGACTACAGGTAAGGCCTAGAAAGGCTTAAAAAAGCTAGGTGGAAAGAAGAATCCCTATAAAATTGAAGCTATTAGAAAAATGCCAACAGACTAGGGTGAAAACTACCTAGGTGAGGACTTAAGAGGATCAATATACCAACGTGGAAAATAATTTGGTGAATATTCTTAGTGAAATCAAGAGAATGATCAAAGTAAAGGTACTAGAAGAAGGAAAATACCACATAACAAGGAAAGACTTAGTTTCTGATGAATACATAGAGGAACTAAGATAAAGAATAGATAAATCAAGGTCCATGATAGAGACCATGGTAGATTAAGAGATACAATAAGTTGGATGGAAGATGGGGAAGAAGGTGAAATGGAAAATTGAGCTAGTGATGGAGAAGAAGAGAAGACAAAATTTGATTTCCCAAGAAGGAGAGATAGGTACTCATGGAAGATTGAGAAAGAATGAGTTACCTTGTGAAGTTGTGAAAAGAGTTCTCATTGAGGGGAACATAAATAAATTGTAAAAAGAGACACTTAAGAAATAAATGGAGAAGAAGAGAGTTTCCATGAAGGAGAAACTATTGAAGATGTTTTGGTTTCTTATTGTATTATCTAACTCTGTATTTTAGTTTGTATACACAGGTGTAAAAGATGGTCTTGTGAAGATCATAGACATGGCCTTAAATATAGAAAAGAGTGGATAAAAAAGTTCTTAAGAAGAGAGATGGAGTAGTGGGAGAACTTGTGATAGTTCATGAGGAAGGAATGCACTATAAAGTAACATGTGAAGAAGATGCTGATAAAACACAACAAGAAGCAAGAGAAGACATGGAAGATGAAACATGCCATTTCATGATGCCTTACAAGATGAGATCCAGAAGAGGGGAAAGAAAATTCATCAAGAAGATAAGTTGGTGTACAATGAATAATTAAAGAGGAGATGTCATCATACATCAGGATGAGAAGAGTTTTCAATGCTGATTTCAGTCATGCATGTAAGGAGGGGATCTTGAAAAAAATAAATTCATGGAGAAGCATCCATCAAAGAAGTAGGTTCTAAAGAAGATAATTTTTATTTCTAAATCTTATTTTATTTCTATTTATTATGCATATGCAGGTGTCACAAGATGGTATGAAGGAAAGAGAAAATTTACCTCTCAAAGTTTTCATCAAGAACATTGTTATAAAGTGCCATAAATGGCTCAAAAAAATAAATCGTAAGGTGAATACTCAAGTATGTGGTGGCTAAGATCACAATGAGTGAAATGCAGGATAAATCTCATGAAGGTTGTATGTGATGATGGTGAACTTTAGAAGGTGATGATAGAACCAATAATCTAATGGAATAATAGCTGAATAAAATGCTAAACAAACAAAAGAATGAAGGTGAAATGAGGAGAATAAAAGAAGCACTCCAATGAGCACAAGAGGTATACAAGGGAAATGAGAGGTAAAATGTTATTTTTTATGATGATTTGAGATGATGATACTTGTGAATCTACTTGTGAATAATTATCTCAAATCAGTTTAAGTGATGATGAATTATGGAAGAGCATGTTATTTCTAACCTATGATGAATAACATGCAACGAGGAGAAGGATCTAACTTGGCTTGTAAAGGGAAATGATCATTCTTGTGATCACGTGATATGGAAAAATATTAGAATACCATTTGGTGAAAGAGAGATTCATACCTATTTAATGGAGATAAAATTATAAATTCTATTAGACAACAAGAAGTGATGACACTATGTATGATGAAGTAAAACCAGAGTCCTAGAGGAAGAAAACTAAGGAAAACAATCTTCATTAGAACTTAAATTTGACGAATAAAATGATGATATTGATGATGTTACAATGAATGAAGAGTTAAAATGGATTGACGAGCCATTAAAACCTTCTAAGGATATGTATTCAAGTTTATATCATACTGATAGTATCATTTATCAGATTCAAGTTGAGTTAATAAATGAGAAAAATATAAAGATGAAGGTATATATGAGTAAGATGCTTGGAGAAGCAAATGAAAATGAAGGGAGACAACAACATGAAGACACTCAAGGGATCTGTATGGCCTCAACTATTTACATATAACCTTTCCTTTGATGTTTTGAATGTAGGTATAAAAGTTATGAGGGTGAAAGAAGTACATAACTCTATGAGAAAGATAATAGAACAAGAAGATCAAGAAAATAGTGAAGACACAGATGATGATGAAACATGGACATGGAGTATTTCACACGAGAAATAGATGAGAAGGGAGATATATAATAGATGCGAGACAAAGACTAATTCAAGAGGACTCAAACATAAATACTTCAGAAGAGACCATGGGATCCAGGCATATAGTAAAGGTTGAAGAAGGAAGACATCTGAAATGGAGTATCAAATAATTTTATTAACCATGGAGTTCTGATGCAAGGAGCATATCATGAGATGCTTAAAGAAAAATGAATAATTCCTTCACATAGGCATTCTCGACATGTGTTAAGTGTTTCCATAGTTTCCCTTTAAAAGTATGAAATTTAAATCTTTGCATTCTTGATTGTAATAGCTCTTGAGTAAGAGTAAAATTGGAACGTTAGGTGCATATGAGTTGTTATATAACTAGGATACATTGGAAGGATATTAGAATGGTCATAGGATATTGTGTTGATCTATCATAGGTTATGTTTAGTTAGAAAAACAAACTTGACTATTGTTATTTGTAAGATGATATATTATCTCAACTACTAGAGAGAATCAAGGATCATCTTAGAATAGGGAATAAGATAGATATGGATATGGTTGATATAGGAAATCCATACAAGAATTTAGAATTAAGAAGTCTAGAGAGATAGTAGAGACGTTGATGAAGTATATAGATGTGTAAGATAGGTAAGTGGAGAAATGAGGACAAGCAAATGAATAAATCACCATGTAAGTTGCAGAGATGTCAAAATATGATGGCCAAGAAAGGGTCATGGTCATGTAACTAGTGTTTCAATAAAACTTCTTAGACATATATAAAGTTTTTTCCAATGATATGAGTCCATATTTATAATGCAAAATTCTTAATTTTTCATGATCTACCTCCTAACTGCTTGAACTGTGTAGTATCCTCATTGTTCTCTGAGTGATATTGTGTATGTAAAGAATAAGGACACTTCCTAGGCATGATAAATGGTTTGGAAATATAAATAGGACTAATTTAGAGCTTATTGAAGTAATATTATTTCATGAAATAATAAAACTAAGGTGAAATGAAGAAATTTCACCTCTTTGGTGTTGTAGATACCCTAGATTAGGGTTTAGCAAGAATAAGTTGCATCTAGAAGAAATGAATGAGGTAGAACCTAAAATTTGGAACATATGCTCTAGACCTATCCCTTAACCACAATAAATAATAATTCCATGATTATTACCCCACACATTCCGTTTCTTAATGACATTCTTGGACTGATTAGAAAATATAGTTAGTAGACCCAATTAGGGAAGTATTTCTAGAACTGGGCAGAATTGAATAAGGAATTAACTATTGTATGTTGGTAGACCTCTAATTAAACTAAATGGGTATATAAATGTTATTTGGGTTTTCATAGAATGTTTATATATCAAAAATTAGACAAGAAAAAATCTATAAGAAGGGCTACAAGAAAGCTAGGACAAAGTGTAGAAAGAATGAAGGAGAAATTGCATTAAATGGAAAAAGTATGGTCTTCACAAGGTTAGAAGGTGATGAATCCATGGTCTATCAGGTATGAATGTCCTAATACTAATATCATAAATGAATTTTGGGATTCCTTGCTATAGGGAAAAGTTAAGGCCATAACGATACATGTTGTGGAGTGTATGCTATAGAGTGAAGGTCAAAGCTTGGAATGGGAAAAGATCGGGTATAGAGAGATATAATGGTGTATGCATGATACATCAAGAATGAAACCACTCTTAGCTTTCCAAATAAGTCATAATATTGTTTCTTACTAAGAACTGTGACTCAAGGATATAGTGAAGAACAATCATGACAAGATAAAATAGAGTACTAAGACTCATAAAATGTATGAATGACCATAGAGGCCTTATTAATTCCTTGATAAATAATTAATAATGCAAAGCTATGATAAATATTATGTGATCTCCATATGATTTTAAATAGATGTATGTTATTGTCCTTGTGCAAGGAAGATTGGACTCTGGATGCCTTATCAAGATGGACTCCAAACTTACATAATTGGTAAAACATAGTCAGAGCTGATATGAACTCCTAAGTACCCTAATCCATGCAAGTATATGATTTTTATACATTGAGTCTCAATATGCCCTTGCCATATCAAATCAAAAATTCATCATAAGAGAATTGTTGGTTATAAACCAATGGAATGTTGTTGAAATATGTCTTAAGAGTTACGATGAGATAGATGTTGCAGCGACCAACTCTAAGAAATCTCAAATTTTCCAATCCCTTATAACATTGTAATTTTCATGTTACAAAGCACTAAGCTTTTCACACATTCCTTTAATATTATCCCTCTAACCTATTATTTCGTGGGTCTTCAATTTAGAGCTTCATAAGTCTAAAAATTGGATGAGTTGTTAAAAATAGGATGGGGTTACTATTTTAGACAAAATTTTGGAAAATTTTAGGGGACATCTTCCTGTTAGATGTAAATATGAGTATCCTGACATATCCATTGGGCATGGAGTGAGTAATTCTTCTTGAAATTTGACTCTAAAATCATGTTTCTGTATAATCCTCCGTGGACCCAACCTGAGATACAAATGGAACCAACACTTGTGTAAAAGAACTTATTCAAATGATCACCAAAATGATTGAGGAACATGTATTCAATCAATAATCCTCACACAGCAGAAGGAGGGAACCTCTAAACACAAAAATGAGGAAAGGGAAAATAAATAAAAAATATGTACAAAATGCAATAAACCAACTTAAAGAGAATGTTTGAGATAAATTCCATTTATTGGGAATTTAAGTGCCTCCCCTTCAATTTTGGAAAACTAAAAATAGTTGGCCTGTTTCACGTAGTGATGATGTATGGAACACTCCAAAGTGCATCAAATTTGGAGTTCTGCATTGGTTTAGCTTTGTGTGTGTCCCATTTCAAGACCATATCTCCTATTTTGAAAGCATGTGTCTTTTATTTCCTGTCAAACCACCTCTTGGTTGACCTTTGGTGTTATTCCAATCTGATTATGGTGGAATGCCTCAATTCTTCAAGCTTGACCAAATCCTCTATTCTAATTTATCTTTTATCTTCACCCTAAAACTATAACTACTGAGCCAACTCCAATGAAGGTAATTCCAGATATAATGGAAGTTTGAACTCTCTACCATACACAAGGAAAAATGGATAATTTCCAATTAATCTATTTGATGTGATCTTGTCAGCCCAAAAATCATTTTTTACCTTAGTGTGCCTTTGCTTTTTATTGATCTCCATTGTCCTTTCCATCACTCTAATCAGGTTCTTATTAGTAGACTCTACCAAGACATTACCTTCATGACAATAATTAAATGAGGTTTTCAAGTATACTTCATGTTTAAGAGCCCAATTAATGATTTAAAGCCTAAAAAGGATTTTACGTGATCATAAATAATGGTTTGAGGAAACCTAAACCTTGTCATCATGTCTTCAAGAAATTCTAGGATAGCTAACTTAGCAGATATCTTGAGTGTCATGGCCTTCATCCATCTTGTAATGTAATTAGTTATTGTCATGACCCATTTATGACCCACACTTGACACATGATTAATAATTATGATAAAATCAAGTCCCCATTGAGAAAAGGGTTCATCTTCTTGAATGGGATGAAGTGGGAGGGTCGTCATATTACTTTTACTAGTGAAGAGAGAACATTGTTTGTATCTTTTGACCCGTTGATGAGCATCCACAAACAACATGGGATAGAAGTAACCCACCTTTATAATTTTCGTCATTGTGGCCTTGGATGAGAAGTGTCCACTAGAGAAGACATTGTGGAATTATGCCATGACCTTATTCTCTTATTCACCCTTAATTCCCCTTAGCAACACCCCATCAAGGTTATTTCTAAAATTAACCTCACTAATCAATGTGTAGGGGATGGATTGTAGTATTAGATGTCACCTATTTACTTTTCTTAAACCCAAAGGATAAATTCCAATGGATAAAAATATAGTGATGTTTTTTATCCAAAAATTTCTATTATGTAGGCATCCTTTATTTCACCGATCCTTTGAGTTTTACATTTTTTTTGTGTTACACGAATCTTCTGTGTTCCGTGTATTTGTTATTTTATGTGAATTTTAAAGTTCCAAAGGTTTTCTATGCTTTTTCACTATGCCTCCATGAAGAAGGATGTTTAATTATTGATTTGAGCATCCAAGGTTAGTTATTCATGGAGAGCTCTATCTCTTACCAATTGTTTGGCCTTGATAGTCACATCATACTCCAAAATCTTGGTCACCCATCCATATCTATTTTATTTGATATCTTCTCCCATGATAAAGACTCTCAAACTAGGGTTGTTATCCAAATTCACCCCCCGGGGTTAATTTGATAACATGCATCAGAATTCTCAAGTCCCAGGCAAATGGATTGATTTAGGGCAAAAAATCAAGTTCCTAGGGTCCCCTCAGATTTTTTAAACTCCCCTAGCCAGAGAAGAGAATAGCAAGCTTTGAGGAAATGCAAAAAGGCTGCCAAAACAAGCTTGGGACAGGAAAAATCGTGAAAATTAGCTAAGTCCTAGTCCTCTCAACAGTAGGGACGTGAGGGACATCGAGACGTGGATTGGCCGAAAAGCCTCCAGGTGGCCTGCGCAGAAAAGGGACATCTGGGACAGAAGGACGTGGCGGACGTGGAAAGCCAATCCGGCCGAAGGAGGAAGAAAATCGACTAACTGCTTTGGGACATGTGGGACAAAGGAACGCGAACCGGCCGAATCGGGTGAATCGGAAGATTTTGTCCCAGACAGTCTGGGAGCAAGTGGGACAAAGGTATGCGAAGGACGCGAACCGGCCGGTTCAGCCGGAACGGGGAACTTTCACACTGGGACATCTGGGACAAAGGGACGCGTGGGATGCAGATAGCTGAAAAAGCCGAGAGCCAATCAGATTACGCCACGTGTCATCGGCAGATGAGGGACAAGGAAGCCCATTTCGGGCTGATCGAGAGTTTTTGTCCCAAACAGCAAAGGGACATCTGGGACAAAAAGACGCGAAGGGCGCGAAAAGCTGGTAGACCTGAAGACCAATCAAATTGCAACATGTGTCACATGGGAAAAAGGGTCCAAAAGTCAAAGGGCGAGGTTTCAAGCACTGACCCGAGCCAATCAAAAGAGGACACATGTCTGAAGGAGAAGAAAACCCGTGGGACAAAGAGGAGAGAGAATTACATATCCAATCAGCGCGTGCCACATGTCATCTAGGTGGCAGAGCGCGGGAAAAATTTCAAAACGCATTTTCACCTGTTTTGTGCCCTAAATCTTCAGATTGACATATATTTTGATCCAGATCTTGGATTTGCACGTTCTTTATATCAACGGAAAGCTTGTGAAATTCTATACATGATTGTGGGGTTAATCTTGAGTTTTGGTGTAGTCTGGAGAGAGAAAATTGAGAAATGGCTCTGACACGTGGTCATGGCTAGAAGTGACATTTTAGCGACCAAATTTAATGCAGAATGGGTTGCATTCTCTTGTATTCCGGTCAAAATGACAGGGTATGGGTTTGTAAGGTCCTCCATGCCATTTTAATGCACCTTCAGTTAAGAAAGGATGGGCTCTCATGTTTTGTACGTTTTCTGTCCCATGGGCTCGACCCATGCAATGTAAAAGCCAGATTTGGCTCATTTTTAAGAAAAAAGCATTTTTTTGGCATAGCAGACTTCTTCTTTCACCTCCAGCAAGTGATTGAGGCAAGGATTAGACCTCTCCAAAGATTGTAACAGTTTTCTTTTACCTCTCTGAGGGTGTAATGTGTGTTTTTTGACACTGAAATGATAATGCAAGCTTTGTGAATGAGTTTCAGTCCTCTGTTTGTATTATTTGTTTCATTTCAGATCCTAAATTATACCTTATCAGTCTGTGTATGTTTTATGCTATGAACTTTGATCTGTGTCTATTTGCATGACAAATATGTTTCACCACTCCTTTTGGTGCATCACCACCTTTAGTTAGTTTCATATTTTTTGCATTTCTATCCCTGTCTCCTTGCAGTTTAGAGTAGGATTAGGATCTGAACCTCTGTAGTTTTGCAAAATATAGATCTAAATAAGAGGAGTTTGAGGAACCAGCCTCTAATCTGGAGATTCCTCTCTCAGTTTGACAAGTCCCCACACTTGGAGAGAGGTTTCCATGTTGTGCAATCACACTGGATGCTAGAGTGATCAACCTAGAAGCCTGATCTGCATTCCAGGGGTGCTGTGAGTCTGCAACAACAAGGGTGTGATACTAAAAATTTGATGTGGCTAGCGGTAAACATACACTTGAATTTATTAAGAGCTCTCATGATGGAGAAGACCTAGTTTTCCACATGAATGCATTTTAACTCATAATCCTTCAATGTTTTATTGAAGAAGGTCACTTGTTACTCTAAACCCTTATCATTATGTTGTGTCAATAATGTGGAACCAATAGCCTTAGCCCCATATGCATAAATGATGAAATCCTTTTAAAATTCTAGGTTGATGAGCATGGGTGCTTTACAAATTGTCATCTTAATATTTGTAAAACTTTCCTTTCCTTCCATGGTCCATTTGAAAGCCACATATTTCTTGATAATCAGAGTGATAATCATGAGAAGTCCTACAAAATTAGGAAGGAATTCCCTAAAAAAAATTATCTTTCCCAAGAAATACTACATATCCTTCCTATGAGTTGGAAAATAGATCAAAAGGATGACATAGATTCTTTCAAGGTTAATGGAAATACCATCCTTAGAAACAATATGACCCAAAATCCTACCTTACAGTACTAGAAATATACACTTCTTAGGATTGAGAGACACACCAAACTCTCTGCATATCTTAAACACTTTCTCAAGATGAATGATATGATCTTTACACTCTCTTGAGAAAAAAGTGATATCATCCAAGTAGATGAGGATGAATTCATTTATATACCCTTTGATATAAATATACATTTCTCTTTAAAATGTGGCACCTTCATTTGTGAAGCCAAAATTCATCTTATCATAAGAATATGCTCCCCATTTGGTTGTAAATGTTGTCTTATGTTGATCATATTTTTTTACCTTGATTTAATTAAAACATAAATAACCATCAAGCATAGAGAACGTTTTAGCCCCTGTTGCTATCTACAAAATTTTATCCATGGAGGGAAAAGGATAATGATACTTTAATGAGGTCTTATTCAAGTCTCTAAAACCCACACACAACTTGATTTCTCCAATATTATTCCTAACATGGACTAAGTTAGCTACCTAAGAGGATTACTTAATGGGGAATATAAATTTGGCCTCAATGAGTTTGGTTAACTCTTTTCTCATGAAGAGCTCTATTTTGGGATTGATAGGCCTTTTTTTGTCTAGTTGGCTTGACATTAGGATCAATATCTATAGTGTGTTGAGAAACATATAGATCAAAGTATCTAATATATTCATAGATCCATGGTAAAAGATTATTAAATTTATGACATAAGGAGATAAAATCTTGCTTTTCAGCCTCATTACATACTTTCCCAAGAAATAGATCATTGGCTTGTGCAATGGTTATTGATTGGTAGTCCTCTTGTCATACTGCTATGTTTTTTCCCTCCCATTTGAATTCATCATTAGGGATGAAGATGTATTCAAGAGTGTTAGGCAATTTTTTAGTTCTCAACTAAATAATTGGATCACCATATCCCTTTTGCAGTTCAGATTGAAATTTTGAGGAGACCTCAACTTCATTTTTCATGAATTGAATGATTTATTCATCATTATCAAATATCTACCATCTAATTTAATTTTATAGGATTTATGGCCTCACAAATATTTAGACATGATTCTCATTACCTTGGATGATGTCATCAGTTGGTAAAAAAATATGATCCAATTCTTGCCATCTGATCAACTTCTTTGTTGAGTTTCCTTGGCACCACTTACAAGTTAACAACATCAAAACTTTCCAAGAAGTCCCAAACCCTATGTCTCAAATATATTAAAATATTATTCTTTTCCACACACCTTCTTTTGACTTGTTGAATAACCAATTCAGTATCCCCAAAGAACTTTAAGCCCTTAAAATGCCTTTTTCTGCAATGAGTAAGCCATGAATCAATGCCTCATACTCTGCCACATTGTTTAAACAAGAAAAATGCAATCTGTGGGTGAAAAATAATTTCTTTCCCACTAAGGAAACAATTAAACCGGCCTTAACCCTATTTGTACTTCTTGATCCATCAAAAAACATTTTCCATAATACAAAAGAATCATCATCTCCTTTGTACGACATATGAGCTGCGGATTTTTCTTCATGAATAAAGTAGGTTCCTAAACTAGTCTTTGGAGTTGTATCATAAGGATAAAACTCATAATACTCTGTAGCCCACCAATTTAATAAAATATCAGGTACTGAAAAAGGAGGAGTAAGTTGTCATACTAACACTGATTCATTCTTTTCATCTTCATGTATCATGTAATTTGATTGGAGGAGAAGTAGGGTCATAAGACTCAACATGATAAGAAGATATTGGATTATATTTAATGGTAAATATTATACCATATCTATTTTTAGGAGCATGTGAGACCAATTAGAAGAAAAATATCCACCCCATTGGATGTTAAATCTCTTAATATAAAGATGGTAAAAAAAGGAGGCAAGTTAATTATGGAAATATATTGCATTATGGTTAATATTGGATAAGCATTGAGGGTTAAATCAAGATATTTGATCACTCCTAAAATGTTTACGATTAAGCAATCAAGTTGTAGGACACCTTTAGATACTGGAATGTAATCAATGCATAGAATATCAATAATATTTTTGGGCATTGAATAGGTGCTAGAACCTAAGTTAATCATATTAGAAATGTGAAATTTATGTCAAAGGGATTATTTGTGTGCATATGAGAGAGCATGATGTTGTTATAAGGTGTCGTATTAGTGCATATACATGGTTTAAGTCATGGTTCAACTTGTATGGACTTGTGTGTGTGCTCCAGAGGTTATATGAAGGTAATATATGGTATAAAATATGTAGAATGAGGTGTTAAAGGACTTTGATAGCTTGAATGGTGGTGAAAAAATCATATTACTTAAGGCATGAGCTGTTAAAAGCGTACCTATGCATATTCCTAGACCTAGTGTAAGTAAATGGTATGGTAGCATGAGGTATGAAGAAAAGAAAGCCCAGGAAAGTTAGTGTAAGCATGTGAGGAGTATTGAGACATTACATAACATGTGTGGAAGGTGTACAAGGTCATTTTTTAGATGTATAGTGCATGTTAAAGATCATTAGAAGTAAGATATAGAAGACAAGACAAGTAAGGCATGGGAAAACTAGATAGCATGGTGAGTTTTCGAGGTAAGTGTATGTACCCAAATTTTCACAGTGCAACATTGTCAGAATAGTTAATCCCCAATGATTATAAATATTGATTCCAATGATATCCAAGCCCAATTTATTGCTTGCAGCATGTTCTTGTATCTTATTATACATATCTTATCTATTTTCCATCTTTTCCTGCTTAGCTAGTTACTTTTTTTAGCTTTTTCCCTAGCATTCTAACATTACATTACAAAACCATGCAGGTAGTTCCATAACTACCATGGAGGTTATGTAACTACTAGTTTACATTGAGCATTGGTTATGTAACCATCATGAAGGTTGTATAACCATCAGTCTACGCAGACCGATGGTTCCATGCACATTTACCTAAGACTTTGCCAGCGTGTTCTGAACGCATGTTTCCTTCTTCTAACCCATTTTTCTCATACATTTCTTAATTGAATTAGTTATTCTTGAGCTTGTTAGATGTGTCTATAATTATTATTCCCTACTTATTATTATTAGTAAGTTAACTGCCCCTCCTTTTGTTGATTTGGTACCTCTTGGTTGTCAAGTGTGCTGGACCATTTCTCTACCAACATTCTATAAAAGCGAATATTTTTCCTGAAGCATTGGTTAGAGTCTTTTGATTTGGAATCACATTGTTATGCTACTAGAATCTTACCAAGAAGTATATAAAAAACATAGATATGTTTGCCTTGTTACTCTCTTTCCTACATTACTACTAGACTACCTATAAACCAACTAGCTCCAGCACATCTACATCTTCTTCTTACACACCAAAAAACACAGTTCCTTGGAAAATATTGGATTAACCATTGGAAAAGAAGATAATGGGATCATTAGAATAACAACCAACATTGTAAAATGTCTCAGTCCTACATTTACAAGTTTTAGGTGTACTTGAATTCCTAAAAAACTTTGTTTTAATTAATTAAATTTCATTTCCTAGTTATATTGAATCTTGTTTTAAGGAAGTAAAATTAGTAGTTTCATTTCCTATAAGTAGTTTCTGTTGAAAAATCCTTCTCAACTAATCCATGTGGATTTTCCTGGGAAGATTTTGGAGGAAGTTCATGTGCACATTGCTTTATATTTCTTAATTTATTCATTTAGAAGCATTTGTAGATTTATTTTGTTTATTAATTAGTTTATACGTGCATATGGCCAAGGCTTATCTTGAGAGCTTCCTCCCTACTTATTCCTATGGATTTGTAAGGGAAATAAGTTTGAAGAAGATTATGTTTCTGTGCATTTCATTGAGTTTCTTCACAAAAAGCTTATGTAGGAATTTTTAGTGTTTTTACAAGGGAAGTCTTAGGGGAAGAAAATTACTTCTAAGAAGATTTCCATTCTTCTTGTGATTTTGAGGTAGAACCAATGGAAATTAGATCCACAATTAAAAATTAGGAAAACCCTCTATTTTAATTACATTACATTCAATTCATTCTGCAAAATGAAAATATCCACATCTAGATATTTCACTATTTAGTTTATTTCATTCTAAAGTATAAGTGATTTCCATTTAGTTAGAATAAATGTAATTGTCTATGTAGATTTTTTAATTTAATTTTAGAAAACCAGAAAATCCTCAAAAACATAGATTATAGTAGTTTAGATCTCTTTATTTGTCTTATTTCCTTTCATGTTAAAAAGTATTTGGAAAATACAAAAACAAGTAGATTAGATTTTATTTAATTACTATAATCAATTATCTTCATTTATTTCAATTAATTAGTTACACATAGATTTAATAGAATTAAGGGAGGGTAATCAACTTTGTTTAATTTAGGAACATAGATTTAATTAGATAAGAATTAACACAAGCTCCCCACATTACCATAAAGGCTTAGGTTACTTGAACTTGACCTTAGTTTCTTTTAGTTTCTTTGTGATATTTTTTTTCCCTTAAAGTCTTTGTTTACATGCCCACATGACCATCTAAGGCCCAAGACAACCTAGATGAAGAGTGTGCAACCCAACAACACCGCAAATAAACATCATTACAATTGATTGAAATTAATCATGGAATTAGATATCTCTTCTTACAGACTAATCCCATCCCACCTAACATCATCCAACAACTAATTTTATTGAACGAAGAGGTAGATAATGCAAACAAGTTCTAGGAAAACTATCCTAGCATAGACTAGATTTGTTCCTTCTCATTTCTCATCTCACATTTATGAACCTCTCAGGAGAGAAGTATCCAAGATATGAAGGATGATTTCCCCATGTCCCATAACCCACTAGGAGTTTATTTGGCCCAACTGATATTGATCAAAATCTTTACGCGACTATTATCCTTGATTGTTCCATTTCACTTGAGAAGGTTAGATAGGTGTTCATTTCCCTTAACGAGAAAATACCTATCATGCTCATTGAGGAAATTCATTTTCCTTGATTTACCTTATATCCATATCCCATATATCCCAAATATTCCTGTTTACCCATTCCATATCCATCTATCCATTTCATTGCAGCTTCCCCGACACGACCTTGGGAAGTCTTGTGCACCCTAGAGTCATGTGTTGATTCTTAGGCATATAAAATTGGTGAACCCAATGTGAAGGAATTGTTCCTTTTCATTTCCTCCTTTCTTTACTTTCTTTCATCCATCCTTCTCCTCTCTCATTATTATACGGGTGTTTTTACACCCCCCAAATATGTCGTGTCAAGAATACAATAGGCCTATTTTGGGTCTCGAGGCTTATTACAATCATACGAGTATGCAATAGTCACCTTATTTGTCAGGGTGGGCTGACAATTACTCACAAAATTTCTTATCTCCTCACACAACCCCTCCTTAAGGGTTTAATACCAGTTCATCATTTAGAAATGAGAAGTTAGATCAATGCAACTACAATGCACAACCAAAGTTCTTGAGCTCAAATAACATGCAATTTACGGGAGAATAAAGGTTATATCCTTGAGTTCTATCTAATCTTAAATCAATATGCAAAATTGATTTTTTCCCTTCCTATCTATACTAGATGATGGGTTCCTAGCACTGCTCAACCGAAGCGATGAGTGTCTCAACATTATAGATTAATCCTTGGAAAGGATGCAAGGGTAAACTGATTTTACTATTCAAAAAATGCTGCCAACCCTCATCCTAAAAAATAAAAATATGTCCAAAGGGGGGATGCATACAAAACATCAATTCATAGTATGATATCACATACCTTTACCTCATAACAAGGCTTAACACATGCCTAAGAAAAATACAAAACATTCATTAAGTGATGTGATTTCAACATTGGTGGATAGAATTAGAGAATTAGAGATTTCCCATCCTTCACATTCTACACCATCCACAGGGAAAGGAAAAGCTCCCCACCACATTCAAAACTATAATTCTGTTCCCTCTGCACCATCACCTTCTCAGGTTTACATGGATGTTCCAATCCCTAGATACCTCCTTACTAGGTTGGGCACACTAGGCATTCCCCCTCATGTTAAATACAAATATATATCACAATGGCCATATGGAAGTATGTTCTTAAATGCATTCAAACCAGAAATGTGACGTTCCCTGGTTTTTTGCTTACCAATCGATATCCAAAAAATGTATCCCCATACATTCACATGTATTAAAAATCACCATAAGGGGACATGTTTTATTATCCTGGTCCATAAGCTCAGCCATAAGGGGTTCCTTATGCCATTATCAATGCCTATGTTGCATTGTACCAAACTTTGGTTCCACCACTACCTTCCCACTAAGGTTCATCAATGGTTGAGTCATGTGCATTAGGGACATAATTTGAATATTTGAAAGAGCCTCTATATTTGTATATATGAGGTGTTATTATCATGTGATCATTTCCAAACCTCCCAAATTTTAAGGGGAGAGAGACCCAAATTCCCACATCATGGCATATGCGACTGGCATTAGAGAGATACTCCCTTAGGACACAGTTGTAGTGAAGATATTCCCTGAAGACCCTAGAGAGTATTTCTATCAACTGGTACTATAGGATCACAAAATCCTCAATTCACTCTTTCAAGAAAATTGTATGTGAGTTCATAAAGGATTTTGACATGAACAAGATCTTAATAACATGAATAAGATAATTCCTACACATTAAACAAGAGCATAATGAGTCTACTACCCACTTCATTCAGAGCTGGCACAAAGTCCTCTACTCCTCTGTCAGTACTCCAAACATGGATCATATGGCTATTTTTGATCTATTCCTTGAATCCCTTGATTGAGAAACTAAGGAGGACGTATAAAATTTTCCTCTTAGGATCTATGAGGATGTCTTAGAGGGCACTCTCTGCATTGACCTAACAACAATTAACAATGGATGAAAGACGTATGGTATAAATGGGATATTTTTCACTCCATCTCAAGTCAATTCAAATTACCCAAATGGTTAAAAAAAAATTCAAGGAACTAAGGTCCTAAAAAGAACCATGGTGTTACAACAAATGGTGTAATTGATCAACCAAAGAAGTCAAATGTTGCAAGCACTAAAAACGTAAATAACGACAATAAAAATCTAAATTACAACAACTAAAGGAGTAATAACTTTAGTACTTATACTTATGTGGTTGATTTTAGTTTCCCTCCCCTTCCTCCTCAACAGGTTCAGGCACAATGCCTAGTTTAATACCCAAGCCAATATGTGAACAAATTTGTAAATCAGTATCAGAACCAAGGCTAGAGGTCTTTAAGCTTCAACTATAATAACCAACAACAAAATAACAATAGGAACTATGAGCCATAACAAAATAAGATCAAAATACCTCATGAATATGATCCCAACTTATACTGTGGTTTCCATAGGGTTATAGGACATGATTCTTGGGCATGCCATGATTATAATAAGTTTATACAATGGATTCCAGAAGATAAGAGAAAACTCTTCATTGAGATGTTTTTGGCTAATCCCAAGGTACCTACACAAAACACTCACATGGGGAATGTTACTCCACATAATGCTACTATTGGGATCTATAAAGACCCCTTCCCAAAATTTCATGAAAATGGGAAGCTTAATCCTCATGGTACCAACAAGGAGGCTCCTGTAGGAAACAATGATCATGAAGCTTCTTCTTCTGTAGATCCTCGAGTAGGTCCTCTTTTGGACAACAAAAATAATCCTCATATTGTAGGACTAGTTGAGTTAGAAACCAAACTAGAAGTCCATGCGGTGAATCACACGTGTTATTATTCTTTGAAACCACTCTAAGTTTATTTCTCAATGTCAGATGATACACCATTAACTTCTAAGCCAGTAGGATCATATGATTTGATCACATATTTGACTAAGAATTTTTTCCCAAATTTCCTATTTGGATTTGTTAAATAATTCCCCTGCACATCGGTTTTATTTATTAGAAACGCTAGGTCTTGGCCACCTAATCCATGCCACCCCTTCTCCAGAGGTGAAAATAAATCATATAGACTCTGATGTCTATCCCCTGGGTTAGCCTAAGAGGGATGCTGAATTTGTGTTTGATATAAGCACGATTCCTACTAACATGAGATAAAACAGAGAGGTGATCCAGAATTATATTTTCAAGTTTGGATTTACAAAAATTACATTAAGTGAGCTATGATAGATGATGGGGCTGCTGTTAATATAGTCCCTTTCTCATTTTTGCAAAAATTATGCTATGGGGAAATGAATTTTTCATCAACCCGAAACACGCTAGGAGGATATGATAGCCTTAAAGAAACATCCATTGGAACCATATTTATTCAAGTAACCCTTAGACCCAAGACTATTTTGACCTAATTTTATATTATAGATCAGGAAACCAACTTTAATATGATTCTTTGAAGACATTGGATTCACAGGATGAAGGCCATCCCTTCCACGCTATTCTAAGAGGTTATGTTATTACATATAGGGAAGGTATTTTTGGCTCAAGGTGACCCAAATTTGTTTGATATCCATTTAGCCAACCTTAAGAAGAAACTCAGGGTTCACACTCAATTCGAACTCTAGGCTAACTAGTTAAAAAATCCTAATTCTTCTCAGGGATCAATTCACACATCTAGTATTATGCCAACAATTGAGTTATAACCACCCAAGATAATCGAAGGGGTGGATGTTAATGAAAAAAAGGCTGTTGTGGTAGAAACCATGTCAATAAAAAGTACAACTAAAATTTTTAAGTTGTTAGAGAATGATTTGTTGATTGTTCTCCTATTTGATTCTTTGTGTGACATTCCCATTTTAAGACTTTAGAAACAAGGGAAATTTTTTTTATAATGTTCACGGTTCTAAATAAAACATTATTTAGAACACACATTAAATTCCAATCAAATGTCATAACAGATAACCATATGTAGTTGTGAATGACTCGGTGATTTACTCTGATCTATTCATTCCATGACTCGGTTACCTAACGATCTATTCATGTTTAACTTCATGTATTAAATACCTATTCATATACTACATATACCTGGTTTTCTTACCCTATTCTAGGAACTGAGTGATCTATTTAAAGAACATATCTGAATATCTACTAGCAATATTCATCTAATATCACGTTGTTTTAAACTTGGTGACATAAGACAAAGCAACCAGCAGCTTGCGATACTTTGGCCAAAGATTTTCAACATAATTTGTATGTCATAACTCCTAGATGACATACTCATCGTATTGGAATACATCCTTCACTTCAATCCTCATATTATCATGATTGGTCTTTACTGACTACCATCATTCCACTTATTCCAGGTTTAACCCTAGACCTAGATAGAAATATAACCTATTATAGGAAGATGCTCATAATGGCTTAGGGTAACATGGGCATACTCGGTTGACCTAAGTCAATCAGATGTGCCAACCATACACAGAGCCATTGGAAGCTAATTCCTATTCTAAATATGCTCCTATCCATCCCTAGAGAGAAACTAAGTTCAAGTCTGAGTTCCTAATTGTGTAGATCTGGATGATCAATGTGGAAGGGTGATGCCACATGTCAACTAGAACGCTATATTCTCAAGAAGAACCAAGCCTTCTCGAAAGTACAGCCCTGCAGTTGGTGTGTGCCAACATCCTATAAAAACTACCTCATCAAGATGTACATAATCCCAAGGAGGATTGTTGATACATTGTTAGTTTCGAATTATTTCTTGACTATAGCAACCCTACCAAACCCTAATCCAACACTCAATAATTTCTTTCTTAAATTTTCATCATTTAGTCCATGAAGAACTTCGTTAAACTTCATGGTTTCTTTTAATGTTTGATTTCTTAGTTAAACTGACAATTAACTGCAATAGAACAACGTTATCATAAGTCTTCATTTAAAAAGTACCATAACTTTTTAGAAAGGTTTAACATCCGAATATATCCAATATAAAGTAGAATTCATACAAAATGAAGTCTAATAAATTGTAATCATATTTCCAAACCTTTTTGGTTTATATTAAATTAAGAAAGAGAAGGAAACTTTCTCTACATGTTTAAGTGCTAGGATATATTCTACCCAGTATCCATATTTCTTAATCTATGTTCATCACACATTACATTACTATGTTAAATAGTTTAGATAAAGAACATCATATTATGCAACTTAACAAGCTGCATCTTAATTAGGGAAATTAAACTAAATCCCGTTATTCAACTTATGAAAGGATAACCAACTAAGCATATAAATAATATGAAGAATATCAACAAGATAGGATTCCATCTCTTTTCATACAAGTAGAAGATAATTTACAAAACCAATACAAGTAAATTCTCAACTTTCAATTCATCTTTTAAAACTTATAAATTTACAAGACTTATGTATTTTAGGCATACTGCATAACAACAACGCTTTCATTATAAAAAGAATACAACTTTTCTTTTTCAAGACAATCTCAAGAACAAATAAGAATTCTTCAAAATGAATCAGACTTAAATCAGCCAATGCATCATCATATGTTTTGCCTCCTTTTTATCACTTACGAAGTCCATCTACAAAAATTACTAGCACGGGTCAGTTCAATGAACTAAGCATGATAAGCACTAATCAATAAAACGAATTACATTCCACTAATTGTTTTATTAAAGACAACCCTACTTTAATGAAACAACTAATATATCATACATAACAATATAAGTAAAACAAACTCAGAAAATAAGTACATTAACCAATCTGAATTCACTTCCAAGAGAAGAACAAAAAATAATCCACAATATTTTCCTTACAAAATTGAACTTTGATTGATCCTATCAATTACTTTTAAACCAAACAACATATCAAAATATCTTATTGTTCTCAATTCTATCATAATAGAATAAAATATTTAACTTTAATATAAGATAAAGAAGGGGTTTACAGCATAGTTCTCATTAGGATGATTCATCTAGCTCATAAGAAAAAGAAGAAGAAGGACCATTACAAACTATGCCCAAACACAAGACATCCGAAAGACAGAAATAGATTCATAACATGAATTGACTGTTTCATTTAAAGGGCAACTACCTTAAAATTTAACATTTAAGATATTCATCAGAACTGAATCCCATTTTAATCCAAGAAGGAATGGAGAATCAGATAATCTACCTACAAGTCTAAATCTATTTCTAGATCTGAAACCGATGTTCACAAATCAAAGTAGACTCATACAGGAGTTAATACCTACTCGAGTCCACCCAAGGAGGATCCATAAAGAGATAGAGTGCAAGAGAAAAAACTTACTCATCTCAAACCAAACAAACCAAAGCCTTGTAAAAAAAATGAGTCTAATCCAAACAAGCTTACATTTTCTTATTCAACAAAACTGAATCATCTAATCATCTTCCTACATCATTTCAACAAATGGTTTTGAGACAAGGAAGACCAAATAACTCATAAACTAAATCTCCATTTCATAAGAGAATCAAAATAGAAAATTTCAACCAATGAACTTATCCCAAGCCCTTATCATAGAAAGAATGAGGAATCTTAATTAGAAAATATATCAGTAATCAATAATTCATTTTATTGTACTAACAATGAATTCCTTTTTTTATTTCAAACTTAGAAATTCATAAGCTAGTTCCCAGAAGAGAGAACAAAATCAACTCATAGTAAGAAGAAAGCACACTGCCATTTTCCTTACAATTCTTTACCTTCAATAAACATGAGTTTCAATTCCAATATCAGAATGAAATACGCATAATAGTCCTAAAAACAACATTCTGTTCAAAATGAATCACTTTCCTTTATTTTACAAAGACACATGGTTTATTTATTATATCCAACAAGAGATAGAAAAAAAACCGATTTCAGTAAGCTAAACATGTTCAGAAGTATCAATGAACTCAAAGACCTGAAATCCCATTGAGTCAAGTTTCAATATTGCATTAAAAAGAGTAATTAGTTCTTGATTCAATAAGTACTATAATACAAAAACAATCTAAACAGAGACAAGTAATCCTCCATAATAATTCAGAGCACTAAAGTAATAAACTCTTCTTTTAAACAAAACCTAGAACTTATTTTAAAAGATACGAAGATGTTGGTTTCCAAAAAATAGAGGGGAAAATAATACCCCTGATAAAATTCCATTACCATCTATAGAAAAGATGAAACAGTTCCAACTCAGAAAAGAATTACCAAATCCATCCATCAAACAAAGACGTTTTCAGTTAAGATCTCAAAGAGTTTACCCAAAAACTCAGCCAACTATTCTCCCAGTTTTCTTTGAGCAATAGTTCAAAAAAAGAGTTATACAGTTTTAAACTTTTAATACAAGTAAAACCCAACTCAAAATACCATAACAGAGTATGAACATTGTAAGTCTATGAACAAAATTTCAAAACTACACAAGTAACAAAATACAAGTGCGGTGTAAAACACGAACCTCCAATAATAGTTAGAGCTACACAAGTCTCTAATCACAGGTTCAGGGAAACACGAAGTTCCCATTCCAGTTTAAATTTTTAACAAAAACTAACCCTAGTATCAAGCTTAAACTGAAACATGAACTTCAAACAAGAGTTCAAAGAACTATACCAGTAACAAAATACGAGTGCAAGTGTAAAAACACAAACCTCCAATAACAGGATCAGAGAAACACAAGATCAATAAAACCAAAGGTACACGAGCCAAATATGAAGCTTAGCTCAAACAATAGTCATGAGCTACCCAAGATTCAAAACACCAGGTTCAGAACAAAAAGAAGCTCAAATCACAAGCTTCATAGCTCAAAAACCAAAAACAAGCTAAACCAAATACAAGCTCATTACATGGAAAAACACAAACTCAAGGTTAGTCCCAAACTCAAGGTTCCCAGAACTCCAACCATATTTAAATCGAAGGTCAGTTCTAAAACAGATCAACTCTCAATACTGGTTCAAGAAATGACAAGGAAGAGCTACAAAACAATACGTTTCTGCATGCATGTTTGCATTATTAAACTAACACAAGGAAAGTTTCCAATTAGAACATCATTTTTTCCATGGATTCATACCCAAGATAACTTCCAAGATTATAAAACCCAGAAAGCAAGTAACCAGATAAAACATGCAAGCCAAGAATATAAAAAGAGTAGAATTTTTTTAATGAAACATTTAGAAGAAAGAAAGAGATATTAAAGATTAGAGCCTATCATCCCTGATAGTGTTTCTGTTAAATCAAAGGGGACCTCCAGCCGAGCTCACAACTTCTCCTCTTCTCCACGAAAGATCAAACAACCATATTCTTTTTCCACGATGCCTCTTATACATCCCACGAACTGAAAATAGGTCAGGTGACTTCAAAAATAGCCATTAAGTGCAATTCCATCTACTGGTTCGAAAAACTAGAGAGCATGCAGAGCAAAAATCATGAAACATGTAAAGTGAAACAACCCCAGAAAAACCTACTTGCATGCCTACCAAGACGGTTTGTGCACGAAAACTGAAAACAATAAGTTTCATTAATTCCAATTTTCCCACCTATCCTTCCTTGCCACCACCTTCCAAGTCTGGCGAATGCCAAATCAAAATTAACATGAAATTCCATTTTAGTGACACTTCCACATAAGCCTCTGCCAAGTCAACTAGCCCCTGCCAAAACTCGTAGTACCCTATGCATTCAAAACGTTATTAATAATATAAATGCCATAGGAACCATCACCCTTAATGTATGCGACCACCTAATTCCCCTTGCATACCCATTAGTTTAGGATAGATCAAATTGCTTAGGTTAGACCTTAGGTAGTTTATAATATATACCTTAGGATATAACCCTAACAACAAATTTCCACCATAGGTCTTAACACATAGCCTTAGGTAGTTTTCCACATAGGTTAGATTAATTCACAACATAATAGTTTTAGGCATTAGGTTAGATCATCATAAAACCTTATAGTATTAGGTTCTAGGTTAATTTTAATAGCCTAGTAACCTTTGCATATTCTGTAGCACAGAGCTTAGGTTAGGATGTCAATCAACCAACAAAGTAGGATAAGAAGCTTTAGGTTAGAATAAGAATTCTATTAAGTGACATAGCTTGGGTAGTAAATATTCTTACCTAGCTTAGGATTCCGTAGGATAGTCCTTTTTAGGATCCTGAATCCTTCCTATGTCATGAACAGGCTGTATTTTCATGTTACGTTGGCAATGTTCTGCCCTGATCGATCTCCAAGGACCCAAGCACAACATACAACTGAATGGAAATATATTCACACAAAAATCAAAGAACTTGTAACAACAAATTTTAGTCAATATGTCTCTTAATTCATGGAATTTCAATTTACCATTCATTCAACAGAGAAGATTTAAAACATTCCTTGGATCACTTAAATTGATCCAAGGATGAGTCAGATTAATGGATAAGTTTACAACTCTTAAACTAGATTGCAACTCACCTACAAGAAGTGAAAAATGGATTCAAGGAAGCCATTCCAATTCAGTCAAAGGATCTTAAGAACAGAAATGATTTGTCCATATCAAGCATGATCTCCAACAATCAAAAGAACATATCTTTATAAGGAAAATCACATGTCAACACTTGAAATGCAAAGAGGAAAATAACAACTGTCAAGGGTGTTACAAGGTTCAATGCCTACATCTAAGATTGTTCCTATGACTAAGTTGAAAACCTCTAAAGTAATAGAAGGGGAAAATGTTAGTGAAAAAAAATCCGCTATGGTAGAAAATGTGTCAACGAAAACCACGGCTGAAATTGTTAATATTTTGGAGAATTATTTGCCTATTATTCTCCCATTTGATTCTTTAGGTAAAGGTCATGTTCTGGGAATTTCCTCTCTTCTATCTAGTGTCTTTGATGAAGTTTATGTGGTTGAGGTCTCAAAATTTAAGGAATAGACTCCAAGAACAATCAAACTTATACCTTCCTCGATGACTGTTGGACTCTTAACTATGATGGTGCAAAGTTCTACTTTGGTGTTGGGGAAGAGTGATCCTCAATTCCCCTAGTGGGAGGGTCATGAATTTTTTCTTCAAAATGAACTTTGAATGCACAAAACATGGAGTTGAATATGAAGCTCTACTTCTTGGTCTCATTATAGCCAAGAGGATGGGTGTGAACAAAGTTATAGGCTTGGGTGATTCTAAACTCATTGGTAATCAAGTATCAAAACTCTATGAGACCATAGCATAACACCTACAACTCTAAAAGTTTGTCGTTATTGATCTTTGCAAGGTTTTTCACTTTATCTCCATAGAAGCTATTCTAGGAGAACAAAACCTATTACATGATTCTATGGTTACTTCCTCTTCATGTTTTTGTCCAAGTGAGGACCTGAAGGAAACCAAATTCACTATTTTAGTCCAATGTAAACCTTTGGTTCGAAGGATTCCAACCAATGCCATTTTAACATACATCAAGGCTGAGAATGAGCCTGTCACATTAAACTTCACAAAAAACAATGAGGCAATCTTAGGATACCTCAATGTTTATGCCAACCTCCATCCCGTGCACCATAAGAAGGTATTTTCCTTGATACCTCACCCTTCCTCCTACTTTTGGGATCACACGATGAACTCTTCCTCATTGGAATATTTTGAGATCTATGAATTTGGGGAAGAATATTTTGAATTACCTCCAGTCCTACTAAGTTTGAACAGGGTAATGCCTCTTTGATCGAAATAATGATAGACATAAACATAAGGATTGAAGAGGAACCCAAAATCCTAAAACTTGGTTCTTTGTTGTATCCAGAAGAAATAAAAGTGCACATGAAGGTTCTTAAATAGCATTCAAAATGCTTCACTTTTAGCTATAAGGAAATTACAGGTATTACTCCTGACATCGTAGTGCACAATCTGGTTACAAAGTATGATGCAAAACTTGTAAAGGAAAAATTGAACCATGAATCCAAAAGTGGATTTAATGGTTCAAGAGGAGGTAATGAAACTCCTGCAAGTAGGGTTTATCAAGCCTACAGATTATTCCATGTGGGTTTCAAACATCATCTCAATTCTCAAAAAGAATGGAAATATATGCATCTGTATTGATTTTAGGGACATTAACAAGGATTGTCCCAAAGAATATTTCCCATTGAATTAAATTGATGTCATCATTTACATAATGACTGGGTATGAATTGTTGTCTCTTATGGATGGTTTTTCCGGTTATAACTAGATAAGGATTTCTAAGGAAGACCAAATGAAAACTACCTTCACGACTCCTTGGGGAACCTTTTGTTATGCAGTCACATATTTTGTCTTGAAGAACACCAGAGCCACTTAGCATGGGCAACGACATACATTTTTCATGATATTATTCATAACATGGTCAAGTTATATGTTGATGACCTTCTGGAAAAAGAAAAGAAATGTGGTGATCACCCCAAGGTGCCTCGTGTTACTCTCTTGCACCTAATTGAACATGGAGTAACTCTAAATCATGAGAAATTCATGTTTGTAATAATATGAAGAAATTTTATAGGGTACATCATCTCTTCCTGAGGCATTGATGTTGATCCAATGAAGATTCAGTAGTTTTGGAGATGTCCCCGCCCACAGATGAGTCAAATATTAGTTCTTTCTTAGGTAAGCTTGGGGAAATTTACAGGTTTATCCCTGACTTAACGTATGCCATTCAACCTATCAATGGTTTTTTGAAGAAGGATTGTTACAAAATTTGGACAACTGAGTGTCACAAATCATTTGAGTTGGTGAAGCACTTCCTTATGTCACCACCTGCGCTCATGCCACCGAAAGATAACTATCCTTTGATTTTATATTCTTGATCTATTGATGTCTCAATTGTGTGCATGTTGGTATAAGAGGATGATGATAGTCATGAGAGGGCCATTTATTTCATTATTTGTACTCTTCTTGGTTACAAGGTGCCATACACGCAAATAGAGAAGGATTTCTTGGCTATAGTTTTCGCAACAAAGAGGTTAAGGCACTATATGATTAAATAAGAGATGCAAGTGATAGTTAAATATGAATAGTTACAAACATTCTTAACTCAGTCTTCATTATCCGAGAAAGTTGGATGTTTCATTACATTGATGGGTGAACTCACCTTCATTAACAAAAAATTCCATGAAGGAAAAAATTATCATTGATTGGTTAGTAGACAATCATATAGATAGTGGGGAACTAGTAGACCTAGATTTTTCTGATGAATGCATGTTCCTCATAAAACCTAATCCCTCTGTCACTTTAATTCCATGGCACATTGATATTTTCAATCACATTTGGACTGAACATATCCCAATAGAGTAACCTCACAGAAAAGGTGACAACTACATACCATAGTTTCCAAGTACGTAATTTTAGAAGAAGTTCTCTATCACATAGCCTTCAATGGTATGTTATTAAGATGCATTGATGAGGAAGAGTAAGAGAAAATCCTCTTTGAAGCCCACAATGGAGTCTATGGTGGCCACTTTCGAGGGTAAGTGACCACTTGTAAGATTCATCGCATGGGATATTTCTGGCCCACTGTAGAATACAACATTGTAGAGTATGTATGCAGGTGTCAAAAATTCCAAGATTTTTCACATGAGATACATATTCCTTCTTAGACTCTACAACCCATTGTGACACCTTCGTTGTTCCCCACCCAAGTTCTTGATTTGATAAGGAAATTCTCTCAATCATCATCAGATGGCCATAACTTCATTTTCATGGCCACTAATTATTTTACAAAGTGGGTTGAGTCCAAGCCTCTCACTATAATACCTGGATCTGTAATTTCCAAGTTTATTTTAAGCCAGATCGTTTGTAGGTATGGAGTCCCATGAGTCATTATTTTGGATAATGACACACCTTTCAAAAATGAATAAGTGCAAGAATTATGTACGTAATTTAAAATATCCCATCACACAACCTCTTTATATTATCCTCAGGCTAATGGATAGGCTGAGGCTACAAACAAAACCCTAAATTCCATTCTCCTTAAGACGGCTAAGGAAAACAAAAGAGATTGACATAAAAAGTTATTTCCATCCTTGTGGGTCTATAGGACATCAGTAAGAACACCCATGGGAGAAAACCCTTATTATTTAATCTTTTGATCTGAAGCGGTCTTACCGTTAGATGTAGAGTTAGCTAGTCTTTATATATCTCTACAAGTCATTTTGGACGAAGACAAATACTGAGAAGCACGACTAGTTGAATAGGAACCCCTTGATGAAGCTCGACTTAGAGATAAACAACATCCCCATGTTTATGGTGATAGGAATTTTTGCTAGTATAACAAGAAGGTGTAAAAATGTGAAATACACGTAGGATTCTTATTATTGAGACTTGATAGTCGAATTGACAAAAATAATGACAAAGGAAGTTTAGACCCAAATGGTTAGGCCCATAATAAGTAGTTGAAGACTTTAAGAATTGTGTGTACTGCTTGTGTATTATAGAAGGTGAAGAATTGAGTGAATTAGTTAATTTGCTTCACCTCAAATGATTTTTTGTATAATTCATTTGCATCTCCACTTGTGCATTATTACATCCATACCACATATCATTTGCATTATCATTTTGTGAAATTTTAAATCAAGAAAATTACTCTTCAAGAAACTTTTAAGAAACTTCCAAATGTTGGAAAATAATTTATTCATACCTCTTCAATTATCCATCATATTATCACAAAATTATTCTAATATCTTCATCATTTCAACAATTAAGATGAAAATTTGACATTGGTCATACCAAGAATTACACACTTAGTTCTATTCATGGTTTCTTCTACCTTAGGTGTCTTTGCCCATAGTTTATTCTAGAATCTTCTTGATCTCACATATTTCCCCAAAAATATCTTTGATAGCAGAAGAAATTTAAACATTTCACCTGGAGCTCTTATTTTCCTATCTCAACCCTCAGTTGTGAGCCCTCGCATCCTACTAGTTATGTGGGGTTGAGGCTAGGGGAAAGTTTTGATTTCCCAAAAGCACAAGTCAAAGTAAAAAATATATAAATAAACAATAAATAAAAAAATTCCTTCTTTTACAAATAATAATACATTTCTTTTCCAGAAAAAATTTCGTGTGGAAAAATTGGTGGAATTATTTCCAATGCTTTGAGACTCTGGGTTCCTCTTATTGGGTGGTGCAGCTCCACTTTATTGTGAATGATAAAATGGGAAATTTGTTTTTGGCCAAGAGGTCGAGGATATAATAGGTACACACCAATGTACCCATTGAAAATTCTTACAAGGAATTGTAAGGGAATAATTTGCTGAAATTTGAAGGAAGGGGAGTGAGAAGTTAGACAAGGAAAACTAACTATGGGATTAGAAAATAAAATTCCTACCAGGGTTGATTAGAAATTTCAAATTCAAAATTAACTAGAAAGAAACAACAATTTTATTATTCCAATGACCAAAGGAAACCATGCACACAAATTTGCAAACATTCACGAGTCATGAAAATAAATAATCCCTTTATTTATTGACATTTTTATGAAGTTGTAAAATGTTGGAAATGGAGGAAAAATGGTGAAGGAAAGTGGAAGAATGTTATCTCTCTTGTATTGCTCAATTGATCTCTCTCTTGAGTAAAAAATTGACAACCCTTAAGTAAGGGTATACCATTAAATTATTTAGATCAAGAATTGAATCTTCATTTACCCCACACATGACCCTTCATTGTTTTATTCAACTCATGAATTTTCACCTTCCTAGGATCTAGGAAACTAAGTTTCCTTTTTATAAATCAAAGAGACTTTTACAATTCAACTTTATAAAGTCAATTTAATGAATAAGAAAAACTAACATGATTACACATAATGAAGAATTAGAAAGGGGGTAGAGAAGAAGAGGAATAATGAGTGAAGAGAAGGAAGAAGGGATTTTGATGAAGATGATGCCTTGCCACCTTCACCTCGTTTTCTGAGTGATTTGATGGAATGTCCCAATGTGGGGAATTCTAGATCCATAAAAATATTACACCATGAAATAACTCCTTCAGATGATTCACGAACACCTCAAATTAAGTGTTTAGAAGCACTATTGAATTATCACTTGGTTGATCACAAACATTGCTCATTGAGGTTTACTTTGAAGAAGTTGGAGGATGTAGAACAATATTTGATGACATTCCACTACATAGCCACATTGTTGTACTCATCAGAAATATTTGATGAAGTAAATTTTGAACACTTTTTACTTGCCAATGGTGATCAAAATTTCTCCCTTTTACATGATTCTCAGACATCTAAGATCATAGAATGAGTGTTGAGAAACACCATTTCAAGACTTCCTAATGTGATTGGGATGGACACGGAAACTACTCACAATGACCCTATTTGATACTTGATTGATGAATCAATTCAATTCATTGAATTCTCAATGGAAAAATCATTTTGAATCACCTCGCTCCTCGAGTGACGAATATGGATCCACCTGTTATGTACTAGGATGCCTCACTTTGCTGCGGGACACAATTGGACTCAAGATGATGATTTTATGATCCTCCTGGAGTTTTGGTTTCTCTTTTTAAACCATGAAACCATCATACAACCCAATGGAGAGCCCAAAAATTGGAAAGATGAGTGGAAAAGAATAGGTCTACAACTTTCTGCACTTGGAATTGAAAACTACTATTTTTAGAAAGTTATTTCCAGGAGTTATTATTTTGGGTAGTCTCACTTTTTCACCTCATTGTTGGTACTGAGGTGTTTCTTTCACATGCTAATATTACAACAAATATTTGGGGGTCAATTCAAATCAATTTAATTTTTTTGAAAGTTTATTTTGTTTTTTTTTTGCTTTTTTTCTTTTTCGACCCACATGCCCTAGTTTTTAGTTTGTGCAACTTTCATTGTTCTTCTCTTTTGAAAGATTTCATTGTTTTTGGAAACTTACTAAAAATGGAAAGTGCGAACTAGAAACACTTAATATTTTTATAAGTTCACTTATAGGTCTCATATTGGTGAAAAATTAGTGGATTGTTTCTTGTTTTTTTCTCTTCAGTATGTGTTCAAGTTTTTGGCTCAATCCGCTACACGGTCTGATGGAAAATGGAAAAAGAACAACTTAGGGAACAAAAATTAAACTGGATGCCATTATAAAATCAGACCACATTTACAGATTTGATTTTTTTCAGATTCAATGTGTTTGGATGAGGAAGGTTTTCTCAAATTTTCATGAGGATTTGATCACTGGTTCATTAGTTATGAGTGATTCTTCATTTTCTGACCCAAGGGTTTATGACAGCTCATAACCATGGTTTTTTTCTCAAAAGACTTAGTTATTCACTTTGAAGCAGTGGAAAACGATATAAAATTGATTTTTAAGGTTTCTTCAAGGTTCTAGAGGTGGTAAAAATGGAGGGGTGAAGAGGAATCCGATAGTTGAGCTTTCACAGGCGTGCATGCATGTAGCACCATAAGCAACAAAGGAGTTAGGGAAAATTTGCATGTTTTTATTCTAGGGAATGAGTAAAAATTTTGTGCACCAAGTAAACCAAGGGATTGGTTTATTTTGTGCAAAAAACTATGCCCCATCCCTATTGTTCCATGTGGCGGAGCTTGGTTGGATGGAGCGGGCACTAGGAAATGGAACCTGGGGGGCTTAACTTGCGAGAAAGAGATGAACTAAGGTCCTGTTGGGGTATAGGGTATAAAATGGGAAGGGGAAAAATTTTATTCCAAAATTTTCACCAATTATTTGGTGCACTTGGTGTAAAAATGTTATCCACTCTCCCATTGGTTGGATTTCTAGCCCAGAAAATGACCAACTCTTGAAGTCTTACCTTAGGGAGCCGCCTGTCGGGACCATATCTTGAGCTTTTAGAGGAGTTTTTTTATGATATTTTATATGATTCCACCTGGAAATAAATTTTTTAATCTAATGGTGGGTGTATAAGATTATTATTGTTCCATTCATTTCCTTAAAAATAGGATTTTTTTTTCTGGCTCTAAGGTTGTGCATGTAAAAATCTAACTGTGGACCTAATGTGCATAAGTTTTGTGAATAATATGATATTAACATAATATAGGATTTAAAATACCTTTTTGATGATTTTTTTTACTCTTAACTCCTTCTAGAGCTCCCTGAATTAATTCTTGAAGCTCAGGGGTTGTTTCGGCATTGTGCACTGCTTACGCCTCCAAGACCCACTTTTGTTGGAATTGCTCCAAAACTTCCAGAACCTCCCAGAATATTTCAAAATTGATTAAAAAATGTTATAAGATATTCAATACACCTTATTGATGAGTTTATTCCTTCTGTTATAGTTTGAGGGGTGTGCACTAGCCTTGAGAAGACTTGAGAATAGCCCTTCCTAAGCTTGTCAAAAATATTATCTTGACGGATCTTGCCTTGGAAGAACTTGGAATGACTAGATATCCATAAATAACCTATGGGAACACTAATACAACACATGCGAATGCTTAAATGGATGAGATATGACTGACTCATGGGTTAGGGTGATATGAAGGAAGACTTAGGATGACCTTTGAGTAAACAAATTCAGGTAGGGTATCATTGTAGTGCTTGAAAATTGGGAATTTTCTTGTTGCACATTTGCATGAAAACACAATCTTTGGTGATGATCCCATGATTCTTACTAGTAGCATGGGGTAAGACATAGGGGGTCTTGTCAAATAAATCAGTAAGATATAAATAAGTCAATAAATAAAAAGAGCTTTGAAATCTCAAAAATCCCAAGAAAATGAGTTAGATGTGTATGTTACAAGAGAGCCAATCCTTAAAACCAGATTTTGTCAATAAAAAAGCCATCTAAAAATCTAATTCTAGATGAAACTACAAGAAAATTGAATTTTAATCGGTTAGTTGACCTTTCTTAGGGTTAATTTGTAGGTTCCTAATTAGATATTTGTCAAAATCTTGTCTTCTTGTCACCATCTACATTCGTCAAAGTCATACAAATTACGTCCTTTCTAGATCCTAGTGATGATCCCTCACATCTTATTAGTTGTGTGGAGTTAGGAATAAAGTGGGTTCATCTTCTTATTAGATCTCTAGGAATACAAGATGGATCGACCAGTAGTACTAGTATAGTAGTTGTTGTAGGAACCTCCTCTACTCTAACCTCCACTGCTATAGTCTCCCCTGTACCCATTTTTTGTGCATATACTAACTCCTCATCCCCTCCTCCAATGGTTAGAGGCTCCTCTATGTGTAATTTCTCTACCTCTTCCTCTTCCTCTTCCTCAAATCTAGCATTCATGGAGGCCTCTGCGGTGGCCTCCCACTATGTGTCACTCCACTCCTCTGTCTCTATCTTTACCTTTATCTCCACCTCCGCCTTTGTTTTGGCCCCATCCTCTCTATTGTGTGTGGGTCCTACCTTGATCTGAAGAATCTTCCTCAGCTTAACCACTTCCCTAGTACCTAGATCTCATGCAACATGGGATGTGTCAATCAGAACTCTAGGAGTGAGAATATTCCACTCTAACTTTTCCCTTGGGGAAGATATAGCCTCTCGGATTCCCTTGCATATTTTGGGCACTACTAGGAGGGCATTGTAGGGTAGCCCAAACTACTAAGGTACCCTAAGGAATAGATGGATCTCTACTCTATTGGTCTTTTCCACTAATTGTATTATATATCTACATGTAATCAGAGTAATAACATCCTCATCCCATATGCCATCCATGTCCTAATACATTTGGGTGATCTTATCATCTGTAATAAGTATGGAAACCAATTGATATGACACATTGAGTGGAGCCATGTCAACCCACCTCACAACTCTAATTGCCCCGAGATATGCTATCCCAATTCCCCTATGTCAGGGAGTCATGCGCTCATATACCCAACTCATGACCAATGTAGGATGACTGGGAGAATTTCCCTTCAGTTGATCAAATCTATACAAATATTGATAAGTGGCACAAAACATATCAACACCCATGCATATATTTGGCCATGTTACTCGATACTTTGTATGATGGGTGCCGAACAATAAATTAGCTTGTCCCCACCCTTGTCCCCAACCAAACGCGCGACCAATATACCAATAATGGGCTTACATAGGTCAGGGATAGGGGTAAAGGAAATTGATAGAAATCTCATCCAGTGTTTGGCACCAGTTTTGGGTTCCTGTTAATCTCCATTGTATGCGGACCACTAGTGGGCCTGAACAACAGAAACTGCACTAGTCAAAATCCTGTAGAAATCCTCTAAAGTGATTGTCCACTCACCTCTTACTCCTCGTAGTTGAAAAGTATTCTGGTGTGCATCCTGATAAGTCAAAAGGTCACACAACAAATGAGTAGTAGGTGCAACCAATTGCATCTCCAATATCCTCTATATCCCAGACATGTGTAGTAAATCCCTCTCCTCCTAAGTCAACCTCTCTAAAATCATAGGCAACCAATCACACTCTTAGGCCCTGCTCCATTTGATGTATTTCCCTTGCATTCATAAATAGTAAAAAGATCAAGTTAGAACCATGTAGATGCATAATAAGCTCATAAAAAACAATTAAACAAACAAAGTTTTCAGTACTTAGTCAAAATTTGAAAACTGTCACGACAATTACACAACCACCGCTTTGTATAGAGCAACAATTGAGTAACCGCTGCAGTGGTTCCACCCGTGAAAGTCGGGCCATGTCCTTAGGTCTCAAAAAGTCAAAAAAAGAAAAAAAATAGACCATTCTAGATGAAATAAAATACAAATCCTATGTGGCACCCCTTGTGATCATTTTAACTATAAAATTATAAAAAATAACCCCCTACGTCTAGGTTCTCACATTTCCTATATTCTAGGGTAGAAATAAACAAATGCAAATAACTCACCTATTTGTTACCTATTGCTCCTCATGATGGTTGGGTTGTCATCAGATTAGAACACTGTTCGTTTTGACTATACTCTCACACGAAACCGTCACAGGTAATCTAGAGCTCAAATTTCACTAAGTGGGTAAGTGCAAATGATTTATAAAATAGTAATATTGAGATATATATAACATTTTTTAACATCGTTTTGAGTATGAAATATTTGCAAGGTAGGAGCACTAGTGAAGGTATATTTCTATCCCCACGGATATGGTAAGTAGTGTTTTCATTTTAGTTTTAATATTTTATCAATTATACATTATATCTACACTTGATTCCATTTTCTTCTTGCAGGTAGCGAGAAGTTTGGATTGGTGTAGTATTGATACATGGATGTGTCAAGTATAATTTCTAACTTTTACATTTGGGAGTGACATGCTCGGACTTCATGTTTTACACCTATTCGTGGCTAAAATGCATCTCTAAGGGTGCAATATGTACACACCCAAATTTTCATGGTGCAACATTATCAGAACAATTCAAATCCCCAATGATGATAAATATTGATTCCAATGATATCCAGGTCCAAATTCTTGCTTGCAACATGATCTTCTATCTTATTATACCTTCATGATCTATTTTCCAACTTTTCCCACTTTTCTCGTTACTTTTTCAACATGTTCCCTAGCATTATAACCTTAAGTTAAAGAACCGTTGCGGCAGTTACGTTACCACTAGTCTACTTTGACTGGCGGTTGCGTAACCGTCGGTCTACGTGGATTGGCAGTTCCATCCACATTTACCCTAGAATTTTCCAGTGTGTTATGAATGCATGCTACCATATTCCAACTCATTTTTCTCGCATGTTTCTTGACCGAATCAATTTTTCTTGAGATTGTTAGATGTGTATAGACTTCTTCTTTCCTACTTACTATTATTAGTAAGTTAATTGCCCCTCCTTGTGGTGATTTAGTATTTCTTAGTTGTCAAGTGTGCTGGACCATTTCTTTTCCAACTTTCTAAAAAATAAATATTCTTCTTGAAGCATTGGTTGGAGTCTTTTGATTTGTAATTTCACTATTCTACTATCGGAATCTCACCAAAAAGCACACAAACAAATACAAATATTTTTTCCTTATTACTCTCTTATCTACATTGCTACTAGGCTTCATGTAAACCAACTACCTCTATCACTTCTACATATTCTTCTTGCATTCCAACCAACATAGTTCCCTACACACTATTGGATTTACCATTAGAAAATAAGTTGAGGGGATCATCAGAAGCACAACCAGCATTGGAAACTATCTTAGTCCTACATTTGCAGGTTGGATGTGTACTTGAATTCCTAAAATCTTTATTTTAATTAATTATATTTTATTTCATAGTTATATAAAATATTTTTTTAAGGAAGCAAAATTTACAAAATAATTTCATTTCCTGTAAGTAGATCTATTAAAAAATCCTTCTCATCTCATCCCTATGGATTTTCCTAGGAAGGTTTTGGAGGAAGTTCATGTGCATAATGCTTTGTATTTCTTCATTTATTCATTTAGAAGCACATGTAGCTTTCTTTTGTTTATTAAATATTTTGTATGTGCATACAAGAAAATCTTCTCTTGAGATCCTCCTCCCTGCTTATCCCTATGGATCTGCAAGGGAAGCAAGTTTGAAGAATCTTCTGTTTCTGTGCATTTCATTGAGTTTCTTCACAAAAAAATTCTGTAGGAATTTATTTTGGCATATGGTCCTAATAAGGTATTTTAATTGATGAAAAACCACATTAATGAAAAAGTGGATGGTGGATTATGGTCTTACAATGAGATTTAGTGAGGAATGCTTACTCTTGCAAGCCTATTCAGGTGCCTAGGTAATGTTTCATGACAATACGAGATTCTTAGATTCTTTGGAAACATGTTGACATGATGGATATTAGGTTTGGATGGTTCTTAGGAACTCACAGTTGTTTCATGATGCATATATAGTTGGTTCACTATGTTACATATGCCCATTCAGAGCAGGTATGAAAGCTTGAAGGTGTGACAATGTGGTTTCGAGATATATGAGCTGGTGGAATATTTAATTCAGGTATATCATGCTATATTAGGTATGTTTGGGTCATTTTTAGAGTTTTTATGATCATTTATTGCATTATTTTAGTTGACTCTAGCTTCTACAGTGAGCAACAAACATGCAAGAAAAGGTAAGTCTTAATGACTAGGGAGATTTAGGTATTGTATTTACATTATGATGATTGAAGATGTTAGAGGTATTTTTCATAATGATTTGAGAAAAAATTTAGGTTTCTAGGATGTGAATTTCGCAAGATATGATAGTTTATGTGAGAGAGGGTCAAGAACAAGTCAAAATCAAGCTCAAATTTGAAATTCTGATGCTTGTTGTGAATTGTGTGCCTTACATGGGACCTTTTGGATTTCAAGGAAGATTATATGGTGAGTTTATAATGTAACACAAAAATAATGATGTTTTTTTATTGTCGGGATTTTATGAACGAATGTTAAGAAGGTAAGTTGGTCTAAAACCCTAGTTAAACCCTAGCTAAGAGCAATTTGTATAAAATGAAGTATAATGACCCATTTTTTATTGGTTAATAAAAATTTATGATTGGATGTTGTAGAGGACTCTGTTATATTTATAGAAATGTATTTTTTAGGTCATGATGATGAGTGGCCCCCACCTAAATATGGTAGTTTCTGAAGAAGAATGTTTTGGGATTTGGTTGTCCAAAGAAGTAGCATGCAAAATTCGTGGTTCATGATGTATGGTAGTTTTTATTGTTTTCTATGGATTTTTCAAGACAAGTTAATATAGGTACATGGTGTTTTGAGGTCCATACAAGTTGACTAGTCAAAGGGTGGTTTTGGCGTTTTAAATAGCAGGGTTGAGTAAAATGAGCATAACTTGAGCTACAGGTGGAATTTGAAGATTATTAAAGATGTGTTGGAAAGAATATTCAAAAATATTTACATTGATAAAATATTTTCCTCATGATAAGTTCATTTTAAATGGTTTCTAGTTCATTTTTTGGATATGCATATTTTTGGCAATGCAGGACATGATGTATTTTTGTCCAAGTTTGGAGTTTTTTGAAGCAGATTTTGTAGAGGGCCTTGACATGGAGCTTTTAGATTTGACGAGACATATATATGTGCCATGGATTCCAAGAAATCACTTGTCTAAGATATGGCGTGTTTAGGCCTAAGGGCTCTTAAGCGACTATGCCCGGACGGGGTAGCCCGAGAGCATGGGGACTGTAGGGAACCAAAATAAGCCTCCAATAGCATTCACTAGGCCACCCCAATATGTTGGTGTAGTTGGTTCAGTCCTATGAGCTTCCGTTTGGAAAATACAACATCTGGGAGCCCTACACTGACTCAGACTGCACTATTTCTCATGTTTACAAACAATAGGATAGCAAGAGAACCGGATGGAGAGGGAGAAAACTATGAGAGACTTTTGTAGAAGGCCCCAACCTGGAGCTCTTAGATCTAACAAGACATCTCTAGGTGCCATGGAGTCTGATATATCACCTGTCAAAGATATGGTGTGTTTGGGCATCAGGGCTCTTAAGCGACTACGCCCGGACGGGGTAGCCCAAGATCACGGGGAGTGTAGGTAATAAAATATAAGCCTCCACTAGCATTCACTAGGCCACCTCAACATGTTGGCATAGTTGGTTTGGTCCCACGAGCTTCTGTTTGCAAAAAAACATCATTTGACAGCCCTATATTGACTTAGACTGCACTATTTCTCGCATTTGCAAAAAATAGGACAATGAGAGAACCAGATCGAGAGGTAGAAAACCGTGAGAGGATTTCATAGAGAGACCTAACATGGATCTCTTGGATCCAATGAGACATCTCTAGGTTGCACGAAGTCTGAGAAATCACCTGTCGAAGATATGGCGTGTTTGGGCCTCAAGGCTCTTAAGCGACTACGCCTAGACAGGGTAGCTCGAGAACATGAGGAGTGTAGGAAATAAAAATGAAGTATCCACTAGCATTCACTAGGCCACCCCAATATTTTGGCGTAGTTGGTTTGGTCCCATGAGATTCTGTTTGCAAAATACAGCATCTGGTAGCCCTACACTGACTTAGACTTCAATATTTCTCGCGTTTGAAAATAATAGGATAGAGAGAGAACCAGATGGACAAGGAGTAAACCATAAGATGATTTCATATAGGGCCTTAACATGGAGCTCTTGGTTCTAACAAGATGTCTTTAGGTGCCACAAAGTCTGAGAAATCAGCCATCGAAGATATGGCGTGTTTGGGCCTCAGGGCTCTTAAGTGACTACGCCCGAACGAGGTAGCCTGAAAACATGGGGAGTGCAGGGAACCAAAATAAATCCTCCACTAGCATTCAACAGGGAATTTGGACATGTTGGCGTAGGTGGTTCAGTCCCACGAGCTTCCGTTTGTAAAGTACAGCATCTGACAGCCCTACATTGACTGAGACTACACTATTTCTTGCGTTTACAAACAATAGGACAGCGAGAGAACCAGATGGAGAGGTAGAAAACTGTGAAAGGATTTCATAGAGGGCCCTGACATGGAGCTCTTGGTTATGATGAGGCATCTCTAGGTGCCACAGAGTCTGAGAAATCACTCGTCGAAGATATGGCATGTTTGGGCCTCAGGGCTCTTAAGCGACTACGCCCGGACAGGGTAGCCTGAGAACACGGGTAGCGTAGGGAACCAAAAAAAAGCCTCCACTAGCATTCACCAAGCCATTTAGACATGTTGGCATAGTTTATTTGGTCCTATGAGATTTCATTTGCAAAGTACATCGTTTGGCAGCCCTACACAGACTTAGACTGCACTATTTCTCGCGTTTGCAAACAATAGGACAACGAGAGAACCGGATGGATAGGGAGAAAACCAAGAGAGAATTTCATAGAAGGCCCCAACAAGGAACTCTTGGATCTGATGATATGTCTCCAGGTGTCATTAAGTCTGAGAAATCACTCGTCGAATATATGGCGTGTTTCAGCCTCAGGGCTCTTAAGCGACTATGCCCGGACGGGGTAGACCGAGAACACGGGAAGCGTAGGGAACCAAAACGAAGCCTCCACTAGTGTTCACCAGGCCATTTAGACATGTTGGTGTAGTTGGTTCAGTCCCATGAGCTTCCGTTTGCAAACTATAGACTTTGGCAGCCCTACACTAACTCAAACTGCACTATTTCTTACATTTGCAAACAATAGGAAAGTGAGAGAACTAGATGGAGAGGGAGAAAACTGTGAGAGAATTTTGTAGAGGGCCCCAATGTGGAGCTCTCATATTTGATGAGATGTCTCTAGGTGCCTTGGAGTTTGAGAAATCACCCGTTGAACATATGGCGTGTTTGGGCCTAAGGGCTCTTAAGCGATTACACCCGGACAGGGTAGCCCGAGAACACGGGGAGTGAAGGGAACCAAAAATAAACCTCCACTAGTTTTCACCAGGCCATTTTAATGTGTTGGTGTAGTTTATTTCGTCCCATGAGCTTCCGTTTGCAAAGTACAGCCTCTAGCAGCCATACATTGACTTAGACTGCACTATTTCTCTAGTTTGCAAACAATAGGACAGTGAGAGAACCGGATGGAGAGGGAGAAAAACTCAAGATAATTTATTATAGGGCCCCGATGTGGAGCTCTTAGATCTGATGAGATGTCTCTAGGTGCCACGAAGTCTGAGAAATCACCCGTCAAAGATATGGCGTGTTTCGGCCTCAGGGCTCTTAAGCGACTACGCCCGGACGAGGTATCCCGAGAACACATGGAGCGTAGGGAACCAAAACGAAGCCTCGACTAGTGTTCATAGACCAATTAGACATGTTGGCATAGTTGGTTTGGTCCCATGAACTTCCGTTTGCAAGCTATAGCCTCTGGCAGCCCTATACTGACCCAGATTGCACTATTTCTTGCGTTTACAAACAATAGGACAACGAGAGAACCAGATGGAGAGGGAGAAAACTGTGAGAGGCTTTAGTATAGGGCCTCAACATGGAGCTCTCAAATCTGATGAGACATCTCTAGGTTCCATGGAGTCTGAGAAATCACCCGTCGAAGATATGGATTTTACATAATTAACATTCTAAATTACCTCTGTGAATGTATGTGTATGCATGGTGCTCGTCGCATGTTGTCGGGATGAAGATGCAACTCGTGCGCACTATAATATCAATGCATGTACATGTACAAATATAATTATTTTGAAAATTTAACATATATAAGTAAATCAGGTACTCCAAAATTTTTGTAACACACATAACAAAACATAATGAATTTACCTACGAAGGTGACACCAATGAATGTAATCAAAATGTCTCACTCAAAAGGACATCTGACATAGTGACATTATCATCTTCATCCCTAGCACTAGGTACACCACAATCAGTACACATGAAAGTATCATTCTTCTCAGGCCGCAAACATATATTACCACATGACAAGCAAAAATGTGGCCTCATACTAGTACTCCCTGAGGGAATACTCTGTGTACCTCTGCGAGCATCTTCTCAGAAATTTCCCTTGTATATCAAACAAGGGTCGCATATAGCCCCTGAAGCACATGGATTGTATCAATCTCTACTATCTCCTTCACTGCTTGAGGGATAATCTTAGGGTGAGGGGGCTTCTATACAGGGAATCTACCCTACTGAATAGGTGCACATTGTGCACCTGGTCGATCCTGTGCAGATCCGTTTCCTCGGCCTTAGAAATCTCAAAAATCAAAATAATTTGGGATCTTGTTGAGGATAAACTCACAATATAGTTTCCTTAGAAAGTATAGTGGCACCTCCTTGTTATTACAAGGTGGAAAATCAAACACCATCCACCATTGGTCCCAAAAATGATTTCTAATCAAATTATTAGTGCACCAATGGATGGGAAATTGTTTACATGTCAACAGAATAGTAAGATTAGTGTGGGGGTCTGTGAATAAGGTGAATATGAATTCTTTTGAAATTTATTTTTTCTTTACATCCACATATGACAATTTTTTGGAATAATAAACCCTACAACCCTCTCTGTAAGTTGTCCAATGATCAATTTTCCCCGTTGCCGCATCAATTTTAACAAGTAATGCCTCCAATGTGTTTACAAGAAAGGAATGGTGGGGGTTATTAGATTGTGCATCCCTCATTGTTTTGATTAAATCCTCAATTTCAATTTTGTTTTCAACTATTTTGGCTGCTAAATCTTCTTGACTACCCGAGGGATGTTGAGTAATTGTGGGAGTGTCAGGAGGGATGTCAGGAATAACAGGGTTTGGATGTGGTTGATTCCCTTAACCTTTAACTGTAACAATAAAAATATGTAATTAATTCAAATTTTAATCTATAATTATCATATTTCAGTTCAATTTTGAGAAAAAAAATGTGCTTACCTCTTCTCCGTGGTGCCATCGTTGATTCAGATCTTCCCAGTGATCTAAAAAGGATCCTTTGAGCTTGAGATCCAACTGAATGGAAAAACGTGAGGGCACAAACAAGCTCTGAAACTTGCGTTTGAGGGAGGAAAAATTATAGAGGCTCGGGTCTCTCTTTTTTTATACTCAACATAATGTGTACATGTTATGTAACATATACATGTTATGCTTTGGTGATTCCCGAGCCAAACAAACTAATACGTGAGCGTGTTTTTCTTTTTCTCACATCCTTGTCTATTGTTTGGCCCCCCAATTTCATGCACTTACCCTAAGGTTTAAATTCATAATTCAAAGGAGGAATCATGAAAACTTGTTTTTGGCTCTACCAAGCTCTCAAAATTGACATTCTCAGCTTAATGGTTAATGTCAAGTACTCACCCACATGTGTGTACTCTATATGGGTACCCAAGATTTTTTTGTAAGTTAGGGCATGGAGATAAGAATCTTTTCCAATTAGAACGGGTTCGTTTGGTCATTAGACTTTTATAAACCATTGTTAAGAAGATAAGTGGGTATAAACCATCTTAAAACCCTATTCTAGGAGTGATGGAAATAATATAAATGGTTTGGTATCAAAATGGCATGGGAAGGATAGTATGATGATTTCATCATGTAGATAATTTTTCAGATATCATTTTTGTGGAATTTTCATGTTCAGGTGTGATGAGAAGCTACAACAAAACCTCTGTTTTGTGAAGATTTACATATACACGCATGTTTTGCAAATATCATGGTGAAAGAATAGTTGTGGGAGAAAGTACGGGATATTATAAAAATTTACATGGATATATTTGGATAGGTTATGTGAAAGAAATGAGTGAAACCTTTCTCCAAAATTTTACTACCCCTAATGGCCTACTCAGCTTAATTAGGCTTGTTATGAAGGATTTTGGAATAGGTATGTAATTATGGTTTCTCTCATATGACATATGCATATGAGTGGTTGAAGATGTCTTTTAGGGCCATGGTGAAGTGTTATATGTAGTGATAAAGTGTGGAAGTGGAGTTTGAGGTGTTGGAGCTTAATAACCTCAAGAGTGGTTCTTGAGTTGTATATTTTGGTTTGAGTAGTTTCAGAGAAGGAAGTATTTTGGAGCCTTATGCCTTAAAGTTAAGTTTTCCATAAGTCTTGTGAGTTTCCTGAGGTTAAGACCTTTCTAGTAATGTTCCATATGTGTCATGAAGATGTGTTTTGAGGTGTGAACCAACTCACATTTGGAGATTGGTAAATTAAGTGTTAAGACCTAATAGGAGGTGTTTACCAAATACAGTGGTGTATACTAACGATGAATAGAGAAAAGTGTTTCATGCATGTATATGGTTGTGAGAAGATGTTTATGAATTTTTTAGATCTTATGGAGTCATGATGGATCTACTAAGTTCCCTTAAAGTTCAAATTATGACCATTGAAAGAGTTGACTAGTGCATTAGATCTAGCTGAGCATGTTTGTGTTTGTAAGGATTATGCTGACCTAAAGTGTCATGTAATATCATTTTATTATGTTTTTTATGGCTGAAATTTTAATTTCTAGTGGTCTTTTCCTACCTAGAGTGGTTTTTAGCATGATTCATGTATATAAAGAAAAGTGTAAAGCTCATTTGAGCTAGGAAAGGGGTATAAAGTTTTGAGTGAGCAAGAGGAAATGTGTTAAGAGGTAGGTCAGAGGGCTCTAGAGTAGAGTATAGAAGAGAAATGAGAATTTGAGAATATACAAGGATCATAAGCAAAATTTCATGTGACCTAATTAACATACTTTGGTGCATTTGTGAGCAGAGAAGGAGAGAGAGCTATTTGAGAGGGTTTTGAGTGAAGAGGGATGAAAGAGTGATCATAATCAGTTGGTTGAGAAACAATGTCATTAAGTTATCTTCATATTCATGAGGTTAAGTGGGTGTTTGGTTATACTAGGGGGTAGTAACCTCCTTGTAGAGTGGGTGTTCTACTAAATAGGGGTTAATGTTCCTTGTGAAGTGGTTGCTTCACTACAAAAATCTCTTATGTTTTGTATTATACACATGAGTCATTTGTGTTGAGTAATATATGCAGAGGTTCAATGGGTTTTCGTCCCCTTGAGGATTTATTAATCTATCTTGTGTTATTGTGTCATTTTATCATGTTTATGTTTGAATGTGCATGATCTAATAATATTAATGCTTTAATGTTTATAATTGTGCATGGTTAATTGAATGAAAATTTTAAAGGAATGATTCACCCCCTCTCAGTCATTTTTCTTCCAAAAAACCATAAAATTAGGGACAAGGTGTTTTCCTACAATTAGACACATGTCAAAGGGTGGAGGCTTCTTATCCTCACTTGTTTCTTGTTTCGCTAACATAGGTTGAACACGGAGTTTTTTTTGCATATATAGTTTAGATTGGGGAATCTGATTCAAGGCCTCTTATAAAATATCCCTCTGAGATGGGATATATAGGGCATGCCAAATTGTTACATTCAGGTTTGTCTTCTTCATTTTCTTAACAATGTTCAAGAGAATATCTGAAGACTTATACATCATCTTTTCTTATTTTCTCCATCCACAGAATCTCTTTGGTTAAAAGAGTTTCTTTTTTGGGTAGATCTGTAGTTCTTTGCTGGATTTCCATGTTCTACAGACTACTATATGAAGCCATATTTCCTTCTAATTTTGTGTATCACCTATATTTGGGATGGGGAATTTACAATTAAGGGTATGGAATAGCCATCTCAATCTGTTACCTCTTTGACCTTATATGATCACCACATGAAATTTTGGCTTGCTCAAGTTATTCGTGGCTTGGTTAATCACAAAATTAATCAAACCCCCAAAAAATGAAATTTGGCTTAGGGGAGGCCTCACGTGTCTTTTCCATGCTAGTAATTTCCATTTCTATTAAATATTCTTGCTGATTAAAATAATTTTACACCATGAGAGTTTGGAATTGCATGCCATTTGCATAAGTATAATGATTATGTGGTTAACTGCATGGAAAACAACATTCAGTTCTTGTATTGCTTTATTTTTCATTAGAACAAGAAATTTGCTTGAGTTGGCAATAGAAATCGATTGTATAGTAGAAACCATTTGAAGAAGTAGATGTGAGTTTTGGAATTTTAATATATCAATTTGATGATTTTGATATTGGGTTCTCTACGGATAATAACCTTTATTAAAATATTTGGTTTGAAGATTTCCCTTGGTTAAAACTTGGTAATTTCTAGATGATTGAGCTTGTTTCCTCTTTAGAGAGAAAATTTCATCAGACAAGTTTTTAACTAAGGATCTAAGGTCATCATCATCATTATGTTTTTGGGAAGAACAGGAAGTGGAGAAAGAAGATGAAGCATTTGGATTAGGAATGGTAGCAAGAGAAGGGTGAATATTTTGAGGAAGTTTAGGAAATAGTATCATATGCAATCTAGGAGCTATTTTTTCACCTTGAATTAAACAATTTTCAGCCCTAATGGATATTGCATATGCATCAAGTAATGCTATAGCTCCCATAGATTCTATCATTATTACTAAGTCATAATTTAAAGCTCTTAAAAAATACAGGAAATCACTTTGGGGAGTTAGTCTTAAAAGAATTGGAATTATGTCCCACATTTTTGGAAATCTGAAGTTGAAATTTTCCATGATTTCATTGGGGGACCTATTAATGGTGTTTAGCTGTTTTAACAGATATAGGTTATCTAATTTCTCATCAAACTACTAGAAAAGGGGTGTTCCAAGCTCATCCCATGTGTGAATGGAAACAAGTCATAGAATCCTATACCATTGAAGTGATTTTCCTTTTAGGGAAGAAGTAATAAGCCTAACTTCAACATCATCTTCATTAATGAGATGAAATGAACATACATTTACACCATCATTATTATGATATGTAGGGGTTGTAGGGTTTTTCACCAGTAAACAAAGGAATATTTTTCAAATAAGACACTGGTATATCATGTTGGGAATTTAGATCCAAGGGTCTGCCACCTTTGAAACTTACAAATGGGAGGTTTATCTAATGCACCATGAAGGGAATCGATATTATGTTTCTGATGGGGAAAGTTATACTAGGAGGAGGACTGGAAATACTTATACCTGAAGGTGATGGAAATGTATTCACTGACCTTTCTCTTACTCTTCTTACTGGTTAGAGTTATAAATACATAAAGATTTTCCTACAAATACACTTTTCCTTATCTATATCATTCTCATAAAAATGGAGCTAGACTACATAAAAAAATATTTAAAACTTAAGAGTCACCATATGTGTAGAAAGGTGCATCTAAGGGTTGGAATATGCTAAGACATGTACCAATATTAGTGGAGATGGTGCAAATCTCATAAAACTTGTCCCACTAGGTGTACCAGAAAATTATCACTAAAATTTTAACCCTTTCTGAATCAAGGATTCAACAATTTAGTGAAATAATGAGAGACCTTAAAAGTGTTGGTCGAATCAAGGTCTAACCTCCTATGAAAGGGATAAATCATCTCACCTTAGTTTAATGAAATTACTTTAACTAGATTCTACTTTAACACTATCTAGACCTAAATTAAGAATCTAAAGAGATATGGTTGAGAGATATGAAACTAAAACAAAAGGGAAGGTGATGCACCAAACTAGAAAATGGATCTTTCCTGGATCTAAAAACACAGATGTAAACACATAGGTGAAGGTTTGATACATACACCTTTTAAGGAAAATAACTGGAAAATATTAAGTGTGTGCAAGATGACAAAGATGTTCACATTAAATGCATAACATTCATAGGAAAAAAGACACACTTGTATTAATATCAAATCTTAATGATTTATAGGCACCGAGAAAAGGTAATAAATCTCCACAAGTGGGTTATAAAGGTTTTCAGTAACATTTTGAGAGCTTAGAATGACAGAGCTCCAAACTAAACAGAAAAGAACCGATCTTATGCCTTTTACATTTAGCTTTATAGAATTTGAGAGAGATGGGAGAAGAGACCAATCACATCTAGTAATTGAAAGATTCAACCTCTTTCCATTACATGGGACCAATTTCCATAGATTTCATAGGTTAGGTATGAGTGCTTGGCATTACTCCAATTGCACACCTTCAAATTGCTAGTGTAGGAGGATGGTGCCACACGAAATTAAATTCAGGTTAGTGGAGTGGTTAAGTGCCTGATTCAAGTTAGGAGTGGATTTATTTATGACCTTTGCTAAGATCCACAAGTAAAAATCAAACCACAATACATTATACAATTCACGGTATTTTTTCCTTTGTTTAGCGACATGCATTGTGTCTTGTGAGATTCATTACATATTTTAAAATTATGTGACCTTTACTCCATACTTAACCTTCCTTCTCCACATGCCGGTATGATCCACTTCTTTTCCTCATGGAGTTTAGACCTATGATAATTTCCTTTTGTTATTTAAGTACCCACAAAACATAGTTCTTGTTCCATGGCTTCCAACTTTAGTTGCATTCAAACTTTATTACTTTTTCCTTGTAGTGTCTCATTGAAATTTTCTTATATCATGACCTCTCCTGAGTGGACTGAAATATTTTTTGTGGAATTAACCAACTCCACTAAATTCCAAATTTTATGAGCATGTGTAACACTATAATTTTCATGTCTTAAATTACTAAGCTTTTCACACATGTCGTGGAAGATGAACCTCTGACCTCTTATTCCACGGGTCTTCAATCTAGAGCCTCTCAATTTGAAACTTGGGTGAGTTATTCAAAATAGAATGGGGGTTTTATTTTGGAAAATAGTTCCCATAAATATTGACCCTTCACACTTCAAAGCATTGGCTGTGAAAATCACCCCATTCGAACAAATTATTTTGATAAAAAACAAGATCCCAACGGATAACTATACACACAATTTACCCTTATACATATAAGTTATCATTTCCAATAAGAAAGTCAAAAGGGTTCTTGTGGACAATGGATTTAGTTTAAACATATGCACTTAGAAGTTTTTAAAACAATTTGGACATATGGATACAAATCTAGAGCATAATGTGATCACCATTAAGGCTTTTGATAATGCAAAGTGACAATTAATAGGAACAATTACTTTACCTTTAAAAGTTGGGTTTGTCACCCATGAAACTAGATTCCATGACATCGAATTAGAACTTCCTTACAATATTCTCCTTCACCACCCATGGATTGATGACATGCATGAAATTCCCTCCATATTCCATCAATGTATCAAATTTCATTATCAATGACATGAGCTCACAATTCCTGATGACCCACAACCCTTTACCCATTGTAAAGTGTTATTTGGCCACTAAAAAAAATCTTATGAATTTCCATCTACAATTTTTTTTATTAAACTTGAATCAGAGGCCCTTACCTATCATGTGCATCTTAATACACTTTAACCTAATGTAGTTGGTTTATCCACCCATGTATCCCCTTTTTCCACATGGGATTTCAAACTAAAAATACTTAATATTGGCTCTGGAGAGTATGACCTCTAACAGGACCTCCTAGATTCTAATCTCCCCCTATCCTTGAAAACACGTCGTAGGACCAAATTTCAGCCACAAAGAACTTAGGAGCCTTATAGCCTTAACAAATTCATACCCGGTGGCCTCTTAGGTGATGAAAAATTGGATAAAATTTACACATCCCAATAAAATAATGCGAAGGTGGCCTCCTACTAATGAGGCCATAAATTGACCATAAATTACCATTATTTTGTCCTTCCAAGTTACCTTTGAAAGTGGATTTAAATGTAATCTAGGAAATTATAGTTTTCTTAAAATAGAATATAGGATATATATATTTTTCATTCTTTATAAATCTTTTTTTATCTATTTTTTGACTAATCCTATTGATTATTTGGGAAAGTATGCAAAGTCTTGTGTATGCAGACCATAAAGGAAATATAATGCTAGTATTGGGAAAAGTGGAATTGATCATGAAAATTAAATTTAAAATCATATTTTATCTCATATTTAGATTCCTCTCAAAAAATAATGCAAGTTCAAAAAAATAATAATCTCAATCTGAGGTCGTATGCAAAAGTTATAGTTGTTTTAAGTTAGCTGTGGAACTCGCAGAGTTAGTTCCAAAACTTGCAGGTTTAGTTTTAGAACTCATAGATTTAGTTCCAGAACTTATATCAATTGAATGAGAGTTAGTTCTGGAACTTTAAATTCATGGAAAAATCATATTTATTTCCAGAACTTGTAGATTTAGTTCCGGAACTTGCATAAAAAGAATGACAACTTTAGTTCTGGAACTTACAACAAAGGAATGACAGTTTTTGAGGGATTGTGAAAAATTAGAGATTCCAATGGGAAATCTCAGAGAGGTTTTTGTTCATAACAATATGTTTAAAAAAAATCTCATTCACATTTTCTACAAGTTTTACCAATGAAGAGATATCTAACTTTTAGTGAGTTGTATTCCGAGGAAACGTGTATCAGACGAGCACTAAAAGTTCCATAAACAAAAATAGAAAAGTAAAATAGAAAATCTGAGAGAGGTTTTTGTTCAAAGAAATGTGTTTGAAAAAATTCTCATTCAAATTTTTTACAGGTTTTACCAATGAAGAGAGATCTAACTTTTAGTGAGATGCAGTCCGAGGAAACGTGTATCAGACGAGCACTAAAAGTTCCATAAACAAAAACATAAAATTCAAATGAAAAATTTGAGAGAGTTTTTTGTTCATAGAAATGTTTTTAACAAAAACATCATTCATATTTGCCACAAGTTTTACCAATCAAGATAAATCTAAATTTTAGTGAACTCAGTCCGAGGAAAAAGCGTATTTGACAAGCATCAAAAGTTCCACAATCAAAAACAACAAAGTCAAATGGAAAATCTAAGAAAGGTATTTGGTAAAAATCATATTTTTAGGAAAATCCTTCTTCCAATAATGTAGAGTAATAAAATCATTATGATTCTTGTTACCGAAAATCAAGGAGAAAATTTGGGAGTACATCTTCCTAAAATAAGTGAGATAAGATTTGACTTCAATAATATATCTCTCTCCATATTTGGTGGAGATGAAGATATTAGTTGTTACGATTGGAATAAAGATAAGATCAGATTGTATTTTCTAAAATAAGGATTTGGTTGGATGCATAAATTATAAATGCAACCTTCCACACTCAGATATGTAATGTTTTTCTCCAAAGAAATAAAGATCTATTCTTTCCTCTCAAATATTCTATAGTTTTAAGATCTTAGAAGTATGATTTAAATCTTCTTCTAAGGAATGAGCTATCCACTCATTCCAAGGAAGATGGATCTATGTATTTATGTTTATGTTTATTCATTTGTCTTTAATTCTTTATGTTGTATTGTTTTTATCTTTGTATTGTGGAAATTTAGTTTGTTGTAAACCTGCAGGTGTTTCATTCAATTGTGTTTATTTTTAATTCAAAATTTTCATTTATACAAGTGTGCCTTTCAATTCATGCAAGTGTGTTTTTTTCATGCAAGTGTGTCTTTCAATTTCTGCAAGTGTGATTTATTTTATGCAAGTTTGGTTTGTGTGTAAAGGAGTTACTTTCCAATATTTTCTTCTCTTAATGCATACAGCCTTTGGACACCAACCTAGATTGACATTATTAATGGCTATGATTGACGACCCTCATCACCTACTATTAATAATTAGACTATGCTACCCCAAACAAGATGATGTACACCATGCAATATAAAGGTTATGGGTGTGGATTACATGAATAGGGTGTGCAAGAACCTCTCTCGACACATGAGAAGATGGATAGATATGGAATTGTTATTGAGCCTTATGTCACACCACCTATAGAAGTTGATGTCACCTCTTCTAAATGCAAAGATATATCTTTTGAATATGACATTGAACATGGTTCCGTTGTAGTATCTACAAAGACCTTGCCTCCATGAACCTATTTTTAAATAATACCATTATAACCTTATCCCCTTCCACCACTACATTGGATCTTGTACACCCATCCCGTGTTGATTAGGACCAACAATAAGACATGTCAATCAATCTGTTTTAGAATGAGGAGATGATCGTAGATTGTATGGGGCTACGTGATGATAGTCCTCTTGGGGATCATAAGAATACATTTTTCAATAATCTCGATACATATGCGTACTTAGAGGATAAGGTTGAGTTCTATGGTCAACAAAAGGAAAAAGAAGCCAAAATATATTCAAAAAAATAAAAATAACAAAAAATCCATGTCCCATAGTGAAAACCTCTTTGAGGCACTTACAAACAAACAATCTGAAAGATAAAAAATGGACTATATAAGTTACCATTCTACTGGTGAAAATCTCATTGAGATGCCAATAGAGGTATAAATAAACATCCCTTATAATCTTATGTGTATTGAGGATGGTTCCAAGTTATTGGTTAAAAAACTATTGACATCAACATCGACACATAGGAACATCATAAGATTGTCAAGCTAGGAACTTCTCTTAATCTAAAACAATAGAAAACATTTACTATGCATCTTAGAGAATTTTCTGATGTGTTTGTTTGGACTTATACAGACATGTCAAGCCTAGACCCTTCTTTGGTTGTGTATAATTTAGTTTTTCGTGAATCAGCAAAGCCAATAAAACAAAAATTGTGTAAAATGCATGCACATATAACACTCCTAGGAAAAGAAGAGCTTGAGAAATCACTGGCAATAAAATTTATTAGACATATTAACTATTCAAAGTGGATCTCTAATATTGTGCATGTGCTTTCTCGTTTTAGTGATTCCAGCTAAAAATGAGATAACCATAGGAAAATTCTGGACAAATTTCTTAAAAATTCCCTTCAAAAGAGATTTTCAGGTTTTCAGGTTTTCATTTCAAGAAAACATGTTTCTTGCATGTTTTATGTGTCATTTTTCCTGAAACCCAAAGCCTGATTATCTAAGACCATTATGTTGGGATTTCAAAACTTCTGAGCATCAGAACATGATTTTCCCAAAGCATGTTTTATGCCTCATGTTTCCTAAAACCTAAAACCTGATTGCCTAATCATTGTGTCAGGTTTTCAGAACTTCCAAGCATCGGAGCATGCTTTTTGAAATGCATGTTTCATGTCACTTATTTCCCGAAACATGAAACCTGAATTGAATCAAATCCTTTGTATTGGGTTTTTAGATGCTCCAAGCATGATGACATGTCATTAATGTCCAGTTGTTTGGTAGTTGGTACACATGTCAAGTGAGGTGTAATTAATGTTAGGTTATTATAAATAGTCAGTTTTTCCATGTCATTTGTTACCATTCATTTTTACTGTGTTGGATTTTCATTGATGCTTCCTCTACCTCCTGTCATCACCAATCCGACACTATGATAATTCTTCATCGGGAACTCCTCGTGCTATGATTATTTACTAATGCACAGCCTTTAGTTTGGTGGATGTAATCTGGAAACAAAACAACAACATAACACAAGAATACCATTGACTATGATAAGACAGAATGATGAAAAATCTGAAATATCAAAGTAAATTATAATATTAACATGAAATTGTTACAATCTCACCCATGAGGTACTTCAAAAAGACTATGGGAGAAACTTTACAATTACACCTCTTGATGGCTTCTTCAGCACACCTTTAAACTGATGGCTTCCTTTGCACACTTCCTACAATATTTCTCACTACTTCTTTCTATGCTAAATGAGGGGGGTGGCCTCTCTATTTATATAACTTCCAGGCTTATCCATCCTATCTCTAAGATAGGATAAGAAATCCACTCTGACGAATCATATTCCATACCTTAACTCTTATCTGTACATGTAAGCTTATCTCTTAAGATAAGATAAACCTTATCATTTTACATGGGTTCCACATTTTTAGACTTTTTACAAATAAAATACACAAAATATTTATGACCTCACTCCTTTTCCTTATTACCAATATAATATTTCTAATTCCTAATCATGTAGACCCTACTTCTCTAATTACCCAAACTTTGACATTTTAACATTACCGAACCACTTACGACAAATATTTACTTTTTACAACATTCCTATTGTACTTTGACTGTTACCATAATCCACATTATTGGTGACACCGTACTGACGGCGCCGTTATCTTCTATCAGACGCTACTACTAATTATACTTAACAACATCCTATTCCTAATACATACATTAATGAAATAGAAATTATGGAGGAAAATTTTAGTGTCGACACTCCAAACCCGATCGGGCTTCCCGATTGATTTCGCTAGCCATTTTTGATCTTTTTCAAGCTAGTTGAAGGTATTCTTCTCTTCTTTCTTTTTAGAATATTTTTGGGTTATTTGTGAAGTGTTTGATTAGGGTTTCCATTTCTTTTTCTTCTTCATTTTTGTTTTAGGGTTTTGGGTTGTTTTTCTTGTTTCTTGTCTTTTTCATGAGGGCTCTTGTTTAAAATTTACCCCTAGGTTATTTACTTGTTTTTCATAGGTTGTAACTTGTAGATTTCAAAATGATACTAAAAATTCCTAAGTGATCATGGGGCGGGAAATTTTCATGTTCTAACACGTCAGAAACCCGATATACTTGTTTTCAGTTTTGCAGGGTGTTTAACATCTCAATATTTTCACCTTGTGTTGGGTTTTTCCAGGTGCTCGACATCTGTCAAGATCCATAGTGTGTTGGGGAGTTCTACCTGCTCAACATCCTCCAGTTTCTACCATTGTGTTGAAGTTTCCTACTTGTCTGACACTTCCTCACTTCCGCAATGTGTTGGGCTTTCATTGATGCTCAGCATGTCTTGACTTCTGACATACACTTCATTTTGTTTGGTTTCTAAAGGTGTTTTGCAAGTTTCAAAATCTGAATAGTGTGGCAGGTCTGTGCACCTATTCAAAAAAATTTCAAGCCTGATTACTCTTGCAGAAATCATCAAGGCATTTCTTCTTCGAGACTCCTCATGTCAGACCCCGAAAAACTAAGGATAATTTAGGAAAGATAAAGTATAAATATCAGAAGATGGATTCTTCTTCTTACATAAGCTGCAATTATGACATTCGGGACACAAAGCTCGGTAATATAGATATGGAGGACTTCTAGAAGAGAATTGTTGGATTCTTAACTTAGAATTCCAACATGAAGTAGATAGCAGGCAAAACCGCCATCTCTCTTCCCCCAGGATTTCCAATATCGGAAGGTCAATACCCTGAATTCATACCAATGGCCTAAGGTTCAATAACTATGACTCAGCCACGACGCTTCAGGAACAAATTAAAGAGGAGAGTCTATAGTGAAGCTCAGGGATGGAATTCAACATTTGAGGAACTCCTCAAGTTGCATATGGAACCTTGTGGAGTATGTACACTGTAGACCATATGTGGACATATAAGGCCTGGGTTGATCTTCTAGATGAAGACTGTCATCGGAACATGTAAACAAGACAGTTCTTGATCAAGGACTAAGCCAACCATTTCTAGGTTTCCCAAGTCTGTCCCTTCAAGTTAGATTTCATTTTCAGACATCCCTGATATTATCACATTGTGGAGTCGATTATTTGAACTCCCAGTGTCCTAATACACTTGAAGGGTGGATGAACAAGTTCAGATGTCGTCAGACCAACATGGATTCCCAAGGGATTGATTAGTCTAGCCTAATAAGTTGACAAGATAGATTACTATCACTGAAAATAGTCTTGTCTACTGGCATACTTCTATATGATGTCATACGTCACCTATTCAGTAGCAAGGCATCATTTCTTACCCAGGGATAGATGTTATAAGGAGAAGATATTTTCAACGAATAGCTACTTATAGAAGTAGCACTTCCCTCCAGAGGATAATAAAAGGGTCTGAAGAGGAATATAGAAGCTCCTACCAATGAGGCCTTCTTCTATGAAAACATTTAAAGGTTGGATCTTCAGATAGGGGAGAAAATCAAGGAGTTTCTGACGAAGCATCTGCCACTCCTGTCAAAAATAGTTTGAGGTACTGGATTCACCTCCTCCACCAAAAACAAGGGAAGTTCACTTCCCTTAGAAGATGGTAAGGTTCTATGGTCAATCCTCTCCATGTTTCTCCAAGTTCCTAGGTGACAAACTGATTGCTCATGGAGTTGGTAAGTATCTCTCTCTTGGATTCTCACAGCTTCTGACTTCAGTAGGCATAAAGTTACCGTCTCTCTCTCCCAATCTTCCATTCGAAGGTCATACATGTCTACACCACTGGTTCAGGACAAGAACATGGTGCATCATCTTTTATGACCTCTTAAAGAAACATCTGAAGCTCTAGTGGACCAAAGATGGCCATCAGAGGAGTGCCTCAAGTCCTATCTACACCATCATGTACACTGAGTCTATCCCCACATGTCCACCACATCTTGGTAGCCATCTTTAGGACTCCACAAGTTGCCATCTTCCAAAGAAAATATAATAGTAGACTGAAACTTGAATAAATTCAAATGTTAGATTTAGTTGAAATCCCTGAAGGTACCATGGATAATGAAAGTGTCCTGGACACTAGGTACATGAACAGTCGGATGGAGACCAACATGGATTCCCAAGCCATTGATTGCTTTGTTTCTGAAAAAGCTTTTATCAGTAAAAGAGTTTCTCAGACTATTGTCTGTACCAAGGCATGGCTCATTTCTTGGGGAATGAGTTATAAGGAAAAGAGATTTTCAAAAATAGCTACTTTAGAAGTGGGACCCTCAAAGGGAGAGAGGGAAGAGGATAAAAGCCCTACCAAGAGGCAGATAAAATTTAAGTTTGTCAAAAGGGAGAAAAGCAAGGAGCCACATCATCTGCCACTCCTTCAAAAACATTTGAGGTACTGGATTCACCTTCTCCACCAGAACAAGGAAAAATTTCTTCAGAAGATGAGGTTAGTCAACCTCTTGTTTCTCCTTTTGTTGATTGCCCATTAGAAGTAAGTCTCTCTCTTGCTTCTCAAGCTTTGACTTTAGAATATTTACCTCCTCCTTTCAAATCTTCCTCGCCTCATATTTCTATGGCGCTTTCATCAGCCATGGCTAGCATCTTCTCTGATGTATCACCTCTCTCTTCTGGACCTAAGATGACCATAGAAATGCCTCCTCCCTCTACACCTTCATTCACTAAGTCTATCCCCATAGTTACCACACTTGTCGTCATCCTGACTCCACAAGTAAACCTTCCTCTACCTATAGATGTGACCATAACACCTCCGATAGGGGCAACTTATTCCACTGTGCCTCAATGCTTAATTGATCAAACCTAAAGGAAGAGGAAGGTGGTAGTTCCTGTACCATCCTTTGACTTCAGTTCATTCAAGGCATCTCCTACCAAATCTTCCAAGAAACCCAAAATGGTTTCAAGGGTTTCAGTGGATTCCTCAGGGCATAAATTTGTAGAGATTGCCACTCTTGTGGCCAAAAAAACTAAGGAGGATATAATGGTTACTGATTATTAGATTACAAGGGTTTATCTGGGAAAGGTAACAATAAAAGGTGCACAATAGGATTCCCAGGATGCCATGAACGTGTTGTGTCAGAAGCTGAAGGAAGCAAAGGTTTGCAAAGATGAGTTAAAGGAGAAAGTTGAATAGTTAACAAAATTATTGCTCAAGCTCTCAAAACCTTCTTAGTCAATACTGTCATCTCCTACCCCTACTTCTATCAAGTTTGATTTCTTATCGATACCTATTATTGAAAAAATCAACGAGAAGGGAGAATGGTTGATGAATGGATTCAGAGGCTACTCATATAAGGAAGAGAGGTCATTGATGACACAGTGGAGGTTTATAAATCTGAGGAAATAAAGAAATATGGAAATAAAATGGATGATGAATTTTCATAGGAAATCAGGAACTTTGAGTTAACTTTTGAGGCTCTCAATGCATTGAAATAGGTTCCATCCCATATCTTGATGGAAGAAGGAATCATTCTGCATGGGGATAAGCATTTCCAGCTAACCAAATCCATCATATTTAGGATAAATATTTTTAGTGAAGCTTGCAACAAGTTGAGGGAATCTAGAGATCAGTTGGTCGATGCCACTAATGACATAGAAGAGGAGCTTTCCAGGATCTTTGTAAAAGTGTTAGATGAAAGTTCAAATATTTTACCTACTGACGATCTCTATAAACAAATTCAAGAATCAATTCAGCATGAACTAGCTTCCATCTTCGATCTGACAACCATTGATAAGTTCATAAGGATCGAGAATGTTTTGGAATTACTAAGGAAACTCAACAAGAGATTGAATAAAATTTTAGGAAACGCAAGTGACACTTAGGAAACTTGCAAGGTTCTAAGTGATTATTCTAGTGCACCAGATGAAGATGAGATGCAGGGCATAATTTGGAAGTTCCAAGAATTTTGTGATAAGCAGGCTTCACTGGAGGAAGACAAGGATGCTGAAATAGAATAAGCATAATGTTTCATGTCATTTTCATCCAGAGATGTACATGTCTTTTTCATTTTCATTTCATCACATAGGAAGCAAATTTTGACTTGTTCTCCTGCGTGAGAGTCAAGCAAAATATGATTCTTGTTAAAATGACTATTTTTTAGGATTTATCATATTTTCTCTCTACTCTTTCTATTATAAATAAGGGATGCTTGTGCATTCAAAAAGGGGAGAGAATTTTAGAATATTGAGAGCTATTGTGAAGAAGAAGGAAAACTTTGTATTTTCATTTTAATCATCGAGGAATAGAAACAAATGTTATTTTGCAAACTTTGTGTTGTGGGATTCATCTATCTTGAGAGATTGTTCTTACGTCCAAGATCTTAAGATATTATTTGTTTAGTGTTCTTTATTATTTTAATCATTTCAAATATTACACCCATTATCTAAAAATTGTATAAGTATTTCTTGATCTGTGTTTGCTTGAAAAAAATATGTTCCTCTCATTCGCTTCCCAGTCTACTTTGTCTATAATAGTTTCCTTTATAATCCATTCTATTTCTAAAACTGTAATATCTCCATCTCATGTTGATATGGATTTAGGGATTGTATCCCAACCCCAATGGTTAGAATATTGTGAATATTGTACATATTATTTTTGTTGTGTTTTAGATCAGTAATAAACAGGTGACCTCACGTATGTTTGAGGAGGGATTTAATCCCGTGTAATGTCGTTGAACCTCATATTTTGTCCTAAAAAAATATCTAACCAAAATTTTTTGGTGACTCTACTGGGGAATACAGATTGTTAAGACTAAAGCTTATCCTATTGGGGTCTGGCGACTTCGTATTTGCCTTATTTTTGGAAGATCCATTTTCCAGTTCAAGCTGGCTAGAAAAATATTCACTCGGTCAAGCCGAGAAATAGGTGAAACTTATTCGTTCTTTGATCTTCTTCAACAACGCAATTTCATACTTTCCCCCAATAGTGTTGTATCTAGCCGAGCAAGAAGTTCTTCACCTATTCAAAGAACTCGGGTTCCTCAAGAACTAGAAGCTTATGCAACCTGTCATGCATTATTCTTATCTGATACTCAGATTCTTGTGCACACTTCATTCAGAAGGATGGAAACACAACCTATGCCTTGGGGTATGGCTATTAGTCCTCTTTCCCTAACTGTGTCATTACATGATCTACCACATGTATCTCGTAATAATATTCCTAAGTTCAATGACAATGGGAAGCAACACCTTGATGAACACATTACTTTGTTCTTTATCACATACAGTATCCTTGGGGCAGCTCATGAAGATGTCGCTATTTGACTTTTCATTGAAACATTATACGATGTGGCAGCGAATAGTTCTACCATCTTCCAAATGCATGCATTAATAGTTAGGCTGCCATGAGATCTATATTTGAAGCAAGGTTAAAACCAGCTGAAGATTCTCATGACTTGTTAGCATAGCTTACACATATAAAGACAGAGTCTCATTAGCCCATGTGGGAATTCGTGGTAAAATTCAACAAGTTGATTCAAAATATTTCGATGATAGCCGTTCCCACTCTTGAAAATCAAAAGTGTTTCTTCATCAACACTCAACCCCCTGATGTGATCTTATTATTAAGAGGGTATGTTATCCCTGATTTGGCTACTGCTCAAGATACAACCACTGAAATAAAAGATGATCTCATTCTAGCTGGAAATATCAGAAGAGAGTCATCTAAGCCTAAAAATTAGAGTTCTTATCAAATTACTACTTACCCTATGATTTAGAATATGGCCAATGAATTGATCATTTTGAAGAAGCAAATGTCTCAACAAGTGACCAACGTTCCATATTGGGACATTCCCAGATGGAATTTCAACAATAACAATGGTGCTCCCGCAAGAGACAGGAATCAATTGATTACTTCTCCCACAAGGCTGGCCATTAAATCTCCTCCTGTCAATGCAATAGTGGAAATAGTTGAGGAAGATGAAGAACCAGAAGATCAAGATTCTCACGAAGCTTCAGGATATGCTGATGAGTCTTTTGACGATTTAGCTGATGACTCCAACATTGGGTACTTGGAATACGAGGAAGACCAGTGAAAACATGATGGTTAGTCATTTGCAGTCTTCACTCGAGCTCAATCTCAAAACCCTAGAAAGCTAGTTGAAGGCTCTAAGGAGAAGGGTTAAGAAGCTCCTATGGTTATGGCTAAAAGAGGCTCTTCTATCTTAGTGCAAATTGAAAAGGAGACAACTAAAAAGGTAACTTCTTATAACTCTCTTTCTCCAGCCCCCAAGACTAGTACTTCAGTTTAGACCAAAATAACTAGAAATGAGCCCACCATCATTCCTTCATATACTACTTTTGACATTATTAATCATGCAAAGAAAACTAAAATCCAAACGTCAGAAGCCGAGTACCTCCAGTTAAATCCCAAGCAATTTGAGAAAATTGCCAATTTCATTATAAGCAAGGTTGTTATCCCTTCATCTTCAAAAGGCATGTTTTCTAATCCCACTCAGCCTTTACCTCAGAATAATATGACCTATGTTGCTTCTTTGGGAAAGATTGAACCATTTTATTTGTCCTTACTTATAAATGGGTTTAAACTCAACAATTACATAATTAACTCAGGAGCCTCTGATAACGTGATGCCCGCAAAAGTAGCCCATGCCTTGGACTTACCTTAACTAAATATTATGGGCGATGATACTCCATGGAAACAAAAAAAGTCCCCTTGATTGGCCAAATCAAGGATGCACAGTTTGCATTTGTCGCATTCCCTAAAAAGAGAGTAAAAATGACTATCTTGGTTGTTGATATCCCAGCTGCTTATGGTATTCTCTTAGGAAGAGGTTTTTGCAAAGATGTCGAAGGAGAAAACAATATGGAATGGACCAAAGCTAAAATTCTAGTGAATGGAGTTCCTCGTGTCTTCCATCCTGAAGCACAAGTGATGTACCTGGTCACTAAGCCAGATGACCCAAAATCTCAAATTCTCTTCAAAGATGCAAGCTTGGGAAATTATTTCATGACATCGAAGGTGCCTTCTGTAGAAATCAAAGAAGAATATCCTAATGCTATTTAGACCCTCTAGTTTGACAGGATTTGTTCAACTACTAGATCAGGTGATGGTGTGGTTCTTATATCTTCAGATTTTGAGATCTTTCCCTTTGCCTTCAAGCTGCAGTTTGACAATACTACTAACACGGCCGAATACGAAGCTCTGTTATTAGGATTAGAAATGGAAAAGAAAAAGGGAATCCAAAATATTAATGTATAGGGATATGATGAGTTGATTGTAAATCAAGTAAGGGGAATCTATCAGGTAAAAAATGATCTCCTAAGACATTACGGGAACAAGGTGTGGGACAACATAGAATGCTTTGATGCTTTTTCCCTTAAGGTAGTTTTGAGAGATTACAATGATAAAGCTGATTCTCTAGCCATGTCTACATCTCTTCTCCTTCCTCACCCAAAGTTCAAACAGGACACGTATACCATTGAGGTTGTGTATTGTCCAAGTGTTCCAGATAATTTAGTACATTGGCAAGTGTTCAATGATGATCAAAAGGTATTGTCTTTTATTGAGAAAGATGATAATTTTAGTGAGATTTATTTTGAAGGATCAGAATAAGCTTTCCGTGAATCCATTTTGAATTCATATCAAGAGATTGATGGTGAGTTCATCTAGCTCAAAGGAAATAAGATTCCGAATGGATTGGTTTCTCTGGAAGGTTTGTTTGACAAACATGACCATTTTATTCAAGATAAAAAGCAAGCTGAAGGTGCTTTCTCGTTAGAGCTAGATCAAGTTAATCTGGGATCTTCTGACCAACCATGGATGGTAAACATTAGAAAATTATGTTCTCCTAAGGAGAAAGGAAGATTCACTTCACTCTCGAAGAGATATATGGACGTCTTGGCATGGTCTTATGTGGAATTGAAATCTTTCAAGCCCAAGAATGTGCAACATAACATCCCTTTGAAGTCTAATGTCAAACCCTATAGGTAGAAGCAAAGAAATTATAACCCAAATATCTCAGGGACTATCCTCACAGAAATTCAAAAGATGTTAGATGCAAGGATTATCTTCCCAATCCATCATTCTACCTAGGTTGCTAACATCATCCCTATTAGAAAGAAGAATGGTGAGATTCAGATTTGTGTTGACTTCCAGAACCTTAATTAGTCTTCATTAAAAGATAATTACCCATTGCCTATCATGGATCAAGTATTGTAGAATTTCACTAGATCAAAAATGTTATCCATGCTTGACAGATTTTCGAGGTATAATCAGGTTGAGGTAGCCGCTGACGATCAACATAAAACAACATTCACCACCCCATGGTGGACCTTTGCTTACAGAAGGATGCCTTTTGGTTTGATTAACGCTGGAGCCACATTTCAAAGAGCTATGGAATTAGATTTTAGAGATTTTATGGGAAAATTCATAGTTGTATATTTGGATGACTTGACGGTCTTCTCTAAGAAGTGAAGTGATCATTATGATCACCTGGAGAAGGTACTCTTAAGATGCAGGCGTCATGGGATTTCATTAAATCCTAAAAATTCCATGTTCAAAGTAATAGAAGGTAAGTTTTTGGGTAATATCATGACTAAAGAAGGAACCACGATCGACCCAAAGCAGGTGAAGGCCATCCAAATCCTTACCCTACCTACAAGAAAAATTGGGGTGCATTCCTTTTTCGGAAAGGTTAATTTCCTAAGAAGATTTGTACTTGAATTTGCTAATAAAACCAAGGATATCCTTAGGATGATGAAAGGAAAGACTCCATTTCAATGGAGCACTGAAGGGAAGCTTGCTTTTGAAGAATTTAAAAGAGAAATCACTCATGCTCCTATTCTCGTATGCCGAGACTTCAAGAAGGATTTCATCATGTACATCTACGCTTATGCACATACAGTATCAACCATCTTGATGTAGGAGAACGAAGAAGGAATCAAAGATCCCATTGCTTTCATGAGATTCCCCCTAAAGGAACATGAATTAAAGATGTCACACATTGAAAAACATGCTTATGCAGTGGTGAGAGCAATGAAGAATTTCAGGTATTATGTGTTGAGTTCTCACACTCTCGTTCTTGTTCCTGATACTGTAGTTAAGTCTATTTTAACTCAAAAAGAGTTAGGTAGTCAATGGGGTAGCTGGATAGCCAAATTCCAAGAATATGACTTGGAAATCAGACCTACTACATTGGTACAAGGAAGAGGCATGTGCCAACTGATTGTAGAAAACAATTCTGAGATAGAATGCGAGGAAACTGAAGGTACTTCTTCAGAATTTCCCATGGTGATTTTTGTAAGCACAACCGATGAATGGTATACAGATATTGATTTATTTTTAACTTATAGTGAATATCACCCACATTTAAGCCAAAAATAAAAGAGAATAGTTAAATTAAGGTCTGCAAGATACATTCTATAGGATAATAGTATATACAAGAAAGGTATTGATGGTGTATTCCTGCATTGTGTTGATAAGTCTCATCAGATAAGGTTGCTAAAATCCTTCCAAAATATAGCATGCAGAGGACATTTATCCTTCTTTTTGATGGCTTACAAGATCTTATGGGCCAGTTACTATTGGCCTACTCTCTTTCGAGATTCAGCTAAATGGGTGGCTAAGTGTGAAGCTTGTCAACATTTCGTTGGCCATCCTAAGCTGGCAACTCTTCCCCTGAAGCCTGTGATAATTGAAGAACCTTTTTCCAATGGAGAATTGATTTCATTGGAGTACTTAATCCTACCTCTAGTGCCATTTATACTTATGTGCTCACCACCACAGACTATTTCACCAAGTGGGTGAAAGCCACGCCAATCAAACAAGGAACCTCCGAAGTTGTGTGCAACTTTCTCAAGGAGAATATAATTATTAGATTCAGCATACCTCATAAGATCATTGCTGAAAATGCTTCCAATTTATTATCACATGAGTTGGAAAAAAATTTCTATGGATTTGGGATCACATTTTCTCATTCATCCGATTATTACCCCCAAGATAATGGTCAGGCTGAATCAAGAAACAAAAACCTAGTGACCATAATCAGAAAGATGGTTGATGAGAATCAGAGGACATGACACAAATAATTGTATGATGCATTATGGGAAGATCAGATTACTCCTAAGTGAGGTATTGGAATGTCCCCATTCCAGGTGTTGTATGGAATTGATGTTGAGATTCCTCTCTGTAGAATTTCTAGCCTTACGATTGGATAAAGCAATTGAAGATGAAAATTTTCAATGTTCCATTGAGAAAAGGATTATGTACCTAGCCAGGCTAGAAGAAGAATGAAGCAAGGTGGTAGATCACACTGTAGATCATCAGAGAAAAGTAAAAAGGATATTTGATAAGAAATCAAAGCAATGTGATTTCCAGATTGGAGATCCAGTACTTCTCTGGGATAAGAGAAGGGAACAGAAAGGGATGCATGGAAAGTTTGATTCTTTATGGAAAGGTCCTTTCAAAATCCATCAGTTGAACGGTGAAAATAGCTTTTGTATATCATATATTGATGGAGATAATCTCCCTCTACCTTTAAGTGGTCAACATCTGAAGTTGTTCCATCAGTAATGCAAGATGTGCTCTTGCTCTGTATTATACTTTACTTTCTGTTGTGTGTTTGCTTTATTTCTTTCTTTCCTTATTTGTTTGTTTATGGTTTTTTTTCTCTCGACTCTGTATCTAAATGGATAAATATTTTTGATACATTAGTTCTATTCCTTCAATGTCTCAAAGAAATTCCCCAACTGGAGCTAACTGTTATCTCATTTTAGTGAATCCAACTAAAAATGAGATAACAATAGGAAAATTCTAGACAAATTTCTTAAAAATTCTCTTCGAAAGAGATTTTCAGATTTTCAGGTTTTCATTTCATGAAAACATGTTTCTTGCATGTTTTATGCCTCATGTTTCCTAAAACCAAAATCCCGATTATCTAAGATCATTATGTCGGGATTTCAGAACTTCTGAGCATTGGAACATGCTTTTCCCAAAGCATGTTTTATGCCTCATGTTTTCTGAAACCTGAAACCCGATTGCCTAAGCATTGTGTCTGATTTTCAGAACTTAAAAGCATCAGAGCATGCTTTTCGAAATGCATTTTTCATGTCACTTATTTCCCGAAACTTGAAACCCGAATTGAGTCAAATCCTTTGTATCAGGTTTTTGGATGCTCCAAGCATGATGACATGTCATTAATGTCCAGTTGTATGGTAGTTGTCACACATGTCAAGTGAGGTGTAATTAATGTTAGGTTATTATAAATAGTCAGTTTTTCCACATCATTTGTTACTATTCATTTTTACTGTGTTGGATTTTCATTGATGCTTCCTTTACCTCCAAACCCGATCAGGCTTCCTGATTGATTTCACCAGCCATTTTTATCATTTTTCAAGCTAGTTGAAGGTATTCTTCTCTTCTTTCTTTTTAGAATCTTTTTGGGTTATTTGTGAAGTGTTTTCTTAGGGTTTCCATTTCTTTTTATTCTTCATTGTTGTTTTAGGATTTTGGGTTTTTTTTCTTGTTTCTTGTCTTTTTCATGAGGGCTCTTGTTTAAAATTTACCCCTAGGTTATTTACTTGTTTTTCATAGGTTGTAACTTGTAGATTTCAAAATGATTCTAAAAATTCCTAAGTGATCATGGAGTGGGAATTTTTCATGTTCTGAAACATCAGAAACCCGATATACTTGTTTTCAGTTTTGCAGGGTATTTAACATCTCACTCTTTTCACCTTGTGTTGGGTTTTTCCAAGTGCTCAACATCCGTCAAGATCAGCAGTGTGTCAGGGAGTTCTACCTACTTGACATCCTCCAGTTTTAGCCATTGTGTCAGAGTTTCCTACTTGTTGGACACTTCCTCACTTCCACAATGTGTTGGAATTTTATTGATGCTCAATATGTCCTAAATTATAGCATACACTTTATTTTGTCTAGTTTCTGAAGGCGTTTTGCAAGTTCTGAATAGTGTGGCAGGTCTGTGCACCTGTTCAACAAAATTTCAATCCCAATTGCTCTTCGAGAAATCATCAAGTCATTTCTTCTTTGAGACTCCTCATGCCAGACCCTGGAAAATCTAAGGATAAGTCAGGAAATATGAAGTATAAATATCAGAAGATGGAGTCTTCTTCTTACATAAGCTGCAATTATGACATTCAGGACATAGAGCTCAGTAATATAGATATGGAGGACTTCTGGAAGAGAATTGAGGATTCATCTCAGAATTCTTGGATGAATTCGATAGCAAGAAGCGGTCTCCCTCTTGGAGAAAGATTTCCAATATCATCTCAATGCCCTGAATTCATCCTGGCCTTTGCTTCTAACTATGACTCAGCCTCCCGCTCAGTAAGAAATCAAGCAGGGGAGGTTATAGTGAAATTGGATGGGGGTTACTTTGATAAACTCCTAAAGTTTCCTGACTTTTTAGAGTATGTTGATTTAGACCTTAAATATGCATAAAAGGCTTGGGACAAAGATCAGGAATACTGCATCAAGCATGTAAATAAGAAGTTCTTGATCAAGGCTAAGCCAACCATTTCTAGGTTTACTAAGTCGGTCCCTTGAAGTGATTTCATTATCGAAATTAGTGATATTATCACCTTGCTGATTTGATTATTTGGACTCCCAGAGTCAAAATAATTCCAAGGGTAGATGTACAAGTTCATGGTCATCATAAAAAAGAATGACCAAGGGATTGATTGGGGTAGCCTAATAAGTGACAAGATAGATTACCAAATGAAAATAGTCTCATCTACCGGTAAGTTCTATATGATGTCATAAGTCACCTATGTAGCAACATGCATGATAAATTACCCAGGGCTAGATGCAAAGGGAAACCGAGCAACGAAACACATATATCGGTACTTCCCTTAGCTAACAATAAAAGGGTCTGAAGACCAATATACAAGAGTGAACGATGCCTTCTTCTATGAAAACATTTTCAGGTGGGATCCTGATATGAGGAAGAGAAGGGTTTCTGACGAAGTATGGGCCGAAGTGTCAAAATGGGGTTAGATCTTCTTCAAATTCAATAAGTTCACTTATCTTTGGGTGGTAAGGTTCCATGGTAATCCTTTCTATTTTCCCAGGTTCCTAGGCGACAAACTGATCCTCATGGAGTTAGTCAGAGAATTGTTGGATTTTCAAAAATTCCAACAAAGCATGCGCAAAGCCGCCATCTCCTTTCCCATTTCCATTAGAAGGTATACATGTTCTACAGTGGTTAAGGCCAAGAACGTGGTGCACGATCTTCAGGAAAAATTGAAGAAACATATGAAGCTCAGGGAGGGGTTTGACATCAGAGGAGTCCTAAACTCATATCGAACCTTATACCTGCATGTGCCCAATGTGGAAGATATCTGGGTTGATCTTCGGGATGAAGTTGCCATCTGAAGAAAAGACAAAAAAAGAATGAAGCTTGAAGAAATTCAGATGTTAGATGTAGCTGATATCCTTGAAGATATTGTGGAAAATGAAAGTGTCCTGGACACTAGGTATGAACAGTCAGATGGAGATCAACATGGATTCCAAGCCATCGATTGGTATTTTGCTGAAAAATCTTCTATCGCTGAAAGAGCTACTCAAAATATTGTCTGTACCAAGGAATGGCTCATTTCTTGGGGAATGAGTTATAAGGAAAAGAGATTTTCAAAAATAGCTACTTTAGAAGTGGGACCCTTAAAGGGAGAGAGGGAAGAGGATAAAATCCCTACTAAGAGGCAGATAAAATTTAAGTTTGTCAAAAGGGGAGAAAAGCAAGGAGCCACATCATCTGCCACTCCTTCACAAAAATTTGAGGTACTAGATTCACCTCCTCCACCACAACAAGGAAAAATTTCTTCAGAAGATGAGGTTGGTCAACCTCTTGTTTCTCCTTTTGTTGATTGCCAATCAGAAGTAAGTTTCTCTCTTGCTTCTCAAGCTTTGACTTTAGAATATTTACCTCCTCCTTCTGAATCTTCCTTGCCTCATATTTCTCTGGCACTTTCATCAGCCATGGCTAGCATCTTCTCTGACGTATCACCTCTCTCTTCTGGACCTAAGATGGCCATAGAAATGCCTCCTCCCGCTGCACCTTCATTCACTGATTCTATCCCCACAGTTACCACACTTGTAGTCATCATGACTCCACAAGTAAACCTTCCTCTACCTCAGACTCTTGTATGTACCAAGGCATGGCTCATTTCTTAAGGAATGAGTTATAAGGAAAAGATATTTTCAAAAATAGCTACTTTAGAAGTGGGACCCTCAAAGGGAGAGAGGGAAGAGGATAAAAGCCCTACCAAGAGGCAGATAAAATTTAAGTTTGTCAGAAGGGGAGAAATCAAGGAGCCACATCATCTACCACTCCTTCACAAACATTTGAGGTACTGGATTCACTTCCTTCATAAGACGAGGTTGGTCAACCTCTTATTTCTCCTTATTTTGATTGGCCATCAGAAGTAAGTCTCTCTCTTTCTTCTCAAGCTTTGACTTTAGAATATTTACCTCCTCCTTCCCAATCTTCCTCACCTCATATTTCTACGCCACTTTCATCATCCATGGCCAGCGTCTTCTCTGACCTCTCACCTCTCTTTGCTGGACCTAAGATGGCCATAGAAATGCCTCCTCCTTTTGCACATTCATTCATTGAGTCTATCCCCATAGTTACCACAGTTGCAGTCATAAAAAATCCACAAGTAAACCTTCCTCCACCTATAGATGTGACCATAACACCTCTGATAGAGGTAACTTATTCCATTGTGCCTCAATGGTTAATTGATCAGACCCTAAGGAAGAGGAAGGTATTAGTTCCTCTACCAACCTTCGACTTAAGTTCACTCAAGGCCTCTCCTACCAAATCTTCCAAGAAACCAAAAATGGTTTCAAGGGTTTCAATGGATGTCTCACGGCATAAATTTTCAGAGATTTCCACTCCTACAACCAAAAAAACTGAGGATATAATAGTTACTAATTATCAGATTCCAAGGGTTGATATGGGATAGGTAACAATAGAAGGAGCACAATAGGATGCCTAGGATTCCATGAACCTGTTGTGTTAGAAGATGAAGGAAACGAAGGTGAGTAGATATGAACCAATGGAGAAAGTTGAACAGTTAATTTAAGTATTTCTCAAGCTCTTAAAACCTTCTTAGTCAATACCATCATCTTTTACCCCTAATCCTATCAAGTTCGATTTCTCATCAGTAACTATGATTGAAAAAATCAATGAGAAGGGGAGAACAGTCAATGAATGGATTCAGAGGATACTCCTTCAAGGAAGAGAGGTCATTGATGACACAGTGGAGGTTTATAAATTTGTGGAGGAAATAAAGAAATACGGAAATAAAATGGATGATGAATTTTCACAGGAAATCAAGAACCTTGAGTTAACTTTTGAGGCTCTCAATGCGCTGAAACAGGTTCCATCCCGTATCTTGATGGAAGAAGGAATCATTCTACATGGGGATAAGTGTTTCCAGCTAACCAAAGCCATCATATTTAGGATAAATATTTTTAGTGAAGCTTGTAACAAGTTGAGGGAATCTAGAGATCATTTGGTCGATGCCACTAATGACATAGAAGAGGAGCTTTCCAGGATCTTTGCCAAAGTGTTAGATGAAATTTCAAATATTTTACCTACTGATGATATCTATAAACAAATTCAAGAATCAATTTATCACAAACTAGCTTCCATCTTCGATCTGAAAACCACTGATAAGTTCACAAGGATCGAGAATGTTTTGGAATTACTAAGGAAACTCAACAAGAGATTGAATAAACTTTCAGGAAATGCAAGTGACACTTAGGAAACTTGCGAGGTTCTAAGTGATTATTCTAGTGCACCAGATGAAGAAGAGATACAGGGCATAATCTGGAAGTTCCAAGAATTTTGTGACAAGCAGGCTTCACTGGAGGAAGACAAGGACGTTGAAATAGAATAAGCATAATGTTTCATGTCATTTTCATCCAGAGATGTACATGTATTTTTCATTTTTGTTTCATCACATAGGAAGAAAATTTTGACTTGTTCTCCTGCGTGAGAGTCAAGCAAAAAAGGATTCTTGTTAAAATGACTATTTTTTAGGATTTATCCTATTTTCTCTCTACTCTTTCTATTATAAATAAGGGATGCCTGTGCATTCAAAAAGGGGAGTGATTTTTAGAATATTGAGAGCTATTGTGAAGAAGAAGGAAACCTTTGTATTTTCTTTTTAATCATTGAGGAATAAAAACAGGTGTTATTTTGCAAACTTTGTGTTGTGGGATTCATCTATCTTGAGAGATTGTTCTTATGTCCAAGATCTTAATCTATTATTTGTTTAGTGTTCTTGATTATTTTAACCGTTTCAAATATTATACCCATTATCTAAAACTCGTATAAGTATTTCTTGGTCTGTGTTTTCTTGAAAAAAAATACATTCCTCTCATTCCCTTCCCGATCTGCTTCATCTATAATAGTTTCCTTTCTAATCCATTCTATTTCTAAAACTGTAATATCTCCATCTCGTGTTGATATGGATTTTGGGATTGTATCCCAACCCCAATGGTTAGAATAGTGTGAATATTGTACATATTATTTCTGTTGTTTTTTAGATTAGTAATAAATAGACTACCTCACCTATCTTTGAGGAGGATTTGATCCCGTGTACTATGGTTTAACCTCATATTTTGGTCTGAAAAAATATCCAACCAAAAGCATGTTCTTCAGAAACCGGTTGGAATCAATATTTGTACCAATTTCAAGGATATCAAAAAGGCATATCCTAAAGATGATTTTCCTCTTCCTAATATCGATGGTCATGAAATGTTTTCCCTCATGGATGGATTTTATTAATAAAATTAAATATTTAAATTCCTTGGTATTCATTTTTATTTTCAAGTTCCTCCGGTTGAGCTTTGACATTATGTTATTTAAAGAGTGGAAAAAAAAAATATTGGCTTACTAGACCTTTATCGTTGGTTGGGAAATTCTAAATATGTTGAAAAGTTCTTACATCTACACATGTTTATTAATCTTCATGTTGGGTTACTTCCAAAGTCTCTATTCAGAAGCTGGAAATGTTTGTCAAAGCCTTTCTATGGGTTAACACTTCTAAAAGCATAGGCTTTCATCGTGTGACTTGGGAGATATGTTTCCTTCCTTGTAACTTTAGGGGGCTTGGCCTTATTGACATTCAACGCCAAGGGTAGGAACTATGGGTGAAATGGATTGTTAGAAGCATCACTGGCCAAGAATCTTGGAAAGTGCTCCTGCGACATGGCATTGAAGAAGGCTCACCTTATGACCACCTTGCATGGAAAGGATTGGGGTTTATTAATTTGCTCATAGCCCCAGTGCTTGTTAAAGTGATTGGCACTTTTGTGATCAAGAGAATTTGGAAAGCATGGGAATGCATAAAACCTTGGCTTCAATGGAATGGTGATGGTTTTCATAATGGGATTTCCTTTAACCATTAATCCCTCTAGTGGTCACCAATATTCTAGGTAGAGGATAAGTATCTTGCAAAAGTTCCAAGAATCTCTACACTCAATTTTTTCAAACATAGAATTCACACCATTCCATATTTATTATACATTAACTCACAATCCTAGTTCTCTTGTCCTGAAATTAAAAATCATTTTCTTCTTTCTAACCAGGACCAAGTTAGTTAAAATGAAGTGATCATCTTGGTCCTTGAACACATGTTGCATAAAATAGTTGTGCATTCACCTCACCCTTGGTGGACAGACTGGAAATGGTATGTGGATAATCCATTTTGTAACTTCTTAGCCAATAAAGGCTACCATTAGCTTTCTCTTCATTTGTCCATGGTGGATAAGCTCAACATGTTATGGGGAATTCAATCCACTCTATCCTCCTGTAGTAGGTGATTTGACACTATTTGGACTATCTCTGAGGAGCCCCAAATTTCCCATTTCCTGTGGTGTATTTTGCACCAAGGTCTCCCTATCAGGGCTCACCTTGTTCAAATTGGGATACCGAATCCAAAATTCCCATTTTATAGCCATTTGGAAACTACTCTACATCTTTTCTGGTTTTTTTTTTAAATCTAAACCTTTCCTGGATCTAAATTCATTCATTCTTCTTTATGCTAAGATCACATTTCTTTACTTGGTAGCATATCCTTTTGGGGGATAATCCCAAGATTCTACCTATGTTTACCCACATTTGGCATGTTTTTAGAGGGGAAATTCTTTTTTGGATATGGAAAGAAAGAAATGCTTTTTTCTTTGCCAATTCTGTAATTGATGAACATTTTTCTTTTTATAACAAATCTATGGTGATTTTGAATGTGCTTCTATAGATACAAGTCTAGGAAAACAAAGTCACACTGAAGGTGGACCACCTCTAGACCCTACTACGACACTGGGGGGAAGCCCCATGTAATGTTTCTTGTGTTCCACCTTCTCTAACTAGGCACTCCTCGCTACTTAGTCATGGTGGTTGGCATAGCCATTCATAATGGCATGCTTTTAGCCAGGCTCGGTGCTCCCTAGGACCTCTTAACCAAATAAGTTATTCACTAGCTCACCAGCATGTCCAGGGGTTACCGTGCCCTCACCAACAAAGGATTCCTTCACTAGAATTCCAATAGGGTTGGGGGTCACCGGCTCATTAACATGAGTGGGGATCTCCTATAGCCTCTATGCAACACACTATTAATGGGCGGAATCTTCTCTCGTTGCCATCGTCTTCCAAAAACTTTACTCACCTCAACCTTGCCATCCCCACTCAAGGAGAGGTGGACCAGAAAGAAGAAAATCCCAGTGGCTAGGATATCTCGGATGTTGGAAAAGACTTACCTAGATCGAGCTAGCGGCATGTTTTTTGTTACTGCTTAATTTGGTTTTTTGTAATCCTTTAGACACTACCTAGTTTTTATTTTCTCCTAGGGTTGACCTAGTTTGTTTCTCGTTCTCCTAGGCTTAGACTAGCTTTTTTGTGGTTTTGGGCATGCTCTCATATTGTCCTCTTTTTTAAAAAATTTATCTTGTATCTTATTTAATTAATATAATATAATATCTCTTTTCGTTAAACAAATAGCTAGAGAGGACCAACATATAGTACTTTCACTGCTCCTTAAGGAACCTTTTATTATCAAGTCATGCAGTTTGGCCTTAATAATGGATGATATACATATTGACATGATATGACTATGGAAGACTAAGCCCACCCATAATCCAACATGGAAAAATGATACAGTACTCTGGAACTATTTGCAAAAAGGGGGTATTACAAATTTTATTGAAAAGATTCAGGGTTTTGACCAGGATATTTCAATAAAATTAGTGAATGGATGGAGGAATCATGCTATTGAGTATAGTAATATCAAGGTCGAGATTTATGAGGAGCTAATTTCCCAGGTCACTGAGCTTAATCTGGATGGAACCAAATTCTTCAACAAACATGTGGACAGAGAGGTGGAGGCTAAGAAGTTTCTTGATGAGGGGGAGAATCTAGAGTGTGTGGTGGTTGGCATCAAAATAGCATCTATTCTTGAACCCTTTGCTGAGATTGTGAGGATGGTAGTAAGGTACGTTACTCTAGAGGGGAGATTTTTCACCATCCCCCATAAGCACTTAATTTTCCTTAATCACTTTCGCAGGAACCTTACCATAAATTTTCCTCATTATTTGTTGAATTCCTTGGAGAAATCTGTTCTTGAGGTGAAAAATCATATAAGGGTTGTTCCCCTTCACCAAGGGTTGATCCTACTCATCCACCTCCATTTCTTAGCCTGCTCCCACCCCCAACCTACTCCCCCTGCCTTCATTCCTCCTCTTGTCGATAGAAAACTTGACATTGCTACCCCCAGTAGGAAGAGGAAAGATATGAAAGCTAAGGTCCCTCTGCCATCTTCACATAGGGTTTTAAGAATCCATAGAGATCTGGAATTGGCAAAGAACTTATTACACATAAGTAAACCAGTATAGTATTCCAAGGAAGTGGATCTGTTGGTCAGGGTTGAAAAGATGGAAAAGGAGATTCATGACCCCAAGAGTGCTATGAGGGATATGGATAAAACAAAGGGCAAGAGGAAACTACAAAACTCTAAAGAAGATGATACCATTGCTGAGATATTCAAGAAGCTTCTTTCTCTAGATGCCAAGCTTAGCAATGCAAAAGGGCATCATGACTATATCCTCTCAGCTCTTAAAAGTATCTATAATTTTATAGAGCAACATGTGCGAAGTTTGTGTAGTCTTAGCGACATTCACGATGATATATGGGGATCAAAGGAGAAACAAGATATTACAATTTCCCAAGTGGATATGAAATATCCATCCCAGGCCACGGCCATTGCGTTCTTCGTCTCGCTCTAGATGATTAAGGCCAAGATTGACAGAGCTGTCAATTGATGCGGTGTCATGTTGTTGTTTATTAGTGGTGAAGTTACTGTTGTTTGGTGATTTTGATGTTGTTTTTGGCTGAGATGACCAGTTGTGGATCCCTCTTGTTTACTTTTTTGTCTCTTTTACTCTTAATCGGATCTATGTCTATCTTGATCGTGTTTTAATCTCTATATTGTATTTTCTGGCTGTTGATCCTCCTAGTTTATGGTGTTTAGCCTATCTAGGTTTGGTTTCTCTTCTTTTGATATCTAGCTTTTGAGCCTTTTTGTACTCAGGGTATAGCCCCTTCAAAACTATCTAACCATAGTAAAAAAAAATGACATGAATATTATATTTCATGATATGTTTCTTGACATTGTATAAAGACTACGTGGATGACATTCTAGGAAAGTACAAAACATGAGAAAAACAATCGATAGTCCTTTTTCATATTTTTGAGTGGATTTTTGAATATAAAGTCAGGGTAAATCCAAATAAATGTGTGTTCAGTGTTATATTGGGAAATTTATTGGGCTTTACTATTTCTAGAAGAGGAATTGAATTGAATTCGGAAAAGGTTACAACTACCACTAAAATGCATCCTCCAACAAACCTTAAGAAGATTCATAATTTACAGGGAAAAATCCAAGCCATTCATAGATTCATTTCCCAACTTGTTGATAAGCGTCATTCCTTCACCCATATCCTTAAAAAGGATGATGGTTTCCATTGGGGTATAGAATTCCAATAGGTTTTTACACAACTAAAATAGTACTTATCCAATCTGCATCTTTTAATACCACCTACCCCAGGTGAACCCCTTATGCGATACATTTCAGCTACCCAGTTTGCTTTAGGCATGCACTTAACATAATATGATACACAACATAAAGAGATATTTGTGTATTCTTTTAGTCTCACCTTAATAAATTATGAGATAATTTACACATAGTTTAAGAAGGTATGCTTAGTTGTTGTCTTCACTTTTCAAAATATTCATCATTACCTACTTAATAATAAAAATAAAATCATGTACAAAGTTTACCTTCTTAAATATCTCCTATCTAAACCTGCTCTCACCGGTAGGATGACCAAATGGATCATACTACTCATTAAATTCGACATTGAATATGTCAATTAGAAACTAGTAAAAGGACAATTCCTCTCTATCCAACTTATGGATTAACCTTTATCAAGATCAGAGCCATTAGGTCTTGACTTACTTGATGCATATGTCTTATTTTTTGAAGATTCTACTACCTGGAAAATTTACTTTTATGGGTCATTAAATTTTTATGGCTTTAGTGCAGGAGTCATTCTTATCACACCTACTAGGGGTCTTATTCCACAATATTTTAGAGTTGGTTTTCCTTGCACCAATAATATTACAAAATATGAATCCCTTATTTTTGGTCTAAAATTTAGTATTAAATGGAACATCAAACAATTTCAGGTCATATGCGACTCAGAGTTGATTATCAAACAGGTAAATGATGAGTATAATGTTAAGGATGAATAGATTATTCCCTACGAACATATCATAGACAGTTTGAAGGAATATTTTGTGTAGATCACCTCCCAAAAAATCCCACGACTGTTAAATAAGTATCCAAATGTCATGGCTACCATTGGATATCTTATAGTACGTGATTACAATATGCCATAATATTGTTTGGTATGTGATGTTGTTGGTCCCTTTTCCCCCTGGTACGTGGACATTTATAATTACTAGAATATGGTACCTTCCCACTTGAAATTTTATACACACAAAAAGGAACCCTTATCCAAGAAATAACATGTTATACCCTCCTTGGGGAACTCTCTATTGTCAAGGATATGATGGGACCTTGTTACGGTGTCTAAATTCAAAAGATTCTATTAAAATAACAAAAGACATGCATGAAAGAATATGTGGTGCTCATTATAGTGACATGGTTCTAGAAAAGAAAATTTTGTGTGTGGGTTATTACTGACATACGATATAAACAATTTTTTTGAGTATTTGTGAAAATGTGTCTTGTGTCAAAAACATGGAAACTTGATTCATGCGATCTTGCAATCCTTGCAGCCAATCACTACACATTGATTACTTTCTAAATGGGCGATCAATATTATAGGGAAGCTCACACCTAATTCATATGATGGCCATAATTATACTATTACTGTAAAAAAAAACTTTACCAAATGGGTGGATACTTTCCCTCTCACCTATGTTACCCCTATTTAGATATCTAAATTTATAATGTACCGCATCATTTGTCACTATGACATTCTTTTTTCCTTCGTTTCTGAAAATGATAGATATTTTAAAAACAAGAAAGTGAAGACTCTTTGTCAATAATTCAAAATCTACCAAAAATGGTCTACCCTATTAACCTCAAGGTAATGGGAAATTTGAGGCCTCTAATAAAATGTTTTTTTTACATCATGGAAATATTGGTAAGTAAAACAAGATGTAATTGGAACCTCTAGATCCATCCTACCTTACGGGCTTACTGTACTTCCATTCATACACCTACAAGTGTCACACCATAATAACTGCTATTTTACACTGAATCAATCATTCCCTTAGAGATCGAGCTCCCCTCTTTTCACATATACTGAAATATTACATGGATAATGAAGAGGATTATAGAGTGGCCATATTTGCAGAGCTTGATTTTCTTGATGAAAATTACCTCCATGCCTTGAATCACCTAAAATTATATTAGGACCAAATATCTACTAGCTATAAAAAAATGCATTATCTCTCATAAATTTGAGGTTGAATATCTTGTTCTTACATAAAACCAATTCAATACTACCAAGGAAATGCAAAAGAAAGTAACATTTTACCCTAACTCGATAAGGCCATACATTGTGGTGGAAAAATTTGATTTAAGATCCTATAATATCTCTCATCTTGATGGTACATAGATTCAGGATCCCATGAATGTCATGCACCTCAAATTCTTCTATACCTAAGATCAAATTCATCCAAATATCAAAAAAAAAAATTAAAGACAAATAAATTCATCTAATGGTGAAAACCACACAATTGTGGTGCTTTAGGAAAGTCCTTTAGAGAAAACTAATTTCTAGTGCCATGGAAGGATTTTGTTATTCACACGCACCTTGTACTTGTGGGCATGACCAATCCTTCCTAACTTTTCCATGGCTTTGGTTCATAACCCTGTAGAACTTGTCCCTCTTGGCCTTGATCTAGATTTTCATATTCTAGTATATTTGCATGGGGATTTTGCATTGTATATTATCACCTATCAATAGGGGTATATTAGTGCATTTTTATTTTGTACATTGTTTCATAAAACTGAGAAAATCCAAAAACATTGAAAACCCTAGAAAATCCAAAAAACATCAAAAAACGTAGAAAATCAAAAAACATAAAAAAACTTAGAAAATTCAAAAACATCAAAATACCTAGAAAACCCAAAAACATTTGGAAAACCTAGAAAATCCAAAAACATATAAATACTTATAAAATCCAAAAAACATCGAAAAATATTTTAAAAATCCATAAAAATCAGTAAAACCTAGAAAACTCAAAAATAGTGTCTAACAAAAAAGCACTTAAAAATCAAAACATACTAGAAAACATGTTCATTCTAGCACATGACATACATATCATCTTGTGATCTTCTTTCATCAAAAAGATTTATTTCTTGTTATGTCTGTGTTCTCGACATATATCATTGCTTGGGGAAATTTCATAGTGCATGTTTTCTTTTCTCAAGACTTCTATGTCCTTCATTTATTCCATTGAATGTATCCTCGCTTGGGACATCATCTTAACCCTAGTCGTATAGCTACAACATTTGGGTACTAAAGCTGGATTAAAAAAATTGGTACAATTTTCTTAAAAATTTCTTGTTTGAGTGTATTTGTTTGTACTTGTTTACTTTCTCATAATACATTTCTTCTGTATTTTTCTTTGATTCAGTCATGTACCATCTTACAAATATTGGTATTATGGCTTCTCATGTCATTCTACCTTTTGTTATATGCTTACATAAAATAAGAGGTATTTTAAGTTGTAATAGTACATAAACTATAACATGATCTTTCCATCCCTCATCATGTATACCCTTCCTACATCATCATCTATCTATATTTCCATCCTAACTAACACTCCCTCTAACTAACCTTTTCCATTTCTTCTACCCTATCATGACATAGTGGTGAAAATGACTTGTTTTTACCCTTCCCTCCCTCTATGTAGTCCTTTTTGTGGTGGTTTTTACCACCCCAATGGGATTTTATTTTCCACAATCATTTTTCTACTCTTTTCAAGTGTCAATCACATTTTTCTATCACCCCATCAATGCTTGATGGGGCATCGTCCATCATACTAGTTTTTCTTCTACCCATATAAAATAAAATTGTCTACTATCTTTGAAATGGTGTCACTCGTGATAAACCACATTAAAGAGCGGAAAATGTAGACACCTAATTTCCACTACGGAATTTTAATACTAAGATTTTACTAATTGTCGTCTTCCCTTCATCACACTATAATTAATAACCTTCCGCTAATTAGTTAATTTTTCCTCGTCTTGGATACCAATTAACATCACTTTGTTAGTTGAAATCCCCTTTTAATTAATTGATTACCCTTTTTAATTAATTAAACCCCCTTTCATAATGTTGTATTTAATTAATAAAGTTTATTATTAATTAAATTCCCATCTTCAATCCCTCAAATTCAACTAATTTCCCTCTACATACCCTCCAAATATCTTCTACAAGCTAAGCATGACATATTAATTAATCTCAATTGATTAATTAAACCCTCCCTAATTCCCATGGGTCATTAATCCTAATTTATATCTCCTAAACATGCTTATCCACTCCTAATTATAAATCTCCATTATCCCAAATTCACTAGGATGTAGTCTTATCCCAAAATGGAAAGCTATATAAGAACCTAGTACCTTCACACCAATCTACACCATGTCCTTGTAAGATATTCATACTCAAGAGAGCATTTCTATCATTAGAAGGCTTTCCAAATCGAGAAAACCCCAAACTTGCTAAAGTTAGTGAGAGAATATTCATTCATGGATTTTATTCCATTTTGAGGATATCTCTTCCCTTTATCAAGCTCCTTGATTATTCGTGGCTTGCGTTCAGCTTGAAAGAAAGAACCCACTCATCAAAATCACATCCACATAATGAAGGGAGGTTTTCATTCTTATTTCTAATATTTGTGCAAGTTTATTTAACTTCTTTTCATGTTTTATCCTAATTTATTTGTTTAAATAATTAGGCTAGGATTTACTTTGTGTTAAGTCCTTTGTTAACCATTCTAAATTATTTAGCGTGCTTACATCATCTTAAAAAAAGGAGAACCCTTGTAATTGATTAATAGATAACAAAATGAACATGCAAAGGTGAAACCATTTCCCTCAATAAGTTATAGTAACATACAATTTTTTTAGTGAATTTCCCTCATTGGAATTTAAATTTTGAACTTGTACAATAGAATAAGACATTCAACTAGCCTAGAAATTTATGGAGATTAGAAAACTCATATATGAAAGACCTCTTGTTCAAAAAGTCAACCTCAGTACACATGGAGTACAAATTGCATGTTGATTTCACACTAATAACAATCTATATATTTACAACATATAAGGGGCATATATGCATGGACATGTAAGTATTTGAGAGGATACCCTCATAAATTGTGTATAAGTAGGATCATATTGATCATTGGTGCAATGCAAGTAAAAATAAGATCATGTGAAATGAACCCAATATATGCTACACAAGTTAACAATGAATATAAAGAAGTTACACTTTGAAAAGGAAATTGAGATGATGCGTAGGTTTGTAATAATTAAAGAAGTTACAAAAGTATGAGCTTAACTGAAACATTTAATATTTGTTATAAATAAACGTGTTATTTATGTAATACAAAAATATGTATTTTTATTTTTGTTATCTCCATTTATTTGCAGATTGTTTTCTATTTTGACAAAACATATTATGATGCAACTAAAGTTTTTTATCCTAAATATTATTCATATATTAGCTCTTTTCATCATTCCTTTTGACATTTACTTGAACATATCTAAAATGAACTCTACTAGACTTTTGTATTATACTAATGTGATGGCACACTTGGTCCATAACATTTTTGTTCTCCCATGTTATAGGAAATCGTTTAATATAATTTATAGTCCCTCCTAAATTTTGAAGTATAGCTTTAGTGAAAATTCTGGTCTCAAATTAAATGATTCCCTTCATTCAAAAACACTATGGACTATATTTTTGCAAGTGATATAGTACTCTTCTAATTATCCTATTGGAACCTAATGAGATGGAAATTCTATGAAATAGAACCTTAAATATGCTTGCTAGCATAAAAATTAAATATTTGATTGGATGTGATTTAATACATAGTTATACAAGTATAATGAATCAAAGAAAACCTTCTCTTGAAGGTCACTTTTTGTTGAATCCTTACATGGAGTCATATCTATTGTTTTATCATCAAATTTATGTAATTTAAGTATAGCAAAAATATTAGGGTATTTATAATAGTTATATTTCATCCAAATAGACACATGAATGTAATGTTGGAAGATATCTAAATTCATGCATTCATTGGTGAATGGTCTACAAAGAAGATTCTAGATTTTATCTCAAAAATCATGAGTGAGATATAAGGGGTGATGTAAATTTGTGTTGAGTTTATTATACAGAGTTATAAATATAATATCAAAAAATATAATACCTCATTCAAATTCTACATAAATTTGATATCATTTGAAAAAGAACCAATTTTTTTGTATAATGACATGCAGAGTACCTAGATAACATAGAGGAGGATGGAAAAAATTGGGCATGGTATGAAGCTAGAAGAATGAGAAAAAAATACACTATCAATTTCAAATTATAATTTTGTTGTTCACTCTCACTCGACCTAAACCTCACATATGTTTGCAAGGTTGATTGGTCAACCAACCAATGATAAATCCACCCCAAAAAGTTGTAAACAACCCATTGGTTTTTGATCAGTCAGGTTTAGAGTGATTTATTTGTAAAATTATGGGCCTAACATTTAACAATATTATAGAGCTCAAAGAGTTCTGGGTAGGTTGGGAGGTATGGAGATATTTGCAGCCGATACTAATGTAAACCTTTGCATTGAATTTATGAACTATGTCATACATAATAACTGAGTTATACATCAAAAGGGAAACTCAATCAAAGAAATTTTAATGCTCAAGAAATTATTGTTAAGAAACCTCCACAAAAAATTAAAGGAATCTTGAACCATGTATATGAGGAAAGTAATCTATGACCATCTTCCCATGCCTACAACAGCCACAGGTATTCTATAAATATATGGTAATAAAAAGGTGAACAATGTTGGTGGACCAAATACAAGGACACATAAAATGCAGTTTTCCTGATAATCATTTCTTGTAAATTCTCAAGTATGTACATATCCTACGTCAAAAATGTACTTATTTTAATAATCAAATCACAAAATATTTCCTTAATTGGAAAAAAGGGACAATCGATCAAGAGGTTGAAGATATAAAAATTTGTCTTTGACTATTTTGTGGAGTAAAAAAAGTGTTGTTGACTACCCAAATGGTATTTTTAGTGGAATCACTTCCAAAAAGGCTTTACTCTTTCAGGAAAGGAGTCCCTCAATTAGAGATATGTGTGTTTATTTTACATTATAATTATTTTTTATATAATGAACTCAAGGTCTTTTGGGCATTGGTGAGTTACAAGTAGTTTGTAATCATCAACCCAAGTTTAATTCCCATTGAGTTCATTGGATACTTTTAATAAGTGGCCATGGGGAAACCTTGAGATAGGGGTCAAACTTCTCCATATGGACCGAGTGGAAAATAGTGGGGCACTCCGAATGTAGATTTCTTGGCGGACATTAAGGACCCAAGCCCACCCCCATGTCCCACTTAGAGAAAGTGCTCCTCCACGACTCCAGTTCATATCTCTGGTATAATTAAAGTGTTTACCATCCAAAGTTTGGGTGCAAAGGTGTGGCCTGATGGTGGGGCATGAATGCTCTCCATTTAGCAACCTAGGTTCTAATATGCTAGGCCCTAAGAGATCAGTTAATCTTGCATTTACATAGCTGGTTGGGAGGATTTTCCCTACATTAGTGCACCATGAAGTGTGTCAGGTCGTTGGCTCATTAACTCTTGGAATATCTACAATAATTATTTGTTATATAACAAAAATTTCAACCATTTTATGGGATGGTGGTTTTAAATCATGAAATATATTTACTCATAAATATGAAATTAAAATTTAATTAGATTTAAAATGGTAAACTTATATTTTAATTTTAAATTATTTGTAGTGTAATAATTCATAAAAGGAGTTTAAGAAGAATTTTTGATTTCATATAAAATAGAAATTGTATGTGAATTGTATGATGAAAATGTCAAAGGGATATATGGAAGAAGTCAAAATTAAGGGAGATAAATATTGGGAGAGGAAGGGATGTGAAGTAGATGGGGTTTGAGGTGGGATAATTGCATGTGTTGAGAACTTGTAATGGGGAATTAGTTTGAAACTAAAGCCTCAGAAAATGATATGGAGTAACGCTTGCTTCATGTTAAATTTTGTAGGCCCCCATTTTTAGTTATAAGATTGAGTAAATGTAGGGAGGAAGGAGATAAATGAATAACCATCGATAATCAAGCATTCCCAATAGAGGTTTGTATGAGAATATATTTTGTTCTAAGTTTTTTTTCCATCTTTAAGGTCATCAATTGAATGAAATTTAATTTGGTAGTTAGGGTGAAGATATGAATGAAATGGTGGAAATTAAATGATGGATATTACATACTTGCAAGCCTTGAACCTATTCAAAAGCTCGTATTCTTCTAGCATAAAGAGTATCTTTTATATACACTCCACCTCATAGTTTTGATGTGTAGAATTTATCGTATCAAGCTTTGTTATTTTTTATTTCATGGCATCAAGGATTTTAAGTTGTTTAGTTAAGTAACTATGTAAACAACAATCAATAAGTGAGGCCCTTACATGAGTGGCTAAACCAATGAAAGGTAGTTTTTTTTGGTGTTAAGTGTTTTGACTAGGAAATGTTTAATTTTTTGGATCAGGTAAAGACGTTAATGGAATTATATAAATAGAAAGGTTGAAACTAAATACCCAGATGTCCCACACCTAATCCATAAAATAGATTGTTCCTACCCAAATAAAATATTCTATTCATTCTCCATTGTATTGTCTCCATATTTCTTTCATTATTCACATGAGTGTGATTGGTGCTTTAAGTGAAAAAAAAGAGGAAAATTAAAAAGTTCAAAGGTAGGAGTGTAGATACTAAATCATGCACTTGGGTAAATTTCTAGGGACTAATCATATGCATTGCATTTATATGCTTCCTAAGGGATAAAATTACTAATTGATCACTATATATGGCATCTTAGGTTCCTTTATAGTATCCTACTTGGCATAGCACACCCTACTACCCAGTCTAACTTTCGATACTTCACTTTTTCTAGAACACCAACGCTTATCTAGGATTCTAGTACTGAGGCACCCTGGTCTAGCTTCTTCATGTGTTTCTGTTATTTTCTGGGTTTGACTGCAACTTCTTGTGTCCCATTTTTACCATTTCTCAACTTTGTGCGTATGATGGTTCCATGCATCCATGCATAGGACATATCTCTTTTCCTATTAATGTCAGGCCAAAAAATATTCATACGGTTTTATTTATCATTGAATTTCTAGTTCAATACAATTTCTTACTAGGTAGACCATGACTTCATTCCATGTAATCAATACCCTTTACAATGCATTGATGTGTTAAATTCTTACATGAGGTTGTAGAATATACAATTTTCAGTGATCGTGAACCATTCAAAAATTGTAATTGTGGTTCAACAACTACCCTTCCTACTCCAACATCTATTACTAATAATGACCCATAACCCATGGATTATTAAACTCACTTGCCACCACTTGAAGGTACTATTTGTATGTTTGACACTATCTCATCCCCATCATTTCCCCCTCTCGATTCTATAAATTCTATGGTGTTTTATCGGGGGCATGTCTAAACATTAGACATTGTTCCACCTACTTCACTTTCTCATGTGCAAACACCATTGGCTTGTCCTCATTTTGCATGCATGATTTTCATGAATAATTATTATTTGGAACACACTCCATTTGATCCTACTTACTCCAATATTATATTTACACATGATGGCTTGACTCAGCTTGGATTTTCCTTTGATGATATCTATCCTCCACCTCATGATCCTCATCTCTATCATGTATTTATCAATATTACATATTATTTTGGTCTTCACGTATTTCACCTCACATTATTTCTTACACGAGCTCCTCACACTTCTCCACTTATAATGGGGTAGTATTAGCTTGACTACATTATGGGAACTTTAGATCCTCATCATACTAATATCTCATTTCATATTCCCTTTGGTCGTGTTTTCATTTGTAATGATTCATTTGTTTTCTATTTACAAAATCTTACTCGATAGTATGCACATGGTTGTCCACTACTACCTTTCGTTGATGAATATTATGCTATGGGCATGTATAATTTATGCCTAAATGGATCTTTACTCAATCAGCCTAATCCTATTTCTTACCAAGACTCTGACGCTTCTCCATTTAGATTTGACTATGACAATGATGATCTTCTAGACGATATTACATGATATTATTCTCCATCGTGCACTTGGGGGCATCATTCTTACTATTTTCCCCCCTTCTAGCATCATCAAGAATTTTTTTCTTCTCTCACAACACTTCATAATTTATATTTCCTCTTTCTTATTCATCATATACAACTTAATACACTACTTGTATAGAAGAAAAATATGTCATAGATTTATAGACAGTGAAATGTGTAGTGTGTGAGGTTCATGTATGTAGTATGCCCTCAACATTCAATTGTGAACATACTTACACTTTAAACACCCAAAGTACATCCTTTTAGCATCACATTCTCAAATAACACATTGCACACTTTTCTAAAACCTTCTTCTTGGAAATAATACTATTTTATTCTACAATATATGCTTCATGCTCAAATATTTCTAGCGAACGCATCATTATGCAACAACCACTCTAGTCGCATGATTCATACTCGATTGTTGAGGGTCTAAATCTGAAATGAACCTCACCTCAATCAAAACATTCTACATCTTGCACTTGGTATTCATCATCAATATTTCTAGCATTTTCTACACATCATTCTACATCTCAACGTGTAGACACCCAAAACTGGGTCGCAACCCTTTAAATCCCCTTCAACTAATTAATTCAATACTATTCCCCCACTATACCCACTTACACATATTATAATTAATTTAATTACCTACCTCACCTAGCCACCTCACCTAGCCACCTCACTTATCCACCTCACCCTAGACCCATTCTAAGCCTATTAATTTCCCTAGACCAAGTCCTCACTTATCCTAGTCAACGAGGACTTATTATAACCCTAATCTTAATGGCCTATTATCCCTCTAACAAATTTACAACTCCATTTACCACAATTCCAAACTTCTAACCCAAAACTAAAATCTCAATCATGCAAAATTTAGGAAGAATTGGGCTATTTTAAAGAAAATATGACCATTTCTCCTTAACCGATGCCGATTATTCCTCAGCCAACGTTGATCACCTAACCATCGTTGGTTACCTTACATAAGATTTCTTAACTTTTTGTTCACGTTCTTAATCTACTTTTCTAGCTCTTGCGACATTACATATTGACTCTCAATATTTTTAGTGACCTTGCGACATACTAGAGACCTATATATCATTCATAAATCACACCATTCATCTAGAGATTGATCCAGAGCTCCATTGCACTAATAGGGAAGCACAATGTCCTCCTGCCGCTACTGCAATCATCACCATCACCTACTTTCTACCTGAATTCCACAAGTAAGTATTATTTCTTCCTTTTCATTTTCAGAAGATTATTTATTTTATTATCTATCTATTTCATTCCATGTTCTACCATACTTGGATCTCTCCCATAGTACCTTCATCTAACTATTTTCTTGTTCACCCTTCATACCTTTCCCAAACACCAATCTAATCACCTTCGAGTCCTTACAAAAATCCCACAATCTTACCTAAACTCCCTTAACTCTATCTACAGTCACAAAGAGTGCCCAAAACCCCATTTTTAATATTATTACCATATTTCCCCTACCAACACCAATCACCCAATCGGCATCGGTCCATTACTAGTAGCCGACATCGGTCACCTAACCAGTGCTAGTCTCTATGACTGATAACTTTCCCCTAACCAGCAAGCTTCCAACTCACTCAAAACCTCCCAAAACCCCACCAAATATCACCCAAACATCATCTATAGTCTCTGTTAGACCTGTAAACCCATACCAACCTATAAACCCTCTGTATTTAATCAAACATTTTCTATTACATTAAATTTAATTTTTGTATGTTATAGGAGATACCTAAATCTTATCAACTACAATAGGATTCATTTATTTACAATATTTCTTTACATTAATTTGGTTACAACAGTTGATTGAAAGCCATTTAAGGAAGCATCATGCTTCCCAAATCTAGCCTTCACTAGGTAGTCCACTGTCATTTGGTATTTAATATCATTTGGTGGTATTTTTGTGTTCTTAATAGGCCATTCCTCTTAGCCAAAGGGAATCTCTTCAAAATCAACTTGTTTAATATTCTACGTGCGCACACCTTCTTCTATTATCATAGGTATTCCTCCTCACTCTTAGATATTATCTGTTTTATCTCTACTTTGTGGTGAAACATTTTGGCATGCCTGGTGGGACCCATATTTCAAGTTCTTTGCATTGTGAAAAGTTCACACTAAATCTCTCCCTATAAATCTTCCTTTCTTTCTATTTGTCTAAAAGAAATTTTTCCTTTAATGCTTAAAAATAACATTTCTTCTTTTCTTCTGAATTACATTTAGTGAAAGATCATTCATTCATCTTCCTATTCTCCATTTTCTACATCAAATGTCATTTTTGATTTGATCTTAAAATCTATGCATTTCATATTTTGAGTGTTGCATTAGATCACATAGATTTAATTAGCAATCACACAGTAGAGGTCGTGACCACTTGGTGATTGGATTTAGATTAAGCGTATTTCACATTTATGCACACACTCCTATGCCAAACCACTTAAATAATTTACACATTTCTTAAACACTCCCTTTCCAATAAGAAGTCGTCAAGGATTTAACAACTCATTGATAGTGGGCATCACCTAGTGTTCTAGCTAGTTTTTCATATTAGAGTTCGGACCACAGCTACTGAAACATATATCGGGCCTCTTTATCCAAAACTAACTTGAAACTAGCCATAGATTTCTTATAGGGATATTTCACCAATAATTTTTATGACTTCTAGGATGAAACAGATAGAAGGTAAATGGTTAAGGAGGAATACCTATGAGGTGAAGGTTGAAGGTAGAATGCATGCATTATTAATGTTATCCAAGTTGATTGTAGAGAAATCCTTTTTGTCTAGGAAGGAATACCTGTAGATGCAAACTAAGACCATAAAAGAGTATTAAATAGCATATGAAAATTGACTGCCTAGCGTATGTTAGATCTAGGAAGCATGGTGTTTCTTAGAAAGGATGTTAATCCATCATTTAATAACAATTCAATGTGAATAAGAAACTAAAATAAATAGGTCTTATTGCAATGTAATGATTTAGGTTTCTCATACACACAATACACTAGATTTTATGCTAGATATTAAAATAACACTAAATCTAATTAGAACCAGGGTTTGTTTACATTAGGCAGGTCTTTCAAATGTCTGGTAAGGTTTTTGAGGCTGATTGGTTGAGGTCAGGGTTAGTTTTGGGTGAGTGGGAAGCTTGCTGGTTCAAGAATATAAAATGACATAAAGACTGAAATCAGTCAGGTAACCGATGTCGGTTCAGGGATGAAACCGACAGTAGTAGGGTAAACCGACATTGGTATGGGAAATCGGCAATAAATTAATAAAAAATGGTTTTTGGGATTCTCTATGATTACAAAGAGAATGAGGAGGATGTGGTTAGGTTTGTAATATAACTTATAAGACTCGAGAATATAAAGGGAGAGGTCACAAAGGGTGAAAGGGCTTGAAATGGTTGGGTTGGTGGATTAGTGAGAAGATGGAGAAATCTAGATAATAGTAGAAACTAAAAATAATGGAGGAAAGAGATTTGTAATAAATTAAGCACAAATGATTAAGATCACATTACTTACTTGCTATTATGAAGATCTTGTTACTGGATGGTGGTTGGTGATTGATTGGTGAGGTGGTAGCTAGTTTAGTATCGTGGCAGTGTGAATTGTGTGTTCCCGTGAATGCTCCAATGATCTAGAAGGGAATCCTTGGCCTGTGCTACTCTTTGATGGTGTGTAGATGTCATTTGGATGAAGAAATGGATCTAAGATCCTTGATTGATTGCAATAACACTCTCTAAAATCAAAATGACCAATCTGGGAAAAAGGTTGTAAAGTTGTATATAAAAGAACCAATGGTAGTTCATGTAACCAACATCGACCGAGGAAAAAATGGCGTCGATTAGGGAAAAATAGTCCTATTTACCAAAAATAGGAAGATCTTCCCATATTTTTCATGCTTTCCTCATTAAGACCACTTAGGAAAGTGTAGTTCACGTGAAAGAAGGCTAGAAGAACTTAGGAGAGGTCTAGTTAGGTTTATGAAGAAATTTTAGTTAGTTAGGTCGAGTTAGTGACTCAGCACTGGGAGTAATGACTCAATGTTGAAGGTGATGAATTAGTCATTGTGATTTAAATGCCCCTGGAATAGGTCTAGGGTGAGGTGTCATGATGAGGTGGAGGTGTGAGGGTGAAATTAATTTAATTAAAATAATTAAACTAATAAATAATGTGACGGTGAATATTAATATTGGGTGAAGGGGTCATGGTTAGTTAAATGCATTAAATTAATTAATTGAAAGGGGACCAAAGAAAGCGTGACCAAAATTTAGTGTCTAAATTTTCCCCTTTTTTGTGTAGTTTTTATTGGTAAGCGATGTTGATAAAAATAGGAATTTGGTGCCCCAGGTATGTGTAGAGGTTAGGTTCCCCGAGTATGGATGGACGTGATCCCCCTCAAACTAGGAACTGAGGAGGAGTGAAACAAAGCTGGTGAGTGATTTGATAAATAGGTAAATGATGAAAGTAAGAGTAGGGGGGTTTTAGGTAAGGGTAATCTCACATCGGGTAATAGGTAATGATAGTCTAATGCATGCACATGTATAGATCATGATAAGTTACTAGGTTGAAGAGCTTGCAAAATATACATAGTCAAAGATTGATAGGATTATTCAAACAAGGTTGAAGTGGTTCAGGTAGCAAAGGTACATGATATGGTCCTAAAGCACCACTAGGCCAGGTGTAGGAATGAGCAATAGGTTTTTTTCTAGGGCACCAAAGGTATGGTTAGGATAAACAACATGACATTAGGTAAGGTAAGGTCATTAGGCTGAACAATATGAGTATCACATCACCAGGTATAGCAAGTACACGAATTCAAGTGTCTCAAAAGGAGAGTTTCAGTTGGGTGATTTAGGAAAGGTCATAGGTAAGGCCACGTGAGGGGAAAAAACATGCCCAAATTGATGGTGAAGTTGGGTGAGAAGTAACAAGGTCATGAGGGTGAGGTGTAAGGTCAGGTTCAACTTTGGGTTACGTGGAAATGGTTTTAGGTAATCAGATGTGGTGCAATATGGTGTAATGGGGTCAAAAAGGCTAACTGACATTGGTTATGGCCAACCGATGTTGGTCAAGAGAAACAAAGAGCGATGCACTAGGGCACAAGACTTATTTTGGTCATGGTTAATCGATGTCAATGAGGTCCGGGGTTGGTTAAAAAAGAAAAAATCCATGTTTTACGGATTCATTATAATATTTTTTTTTATAGAAAATGATAGTGGAGAAAATTTTCATCTCTTTCTAAGGGATAAAAGGAAAAGTTTATTTTCCAAGCTGAGTTGGAGGTAGCTGAGTGTCTGGAGGAGTGAGGTAGACGGGTCCATGAGATCACTACGAGCGATTTGATTGGGTGGAGGACTAAGAGGGAAATTTACGCATGGATGAGGCAAGAGAGGGTGTTGGAGGACCACTCGTGCAAAGACTAGAGGTTCCACCAAGGAGGAAGCACCAAGTTGAGGTAGGAATCAATCTCCATTCATTATTTTTAAGTGAAATTTGATAAAAGTATAAAATGGGGTGGGAAATTTATAAATTTGAAATTTGGGTAAAAATGAATGAAATTGGGTATGGGAGGGTGAAATGTAGGTTAATTAGGTGGATAAATGAATTGGGGTGGGTCAAGGTGGGATTGAGATATAATTTAGGGTGTTTTATTAATTTTTTGAAATGTGGGGCATGGGGGTTTGGCCCTAGGGCCAAAACAGATAATGACACTAGTTTGGATTTGACTGACCTTCGCTGGGTATACTGGTGTTAATGGCTAGAAAGGGGACTGGTACTAGTTAGTTGTGAGTGATTTCGATTGAATGTAACCAATGTCAGTCAATTTTAAAGGAAGATATATAAGATGTATGTATAAGTGGATTTAGGTGAGATATACCTAGGAAAAGGTAGGTATGGGTATGGGTGAAGATAAAATAGATGATATATGAGGTAAAATAGTTAGGGAATAGATAGTCAGGAAGATCAATGTAGCTATGGGATATCGGTGGGGGTGGGGTAATTAGGTTTGAAGAAATAAGAAAAGTATTTTAGTACTTGACATTGTTAAGTTATATGGATGTAGGCATGGTATCAATTGACGATGCAGGATAGGATCCCACCATTAGTAGAGAATATGCATCCAATCATTACTGAGGATGAGTGGATGCACATGTGAGATGTCAGATTAGTGGGTATTAAGTGATACAAGTGGATCTAAAGATATCACAGTCTCATGGTTTCTCTCATTGATAGATGGGATGTAACGAGTAACACCTTCCATCTACCCACTAGAGAGATAACAATCATGCTAGAAGATGTTTATAGGATTCTACGGCTACCTATTGTTGGGGAGATAGTGTATTCAATATCAATAGATAGGGACTTCAAAGTGATGATTGCAATATTTGGGGAGATGGTGACTGACCTGAATGGGAATAGTATTAGTCTTGTTTATGGGGATGTGTATGTTTCACACCCATAGGAGATGTGGTTAACATTATTGATGATGGTAGCGGTGGGGTGTTATGCACTTCTAAATTCAGAGGGAGGCTGGTTTCCCAAAGGATTGATGGGAGTGTTGTTAGATATAATCGAGGATCAGGTCTATTTTACATGAGCATCTACATATTTAGTGCATCTATACATGGAGTTATGGGCTTACCAAAGGATGTGATATTACGACATTTGTTGTAAATTCCTATTGTACTATTGGGCATATGAGCATATTGTGGTAGTTTATCCATGAGGAATACTAGTACTAGATTGGCACCATGGGGGATAGAGGGTAGGTTACATGAGGTGGGTGGCCATAGGTGGTCATCCTTGAGTAGAGGAGGCAATTCTTGACATAGTATACTACAGGTGGCAGCTAGAGGGCTTGTATGCAATGGACATAGTCTGATGGTCCTATGTCAGTTTTATAGATTTTAGAGGGATGGCACAGGAGCTACAGGGGTTACAGTTATTACGGTGGATCTAGAGAAGATGTTTCGATGAGCATGAAATAATCCTGTTTGATAGAGTTTGATGTTAGTTTGGATTATAGTGGGATGTTTTTCCACCCTTCCCACAATACCATAGGGATGATGTGGAGAGACCTTTGTCTCCACCCCGACCCAAGACCCCCCAAGACATGAGGAGGTACCAGTGGATATGCGATTGAATGATGTAGGGATCATTGTGTTATATAGGAAATCATGGGCAGAGGAGTTATAGGAAGGACCAACACAGCTAGGTCAGCCAAAATTAGTCACAGTGATGGTTCAGATGGATTCCCTATAGGGATAGGTGACCATGCTGGGAGTTCAATTGATAGCAGTATAGGCACAAGTAATTACTTTGACAGGGTAGGTGACTACATTATAGGGTTAGTTGACTTCTTCCTGGGCATAGGCACATGTATAGGCACAGGATCCTGCAGGGGATGGTGTATAGGTAGAAGTGCTACAGGCACAAGTCACTAGTTTACAGGGACAATTGGCAGCCACACAGGCATAGGTTGTTGCCTTAAAGGTTCAAGTAGCTACATAGGTACCATCATAGGCACTGGGATAGGGCCCTCTATTGTTAGGGTAGAGTTCACAAATGGTAGTTAGGTCAATGGAACCACCCTAGACCATATCTTTGGTGATGTTAAGGAATACCCCTAACAAGACCTGATATTACAAGGACCATCTAGCCACTGCAAGTATTGATGTTCCCTCTTATGTCGAGCACAGGGCCTAGTAGGTAGCTAGTGAGTGGACCATATCCAAGACTCATAGCTCATGTAGTACAAAGGGTCTTCATCCCTAGAGAAAGGGTCTAGGTGAGGTTACCATCTCTTGGAGACTGGGCCTGGAAGAGGGAAAGGAGGAGGAGATGGAGGTTAGGCAAGGACCAATAGAGGGTGGAGAGATGCTGGCAGGGTGATTGACAGGGAGAGAGGAGGAAACACGTGAGATTTGATAGGAGGGTCTCAGGTGGGGCTGATTGGTTATGATATATGATATTGTATTATCATTTTGATTTTGATATATATATTGGACTGTGTGCTGAAGATTTTGTGAGATTTTATATGAGAGGTTTAGAGACACTTGTATCTCTGTGTACATATGTATTGATACACAAACATTCTCCCTTATATAGTTGATTATTATTATTTGATGGATGATATACTCTTTTTAATTTCCATTGTTATTGTGTATCATGGGAACTAGGTTAGTTAGGCATGCTTGATTCGAGGTCTTGTAGGAATGATGGAGTTAGGTATAGGCATGGTGGAGTCTAAGAAATTTCAAAGTTACTGATTTGTTGTCGTGCAAATGTGCAACAAGGATATTGACAATTTCTGAGCATGAAAACTATACCCCGGTGTCAAAGTTTTCAAGTTTTATCATTCCAAGATACCTCGGCTTTGTCCAGTAAGTCCAAGTGACCTTCCGACTAATTTTCTATCATCCCCCTAGGTGATTTAGGAAATTCCATTCATTCCCCCTAGGTGATTTCAGGAGTTCATTTGCAAACTACAAGAAATATTGGGAAGGGCTATCACTGGCCTTCCCAGGATGAGATCAACCCCTTGGAGTGGAATGAAAGGGAAAAATTCAACATGGAGGTGAATTTAAGACAATATAACATCATGTAAATGATTTTGGAAGGTTTAGGGAAGTTTTTAAAGACTTAGATCAGTCTGAGTGAAAAAAGGGTTCAAGAGCCTAGGCAGTTCACAGGCCTAAAAAAACTGCTGGGCTTAAGAAGAAGATTTTAGGAGCTCCAAATGAGTTATAATTAAAATAAAAATTTCCAAAAATATAATTCTAATCCCTACATGATGGTGAAATCATATGTTTCACAACACTTTGGCACATCAAGTTTGTATGCAGTTTTTCTCAGGCATAAGTGTAGTACAAAATAAAAGCACTGATTTTCTAGGGATAAAATGGAATAATAAATACATTATATCCCAACCATTGGATTCAAAAGGCCATTTCCAGTTAGGATTATATAAATTTTTTCTGAAAAATTCCATCGGAAGTTCACGTTATCACTGTCACAAGTACAAGACTTAGCTAAATTTTTGGACGACACGTGTCAGCTCCAGGAGCCTAGTGGGATTTTGTGTCCCTAATGTCCCTCAAGGTTGGAATTTTTTTTCCAGCCCACTTGAATCCCTATTAGCCCCCATGTGACCTTTGGTACCCCCATGTGACCTCCATACTTCATAGTTTGGCCCCCAGGTGCATTTTTGGAGCATCCATTCCCTGTCGTCAGATGAAACGCCATGTGTCAGCTCCAGGACCACCGTGGAAACTAATGTCCCTCATTTCCCTAAGGTGAGGGACATAAGAAATAGAAAAATGTGCTCATCCCCTATGGAGAGTCTTTTGGTCGCTCACGTGACCGACTTTCAACCCCCAGGTGCATTTTTGGAGCATCCATTCCCTGTCGTCAGATCAAGCACCGCGTGTCAGCTCCAGGACCACCGTGGAAACTGATGTCCCTCATGTCCCGAAGGTGAGGGAAATAAAACATGGAAAAATTCACCCAAACCTCTAGGAGAGTGTTTTGGTCACCCATATGACTAGTTTCCAGCCCCTTGGTGCTTTAAAGCTGATTTTGGAGCACTCATTCCCTGTCGTTAGATCGCCACCACGTGTCATCCTATTGACCACTATGGAATTTTATGTCCCTCACATCCCTAAGGTTAGGGACATAAAAAATTAAAAAATTCACCCAACTCTAACAAAAAAAATTGAAAACATTTCTAACTGTTAGTTGCTTCTTGTTGCTTCTCCATTACTCGACGAAAACTATAGAGAACACCAGTCCACCACTCCACCATTGCCAAAGTTTGAACCAAATCAATTATAGCACATTATCCTTCACTCCATGATGTCACATAGGTCTTGTAAGAATAATCCATTGATATAAGAAGAATAAAAAAAGAACAAAGAAGAAGCATAATGAAAATCCTCATTGCCATGAAATTGAAATTTGAAGAAATCTTCCAAACTGGAGCACAGATTGAAAAACCATTTGTTGCTCAGTTATTCTCTCTTGAAGGCCATTAAAAATCATATTCAAAGCTCCAATTTTCAGCAAGGGATTATTGCAGTGAAGATATCCTCTTTCCAGCTCTATAAAGGAAAAAGCTTGATTTCTCATCAAATCGGTCGTCTTATTGAAGAGAAATTTCACGTGAAACACCATAATGAAAAACCTATCACAATGGAGTTGATTTTGTTGCGAACTGAGACAAAAAACAGACCTAAAAATTTTAACCTCCATTAATGTCGACCATGACACAGTAGTGGAAAAAATCAGTGAGCTACCTCTCCACTTCTTAAGGTTCCGGTGGGTGAAATCACCTGAAAATTAGAGGAAACAATCATCGAAAAATCTAGTTTCGCGTGAACTAGTTTTTGCGCCATGAAGTCCCATTTTTTTAGGGATACAAAGGGCTATGTTTTTTATCATAATTATTCCATCTTCAAACAAATTTTCAAATTCCCAAAGATCTGATAGGATAAATCATATTAAAATTGGAGGGAATGATCGTTGAAAAATCTAGTTTTACGTGAACTAGGTTTTGTACCAGGAAGCCACTATTTTTTAGGGATATCGAGGACTGAGAATTTTGTCAGTATTCTTCCTCTGATGATGAAAACATAATTTTCCCACTTCTTAGGACAAAGGATTTACTCAAAATTTAGAGCGTGGAACCCTAGAATAAAACCCAGAATTTCAAGACCCGTTTTGTCGTAATTTGACATTCGTGGCGCACTTACTAAAAATAGCATGTCTCCTTGCATAGGGTTCTGTTACTTTAGGTAAGCCACCATTTTAAGATGTCATGAATAATTAAGTGAACACAGAGGGATCATCACAGGAAGGTCATCTCAGCTCACAATTCACACTTACTAAAAATAGTAAGTTACACTCAAAAAGTAGTTTTGGAACAATGGGAGTACAAGGATAATCATTCAGGGGGATATCATTATTCGGGAGGATCCTAGTAATTTTTCACAGGGAATTCAATATCTATCTTATTTTATTCAACTTGGAAAGTGTTCGTGAGCTAATTTGGAGGAGTTTCATAGTGTGCAAGGAGTTTGAAGATTCAGAGTTTCACTACATTTAGATCTTTCCTCAATGAGGATCAACAGGCTTCATCGGGTGACATCTCCTCTTCTTCTTCTCTCTCTATATTTCTCTCTCCTCTTCCCCCCAAATTTTTCTCCCCTTCAAATTTTTGAATTCTTTGTTGGGGTTTGCACTTTTTGATATGCATTTAAGTCACCTAAAAGTGACTTTAGAAACATAATGTAAATTAAGTCACCTTGATTTTATAAAAGGGGCTTAAAGATTTGATAGGATTATGAATAGTCTAAAGTTAGAAATAAGGCATATGGAGGGTCATGAGGAATACGATAAGTCACCTCTCATTCTATAAATTGCAATGCCATTCCCATTTCAAAGGGTTGCCAATTGATATTGTAAACTCAAGAGTGTATTGTACCTAGAGAAAGCAAAGGAGATAGCCATTTTCTTCTACTTTCCTCCACTCTCAAATTTATTCTATTCCCACACTATGTACAACTTTTGTTTAAGAATCAATACAAGAATAAGAATTTTGTAGCCTTTTAGATGATGAGATTTTAGAAACTATGAGTTTACAATCTTATCTCATCTTGTTACCATTTGTAGGGTTGTTTCTTCTCATAAATGCATGTGTTGAAGTTTCTAACTAGTGTGTGAAGGAATCTAATTTCCTACCTTTCCCCTATCTCATTTCTCACTCCCCTTTCCCACTTTTTAGAAAAATTATTCCCTAGCAAGAGATTGATAGCTTTATCGCAAGGTCGTTGGAATGCCCCTATTAGATCACTGGTCAAAAGGCCACCAAAGAAATCCACATTTTCTCACACATGCACATACGATAGCTATACCAGTTAAGTAGAGGGACTTAGATTCCCAGATCATTGGCATGAAATCCACAAGTTTTTCACCCAAAAAAATTTCTTGCCAACATGATATTATCGAAATAATGTGTTGTATGCATGTTGTGTTTAAATTTCCAAGTAATTGATATCATGGAAATATGAAATTATTTAAGTAGAATATGGTTTTGGTGATAAAATGGTAGGTATGTATGTTTTTATGATATATTAATTTCCAATTTTTGTGTAAATGGAAACTAACTAGGGTAGAATGTGAATGGAAATGGGGAAAATTGGTTAGGGGTAAAAGTGACGGAGATAACCTCCAAGGGTCCCATGCCCTCAGAGTGTTGCCTACATAGCCTCGATAAAAAGGGGCCTCAAGCTGATGTAGTTCTCCCATAAGCTAGGGAAGAATATGGTAAGGTAGATAAATGGGTCGGTAGGTTTTAGGCATGATTGATTCTAGTTCATTTAGGTAGGGTTGAGTTTAGGTCATTTAGGCAGGGGTGATTTTAGTGGGAGAGGAATTCCCAGAATGTAGGTGTCAAAGGTCTAGTCCTATGTAGCATAATCAATATCTAAGAAAAGAGGTGAATGGTAAGAGGAGATAAAAATTTACCTAATTGGTAAGATTATGAGTCTATCATACCAAACATTGGATTATGAACATAAGACCCTAAAGGCATTACATGATTGATTTTTCTAAGAGTGAAGAAAGTCACATGATCATGAAATTTCACATTTGAGGCACATCCCTTGAGTAGGTAGAAGGTTAGAAAGGAAATACAGTGAGGTGAAATGGGTTGTTTTAGCCTAACCTTGATGTGAGACAACATGCCTCTTCTGCAAGATACCCAAGACCAAAATAGGTAAGTCCATGACAAAAAAGTTATATTTTTTTGTTTGCTTTTGTTTTATAGACTGATCAATGTGGGAAGTCTATGTGGGATGAATAGAATTTCTCCTTGAGGTCTTCATGAAGTTGATTGGTGTGGGAAGCTTCAGAATATTTTTATTTTATTTTTTCATAAATGGCATTTTTTTATATACTATTTATAGTAGGGCTAGATTTGTATAGCTATCCTTCAAGGGAACAATCTATTTATAGCAGAAAGATGGAAAGATAGATGTCCTTTTGGAGGTATTCATCTATTTACAAGAAGTTTGACTCAATGAGTTGAATTTTAAAATCCCGTATATTACTTTTGAATTTTTTGGACTTTTAGGTCATGGACAAGATTATAAAGGAGTATAGGATTCTTTTAAGAAGACAAAACCATAATACATAGAGGTTAGCTATGAAAGAGAGATTTTAAGTGATGAACAACCATGGGATTCAATCCTAAAAATGATGAAAAGTATCCATGAGAATCATGCCATGAGTAGAGTTGTGGTACTCATATTTAAGATAAGGCTAAAAGGTGACGGATAATCACATGATTCTTGTTTAGTCATTGATCCTTAAAATAGGTAAGTGGAAGGTGAATTTTGCTCAAGGGATGAGCATTTAATAGATAGAAGGTGATATAGGACTTGATTCAACAGTAGAATGATTGAAGATTTAATTAATTACGGGGATTAGGTTCATGTTTACCTTCGAGTGAAGATAAATCATAAGAACCCAATCCATAGGCATGAGTAACAATGTAGGGTCCAAGCCAATTAAGAGCAAACTTGCCCCATTTACTTTTCTCTGCTTTTTTTACATGTTGATTTTCCTTCAGGACAATATCACTGACCTTGAAGGTTATTTCTTGGACATGTTTATCGTAGGCATGTTTGATATGATTTTTATAGATTTGAAGTTGATCGACAGCATTTAGACGGTTTTCATCTAGTAACTCAATCTGTACCAAATGCTCCTGGCAAAAAACATCATCGTTGAGCATATATTTGAGCAAGATATGAAGATATGGAATTTGGAATTCAAGGGGCAAGATGACCTCTATACCATAGACCAAAGAGGAAGGTGTGGTAGCAGTTGAGGTGTGTATACTAGTGCGATAAACTCATAAGCTAAAAGGAATGTGCGTGTGCCAATCCTTACCAGTATCATCAACCAATTTCATAAGAATAGTTTTATGGTTTTCTTATTTGATTCAACTTGGACATTTGTTTGAGGATAATAAAGTGAAGGAAAACTGAGTTGAATGCTGAAGGCATCACAGAGTTTTCATAGGGTTTTATTTTTGAATTATTTTTTGTTATCAGTGATGAGAACACCAAAGAGAAAAATGATGTGATGGTTGATGAATTCATATATTTTCTCCAATTTTTTAGAAATGATAGGTACAACTTCTACCGATTTAGTGTAATATTTGGTAGTGGTAATAATCCATTGATGTCATTGGGAAGAATGAGGGTTAATCTCTCCAAAACTATCCAAACCCCATTAAGAGAAAGGACAAAGGTTTCGTGCAACTTGTAAGGTGTGACTAAGGGTGTGATGAATATTAGCATGTTGCTGACCCTTCACACAATGCTTGACATAGTTACAAAAATCATATTTTAGGGTTGGCTAGTAATAGCCAAGGTAAAGGATGCACTTAACGAAATCTAAGCCACTAAAGTGACCCCCACAAATATTGTCGTGAACTTCCTTGATGGTGTATGGGATTTCAAAAATTGTAGAGCATTGTAAGAGGATACCATCAAAGCCATGTTTATAGAGAAGACCACCCATGATGAGATAATGAGAGACACTTTTGATAAAGGCTCATCATCCATTGCGAGTAAGATCTGGACGTAGAATTGAAAGGGAAAGGTAGTCAGCAAACTGCTTATACCAAAGGTCACGTGGGGCAATTTCAATGTTTCCTACAAAGTTAACGTCTCAGAATAGATAATAAGGTGATTTCAACCTTTGTATTGTGACAAATATTTTTGATTCAGAGGGTGAAGCGGGTATTTAAGAAGAGAGACAAGCCATTGTGTCTGCAAATTTATTAGTGGAACATAGGGTGGTTTGAAGTTCATAATGGTCAAAGGTAGTCAAAATCATGTCAACATGATGCTTATACTTTTGAACTATCTCATTACAACACTATTATATACCATTAACTTGGTTTACAACTATTTGATAGTCACCAAAGATATTAATTGATTTAACATCTAAGGTTATGGAGGTTTGAAGACCTAACACGAGTGCTTCATATTTGGTGATATGGTTAGTACAATAAAAATATAGTTTGAAAGATAATGCAATAGGCTCACCATCAAGAAGAATGAGGGTAACTCATGCACCACCCCCATGCTAACATTTAGAACCATTGAAGAATAAGGTCATCTGCTAAAATATATTGTCTAGGGAGAGGGTAGAAATGGATTCTTCAGGGAAGAAGTTAGAAGGTTGGTTTCTAGAGAGAGATGTGTCAATGAGTTGGTCAAAAATGGTTTATCCTTTATAGATTTTTGATGTATGAATTCAAGATCTAGGTCTACAAGAAACATGAGGTAATGTGCAGCACGTTGATGTTGGTAAGCCTTAGCAAACATGTAATGTAAGGGATCAGTATTAGTGACAATGATAGTTTTTTCGTTAAGTAGGTAATGGTGAAGTTTAGTGGTGACAAAAACAAAGCCTAGGCAAAGTTTTTTAGCAAGAGTATATCTAGTCTCGTAGTCTAAAAGCATTTGGCTTATATAATAAACCACTTTCTCCCTGTGTTGCCCATCACGATGAGTGAGCATGACACCCAAGGAATGATCAGTATGAAAAATGTAAAGTTAAAATGGTTATTCATCCTTAGGTGGAAAGAGCACATGAAATTAGAGGAGGTATTGTTTTAAGGCGTCAAAAGATTTGTGGCATTCATCATCCCATGTGATGAATAGATTACAAATTTCCTTGCAAACTACGAAGTTGATGAAGGTTATTAGGTGGATTCATCTTGAGAATAGCCTTGATTTTATTAGGATCAACTTCAATGCGACATAAAGAAATGATAAAACCAAGTATATTTCCTGAGAGAACAGTGAAGACACACTTCTTAGGTTGAAGGAAAATGTAATATTTGATTAGAAAATCAAAGACAACCTTAAGGACTGCAAGGTGTTCAGACTGATATTTATATTTGGTAAGAAGATTGTCAATGTAATATTATAATAGGTTATGAATGATTTCATGAAATATATAAGTCATAGCCCGCTGATATGTAACAACAACATTTTTAAGGCCAAAGGGCATGACATGATAGAAAAAGGTATCCCAAGGAATGATGAACTTGGTTTTGTGTTGATCTTCTGAGGAAAGTAATATTTGGTTATAATCTGAGAAAAATTCCACGAGTGATATCACCTCATGGCTGGTGGTGAGATCAACTAGTTGAATAATACTAGGTAGAGGAAAATCATATTTGGGGCAAGCCAAGTAAAGGTCATGGAAATCTATGTAAATGTGGAGTCCCCCTACTTCTTTTGTGATGAGAACAATGTTAGAGATCTATTGGAGATAATCAATGGGTAGAATGAAGGAAATGGAAAGGAGGCACTAGAGTTCTTATTTGACAAGAAGTGAAATGTGAGGATGTATTTTTCACATCTGTTTTTTCACAGGTTATACATCAGGAATGGTTACGATATTATGGACCACAATGTTTGGGTCAATACCAGGCATATTAGTGTAGAACCAAGGAAAAGCGTTGTTATCATCCCGGAGGAAAGAAATGACATATTCATGTTCAGTAGCATCTACAGATTAGCCTATTTTTAGAATGTGCGGGTCATCCTGACTGTGAATGTTGATTTCAATGGTTGATTCATTCAACATTGTTTGTGTCTATGTTGGTAAGAAAATTTATTAGGGACAAATTGGTGGTTATCTTGCTAACGCTATGGGATTCTAAGTCTCTCTACTTAACTGGTGCAGCTGTCGTATATGCATGCGTGAGTGAAAATATGTTTTCTCTAGGTGGCCTTACAGTCAGGGATCCAAAAGGGGCACTCAAATAACCCTATGACAAAGATAGAAATGTATTGTTAGGGAAGACTTTTTATGAAGACTAACGTTATAGGTAGAAAGTCATATTCATGCACACACTAGTTAGAAATTTCAAGACATGCATTCATGAGAAGAAACAACTCTACAAATAACAATAAGAGCAAATAGAATTTATTGATCAAAAAGTATCAAGAAACCCCTTAGCCAAAGAAAGATAGAAAATCCTTACTCTTGTATTGATTGCTTAAACAAAAATTTTATAGAGTATGAGAATGGAAGACAGTGAGAATAAGGGAAAAGTGGATAACTCTTTTCACTCACAAGCGAGAAAAATATTTCTCATGAACTTATAAAAATACAATCAGGTAGAAGAATTTTAGAATTATAACCCCTTAAAATGAAGAGATCATTACAATTTATAGTAACCTATAATTTCCTTTCACCTCCCTCACATGAATCTTAATTTCCATATTCCACTCGTGACCTTTCTTTTTCCATGAGTTAAGTATTTATCTTATATTTTTAGAAAATGCTTTTTACAAATTTAAAATAGGTCACGTAAGTGAATAGGATGAAATAGAATGATGACGCATAACGAATAATTAGAATGGAGATAGAAAGAAGAGAGGGAAAGAAAGGAAGAGGGAAGGGATAGAGGGGAAAGCACTCCTCCTGACGAAATTCTTTGAATGCCTTGATGCAACCATGAACTTTTAGTAAAGATTTGTGCCACTGATGATCTTCTACACTGATGAAGATTGCTCCCTTGAATAACTTTGAATCATTTTCCCAATCTAGTGATGACCGCAAGCTTTATGATGCATGGACATCCTAGACCATAGGATGAGTTTTTAGAAACATTTTTCTAATGTTTTCCATTGCAAGCTCGACATGAACACATACAATGCCAATGATGACCCTCCTTGGAACTTGGTTGATGAACTCCTTGACTCTTTGAAATCATTCTGATCAACTCTTTTTAAATCACCCAAATTTTTAAGTGATGAAGATGAATTCACATGATGTGCCTTGTGATGCCCTGATTTGTAATATGAGATGATTATTCCAAACCATGAAAAATTTCCATCTTTTCATGATTGATTACACTTGAGAAACTAGACCAACATGTGCACTAGAAATTCATGTTTCCTTAACACTTACTATATTTCAAAGGGAAAACTTACTATATTTAGTAAGTGTCAAAGTTTGACTTTCTGGACCCCAAATGGTGATATTGACCTGAATTAGTAGCCCTCATGTTGTGTTGTGCCAAAATTTCCCTTTGAGAACAACTTGCTACTTTTAGAATATGAGCCCATGCTCTGATATTCTGGGACATATCACCTATCTCACTACAGTTTCACCTTCTGAACCTTCTACCATATTTCAACCTCCTATGTTCATGAGATATTACTATTTTTAGCACATTTCTATTTTTAACAGATTGCTATTTGGGGACCTACTATTTTGGCAAGAAGTGATTTTTGGTCTTACTTTCCATTTTACCCCTTTTCTGATTGTCCTGAGTGATCGAGCTTGAAATTTAGTGGGGATCACCATTTATAGCATGTGAGGAAGTATAACATATTATATTTTTATTAAATTATGAAAACAAGCTCTATTTGCGATGAGAACAATTGTTTTAGATTCGGCTCTTCATCACGAACTCATGTTCTAATTCTCACCGTGATTCACTTACTAGAAAGCTCAGAAATGAAAAATGAAAATTTGTGCCTACTAAGAGCTTTAGGTATGGAGCTACTAGGGAACAATACTGATAAAAAATCAGTCCTTCATATCTCGATAATCTGGTAACTTCATCGTACAAAAACTAGTTTGAGAGAAACTAGATTTTTTGGAGACCCTTCCCTCTAAATTTCAGATGATTCCAATTGTCGTATATTTGGGAATTTTAAAATTTCTTCAAAGAGGGAAGAATGTCGATAAAAAGCATAGCCCTCTATATCCCTAAAAACTAGGTACTTCATGGCATGAAAACTAGTTCACGTGAAACTTGATTTTTCAACGATCATTCCCTCCAATTTTTGTCTGATTTCGCCCACTTGAACCCTGGAAAATGGAGAGGTACCTCACTAATTTTTTTTACTACTGTGTCATAGTGGCCATTAAATAGAGCTTGAATTTTTTTGGTTTGGTTTTTGTCTCTTTTTTTGATGAAATCAATTCCATTATGATAGGTTTTTGCTTCTTGTCTCACTGGTGAAATCTCTCTTCAATCTGATTGTCAGTTTGACGGGAATTTGAGCTTTATTCTTCGTGAAGTCGGAAGTGGAATTTATTTTTTGTGAGAATAAATTTCTGTGAATGGGAGGTTTGAATATGAATTTTTAATGGCCTTCCAGAGAGATGAAATCAACAACAGACAATTTGTCAATCCGTGCACTGGTTTGCAAGATATGTTTAAATCTTCATTTCACGATAATGGAGGTTTCTGAAGAATTCCTTCGCTCTTCTCTCTAATTCTTCATTACTATGGATCTTTTGATAAATATCTTATTTGAAACCTGTGCATACTCATGGAGTGGAAGGTTTTGTTCCATGGTAGAGCTGCTTCAAAAGAACAATGGTGGACTAAGGTGTTCTCTACAACTTTCTTCTGGTAATGGAGAAGTAGTAAGAAGCAGCTGGGAGTTAGAAAATTTTCAAGTTTGGAGTTGGATTTAGGGAATTTTTTTTCCATGACATCCCTCACCTCAAATTTATGTGAGGGACATTAGTTTCCATGGTGAGGAAGAATGTGACACGTGGCAGCGATCCGATGGCAGGGAGTGAGAGCTTCAAAATAAACTTTAAAGCACTAGGGGGATGGAAGCGGGTCACATGGGTGACCAGAAGTCTGTCCTAGGGTTTTAGGAACATTTTTAAAGGTTTTATGTCCATGACCTATGAGAAACATGAGGAAAATAAAATTCCATGGTGATCCTGGAGCTGAAACGTGGCAGAGATCCGACGATAGAGGATTTGAGCTCCAAATTACACCTAGGGGCTGAACTGGTAATCATGATGGTCGTATGGAGTTCTAGAGGTCACATGGGAGCTAGGAATATTTTTCAAAAGTTGATTTACCTGACCTTGAGGGATGTTGGGGACACAAAATCCAACCAAGCTCCTAGAGCTGACACATGTCCTCCCAAATTTTGGCTAACTCCCGAACTCGTTTTAAGAGGACAACTTGCAATGATGATAACTTGAGCTCCCAATGGATTTTTTTGGAAAATATTTATATGATCCTAATATTAAATGGCTTGTTAAATCTAATATCAGGGGTATAATTTCTTTATTATTCCATTTGATCCCTGAAAAATAAGAATTTTGATTTGGTACTCCACTTGTTCTTGAGAAAAACTTCTTGCCGACCTAATGCACCAAAGTGTTGTAAAAAAAATGATTTCACCATCTTGTAGGGCTTGGAATTATATTTTTGGAGATGTTTATGTTTTTTTTTTAACTCCATCTAGAGCTCACGGGATCACCTTTGGAAGCTCAGTGATTGTTTTGTCTTATGCACTGACTAGGCCTGTGAACCTTAATTTTGGAAAAACTACCCCAACTTCTCTGAGCCCTTCCAAAATCTTCCTGAATCACTTCCATGATTTCCCAAGACCTTTGAATCACCTCCATGTTTATTTTGGATTTTCTTCTCCACTCCATGGGGTTTCTCTTTCCCGAGGAAGCCTAATGATAGCCCTTCCCACGAATTCCTGTAGCTTGCAACTTTTAATGAACTCCTAAAATCACCTAGGGAGAATAAATGGAATTTCATAAATCAGCTAGGGGGATGAGATGAAACTAATCAAGAGGTCACTTGGATTAAATGGATAGAACCAGGGTGTCTTGGAATGATAAGATTTGAAAAATTGACACATGTGTATAGTTGTCATGCTCAGAAATTGTTAATTTCCCCAACTTCTCTGAGCCCTTCCAAAATCTTCCTGAATCACTTCCATGATTTCCCAAGACCTTTGAATCACCTCCATGTTTATTTTGGATTTTCTTCTCCACTCCATGGGGTTTCTCTTTCCCGAGGAAGCCTAATGATAGCCCTTCCCACGAATTCCTGTAGCTTGCAACTTTTAATGAACTCCTAAAATCACCTAGGGAGAATAAATGGAATTTCATAAATTAGCTAGGGGGATGAGATGAAACTAATCAAGAGGTCACTTGGATTAAATGGATAGAACCAGGGTGTCTTGGAATGATAAGATTTGAAAAATTGACACATGTGTATAGTTGTCATGCTCAGAAATTGTTAATTTCCTTGTTGCACATTTACATAAAAACAATTGGCTCTAGCTTGGGGACATGATATGGACTGAGCATAGTGAATACATGACATGGAGAATGCCATAATCTCAAAATAAATACTAGTGCCTTATCCATTAGGCCCTGAGGAGTCATGTACAACTTACAAGAGAGAGAGAGAGAAGAAGGATACACACACAAAACAAGGAGAAAAGGAAAGAAACCATGCACACATAAGGGAAAGACAAACACCACATGAATGAAATTATATACAAGGGGACGGAAAATTACAATGGTGGGAAAATGATATAAAAATATGCAACAATGGGTTGATAAAAGTACATGCCATCACAAAATAGCGGATTGAAGTATGACCATTGAAGCACAAAAACTATTATCTAATCAACCCATGATTTGGTGATGAATTTTCATGGCTTAAGAAGAATAAGGCTGACCATAATTCCATCTTAGTACTCATACTACATAAATAATGTTCTAACATCCAATGAACACTTCATCACTTTCTCAAAACTCATCTACCTTGATACTCCCGCTTTACATCCTACGACCATATAACACCGTTCTTCCATGTATTTAAGAGTGGGAAAATTTATCCTATCATGAAAACATTCATCTCCTTTGATTTTTGACTTAAAATTATCTCTTATATCAACAAAACACTTGGAAGGAGTGAGAAAAAATTGATTTTCTTCCCATTCAAGAACTTCCCCAAACATCCTCCTTTGTTTCTTTGAGCAAGTGTTTTCACACATGGAGCTTAAATCATTGAGATGAAGATATTCATCATCCTTGAGATATTTTTGCAGGATGGGAACATGTTCAAGGTGAATCTAAGCTTGGAGGATGGTGAGTGTAGTCTGATTTTGGATCATTTGGAAAGAATCATGCATACTCCCAGTTTTTTTTTTTGGAGAAATGGTTGTCAATATGCATTTGTTCGGAGTGCGCGTTGATATCATTTTCAAAATTACAGCTTTTGGTTTGGCCGTATGTGCATTATTTACCCTTCATTGGATTTTTCCATATGAACTCTTGTTTTGCATTGATGGACCATTCTGAAATGGTGGGAGCAAGCTGGTTTTGAATTATATGTATGAAATAGTTAGCAATGTAAGTAAATTTTAAACTAACACCTAGTAGCTTCAATACAATGCTAAAATAAACCTATGAATTATCATGCTAAGATCTTAAACAAAGCTAACCTATCAACATTTCTACATTAAACATGAAATGAACATTTCAAGCTAATATGTTAAACAAATTAACTTCTATCTCTTATTGAATGCTAAAATAAGATGAGATTGAACCTATGTATATCTCTAGCAATCAAAGAGTTGATTATGTTCTTGAAATCCCAAGGTTTCTAAGAATTGAGTCTTGTCAAATCATGGTTACAAGACCATTTGACATATATTCATATGACTTCAAAACTTGGGTGGATGAATACAAGAAATGGAGAAGGTGAGCTCTTCTAATGGAATAATTCTCAAAGATGATAGTTGGCTATAGTTTATGCTTTATGCTCATTTAGGAATGTAGGTGTAAATAAAAAGGTAGGATGAGGATTCCTTATATAGCCCAATGGATAAAAGAATCTCTACATCCCTCTTCATGTGGGATAAACGGAGAAGTTGGGTTAGTTGTGGATAATGAAGGTTTAGACAGGGTTGAGTCAACCTTAGGAGATTTTATTTTGTCCTTTAGTGACCCATGGGGTTTGAGGGGATTTATTAATTAACCAAAGTGATTAATTAATAGGTGTGCAAGCTTATAGAAGTTTTTTAGAGGAATAATTAGCATGAATTAGACTATGAGAGGGATTTAATCAAATAAATGATGATTTATTGATTTAATGGAAGAGGGAGATAATTAATTATCCTAGATAGAAAGGGGGATTAATTAATGCAAGGTCATTGATTGGTGTATTTGTTGGATAGAAGGGGTTAATTAACTAACGTAATGTATCTAATTAATGGTGATAGAAGAGGAAGTGAGAATTTATTGATGATATATCATCAATTTGTGGGAAAGGATAATTAGCACAATTTAATTATTTAAATTGCCCAAGTTAAATTATAGGTGTTTACATGAATATTCTCCCAATAGTGCTGCATATTTTTGTCATGTTCTGAACAACTTTCTTCGATGCAAATCAGCTCAATGTGTTCCCTGTTATATACTTCCATGGTAGAGGTTTTTTCTTCAAAACTAGAGATGTCCAAAGGAGATTCACAAACTTTTCTTCTTTTGCACTCATGAACTTCTTCGCACGATGTGAAAGAAAAAGACATGCTTTCATGTCCATACTCATCAACCAAAGTATTAGAGAAGTCATCAAGATTATCAAACTGCTCCATCTCAACATAAAAATAGGAAGCACAAATTGACTCATACCTATCTTGTATCTCCATGGCCTAGGTTAAGAGTTCAAGACTGAGTTGAGGATCTTCAGTTTCTTCTGCAGCCTTCAAGATATCTTGTACTAATATTTCTTTTGAAATTTCAATAGGCTCATTTTTATCTTCATTAGAAGAATATTCTTTTTGTTCCTCTAGGAGATGGTTAAAAAACTTATCCATATGGGCCCATGATTCATTTGAAACATCCTCATTCACCTCTTCCATGTTTTGCATTGCTAAAGATTCACTTTCTTACAAACATGGGCATACTTGATTTATGACACCTACTAACAAGGAGAAGAGGTCTAAGATTTGTGGGAAGGGCACTCCTTTAAGCTCAAAATCCATATCATCTTCTTTTTGGTAAGAAACAGGTAACTGTGTTGGGGTAGTAGTATGAGAAGAATTTTCAGCTACATCTTGACTATCCATTATTGAATCTTCTTGCTCAAGTGAAAGATGAAAGACTATGTTTTCACCATGATGATGATTCTACTCCCCGAGTGAATAGAGGTTGTGTTTAAATTTTTCATTCTCCTCATATTTGAAGAGAGAATGTGATTCTTCCATTTGATCATTCATGATTACATCAAGAAGAGATTTTGATTATTTGACTTCCTCCATTTCTTCATGCAACATTTTTACATCACTTAAAGAATGAAAATAGGAGGGAATTTTATCATTTACCATCTTTAATTCATCATCTTCGGACCATGATGTCGCGTGAATTTCTTGTACTTCTTCACATCTCTCCATTTCATCATTAATTGAAAGATCAAAACTTGAAAAGAGATCATCCATGCTTACTTTGAGTTGGCCATCTTCTTCATCATTAGTGGAGTCTTTGGAGAGCATTAGATCACCCATTATGCATCAAGGATCTTCCTTTATTGAATATATTATCCCCCCCATGGGATGTGACTCAAGCCAAATGGAATTGTTGAATGGTGATTCTATCTTCATCTCTTCTACTTCTTCCTCCATATCTTTGCTTTGGCTTTCATCAGGAGGTTCCATGACAAGATCTTCTTTAGAAGCATACAAGAATATTTCGGAAATGAAAAACTCATAGTATGGGTAGAAATCTGGGTCTTCTTCCATAGGGCGCATCTAATCTTCTTCCTCCAATTGATGTGGATATTTAAGATGTTCATATCTTCTCTATAGAGCTAAAGCATACCTCCAAATTTCATCAAAGACTTTGGGGTTGAAATTTCCTTCTATTATGCTCTAAATCCTTTCCACATATTTTCTTTTCAAAATATTCATTTCTTCATCACCATATGTAATGAATTCATCTAGAGAATGGTAGAAGAAGGAAAATGTTCTCAATTTTGTAGTGAGTTGTGCGAGATTGCAAAAATATCCATCATTGAATCTTGCATTGTATTGTCTTTCATCATCTTCTTGAATGCTGATTTTATCTTCATCGGAAGGCTCAAGGATAGGATTTTCTTCAGCGGAATTCAAGAAAATTTCAGGTATGAAAATCCTATAGTATGAATGATCTTAACGATATTACTCTATAGGAAAAATCTCCTCTTCTTCTTCCTTGCTATGGGCTGCTTCAATTTTCTCATTCATATCCTATAATAATTTGGCATATTCTCGAACTTCACACCTTATCTTATGTCCCATTTGAATCCATTCTTCTTCAGTGGTGATAGGTTCTTTCTTCTTTCCTTTTTTAATACTAGTTTGGAACCATGGTTGATCAACGATCTTCTTTTCCGGGAAGATATCTTCGTATTCTTCTTCACTGTCACTCATTAGTACTCTACTCCAATCTATAAATTTCTTCATGATGTAGGAAACAAACGTGAAATGGGTTCATTCCTTGATGAAGTCACCTTCAAAAAATGATTTTCCTTTGAAATTTGATGTGGAGATTTTTTTGAAATTTTCTCACCCACAGTATTTTGGGTGTAGATGTTGTCAAGTTGGCCCCACGGTGGGTGCCAAAAACTATTTGTGAGAAACTTTTTCATAGAAAAATTAGTGGTTATCTTGCCAATGCTATGGGATTCTAAGTTCCTCTACTTAATAGGTGTTGATTCTATATATGCATGCGCAAATGAAAATGAGTTTTCTCCACGTGGCCTTACAGTTGAGGATCCAATAGGGGCACTCCACTGACCCTACAACAAGGATAGCAATATCTTTCTAGGGAATAATTTTTCTGAAGAGTGGAAAATAAGAGTGAGAAATGATATGGAAGAACTAATGTTGCAGGTAGAAAATCAGATTTCTCACACACTAGTTAGAAATTTCAACACATGCATTCATGAGAAGAAACAACTCTGCAAATAACAATAAGACCAAATAGAATTTATTGATCACAAAGTATCAAGAAACCCCTTAGTCAAAGAAAGCTAGAAAATCCTTCTTCTTGTATTGATTGCTTAAACAAAATTTATACATAGTGTTAGAATGGAAGACATTGAGAATAGGGGAAAAGTGACTAACTCTTTTCACTCACAAGTGAGCAAAATATTTCTCATGAATTTACAATAATACAACCTGCTAGAATAATCTTGCAATTAGAACCCCTTGGATTGAAGAGATTGTTATAATTTATAGCAACCTATAATTTCCTTTCACCTCCCTCACATGAATCTTCATTTCCATATTCCACTCATGACCTTTAGTTTTCCATGAGTTAAGTATTTATCTTATAATTTTGAGAAAATGGTTTTTACAAATTTAAAATAGGTCACTTAAGTGAATAGGATGAATTACAATGATGATGAATAATGAAGAATTAGAATGGGGAGAGAAAGAAGAGAGGGAAAGAGAGGAAGAGGGAAGGGATAGAGGGGAAAAAACTCCTTGTGACGAAATGCTTTAAATGCCTTGATATAGCCATGAACTTAGAGAAGATTTGTGTGACTGGTGGTCTTCTAAAATGATGAAGATTGCTCGCTTGAATAACTTTGAATCATTTTCCCAATCTAGTGATGACTGAAATCTCTATGATGCATCGACATCCTATACCATATAATGAGTATTTAGAAACATTTTTATGATGTTTACCACTACAAACTTGAGATGAACACATACAATGCCCATGATGACCCTTTTTGAAACTTGGTTGATGAACTCCTTGACTCATTAAAATTGATCAGATCAACTCTCTTTGAATCAACTAAATTCTTAAGTGAAAAATATGAATTCACATAATGTGCCTTATGATGCCCTACTTTGTAATATGAGCTGATCGTTCCAAACCACGAAAAACCACCATCTCTTGATGATTGATTACACATGAGAAACCAGACCAACCTATGCACTGGAAATTCATGTTTCATTAACACTTAATATATTTGGAAGGGAAAAATTACTATATTTATTAAGTGTTGAATTTTTCCTTTCTAGACCCCAAATGGTGATATTGACCTGAATGATTATCCATCAATGTCCAGTTGTGCCAAACTTGCCCTTTTAGAACAACCTGTTATTTTTAGAATATGAGCCCATGCTCTACTATTCTAGGACATATCACTTGTCTTGATCCATTTTTACCTTCTAAACCTTATACCATATTCCAGCCTCCTATGTTCCCGAGATATTACTATTTTTATCACATTTCTATTTTTAGTAGGTTGTTATTGGGGGGCCTACTAATTTGGGAAGATTTTTTTTTTGTCTTACTTTCCATTTTACCTCTTTTCTGATTGTCCTGAGTGATTGAACTTGTAATTCAGTGGGGCTCACCATTTATGGCATGTGAGGAAGTATAAAATATTCTATTTTTAGTAAATGGTTTAAAGGACCTCTGTTTGTCATGGGAACAACTATTTTGGATTTGGCTCTTCATCACGAACTCGTGTTCCAATTCTCATCATGACTTGCTTACCAGAAAGCTCAGAAATCAAAAATGAAAATTTATGCCTAGTAAGAGCTTCAGGTATGGAGCTACCAGGGTAGAATACTGATAAAAAATCAGTCCTTCATATCTCGAGAAACTAGCAACTTCATCATGCAAAAACTAGTTTGAGAGAAACTATATTTTTTGGAGACCCTTCCCTCTGAATTTTGGATGATTTCACCCACTGGATTTTTAGGAATTTGAAATTTTCTTCAAAGAGGGAAGAATGCTCATAAAAAAAAAATCCCTCCATATCCCTAAAAATTAGGTACTTCATGGTGCAAAAGCTAGTTCACACAAAACTAGATTTTTCAACAATCATTCCCTCCAATTTTGGTGTGATTTCGCCCATTGGAACCCTGAAAAATGGAGAGGTAGCTCGCTGATTTTTTTACTACTATGTCATGGTGGACATTAATGGAGCTTGAAATTTTTAGGTCTTGTTTTTTTCTCCTTTTGTGATGAAATAATTCCACTGTGATAGCTTTTTGCTTCTTTTCTCACTAGTGAAATATTTCTTCGATCTGGTTATCGGTTTGACAGGAATTTGAGCTTTATTCTTTGTGGAGCCTGGAGTGGAATTAATTTTTTGTGAGAATTCGTTTAAATAAATGGGATTTTTGAATATTATTTTTTATTGGCCTTCAAGAGAGAATAAATCAGCAACAGATGGTTTTTCAATCCGTGCACCAATTTGCAAGATATGTTAGAATCTTTGTTTCACGGTAATGGAGGTTTATGAACAATTTATTCACTCTTCTCTCTAATTATCCATTCCTATGGATATTTAAATCAATATATTATTTGAAAAAATTATGTATTCATGTATTTGAAGGTTTGGTTTCCATGGTGGAGATGCTTCGGAATAACAATGGTGGATTGAGGTGTTATGTGCAACTTTCTTTTGACCATGGAGAAGTAGTTAGAAGCAGCCAGGAGTTAGAAATTTTTCAAGTTTTGGATTTATATTTGGGAAAAAAAAAATTCCCTAACATCTCTCACCTCAAAGGTATGTGAGGGACATCAATTTCCATCATGATAAAGAAGGTGACATATGGCACATTTTGACGGCAAAGAGTGAGAGCTCCAAAATCAACTTTAAAGCACTGAGGGGCTAGAAGTGGGTCATTTGGGTGACCAAAAGTCTATCCTAGGGGGATGGGAATTTTTTTCAAGTTTTATGTCCCTGACCTATGATGGATTTGAGGGACATAAAATTCCATGGTGATCCTGGAGCTAACACATGACGGAGATTCGATAGTAAAGGATTTGAGCTCCAAATTACACCCAGGGGCTGAACTGGCAATCATGATGGTCGCATGGGATTCCAGAGGTCATATGGGGGTTGGGAAAATTTTTCTGAGGTTAATTTCCCTAAAATTTAGGGACATTGGGGACAAAGAATATTGTCAGGCTCCTGGAGATGACACATGTCCTCCAAAAATTTGGCTAACTCCCGAACTCACTTCAAGAGGACAACGTGCAATGATGATAACTTCAGCTCCCGATGGATTGTTTTGGTAAAATTTTATATGATATTGACTTTAAATTTCCTTTTTAATATAATGGTGGTGGTATCATTTATTTATTCTTCCATTTTATCCCTTAAAAATCAGAATTTTGATTTGGTACTCCACTAGTGCCTAAGAAAAACTTCCTCCAAACCTAATGCACCAAAGTGTTGTGAAAAAAATGATTTCACCATCTTGTAGGTTTTGGAATTATATTTCTAGAGATGTTTATTTTTATCCTAACTCTATCTAGAGCTCTTGGGATCACCTTCAAAATCTCAACGGTTGTTTTGGCCTGTGCATTGACTAGGCCTGTGAACCCTAATTTTGGCAAAACTACCCCAACTTCTCTGATCCCTTACAGAATCTTCCAAAATGACTTCCATGTCTTTTTTTTATTTTTTCTACTCCACTCCATGGAGTTGTTCCATCCCTAGGAAGGGTAGTGATAACCCTTCCCATTACTGCCTGTAGCTTACAAGTTTTAATGAAATCCTAAAATCACCTAAAGGGAATGAATGGAATTTCCTAAATCACCTATGGGGATGAGATACCACTAATTAGGAGGTCACATGGACTGGATGGATAGAGTCGAGATCTCTTGGAATGATAGGACTTGAAAAAATTGACATAGGGGTATAATTTTCATGCTCAGAAATTGTTAATTTCCTTGTTACACATTTGCATGAAAAAAGTCTCTGAAGGTAACGACCATTGAATATAAGAATCTTCTACATCAAGGTAGGTGATAATAGACTCATTTTCATGATATTGAATGACGTTAATAGAATGTATAGCGTCAGCGATCATGTCAAGATATAGGAAGGGAAGATAAGAGGGAGCCTCACCATCACGCTGATAAGTTAAAGGTCCTAGGGAAATTGTGTTCACAAAAAAAAATTGGAGGAATGGATTCGTGATCCATAGACTCTGTAAGTGAAGGTAGCGAGGTAGGTGAATGGGGTGGGGAATGTTTATCACCCTCAATGAGTTCAACTTGGGCATTCTTGGAAGGTCGTTCAGCAAATCCAATACCACTGTGGTCTTTATGCTTATGAGTGGTGCAAGGAATGACAATATGGTGGCCTTGTTCATAAAAACCAAAACCAAATCCCTTTCAAGCATAACAATGGAGGAAGGTGTGGGTAAAGTGGTGGTTGGTGAGAGATTGAAGGTCAGAGGAAAATGGCCGAGTTTGGGAAGGTTGTTCAGGTGAGTAATTAGAAGCATCAAGTCCCCCATAAGTTAAGTTGGTGCGAAGGTGGGGAGGACCATATGGGAAAACTTCACCTACGCGGTGATCATAGTGAGGATTTTGGTGAAAGTTACCATACTCTTGAGGAGTAATGAATGTGTCAATGTTATAAAGGTAGTACTCCCCCCAGAGTGAGGTGTTGAAAAACACCATCAAAGGGACTAGTAGTTGGTATGTAGGCAGCGGGAATGGATGAATCACTAGATAGTTGGAAAGAAGAAGCATTGGATTTTTTAGAAGTAGATGGGTTGGCTGATGGGTCAGTTGTAAAATCTGCAGCGATAGTGGGAATAAAGGAGTTAGTTGTGGAAGATGTAGCGACAGAAGTGGTGGATGAGGTGGCGGTTGAAGAAGAAGTGGTAGTGGTGGTAGATGCCTTAACTAGTATAAGGACATCATTAGGTCAATACAACATGTTATAGGTATTGAAAGGTGAAGGGTCGGCTGGAATGGTATAGTTGTGCCCTTCATGTTTGAATTTTAAATATCGGTGTAAGGTTGAAGGAAAACAACCCATGGAGGGAATCTAGGGTTGGCCAAGAAGGAGGTTGTAATAGAATTCCCCCTCTAAGACATAGAATAATTCAAGAATGGTATGGGGGCCCACATGAATGTGGAGAATGGTGTCGATGGTGGAAGTCATGGCATCATTAAATAATCATAGCATAACTAGGATATTATGCATGTAATTGGTAGGTATGCGCATTTGGTTATATGCATTGGAGGAAATGATGTTGATATTGGAACCTCCATCAATCATAACATGTTGAATGCGTATATTATCAATGTAGGAAATAAATAGGGCAAGGTTAGGATCATCCAATTGGAGAGGTACAATCTCATCATTAGAGAAACTGAGAACAACTACTTAATAAGCGGTAGCAGGAGTAGAGGAAGGAGGCGAAGCAGTGAGAGAGGAAACATGGTGAGGAATGATACTGGATGAAAAGGCGTAGGGTCATTAGGTAAAACCTCAATAGATAGTAGGACCTCAATAAGGTTCTGATGATGAGACTAAGAGGTTTGGATGATGTTGTACAAAGACATTTTTAGAGGAGACTGGTGCAATTTTTTAAGCATTATACAATGGGAAACCTCTTCAGAAATAGGGTATGCGGGTCCATGGATGGTGATTTTGAGTGTAGGTGCAGATGGAATATTGGGTAAAATAGTAGCAGATGAGCACATGGTTTTCTCCTTTCCTTTTTCCTTCAGGGATTGAGTGGAATCTTGAACCATATTGATCTGTGGTGAAGGAGAAGGTGACTCATGAAATGTATAGCAAAAAGACGGGAGAAAAATATGGTGAGGGAATATAATGGTTTTGTGAAATAAATGCAGTGCATTGGCATATTTGTGGAGGTTTGGCTAGCTCTCTTATGTAGACCATATTAATCTCAAATGTTAGAGGAGGATAAAATGGTTGTGAAGGTGGAGAGGGAGGTCACTGAATAGGTAAGGGATGAGTATGTGTGGTGATAGGTGTAGGTGGAATAGGGTCCTGATCTAAAATATCATCATTGTCAAATTTTTCATCAAGAGAACACAGTTGGAGAACAATAGTATTAAGATCCTTACATTTTTCCACATCATGCCCTGGCACATGATGATAAACACAAATTTTGGTATCATGAAACCCTTTTGGTTTAGGTCTGAGTGGGTTGTAAGGTCTAAGTGGTGGCAATGTGATGAAAGAAGTTTCCAAAAGGTTAGTTAAGATGTTGGTGTAAGACCCTAATAATGGATCATAATGTGAAGTAAGTGTGGGTCTGGATGGAAGTGTGGGTGAATTTAGTGGGAGAGGCATCACTAGAGGTGGAATTGGAGGTTGAGTAAGTTTGACTACTTTTTTGGTAGATAGTATGGTTTTAGGTTTGGGTTGCACCTTCTTAGGAAAAGGTGTAGCAGGTGAATGATTTGTTGAAGGTGGTGTAGGTTTAATTACCTCTTTGGAAGGTAGTGGGTTTTTGTTATTTGGTTGCACCTTCTTGGGTAAAGGTGAAGAAGAAGTGCATGATGTATAAAATAAGGTAGATGGTGGAAGGATACGAGTTAGCCAAGGCAATAATGGAGGTGCAGTGAATGCTATGGTAAGAGGTAATGTGGAAGGGCCTGGTTAAGGAGAAGGGAATGGCATGGGTAATGATGAGGATACAATAAGCCATGTAGTTATAAGAGCTAGAAAGGAAATAGGTGATGGCGAAGGTGTAAGTTGTGTAGGTAATTTTGGTGTAATAGAGGATCATGACGAGGTGAGCTGTTGTGTTTTTGTTTTACTCTGGGTAGGAGGTTTTTTGACCAAGGTTGATGGGTGGGGACCTAGAATAGATGGAAGTGGTGAAGATGATAGAGGGGTAATGGGAAAATATGGTGTATGTGGCCTAGGAGGTTGGGTATTCTTCTTAAGTGGGGGAATAGTCTTTATTACTACTTGTGAGGAAGTGGCTAAATCTAGTTTGACAAGAGGATGGACTAGGCTTGGTGTCGGCATGACTCCTAATGTGGTAATGGGTCTAGACACGAAGGAAGATATAGATGTAGGTAAGGTTTTAGGTATAGGAAAAAGTTCATGTGATGGTAAAGGTTTAGCTGTGGGTGAGGGTGATGAAGAAGGGGTCACTATAACTATCATGGGCATGGTGGGTTTTGTTTTATGAAACACCTTTGGATAGATCATGGAAGTGTCAGTAGAAAACATCTACATTTGAGTTGATACAGGTAGTCGAAGTCATCCCTAAAGCATGGAATCGTAAACATAATCCAAGTGGTCAGCCAAATGTGAGAATGGAACTGTACGAAAGAAAATCAACACGTGACCTTCTTCACACCTGACTTCCATAGGTCCTACCGAGGCAACCGATGTAGAAGAGAAATAGATGTGTGTGTATGGTGGTGATGGATAATCTAATGAGGTAGCCTTATATCTTTGACATGCAATGACGGGATTTGTAAATCTAAGTCAAATAATGCTCTCCTAACCTAAGTGGTGTGATGGATCGATTGATATGATAGCTTCTCGGAGACTCCAGTCAATATCAAGATCTACTGAGATTATATTAACTGGTTGTTGAACATGCAGAAATTGACCTGCGGGTGCCTCATATAGATTTCCAGACAATTTCATGGAAGTAAGAACAAGAGGCGTAATGAAGCTGCATGGACTATGGAAGATTCTCTAGTCTATTCCAGAAGATATTAGCATGATCGGCTGCTATGTTCAATAATGAAAGTTATGCAATGATATTGGGTGGAAGTGTTGATGATCTGAATATTGATGCACACAAACCAATGTCGATATCTAATTGGTCAGTAGGCCCGTTGGGTTTTGGGACCTGAGGATCACAAGTAAAAACTCATGGAGGTTATGGTCCTATTATGGTCATACTTGTGATCAAACCCTGTTTCAAGGAGTACTCCAATAGTCATAGGCTTGATTAGAAGTGATTTTTAGCATGTTTATTTGTTATATTTTCTCAGAGAATGTAGTAGGTGTGCGTAAAACTATCAAACAAAAACTTGTATCAATATATGTTATCATATCTGGCTTATTGGCTTATGGGACCAAAGAATCACAATTGTATGTCTTTTATTGTTGTGGGGCCATTGATGGTCATATAGAATGAAATTGAAATGGTCTTGATAAAAAAAACTAACTATAAAAGGAAATTTAATCTATTCTTTTGGTATTTTCATAATATATTAGAGAAAAACAATGAAAAAAAACTAATCTAATAAAAGCAAATATTTTTATTCTTTAGTATTTTTAAGCAATGCATTCTAATCTAATAAAAAAACTAAAGAAAATTAATCAGCCGGATGTAGCTGGTTACTTATGAAAATATGTGAACCTAAATCTAAAACAAATAACCTGATCTAATCAAAATCCTTCATAGCCTACCTCATAGGTGAAGAACAAATCATGACCTTGAAATAGATAGTGTTCCCCATAACTTCCCCGGTAATGTCAATGAGAAAAATTTCTAATGATTTGATCTACTTGTAATTTCCTAATCAATTGAAATGAGCAATATTACTAGTTTATTTGATATGTAATTGAAACTAATGATTCAAAATTGATAATTTGGAAAATGAAGCAAACAAACAAGTAATTCCAACCTGGATAAACAAGAGCTTTGGAAAATCTAGTTGCATCTATGTTTGTCCCCTCAGTTTAATCCTTTCTTTCTTTATGTGTTCATATGATTCCAAGGAATTAGGAATGCAATAACAACAACAAAAGAATACACTTGATAAATGACAGCTTTAAGGAAATCTGGTTGCAATGCAAGTAGAAGAGAGATAGCATAACAGATCTAAGCTTGGCTATGCAATTCCTCGCATGGTTGTGGCAGTAATACTATGCAAGACACAAAAAATTATTAGGCCTTTTGCTTGAACACAAGCATGGAATATATAATAATTAGGATTGGGATGTGCTTTCATGCACAAGGCAAGAAGAGGTAGTTCTAGCTAACTAAAGCACATGTAAAAATAGAAGAGGGAAGAAGAACCAAGCAATCAAAAATATTTTTAGATAAATTGGTTCACAAACACATCCTAAAAGTGAAGTTAAGTAAATCGTCACATGTTAAAAAACACGCATGACGGAATTTGGAAAAATCACTCAGGACTACCACCCTACGCAGGGCGGCAATCTGAGGACCACCATCCTGCTTGGGTGGTGGATTTAGAACTGCTACCTTGGCAAGGCGACATTCTTGGCACTAAAGGAAAAAACAAGCACAGGATGAAGCAAGAAGCTAGAGAAAGCATGAAAAAGCTATGTAAGAATGTCAAGGCTACAAATATACACTGCATATGGGTTTTAGAGCTCAAACATCTTTTGAAAAGACATGAATCATCATTGGGGACTTTTGTAACTATTTTCTAACAATGTAACACATGAAATTTTAGGTGCATACATATTTCCCCCTCATAGAAGTGTCTTAACCATGAAAATGTGTAAAATGTAGAGTCTGAGTATGGCGTTCCTAAAATGGGGAGTTAGAAGCTGTACTTGACACATCCATGTGTCGAAACATCGTCGACTAAGCTCCCAATACCTACAAGAGGGAGAGGAGACTCAAGTGCATATAGATAAATTATCGGAATATAAACAATAAATCAAAACAAAAAAGAGGAATTACCATTTGTGCAAGGATATAGAGATATACCTACGTGAATGCTCCAACCCTATGAACATATACACTCAAAATGATGTTAAAACAATGTATATATAAAATAATCCCATTTTTCAATTCATTTGTGCATTCTTGATTTGGTGAATTTGGAGCTCTAGGCCCATGGTGACCATTTTCAATGAGATTACAGCTGAAATGACTATTACAATATCGTGATCATGCCTCCATGAGCGGGAGATCGACCAGCGCATTCTAAGGTTGGTTTTTTCACTTTTACATTTTCAAACCTAAAATGTAAAAATCTTGAAAATTTTACCTAGGGGGGGTTATTTTCAAGATTTTGTGTCTTAAATGAGTCTCTAGGGGGGTGCCCATAGGGAAGTCTTTTGTTTTTCCTGAAATGGTCATTTTTTTTGTTTTTGAGCATTTTTTTAGGGTTATTTACGTTTTTTGGAAAATTGATCCAGGACCACTGCCCTAAGCAGGGTGGCAATCACAGGACTGCCACCCTACTAGGTTGGAGGTCCTGGAACCACCGACATGCACTTTGTGGTAGTCTTGGAACCACTACCTTGCACTAGGTGGTGGTCTGTGAACTTCCACCCTATAATGGGTGGTGGTCCTTGAACCGTCACCCTACACTGGGCGGCAGTTCTAGATAGAATGACCAAAATACATGTTAACTTGATTTATTTTATTTTTGATGTTTTTTCATGTTTTTGGTGAGCTTATCTTTTGATATATGTTACTAACTTGCTCTTTTTCTATTTTTTGGTGAATGCAGGAGGAGTACATCCGTTGGATCCGTGAGTGGGAGTGTGATTAACTCTTGGGGATTTTTGATCAATTAACCTAGGTTGAGAGGGACACTCTCAAGAGGGCAGGGATTTCGAGGATCACACAGGTGTCCCATGTCACTCCTTCCAGTCACATCCTGTGTGACTTATTTTATTATAGGGATGCAGACCATAACACTTTTCAATTATCAGGTGTCAGGGGTGAGTAGACAATCACCCCCTGGAGGACATATACCGCATTCTCGGGCTCCCGATACTTAGGAGGAGATTGACCCTAGAGATAGAAAGATCCGGAGCCATGATGACTCTATGGGATACTTATATGGGGGATGTTGTGGTCTCTTTCAGTTCAAAGAATGGGTTCAAGGTTCGATCCATTCCTATTGCTCCCATCCCTACTATCTGCAAGGCCATCATGGGTATCTTGACCTCATGGTTAATTAGGGACAAGGGAGGTGACACACTACTATATTGTTGGGCTCCCATTATTACTCAGATTAAGCAACATGGCTTTATTTACACCTAGGGAGTAGACATATTGGGAAACACCTATCATGACCTATACAGGGTCGTCAGGCTATAGGGCCAGTCATTGAGCCACCCTACCTTAGTCATGAGTTGGGTGTATGAGCACATTTCCCCTTAGAATATCCATGTTGGATCTATGGGTTGTGTAGATAATGATGTGGATAGGGATGTCAGTACTTCATACCCCACACCAGCTAGTGGCTTCTTTGACCATTGTAGACATGGCTGCCATACCCTACCAGGACATCGCAGGACTGTGGTGGTAGGAGGAAACCAAATTTTTGGCTTGCTCTACCACATGGTAGTTAGTTAAAATGGTAGGGAGAGTTGAGATTCATCCATTAGACTGGGTCCCTCAGCAGTTTGGTCTCCCCTATGTAGTTATGCTTCCTCTAGTGGCACTGATGTATAGGATTATTCAGGAGGCCCGAAAGGTCCCTAGAGAGGACCCTGGCTAGAATATGGTTACTCCCTGTGTGCCCATCATAGTTAGGTTTGTTTTCCACGCCCAACAAGAATTTGGTAATCCTTAACCACCTTTAATATAGATTTCGGATGCTCTCGCTCACATTGGAGAGGAGGATGATCCTATAGACATAGACTTCAATTTAGAGGAGTACACAGGAGATGAGACCAAGGAGTCATCTGGAGAGGAGATGAGGGATAGGGGGTTAGGAAATGAGGTTGGTAGGGCAGCCCACATGGAGGAGGATGAGAGAGATCCCAATTGGCATGACACTCAGGGTATTCTGAGAGCGGCACATGTGGAGACGAGTGCAAAGAGAGATACCTTTGTCTCGGAGACATCACTTCCTCGAGATGGAGAGGGAGATGATGATTCTGTGATAGGACAAAGTCTTGCCTCTAGCTTTGGGGAGGCAACGTAGCCACCAACAACAACATTAATAGCCACCGATCTAACCTGGATGCTTGGAGATACGAGTACGTTAACACTCTTCTCTCGACTTTGTTAGTTGGAAATATCAATCGGTACTTCTTTTTTACTAGTTATTTTTTTGGAATCTTCTAACTCATCATTTCTTCTTCTTTCCTTGCTTACAGCAATTGTAAAGGAGTGACGAGAGATTATTAGATAGGTATACATGGACACCTTTTTGATCCCATCAGGGAAGACCCAAGCCAAGCTGACTGAGGATTCAGGCCAACCGCTAGCAACTGACAGACATAATCATGTGTTTGAACCTATCTAGAGAGTAGTGGAGGTGATGACTTCCCTTCATACTCAGGTGGTTAGGTATGAGGTAACCGAGCAATTGATGAGGTGGAGCCACTCTCGTAGCGAGACCATGGCCAACATTCATCACCATGAGCAGTCACACCACTCAATTCATTCCCGTCATCATCAAAGGTGCAAAAAGAGTCCCAGATGTAGCCATGCACCATTTGAGGGATCCCATAGGGATTAACAGACTGCTTAGCCTTTTATTTATTTGTCATGATTTTCCAAAATTTATAAATTTTGTTATATATTTTGGGCTCATTAAGATCGTTTTGACCACACCTAGTGCGTGATAACATTATACACAAACTTGACTCACCTTGATATATACAAAATCATCTTTTTGGTTTGGTAATTCATTGTATCTGAGTTGACTTCCTTTTGGCTTATTTCACTTGTGTACTCTAGATGTTTAGATTTTTTTCTTTTCTATTCTTTTCAGAATGTGTGTAGTGGATGTGTATGATAACAGAATAATTTCTTTTTGTATTTTATAATGTTGATATATGATAATGTAAACACATTGTAATGTTGAACTTTAGTTTCTTTAAACAATCTTTGATACTTCGTATTGTTTTGGAAAAACTTGGTTATACAGTGATATGATAAGTGAATTAACTTGCCATGCTCCTAACTCCATGCAACTAGTAAGATGCGAGGGTTCAAAATCAAGAGCCAAAAAGAGCACAAGTTATGAAATTTGTTGAATGGTAATGATTAGAAAAAGACAAGGTTTTGACAAAACCAAATTGGGACACTACAACCTCACTCTACTCAAGTTTGCTTCATAGTTTAGAATTTGAATTGATTCCTTGTTTATCTAGAATAAGATCTGTAGATGGCAACTTGGTTGAAAAAATATGGTTTTCAGGTTTTAAACTCTTTTGGAATTCTAGACATCTAACTCACTTTGTTTTTGTTTATGACTTCACAATATTTGAATGAACTATTTCTAACTTTTAATTTTTTCAAAGAGACCTGTTAGTGCAAAATCATAGCACCCCTGGATACTGATCAGATTTCTAGGTTGATCACTCTTGCATCCAGTGTGATTGCATAACATTGAATCCTTTCTTTGAGTGTGGGACTCATGGAAATGAGAAAGGAATCTCCAGAGAAGGCTGGTTCCTCTTCCTAAACTACCTGCCACAAGCTATTCTAGTGCAGGCAAGCTAATCTAAACCTAATCTAACCATGCCAAGGAGACAGAGAGAGAGAGAAAAGGGAAAAAACAGAAAAATCCTACACTAAAACGGTGATACACCAGAGAAGGAGAATGTTGAACATCTATCAAAACTGCCATGGAACAAAGAGAGGTGAGCAATGGGAAGGATGGACAGATGCATCACAGGCCCAAGGATAGATTTCACACAGAAAATGTCCCAAAACTCCATGAACACAGCTCCAGACCTGCAATGAACATTCAAACTTGCACAAATACCTGCAATGAAGAGAGGCAAGAAGAAAACAAGCAAAGAACGAGCAAGGATGGATAGATGCATCACAAAACACGTTTTTGTTGCTTCAGAAGTTTGCACAGAACATCATTTCAATAGTAAAAGGCAAAAATGCCATTACAGAGCAAGGGAGGAGGTTCAAACTCCATTTTCAACCCTGGAGAAGAAAAGAAGGGAGGGCAGAGCTGAAAAGATGAACAACTTGTAATAATTCTCCAAAATGAGCCAAATCTGGCTTTTACATTGCATGGGTCGAGCCCAGGAGAGAGAAAACATACAAAAACATGGGAGCCCATTCCTCATTGACTATTAAAATGGTGGTTAAATCAGCATGGAGGACCTTACAAACCCATACCCTAAATCATTTTGAAATGTCAAATGGGAGGAGAGTGCGACCCATTCTGTATTAAATTTGGTCGCTGAAATGTCACTTCTGGCCATGAACACGTAACAGAGACGTTTCTTGAATTTTCTCTCTCCAAATTGAACCAAAATTAGAAATTGACCATGGAATCCTGTATAGAATTTCACTATCTTTCCATTTATGTAAAGAATGTGCAAATCCGAGCTCTGGATCGAAAGATATGGGGGTATGAAGTTTTAAGGCAAAAACAGCCCAAAAAAAACGGATCGGCGGGCAAAAATTTGAATTTTTTCCCGCGCTCTGCCACCTGGATGACATGTGGCAAGCATTGATTGGATGAGAAATTCTCTCTCCTCCACCTTTCCGTGGGTTTCCCTTTGAAAATTTTGACTTTTCTTACACTTTAGAAAAAAATTCATTTTCCCCCCGCGCCCCGCCACTTGGGACACGTGGCATCATTTGGTTCGTTGACAGGGGCGCGGGGAAAACCTTTACCTTTTAGTTTTTTGGCCAAAACTTTTGCTAAATTTTCTAAGTCCTCCCTGAGCTCTGCACTTCCCCTGCCTTAGGACACGTGTCCTGTGTCTATTGGCTCGGGCTGACCCTTCAAACCTCGCCCTTTGAACTTTTGAGCCCAAAAACACTTAGTCGAAATTTTTATTGCGGGCCTCCCCTTGTGACACGCGTCACATTCTGATTCATTGGCAGGATTTTCTGGGTCTTCACGTCCCTCGCGTACTTTTGGCCCAGATGTCCCAAACGAAAGTTTCTCTGTTTCGCCGAACCGGGTTCGCTGTCCCTCTTTGAGGCGTACTCTTGTCCCAACTGTCTCGGACTGCTTGGGACAAATTTCTCCGAACCGCCCGAAATGGACTGACTTGTGCCAAACCGGCCGATCTGTGTCTTTCACGTACTTTTGTCCCAACTGTCCCAACTGTGCGAAACAAGGACTTAGGCAATTTTTTCCCTTTTTCGGCCGAATCGGCTTTTCGCGTCCCGCGCGTACCTACAGCCCAGATGTCCCAATTGCTATGTGGACCGCCTGGAGGCTTTTCAGCCGGTTCGCGCCCCGACGTCCCAACTGTCCCAAGGACCGCCTGGACTAGGACTTAGCCGATTTTCATGATTTTTTCTGCCCCAAGCTTGTTTTTTGCAACTTTTTCACCCTTTTTTAGAACTTGTTCTTTTCTTCTTAGACAGGAGAGTTAGAAAAAGCTGAGGGGACCCCAGAAACATGATTTTTTGCCTTGAATCAATCTATTTGCCCAGGACTTGAGAATTTAATGCATGTTATCAAAATTACCCTGGGGGGTGAATTTTGGATAACAATTTGGTGACTCAGCGGGGTCATCTGCCTGCTAGATGAAGTTACCAGTTGCCTGAAGCATCCATTGGGCATGGAGTCATGAGTTGTAACCTGCAAACTGATCTGAACTTTGAAAACTTCCCTCTGAACCGCTTGAATCCCACTGGACATGGAGTTGTTCTCACCAAAATGCCACCAAAATGGACTGTGCAAGAGCAAAACCAGCACCACAAAAACTATGTACAGAACTAAAAATCATACATGCTCCAAATGGAACATGCAGAGTGTGCACAAGCACTTCTTCTACTGAAAGCAAACCTACCTACTCTACTCTAACTGGAAGCAAAGGCAAGCTAAACAAACCCTGCAATTGGTTGTGAGAAATAGCTTCCCTTTCTCAAAAGTGGCAGCCATGCAATTGATTTGGAGCTGATCATGGCTGTTAGGATGAGTGGAAAATCAACAAGAAGCTGGTCTTCCACCCAAATCATCAAGGTATCAGCTGAAGGAAAATTCAATACCTCTTTTAGTTGCTCTGCATTTGGATTGAAGAGGTATGACAGCTGATCCTTGGTACTTTGTAGCTCATCCTCATGCTCAGAAGCAAGCATGACTGGTTGTGACTTCTCCTTTGGCTCCAATGAAGCCAAATACTTGATTGGGAAAGGTGTGATCCATTTGATATGCCCATAGCTCTGATTTTCAACTCCAAAAATGGAGTCTTCTTATAGACCTCCTTGAATGGATGGTGTGGAAGAAATGGTGAAATTCCTCTGTCCTTTCTCTTCCTCCAATGAAGAACATGAAAGATTAAAATCTTTCAATCTTGGTTCCAAAGAGCTGCTATAAGATGCAGGCTGCTGCAAATGAATGTTCTCCTTCATGACAGCAGACTCAAGTGTTTGGAATGTGGATGATGAAAGAGAGAATGGTGGAAACTCAACCGGCTCTTCTCCATCAAAACAGTCCTCCAAATCTGACAGATAAACTACCTCATGGCTGTCCTGCTGCAAATGCTCCACTTCCTCCATGGTGTCTTCTTGATCTGTAACTTGATCACCATGGTTTCTTTCACCCTCCAACATTGAGTTTGAGAGATCAAACTCCTCTTCAGTACTAGAACTTGAGAGAGGTGAAGTAGAAAGAAGAACTGAAGGTTCTCCTGTAGCCTGCTTTGTGCTCAAAGCCCTTGGATCTGCACTTTTCTCCTCCACAACTAGAATGTGCTCCTCTTCTTTTGGATCTGGAGCAGCTTCTCCTTCCTCCAATGTTTGAAGACAATCTTGCTCTTGATTGAACTCTTCCTCCAGCATGAAGTTTGTCCAAGTCAAACTCTTCAATCTGCTGCTCTAGAGGACAAGTTGGGACTACAAGATCTTCTTCTTCTGCTGCAACAAAATCAGTCCTGACCACCATTTGTTCTCCAACTCACATCTCTTCTTAAGTCTTAACCATCAAGGGGATCTTTTTCATCCCAAATTTGGCAGCCCAAACCCTCAAGTTGTCTGTCATTTCTTTTCTTCTTGGCTCTTCCTCTTGCTGTCCTTGATGACTGATTTTTGCAATTTCTTCTTCCCCACATGGAATTGGGAATGCAAGAGGAGGGATGGGTTGTAACTCAATTGATTTGGAAATTTTTTGTGGTGGTGGAGGTAGAAACTCTTGTTTCTTTGGAGGAGGGGGTATTTCTTTTAGCTCTTGTGGAGGGGATGACTGTTTGGAAGGAAAAAGGAAAGAAGAATTGAGGTGTGGTGGAAGACTGAGAGGTGGAGACATGGGATCAACATTTGGGACAGCAGATGGAGAGTTTAAAACTTGACACTGCTGAGATAAAATAGATTGGGAAAGAGGAAAAAGAAAGGCATGAGATGGCGTGCTTACCCATTGACAAGGTTGTTGAATACTCCTCTCATACACCTCTATTTCTTCAATCCACTGTGCAAGTTGGGGCAGCATCTTCATCATGAAGTCCAGCTTCTCCTGAGGGCTGAAGTGTCTTGGAAAAGGGCCTCCCCATGGACAAGGAGTCCTGCAACCAATTCTGAAAGCTCTCATTTGAGCTGTTTCTCTGGACTGCACCATCTTTACCTCCATCTTTTGGATTTTCTCCAACAGACCAGCATCTTGCATCTGATTGTCTTCATTATATGCATACTCTTGCTCTTGGAAAGCTCCATAGCCAAACTGATTTTGGCATTGCTGCTCATATGGGTATGCATGTTGATTTTGAATTTGTTCAAAATGCTAATTTGGAGGATTTAAAAAACATGTTGGAGGTGGGAAACATTGCTGTTGTTGTAAATGTGAATTCCATGATGGAAATGAAGTCATGATTGCACAACTTCATGGAATGGAAAAGAATGAAAGAGATGGAAAGAAGGATGGATGGGAATGGATGAAAAATAGGTCTGCAACTTCAGAAATGGGTTGCTGATCAGATGGAGTCACCAGATGTGTTTGCAAGTGCCTCCAAAGGCTGAAATCTTCACAGGAACACACCAACCTACAAAAGATGAAGTGGAAGACCTCTAAGTGTCCCACCGGGCGTGCCAAAACTATTAGTGCAAAATCACAGCACCCCTGGATGCTGATCAGATTTCTAGGTTGATCACTCTAGCATCCAGTGTGATTGCACAACATTGAATCCTTTCTCTGAGTGTGGGACCCAGAAATGAGAAAGGAATCTCCAGAGAAGGTTGGTTCCTCTTCCTAAACTACCTGCCACAAGCTATTCTAGTGTAGGCAAGCTAATCTAAACCTAATCTAACCATGCCAAGGAGACAGAGAGAGAGAGAAAAGGGAAAAACAACAAAATCCTACACTAAAACGGTGATACACCAGAGAAGGAGAATGTTGAACATCTATCAAAACTGCCATGGAACAAAGAGAGGTGAGCGATGGGAAGGATGGACAGATGCATCACAGGCCCAAGGATAGATTTCACACAGAAAATGTCCCAAAACTCCATGAACATAGCTCCAAACCTACAATGAACATTCAAACTTGCACAAATACCTGCAATGAAGAGAGGCAAGAAGAAAACAAGCAAAAAATGAGCAAGGATGGACAGATGCATCACAAAACACGTTTTTGTTGCTTCAGAAGTTTGCACAGAACATCATTTCAATAGTAAAAGGCAAAAAATGCCATTACAGAGCAAGGGAGGAGGTTCGAACTCCATTTTCAACCCTGGAGAAGAAAAGAAGGGAGGGCAGAGCTGAAAAGATGAACAACTTGTAATATATCCTCCAAAATGAGCCAAATCTAGCTTTTACATTGCATGGGTCGAGCCCATGAGAGAGAAAACGTACAAAAACGTGGGAGCCCATTCCTCATTGACTGCAAATGCATTAAATCAGCATGGAGGACCTTACAAACCCATACCCTGTCATTTTGACCAAATGGGAGGAGAGTGCGACCCATTCTGTATTAAATTTGGTTGCTGAAATGTCACTTCTGGCCATGAACACATACCAGAAACGTTTTTGAATTTTTCTCTCTCTAAAATGAACCAAAATTAGAGACTGACCATGGAATCCTATAGAGAATTTCATAATCTTTCCAATGATATAAAGAACGTGCAAATCTGAAGCTCTGGATCAAAAGATATGGGGGTCTGAAGTTTTAGGGCAAAAATGGCCCAAAAACGGATCGGCGGGCAAAAATTTTGAATTTTTTCCCACGCTCTGCCACTGGTCATGACGCCACGTGGCAAGCACTGATTGGACAAGCAATTCTCTCTCCTCCACCTTTCCCGGGTTTCCCTTTGAAAATTTTGACTTTTTCTTACACTTTGGAAAATTTTTCATTTTCCCCCCGCGCCCCGCCACTTGGGACACGTGGCATCATTTGGTTCGTCGACAGGGGCGCGGGGAAAACCTTTACCTTTTAGTTTTTTGGCCAAAACTTTTGCTAAATTTTCTAAGTCCTCCCTGAGCTCCGCACTTCCCCTGCCTTAGGACACGTGTCCTGTGTCTATTGGCTCGGGCCAACCCTTCAAACCTCGCCCTTTGAACTTTTGGGCCCAAAAACACTTAGTCGACTTTTTGGGCTCAAAAACACTTGGGACAAATTTTTTATTGCGGGCTTCCCTGTCCCTCTTTGTGAAGACACGTCAAGATTCTGATTGGCTCTCGCTTTTCTGGGTCTTCGCATCCCTCGTGTACTTTTGGCCCACATGTCCCAAATGAAAGTTCTCTGTTTCAGCTGAACCGGCCAGTTCGTGTCCTCCATGTACTCTTGTCCCAACTGTCTTGGACTTCCTGGGACAAATTTCTCCGAACCACCCAAAATGGACTGACTTGCGCCAAACCGGCCGATCCGCGTCTTTCGCGTACTTTTGTCCCAACTGTCCCAACTGTGCGAAACAAAGACTTAGGCAATTTTTTCCCTTTTTCGGCCGAATCGGCTTTTCGCGTCCCGCGCGTACCTATGGCCCAGATGTCCCAATGCTGTGTGGACCGCCTGGAGGCTTTTCAGCCGATTCGTGCCCCGACGTCCCAACTGTCCCAAGGACCGCCTGGACTAGGACTTAGCCGATTTTCATGATTTTTTTTTCTGGCCCAAGCTTGTTTTTTGCAACTTTTTCACCCTTTTTTAGAACTTGTTGGGTTTTCTTCTTGGACAGGAGAGTTAGAAAAAAGCCGAGGGGACCCCACAAACATGATTTTTTGCCTTGAATCAATCTATCTTGCCTGGGACTTGAATAATTCTGATACATGTTATCAAAATTACCCTTGGGGGGGTGAATTTTGGATAACAGTTTTGGCGACTCAGCGGGGTCATCTGCCTGCTAGATGAAGTTACCAGTTGCCTGAAGCATCCATTGGGCATGGAGTCATGAGTTGTAACCTGCAACTGATCTGAACTTTGAAAACTTCCCTCTGAACCGCTTGAATCCCACTGGACATGGAGTTGTTCTCACCAAAATGCCACCAAAATGGACTGTGCAAGAGCAAAACCAGCAGAACAAAAAACTATGTACAGAACTGAAAATCATACATGCTCCAAATGGAACATGCAGAGTGTGCACAAGCACTTCTTCTACTGAAAGCAAACCTACCTACTCTATTCTAACTGGAAGCAAAGGCAAGCTAAACAAACCCTGCAATTGGTTGTGAGAAATAGCTTCCCTTTCTCAAAAGTGGTAGCCATGCAATTGATTTGGAGCTGATCATGGCTGTTAGGATGAGTGGAAAATCAACAAGAAGCTGGTCTTCCACCCAAATCATCAAGGTATCAGCTGAAGGCAAATTCAATACCTCTTTTAGTTGCTCTGCATTTGGATTGAAGAGGTATGACAACTGATCCTTGGTACTTTGTAGCTCATCCTCATGCTCAGAAGCAAGCATGACTGGTTGTGACTTCTCCTTTGGCTCCAATGAAGCCAAATACCTGATTGGGAAAGGTCTAATCCGTTTGATATGCCCATAGCTCTGATTTTCAACTCCAAAAATGGAGTCTTCTTGTAGACCTTCTTGAATGGATGGTGTGGAAGAAATGGTGAAACTCCTCTGTCCTTTCTCTTCCTCCAATGAAGAACATGAAAGATTTAAATCTTCCAATCTTGGTTCCAAAGAGCTGCTATAAGATGCAGGCTACTGCAAATGAATGTTCTCCTTCATGACAGCAGACTCAAGTGTTTGGAATGTGGATGATGAAAGAGAGAATGGTGGAAACTCAACCGGCTCTTCTCCATCAAAACAGTCCTCCAAATCTGACAGATAAACTACCTCATGGCTGTCCTGCTGCAAATGCTCAACTTCCTCCATGGTGTCTTCTTGATCTGTAACTTGATCACCATGGTTTCTTTCACCCTCCAACATTGAGTTTGAGAGATCAAACTCCTCTTCAGTACTAGAACTTGAGAGAGGTGAAGTAGAAAGAAGAACTGAAGGTTCTCCTGTAGCCTGCTTTGTGCTCAAAGCCCTTGGATCTGCACTTTTCTCCTCCACAACTAGAATGTGCTCCTCTTCTTTTGGATCTGGAGCAGCTTCTCCTTCCTCCAATGTTTGAAGACAATCTTGCTCTTGATTGAACTCTTCCTCCAGCATGAAGTTTGTCAAGTCAAACTCTTCAATCTGCTGCTCTAGAGGACAAGTTGGGACTACAAGATCTTCTTCTTCTGCTGCAACAAAATCAGTCCTGACCACCATTTGTTCTCCAACTCAGCATCTCTTCTGAAGGCTTAACCATCAAGGGGATCTTTGTCATCCCAAATTTGGCAGCCCAAACCTTCAAGTTGTCTATCATTTCTTTTCTTCTTGGCTCTTCCTCTTGCTGTCCTTGATGACTGATTTTTGCAATTTCTTCTTCCCCACATGGAATTGGGAATGCAAGAGGAGGGATGGGTTGTAACTCAATTGATTTGGCAATTTTTTGTGGTGGTGGAGGTAGAAAATCTTGTTTCTTTGGAGGAGGGGGTATTTCTTTTAGCTCTTGTGGAGGGGATGACTGTTTGGAAGGAAAAAGGAAAGAAGAATTGAGGTGTGGTGGAAGACTGAGAGGTGGAGACATGGGATCAACATTTGGGACAGCAGATGGGGAGTTTAGAACTTGACACTGCTGAGATAAAATAGATTGGGAAAGAGGAAAAAGAAAGGCATGAGATGGCGTGCTTACCCATTGACAAGGTTGTTGAATAACTCCTCTCATACACCTCTATTTCTTCAATCCACTTTGTAAGCAAGTTGGCAGCATTGCATCATGAAGTCCAGCTTCTCCTGAGGGCTGAAGTGTCTTGGAAAAGGGCCTCCCCATGGACAAGGAGTCCTGTAACCAATTCTGAAAGCTCTCATTTGAGTTGTTGCTCTGGACTGCACCATCTCTACCTCCATTTTTTGGATTTTCTCCAACAGACCAGCATCTTGCATCTGATTGTCTTCATAACTAGCATACTCTTGCTCTTGGAAAGCTCCATAGCCAAACTGGTTTGGCACTACTGCTCATATGGGTATGCATACTGATCTTGAATTTGCTCAAAATGCTGATTTGGAGGATTTGTAAAACATGTTGGAGGTGGGATAAACTGCTGTTGTTGAAAATGTGAATTCCATGATGGAAATGAAGTCATGATTGCACAACTTCATGGAATGGAAAAGAATGAAAGAGATGGAAATGGATGAAAAACAGGTCTGCAACTTCAGAAATGGGTTGCTGATCAGATGGAGTCGCCAGATGTGTTTGCAAGTGCCTCCAAAGGCTGAAATCTTCACAAGAACACACCAACCTACAAAAGATGAAGTGGAAGACCTCTCAGTGTCCCACCGGGCATGCCAAAACTGTTAGTGCAAAATCACAGCACCCCTGGATGCTGATCAGATTTCTAGGTTGATCACTCTAGCATCCAGTGTGATTGCACAACATTGAATCCTTTCTCCAAGTGTGGGACTTGCAGAAATGAGAAAGGAATCTCCAGAGAAGGCTGGTTCCTGCTCCTAAACTACCTGCCACAAGCTATTCCAGTGCAGGCAAGCTAATCTAAACCTAATCTAACCATGCCAAGGAGACAGAGAGAGAGAGAAAAAAGGGAAAAACAGAAAAAGCCTACACTAAAACGGTGATACACCAGAGAAGGAGAATGTTGAACATCTATCAAAACTGCCATGGAACAAAGAGAGGTGAGCAATGGGAAGGATGGACAGATGCATCACAGGCCCAAGGATAGATTTCACACAGAAAATGTCCCAAAACTCCATGAACACAGCTCCAGACCTGCAATGAACATTCAAACTTGCACAAATACCTGCAATGAAGAGAGGCAAGAAGAAAACAAGTGAAAAATGAGCAAGGATGGACAGATGCATCACAAAACACGTTTTTGTTGCTTCAGAAGTTTGCACAGAACATCATTTCAATAGTAAAAGGCAAAAAACGCCATTACAGAGCAAGGGAGGAGGTTTGAACTCCATTTTCAACCCTGGAGAAGAAAAGAAGGGAGGGCAGAGCTGAAAAGATGAACAACTTGTAATATATCCTCCAAAATGAGCCAAATATGGCTTTTACATTGCATGGGTCGAGCCCATGAGAGAGAAAACATACAAAAACATGGGAGCCCATTCCTCATTGACTGCAAATGCATTAAATCAGCATGAAGGACCTTATAAACCCATACCCTGTCATTTTGACCAAATGGGAGGAGAGTGCGACCCATTCTGTATTAAATTTGGTCGCTGAAATGTCACTTCTGGCCATGAACACGTACCAGAAACATTTTTTGAATTTTCTCTCTCCAAACTAAACCAAAATTAGAGATTTACCATGGAATCTTGTAGATAATTTCATAAGCTTTCCAATGATATAAAGAACGTGCAAATCCGAGCTCTTGATCAAAATATATGGGGGTCTAAAGTTTTAGGGAAAAAACAGCCCAAAAATGGATCGGCGGGCAAAAATTTGAATTTTTCCGCGCTCCGCTGTTCAGACACCACGTGACAAGCACTGATTGGATGAGAAATTCTCTATCCTCTACCTCCCATGGGTTTCCCTTTGAAAATTTTGACTTTTCTTACACTTTGGAAAAAAATTCAGTTTCCCCCCGTGCCCCGCCACTTGGGACACGTGGCATGCATTTGGTTCGTTGACAGGGGCGCGGGGGAAACCTTTACCTTTTAGTTTTTTGGCCAAAACTTTTGCTAAATTTTCTAAGTCCTCCCCGAGCTCCACACTTCCCCTGCCTTAGGACACGTGTCCTATGTCTATTGGCTTGGGCCGACCCTTCAAACCTCGCCCTTTGAACTTTTGGGCCCAAAAACACTTAGTCGAAATTTTTATTGCGCCTCCCCTTGTGACATGCATCACATTCTGATTCATTGGCAGATTTTCCGGGTCTTCGCGTCCCTCGTGTACTTTTGGCCCACATGTCCCAAACGAAAGTTCTCTGTTTCGGCCGAACCGGCCCTCTTCGAAGACATCTTCCACGTACTCTTGTCCCAACTGTCTCGGACTGTCTGGGACAAATTTCTCCGAACCTCCCGAAATGGACTGACTTGCGCCAAACCGGCCAATCTGCATCTTTCGCGTACTTTTGTCCCAACTGTCCCAACTGTGCGAAACAAAGACTTAGGCAATTTTTTCCCTTTTTCGGCCGAATCGGCTTTTCGCGTCCCACGCGTACCTATGGCCCAGATGTCCCAATTGCTGCATGGACCGCCTGGAGGCTTTTCAGCCGGTTCACACCCCAACGTCCCAACTGTCCCAAGGACCACCTGGACTAGGACTTAGCCGATTTTCATGATTTTTTCTGCCCCAAGCTTGTTTTTTGCAACTTTTTCACCCTTTTTTAGAACTTTCTCTTTTCTTCTTGGACAGGAGAGTTAGAAAAAAGCCGAGGGGACCCCAGAAACATGATTTTTTGCCTTAAATCAATCTATCTTGCTCAGGACCGAAGAATTTAATGCATGTTATCAAAATTACCCTAGGGGGTGAATTTTGGATAACAATTTGGCGACTCAGCAGGGTCATTTGCCTGCTAGATGAAGTTACCAGTTGCCTGAAGCATCCATTGGGCATGGAGTCATGAGTTGTAACCTGCAACTGATCTGAACTTTGAAAACTTCCCTCTGAATCGCTTGAATCCCACTGGACATGGAGTTGTTCTCACCAAAAATGCCACCAAAACGAACTGTGCAAGAGCGAAACCAGCACCACAAAAACTATGTACATAACTAAAAATCATACATGCTCCAAATAGAACATGCAGAGTGTGCACAAGCACTTCTTCTGCTGAAAGCAAACCTACCTACTCTACTCTAACTGGGAGCAAAGGCAAGCTAAACAAACCCTGCAATTAGTTGTGAGAAATAGCTTCCCTTTCTCAAAAGTGGTAGCCATGCAATTGATTTGGAGCTGATCATAGCTGTTAGGATGAGTGGAAAATCAACTAGAAGCTGGTCTTCCACCCAAATCATCAAGGTATCAGCTGAAGGAAAATCCAATACCTCTTTTAGTTGCTCTGCATTTGGATTGAAGAAGTATGACAGCCGATCCTTGGTATTTTGTAGCTCACCCTCATGCTCAGAAGCAAGCATGACTGGTTGTGACTTCTCCTTTGACTCCAATGAAGCCAAATACCTGATTGGGCAAGGTCTGATCCGTTTGATATGCCCATAGCTTTGGTTTTCAACTCCAAAAATGGAGTCTTCTTATAGACCCTCCTTAATGGATGGTGTGGAAGTAATGGTGAAATTCTTTTGTCCTTTCTCTTCCTCCAATGAAGAACATGAAAGATTTAAATCTTCCAATCTTGATTCCAAAGAGCTGCTATAAGATGCAGGCTCTTGCAAATAAATGTTCTCCTTCATGACAGCAGACTCAAGTGTTTGGAATGTGGATGATGAAAGAGAGAATGGTGGAAACTCAACCGGCTCTTCTCCATCAAAAAATTCCTCCAAATCTAACAGATAAACTGCCTCATGGCTATCCTGCTGCAAATGCTCCACTTCCTCCATGGTGTCTTCTTGATCTGTAACTTGATCACCATGGTTTATTTCACCCTCCAACATTGTGTTTGAGAGATCAAACTCCTCTTCAGTACTATAACTTGAGAGAGGTGAAGTAGAAAGAAGAACTGAAGGTTCTCCTGTAGCCTGCTTTGTGCTCAAAGCCCTCGGATCTGCACTTTTCTCCTCCACAACTAGAATGTGCTCCTCTTATTTTGGATCTGGAGCAGCTTCTCCTTCCTCCAATGTTTGAAGACATTCTTTCTCTTGATTGAACTCTTCCTCCAGTATGAATTTTACCAAGTCAAACTCTTCAATCTGCTGCTCTTGAGGACAAGTTGGGACTACAAGATCTTCTTCTTCTGCTACAACAAAATCAGTCCTGACCACCATTTGTTCTCTAACTCACATCTCTTCTGAAGGCTTAACCATCAAGGGGATCTTTTTCATCCCAAATTTGGCAGCCCAAACCCTCAAGTTGTCTGTCATTTATTTTCTTCTTGGCTCTTCCTCTTGCTGTCCTTGATGACTAATTTTTGTAATTTCTTCTTCCCCATATGGAATTGGGAATGCAAGAGGAGGGATGGGTTGTAACTCAATTAATTTTGGCAATTTTTTGTGGTGGTGGAGGTAGAAACTCTTGTTTCCTTGGAGGAGGGGGTATTTCTGTTAGCTCTTGTGGAGGGGATGACTATTTTGAAGGAAAAAGGAAAGAAGAATTGAGGTGTGGTGGAAGACTGAGAGGTGGAGACATGGGATCAACATTTGGGACAGCAGATGGAGAGTTTAAAACTTGACACTGCTGAGATAAAATAGATTGGGAAAGAGGAAAAAGAAAGGCATGAGATGGTGTGCTTACCCATTGACAAGGTTTTTGAATACTCCTCTCATACACCTCTATTTATTCAATCCACTTTGCAAGCAATGGCATCATTGCAATCATGAAGTCAAGCTTCTCCTGAGGGCTGAAGTGTCTTGGAAAAGGGCCTCCCCATGGACAAGAAGTCCTATAACCAATTCTGAAAGCTCTCATTTGAGCTGTTGCTCTGGACTGCACCATCTCTACCTCCACCTTTTGGATTTTCTCCAACAAACCAGCATCTTGCATCTGATTGTCTTCATAACCAGCATACTCTTGCTCTTGGAAATCTCCATAGCCAAAATGTTCTTGGCATTGCTGCTCATATGGGTATGCATGTTGATTTGGAGGATTTGTAAAACATGTTGGAGGTCTGATAAACTATTGTTGTTGAAAATGTGAATTCCATGATGGAAATGAAGTCATGATTGCACAACTTCATGGAATGGAAAAGAATGAAAGAGATGGAAAGAAGGATGGACGGGAATGAATGAAAAATAGGTCTGCAACTTCAGAAATGGGTTGCTGATCAGATGGAGTCACCAAATGTGTTTGCAAGTGCCTCCAAAGGCTGAAATCTTCACAGGAACACACCAACCTACAAAAGATGAAGTGGAAGACCTTTCATTGTCCCACCCGGCGTGCCAAAACTGTTAGTGAAAAATCACAGCACCCCTGGATGTTGATCAGATTTCTAGGTTGATCACTCTTGCATCCAGTGTGATTGCATAACATTGAATCCTTTCTTTGAGTGTGGGACTCGTGGAAATGAGAAAGGAATCTCCAGAGAAGGTTGGTTCCTCTTCCTAAACTACCTGCCACAAGCTATTCTAGTGCAGGAAAGCTAATCTAAACCTAATCTAACCATGCCAAGGAGACAGAGAGAGAGAAAAGGGAAAAATAGCAAAAGCCTACACTAAAACGGTGATACACCAGAGAAGGAGAATGTTGAACATCTATCAAAACTACCATGGAACAAAGAGAGGTGAGCGATGGGAAGGATGGACAGATGCATAATAGGCCCAATGATAGATTTCACATAGAAAATGTCCCAAAACTCCATGAACACAGCTCCAGACCTAAAATGAACATTCAAACTTGCACAAATACCTGGAATGAAGAGAGGCAAGAAGAAAGCAAGTGAAAACGAGCAAGGATGGACAGATGCATCACAAAACACGTTTTTGTTGCTTCAGAAGTTTGCACAGAACATCATTTCAATAGTAAAAGGAAAAAACACCATTATAGAGCAAGGGAGGAGGTTCGAACTCCATTTTCAACCTTGGAGAAGAAGAGAAGGGAGGGAAGAGCTTAAAAGATGAACAACTTCTAATAATCCTCCAAAATGAGCCAAATCTAGCTTTTACATTGCATGGGTTGAGCCCATGAGAGAGAAAATGTACAAAAACGTGGGAGCCCATTCCTCATTGACTGCAAATGCATTAAATCAGCATGCGGGACCTTATAAACCCATACCCTATAATTTTGACCAAATGGGAGGAGAGTGCGACCCATTCTGTATTAAATTTGGTCGCTAAAATGTCACTTTTGGCCATGAACACGTACCTGAAACATTTTTAATTTTCTCTCTCTAAACTGAACCAAAATTAGAGATTTACCATGGAATCTTATAGAAAATTTTATAAGCTTTCCAATGATATAAAGAACATGCAAATCCGAGCTCTGGATCAAAAGATATGGGGGTCTGAAGTTTTAGGGCAAAAACAGCCCAAAAAACGGATCGGCGGGCAAAAATTTGAATTTTTCCATGCTTCGCTGGTCAGACAGCACATGGCAAGCGCTAATTGGATGATTAATTCTCTATCCTCTACCTCCCATGGGTTTCCCTTTGAAAATTTTGACTTTTCTTACACTTTGGAAAAAAATTCATTTTCCCCCCGCGCCCCGCCACTTGGGACGCGTGGCATCATTTGGTTCGTCAACAGTGGCATGGGGAAAACCTTTACCTTTTAGTTTTTTGGCCAAAACTTTTACTAAATTTTCTAAGTCCTCCCTGAGCTCCGCACTTCCCCTGCCTTAGGACACATGTCCTATGTCTATTGGCTCGGGCCGACCCTTCACACCTCGCTCTTTGAACTTTTGGACCCAAAAACACTTAGTCGAAATTTTTATTGCGCCTCCCCTTGTGACACGCCTCACATTCTGATTCGTTGGTGGATTTTCCGGGTCTACACATCCCTCGCATACTTTTGTCCCACATGTCCCAAACGAAAGTTCTCTGTTTCGGCCGAACCGGCCGGTTCGCGTCCTCCACGTACTCTTGTCCCAACTGTCTCGGACTGCCTAGGACAAATTTATCTAAACCGCTTGAAATGGACTAACTTGCACCAAACCGGCCAATCCACGTCTTTCGCATACTTTTGTCCCAACTGTCCCAACTGTGCAAAACAAAGACTTAGGCAATTTTTCCCTTTTTCGGCCGAATCGGCTTTTCACGTCCCGCGCGTACCTACGGCGCAGATGTCCCAATTGCTGCATGGACCACCTGGAGGTTTTTCGGCCAGTTTGCGCCCCGACGTCCCAATTGTCCCAAGGACCGCTTGGACTAGGACTTAGCCGATTTTCATGATTTTTTCTGCCCCAAGCTTGTTTTTTGCAACTTTTTCACCCTTTTTTAGAACTTGCTCTTTTCTTCTTGGACAGGAGAGTTAAAAAAAACCAAGGGGACCCCAGAAACATGATTTTTTGCCTTGAATCAATCTATCTTGCTCGGGACCGAAGAATTTAATGCATGTTATCAAAATTACCCTGGGGGGTGAATTTTCGATAACAAGACCCCCTACACCTTGTCCCATGCTACCAATGGGAAGTATTGGATTATCACTATGGACAAGGCATAGGCGAGTAAGGGCATTTCTCTCCTTTCTCAACCTTACATCACCAGTAAGAGATGTAGGCTCAACACCGAAGGTTGGTAGGGAAAATAAATGTGTAAAATAAAATTTTCTGTGGATTTGCATTTGACTTATTTATCTAGGCAAAATAGCTAGAATGTTCTTATTTCCAAATAGGTGTTTATCAGATATATGCGACACCATGAATCTTCTAGAAGAGACTATAGAAAAAGACACCTAATCTAGAAAGATACTATAAGCAAAACCAAGTATGCAGGCCTTAGTATGGTTACTGTAAAAGATTTGTCTCATCTTGTTTCAATTGATGCAATGATTCAAGCACAATTGATGACACTGTGGATATTTCTAGAGGTATGGTTTGAATGTTTTGCCAATGTCTTAGAATTTTTTTGAAATTGCTATAAGAATAAGTCCCTTGATCACAAATTTTACAAAATGAACTAGAAGATGAAAATGCAATGCAGATGCAGTAATGTACATATAAAGATGCTAATAGATCATGCATAATACCTCTTCAGGTGAAGAGAGTTCACATATTCATTAAATTCCTTACCCTCTAATGTACACATGATAAATGCCTCATTTTTGTAGTCTTCTATATGTGATATGGACCCAAGCACCTTGATCTTAATTTTCTTCCTTGGTCGATATTTTTGTCTATTGAGCTGTCAAGTCTTAGAATCAAATATCCCTCATATATTTCATGCTCATATACTTGCTTGTTGTATTACCAAGCCATATGGTCAAGGTAAATGATATTTCTTTGTTCAGCGTTGAGTCTAGCCTCGTCAATAATTTCTAGCTAAGATATTTGTTCTTATTGATAGCCTTCTTCTCCTAGAATTTGTTGCAACGATATAAAGAGACGAGGTATCTCGACTTTGAGTGGAAAAACAGCTTCTACACTAAATACCAAAGAAAAGGGGGTTTCCTCTCTCAGTGTTCTTACTGATGTCTAATAGACCCACAGGGTTGGAAAAATATTTAAATTCCAATCTTTCTTGTTCTCCTTGATGGTCTTAAGGATAATAGACTTCAACGTCTTGTTTTTAGCCTTAGCCTATCCGTTGGCCTGAGGATAATAAAGAGAGGTCGTGTGGTGACTTATTTTGAATTTCTCACATAGCTCATGTACCTCGTCATTTTTAAAGGATGTGTCATTATCTGAGATAATGACTTGTGGGACCCCGTACCTATAAATAATTTTGTTCAAAATGAACTTTGTGATTACTAATCTAGACATGGTGGTAAGAGGCATGGCTTCTACCCACTTGGTAAAGTACTCTGTGGCAATGATTATGAAGTTATGATCATCTATTGAGGAAGGAGAGAATTTCTCTATCAAATCTAATCCCCATGTTGAAAAGGGCCATGGTTTTGCAATTAGTTGTAGAGCATGTGTCAGTATGTGGATCTCATGGGAGAAATCTTGACATTTATGGAATTTGCACACAAACTCTACCATGTCATGCTATAGCATGGGCTAAAAATAGCCCATCTGATGTATTTTCTAGGTAGTTTTGTGGCCACTGAGGTGACCTCCACATACTTCGTTATGTGATTCATAAAGAATTTTTTCATATTCTTCCTCGTCAACACATCTTAGAAACATTCCATCAAAGGCTCTACGATAGAGCACTTACTCCAAGATGACATACTTGGTATTTATTATACGCAACCGTATTTTTTGCTACAAGGATTCCCCTTTCTAGGTATGTATGGTCCACTATGAAATTAATGATATCAATGTACCATGGACACACACAAATGGGCGTCTTAGTTTTAACAAAATACACACACTTCTTGAGAAATTCTAAATTTACTAGATCGCCTCCATCCAATGGGTTATCGACCAAAAAATCCGTAATGGTTTTTCCTTTGATGTATTTCTGATTAACAAATGTTAACTCAAACTCACACATCAGAGTTATGAAGCGTTGAACCTTCTTAGATAAGGATCCTTGCATGAGAAACGTCCACAAGTGATCTGATTTAAAAATAACCCTTGTTTCTTGGTTTAACATGTAATGTCTTAAGTGTTTTTTCATGAAGACTATAGCAAGGCATTCCTTCTCTTCTTGTGTATAATGTGTCTCATAATCAAGCAGTGTCTGAATAATGAAATAGATTACATGCTCTCTTTTATCATCATCTTCTTGAGCCAACATGCAAGGTAATGAGACATCCATAGCTCGTGAATATAGGATCAAAGGGTTGATCTGACCTAGGTAGCATGAGTGTGGGAGGAGACAACAAGAACCATTTAACTGACTCAAATGCCTCATTACATTATTTTGTATGATCAATGCTACAATCCTTTTTCAACAAATTATTGATTGGGTGAACAACAAGGTCAAATCAGAGATAAACCTTTAGATTGCACCAAGTTTTCCAAGAAAATATCTAATTCCAGACTCGTCTAACAGTGGAGTCATTTCTAGTACAACTTGGATTTTGTCTGGGTCCACATCAATCCCTCATGAAGATATGATGTATCCCAAAATCTTACTACCCATTACACCAAACACACATTTTTCTAGATTCAACATGACGTTGTATTAGATTAAGCGAGAAAGGATGATACGAATCACCTTTGGGTGATCACAGCATTTTTTGGAGTTATCCAAAAGGTCATCCACCTAGGATTCCATAATCTTGTGTACAAAATCATGAAATATATAAGTCATTGCCCATTGGTACGTGGCACCAGCGTTCTTAAGCTTGGTCAACATAACAACATAACAGTAATTTCTCAAAGGGGTTATGAAAATAGTTTTGGCTTGATCTTCCTCAAAGATTCTGATTGGATTGTACCCAAAAGACCCATCCAAGAGAGATAAAAACTTAAAACCAGTTGTTGTGTCGACAATAACATCGATGGATGGTAATGGGAAATCATCCTTGGGACATGCCTTGTTGATGTCCCTAAATTCTATACAAATACAAATCTTTTCATTCTTTTTAGGACGGGGAAGATGTTAGACACCCAGTGTGAGTAGTCATCTAGCTTGATGAACCCTACCTGGATGAGTTTCATCACTTATTCCTTCACCATGAGGGCCACCTTTGGCTTCATGGGCCTTTACTTTTTCTTAATTGGCTTAGCATTTGGCTTGGTGACAAGATTGTGCATTGTAATATGTGATGCAATTCCTGTCATTTCCTTGTAGCTAAATGTGAAAGCTCTTTGATGCTCTTTGAGGATGTGGGTATGTATTTCATCTTCCTCAGGAGTTAAAGAAGATCCCTGTTTCAAGATTTTTGGTTCTTCCTCGATCCCGATGTTCATATCGATCTTTCCCTTGATTAAGGAGGCTTTTCCTTCCTCAAAATTAGGTAGGTCTAGAGGAAACTCTAAATCCTTCTCTTCTCCTACCTCATAAATTTTAAGTTCCTTCCTAGGGGAAGATTCTATCATGGGATTTCCAAAATAGGAAGAAGAGTGTGTAATTAGGGAAAGATCAACCTCGTGATCAGTAAGATGTAATTCTGTAAGAGAATTTAGATATCCCAAAGTTTCTTTGTCAATTTCAATGTGATCTGTAATGTTATACTCACTCTTAGTTTCTATGTATGTCAACATTGGAGTTATCGGTGTCTTATGAACCAAAGGCTTGGCATGAATTGAGACCATGAAGTTTGTATTTTCCAACTCACTTCTTGGATTATAGTGAGAAGTGCAAGTTTCTATTGATTCTATGAGGAGGTTCTACTCTCATGGAATTGCTTCAATCGATAGGAGGTTATACTCTTTGTTAGATTTAACATTGTTGTTTTGTAGAGTTGTAAATGCTTAGTTTTAGTCTCATATACCTCAAATATCTGATTTGCAACAAGATGTGAATCATCTAGCTCCCTAATATTAAGAGCACCCATTCTTTTGGCTACAATGAGACCAAGTATAAGGGCTTCATATTTAGCCCCATTATTCATACATTCAAAGTTTAACTTGAAGGAAAAAGGAAAAATCCTTCCTTGAGAGAGGTAAGAATCACACCTTCCCTAGCACCAAAACAACACTTAGCTCCATCAAAATGAAGATTCCAACAATTTCATGTAAAAATAGATGTTGGATCATCCTTTGTATCCTCTTCTTTTACCTCAGTTGCTTCAACCATATAAAATTCATCTGCTGGAAGAGAATCAAGTCCTAAGGTATGTCCTATACCCATAGACACAAAAGGAAGGAGGATAGGTAAATACTTATCCAATATCTTGACAATCTTCGTTGTGGTTCCCAACGACACTATCTCTACGATGATGGTTTCATCTTTGACTGTTGGAATGCCTTCGATCAAACTCATGACTTCTAATTCTGTTGTAGGACCCAAATTTTCCTCAGGTACTAGGCTTGTAGGTTTATTTAACATATTTATAGGAAGATCAAACTCATAGTGGATCCCTAGCCTTTTTTTCAAGTTAGCTAGGTGTATGTCAAAGGTTTTTGGATCACTCTATGCCACAAAGACCTTCCCTAGATGTAGGAACCTGACTTCCTAAAAAAAAGTAGAGGGAATTGCCTTTATGCGATGATTCCAAGGATGGCCAAGGATCATATTATAGTTGTAAACAATGAAAAATCACAGTGAATGAAAGAAAAATAATAAAATTTCAAACCTTTCAATGATTCCTTCAATGCAAACCTCATTAAGGTTATGGAGACTTTATCTGTGGGACCTTGCAATTGAATGTGGCTGCTCTTGAATATTTTCCAAATTTAAGTTCAAATTATAGAAACACAAGTACTTTGGCTTGGAAATTTAGCAGAGTTATTGTAATGTGAATTCAAGAGGATTTGTAAGAGAGTAAGCCTTCAATTTATAAAGGCAAAAGTGGTTGGAAGTTGGTTGAACACAATTGAATGCACGTGCTGAAAATAGCATTAGAGGAATTTACAGTAGTGTCGGGGCATTTAGGGGCAGTAATGGATTTAATTACAAAAGTTGCATCCAAGAAGGTGGTTGTACGTGCAATTCAACTGCCCCCACCTTTCTAGGATTCTAAAAGTGTAGTTAACTAGGATGAGGATGTGGAGTCCAAGTGGATGTTAACTAAAATAGGTGGAATTAAATAACTAAATTTAATTAGTATTTAATTATGCAAAGATAATTAACCATTTAAATAAATAAATGTTTAATTATATTAGCTAGGAGGGTGTAGGAATTAATTTAATTAATTCCAAAGGAATGTTAGAATTAAATTATTTAATTCCAATGGGTAGGAATATAGCTTAGGTAATAGAATTAATTTTAATTAATTTTAAAGGGGAATATTTTAATGATGAAATTAATTTAATTAATTCCAAAGGGTTGTACTACAGTGAGATAGAATTAATTTAATTAATTCTAATTAGATAGAATCGAGATAGAATATGTATGTATATTTAGGGTGTCTACATTTTTCCCCTCTTTAAAGTGCTATTATGAAGTAATAGTGATTTTAAAGATGGTAAACGCATGCAAATCGACGAGCGGAAAATTGTGAGGCATTGAGATGCCCCAGAAATCAGAACAATAGAGGAATGCCCCCTCAAGTGGGTGGATGATGTAGCAAGGTGGCAGACAACCGTTTAATAGGAAGAAAGAAAGGGATTAAAACAAGGATGGGAAAGGACTGTATATGTAGCATGAGCATTATTTGGAGAGTAATTTTTAAGAGAAACCTGATTTTTTATATTGCACAATAGATTTGTTACCATGATAATGAAAGAATCAAAATGGTTAACCAAGATGCACGTAAACAAACACACACAACAAAGAAAAGATAAAAAGGAAAAGAAACCCAATATATAAAGTAGGTTTCATCACTAGGGTTATAAAGGAACCAAGATGTAATCACACTACTTGTAAGTGGTCCAAAAAGAGTAAACATCAAAAATGCAACACAAAGTCAAAAAAGAAGAAAATCAGCTATGCTCCTAATGCGTGCCACAATTATGATTAAGTAGATACAAATGCTCCCAAATGAGAATAGGATCAAACTGGAAGAATGGAGTTAAAGTGACTCCTTATGAAACTTTTGTTGAATCCATTGTGAAAATGATAAAGGTTGAAATTTCTCCAGGAAAAGTTATATCACGAAGGAAAAACAATTGTGTGATTTTCCCCAAGCAGAGTTATCATATCATACAAAGGGAAGAAAGTGATAGTTGTAAGATTAGCACAATCACTAGGGTAATAGATAAAAGTATGAAGTTTATCAATATTATATTGAAATTTTGAATGATTCACTTTAAGTGTTTTCCAATTATAAGATTCTTGTGATAAGTGAATGTTTATCCGAAAGTTTTGTAATTTTTTTTTTTTTTTGGATTTTTGAAATATTTGATTTGATTTTTTTTGGATTTTACAATATTTGATTTTTTTAATTGTGGATTTTTTCAATTTTGGAAATACAAATGCAAACAAAAATGAATACATTCCATGCCTAAATAAACCAGTAGGAAAACACAACACGTGCAAATGAAAAAAAAGATATAAAATAAGTAATAGAAAGAAACCCAATATGAATAGGAAGGAACCACACCAGTTATATGCGAACTAGGATGTGAATGAATTTTGTGCAATTGGTCTACAATAAAGGAAATTAAAGTAAAACACAATGACAAATTGAAAGAATAAAAAGCATTGTCACAATGTTAACAAACTACAACAGTACAATACAACGTGTAAAAATGACGTCTAATGACACTCCTAATGTGTTCCAAATTGAAGAAATAGACAGATTTGAATGCCCCCAAGTGATATATTAGTGCACAAGAGGATTAGATTAAGGTGAAGAGTGGAGTGATACTTAGATACGTCAAAAGATACTCTTGTCAGATCCCATTGAATTTGATCTGTATTGGATTAAAATGTAAAATTTGAGTGTGCCCCAAGAAATTTATATTGCGAAAGGGTAAATAATTTCCTCAGGAATAGATATACACCATGGGAAATAAAGATGAATATGTTCTTCAAAAATCATGAGGAGTGTCATCAAGTGGAAAAGGTGTTTAACTGTGTTATCCAGTTGCTAAAATTTATTCAAACATTATTTGAATGTTTTGATTATGACAATTTGAAACTATTGTTGGATTTTTGGACAATTTTATATTGTTTTTGTATTTTTGAAGTTTTGTGAGACATTTTTGAAAATATTTTTTTTATATAGTAAAACTCGGTAAAAAGGTACACTGCTTGAAACTAGGTACAAATAATTAAAATAATTCCATTCCATTGGAAAAAATGTAGATGATAAAATGAAAGGGTGTTTCACTTCGCTCATGGCTCCACACAACTAGGAAGATGTGAGGGATCATCACCTTGAGCTAAAAAGGACATGAAAACAAGGTGAATATTGATATGGAAGTGATGATAATGGATGTAAAGACACAAGGTGTAATAATGATCTGTATCAGAAAAATGTAACTCATCTCTAGTCAAGATTATTTGACCGATCACAAGATGATTATACTTTATAGGTTTTGATTCAACTTAGCTCCATTGATGGCCTACCGATTAGAAAAATCAGATTTAAGGAATTGATGTCTCTCTCTAACATGAGTAGCTAAATTACTTCTTGGGATGTTTTTGATTAAGCACTTTGATTCAGATTTCATAAAGACTTTATTAAATGATTATTTATTGATTTTTATGAAGGACCCCCTACATGTGGCCCCATGCCATTAGTAAAAGGCAAGGGCTCAACACCAAAGACAAAATGTAGGTGAGTAAGGGCTTTCTCTGTTCTCATTCTCATAGTACCAGTAAGAAGTATGGGCTTAGCACCAAATACTGTGAAGGAAAAAAGGTGTATTGATTTTATAATTTTTTTTAATTTTTTAGATTGATTAAATTTTTCCTTGTATGTTGATGATGTGCTTGTTGGGAAGGAAAACATTTCCCCCAAGTCTCAGTCTCATACGACTAGTAGGAAAAAAGGGTTCAACACCATATATTGAGATGGGCAGTCAAAAAGGACCAGGTAGAGAAGTTTAATGCATTCAATTAAAGAGAGAGATTATTTGAAAGAAATTTCCATCAATAAGCTTTGAGACAAAACCATAGGTAAAAAGATCTGAAATGGTAAGAAACCATAACAAATATGAGACACACAATGCCCAAGAGGAAGAAGGTTAACATGTGTGGTAAGAGGTGAAGAAGGAGAGTATATGATAATGTTATGATTAAGGTATCTACCAATATATGGAATGCCTAACATTATTTGTACACACTTCTTCATTTTCGGCTGGCAAACAGTGTTCTAATATAGAGTTTTATTCTCTTTTTGTGATTTTTGAGTTTTATGAATTTTGGAGAATGAATATTTGAAATGGACTCATCATGAAAGAGGTCCATGTTTATTGAATTTGAATGGTCCTGAGATATAAGACTTGTGTAGATGAAATGCAAGTCAAGAGAGAGAATCAAAATATTTGATAAGTATTCAAATACGAGACTTGGACAGACATGAACCAAGTCAAAGGAGTGAATCAAAAGTTTTGATAAGTAATGTAATATGAGACTTGAACGGATAGGAGCCAAGTCAAAATATTGAATCAAATGATTCAATGGGTCCTAAAGTACTAGACTTGCATGGATAGGATCCAAGTAAAATGATGTGTGATTAGATAAGTCTTCGATGAGATCGAAAGACATATGTGATGTTAGAAGAAGATTTTTGATGTGGGGAATATGTTGAGATACATATTCACCTATGAGTGAAAGAGCACAGGGAAAGAAGGATATATCTCTAGATGTATTCTCAAGGTTCCTTGTAATCCGTAGAGAGGAGACATTCAATGTTACTCCTTCTAGGTCATAAGTTAGTTGATTGGACAAAATATTTGTGATTAAAGCTTGAAATGATTGAATAAGGAAATTCCTTGGTATATGTACCTTATAGAATGTATGCATGTAGATGGCTTGATAAGTAGGAATCATCCTTGATGATATTCTTATAGGATGGATCATGTGAGGTGTAATGTACATAGAAGGTTGTGTTGTCGCAAGTGTCCAAGATTGTTGTTGTGGTTTGACAACAAGACTAGAGATATTAGGCATAAGATCTAGAACAGAAAGAATAAAATGAAGCTCAATGGTGTTTGATGATCGACCCTCTTCTAGTATGTCAAGGGTTGGAAGAGAGTCTTGAAGCAAATTCAAGTTCTTGTTAGGTGTTAGAGGATTGTTGTCTAACACAGGTTCAATGTTTGTTTGGACTATAGGAAGAAAATATATAGAAGAAATGGATTGGTTTGAAGGGGGAGATACTTTACCTTTGTTGTAATATCATGGAATTTTAGTATGAAATTAAGTGGGAATAACAATCAACTCTTCATTTGGAGGTGTGGAAGTTGACACATCATCAATTATAAGAGCTTCGTTGTCAATATCTACAAAGATCTCTACGTCGTTGATTAAGTATTGAACATAGTTCTTAAAACATGTACATTTATCAGTTGATTCATCATTAATGTGATGAAAATCACAATATGCATGAGGTTTATACCAATATGTCTTAGGTTCTCCTTCAATAAAAGGTCTTCTAAGGGGATATTTTATCATCCTATCCACTTTGAGTTGATGAAAGACACTAGAGAGAATTTCACCTAGGGGTGTAAACTTACATTTAACTTTACATGGTGTAGTGTCTTTTTTATGTTGTATGATTGGATTTTTGATTGATTGTTCATGTATGTTGGGCATGTTACAATTATCCATGACACCATCAGTGATGACATTATGGTTGTGGTTGATCTACCAAGATTCATTGTGAGAATCTTTAGTATAGTGATTATTGCAAGTGAGGTTGAAAGAAAAATGTTTAATGAAATTATTTGAGAGATCCATGAAGTTAGTGATAGATCCCTTTGGAAGGTGTAAGAACCAATCTAAATCTTTTCCCCCTATAATATTAGGAAAAAGGTACAAGAGAAAGTTGTCGTTATATGCCACTTCGTGACGTGCTATGGAAAATTCTTTGATATATTATTTCAAATCATTTTTTCCTGTGTCTTTTTTGAATTTGTGTGTCTCAAAAGACGGTGGGAAGAGTATGTGTTAGATGTCCATGTTAAAAGGATATGGACAAAATTCATCAAAATTGAATTGTTTGCATTTTTGGTAAACCCTCAACAGTGTCTCTCATCATGTGTCATTCTTGGGAAACAGATGAATTGTATAAATCCACCATTGATGAGAAATGAGGTAGAGTGAAGAAAGATACAATGAATAACACAAACCTTAGAAAATTGAATGTTAAGATAAATGTGATGAAAATGTTTGAAAACCTTGACTCCTAGTAAAGTGAATGCTAAGATGGAAGAGGGAAGAAGATGGAAAATTTTTGACCCGTAGCAAAATGAGTGCTAAGAGGGAAGAAGCAGAAAATGTTAATCGAGTGCCTGTCTCTTAACAAAATGATAGTAATAAGAAAAATGGATGACAAGAAGTTATATGTGCTCTCTTCCGTAGCAAAAATGATTCACGAAGAAAGAGAGACTTGACAAGGTGAACACGATCAAATTATAATCAAAATGAATGATAAGAGTGATGAAACGAAATGTAAAAAGGTTAACTCCTGACATGGTAATTGTTAAGAGAAATGAAAAAAGGGGGAAAAGTGAAACATGCTCGATACGTAACAAAAATGAATGTCAAGGGAGACAAGACTTAACAAGATGAAGTCAATCAACTCCTAACAAAATGTATGATAAGAGTGACAACAAGAGGGGAATTCGCAACACCTAACAAAAATGAGTGGTGTTAAGGTAGAAGAGGAGTTGAAATGTTAGTTTAGAGGATTCTTAACAAATTGAGTGTTAAGAAATATGAAGAGGTTTGAAATGATTTTATGATCCTTTACAAAATTGAACGTAAAGAGAGGAGAGATGAAAGGTTAGTATGCTCAACTTGCAACAATTGTAAGTGCAACAAGAGAAGACTTAAAACATTGTATGATGCTAAATTATTAACAAAAATGTTAAATTACGAGAATTAAGAAATAAAATGATGGATTTTCTCAACTTTTAACAAGATGAATGGTAAAAGGGAAGACTTAAGAAGATGATGATCAATGCCAACTCTTAACAAAAAGTGTGTTAAAAGATAAGACAAGACAAGGAATTGAAATCACTAAAATAATGACAAAGTGAATGTCGGAACAAGAAGTGAATAAATGATGATAAAAAGGTTCTAATCTCACAAAAAATGTAGATAAGAGATAGGGGGAAGTGATGGATTAGTGATCTCAAATTAAAACATAATGAATACTTTAAATGAGAGAAGTGATGATGAAGAGAATAAATGACAATAAAAATAAGTGACAGTTAAGTCTAAATAAGGATAAATTTGGAGACAACAAACACAATAGAAGATGAACCCAAATAAGGAGTATTTGGGATTTCGAAAAGAAGGTAAAAAATAATCCAAGTAAAGTGTACATGGAAAGATGAAAGGAGAATGAATGTAAAATCCAAACAAGGAATGTTTGGAAAATGACAAAAAGATACAAACGTGAAAGATGGATCCCAAACAAGGAGTTTTTGGAAAAAAGAAAGTGTGTAACACTATGATAAATAGAAAGAAAACAAAAGAAGAAAATTGAAAAAGAGTTCTTGTTTAACTGTTTTTTTGTGGCCTCTACCTTAGATTGGCTTGGACAAGGCGTGGCTTCCTAGGTGGCTCTCTCAACTAGGTGTTAGAAAAATATCTGAGACATCATGATGTTATTGCTAGCTGAAGGATTTACTTTAACCCCTTTGAAACCATGAGAAAATACCTTGCTCAAAATTAATCACACTGGGGTCACCACTAAGGATATATGTGACTCTAACTCATAAAGGTTCTACTAGTCAGGTAGGATAAAAAGGTTCCCATTTCATCTAACAACTCCCTCAAGGTGCGGACTACTTTAGGGTTCCTAGAACCACCCCCTTTATTTTAGCTTAAGTCTTATGCCAAGGGAGTTATGTTCTAGTTAATTGGTCGAGCCATAGCTCTTAACCGAACCTACAAATCAAGTGTTTTAAATGTGGTGTTTTTTTACTCTTTCGATTTAGGTGTGGTTTGGTTGAACTCCTTTGGCAACCTGTAGTTAGTAGTTTTCAATGTTTTATCCACCTTGAGTGAGACCAGGTCATGTAACAAAGGATTAGAAAGTTCACTTGAGGTAGGTAGAGGATAAACCAAAAGAAGCAAGTTCACGCTTTTTATTTCCAAGATCGCTTAAAAAGTGCGAAGAAAGAGCATACACGTAAAATAAGATTTGATTAAAAAAATGTTAGTTCCCAAAAAAAATAGAAATCATCATGTTTCTAATTTCCAAGATCACTTTTAAAGTACGAGGAAATAGCATACGTGTGAGGTTGTTATGTTAAAAAAATGAATTAATGTTTAAAAAAATACAATTTTTTTTATTTTTTTGAAAAAAAAGACAAGTGTTAGAAGAAATGAAACCATATCTTTTATGTAAATCCAAAGTAGAAAATTATGTTTTCGTTGCATAGATCTTTTCAATACCTTTCCTTAAAAAAATTGAAGTCATTTTGAGTTAGAGAGAAAAATTTATGGCTTCCGGAAGATGGGCTACGGTAGCACTCTCAGTGATAAATTTGAACGTGAGAAAAACACCCCGCCAGTTGTTTTTTATTTATTTTTTCACTTCTGTACTTTACCTGAGAAGCTAAAATTTTGACAACAAAGTTAAAAAAGAACAATAGACATAAATAAATAGTTATATCACAAAATGATTAACTAAAATGCAAGAAAGAAAAATGTGGGGAGTCCCACCGAGTGTGCTAAAATGTAAACAATGAAAAATCATAGTGAATGAAAGACAAACAATAAAATTGCAAACCTTCTAATAATACCTTCAATACAAACCTCAATAAGGTTGTGGAGAATTTTTCTATGGAACCTTGCAAATGAGTGTGGGTGATCTTGAATATTCTCCAACTGTAAGTGCAAATGCTACAAACACAGGTACTTTGGCTTGGAAATTTAGCTAAGTTATTGTACTATGAATTCAAGAGGATTTGGAAGAGAGTAAGGCTTCAATTTATAGAGGAAAAAGTGGTTGGAATTTGGTCAAACATAGTTGAATGCACATGCTAAAAATAACATCGGAGGAAGTTACAGTAGTGTCAGGTAATTCAGGGCCAGTAATGGATTTAATTGCAGAAGATGCATCTGGGAAGGCGGTTATACGTGCAATTCAATTGCCCCCACCTTTCAAGGATTCTAGAAGTGTAGTTAACTATGATGAGGATACGAAGTCCAAGTGGTTAACTAAAATAGGTGGAATTAAATAACTAAAGTTAACTAGTATTTAATTGTGAGGAGATAATTAACCATTTAAATAAATAAATGTTTAATTATATTAGCTAGAATATGTTAGGAATTAATTTAATTAATTCCAAGAGAATTGTGTAATTAAATTAAATTAATTGTGAGGAAATAATTAACCATTTAAATAAATAAATGTTTAATTATATTAGCTAGGAGGGTGTAGGAATTAATTTAATTAATTCCAAAGGGGTGTACTGCGGTGAGATAGAATTAATTTAATTAATTCTAATTAGATAAAAGCGGAATAGAATATGTATGTATTTTTATGGTGTCTACAATAGTTGGTTTCCCGATCTATAATATACAATTCAGTTAAAACCGTATTAGGCCCGAGGGTGACTGACGACACTATAGTTATTGTGGATGTTGCTTTGAGGCTATCATAGCCTCTCTCTGTGTTTTGCATTGAAGAGCAATTGGTCTCTCTATAACCTAGATTTTAAAGGAAAGAGAAGGGGACTATGTTAACCACTGCCCCATCATCAATCATCACATGCTTTACATAGTTATTGTAAATCCAGACTTGTAAAAACAATGTCGGATCACCTCTACAAGCTATTTCAGCATCCGTGGGCATATTACTGATGTCAAATATGAACCCAACATCTCTTTCTGGTCTAAAATTGTGATTATTTTTCAGATGTTGATTGTTATAGTTAAAATTTGGGAACCAGTTCCCTTAGTTTGGGAATTGGTTTGCATACCCACCTGGGTATTGGTTAGGGCCTTGGGTCTACATTTTTCTTAATTGTTGAGGTTGTTGTTGTTGTTGTTGTTGATAGTTAAAATCTACAGCGTTGACTGAGGACAAGAATTTATTGTTTCTCTAATTTTTTTCATTGTTGTTGTTATTAGTAGTATTCATATTAGGAGGGATAACAACATTAGGCTTCTTGGGCTAGTCAGTGAAACCATTTTTCATGACCCCACGGTTCTTATTAAGGACCTTTGGCCCTTGATTATTGTTTGAATTATTGGAGTAACCAGGTTTATTTTGATTAGGGGTGACTAACTTTCCATTAGCTCTATAAGTCTTATGACCACTGTCAATGGTTACTTTGTCAATTCAAAGACCGCCCTCTAGTACCTCTTCATAGCTCTTTAGCGGGAACTTTTGAGCTTCTTCCTTTGTATCTCTATTGAGGGAGTGGAGGAAAAAATCACAAAGCTCCATCTGATCCATATTTGGAGCACTTATAGAGGAGTAGAGAACTTGTCCCCACCTTTGAATAAAGTGGGCTACGGACTCGTTGTGCTCTTTCTTGATATGAAGGAATTCCCTGATTCCTATTCCAAAAGTTTATTCATATCAAAATCCTTGATAAATTTTGATATGAGATGCTTGAAAGAGTGTATTGAAGCCTCCGGTATCCTATAGTACCAATCGAGAGAAATACCTTCTAGAGTCTTACGGAAAATATGTGCAACAACTGTGTCTCATGGGAGTAGCTCTAGAATGGCCATTACGTAAGCTTTGATGTGGGCATTAGGATTGCCCTCCCCTTTGAATTTCAGAATATTAAGAAAGGGTCTGTCCGGATGGAGAAGTCTAGAGGCTCCTTAAGATATTCATAATAGGTCCCCATTGTGTATGTTTCCACCATTGAAGATCCTTGTTGGGGAGGTGGAGGTTGCATCAGTTGCTGAAATGGGATGACATAAACATTTTTTGGGGCATATGGCATCCCATGTGGCTGTCCATATGGACCTAGGTACGTGTACATATCCCCATAAGGATATTTAAAATATATGTGTATGTAGGGGGGTTGATTACTTTGATATGGAATCGAAGAAATGAAGCCAGGGAACGTTGCATTTCGATTTGGTATGGCATTTGAGAATGCACTTACTGTTGGTTCCTATTGTAGATATCCATATGTGGTGTGAGGAAGCATACTCAAGGTGCTCATCCCAGTCAGTAAATCTCCAGGGTTTGGAGTACCCGTATAAACTAGAGGATTTTGCACATTAGGTATTTGTTCATAATTTTTTCAAATAGGGAGAAGTTCTTGCTTTCCTTGCTTATGAACTTTAAGTATTTTGGGCAAGCTCTAGCTCCTTGAATTTTTCTTCTAATGATGAGATGATGTCACCCATTAATGGGTCAGTGCTTTTCTTAGGTTCTTTTTGTTGAACTCTTAGAGATTGTTAAGGAGTGTGGTATCATGCTATGAATTTTTCACTATGCTGCCACCCCTCGTTAGCAACATTTTTAGTTAGTGGAGGGGTAGTGTTATTATTTTGGAGTAGAAAACCACCTTTTCCTTGTAACCTATCAAAATCTCTATTCATATTCTGGAAGTGTTGTTCACTCCTAGCATATCGTACTAAGTATTCCTCATCTAGATGTGGGATTTGGTCTGATTGCATGCTAATGGGAAGTCAAAACAATACCCAAGGAGATGAACTTGCTTCCCCAGTGAAATTCATGTTGTTTGAACTAGATTATTCATGAGGATATGTCTATGTAATCTGGTCAAGTTCCTCAATATGTACAGAGGAACTAACATTGGTTCCCTGAAGAAGAGGTTTTTGAGAAATTGAGAGGTTGTCTACTCACATTGAGAGTGAAGGTGATCGTTGTGGTATACATGTTTGGTAGTTGTACATGTCAAAACCTAGGATGGGTCGACTATGCTCGTCGCATCCTGACATATTCGGGTGGTATAAGAATACCCGCAAACTGAAGGATGGATGAGGAAAGTGGAAATGTTTAGAGACTAGCTCTTCACATCAGGTTCATGAATTTTTATGAAATAAAATCAACACGTGACCTTCATCGCACCCAAATTCCTGAGGTCGTGATGAAACAACTGGTGTAGAATAGAAATAGATGTGTGTGTGTGGTGGTGATGGATAATCTAATGAGGCAGCCTTATATATTCGACACATAATAGCATGATTTTTGAAATGAAGGCAAAGAATGCTCTGCTGACCTAAAGTGGCATGATTAATCATCTGATATGATAGCTACTTGGAGACTCCAGTCAATATCGAGATCTACCAATATTATATTCACTAGTTGTTGCACATGTAGAAATTGAGCTGTGGGCGCCTCATATAGATTTCTAGATAAGGTCATGGAAGTAAGAACGAGAGGTGTAATGAAGCTGCAGGGACTATGGATGATTCTCTAGTCTAGTCTAGAAGGTCTTAGCTTGATCAGTTACTATGTTCAATAATGAAATTTATGCAATGATATCGGGTGGAAGTGGTGATGATCTAAATATTGATACACGCAAACTAGTGTCGATATCTAATAGGTCAGCAGGCCCGTTGAGTTGCGGGACCTAAGGATCCCAACCAAAAACTCATGGAGGTTATGGTCCTTTTATGGTCATCTGTGTAATCAAACCCTATTGCTAGGAACAATACAATAATTGTAGGCTTGATTAGCAACGATGTTTAGCATGTTTGGTTTATATATTTTCTTAGAGAATGTAGTAGGTGTACATAAAACTGTCAAATATAAACTTGTATTAAAATTTATTATCAACTTCATCATGTTGGGTTGTGGGACCAAAATATCACAACTGTACGTCTTTTCTTTTTGTGGGCCATTGATGGTCATACATAATGAAATTGAAATGATCCTAATAAAACAAACTAACTATAAAAGAAATATAATCTATGTTTTTGGCATTTTCACAATATATTAGAGAAAAACCAAGAAAGCAAACTAATCTAATAAAAGTAATTTTTTTATTCTTTTCTATTTTTTAAGCGATGTGTTCTAATCTAATAAACAAACTAAAGAAAATTAATCATTCGGATGTAGTTGGTTACTTGTGTGAATATGTGAACCTAAATCTATAACAAATAACCTAATCTAATCAAAACCCTTCAAACCCTACCTCAGAGGTGAGGAATAAATCATGACCTTGAAAGAGCTATTGTTCCCCACAACTTCCTTGGTAATGTCAAAGAGAAAAATTTCTAATGATTTTATCTACTTGTAATTGCTTAATCAATTGAAATGAGCAATATTACTAGTTTATTTGATATACAATTGAAATTAATGATTCAAAATTGACAATTAGGCAAATGAAGCAAAATAAAAGTAATTCAAACCTAGATAATAAAGATATTTGGAAAATCCAGTTGTATCTATCTATGTCCCCTCAGTTTGATCCTTTCTTTCTTTGTGTTCATATGATTCCAAGGAATTGGGAATGCAATAACATTGGTAGAAGAAGATGCTTGAGAAATGGTAGTTTGAAGGCAGTCTGGTTACAATGCAAGTAGAAGAGAGATAGCACAAGAGATCTAATATTGGCTATGCAATTCCTAGCAGGATTATGGCAGCAATACTATGCAAGATACAAAAAATTCTAAGGCCTTTTTCTTGAACACAAGAATGAAATATATAAGAATTGGAGCTAGGATGTGCCTTCATGAACAAGGCAAGAAGAGGTAGTTCTAACTAACTAAAGCACATGAAAAAATAGAAGAGAGAAGAATAACCAAGCAATAAAAACCATTTTTAGAAAAATTGGTTCACAAATACATCCTAAAAGTGAAGTTAAGTGAATTGTCTCATGTTAAAAACACGCATGACAAGAAATTGGAAAAATCACTTAGGACCACAACCCTATGTAGGGTGGTGGTCTCAGGACCACCATCTTGCTTGGGCAGTGGTTTCAAAATTGCCACCTAGGCAGGGTGATGGTCTTGGCAATAAACAAAAAAACAAGCATAAGATGAAGTGGGAAGCTTAAAAAATCATGGAAAAGCTATATAAGGATGTCTAGGCTACAAATATACATTGCAGGTGGGTTTTTAAGATCAAACATATTCTGAAAGGATGTAAATCATCATTGGGAAATTTTGTAACCATTTTTTGACAATGTAGCACATGTAATTTTGGGTACGTACATGCACCGATGTAGGGGGGATGATGTTGATTTGGTAGTAATCCCTGTAAATAGTTTATGTGAGACATGGAAATGGTTGACTTCAAAATCTATGGGTAGAAGAGATGAGAGAAGATAAACAGGATCCTTGAAAGTTAATGGAGAATTTTCACCAATAGGAAGGGACATTGTTAATGAATCCCTTTTGGGTAGGGGAGATGGCAAGTTGGATGAGGTACATTTGTCTTTTGGAAAATAAGAAGGTAAGCATGACTCTCACATGGGTAGAAAAGTAATTATTGTGGGTTTTTCGTCAGGTTGAGAGGTGATTAGAGAAACTGCATTGGTAGATATGTTGGACTCCTCCGTGGGTGAAGGATAAGATAAGGGAGACTCATGTGTGGGTAAAGGAGTAGATGAAACATGTCCCTCCGTGGATGAAGGAGCTCATGTAAGAATATCCTCAATAGATGGAGTGGGAAGAAATTGAGTAGGAAGAGCTGGTATGATGTCGAAAATGGCATGAACCTCACAAACATTATTGTCATTGGTCGAGGATTCACCAATTTGATTAGATGACGGGTGTGATTTAGGAATGGCTTCTTCAAGATGTGAAGGTTTTGATTAGACTAGTGTGTTAGGGTTATCCAAGATGAGATCTCCATTATCTAGCATTTCTTGGATGATGTTTTTGAAATTTATGCAATTACCATCACTATAACCTCTAACATGATGGTAGTTGCAGTAATCATTTTATTTGCACCATGCAGGCACAAGACAAGAGGGGCCAAAACTAGTATGTGGTTTGATGGGTGGAAGAGTGACTGCTCTGGCTTTTAGAAGTTTTTCTAAAATTAAAGAGTAGGGTTCTCCTATGGGAGTATATTTTCCTTGCTCCTACTTGAACTGAAAAATCCCGAACATGAGAAAGATTAGAAGTAGGCTTTGAATGGTTGGGTGGATGAGATGGTCCAGCTTTCAAAACTACAACATTAGTAGATCCTTTTTCTTTAGAATAATTATTTTGCATTTCTGAAGAAGAAGAGGTATCATTTTATTTAAACGGAACATTATTTTTATGCAATTGTATATTCTTCTCTTTAATGGCATGAATTTAAAGTTTCTAGGCCATGGTGAATGCCTCGTCAAATGTGTAGAAGGTTTGAACTATGAGATTTGGTCAGATGTTTCTAGCACAAGATTTTGTGAACAACTCTATTAACTCAGATTGAGGTAGTTGGAATGTGATTTGGTTGATCGAGCTCCACCAATGAATGACAAAATGTGTGATAGATTCATCTTCATATTGGTGTGTCATGTACAAGTTAGTCATAGTGACCTTCTTGACACTGTTGATAAAAAGGTTATCTAGGAAAGCTTGAGCTACATGGTTAAATGAAAATATGGAATGCTTAGGTGGAGCACTATAATAATCTAAAGCCATTCCTTTCAAGGACATTAGGAATGTCTGCAAGAGTAAAGCATCGTCGTGAGTGATCAAATAGCACACATGTTTAAAAGACCACAAGTGTTGTTTAGGTCTTCTTTGTTGTTGAATTGGTTAAATTTAGGAATTTCCCAATGGGTGGGGTATGGATGAATTGAAATGGACAAGTGAATGGGGTCATTGCAAATCTCGTCATATGTCAAAGAGTTGTTTGAGCCAGAGATAGATGCTTCTAATTTCTACATATTATCCATCATCATTTTGATACGATCAATGGTAGGTTGTGATAACGGGGCACCCCCTATAGTATAAGGGGGTAGATAAGGTGGGTATGACATGGATGACATCCCATTATGTGGTGGTGTCGTGTACAAAAATTATGATGAAGGACCATGGGCCAAAATAGATGTATAGGGAAAATACCCTAAATAAGCAGTCGATGAAATAAGTGGCTAGTGATGATAGGTTTAGGCAGGTAGGATGGATGTAAAGACCCTTGTAGAAATTAGAAAAAGATACTGTGGGATGGAGAGGAAAATATTTTGGAAGGGAGTGTCGGATGTTGATACCAATGGTGGTTGAGATGTAATAGGTATGTGAGAGGTGGTGGGTGCAGATATACCTACACTCAAGGTGGTTGATAAAGGCATGGTTGATATCATTGGAGCGACCAATGTCAAAGTCATGATATATTCTGTGGGTGCAACAAATATAGATGATTTAGGGTTGAGCTGGGAAACCACAAGTGGTAAGGTGGAAGAGGGTAAGGCCAAGCTAGCAGTAGCTGATGCAAAAGTGGGTGTGAGGGTAGGAGGAATGGACATAGGCATGTCATATACAAGCTTCTCTAATGAATCGCAGGTAAATGAATGAGCAACATAATACTTTAGAGTGGTGGGCTTGTGATCAAGGATTCTTGTGAACTCCTCATCACCATTGGGTATGACAAGAGCTTTATTGAGGTCTATATGCGATAAGATGGAAGGGGGCGATGGGCTAGGTATGAGTGGTTGGCAGATAATGTGAAACACGAGAGTGTTGGCTTATCTACAATTAAAAACCATGTGATTGACAATAGAACAGGTTTTATGAGCTTTGTTAATAATGGAAAAACACATAAGGAATGGATAAAAATGGGTCTAAATGTGTGATTTGATTGTTGTTCTGATTGAAAAATCAGAAAGCAAATACCGACATCAGTTGGGGTAACCAATGTCAGTATGAGGGGTAACCACTACTGGTTAGATAGACCGATGTCGGTGACTATGGGAAAATTCTAGGTTGGTAACTTTGGAAATAAGTGGTGAAAACGAGATAGAACTAGACTTTGAAGGTGATATCAAAGACTCATAGACTAGTAAGATGGCTAAGGAAGTCACAGAAATAAAGAAATGAATATTTTACACTACTTTGGAAAAAAATGGCCAAAACAACCTAAAACTGATGACAGTCAGTGAACCAATGGCGATAATATGATGAAACTAATGGCAGTCGCTGGACCGACACCGGTTATTGTGAAATTTGTGAAAAATGAAAAAAGTGAATTTTTGGTGATTTAGGTCAAATAACAAGACCAACTTAGAGACTGAGTATGGCAATGATCAACCCTAACACACCCAGAAATAGTTAGAATACACCAACTATGATGGTGGAGTTTGTAGGGAGAGAAAAATGAAGAGAAAGAACTCGCACCTCGAAACACAAATCAAGAAAAAGCTAGCAAAACATGAAATCCTATGATGTAGATTTTATGTTGTGGCTTATGTCATTTAGGAATGAATTTTGAATAAAGTAGAGTTTTTTTTACCGAAGGTACGCTATATAAACTAACAAATATGAATGGTTTCAGGTAATTTTTGTCATGGGAGATCCTTCTATGATATGATAACTAGCTAGAAAACCAGCTAGAGCCCATTGCCAATCCTCTGATCATGTGATTTTTGACAACTTCTTCTGGGAAAGATGTTGTTTAAGAAATGTGTAATTTGTTTTCAGTTATTTGGTATAAATAGTGTGTAAAATGTGAACTACGGTTCAATTTTTCAACCATCAGCAGGGAATGACTTCCAACACATAGGTTGCCCAAAATTTAGATGAGCTAGAATGCAACATATAGAAATGAGATGCCAAGATTTTAAACCCAAATCCACAATGAAATTTGATGAGAGAAATAATTAATAGGAAATAATATGTCTTTCGCTAATGCAATACAAAATAAAAAGAAGTGTTCTTTTTAATCCAAAATACAAGTTTAACTGAGATCAGTAGGAGAAGAAGAATGTTTTCAAGGGAGAAGATTTTAATGTAAAATTTCTTTCAAAAATAAATAAATACACAATGATTCCCTAAGAATGAATAATGAAAATAACCCCAAATGTATCCCATCGGGTGTGCCAAAATGTTTCACCAATAAGTTTTACGCTTTCTAGGATGAAACAGATATAAGGTAAATGGTTAAGGAGGAATACCTATGAGCTGAAGGTTAAAGGTAGAATGCACGCGTTGTTGATGTTATCCAAGTTGATCATAGAGAAATCCCTTTTTTCTGAGCGAAGGACTACATGTAGATGCAAAGAAAGACCACAAAAGAGTATTAAATAGCATATGACAGTGGACTACCTAATGTATGCTAAATCCAAGAAACATGGTGCTTCCTAGAGAGGTTATCAAACCACTATTTAATAAAAATTCAGTGTGAATAAGAAACTGAAATAAATAGGTCCTATTACAATGTAATGATTTAGGATTCTCATAAACACAATACACTAGATTTTATGCTAGATATCAAAATAACACTAAATCTAATTAGAACTAGGGTTTGTTCAAGTCATGCAAGTTTGTCAAAGGTCTAGTAAGGTTCTGGGGCTAATTGGTTGAGGTCTAGGTTGGTTTTGGGTAAATGGGAAGCTTGTTGGTCTGAGAATATAAAAATGACACAAAGACTAATGTCGGTCAGGTGATCAATGTTAGTTCAAGTATGAAACTGATGACGGTAGATTAAACTGACATCGGTAAGGGAAATTGGCAATAAATTAATGAAAATAGTTTTTTGGATTCTCTGTGATTGCATAGAGACTGAGGATGATGTGGTTAGTAGTATAAATAAGAATACTTAGGAATACAAAGGGAGAGGTCACAAAAGGTGAAAGGGCTTGAACAAGTTGGGTTGGTGGATTGGTGAGAAGATGTAGATATCCCAATAATAGTAGAAACTGCAAATAATGGAGGAAAGATATCTGCAATAAAGTAAGCACAAGTGATTAAGATCAAGTTACTTACTTGCTGCTATGAAGATCTCATGGCTGGATGGAGGTTGGTGATTGATTGGAGAGGTGGTAGCTGGTTTAAAGTCATAGAAGTACGACTTGTGTGTTCCTGTGAATGATCCAATAATCTGGAAGGGAATCCTTCACCTATGATACTCTCTACTGGTGTGTAGACATCGTTTGGATGAAACAATGGCTCTAATATCATTGCTTTATTTTAGTAACACTCTCCAAACTCAAAATGACCAGCCCTGGTAAAATTTTTTAAAGATGCATATAAAGGAACCGATGGCAATTCATGTAACCTACGTCAGCCAAGGAAACTGGCGTTGGTTATGGAGAAATAGTCATATTTACCAAAAATAGGAAGATCTTCCAAAATTTGGCATGTTTTCCTCATTGATTCCACTTAGGAAAGTGGAGTTCATGTGAGAGAAGGAAGTAAGAACTTAGGATATGTCCAGTTAGGTTTAGGAAGAATTCTTAGCTAGTTAGGTCTAGTTAGTGACTCAGCACTGGGAGTAATGACTTAGTGTTGAAGGTGATGCCTCAGTCACTGTGAGTTAAATGCCCTTGGGATAGGTCCAGGGTGAGGTGTCATGATGACGTGGATGTGTGAGGGTGAAATGAATTTAATTAAAATAATTAAACTAATTAATAATGTGAGGTTGAATATTTAACATGGGGTAAAGGAGTCATGGTTAGTTAAATGCATTATGTTAATTAATTGAAAGGGTACCAAAGAGAGTGTGACCCAAATTTGGTGTCTACTAGGGCACCTTCATTATCCAAAAACTCTATTCTATTCATAGTCATTTTCAAGAGGCATAAGCCACTAAACATTAAAATATGATACCTAGGATTTGTGTGTTTTGCTAGTTTTTGCTTGATTGAATTGTGTTTTGAGTTGTGAGAACGATTCATAATTTTTCTTCTCTTTCACACTCCACCATCATAACCAGTGTATTCTGGTTTTTTTGAGTGTGATAGGACATCATTTTTTCCATACAAAACTTCTGGGTTGGATTTATTTTGACTTAATTCACTCCAAATTCAAAATTTTCTTCATCTTCTCAAAAATCTAAATGATCGACATTGGTCCAGCGAATGACATTGGTTCATTCATCATATCGGCATTGGTTAACAGACTGGTATTAATCTTTGTCTATTTTTGGTTATTCTGTAAAAAAAAAATTATTCACATTTTCACACTTTGTGTTCTGGTCTCTTCTGACACTCATTTCTGAGTCTCTATTTCCACTTACAAAACCCTATTTCACCTATTTTGTACCTTTCTTATCTGGATTTCCAAATTTATTAATTATCCATAGTAATCAACATCATTCGAGCAACCGACATTGGTTCATGTACCTAACTGGCACCGGTAACACAACCTACGTCGATGTCTATCTTTTGATTTTCCTGTCAAAACAACAACTTATCATCATCTTCCATATTTTTCCCGTATTCTATTTCTATAGCATTTTCAGAGCTCAGACCACCTATTTGTCCATTATTCACATGGTTTTGACTCACAGACAAGCCAATGCCCTATTTTTTCATGCCAAACATCGTCCATTACATCTAGCCCTTCACCACCTTCTATGTCTTCACCCACGGATCCCACTGCTTCTACCATTATACCCATAGGTGAGGAGGAATTCAAAAAATTCCTTGATCACAATCCCACAGCCTTATAATATTACCTCACCCATTCTTGTACCAAAGACCCGTCATGAAAACTCATATATAGGATTCTCATCTCCATTCCTCTCGCTCTTGCTCCCACTTCTGTATCGGCTAACACTAGTGTAGCGTTACCTTGTTCCAACTTACCTATTGTTATTTCTCATATCACCCCTACATCTTTGATATCTATCACACCTACAACATCTACCGAACCTTCATCATATGTCACCCCTTCAATGTCCACCTTACCATCATCTACAAATCTTAATGTGGGAATACCCACATCATCAACATCTCATGTACCTATTGTTTCTCATCCACCAGTCACTTCGGCATCTCATACCCCCTTCCATAACTTAGTTATTTCCATACCCCAGACTCTTCCACCTATTGCTATGAGGGTCTCCACACAAGTTCCTCCCACTCACACCATACCTTAATAACCACCTGTCACTTCTACTTATTATTCAGGGTATATGCCTTCTTCGTCTATTATGTCTTACATACCCCATTCGCAGTTTGCTTATTCGGTACCACCATACACTTGTGTGCCTTCCATGACTTATCTACCTTATCCACCCCCTTATACCATAGGGGGAATCCCTCAATAAAATCCTACAAATGATATTATAAAGATGATGATGGATAAGATGCACACTCTCAAAGCATATATTTCTAGCTCTCTCAATACCTTGACTTACAATGAAATCTATAATGATCTTATTCATCCATCTATACCCATTCATCCTTATCCCACACATTGGGATATGTCTAAGTTCAATTGATTTAATAGCAAGGAAGATCCATAACAACAATTGCAATCATTCAAACACATATGTTATCTGATCGCCCATTATGACGCGTTGCTTCTTAGGAATTTTCCCATGTCCTTGAAAGAACCTACTTTAGATTGGTATAGTGCTTTACTAAAGAACTCAATATTCTCCTTTAACCAGTTAGCCTAGATATCCCTTGACCACTTCTCCATCAATATCTCTGAGAATGTCTCCATGAATAATTTATACTCTATTCGTTAGTACGAGGATGAGTTTATCATTGACTTTGTCGCACACTAGCGGGTCTCATTAATCAGCTTTCCTTTCAATTTCCACAAACTGAGCTAATAGAGTTGTTCAGTAGGGCTTGTGCTAGGAACGTCTCAACAAATATTTAGGTCAAAACATTCCAAAAAAATTTCAAGGTGTTCACCATGGCTTGGAAGCTATAGATTCGTTACCAAGAAGAGAAGAAACTCTAGTTGCACAATAAGAGTGCTCCACTTAAATCATATGACTGCCCTTCTTCTTCTAAACCGTAAAAAAATATTCTAAGGAAAAATGATCCGAAAACACAATGGTCTTGAAATTTGGACCTTATCATCCATCAAAGCAACTTAAACCTCGTTCTAATGTGTCCCATGTTTATAATTTCTAGTACAAGTATGAACAAAGACATTATACCCTGATAGGAGAAACTTATTCCTCTATGTTGGAAAAACTGTTAAAAGAGGGAGCCATCACTCTTCCACCGATCTAACCACATACTGGTTTTTACCCTTCCCAACATGTACCTATATTGTATAATGAGAATTACTATTGTAACTATCACCGCGTTAGGGGGCATAGTGATGGAAATTTTAAAATGTTCAAAAACATTGTCCAGGAAATGTTAGATAATGGAAATCTCATCCTGAACAACCCTAATGCATTGGAAAATCAAAAACCTTCAAGTCTTTAAGAAAAATTTTCCAAACCATACCCATTCATTGAATTAGTCTTGTGAGACCTCTAGAAACGACACCAATGTTAATGAGGTCCATGCTATCTTTGACACAATACCTATCCCTTCTTCTTAGTTTCCTTCCATCCCGTCTATTGAAAAAATTCTTACACGATCTCCTCTACCCACAGAGGAGCCTATTTCACCTACTTCTCTACCTATGGAGGAGCCTACCTCACCTACTCCATCTACAGAGGCACTTACCCCACTTATTCCATCACCTATCGAGGAGCCCGTATTACCCACACTTCTACTGAAAGAAGAGTCTATTTTATCCTCTTCCCCACCTAAGGAAGAGACTACACCACCTACCTTGCTCCCTCCACGACCCATAGAAGAGCCACTTTTAAACTCTCTTCCTGTAAGCGATGTGTCTCCTAGGGTCTTCTAGGATCTTGTTAATCTTCTAGCATTACTTCTACCTCTAGATTCAGAAGCCAAAAAATTTCCTGTCTCACAAACCTCATAATTTTTCACACGGATTACCACCAAGTTGTCATCATCTTCTTCTACCTCTATCCCATTTTCTCTTTTGGCCAATCATTTACAATATGTTGACCACACCACACTCTGGGGGTTCCCATGTCTCCCAGTACCTACACAAATGAATATGCTGACCTCGGACACCTCCACCATCTATCCAAATATATTCCAAACACCTAATACCATGATTCTTGAACCAATCATATTAACATCTTCTTCATTAGCCTCACCCTAACCTCAACCTTCACTTACACCCAAATCTTCATCAACACCTAAACCTCCACCTACAACTAAACTTAAATCTACATTGGAGGTCCGTCATATGCCTAGTCTACTGCATTCCGCAATCAAATTAGACTTAACTAATAAACAACCACCCATCACGAAATAAACTCCCGCCCCTAATAAGAAGACACAATCTCCTAGGCCTTATTCTCCCTTTCCTTTTCTATCAATCTTAGGCCCACATCCTTCTACCTTGGTCAAGTTACCACTTCACCAAGGCAAGTCTAAGGTATGATAACCTACATCCATACCTTCACCACCTCATTTTCCCGCACCTTAAACTCTTCAACGAAATAAATCCCACACACGGCAGCCCACACCCACACCTTTATCTTCATCACCTCATTTCCCCCCACCTTTACCTTCACCACCTCTTCATCCCACATCTGCAACTATACCTTCATCACCTCCCTTACCTACATCTTCTCTGCTACCTACCACCATATCACTGCCGACACCATCACTTTCACCTTGGCTTTTTAGATTACCCTCATCTTCTATGTATCTGTCTACCTCACATAACCCATTGTACCTTTACCCAAGAAGGTGTAACATAAATAAAAAAACAAAACCATCACTACCTACTAAAAGGGTAGCCCCACCTACTCCACCTCTAACAACACTTATTCCCCAAAAATCACTTGTGCCTTCACCAAAACCCACTCTAACTTCACATTATGATCCATTGGTAGGATCCCATTCCAATTTCCTTACAAGGTTTCTAGAAACCTCTACTAACACATTACCACCCATTAAACCTTATGATCTACTCAAACCTAAACCAGAAGGGTTTGACGATACTAAGATTTGTGCATATCATTACACTTCAGGGCATGATATCAAGGATTGTAAGGCCCTTAGAAACATTCTCCTTCAACTTTGTAATTTAGAAATCCCCTTGTAAGAAGATAATGAATTGGAGGTTAATTTCATTTCCCCTTCACCTACCACTGGATGACCTAATTATATATCTATTTAGTGGTCATTACCTCCATCTCCACAACCATATTTTCCACCTTCAGTCTTTGAAATCAATATGGTTCAAGTAGCCACTCGATCACAAAAGGAAAAAGGAAAAAGGAAAAGAGAAATCCAACAACCCATCTAGTGCACTTACACCTACCATTCCATCTACACCTCCCCCTAAAGTAACCATCCATGGGCCAACCTATCCAATTTCTGATGGTATCACACATCCCACTATAGTTAAAGAATTGCATCAATATCCTCTAAGAATGTCTTTTTATGACATCATCCAAACCTCTGAGTCTCATTGCCAAGCCCTCCTTAAGTTCCTGTAAATTATTGAGGTTCTACCAAATGACCCTATGCCCATTTCCACCATTTTCACCCCTCATTATGTGGCCACTCTCACTTCTTCACTTGAAAATTCTATTTCCACTACCACTCACCAATTTTCTACCATTATTTTCTCTGACTCAGAGATTTCTCCTCACCATTTAGAGGATCCTAATCTCACCCTCTTCATCTCCATCTACATTGAGGATACTTGTGTCTGACGTGTTATGATTGATCGAGGTGCGACTATTAATATTATTTCTTCCCATGCGTATGAAAAAATGTGCATACCTACCAATTGCATGCATAATAACCCAATTAAACTATGTTCTTTCAACGATGCTCTAACTTCTACTCTCGGCACCTTCATCCTCTACATCCATGTGGGTCCCTGTACCATTCTTGAACTGTTTTATGTTATAGAAGGGGAATTCAAATACAACATTTTTCTTGGACAAGCTTGGATTCATGTCATGGCATGTTTACCTTTGACCCTTCACCACTACATCAAGTTTGAATATGAAGTACACCCTTACACTATTCAGGAAGATCCTTCACCTTTCAAAACCTATAACATGATGTATCAACCCAATGATGTCCCTATTCTAGTTAAGGAATGTACTACCATTGTCACCTCATCTACTACCAATGCTGCTTCATCCACTAACTCTGTCACTTCAGATTCTTCTATTGTTTCATCTACCACCTGTGCTACTACATCTTCCACAACCAACCAATCTATCCCCACTATTTCCGTAACTTCCAAACTTAACCTGTCAACCAACCATTCTTCTCAAAATTTGAATATCTCATCCATTCCCACCACCCAAGTTCCATCTTCCGAACCTTTGGTAGGTGTTTTTCAATGCCTTACCCTAGCGGGGTATCGCCTATACAACATCGACACTTTCTAAACTCCTCAGGAGTACGGAAACCTTCATCAACACCCACATTATGATCTTCGTATATGAGAAGTTATTCCATACGGTCCTCCCCTCCTTCGCACCAAATTAAAATTCGATAGAATTGATACTTATTCATATTCTCCCGAACCACCTACTCAAACATGACCTTTTCCCTCTAATTTTCATTACCTCACCAACCACCGCTTTACCTAAACCTTTCTTCGTCACTGTGCTTGGAAGCGTTTTAGATTTGGTATTTACAAACAAGGTTGTCACATAGTTATTCCTTGCAATACCTAAAAACATAAGGACCACCTTGTTATTGGATTTTCTAAACCACCGATTCCTAATAGGGAAAGAATCAACCTTGTTAAGGAATATCAACCTCTTCACCTTCTTCGCCTATTGTACTTCCTTCACCCATGGATTCCATGGATCCATAATCCATTCCTTCTATATTTTTTTTTTTAATGCCATTTCTTTGGGACCTATAACCTATCATCATGAGGGAGAGGTTCCCTCTTCCCTTCCTCTTCTTTATCCTGACATGTTAGTGGAAGACACACCTTCTATCAACATCGATCAATGTTAGGATGATGATTCTATTCTCACCTATTTAAGTCTAGAATATTCTTACATTCACTGTTCATTACCTTCTGATACATAAACCATGTTGAATGAATCGACCATTAAGATCAACATTCACACTCAGGATGACCCTCACATTCTAAAGATAGACTAATCTTTAGATTCTACTGAACAGGAAGTCTTCACCTCTTTCCTCTAAGATCATAGCAATGCTTTTTCTTGGTCTTATGATGATATGCCTGGTATTGACCCAAATATCATTATCCACAATATTGTTACTATTCTTGATGCCAAACATGTGAAACATAAGCTACGAAAAATGCATCCACATATTGCCCTTCTTGTCAAAGAAGAACTCCAACGCCTTCTTTATGTTTCTTTCATTCTACCTATCAACTATCGCAGTGGATTTATAACATTGTTCATGTCACTAAGGTGATAGGGGAACTCCGTATTTGCATGGAATTCTGTGACCTTAACCTCTTCTGCCCTAAGGATTAGTTTCCTCTACCTAGCATCGACCAACTTGTTGATCTTATATCCGGCCATGAGATATTATCTTTCATGGACTGGTTCTCATGTTATAATCAAATATTAATAACATTAGAGGATCAACACAAAACCACCTTCATCACCCCTTGGGGGACCTTCTGTTATCATGTCATGCTCTTCAGCTTAAAAAATTCTAGTGCCACTTATCAATGTGTTATAACCTATATCTTAGATGGCATACTGAAAGACTACATCGATGACCTTCTTGGTAAGTCCAAAAGTCATACCGAACACCTCCTAGTTCTCAAAATCATCTTTGACCATCTCATCAAATATTACATTCACATTTAACCAAAGAAACGTGTCTTTGCATTTCTCTCTAGAAAACTCCTTGGTTTCATCGTCTCCTTGTGGGGCATTGAAGTTAATCCCACCAAAATCAAGGTTATTCTTGAGATTCCCCCACCTACTAACCTTCGAAATCTTTTTAGTTTGCAAGTAAAATTGTAATCCATTTGATGCTTTATTTCCCAACTTTCCTACTGATGTCTCTTTCAATTGGAACGAAGAGTTTCACAAATCCTTTGAAGCATTACAGAAGTACCTTCTTCAGCCACCCATGCTCATCCCACCTAAAGATTAAAAACCTTTATACCTATACATTTCCTCCATTGACAATTCTTTGGGTGCCATACTCACTCATCGCGATGACCAACATAGGGAGAAATCGGTTTATTACATAATTCATATGCTTTTAGACTTTGATACTAGATATACGCATCCTAAACATATTCTCCATGCTTAGTCTTCATAGCCACCAAAATTCACCACTACCTACTTAACCATAAAACCTTCATCGTCACTAACATCAACCCTCTAAATTACTTGTATGAAAAACCTTACCAACATCAATGCACCTCACATTGGTTTATCCTCCTCGCATACCTAGACCTATATTTCATTCATTAAAAGTCTATCAAGGGTCAAAGCATTGTAGATCAACTTACAGATGCTCCACTTCCTAGACATCAATCTTCCAACTTCTATTTTCTGAATGAATCTATCACCACCCTTTCCCTCAATGATTTATCTGATGAATCTACCATTTACCAAATGACCTTATTCTTTAATGGTTCTAAATGTCAACATGGGGGTGGTGCAGGGGTCATCCTCATTCCTCTTGACGATAAGCCTATGCCTTTATCCTTCAAACTAGACTTCGACTCTATTAATAACATCATCGAGTATGAAGCACTTGTCTTTGGCATTTAATTTTCCATAGCCTTATATGTTAAAACTATTAATATCTTTGGTGATTCCCAACTGGTTGTGAACCAAGACAATAGTTTATACCAGTGTCATAATGAGGTCCTTCAAAAGTATAAGTTCCATGTCAACTTACTTTTGACCACCTTTGACCATTACCTCATTCAAACTACTCCACGATCCACCAACAAATCCGTGGATACCATGACTTGTCTCACCTCACAAATACCTACCTCACCTTCCAACTAGAAAATCTTTGTCATAGTATAATGGTTGCAGTCGCCTTTTTTCATAATTCATGGTGTTAATTTTTTGGGAAGTATTGAAACCGACCCACATGACATTTGGTATAAGTAATTCATTGATTACCTCTCACTTTCAATTCTACCCCCCAACATCACTCGCAATGGTCAGAAATTCCTCCACAATGTCTCTCGTTACGTCATCATGGATGGTCTTCTCTATAAACGTGGCTTTGAAAGTATCCTACTTAGGTGCCTCACTAGTTCTAAAATTTTGTACAACATTACAGAAATCCATGATGGGATTATTCGTGGACATTTCAGTGGCCACGTTGTCACCAATTGCATCCTTCGCTTTGGCTATTGTTGGCCAACCCTTAACCAATATTGTTGTGAATACGTCAAACATTGTGTTAAATTTCAGCAACATAATAACCTTCACCATACTCCTATTCACACCTTATAAGTTGCTGGGATTTTTGGCCCTTCTCTCAATAGGGTTTGGATCTCATAAGAGAGATTAACACTCATTCTTCTCAACGTCACCAATGGATCATCAAAGCAACCGAATACTACACTGAATAGGTGGAAGTCTTCCCTCTCATTTCTACTAAATCTGAGAAAATATGTGAATTCATCAACCATCACTTCAATTTTTGTTTTGGTGTTCCTCATCCCCTCATCACTAAAAATGAAAAATAATTCACAAACAAAAACCTACGTAAAATGTGTGATAACTTTGGCATTCAACTAAGTTTCTCATCACCCTATTACCAAAAAACAATGTCCAAGCCAAATCTTCCAAAAAAATCCTAAGCAAAATTCTTATGAAAGTCATCAATGACACTAGAAAGGATTGGCACCAATAACTAAATCAATGTCCCTTGAGAAAACCTTTCCTCCATCTACCTATTTTAAGGACCAATAACTAAACTAGAATTGTGTGATTATCTGTCACCATTCAACCTTGTCTTAAATATGAGTACCACGGCTCTACTCATGGCATGATTCTCATGGATACTTTTCATCCTTTTCAGGATGGAATCCCATGATCATTTGTCACTTGAAACCCCTCTTTCATAATCTAACCTTTTCATGTTATGGTCTTACCTTCATAAAATCGTCCTACACTCTGTTATAGTCTTGTCCATGACTTTAGGTTCAAAAACAAAAAACAAAAATAAACATGGGATAACCAAAAATCTACTCCTTGAGTCAAACTTCTCACAAATAGATGATTCTCTCAAAATAACATCTACCTCTCTTTATTGTTGTTATAAGTAGACTGCTCCCTTAAAGGATAACTATACAAATCCAACCACTTATTGTAATTAGTATATCCCAAAAGAAGACAAATTTATATCTCTCAAATAAAATAATTCTGGAGCTTCCTGCATCGATCAAATTCACAAATACCTCAAGGAGAACCTATTTATTCCATTATACACTTCCCGCATCGATCAGTCTATACAAGAAAAAAGAAAATAAAAAATCATAAAAAATATAAAATTTTGGTCATGGACATGACTATTCTGGTTTTGGGTATCTTGAAAAAGGGGCATGTTGTTACACAACAAGGTTATGCTAAAAAACCTCTTCCGCCTTACCCTCTGTTTATTATCTCTTACCTCAATTCAAGGGATGATGCGTGTACTTTGCACATAGTGATCACGCCACTTTTTTCGTCTATAGACCTATCACATCATGCAATGTATCTAGGGACTTACGTTCAATAAGTCTAAGGGTATGACATTTATGGTCATTGTCAACTTGGGGCATTTTTCTTCTTTTCAGTTCACCTCCGCCTACCTTGTTGTTTTTTCAACAGGAAAAGATCGTCGAAACTGAATCACCTATACATCTTCATCCATGCCTACACCTAATTCACCTTACCTATTACCTATTCAACATTTGACCTTGCCTATTTTGTCAAACATGTCTTACCCAACCAACCTACCATTCTAACCTACTTATTCATCTGACCTAACCAAACCTCATTCTTCCCTGGTTTATGGGAGAACTACATCGGCCTGAGGCCTCTTTAAAAAGGGCTATATAGGAAACACTTTTAGGGCATGGGGCCCTTTGAGGTTAGCTTAGCCACTCTTTTCCCAATCATCATTTTCCCCCATCTAACAAAAACTTAGTTAGTTTCCATAAAAACAAGCTGGAATTTAAATCACTGCAAAACCATACATCCATTACACATCATCATTTATTTTCCATAATATCAATAACTAGGAAATTAAATCAAAACAAATCAAAATCAGCCATGCCTATCATCTAGTCTCCATAATATCAATACATTAGAAATTCAACAATTCAAAAAAACATCATTTCGTTTAACAAATAACATCAACTAAACCATGTCTAAACATTTAGTTTCCATAATATCAATAACTTGGAAATTAAACCAAACCATGCCTAATCATCTAGTTTCTATAACATCAATACATTGGAAATTAAACCATTTAAAGATAACGTAGATCATCCAAACCATACCTACATATCTAATTTCTATAAAATCATTAACTCAGAAATCAAATCAAACCATGCCTATATCTACTTTCCATGATAACAATACAATGGAAATGAAAACCAAACACACCATATAAATATCATCATCCATCCATATATTGGAATGTTTGTATATCAAACAAACTGAATATACATATATAAATAAAAGTATCTCAAAACCTCTCATATACATCATAACCATAACCATACCCTCGTATCATCATCGGGAGGACCCGACACCTCTGCTTGTCTCTCCTGTACCCTCATCTGGCCTATGTCACCATGAGCTGGTCACCTTCTACTCACCTTGCCTATGAAAATGGTGGCTCTTTGAGCTGCTGGAAATACGAGTCTGTGAAATTATCCTCGCACTATCCATTTTCTATGCTCTATGCTCAGCATACGACAAAACATGTATACTGATATCTAAAAGTTGATCCTGATAGTACTGAGCCTCATTCACAATATCCCTGTATCTATCCATGGATATAAACTGTGGAGGTGCCATATCTATCTGTGGTCCATGTACCAACAAAATTGGCCCCTATCCTGGTGCCTGTGGAGGTGGGACTTGTGCCTAAACTTGTATTGGTGCCTATCCTGGGGCCTGTGGAGGTGGGCCCTATTCCTGAACTTTTACTTGTGCTCGTGCCTGTGCTAATTGGATCTGTAAAGCGGAAACATGTGCCTATAAAGTAACAACATGAGCCTGCAAGGCTATCACCTATCCTCCATCCTCTACTAGTGTCTGAGTCTGTGCTAGTAGTCCCTGAAGCGTGGCCACCTGTGCCCGTGACTGAGCTAGCTATAACTACAAATTTGTCACCTACCCCTATAACTAATCCCTCTGCACTATCATAATGGACAAGTTTGGTTTGCCTGGCCTCAGTGGTGTTTCATGTAGCTAGTCTATCCACTAGTGCTTGTACCCATCAGTAATACCTACATCATCAATCTGTTTATCATCCACCTACTCCTCTTGCCCTATAGGATCTATAGGATGTGGTGGAGACAATTGTCTTTGCACATCATCCCTACGGTACTGTGGAAATGGTGGAGGCACATCTTGTCGAAGCCCAAACTGCCATCTAACCTGGTCTATTAGTATCATCTCATGCTCTCCAAGCCTCCTTCCCTCTATCCACCTAACTAGATGTAACCCATGACAACTCCTCTTCCATGCCTCCATAGGAAGGGAAATCAACATATGACCTCCATAAAATATCTACTACAAATAGGCCCTTCTAGTAGGCACCTATAGTAAGTCACATCATCATGACACCTCATCTACCCTCGAGCATGTGCTCCTATTGGCACCCACCTCATAGACCCTACTCTGTATACACCTCTAAAAATCCTATCATTATAGGTGGGCCAATAGGATGCAAACACTCACTATGTGCTCATATTCCCAACAATGAAGTAGATATGTGCAACACATACTGAATTTCTAAGTCCTCCAATATGCCCATAACTCCTTGTATAAAAATATACTAAAAAAGAAGGTGCCCAAGAAAATAAATTCAATCCTCAATAATATCCTGTAAAACCCCCATCACTGTTTGTGGGTATCTCCCACCCTCTGAATCAGGAATCACATAACATCCAACTACCATGATCATTAACACTGATAATCGTGTCTCCTCTAGATGTGCAACATACATATATCCATAGTTGATGCTCACACTATGATAGGATAGATCTCCCATGGCCTCTCCAAAAAGTGCAACCATAGGCTCAAATGCCTCATCTGAAGAAATTTGATAGATCAAATCTCCAACAATCAGTAGCCTCAAAATCTGGTAGACATCCTCCATCCTGATCGTCATCTCCCGAGTCAACAGGTGGAAAGTATTGGTCAATGAATCCCATCTATTAATGAGAGCGACCATAATATTGTGATCCCTCACACTATGTCTATATCACCTGATGTCACCCACCCCAACAGCTCTCATATTCTCCTACTCATCCTTTGTCACGTGTGGTCTCATTTGCACCAACAATGGTGCCAGCATGTCCCTCATGGTCAAATTTTTTCTAGCCTACAACATTACCGATAACACCTATTAATCAATTTCACCTTTTACTCATCCAATTAACCTTTACCCATCCCAAGACCTATATGTACCTTTTATAGCCTTCCCACATTTTACCTAACATGTTCATCTACTGTATATTCTATCTAGCCTACTCATCTACACTTTCTTTGTTCCATTTCTACACCACCCATACCTACCTCATTTAATCCTAATAAATTCATTTCTACCTAATTTAACCCTAACCCACCCATTTATACCCACCTTTCTTGGAATTTCTACCCTAACTAACCCCTACACCAACCTATTATAACTTTACTTACACCTAACTCACCTACTCCTACCTCACTACACCCTCAACCATCCTTCCCTTCACATTTTAACCATTTTTACTAACTCTTTTAATCCTAAGAAATTTTTAACAGTGACCGACATTGATCACCCTGACTAATATTGGTCCTCTTTTCACTCCATCGATGTTGGTAGACCTGCAATAACTCTCGACCGAGTGTTGGTCACTGGTTCAGCCATAAGGCCAAACCCCCACATCCCCATTTTTAAAATTTTAACAAAACTACCTAAAATACCTACCCAAACCACCCGAAATCACTTCTCAATTCATTTTCCCACCTAATTAAACTAATTTTTGCCCTCCCCATACCTCATTTCACCCAAATTTAAACAAAATTTCAAATCAATTTCAAAACCAAAATTCATCATTTTGCACCTTAATTTTAACCAAAAATAATCATGGAGATTGAATCCTACCTCTACCTGGCTCCACCTTCATGGTGGGATCTCGAGTATCTGTACTAGAGGTCCTTCAGACTCCCTATCTTGCCTCAACCATAACTGAATCAACCTCTCACCTATCAGCCAATCCCCTTGACTTGAATCAATCACATGGACCCATAAAATCCACTCATATCACCCGCTAATAACTCACCAACTCAACCTCTAACCTCACCTTATCATTTTTCTCATCGATATACTCTCTCCTTTATCATTTTACAAAGATAGAAATGCACAAATGAATATGTTTCATGTATTTTTATTTTTACCCCCAAATTGACCTAACCAACATCAATCAAGTTGTGTCCCTATTTAATTGGCATCAGTTACCTGTACCGACATTAATTTCCCTTTAACCGGTATCGGTCACCCTATAATACCCATTTAACCTAATTTACCCAAGATTTTGCTACACAATGCCATTTTATTGCCACTAGAGCTTTATCATCACCTAGCAGGATCACCTAGTAGCCTTCCCATAGCTTGTTCATTTCCCTAATTTTACTTAGGGGAAAGTTTTTTGCCTACACCTCGTCTTTACCCATGGCCTCGCCTATAGACCTAACCTGAACCCACCCATTTGAAACTTGAATTTGCTTAATTGTTGTACCTTTCAATGAAGTTACTCATGTTGGTTATCCTACCAACCTTGCCTTACTTAATGTTATGATGTTTATCTAGACCAAACCAAACCTTTTGGTTCTTTGTAAACCCACCTAATGCATATTTCTTCACCTCAGCCTTGTTGTGTTTCAAGAACTGTATCCTATACCTTGGATACCTAAACCACATCATTCTTATTTGGATAAACTATAGAACTTTAACGATGTAGAGTTTGTGATCTCTTTAACCTAATGCCTTGTGGCATTCTACATGTGTGCATGTTTTTTAATTCCCCCGCCTATTACCTACTCCTAAAATCACCATTATTTGTGCCCGTACCCTACCTTATTTTTCTTCACCTACCATTTTATCAAACCCATCACCGATTCATCCTACTCCTTCACTAGATCCAAATTTTAGAGGGATCATCTCCACCCATACCTAGGTCAAGTTAACCTCAACCCATACCTAGGACAACCACTCCTATTTTTGTCAGTGTCACTTATCAATTCAAGCTATGTGACAAAAAGGGGAAAATGTAGACACCCAAAATTGGGTTATAACCCTTTAAATCCCCTTCAACTAATTAATTAAATACTATTCCCCCACCATGTGAACTTGCACACATTTTAATTAATTTAACTACCACAATTAATTTAATTACCTACCCCACCTAGCTACCTCAATTATCCACCTCACCTTAGACCTATTCTAAGCCTATTAATTTCCCTAGACTAATTCCCCACTTATCCTAATGAACTAGGAATTAATCTAACCCTAATCTTAATGGCCTATTATCTCTCTAACCAATTTCTAACTCCATTTACCATCGTTACACACTTGTGACTCGGACCAAAAATCTCAATCATGCCAAATTTAGGAAGAATCAGGCTATTTTTAGTAAATATGACCATTTCTCCTTAATCGACACTGGTTATTCCTCGGTCAACATTGGTCACCTAACCACCATCAGTTACCTTAAATAATATTTCCACACTCTTTTCTCAAGTGTTGAATCTGGTTTTCTAGCTCTTGCAAAATTTCATACCGACTCTTAAGCTTTTTAGTGACATTGCGACATACTAGAGACCTCTACAGCATTTAGACATCACACCATCCATCCACAGATTGATCAGGAGCTTGAGTGCACTCACAGGGAAGCATTATGTCCTCCTGTCATATTGCATTTTTTTTAGATCACCTTCTCCCACAACCATCACCACCACCTATTTTCTACCTACATTCCATGAGTAAGTATTATTTCTTCCTTTTCATTTTCATTAGATTAGCTATTTTAGTAGCTATCTATTTCATTCCATATTCAACATAACTCAGATCATCATGCCACAGTAGCTTTGTCTAACTATGTAATCAGAGGTCACCCTGAATACTTTGCCCAAACACTAATCTAATCACAAACTAGAGGACTGACAAACTGATCACAGAGCCTTACCTAAACTCCCTTCACTCTCTGTGTTGTCAAGGAGAGTTCCTGTTGTTGCAGACTCACATCACCCCTGGATGTAAATCAAGCTGTCAAAATTGATGTTCAGAAGAGGTCTGATGTGACTTGCACAACATGGAATCACTTGTCTACAAGCGTGGGACTTGTAAAGATGAGAAAAGATTTCTATCCAAAGAAGGTTGGTTCCTATTCCTCTGTTCAGATGCACAAATGAAATGCCAAATCTGGCTTTACTACAGTGCTAATCTAACTTGTCAAGGAGACAGGGTAGACAACGCATAACAATACAACCTAAACTATGAAGGTGATGCACCGAGGAATGTTAGACACTCCTTTTGCAAATGTAACACAGACCATTAAAATGGCATGGGGGACCTTAAAAACCCATACCCTATCATTTTGACTGAAATACAGGAGAAGGCGACCCATTCTGCATTAAATCTGGTCACTGGAATGTCACTTCTGGCTATGAACATGCGTTAGAGCCATTTTCTCGATTTTATCCCTCCAGACTATTCCAAAACTTGATATTAACCCCAGAATCATGTAGAGAATTTCATAAGATTTCTGTTGATCTTAAAGGAGCTCCTCTTTACAATATATATGAAGAAATGAGAGGGGAGAGAGAGGAAATCCAGAATCTGCCCTAACCACTTCTTGGTAGCATTTAAAATCATCTCATTATGGAAAAAACGATGGATTCTGGCAAAACGGCGGGCTGTCTAACAGGAGCGGCGAGCTGTCTACTGCATTAAAGTTGGTAGTTAAAGCATTACTTCTGTCTATCACCATGCGTCAGAGATGTTTTCTTAATTTTCTCCCTCCAAACTACACCAAAATGTAAGATTGACCCCAAAATCATGTAGATAACTTCAACATCTTTCCGTTGATATAAAGAACGTGCAAATCCGAGCTCTGGATCGAAAGATATGATGATCTGAAGATTTAGGGCACAAAACAGGTGAAAACGGATTTTTAAATTTCTTTTCCCGCGCTCTGCCATCTAGACGACACGTGGTAGGCTCTGGTTCGCTGAGCAATTTCCTCTCTCCACCTTTTCGTGGGCATTTCTTGTGGGCCCCTTAAACTTAGACACGTGGTACTATTTCATTGGTTTGGATCAGTGCTCGAAAACCCGCCCCTTTGACTATTTGGAATTTTTCCTTGGCAACATGTGTCATGCTATGATTTGTCCACGGGCCTGCCAGATATTCGCGTCCATCGCGTCTTTTTTTCTTGGATGTCCTAGTGCTGTGCGGGATAGAATCCTCCGATCCGCCCGAAATGGGCTTCCTCGTCCCTTTTCTGCCGGTGACACGTGGCGTGATTTGATTGGCTTTCGGCTCCTTCGGCTATCTGCGTCCCGCGCGTCCCTTTGTCCCACTTGTCCTTGTGCTGAAGTTTCCTATTTCAGACGAACTGGCTAGTTCGCGTCCTTCGCGTCCATCTGTCCCAAATGTCTCAATGCTATCTGGGACAAATTCTTCCGGTTCATCCGATTCGGCCGGTTCGCGTTCCTTTGTCCCACATGTACTAAAGTAGTTGGTCGATTTTCTTATCTCTCCAGTCGGGTCGGCTTCTTGCGCCCTGTGCGTCCTTCTGGTCTGACTGTCCCGATGCTACAGTTTCTCGTTCTGGCTGAACCAGCTGATTCGGGTCATTCGCGTACATTTGTCCCAGATGTCCCTTTGTTGTTTGGGCCGCCTGTAGGCTTTTTGGATGATCCGTACCTTTTCGTCCCAAATGTCCCGACTGTCATTTGGACTAGGACTTAGCCGATTTTCACAATTTTTTCTAGCCCAAGATTATTTTCTGCAACTTTCTCACATTTTCTCAAAGCTTGTTCTTTTCAGCCTGGACAGGGGAGTTAGAAAAAAATTCTGAAGGGACCCTAGAAACATGATTTTTACCCTGGATCAATCAATTTTCCTGGGATTTGAGAATCCTGATGTATGTTATCAATTCAACCCTGGGGGGTGAAATTGGATAACAATTTGGCGACTCAGCGGGGTCATCTGCCTACTAGATGAAAGGACCAGTTGCCTAAAGCAGTTCATTGGGCATGGAGTCATCAAATATTCTGTTTAGAACCTCAACTGACTTAGAATGTGCAAGGAGGAAGATGGAATGCCACCTGATGAAAGCAATAGACTGCAAACATCTCCATGAACAGCAAGTTGTGCCAAAGCACTTAGGGAAAACAAAACTAACTTACAGCAAAAAAATGTGCACAAGCACTTGGAGGAAAGAAAATATAATCTAATATTTACAGAGGTAGTGAACTTCCCTCTAGAAGCAACGCTTGAGATAGATTCCATTGACTGGAATCTACAGTTCTTCACCATCCAATGAGGTTAATTGGAAAGCATTGATGTTCTTGCACTTTGTGACCATGTATGGGCCACTCCAAATGGCATCAAATTTTGAATGCCTTCCCGGTTTTGCACTGTCCACATCCCATTTCAACACTAGATCTCCAACTTGAAAAGATCTATCTTTGGCCTTCCTATCAAAGGTCTTCTTGATCAAAGCTTGCTCCTTTTCCATTGTTTGGGATGCCTGATTTCTGATCTCTTGCAGCTCCATCAACTCTGCATACCTCACTTCCATGGGCTCAAATTCAAGTAACTCCAGCTGCTTCATGAGTTCCAATGTTGGCAACTCAAGTGACATGGGCAAGATTGCCTCTCTTCCATAGACAAGCCTGAATGGAGAGTTCCTGTGGATCTTTTGGGAGTGATCCTATTAGCCCATAAGGCTGATTTCAGCTTGGTATGCCAAGACCTCTAATTCTCATCAAGAGTTCTCCTAATGATCCTCAACAAGTTCTTGTTTGTAGACTCGGCCTGGCCATTACCCTGAGGGTAATAGTTCGATGAAGTGCTTAGGTAAATACCGTTCTTGACAGCCCACTCGGTCACCTTAGATCCAATGAATGCCAATGCATTATCAGATATTATTGTGGCAGGTACACCAAATCTGGTTGTTATTCCCTCATAAAAGTCTAAGATGCTAGACTCATTTGCCTCTTTGAGTGCTACTTCTTCTGTCCATTTGGTGAAGTAGTCTGTGGCTGTCAAAATCCATTTATGCCCTTGGCTTGAATTGGGATTAATGACTCCAATGAAGTCCAAACCCCATTGCATGAATGGCTGGTCAACTAAGATTAGATGCAAAGGAAGGGCAGAAAGTCTTTCTTTTCCTGTGAAGAATGCACAATTCTTACACCTCTTGATCCATGCGTAGCAATTGCTGAAGATTTTAGGCCAATAATAACCAGCCTTCATAATTTTTAGAGCTGTCACTCTTGGCACAAAATGGCCACCAGCTGGTCCACCATGAAACTCTTCCAATACCCTTTGAATCTGACCTGTGCTAATGCATCTCAGCAACACTCCATTTGCATCTTTCTTGAACAAAACTCCATCAACAATGGCATACGGGACAACCTGTAATCTGAAGTGTCTCCTTTGGGTCTTGTTCATCTCTAGGGGGCACTGGCCAGTACCTAGGAAGTGAATAATACCTTGGGTCTAGTAAGGAATGGGGAAGCATTGTCTTCTTCATGATTGCCGCTTGGCTCATGGCTGTCCTGGAATATCAAAATAGCCTCTTCTTCGTTGCATACTTCCTTTTGCTTCCCTAAAACCAGTTGCTCACACAGTCCTTTCCCTCTTACCAGCTTGGTGATCTTGATCTCAATGTCATACTCCATGACACGGGTGATCCAACCTGCCCTTTTCTCATTCAAATCCTTGTTGAGGAGGAAGTCCTTAACTCCAGCATGTGAGACCAGCAACTGGACCTTTTTGTTTGAGACTAAATGCTTGAATTTCTTCAAGCTTCTGATTACTGCAAGTACATACTTTTCAATAAAATAGTACCTCACCTCGTAGTCATCTAGGCTCTGGCTAAAAAAGGCAATCGGCTGCTCATCATTATCTTTTTTCTGTTGTACCAGAATGGCAGAAATAGTGTCATCACCTCCAAATGCATAGAGGATGAAATCCTTGGAGAAGTCCGGGTTGATGAGAGTTGGCACTTGAGAGATAGCTTCTTTGATTGCTTCAAAACTCTCCTTGCCTTCTGTTGTCCACTTAAAAGCCATGCTCTTCTTTAACATTTTGGTGATGGGCTTAACAAGGGCTGCAAAATCTAGGATAAACCTGCGGATAAAATTGATCCTTCCCAAGAAGCTTTGAAGAGCCTTCTTGTGACTTGGCAATGGCAGTGCTCTTATGGATTCAACCCTCTCTGGATCAATTGCCAATCCCTCTTTCGAGACAACATGGCCAAGGAGCTTTCCTTCATGTGCAAGAAAGATGCACTTCTTGAGGTTCAAAGATACTCCAAACTTTCTACACCTCTGAAACACTTGCCTGAGGTGAAAGAGATGGTCTGCTGCATTCTTTGAGAAGACAGTGATATCATCTAGGTATATCAGCACTATCTCGTTGATCAAGCCTTTGAATGCCATGTCCATTGCCCTTTGAAAGGTAGCACCAGCGTTGGACAGCCCAAATGGCATCTTCTTATGGGCATAGGTCCCCCATTTGGTGGTGAAAGTCGTCTTGAACTAGCCATCTTCTTTCACCATCACCTGATTATACCCTGAGTAGCCGTCTAGGAGAGAGAATCTCTCTGAACTGGATACTACTTGCAATATTTGTTCCATTGAAGGAAGCGGGTAATGATCTTTGAGAGATGCCCTATTGAGGTCTCGGAAGTCCACACACAACCTGATTTCTCTGCTCTTCTTCCTGACCGGAACCAAGTTAACAACCCAACTTGAGTGCTTGATCGGGAATATAATGCTTGCCTCTATTAGCTTATTTAGCTCTTTCTTCATTAGAGGCTCAATGTGAGGGTTAACAGGTCTCTGCTTCTGCCTGATGGGCTTAGCATCTGGATCCAATTATATGGTATGTTGTGCCAAATTTGGATTGAATCCTCTCAAGTCTTCATAGCTCCAAGTGAAGACATCTGGAAATTCTTGACAAAGCTGTATGAAATCTGATTTCTCCTGCTCAGTGGCCACTTTACCAATTTGAAGTGTTTTGCCTTCCCCAACCGGAATTGGCTCTGAATCTTCCCTCTTGACTTGTATGTTAGCCTTTTCTTTACGGAACTATTCGTTAGGGTTGAAGATAGACTCCAACGTTACTAAACCCTTGGGAAGCTTGTTTGTCCGCAGCTACACTACTTGATCCCCATACTGCTGCTCTAGCCTGTCCTGATTCCTAGTTGAGAATTCAGCTTCTTCTTGTAAAAAATTGACAATCTATTGATTGTTTTCAAACACTTGCCAGCTGGTGTTATTATCTGGAACTGTTGGCCTCACAATCACATGGATATGTGGCTTTGTTTTTTCCCTTTTGATGTTGTCAACCACATCAAACGTTGCTCCAATTGCTGCGAGCCTATCCGCGGCTTCATTTTTCTTCCTGGGTATGGACACAATGTTGAAAGCTTCAAAATCCTCAATAAGGTCCCATACCCTATTCTTGTAGCTCCTCAGCAAGTCATTCTTCGTAGCATGTTGTCCTCTAACTTGGTTGACGATTAGCTCGCTATCCCCGAACACCTGCAAGTTATTTATCCCCTTTTTCCTAGCCCAATGAAGTCCATGAATCAAGGCCTCATATTCAGCTGTGTTGTTTGAACAAGAAAACTGGAAATGAAAAGCTGAATAATATTTGATGCCTTGAGGTGAAAAAAGCATGGCTCCACCTCCTGCACCTTGCCTACTCCTTGATCCATCAAAAAACAACTGCCATACCTCATTGTCATCATTATGGCTTGGCTTGGTGATGCTAGGAACAGGTTGATTTTCTTCGTGTATACAATAGACTCCCAGCTCAGATTCTTCTACTTCTTGATAGGGATCAAAAGCATGTATCTTGTTTTCCGATTCATCAAGAGTTAGGTCTGGGATACTTCCAACCTTAGTGTCAGCCTCATCAGTACTAGGGTGATCTTCTTGATCAAATGCTAAACAATTGGCATTAATCTGACTTGGAGTGTAAGGCTCAATATGGAAGTTTGCAATAGGTTCAGACCTAATTGTAGCCTTAGTTCCATACCTTGTTCTAAACAGCATGTGAGACCAATCAGCAGACAAATACCCCCCAATCTTGGCTGTGAAGTCCCTTGACAAGCAAAGGCCAAAGAGTGGTGGAAGGTCTATGATTGATATATCTTGTAAGACAACAACATTCAGACATGCATGCAAGGTAAGACTCAAGTTTTTAATCACTCCAACTGTTGCTATTGCTGTCCCATCCAATTGCACTACCCCTTTAGATATTACTTCATATTGGAGACCCAGCTGATCAGCTATTTGCTTGGGCATCACTGAGCTACTTGCCCCGGAATAAATCATGCAATTATGTACTAGTTTATCCCCAATGATTAATGAAACATAGAAAGGAGGGGGCTTTAACATTTTACCTTGTTGCCCTCCATGGCTTCCTTCAGGCTGGGCAGCATTTGTAAGCACTTTGTCTTGCATCTGAACCTACTGATTCGAAGTTGTCCAATCCTTCATGGAAGCTTGCAGCAGATCTCTTTGTCCTGGGATGGATAGGGATTCCCACATTGATATATTGACGTTAGTCTTCTTCATCTGTTTAATGATACTGAATGGGGATGAAGTATCCTTTTGTTGTCCCTTGGTTTGTACACTTACTCCTTGTACGTGGGTAGCAACATCTGGCATTTGAGTTGGCCTAGGGGCTGTTCTTAGCTGCCCTTGTGTATTTGAAACTGGACTTTGCTTGCCAATCATTTGTGGAGCCATGGAAGGTTGTGGATTGGCTGGGGCTAATGGCTGTTCTTCACCCAAATTTCTCCTCTTTGACCTTGTGTTGGCTGCGACACCTTGAGAAACTGCTTGATTCATGCCACAGAAATCTTCTGCTTTCCAGTTCACCAACGTGGTGTCATTTGGGGTTGATTGTTGTTGGAATGTTTCTTGTTGTTGACTGTTTCCTTAACTTCCCTCGCCCTCCACACTAGTAGTTGTCACCATCAGTGCTTAATTGAGAGCACCATTGAAACACATGGATTGGTTGTGAGGCTCGTTGCATGGAAAGCACCAATCATATTCCTGAGCAATGTTGTTCTGTGTTGGCACTAATGCCTTAGAGGTAGATATGGAATTTGGATTATAGGGCTGGAATGGTCTATTCGCAGGAGGCCTTGTTTGATTCATATTTGCAGCTAGATTAGGTGGTCTTTGTGGTTGGTATGGCTGCCTATTAGGTTGAGCTTGGGGTTGATAAGAAGGTCTGAAACCTTGGGCTTGCTACCTCTTGAGAGTAACCAGCTCATTGCCTAGGTTTTGCAACTGTTTCATGACCTCCTGGAGTTCATTTGAAGCACTAGAGGATGAAGTAGAAGTTTCACTTGAACTTTGGTTTCTAGGGGTGGGAACAAGAGCCAAAGTGGGTGCTTGACTAGTGCTTGGATTTTCTAAGTTTGGATACAAGGGCATGGGAGGCCTAGGAGCCAGTTTACCAGCTTGAATAAGACAGTTTTCGGCTCTAATGGCAATGTTATAAGCCATAGGGATTGTTGTGCCTCCCATGGACTGAATTAACATAGAAATATCATAATTCCAAGCTTTGAGGTAATATAGAAAAGCACCTTCTGTTGTTGGCCTGACTGCCACTGAAATCCTATCCCAAGACCTTTGAAATCTGAAGTTGAAATCGGCCAGCTGCTCATTGGGAGCTCTCTTGATAGTCGTCAGCTGCTCCAAAAGAGACAAGTTGTCTCCCTTCTCTCCAAATTGCATATGAAGTGCAATACACAGCTGATTCTAGTTTGTGATAGAACCAGCTCCAAGGCTCCTAAACCATTGCAATGCTTTACCCTTAAATGAAGATGCTAGTAATTTGATAGCCACTTGCATTTCATTGATTTCATGGATTGCACAAAGGTTAGCAATATCTTTAACATGATCACCTAGAGTATTCTGATTTTCTCCAGTGAAGTAGGGAATGTTCTTTAAGGCTACAATAGGAACTGGATGTTGTGCATTGAGAGCAAGTGGGCTATTTCCTGTGAAGTTGACGTACGGATTGTTCTGAGCCATTCTAATCGGTCTTAAAACCCTTGTATACTAAATGAAAGGCTTGTCAGGTGGAGGAGTTGAGAGTGTTCTGTTTGGTGGAGATGGAGACCTTTGAATCCTTCTTCCTCTTTGCCTTCTTCTTAGAGATAACTGCAGGTATTCAAATAGCACTTCTTCTTCTCCGACTCTTGACCTTGTGGTGATTCTTCTCATGAGTTTTCAGGCCTGCACTGCTGAAACCAATTGATTCTTCCCTTTGGAGTCTCCAGATATGCAAATAATAGCTCTTATAAGCAAGAAAACTGTAGCAGATGCATATCAACTTTGCTGCAATAAAAATGAGACTTCTAGTCCCACTGGGCGTGCCAAAACTTTTGTTGCAGACTCACAGCACCCCTAGATGCAAATCAGGGTTCTAGGTTGATGTTCAGGAATCCAGTGTGATTGCACAACATGGAATCCTTTCTCCAAGCGTGGGACTTGTAAAGATGAGAAAAGATTCTCCAAAGAAGGCTAGTTCCTATTCCTCTATTCAGATGCACAAATAAAATGCAGAGGGTTTACTACAAACCTAATCTAACTTGTCAAGGAGACAGGGTAGAAAACGCATAAAAATAAAACCTAAACTACGAAGGTGATGCACCGAGGAATGTTAGACACTCATTTTGCAAATTTAACATAGACCACAAAGATGCAATACAAACACCATGCACAGGTAACCAAACTGCAATAAGAGATCAAAATGATAACAATGAATACATGAGAGGGTTGAGAATCAATCACAAACATATATATTATTGCTCAAGAGTCGATATAGTACATTGCAGTGGCCAAGAGGTAGAAGAAAAACTGGCATTACAACCCTTATGGGAGGTTTGAAAGCTCCACAAATTCTCTTGCAAGCAAGGGAAGAAGGGGGCTGTAAAACAAAAATGTCTGACCTCTTAAAGGAGCTCCTCTTTACAATATATATGAAGAAATGAGAGGGGAGAGAGAGGAAATCCAGAATCTACCCTAACCACTTCTTGGTAGCATTTAAAATCATCTCATTATGGAAGAAGCGTTGGATTATGGCAAAACGGTGGGCTATCTAACAGGAGCGGTGAGCTGTCTGCTGCATTAAAGTTGGTAGTTGAAGCATTACTTCTGTCTATCACCATTCGTCAGAGACATTTTCTTAATTTTCTCCCTCCAAACTACACCAAAATGCAAGATTGACCCCAGAATCATGTAGAGAACTTCAACAAATTTTCGTTGATATAAAGAACGTGCAAATCCGAGCTCTGGATCGAAAGATATGATGATCTGAAGATTTAGGGCACAAAACAGGTGAAAACGGATTTTTAAATTTCTTTTCCCACGCTCTGCCATCTGGACAACACGTGGCAGGCTCTGGTTCACCGAGCAATTTCCTCTCTCCACCTTTTCGCGGGATTTTCTTGTGGGCCCCTTAAACTTGGACACATGGCACTATTTCATTGGTTCGGATCAGTGCTCGAAAACCCGCCCCTTCGAATTTTTGTACTTTTTCCTTGGCAACACGTGTCATGCTGTGATTTGTCCACGGGCCTGCCAGATTTTTGCATCCATCGCGTCTTTTTGTCCCGGATGTCCCAGTGCTATGCGGGACAGAATCCTTCGATCTGCTTGAAATGGGCTTCCTCGTCCCTTTTCTGCCAGTGACACATGGCGTGATCTGATTGGCTTTCGGCTCCTTCAGCTATCCGCGTCCCGCGCGTCCCTTTGTCCCACTTGTCCTTGTGCTGAAGTTTCCTGTTTCGGCCAAACTGGCCGGTTCACATCCTTCACGTCCATCTGTCCCAAATGTCCTAGTGTTGTCTGGGACAAATTCTTCCAGTTCGTCTGATTCGGCCGGTTCACGTTCCTTTGTCCCACATGTACTAAAGCATTTGGTCGATTTTCTTATCTCTCCAGACGGGTCGGCTTCTCGTGCCCTGCGCGTCCTTCTGGTCTGACTGTCCCGGTGCTACAGTTTCCCGTTCCAGCCGAACCGGCCAGTTTGGGTCCTTCGCGTACATTTGTCCCAGATGTCCCTTTGTTGTTTGGGCCGCCTGTAGGCTTTTCGGCCGATCCGCGCCTTTTCGTCCCAAATGTCCCGATTGTCGTTTGGACTAGGACTTAGCCAATTTTCACAATTTTTTCTGGCCCAATCTTATTTTCTACAACTTTCTCGCATTTTCTCAGAGCTTGTTCTTTTCAACCTGGACAGGGGAGTTAGAAAAAATTTCTGAAGGGACACTAGAAACATGATTTTTACCCTGGATCAATTAATTTGCCTGGGATTTGAGAATCCTGATGTATGTTATCAATTCAACCCTGGGGGGTGAAATTGGATAACAGTTCCCAAAACAAAAAAATTAACATTCTTACCAAATTGCCCTTATCAACACCGATCACCCAACCGACGTTGGTCCATTACCAGTAGCCAACATTGGTTGCCTAAATAGTTTCAGTCTCTATGATTGGTAACTTTTCCCTAACTAGCAAGCTTCCAAATCACTCAAAACCTCCCAAAACCCCACCAAATCTCACCCAGACCTCATCTATAGTCTTTGTTAGACCTACAAACCTGGACCAACCTATAAACCCTCTAGATTTAATTGTAACTTTTCTTGTTAGATTAAATTTACTTATTGTATGTTATAGGAGATACCTAAATCTTATTGACTACAATATGATTCATTTGTTTACAATATTTCCTTACATTAATTTGTTTACAACAGTGGATTGACAACCATTAGAGGAAGCATCACGCTTCTCGAGTCTAGCCTTTGCTAGGCAGTCCACTGCCATTTGCTATTTAATATCATTTGGTGGTCATGTTGTGTTCTTAACAGGTCATTCCTCCTAGCCAAAGGTAAGCTCTTCACAATCATCTTGGTCAACATTCTACTAGAGCACATCTTCTATTATCATAGGTATTCCTCCTCGCCCTAATCTATTATCTATTTTATCTCTACTTTGCGGTGAAACACAAGGATCAATCTTTCTAGAATATCATTCACAATTTTTTACAATCAATTATTATAATGTCTCGTTCAATCTTTCTAGGTTACACATCACATTACAATTCCCACCCCACACTCTATTAATCAAATCTTTCTAGAACACACTTCGAACCATTTCCTAAAGACGCACTCTAGTTCCATAGTTCATACTTGACTATTGAGGGTCTATAAAGCTCACATCATCACATTCACACTCTCTTACACTCTACGCTTCCTTGATCTATCTATCTAGAAAATACATTTCAAACCATTTCCCGATGATGCACTCTTGTTCTATGGTTCATTCTTGACTGCTGAGGGATCATTTATAAATGAACCTCATCTCATGTATACTCATTTGCACACACTCAGGGGGGCACGCGGATCCTATCACACTCACATTGCATATCATTCCATCACACCCATTCACATCATATTTCATATATTAGTTGCACATTTTTCTTAATTGCTTATACTCGCATGATACATCTTGCTTATTATGTTAGACAAATACATTTTATGTCATTATATTTTATATATACACATGCGTATTCACTTACCTTCTATTTTTCATCATAAACTTTACACAGATAGTTACACGTAGCATAGATTCTTGGCACTATACATTTTACCAATCCCACAGTAGGATCTTGGGGGCATCCACTTTCGTACACATTACAGGTGTTATTATTTCACTCTATACTACTTATTTACTAGCACACTACTATATCATATCGTACACACTTTTGACATACTTTATATCTTTCTAATAGGCTAATGGGTGCTTCATGTGCAACATTCACCTTGCAAGAATTATTTTCCACCATGGTTGTCTAATGATTTTATTATTATTATTTGTCTTTGTTTTCCTTTGTATGTCATTGTTTGTTGGCTATGCTCTATGTCTTTCTTGTTCACTTCTTGTATGCTTTTGGCCACTTTAGACTTGATTTTCTTGTGACATTGTGAGCTATGTACCATGTTTGCAAGTTTGCAACCTACTTTTTGTGGTCTACATTATCTTTTTGATTACTAGCTTACAGTTTTTATATACATGTTTGTTTGTACTAACACTTGCTTCCTAGCCACTATTTGCATGTGCTTTAGTTTCTACTAAGTACATTCCCTCCTACTTACTAATATCAGTTCAACATGGGGTCCTATTTTGGGCCGCATCCTCCTAGCGATGTCACATGCACCCCAAATGAAGGGGGCATCTATTGGGTGAATCATTCACCCCATTGAGCAGTCTACATTTACAGTTCAACACAGATTCAACACAGTCTACAATCTCAGAATCAGACTTGGGTCCTTATTCCCGCACATACACTAGTGACTAGATACATACTTGGGCACCTAGGAGCTTCAGTCCCTTCCTGGGTTCCTATGACCAGGGAGAAAATACACTTTTTTTCTCAGATCAACACGATTGTCAGCATTTCACATAACAGTTGGCACAGTACAGACACAGTCCTCCGGAAATCAGTACACAACTTATCTTCCTTTTTCTTTGGATTGAACTAGATCAAAATGGATCAAACATGAGCAAGACAGGATCAAACCATCTGTAGTGGTGTAGAAATTTTGGGAAGCAATCAAAGGATGGATAATGATACTAGACCTTTCTCCCTACACTACTTATGTCATAGTGTGAGATCGCCCCAAAAACTCGCATTCGTGTGAGATCACCTGAAAAACTTGTTCTTCTACAACATCTTCAGGATCCTAATCATTCCAATCTCATAAAGAGGATAAATAAGACATAAACATGAATGGAATATTAGAAATCATAAGGTTTGAATTAAAAAACCCATATGTCCCACACCCACTCCATGGATCTACTATTTGTGCTCTAGTTAAACATATCAATTTCACAAAGATGACACAATAAAAAATTGAGAAACTCGAAAAGGTTAAGGCTTCAAAATCCAACCAAAGTTCTTTTTGTGCAACAATATGTAGCCTTCATTACTAGTTGTAGGCTCAAAAAGTTATGCAAACAACCATCAATAAGTGAGGTTGTCAAGTGAGTGGATGTACCAACAAAAGGTAGATTGTATTCGTCAATCAAGTTCGTTATTTATTTGTTTCATGCCAACAAGACTTTCGATTAAAAACATACAAACCATATTATCATCAAAATTATTAAAACATAATTATATATATATATATATATATGAAAAAAAGAATAATTTTTAAAAAGTAAACAATATAACTAATAAAAACAAGATACATAGTATAAAATATACAATATTACATTAATATAATATCTTTACTATCTTTGTATATGAAAAGTTCGTATTTGATAATTTAGGAGACTTGAAAAAGAAAATTCATGCACAAAGAATTTAAATATTGTTTCTTGATCGTCAAAGTTTGGAGAATGTTAAAAAATGCATATATATTTAAGGAGGAGAATACCTCACGAATGAGAATAGAGGACTTCAAAATGACATTTATTGAATCATGATCTAACTATAAGACCGATAAGAAATCCGGATGTCGATGGTATCATGTCCTTCCATAAAATGCACTACATTTCTAGAAGTCTTCCACCAACAGTAACATTTTGTACAGTGATATTTTTTCCCACGTCAGAAAAACAATTAGAAGATAATAAAATAAATCCAAAACTAGAGTGACCTGAGTTACTCACTTTCAGAGCTGAAATTTGACACCCATCCCGTATATTTTTTGTTGTTTTAACCATATTTTACAGTTTACAAAACAGTGATCCCGTCCTGGTTCGACGTGAAAGAATTTTTCCAAACTGTCATCATCACTGTAAACACATTCAATATAAATATAAGTGCATCATTACATAGATATTTAAATTTACGACGTTAAGAGGTTTTAAACAACTCGTCCATATCTGTTAAATATGTTTTCTATATTTAATAATTTATAAAATACATTATTATTTTAGTTGTATTTAAAAGTGTGAATTATATGCTCGATATAAACACATTTTTTGTAAAATATGTTATTTAAATACCTTTGTAATGTTGCACTTATATTTATACTGAATGTGTTCATGGTGATAATGATGGTTTTGCCAAGATCTTTCACCTTAACTAATAATGGACTGACAATTTTACAAAGTGTAAAATACGGTTAAAATAGGAAAGAACGTTTGGGACGGGCGTCAAATCTCAACTCTGCCCATATGATACTCCCACAAGATTTCCAAAGTAGCTCTTAAATAAATATGTAATTACATACCTCCAAGGCTCTAACTACCTCCTTATAGATTATTGTTGTCCATTATGCTTTACTCACATTTATTGAGTGCACTCATCCCAACATATATACAATGTGTATACGCATCTAAATGATAAAATTTGGTATGTGGGAATGACTGAAACGAACTGTTCAAAACCCACGATATAGAACATTTGGAATGACTCTAATCCCATTAATAAAAATTTCCTTCTTTATTATATAAGTCAATCATATAAACCTAAACAAGAGCATTGGACCTACACGTTGCAGGTAAGCCTAGATATACTTAACATCAATGTATATTAATCAATTGTCAACTACAGCGCCCTGCTGTTATGGACATATATACAATGTATATTCGCTTGCATAATCTCCTACAAAATTTTTTAAAATGAGTGAAATAGTTTTTTATTTTTAATTTGTGCCCTAGAAAGATGATCTCAGGGTTAAAATTGATATGTCTTGGCTCATTTTATTGGAAATAGAATGCCAGTTCAACAGATAAAGTGACTTTTTAAGGTACATTTTCCTGGACATTGTCATAGAGCTTTATATACATGGGTTGGTCCACTTGTTCTATCCTCTCGTAAACCAGCGCAAATATAGCTACGACCCACGTCAGGCGCATAGGTATATAACAGGTTGTATTTATACACATGGATGACCGAGATTAATTTGAGGTCTACGATACAGAAAAGGATGTGGATGGTTTAAATTGAGGTTGAACAATCTAGTGTGTCAGAAACCCGCCATGGTTCTTCCTGTGAAAATGCCTTTGGTGCAAAAAAAAAGCACAACCATATTTTTCATTACGCAAAAATATATAATTTTTCATTACGCAAAAATATATAATTTTTCATTATTTATTAAAAAAATCAAAATACAAACGATTTCCTCTAAATTCATTGAATTTTCACCTTGCTCTTTATGTCACGTTTATCACATCAAATTGCTCTCTACAAAAAATTATTCGAAAGAAAATTTCGCCCTTTCCATCCGGAGTTGTTTCTTCACCCTGTATGATTTTATTTAAGTATTTTTTAATTACTATTACTTTCTTCCTAGTCTTTTCTGATTTTTCTTTGTCCCATCTTTCCGCAACTCTTCTTGTTTTTTTGAGCTGTCGAGCGCCATGTGTAAAACAGGACCAACGAAAATCACTACCTAAAACGGATTATCCAGATATTATTAAAGAAAAAGATAGAGCCGTGACTGTCAAGATTGAAAGAAATGGAACAATTTTTCTAGAAACTAATTTTATAGCTCGATGTCTGCATTCCCTCACATCATTACTACAACAAATATATTAACCAATAAATATTAAAAATAAAAGGGTATACATTTGATTTCCTATCAAAATGAGACTCAAAATTTTACGAGCCAAAGTTATGGTCCTCAACCTTCCACTCTCCTACAGTACTCTATTAGGACAACCTTGGACTTACTCATGAGAGAACATTCGGTATATATAATACTAACCCAAACACGTGGGGAAATCCCCCTTTCTAACCCTAAAAAGTTATTTATAATTCCTACAATATAATTATTAATATTCCATTACCTGAATATATAAACATGCATTATGATTTAAATTTTACCACAATGGATTCAAATGATGATAAACATTGAATGGGTTGTGGTCCAACAACGCGGATGATGGTGTAAAAGGTGTTTCTTAGCCATCCACTAGGGTTCCACTCGCAGGAGATACCAATATTAAAAAGGGATGAGGTCGGAATCATGTCCCGGGAAACTTTGGCGGAATGGATACCCTCAGACTTGACATCTAAGCTAAAGGGGACTAAATTAATTCCACTCCTTCAACAAATGATGATGAACAAAATGATCTTAAAAATAAAATAAAAAACCACACTCAAAAAATCCATAACTGATTGGCTCATGTGTAGTGCTAAAAAGACTCAGGTGTCTAAAGTGTGGATTTATTTTTACAATGTTTTGAAAGCATTATCTTGTATGTTTAAATGAAACATGTGGGAAATATGAATTTTTTATACTTGAATGGTAATACAATAATATTGTGACATCCTTTAAAAAATATATTTCGTATCGTAACATGTGTTGAGGGCTCGGTGTATACTACTCTAAATGAAGTTAATTTGCGGCACTCGCTCCTTGAGGCTTCAGGTCATTGGGTATTTGTTGATCCCACAAATTAACAAAAAACATCAATTTGATAGGAAGAAAAAAAACCAAAATATTTAATTAAAATGTATTATGTTAGATGCCTTGTGGACCACTTGATCATATGGTATTAGTCCACCTTATAGAATGGATAAGGATTACAGGATTGGGGGATACATGTGTGTTTTGTTTGGAAGATTTTTTTTAATATTATGTAACACATACACATCGAACTAAATCAATATATATAGAAAATAACAATTACTAGTGGAGAGTGATAATTGTTCTTCACAAGTAGTAGTGGTTGAACATAAATAATCCATTAAATAACATATTTTATTGTTGATAGAGTGGTTTTTGGTACACATCACTAACACATTGTTTAATGTTTTTCCACCAAATACCATTTACACCTACACCCTTGCACCCATATATATGCACTGTCAAATTAATGCTTAGATTTATGTGATGCATTACAATTTTATCACTCACCAATACCTCTCATAAATACTCCATGCCATCTGTATATTTTCAAGAAATGGGAAAACATAATACCATCGATAAATGAATGCAGATAGTGAATAAGTGATCAAGCTTGTGAGTAGATGAACAAGTTAGACCAAAAACATAGCTGAAGTAGTGAAGAGAGGCGCATGTTTCACTACATACAATGAAGATTTGAGCACCATAGTTACACAATATATTGAGTGACAAGCAATAAGTACATGACTGAGTTTTATAACCTAATGATTCATAAGTAAATCCCATTTTTTTTAATAATATTACATAATATATTTGTTTTAATGCTTTGTTGTTTAGGAAGACAAGATGGGGAAAGAATACAATGGATCTCCCAAGCTACATCCGTTAGGAGTCATGGAAATTTGTACTTTGTTCAACACGTTGGGTGCATGGTAGAACACTTCAGCTCCAACAATCCTGACCAACACCAACTTGGGTGTCTATAATTCTGCTACTCCAAAGATGATGTTTTCACACCTCACCAAGATTCAATAACTCCTTTTTTAATTTTTTAATTTTATTTTAAGATACTCCTTTTAGTTTATTGCAATTTGATATTTCCTTAATATTTGAACTTATAATTATCGTACATTATCTTGATATCAGTCTGAAATATATTAACATGTTTATTTGTGAATGCCTCTAATTTGTAGCAAACAATTTAAAATATTTATTAACATGTGTTATCTTGATTGACAAGAGATGAATCTTGATTGTAAAAGTAAAAATACATTTAATTTCATTTCTCTCAATAGCCTCAAACAAAAGTCACCTTGATATAACCAAAATATAGTGAATTTTCTTGCATGCCTTAGACTTCATTAAACATTTGAAACAAAGCATATCAACTAGGAAAATATAATTTTGAATGCAATAATGTATTATGAATTCAATTCTCTACATAGCTTTCATTAACCAAAAAAAAATATCCTTATGTACTGCCATAATTTTAGGATCGGACTATTGATTACTTTCCATGTCACATCTTCAATGAGGCTCAGGGTTCTTACTATCGAGGGTAATTGTATTGTTTATAGATATTGTTCGATTCATTAGGAGGATTTTTGGATGAACCTATGGTGGAATAGGAAAACTAAAGATGGTATGAAAGGTTATGTGTGAACTAGAAGGTTGTGGGATTATGAGGTATGTAGCTAGATTCGAAATTATATGCATTCTATATGTATTAAAGAAGTAACGGTAGTAGTTAGGCATAAGAAATTTCAACATATCTTGCAACATATAATTATTTATGGGCATAGTATGATGTAAGGGAAAGGGAATATGTGGATTGGTGAACTTATTATTTATTTCCTATAATGTTTGTGTTATCTCACATTCCCTTTATTTTTACTCTTTCTCCCTTTGATGTTGAGTAACTTCCTTCTTTTGTAATTTCAGTTCATTTTTTTGGCGAGTTACTTACCTTTGTTTCTCACACTCTTATCTTTCAAATAACTTTTGTAGATCCCTTTCTTTTCTCTCTTTAATGTGTTACAATTTCTCTTGTTCTTTTTGCTCCTTCAATGCCAACCTTTATTTCCTTTTTGCCTCAACAAGATCCTTCTTATGTTGTTTCTCTTCAAATATTTATTATTATATTTGTTTTGTTTCTTTTAATAATTAGACATAGGAATCCAATATTAGAAAATATAACTACAACTTATTTGAAGTGAAATAGCTACCTTACCTTTGTTTCTCACACTCTTATCTTTCAAATAACTTTTGTAGATCCCTTGCTTTTCTCTCTTTAATGTGTTACAATTTCTCTTGTTCTTTTTGCTCCTTCAATGCCAACCTTTATTTCCTTTTTGCCTCAACAAGATCCTTCTTATGTTGTTTCTCTTCAAATATTTATTATTATATATTTTTTGTTTCTTTTAATAATTAGACATAGGAATCCAATATTAGAAAATATAACAACAACTTATTTGAAGTGAAATAGCTACCTTACCTTTAGAAGGTTCCTTTACAAATTGTGTTGTCAACCTCAAAAATTTTCCATGTTTTTTCTCATTTGTAGAAACACCATTTTTTCATGTAATACTTACAACATCACATTGAGTTTCCTCTTCCTTATATATATCCTCATCTATTACCTAAGTTTACTTCATGTGAGCATAATAATGAGTAAATTTGGTTGGATTAAATTCTACTAGATCAACTAGGTTGGCTAACATGGAAGGCAAGGATAAAATTTCATCCCCAGTGTTTCCAATTTTATCAAGTTCAAATTTTTTTGTATGATCTTACAACCAAATAGGTTTTTTGGCACACTTAGAAATGATAGATCATCCTCTCCAATTCCATGGTTATCAGTGTTGAATTCGGATACGATGTGGTCATTAGTGTTCACAATGTGATTTACTTCAAACTATTTGATCTGCATTGCACCCTCTCTTTCTTCACATACACATGGTTCTTCCACCTCTATATTAACAACATTTTTCCATACTTATATTTCAAATTAGTATCATTGCAGGATTCTCAACTAATTTCATAAAGTAATTGTCTCCTAAATTCTCACCAAGTGGTGCAACTACCTCCCTAGAAAAACTCAGGATATTTTTAGTATGAAGAGCATTTTTCAAATAAATATTAACACTATGTCAAACTATGGAAATATCAGAAAATAAATAAATAACATTTGTTATGTTTTCAACATGATCAATGTTTTTGATATTTTTAGTAGTATCAACATCTTTGATATTGTTAGTAACATTATCATTCTAATATTTCTCAATGATATGTGCTTTACTACATTCCATGTCATTTTGTAATACATATAGATTGTATGGCTAGATATATATGCATTTGAAACCATCCTGAATGTTTACAGGTGTCATGACCTTCGCTAGTGCTTTAATAACCATTTCTACCAATTTTAGATGTTTAACATCCTAGTACTTGTTATTAGACATCCAATGAATCTTATTAGTTATGAATTAGGCTTTAAAAAGACAAAATATAATACCTAGTGGTTGCAACCTATGTGTAGTATGTATTAGTAGTGTCAAAAAATCAATCTACAATCATTTAGCCTCATTTATAGTTGATAGTGCCACATGGATTCCATGACCATAAAAATAAACAAATTCCTATTTTCAGGAGAAACAACTCTAGGTGTTGACCTACTAAAATTATACAACTAACTTATGAATATCTCCTAAATCATCCAACCACTAGGATGAGATACCATGAATGAAACAAGATCACATCCCTTAATGTAGTTCTTCAAAAAAATTATGACCTTTAAATAAGTAAAATCCTAGAATAGGATTCCTTGCAACATTTACATAACATATAATTATCTTCCATTCTCTTCTACAAGGAATGATTTTTGGCACATTCCTACAACCCATGGTAGAAGCACCCTCATGCAAAAAATATCTTTCTTGGATTTCTATCTCATCAAAATCCCATATTCTTCCTACACGATAGGAATCAATATACATGGTAGCCAATTTTTCATAAAAATTGTTAGCCACCTCTAGTTGTAATCCTATTACATGATCTCTTTCCATTCCTTCACTAGTGCTTACAACTATGTTTGGGTGTATTTTTATAAATCCTTTGTACCGTGATTTTCCTAGTAACCCTTCTTGAAATAGAGTATCTCTAGTTTAATAAATTTGTGAAGCAATATCTATCAACTTAATAAGTCCCACTTCATTCCCTATATCTACTATTTGTTTGGACCATTCAACAATCTCTTTCTCCTCTTCTTCACTCAAAACAAGTGTGTGGCCCTTCTTTTTTGTATTGGTTTGACCATTTAGCAAATAATGAATACATTTAGGAGGTAAATTGTATTTCTTAGTAGCAACTTTAATTAAATAATTATTGGAATCAATATCATTTATGGCCTTCAATATGTATTCTTTTGATCAATATAAAAAAAACATGGTTGAAACATTACCTCTAACAACTACAATAACCTCTATTTCATGCATGTTTACTTGATCTCTAGCAGTTTCTATATGTGGCTTTATAGTTGTGATTGTATTCTATTGTTTTGTTTGTACACCATCTTGTTGATTTGTTCCTACATCATCTTCTTGATTTTTTTCATGGTAATATTTTTCAATTACATATTACACACCCCTTCTCTTGTATATTCATTTTCACCACTTTGAGATCCTCGTTCTCTTCATCATCTCAAGATGTGTTATTGAAAACCATGACATTAATAATATATGTATTAGTATATCACTAGTACCATTTAAAATGGTCAAAGGGTTAATTACAATATCAATGACAACACAATACAACATTGTTGATTATATATACACATAATTTTGAAGAGGTGGTGCTATTAAGAAACACTGCATTACTAAGCCTTTTACTAATATTGTAAGTGAGCCTATGAATACCCCTTTGGGCACTGTGATATAGGTTTTATTAATTTCATATTGTTTGACTAGTGAGAACTTCATAAGATGGTTTGTTTTTTTTTAAATAGTAAATTTTCTCTTCAATTGTGCCCCATTCTTGCAAATTTATGGATGGCATGCAACATTTGGGAGATGTATCAGTGAGTGATAAAATTACAACACATCACATAAATATAAGCTTTGATTGGATAATGCATTTGTATAGGTGTTGGGGTGTAGGTGTAAATGACATTTAGTGGATAAAATTTGAAGAATGTATGCTTAGTGATATGTGTGAAAATTCACCACGTCAACAATACAATATGTCATTTAAAGGATTATTTATGTTTAACCACCACAATTTATGAACAATTATTGGTCTCCATTAGTAATACTATTTTTTGATAAGCTAACTTAGTTTTATGTACATGTGCTACATAATATGAAAAAATTATTCCAAATAAAAAACAAAAGGTTAGAAAACCTCTGGCTACACATAACTGCAAAATTTGTGATCCTATGTGGCATTTAGTTGACATTGGGGGCCCCTAAATTTAGGTTTTATTACTACAAGATAAATCGATCATCCTGTATGAATTGATAAATATCAATTAAAAATTGTAAGTGAACTTGTGAATAATCATTTGGGAATTGTAATTGATCAATTAATATATGATTGATTAATTTCATATTGTTCGAAAACACATCATCTTGAGAAATAAGTTGGAGACATTCATTGAAAAATATTTTCTGTTTTGAAATATTATATTGTCCCCTAGATGTATATTTGTTTATATATTTATGTGTTTTCTATTTTATTTTCTAATAATTCAATACACATGGAAGGTTTATCACATACTTGAACTGCATTTTGGGCTCATCAAGAAACAAAATAAAAATTGGTGACATACATAACAACTACTCTTATGAAGATATAGTTCTATCAAACAATATTACATTAATAAGTTTTAAAACTAATTAATCAATATCAACTACAATGTTGTACTTCAACCTATAATTACCCCTTTAGGGACTATAATTGATATTTATCAATTGATTCATGTATTATTAATGTTATGTTGTTTGACAACACATCATCTTAAGAAGTAGGTATCTAAAATAGAGAAAATTTTAAAGTATTAAGTTTTCAAAATAATATATTTTTAAAAATAGAAACCCCAATTGCAAATAATTATTATGTGTTATCCAATTTCACCCCTTGGGGCGAAATCGGACGACGAGAGCCAATTATACCCTGAGACCTGAAAATGTTCTTCATGAAGCTTAACGGATATTACATGGTGTTGGTTTTCTCGGAATAAGAAATTGGCTTACGCATGTTCACATTCACCCAACACAAGCCGGGAACTATAAAATTGATAGATTTTGTTTGGAAGGTCTTCTTAAGCTTTTGTTATACTCTAACTTTAAGAAAAGGTCCAAGGAAATCAACATCAGGGCAGAGGAATTAGTTTAGTAAGTTCATGTATCAATGTAATGAGTTCATTAATCAAGCCCATCTTTTCATAGCTCATGAGCTCATGGTGGCTCTGATTCATTCACCGAGATCTTCTCGATTCGTTAAATTCCAATAAAACTCAGTCATAAAAGAAGAGCCGATCAATGGAATGATGACTCGGCTGAATAGATTGGAACTTTGAAGATTTTCCAAGTCATGCCAAGTTAAACGGTTGGGTGGATATGAATTTAGTGATGAATAGGGATGAATTGCAGACACAATAATGTTAAAGAATAAAGTTCATGTTTAGCTCAATGGTCGCAATCGATTAGAGGATGAATTTGCATTCGATGCATAGCTCGGTAATTTGAGCAGGGAGCTAGTAACTCACACACATGGCTCGAATAATGATTAACTTCGTAGCTCGGTCTTTAGGCGTATGCGAATCAAGTGGCTCTTCGTAGGTGTTGAATGTGAAATAAGGGCCGAGCTAGATCAGGAAATATCATGAGGCCAACTCAAAGCATTTTCAAAATGGCTCAGATAAGTTACAAATAATTTAGGAAGGTTCACAAGTGGCACAAAAGATGTTCGAATGGCTCGTTGACTGTGAGCTTGAACTAAGTAAATGAAATTATGAGGTAGGTCTGTGACCAAATTGTATCATTAGACACCTGGTGAGTTTCTCGTGAGAAAGAAAAGAAGGGAAATGGGAATTCTGAGTCATCATTTTGAACTCAACTAGGGTTGATCAAATGGGGAACTTCGAAGAATGTATAACTCAGTGGAGTGAGTTGTTGGGAAAGTCCATGTGTGGAGAAACTTCCCCCTCTTGCAAAGTGGAAATGTTAGCTTGGCATGCCACGATGGTAAGATAATTTGCAGGTTCCCAAGGTCACGTTACCAAGTGGGAGGGGTCTAGATTATTTTCCAAGGGGGAATCAGATGTTGGCAAACCATCGTGATACTTCCGAGTGTGGGAGAAATATGATAAAAAATCCAAGTGGTGAAAAGCAACGATGGCATACTAACCCATGACCGAGGTTGATGCCTAACCATCTGGCTAGTTTATTGAAGTAAAGTAATATCCAAGAAGTTTGATTAGTCGCAAGTCCTTCATTGAGTAATCGGTGAAATATCATCTCATGGTTCAGTTATGGGAATCGGTTCTCCCGCAAACGATTTTCATTTGTTACACCAAGTTACTTAGCCATTGATGACCCGATGAATGGTTAGAGCTCGATGAAGAGTGGGAGCATGGTTGTGGTGGTGTAAAGATCATTTTGGTAGCTCGTCAAGGAAAGGATCCCAGTCAAGTTTCGACTGAAGATCGATCATCGTAGGGATGGCATAGACATTTAACATCAACATCAACTGAACAAAATAATCGCCATGCAGAACGATACCACCTCCACTAGCTTGGACGAGCTAGAATTTGTATCGAGAATGTAGAGAGCTAGGAAACCAGGTGCAGGGAGAGCTTCCTGCAAGGATGAATTAGAAAACCTATTAAGAAGAAACAATTCAGTTGAGGTCAGTCGCGGTGGTCGAGTTGGGAGCTCATTGAAAACATTTGGTGATGATCTGGTTTGATTCGTTAAATGGGAGAAATCATCGTTCGATGGAACTTGATGCAAAACAAGGAGATCAGAGGGAATCATGGCACTCAGTGTGGCTCGGTGCTTCGAAAAAAATTATAAGAAGATTGTAACTCGGTGGTGGTGAGTACACAAGATTATGCTCGGTGATGAGCCCACAGACGTTGGAAGGAAACTATGGTATTATCTTGTCACAATAAACAGAAAAACAACTTGCGGCAAGCTCATAGGGAGTGATTTTAAGTGGTGAGTTCAAAGTTAAGATGAAATGAAGAGCTCGTGGAATGGGAATGATCTTTCAATTGGTTTAGAAAACCATGTGTGAGTATGAACGAGCGTGGAAATGATGTGATTCAGCAAACCACTCAAGGATTTGAATAGAATGGCATGATCTCATATGGGTGAACTCACATACATGAAACTGAGGTTGAAGCCAACTAGCTTGTGAGTCAAGCAAGGAAACAAAGAGGGCTATTTATTTTTATCAACCACTTGTAGAGCTTGGAGGATTGTTGTAGCGGGTTCATGTCGAGCTCAGTTGATGATTTAGACGCATCAATCAAAAGAGGTTGGTAGATAAGTTGGAGGGTGGTTCAACAATTCATTGTCATAACAAGCTCGATGCATTATAAAAACTTAGTCTGTAGACTAAAATACGGGGAGCTCATTACGGAAACAACTTACCAGAACGAGTTCGCGAAGGACTCAACACAGAGAAGATTCGATGGTGCATAGGAATCATGTAGCTCAGGGATTTGGTGTGGAACGCGACTAGGAAGTTTGGCTTGGTGAGATTAAGCATTGGTAAAGATGATTTGGTGAGCTAATTTGAAGTATCGCAAATGGTGTTGTGTGATTGTAAACCCCTCGGCATCGGGATAGCTCAGTGAGCCATATACAATTTCTTGCATTATTGGATGAGATCAACTCTTCATTATAAATAAACATAGAGCAATTCATCATTCCAAAAATGATCCCATAGGTGAGGATGCGACTCAGATGGATTTTGAGGTAGGTCGATTGTGTCTAAGCTAAGAGGAAGACATCACTTCCCATGCATGCAAATAACTATTGCCATAACAACTTGGTTTTGGAAAGCGATGGGAAAAGGGCTCGACACAGGTCTAGTAACACAACTCAGTTGGAAAGTGATTAAGCTCGGTTAAATGTTGATATTGGCATACACATGTGCATGAGTTGAGGCTAAGTTGTATGAGTATGGAGGAACTCAAAATCGATCGACAAGCCTTGAGGATAATTGAGCTATGTGGGCCAAATTACATCGGGAAAATTTACGGATCAATGCTCGAGGAAGGTAGCTCATGGAGCAGTGAGATGACAAGGAATATGAAGAGCTCAAACCGTTTGAGCTAGGCCAAACGGAGCTCGATGGGAACAGAGCTCGGTAAGAATATGAAGAGCTTGGTGGAGAGCTCATTTTGGGAGCTTGACATGGCAATGAGCATTATAAGTGGTTGAGGAGCCATGTTGCAAGACCGAGCCGGTCAAGAGGCGCTCAATGCAAGGTATCTCGGTTGTGGTGAAGACTGGGGGAGCTCGACACCAACTCAGTGGGTTGGCTTGGCAAGCCAACCATCGAGTTGGGCTATTTTTTGACCATTTCTCAATTGACCCCCCTCCTTGATTCAAACCGGCCAAGGGGTGTCCTACCATTAATTTTAATTAACTTAATATTTGTATTTAAATATTTTAATAATAATATTTATTATTATTAGTTAAATATTTTATTTAAATATTCTTTTAATTAATTAAGGAGAACTAGGTCAATAGGAAATTAATGACACATGATGGAACCTTCTCAAGTGGTTTAACAAACTGTAATTAATACATCATGTGCCTTCAATTTAGGAAGGGAATTTATGAATCCTCTCTCTCCTCTCTCTCAAACTTCTTCTATAAAGCACTTAGTTTAGGAGGAGGAAAGAAGCCTTCTCCGGAGGTACACCTTGAGCCCAAGTCCCACAACTTGAGAGGTGATCCCATATGTCCCAATCACATCGAATGTCTTGTTCACATTCTAGCCATTTGGAGGGTGCAGTGATTTGGCAACAATAGTTTTTGGCACACCCGGTGGGATCAAGTGTTGGTAATTATCTTCTCACTTGCATAAATTAAAGTACATGGTGACTCTATATCTCTGGATTCCAAATATCATTGTGTTAAATTATGTGAAGAATTCAGATAATAACTTCTTCAAAGGAAGGAAATTATCAACATATCAAGCTTTCCTTGTCTCCTCCAAAGAGAAGGAGAAGAGGTGTTTCAACATCACCAGTTACAACTTTACTAGGTAGGGTTCATTCAACTCCTTTGTATGGAAGGTTTCCTCCACCAAGGAACAATCTCGCTGTTATGGTGCGAAACCAATTTTTTCCCCCTTTCAATGCAAGAAGTCCTCTTATGTTCTCTCAACGTGACCCTATACCTATTGCAGCACTCAAAAGTTTACACTTTTATACAGGGAAAACTCACGTTACTCCAGTGGAACATATTGTTGATGTAGCCATCATTTTTGTAGTACATAATATCACGGAGGAAAATGTTGCAATTAGAATTCGTGTTACCTCTTTTAAGGGAAAAGAACTTCAATGTTTTCAAGGGTTAAGTGTTGGCACTATAACCACTTGGGACGAGTTAGGAGAAAATCTTTGTAAATAATTTGAAGACAAAAGTGATCACCTATCACTTTTGGAATAGATCATTGCCATGAAGAGAGCTCCCCAAGAATACATGAGTGATTTCAACTTCTGATTCCACAAGACCTGGAATAGGATTCCGGCACTCATAAAGCCGTCTCCAAATATTGCATTCTTGTACTATTTGTGAGCCTTGAATAGTGATGTAGTAGTCATGATCTAGTCCATGGGATGGAATACATTACTTGATGCCTATGAAGTTGCCATAAGAGTGGAAAATTCCTTGATTTAGGATGGAAAGATAGCTCCACGACCACCAATGTTGTGGTCTATGAATCTTACGAATAATCATCCTATCATTGCTCTTATTCCGGTAGCCTTTAATCAACCATCTCAGTCGATGCCTGCCTCTTCAAATGATCTATTTGAAGTCAATTCATTGCTACAAACTTTTGGAAATGAGCTCATTGCACTCAAGAGGCAACAATTTCAATACAATCGTCCATATCAGCCACAAAATCAACAGTATCAGGCTAACCATCCTCCTTTTCAAGGAAAAAATAAACCGCAAAATCAAGCTACAAATCAAGATGCGAATGTCAGGCCTTTGAAATTTCAGAATCCTTTTGCTGCTATCTCATTTAGAGGCATAGTACCTGTCTAAAATAATCTAGTTCAAGACTATGAATGGTGTTATCCTTGTTCTCAACCCCACAATAAAAATCTTTGTCCCAATGGAGTTATTAGCCAATACCTTATGGTTCAAAGCGTATATGCCCCTTCAAAGCTAACAGAAATTCCATCTATGCAAGAAATAATAGATCAACCGCAGGCACCTGAAGAAACCACTTTACTAAACTAGAAAGCAAAATTTTTTTGCGGGTTGGATATAGATACCTCATCAGTGGCAGAAAAAAATCATTCCAAGAAGAGAGAAATGGAACCTCAACCTTCCAAATCTGATTAAGCATCCACTTCACAGCCTTAATCATAAGTGGAAATTGATAAATATGTGGGAAAGAAACCACCAGAAACACCTGCTAGCCAAGTTGCGAGGAAAAAAATTCTTCAGGCATCACAATACCCAACAAGAAATTTCTAAATAAGGATCCTAATGACCAAAGAAGTGTCAGGAAAGTTGTAGCAATTCCCTTCAACATAGTAGAAAAAATGAAGAAAACCAATTTGAGCATTACTATGTGGGAAACACTCTCAATTCCTTCTCAAAGAAATTTGTTATGAGAGGCTCTAAATAGTTTTGGTATAACCAAGGGATCATCAAGTCATGGAGCAAAAACTAATATGAGTTTGTGTCAACCGGAAGGGAAAATTATTCCTAAATCCAACAAACCACCATCATTTTATATTACCCTGATCATTGGCAACCACCTGTTGCAAAATTGCATGATCGATTATGGTGTCAGCAGCTCAGTCATGCCCATACAAATTGCAAATGTACTAGGCATATAATATGCACTGGTTTTAAGAGGATTTATTCAGCTGGAGTTATCAAGGGACTTCAACTTACCATCCATGCCTTCCTGAGTTTTTAATTCACCCAAGACATATCAATCATTGATCTCCCTCCTCTATTCGCCATCTGCCTATCACGTGATTTCACTACTAAGATGGGAGGCTATCTATCAACCAATTGGTCACATATGATTCTTAGGAATCGATACAGAACCAAAGTGACAATAAGGGTGGAACCAATCTGCCATAATCATGTAGAACCTTACACCATCACACCATGGGAGATTCAGAAGAAGAAGATGTTGATCTTGAACCGACCACTCTTGTTGAAGAAGTCCCTAATACTGTGTTAGATAAAGTAAGTAGAGGTCATCAATACAATCCCTATGCTGATGTGCTAGTAGAAGAAGAAGATATTTTTCTGTTGTTGGAACAAATGGGATTAGGTACATATTACATTCATGAAGAAGATACAATCATACCGCAACTGGTAAAAACAACAAGCAATTCTGAAGGACTGTGGAAATTTTTATTCAACAGCTCAAGAAGTAAGAATGGATCTAGTGCTGGTGTTATGTTAATTTCTCCAAAGGGAGATAAGTACTTCTCATATTTTCGGTTGCAATTCAATTGCACTACCAATGTTGCTGAATAAAAGGACCTTATGCAAGGAATTCAGCTAGCCCAAAAGAAGGGAATCAAAGCCTTGAGTGTTTTTGGAGATAGTGAGTTATTTGTTCAAGTGATGGCATGCAGTGCATCTAAGAATGATCTTGTAAGATCATACAAGAACCGATTCTGGGACTTGATTGAAGATTTCAAAGCTTTTGGGATCCATGCAGTTCCTAGAAATCAAAATCAAGATGTTGATAGGCTTGCTACAATTGGCTCACAATACGACATACTGGTTTATCATGAAAGAAGGGCAACATTTTGTCAAAATGGTGGTTTGACCTATAGTCCCTGATAATGTGAGTAGTTGACAAGTTTTTGATAATAACAAACAAATTGTCCTTTTCCTAAATGAAGAGGCAGAGTTTGCTGTAAGAAATCATGATAAGTTGCAAGAGTCATATGGTGATCAAACTATATAATTGAAAAGAAACAAACTAGCAAAAGGATTAGTCACTTAGGAATCCATTTTCAATTTATATGATTAAGCTAACAGACAAATCTCTAACATGGTGGTTAAAGAAGAATATTTTGAGGAAGTCGAGGTAGCGCATGAAAAGTTTCTAAAGATTGGAAAAGTGTGTACTTATAAAGAGAAAGAAGTTTTCATCAAACTTTATCAAGAGTATCATGACATTTTTTTGTGTAGCTATAAAGACTTGCGTGGTTTTGATCCAAGTCTGACACAACATACCATCGAATTGGATCCCAATGCCAAGCCAGTTCACTATAAATAGATGCCAATTAATCCCAAAATTGAGCCACTAATGAGAAAGGAGATAACCAAACTCATCAAGGCATGTATTATTTTTCCCATCAAGCACTCCTCTTGTGTAGCCAATCTAGTGCTTGTAAGGAAGAAGAATAATGAGATTCGGTTGTGTGTAGATTTTAGGGATTTTAATTGTGCCTCGTTGAAAGACCATTATCCTCTCCCATCAATAGAGAAGATTCTTCAAACGGTGGTAGGAACCCAAAGATTTTATTTTCTCAATGGATATTTGGGTTACGATAAAATTCTATTCCGAGAATTCGACCAATTCAAAACGGATTTCACTACCAAGTGGGGCACGCATGCCTATAACAAATGCCATTCATATTGTCCAATTCTAGGGCTACTTTCCAAAGAGCCATAGACATGGCATTTAAGGGATTAATCAATGATATCATCTCGGTTTACCTAGATGACATAACTATATATTCTAAGCATGTAGAAGACTACGTCATGCATCTAAGGAAGGTTTTTTGAAGGTGTAGGGAATTTGGGTTTTCACTTAATCCCAAGAAGTTTATTTTTGCAATGCATAAGGGAAAGTTGTTGGGGCATGTTGTTTCAGCGGAAGGACTGTCAATCGATCCAGCTAGGAATTTTTCAATTATGTCCTTATCTCTCCCGAGTCACAAGAAGGGTCTCTAGAGTTTTCTGGGAACCATAAATATTGTGTGGATATTTATCCCTCAATTCACGACATTGGATAAACCACTGAAAACCATGTTGAATAAGAACATGTCATTATCATGGAAAAAGGAAGGACGAGAGAGCTTTAAATCCATCAAAATGGCCATTTCTCTAGCTCCCACGCTAGTGAACCCTAGGTTTGATAAAGACTTTATCCTTTATGCTTTTGCAGGTCAAGAGAGCATTTTAGGTATCCTTGCCCAGAAAAATGATGATCTGATGGAGAAGCCAATTGCTTTCTTCAATCATTCCCTCAAATACTACGAGCTCAAATATTAGTTCATTGAAAAAATATATTTGCGGTTATTCGAGCTTTGAATAACTTCAAGCATATGTTGTCCAACAACAAAATTCATCTGATGGTGTCTCATCCAGGTGTCAAGGAATTTTTGCTAAACAAAGAGATGAAAAAAAAGCGTGCTGGATGGATCACGAAGGTGATGGAGTATGACGTACATTTCAAAGTTACCAAAATTGTCAGAGGTAAAGGTTTTTGTCAACAACTTTTTGTAGACATGGAATCAAAAGGTGATGAGGACGCGCGCTCCTAAACACTGATGAGAGTGATGATCAAGTTGACTAGTTATTCAAAATGAGGAGTTTCCTTTTCTCAGGAGTATATCCTATGAACATGGATAAAAATCAAAGATGAACTTTGTATCTTCAGTTTATTCCATATGTTCTGGTAGATAACATTCTCTTTCAAAAGGATTTGAACGGTTTTCTCCTTCGGTGTGTGGGACTGGAAAATGTAAGTAAGATACTAGAAGAGTTTCACAATGGCCTATCTGGAGGACATTATTCTGCACGAACAACTGCTACCAAGGTCATCTAAGCTAGCTAATATTGGCCAGATTTGTTCAAAGATGCCCATCTCTGGGTAAGGAAGTGTAAGGAATGTGCCTTTTTCATGGGTAAGAAGAAGTTGGCAACTCTTCCACTACATCCAATTCAAGTGGATCAACCCTTTGTTTAATGGGGGTTTGACTTCATCGAAATGATTAATCCTCCATCTAGTGATGGACATTAATGGGTCCTTACTGCAATAGACTATTTTACTTGATGGACAGAGGAGGTAGCATTGAAGGAGAACAATGACAAGACATTATTGGATTTCTTGGAAGGTATAATGAAAAGGTTCGGTGTTCTGTTTACATTCATTTAAGACAACACACTAGAAAAACTTTGTCCAATACTTTGTCCAATACTTTATATGAAGTATTGGACAAAGTAGTGAGTATGAAGTTGAGTGAATGGGCTATTAAGAATGGTTTCTAGCTCAATACTTTTTCCAATTACTATCCGCAAGGAAACAGATTGGCTGAGTCTAGCAACAAAAAACATCATAAGCATTATTAAGTGCATAATGAAGACTAACAGGAGGACTTGGCATACACAACTTAAAATTGCCTTATGGGAAGATCGAATCACACCTAAAAGAGCCATCAGGAATTCTCCTTTCATTCTTGTCTATAGAAGAGAAGAAAAACTTCCGCTCTCCTTAGAGTTACCTTCTTTGAAGTTGGCTCATCAGCTTGAAGTTATGGAGAACAATCCTTTAACCGTTAGTTTTATAGAACTCATAGAGTTAGAGGAATTGTGAAACAAGGCTACGAAGACTTTGGAGCAACATCAAGCTCAAGTTAAGAAATCGTTTGACAAGAAAGCATCCGACATGAATTTTCAAGAGGGAGATTTAGTTCTCAAATGGGACAAATATAGAGCCAAACTGGGTAGGCATGCCAAGTTTTACACTCTTTGGAGTGAGCCATACATCATCACGAGTTGTAAAGAGATGACTTATTTTTTTCTATCCAGGCTCAATGGATAAGAACTTCCTGTTCATGTGAATGGGATACACCTCAAAGCTTTTTTTTAAGAAGCATTCCAACCCCTGTACAGTTTGGTTAGGTGTTTTCCTCCAAGTGCTTATGCACATTGTTATGTGTTGTTGTTCGTTTGTTTTCCTCGTTGTTGTGTTTTGTGTTTTTCTTGCACATTGTACCATCATTGGAAGGTTTTACAAGAGAATAAGGTTCAAAGTTTCCATAAAAGTTTCATGATGCTAATTCATTCAAAATTCTATAGTGTTCATGAAGCCAAGCATTCAACAGATTCAATATACCTCATGTCCAACATTTCACAGAATTCAAGATCATTAATACCAAGGAGACTTTGGGATGTGTCAGATCATCTTCAAGATTCCAACATAGAATCCACGCCTAATGGATGACTTAAGGCTACTGGAATCATGCTTAGCAGGAAATCATCCCCAAGAGGTCACTAAAAATGTTATCCAATTTCGTACCTTGGGGTGAAATTGGACAACGAGAGCCAATTATACCTTGAGACCTAAAAATTTTCTTCATGAAGCTTCTCAGATATTACAAGGTGCTAGTTTGCTTGGAATAAGAAATTGGATTAGGTAGGTTCACATTCACCAAACATAATCCAAGAACTATCAAAATTGATAAATTTAGTTTGGAAGGTCTTCTTAAGATTTTGTTATACTCTAAGTTTAAGAAAAGGTCCAAGGAAATCAACATCAGGGCATATGAATTAGTTTAGTAAGTTCATGTCTCAATGTAATTAGTTCATTAATCAAGCCCATATTTGCATAGCTCATGAGATCATGGTGGCCTAGAATCATTCACTGAGATCTTCTTGATTCGTCAAATTATGATAAAATTCGGTCATAAAAGGCGAGCCAATTAATGGATGATGACTCGATGGAATAGCTTGGAACTTTGAAGATTTTCTAGGTCATGCCAAGTTAAATGGTTGGGTAGATATGAACTCAGAGATGAATAGGGATAAATTGTAGATACAGTAAGGTTAAAGAAGAAAGGTCATGTTTAGCTCGATGGTAACAATCAATTAGAGGATGAATTCACATTCGATGCATAGCTCGGTGATTTGAGCGGGGAGCTAGTAACTCACACACACACGACTCAAATAATGATTAACTTGGTTGCTCGATCTTTAGGGGTATGCGACTCAAGTGGCTCTGTGTAGGTGTTGACTGTGAAATAAGGGACGAGTTCGATCAAGAAAGATCATGAGGCCATCTTGAAGAATTTTCAAAATGGCTCAGGGTAAGTTACAAAGCATTTAGGAAGCTTCAGAAGTGGCACAAAATATGTTTAAATGGATCGTTGAATGTGAGCTTAAACGAGTAAAGAACATTACAAGGTAGGTTGGTGACCAAATCGTATCGTTAGGCACCTGATGAGTTTCTCATGAGAAAGAAAAGAAAGGAAACAGGAATGTCGAGCCATGATTTTTAACTCAGATCAGGTTGATCAAACGGCACTACTACCAAAGGGGTCATTTTGAGACATAAATTAGAGACGAAATTACCTTCCGACCTTTTCACATTTTCTATTCTTAATAATATATTCACATTTCCGATGTTAACCCTAAGCCTAAATAACTCGATGGAGGAAAAAATGTCTATGGTTGCAGGGGACAGAGGTGGAAAGATACGAGGATACCAGGTTGTCTCAGGGTTCGAAGGAAAGCTTTCATTCCAATGGCGATAGTGCTGGCGAAAAAACCCACATTTTCGACAGTGAATAGGGTAAACGATGTAAGTGGCAGTGCTGGCGGCAAAACCCACATTGGTGACTCCCATGTTCACTCCATAGATACAAATGATAACCTGAACTAGGGGCGACCGATCCCCAAACATCTCAGGGGCGGAACAGGTTACAAAGACGGCCATGGAGGAAAGAATGTTGTGGACGTCAGTGGCAGCGACAATGCTTTCCAACCTGTTTTGAGCCTGGCAAGCACAGGCGGCGGATCTCCTTCTGGGTCTAGTTAGTAGTTAGTTCGAACAAGGTTTCTGTTCCATTTCCGGATATCTTCGATTCATCACTCTCTCGCTCAGCAGCCTTAGCAGCCATCTCATCTCCAGGCCCAAGCTCCACCTTAAAAATACAACAACAATTGCTTGCTTCATCCAGGTATAGAAACTTCGCCCCATCAAGAAAACGCCCACGCTTTGCCAAGTAATAACCGAGCAGAGGTTCATCCCCATTATAAGGGAATCAGTCTGCAAAAAATGGGGAAAATTGATGTCCGAAGTGAGAATGCCCAAATGCAGATCCAGAAAATTTGACTGGGATCTTACGACACCGCAGATTTGATGCCACAATTTATTATATGATGGGGATTCGATGGGTGGGGAAGTGGATTTAGGCGCCCGTCAACGATAATGCCATCGTCATCCCCATTTTTGCTAAAAATGACCGGCAAAAGAAAAGTAGGTATGTGCGCTCTGCCCTGGTTTTGTTTGCTTTGGCTTTTGCCATATATAATAAATGAAGCCATGTCATTTATGTCTTCTCAAGAAGATGAAGACCCCCAAATTTCGTTTACATATAGAACTGGGTTCCGCAGCATACGAATGTAAAGATAAGTATATACCAACCATGTGCATGCCTCCCTTGCATTTTGAACTGTCCCTAGAACAATTTCTGCATTTAAATGATCTGTTAATTTTGAGACAAATTGGCTTTCAATTAGTAGTTGTTGATTCATGAGGGACAGATAATATTGCAGTTCACTGTGACCTGTTAATATAATTCCTTCTCCATAGGAATCATATTGTGGCCTTCCAGCTCGACCAAGCATCTGCATAACATCTAATGGACTGAGCTCAGTCCATGCACCTTTCTCAGGATTGTAAATTTGAGTTCCTTTTATTATAACAGTATCAGCAGGTAAATTTACTCCCCAAGAGAGAGTGGTAGTTGATACTAAAACTTGGATATGCCCATCAGCAAAGAGTTCTTCTACCAGAGTCCTATCTGTCCTCGCCATCCCCGCATGATGAATTGCAAATCCATAAGGCAAAAGGTCTCTCAGATCATTGTTTTTCACTGATTCCATTTCTGTTTGAAGAATTTCTCGGCTAGCACTATCTTCCTTAAGAAACCATCCAAGGGTGTCATTTGCAAGAGATGTGTCCCTTATGGCATGGGTTGTCTTTGTTGTTTCTTTCCTAGAATGAACAAATGTCAAGACTTGATGCTTGCCAGAAACTGCCATCACCTTTTCATAACACACTTCATTCATCAGCTGAAACCTCTGGAGTGGCTTCTTCACAGTGATACCAATATATTGCTGATCGAGAGGACAGGGTCTATAACTATTATCGAAATAGAACAGCCCTTTTGACTTGTCAACCCTTAGTAATAGGGCAACATCCTCATAATTTGGCTTTGTTGTAGATAATCCAACCAACCGTGTCTTACCAGCACCTGTGGGTGCACACAAAAGCAAATTCTCAGTGGTAAACAATGCAGTTTCATACACTCTGCTTTGCACTCTACTCAGCTGCTTCATTCCTCTGAATGCATGCTCTGCCCAATCTGGCATGTCTGATATTTTGACAAGTTCCTCCCCTTCTGCAAGGGGTTTTTGCTTCAAAGCAGGGACATGAACTTCCTCGTAACCTTTGCTTGTTGTTCTAAATGAACCTGGAGGTAGCTCACATCTTTTTTTTGCCATCAGTAGTCCCCCTTGGTGGAATGAAATGCTATCCAGATCCAGCATCTGACGTTGTCCTTTTAACCAGCTATTCTCCATTTCTCTATCTCCCCGCCACTCCCTCCCCCTCTCTCCATCTCCACCCTCTGACAATCCTGCTACTGCTGTTAGTGCTATGGGACTTCTGCATTTGCATATATAGTTTTTTGTTCTGAATTCTTTCCCAAAAGAATGATTGGCCATAGGAATAATTAAGTGGTTATTGGTTGCATGCTTATACAGATTCCGTTACTTTCTGGCATGGTTGATGGGCTTCGTTCTCAGCTTATATAACGCAGACAACTATATGCTCAACCTATGTCCAAGTTGAGGATGCTCATGATTTGTTGTATGGCTAAGCCTGAAGAAGTCTTGATTATGGAAGATGAGAATGGAAACATAGTTAGAGAGACCATAAAAGATAATGATGTTCTTGTACAGTACAAGGTATTATTTAATGAATAACAAAGGAACTATATACTATTTTTTGTTCTTATTTGTTTGAGACTAGATTTAATGAGAAATTACATATTCAAACTTTAGTCAAGATGGATTTTCTTGGGTTGTTTTGGTTTCGGTCTGTGTTAAAGATTAGCTTTCCCACTGAGAAAGAAATTGAAATATCTTTTGATTTCTTATGCAGATAATGAGGGAGACATTGATTTACTTATCACACATTGATCATGAAGACACAAAACAACATGTGAGACTGTATGTCATAACAAAACATTTACTATTTATTGTTTCATTCAACTCTTCTTACTCCTTTTTTGCTGTGATAGAAAAATTGGAAATACGTATTCAGTGATTACATTCATTCAATATTGTTCCGCTCTGAAATTTATGATCTTTATCTTCACCAGCTTGAACATTGGAAGTTTGTTGCAATGCGTTCAACTCAATAACATAATTCATAACAAGTTGTTTAAGCGAAGGCCCCTGCCAATCTTGTTCAGTTTCATCTTTATCTTCATCTTCCACAGGCTTACCTTTGATCACTGCATACTTGCTCCAATCCTACATTTCGGAAATTGAAGGCTTTAGCTTTAGCTTTCTAAATTTAAATATTCTTGAATCCTACCAATTGATAACAAATGCAGTGTTTTTATGACGTACCTTGATGAGAATGTTCATTTCGTGTTTCCATTGCCAACACACAAATATCCAGGCCATCAGTTCTACCTTCCAACCAGGCAGGTTGTATACTTTTCCTATCATAGAAAGAATATTTGATGTAAGTATGCAGTAGTGCAATAACAGTTTCCATTCCCGGGGAAGTTTTTGGTTGCCGCTGGCAAATCTCTTCAACTTATACAATGTCTCAGCTTCTTCTGGGGTATAATTTGACAACAAAATTTCCCTGGTTAATCGTGCACCTTTTGAGAATGTCAGAAGTTTTTCCTCCTCATTTAATTCATCGTGCATCTCTCGAAGTTCACTTGAAAGGTTACAAGAAAGCAAACATAGAATTTGAAACCAGTGAAGCACCTTTTTTGCAACCAAACATAGAATTTGTAACAAGTGTCCCAACCAGTGAAGCACCTTTTCCATAAGCCCTGTAAAATAATTAAATTTATTATATAATTATAGTAAATTTCAATCCAAACTTGAAGATTTCATTTACCCACCTTGAGAGCTTGCATCAATATCTACCACAATTCTTTCTTGCATTGGGATTTCAGCAACATTTTCCTCCTCTTCTACATTAATAAACAACCCGATCCACATAAATTTAATGTAAACCGACTTCACTGGATAGAATATTAAAATTGAAATTCATTCAAATACATAGATGTTGTTTCTAGTAATTTACCGTAATCTGTATCTAGTTCCCCATAGTCTGTATCTCCACCATCATCTAATGCAGCTAGAGTCGTTACAGGGGGTTCATATTTTAATTGGTGACGTAGAACCCTGTTTGATTCTTCGTCTGTAGGATCTGGCAAGCTTAAAGGAATCTGAATTATTTTGCAGATAAACTTGTCTGCAAGGTCTTTATCATCATTATCTTCAAAATTTCTTCGAACTGCTCTTTCTATCATCTTTTTATCCATCCCCAAGACAACATTGATCTTGCACTCAGCTAGTACCAGATTTATGGCAGATAAAACCTGTATTAGAGAAAAGAATGACCATTTGGCTGTTAAAATCACAGATTCTAAAAAATAGGACACAATAAATCATCAAACATTTTTGACCTCCACATACCTGTAATATAACTTTTTCTTCGCATCTATCCAGGTCATCAACAAAGGTTATTATTCGCAGTTGATTCTCTGAAGCTGCGCTAAATTTTGGAACACATGTATTTTCAACATTGTCTGGATACAGGCCAAACCAATTAAAACCCCATTCCCTTGAAATGAAAGAAATTTTTTAAAAAACCAATGTGGTTTTTTTCCAAGTTCCCCTTTCAAAAAATTGATGTCAGAAATGACTTGTTGTTGATAACCAAGACGACTTGTGTGATCTGGTTTGATGATATACCCCATCATTTGTGTGCTCACTGGTTTCACAACTGAAATCACTTGTCTTAATACAACCCATACAATTGCTATTATAGTGCAAGGTATGGAGCCATATCGTAAATCTTTGAATTTTGCCTCTTTTAATAAAGTCCAAGCTGCCCAAGCCACCCAACCTGCTAGAAATGTTACCAGCAGACAAGGTAAAAATATTTGCAAGCAGATATTGACACTATTTTTGATCCAGCTATATTTCCAGCAGGTACTGAACTTCTGTGCTCTGTTCATTGCTTGTTCAATTTCTTTAGTGATGGTAACTGCAATCCCCGCCCAAGCTTCATGCTCGTCACGATAGTGCCATGCATTATATCGAATGGTCAAAATCCGAGGTGCTCCTCTGAATGCTAGGTACTGGCTCTCCAAAGTTGTCGTTTCAACATTTGAGCCAGTCTGGACACGTGTACAAATAGGAGGGGAAGCTAAGTAGCCAGTCAATAATAAAAACAGAGAATCGATACATTAGAATATTTAATTTGATATTTAATTTATGGAATTAACTAACCGTCTGGTTGGGAAGATCCGTGCAAGCTAAGGACTTATAAATGCCATGGTACTGAGGATGATATTTGTCCAACAATTCCACTTGTGAATTCTGTACAAAGAGGTTGAGCTATCAATTTGTAGTTTTTTGGGTTTAAATATCAAATAAAAATTTGTCATATCCAGCTGTCCTTGTTTGAGGAAACAATATTAATGTATCCTACCCGTTTGTCGTTTTGTTTTTCGATCCTTCCATATATCTTTCCAGCTAATAAACTCCATTTTTGATCTTTCGACCTCTTGTATTCAAAGATATATTTTCTGCTCCAACAAAATTTTCAAAACGGATGAGATTTGGAAATGCCAACTAAGATGCTGCCATTAATAATATGTTTTCAGTCTACACATACAATTTTAAAGGATTTAAGCTTTCTTCGGCAAACATAAATTTTCTTTCCATACAGAGAAGAAGTTGAACTCTATCTGATATGAAAATAAATAAACATGTACCTGAATCATGAGGCTGGACTTTCCCATGCCCTATTCACCAGAAATGCCCACTGTTATTGGAGATTCAACAAATCTATCACAAGCAGCACAGAAACATGAGGTCTCTATTTCAAATATATAACAAGCAGCACAGAAACATGAGGTCTCTATTTCAAATGAAATGTCTTTGCACAAGCTTGAAGTAGGAAAGGGGTTGTTCAAAAAGGGACTCTACAGAATTGTTCTTGGATATCTTGCATACCCATCCTTCAAATTACCAGTTAATAAAAGGCATCAAATAGTCGGAACTCTTTGGAGGTCTGCTGCATACGAAACCTCCGAGCCCTTGACAGTTTCATACACTCTGGACAACATTGTAGCAATTGCAGGGAGCGTTTGTTGGTACCCATAAGGGGAAGTGCCTCTCCTATAATGCATCAGGTATGTTACTAATGTGAACATTCATATTCAGAAAGAGCTTATATCACTTTGCTACAAGCATTGAACATTAGTGGTTCAAACTAACTGTGCAGAATAAGTATTGTTATTACTTATTAGTTCATTGATTTCTAATCATTTTCACCATTGAGCCATATCACAATCATTCATTATTTTTCTTGACTGAAATAAAAATGATGATGTATATTGTCTGAAAAATGTGTTCCTCTCAAAAGTTTGGTTAAAAACAGGACAGCTGACTGAGACTTTCACGGTTTACCCCTCTAAACACCTTACCAAGCCTCAAAATATTTCACACATCTAAATTTTTTATCCCTATAAATCTTTCCTCAAAGTTTCATCTTATCTGGATCATCCATTCCCAAGTTATGCACTTTTTAGAGCTGCTAAAAGTGGGGTTTTGCATTACTTACAGACCTGATGATTGAGTTTTGAACATAACTCTCTCTATAGGTGTCCAAAAACTCTAAAATAACTTGGAACATGTTATAAAAATCACATTTAGCATGTCTATAGATTTTCATAATATTTAGATCATTTGTTTGAAAGATATTCTACTTTTAGTGAGCTTAAACCCTTCTTAAACCATCACCTACAGGCCTAATGTCTGTATTTTTGCAATATCTCCTTCTATAGACCTGAAATATGCCTAAAACTTTGTCCAAAGTCCTATTTCAACCATCCAAATATGCTCCTAAAATTTCATTAGGTTTGGATGAGGGAAACTCCAGATATCAACGTTTTAGTATTTCATCATCAACAATTGATGCTTCTTCATCACTTTTTCTAGGACCTATTATGCATCAAAATTAACCATTTGACAACGTGCTGAAAAAAATTAATGACCCAAATATTTATGGTAAGAGGGATATTATACAAAACGCTCAGAACCTTTCTTTCCTGCAATGCAGACTAGAGAAGGTTGTGCGCTTAAGTTACTTCTTGACAAGATGCATAAAGCTTTTTTGTATAAGTACATAGTAAATCTCCAGTATGAATGATATTTATTTACATATTTTTGACTTCATAGATAAGGAATTGTGATGGTCCAGGTGACCCTTTTTGTTGTACACTGTGGTGGATGTTTCTACTACCTATTGGCAAGATAGTTTTCTGACCCCAAAAGCCCCTGGGTTGGTGTTGTATATCCAAACTTCAAATAGGAAAGCCCATGGACAGTTTATGTCTCCTCTAAGTAATTGTCTATAATAAATCTGAGTACTTTGGGATATGGAGTCCTCCATGCTAAAAACACTGGTGAAATGGTTTTTACAATAGCATACATGCTCTTCAATCTTGGATTACAAGCCTATTTGATATGCAATAGAACCAATCTCGTTGTCCATGGAACTAGAAGGACATTTAATTTTTGAAGTACATGCATTATACACCTCATGCATTTAGAAACATTAATTGGGTGTATAAAAACAATCTAGTATATGGGTGTTTTATGTATTTGCTGATGGAGTCTTGTGTGAGATGGAGTATAGAGAGATGCAGAGAATGTTGCCTCAGATTTTTGCAACAGAAACAGATTGCCACAGAGGCTAAAAGAAAAAATTCTTGGACACATGAGGCTTAAGTTCAAAACCGAGGCTTGTAGCAACAGATTGTCACAGGTCTTCCCAAGGTAATTCGGCTCGCCATTGCACAACATTTGTTCTACCCAGTAATAGAGAGAATCTATCACTTTCATGATGTTTTAAATGACTTCCTTATTCAGATGGTAATTGAAGCACTTGTTTTGCGAAAAAATTTCTTTGCATGTTTATAACAATCACTTGGTTATGCTCAAAGAAATAATTAATGGTTGTCTTTTATGTCCCTTATACTACTTAGATTTGACACCTTATCCCAAGTTTGTCTGGGGCTTGAGTAATCTAAATTGTCTTGTATCTTTTATGTCTGTCGGTATTAGTTTACCAGCCATATTGAAGTCATGAATGTTTCACATATTATTCTCATGAATGTCCCTCATTACAGGTGACAGAAATGTAGGTAGAGTATTTTCCTCCAAGAGAGGATGTAATTCTTGAAATCGAGACTCCATCCGAGTTATGCATAGTTGTTTCTGGAGCAGTTGTAAGTTACTTTATTTTATAGAGAAGAGATTGTCGTCTCATATCCAGCATATATCATTTGTTTCTTAGCCTGAAATCAGCAATGATTTCATCTGTACCTATTTTGTTGGTATGCTAAAATTTTGTTGTATTTAATACCCACATCATTTGTTTGTGATCCTGAAATGATTTCCTCTATATCCATTTCTAGAGTATGTTGTATTTTCATTACATTTACTAGCCATATCATTTGTTTGTGATCCCAAAATGATTTCTTCTATACCCATTTCATTTTTATGTTTAAATTTCACGCATTTAATGGCCACATTATTTGTTTGTGATATTAATTGATATCATTCATGTTATGCATTATTTTTTTTCTCATATTATGTTGTTGGTAATGATTAATGCAGGAGCATGCCAACATCGGCTGCACTTGATGTGGTTGCCAAAAACTTGAATCTTAAGTTTTTTGAGGTATCAAATTACTCCTACTTATATGCATATTTGCCTATTCCTACTGTTTTATGAGTCTTGTAAAAATAGGTTTATTGTTTTTTACTCATCTATTAGGTGCCCACTGGTTGGAAGTTTTTTGGAAATTTAATGGATGCTGGATTGTGCTCTGTTTTTGGTAAGAAAGCTTTGACACTGGTGAGTTCTATTTTTTTTAATCCTTGTGTAAAACCATTCTTTACGTAGCTTTCTTGGTGAGTATTTAGAATCTACTCTTAATAGTAGCTCGGTTTGTTAAAAATAAAAAACGATATGCATAGCTCCTTATGTTAGGATCAAAGTCCCCTTGCTTATTTTCATAGATCTCATTGTTATGCTTGAATTCGGTGTGCAGCTGGGGATCTATCACACGACATATGATTCTGTCTAAATAATCACATGCCTGCACAGCTAAATCTCTGCTCCTCTCAGCAAATGAATAAACATGAGTTTGAAGAAGGTTTAGGAAAACATAAGAGGTAAGAAGTTGGGAAGACTAACTCCCTACGCCTCTTTCAACAAACTTATTTCTTCAACAAGAAACTTATCCGTGGAGAGTACATCTGCTACAACAAGAAGGTCATGCAAGTAAGCCTTGAACATTCTAGTGAGACAAGCAATACAATGCATGTCGGGCTCATCAGGAAACAACTCGATGTCTCCCTGTATAATGAGCTTGTGTAGCATTCCCTTTTGTATATATTGTATATATTGTATATCAAGGGTTAACGGAATTCAGACACCCTTTTGTATTTTAACATTGTATTTCAAGGGTTAACGGAATTCAGACACCCTTTTGTATCTTATCTTATTTGATATTAATAAAATATTTGTGGACCCATTTATTGGGCACAATATTTAAATCAAATTGTTGTTAATTTATAAAATTAATTACCAGACCACTCCGACATCATAGATGATATGTAACTTCGTTGATTGCACTATATGATATTTGGTTATTGTGTAGTTTTAAAATTCATATTTTTCATTCTTTAAATTCGTATCACCTTTAGAGAGACAATAAAAATTGAAATTAGTATTGTCTCCAGAGAGACAAAATGTTAGTATTTGGTATTGTCTCTAGAGAGACAAAATATGTATCAATCATTATTGTCTCTTGAGAGACAATAATTAGAGACAATATTAGAGACACCCGCTTTGAGACAATAATAGAGACGATATACAACTTTTTTATTGTCTCTATTTGAGACAATTTAGTCAAATTTTGTCTCTATTAATGTCTCAAATGACCCCCCCTTGTAGAGTGGGAGGAGTATATATAGATTATTCGCCAAGGGGGACTCGGATGTTAGCAAACCATCGTGATACTTCTGAGCTTGGAATAAATCTGATCAAATAGCAAAGTGGGGAAAAAATGATGGCATACTAATCAGGGACTGAGGTTGATGCCTAAGAATCTGGCTAGTGTATTAAAGCAGAGTAATGTCGAAGAAGCTCAGAGAGTCATGAGGATTCTGAGTCCTTCGGTAAGTAATCTATGGCAAGACATCTCACGTTTCAATTATGGTAATCGGTTTTCCCGCGAACGATTGTCATGTGTTATGCCGAGTTACTCAGCCCTTGATGACCCGACAAATGGTTAGAGTTAGATGAAGAGTGGGAGCATGGTCGCAGCGGTGTAAAGCTCATTTTGGTAGCTCGTCAAGGTAAGGAGCCCAGTCAAGTTTCAACTGAAGATCGATCATTATAGGGACGACATAGGCATTAAACATTAAAATCAGCTGAACGATCTAATTTTCATGTAGAACGACACCAGCTCCACTAGCTGGAACAAGCTAGAATTTGTATCGAGAATGTGACGAGTTAGGAAAGCAGTTGCAGGGAGATTTTCATGTAAGGATGAATCGGCAAACCTGTTAAGAAGAAACAATTCGGTGGAGGTCAGTTACGGCGGTCGAGTTGGGAGCTCATTGAAAATATTTAGTGGTGATTGGGTTTAAGTCTCTAAATGTGAGAAATCATCGTTAGATGGAAGTTGATATAAAACAAGGAGCTCAGAGGGAAGCATGGCACTCAGTGTGGCTCGGTGCTTGGGAAAAACTTGCAAAAAGCTCATAACTCGACGATGTTGAATACACATGGTTGCACTCGGTTATGAGCCCACAAACATTGGAAGGAAACTATGGTATTATCTTGTCACAATAGATGGAAAAATAGCTCGCAACAAGTTTGTATGGAGTGATTTCCAGTGGTGAGTTCAAAGTCAAGATGAAATGAAGAGCTCGTGCAATGGAAATGATATTTCCATTGGTTTAGCAAACCATGTATGAGCATGAACGAGAGTGGCAATGATGTGATTCGGCGAGCTACTCAAGGATTTGAATAGAATGGCATGATCTCACATGAGTGAATTCACATACATGAAACTAAGGTTGAAGCCAACTAGCTAGTGAGTCAAGCAAGGACGCAAAGAGGGCTATTTATTTTAATCATTCACATGCAAAGCTTACAAGATTGTTGTAGCGGGCTCATGTCGAGCTCAGTTGATGATTTGGACGCATTGATCAAAAGAGGTGGGAAAATAAGTCGGAGGGTGGTTTGACGATTCATTTTCATAGAAATCTCTATGCATTATACAAACTCAGTTGGAAGAATCAAATACGGGGAGCTCATTGCGGAGACAACTCACCAGAACGAGCTCGTGAAAGACTCAACACGGAGAAGATTCAATGGTGCATATGAATCACGTAACTCAATAATTTTGTGAGGAACACGACTAGGAAGTTTGGCTCTGTGAGATCAAGCATTGGTAAAGATGATTTGGTGAGCTAATTTGAAATATCACAAATGGTGTTGCATGATTGCAAACCCCTCAGTGTCGGGATAGCTCAGTGATTCGTGTACAATTTATTACATTGTTGGATGAGCTCGACTCGTCATTATAAATAAAAATAGAACAAGTCATCATTCCAGAACAAGCCCATAGGTGAGGAGGTGACTCAGCGGGATTTTGAGCTCACGTCGATCGTGTCTAAGCAAAGAGGAAGACATCACTTGTCATGTATGCAAATAACTATTGCCATAACAACTTGGTTTTGGAAAGAGATGGGAAAAGGGATCGACACAGGTCTAGTAACATAACTCGGTTGGAAAGTGATTAAGCTTAGTTAAATGTTGATATCAGTGTACATATGTGCACGAGTTGAGGATGATTTGTATGAGTTTGGAGGAACTTGAAATCGATTGACAAGCTTTGAGGAGAACTGAGTTATGTGGGCCAAATTACATTGGAAAAATTTGCAGATCAATGCATGAGGAAGGTAGCTCATGGAGTAGTGAGATGGCAAGGAATATGAAGAGCTCAAACTGTTTGAGCCAGGACAAACAGAGCTAGGTTGGAATAGATCTCGGTAAGAATAGGAAGAGCTTGGCAGAGAGCTCATTTTGGGAGCTCGACATGGCAAAGATCATTGGAAGCGGTTGAGGAGCCATGTTGCAAGACCGATCCAATCAAGAGGTGCTCAATGCAAGGGATCTTGGTTGTGGTGAAGACTAGGGGAGCTCGACACCAACTCAGTGGGTTTGCTCGGCAAGCCAACCATCGAGTTGGGCTATTTTTTGACCATTTCTCAATTGACCCCCCTCCTCGAGTAAAACCGGCCAAGGGGGGTCCCAAAATTAATTTTAATTAATTTAATATTTGTATTTAAATATTTTAATAATAATATTTATTATTATTATTTAAATATTCTTTTAATTAATTAAGGAGAACTAGGTCAATAGGTAATTAATGACACATGATGGAACCTTCTCAAGTGGTTTAACCAACTGTAATAAATACATCATGTTCCTTCAATTTAGGAAGGGAATTTATGACTCCTTCTCTCCTCTCTCTCAAAATTCTTCTATAAATGTAAGTTGGAAGCTCGTTCCAATAGGTTAGATAAGTTAGACAGTTAGACATCTTAGTAAAGTGTGTGTTTTTCAAGAATCCTTTTTCTTCTACAAATTGTTCTTGTATGTTGAGGGAACTTGTAAGCCTCATTTCAAGATTGTAATAAAAACCATTGCATCTTCTGAATGTATGGTGCATTGTGCATGTTATTGAAGTAATAAAAGTGTGTGTTTTTTGACTAATCTTGGTCCTTTCATCCTTCTATAATTCCTTGTGCCTTTCTCATGCTTGCAGGTACATTGTGCAAGTTCTAGTTTCTATTTCATGTTCTTGGAATTTTTTTCTTATCAGGTAGTGGAGCATTGCATATAGTTTAATTGTGGTGATTTTTTACCCTTCTCAAGTTCAACCTTCTTCATTGGAATACTGATAACTTTGTTTGATTGATTTTAACAAAGGGAACGCGTGCTTCCTAGTATGTGATATCTTGTACGCTTTCTAAGTTGCAGTAGGTGAATTTTTATTGTGGTGCACAACACCCTCTTCAAGTTAACCCTTCCTAAGTCTTGAAACTCCCTTTATTTGGTGCATCACCACCCGTAGTATAGTTTCATTTCTTGGAAATATCTTTCGCTAAAACCCATGAAAATGTTAGCATAGGTCTAGATAATCACTTTATTGCACTAGGAGTAGTATAACACTTAGTTTAGGAAGAGGAAGTTGGCCTTCTTCGGAGGTTCACCTCGAGCCCATGTCTCACAATTTGAGAGGTGATCCCATGTTTCCCAATCACACCAAACGTCCTATTCGCATTCTAGCCATTTGGAGGGTGCAGTGATTTGGTGACAACATTATGTTCATCAGTCACTTGTGTGGAAGCAGAAATATGGTTCATTTATTGGGCATAAATTATTATCTATACAAGTTAGTGTTTTGTTTTGATAAGGATGAATGAGATAAACATATGATGTTACTAGTGTTTGTTTGCTATTAACATTTTATGTCATATTGGGTAATTTATTACACTATAAAGGTATATTAGAGATCAAGCTTATTTCTTTAGTCAAATCCAAGGCAAATGCTAATTTAGTGTAACAGGCCTTTGTGGAAAGAATTAATTAGTATCCTTAGCTAACTAACAATTTCAAAGGAAAAAAACCTTTCTTCAACAAAGTCTTTGGAGTGTATACAAAAGGAAAATTTGAAATTGTACAAAATAGAATTGAAAGAAAATACAATTCTTGATAAAAAAAACCTATGGAGTTTTGGAAAAACAAGTCTTCAGAAATTAATAGAAGTATCCTCTTGAAAATAGTTCATAAGTAGCCAAATCTAGGAAACCTATATATATATATATATATATATATATATATATATATATATATATATATATATATATATATATATATATATATATATATATATTCAATAAAAATGTAATCCATGGATCAAGGTGAGGAGTCTTTTTAATCAAATGATGAAAATGATTTCAGGAAGATCTTGTGGCTACAATTATTTGATTTGATATTCACATTTTTTTACTTTCATCTCTACATTTATATTTATATTTTAAAATGGAGGAAGTTTAAATCTTGACATGATTGTATGGTTTTGTTGTGAAGATATGAATGTATTATGAGACAAGACAAATATAGTTGTTGAATAAAAAATATTGAAATATGGGAAGAGAAGGATTGGATTTTCAAATGGAAAAACATAAATTGATCTATGACTAATTTCTAATTGTAGTAAAAATGAACTTTTAGTTGGTATGATGTACTTGTATTTTGAACAAGAAAACCCATGTTATATTAAATGAAAGTTCTTATTTATATTTAGTGTGTATTCAAACTACTATATTTTGCGCAAATAGTGCCATTTTTGGGCCATTATTACGTTAGAAATAAACTTTTTTACATTTTCGGCCATGTTTTCTGTGAGTAATTTGTGACATGTATGTGACGCAAACTTAATGCAACTAGACATTTTTATTGCATCATATTTTCGTCAGTTTTTGTGTCATCTTTATGCTACGCTTATGCCACTCATTTTATTTGATGAAATAATATCAAGTGGCACAAAAATTCATTTGAAAAATTAAACAAAATGTAATATAATTATTTAAAATATATAGGAACATGTAACAATCCTATTTTCTTACGAATATTTCATTTTTCATCCCTATAACCCTATCTCATAACTGTTTTGTGGTTTGCCATTAAGGAATGACTCTAAATATGAAAAATTCTTCCCATATTTCGATCTATTTCTCTACAAACCCTAGGGATGATACTATTATTTTCAATAATTTTAAATTCCATATAAATGTGTGCAAAACATGCATATTTTAGAAGTAAAAATGAATGAGAGAAACAATTTACTGTTTTGGTTAAACCTTAGATGAATTCTTGTGAGAAATTTGTTCTCCACCTCCTCCAATATTTTACCCAATTTTCTACAAAGGTTTCATGCATTCCATATTTTTCTAGCCCTGCGGACAGTCATCCCATGACCTTGCAATAATGTTTTACATGCCTAATTTCCCTTTGACGCCACTTGCTCTATCTTTTTCCTTCCACTTGCCCCTTTATCTTTCCATGTACCTTTTATTTTGTCATCTTTTTTGAATGCATAATAGCATAAAATAAAAGAAGGAAATGGATGGGACCAACACCTTTTATTTTTAAAGTTAATGGAAATGGTGGTGTAAAAGTGATGTTCTTTGTGTCACATTTGCATCACCATAATCACATCATAATTGCGTCAACATTTCTAACAAAAATGAAAAACAAAAGATGAAATGGAGATCGACGTGAAATCAACACAAATCATGACAATTTTTTACATATTGCATAATAGTGTCAACTGTGCTTTTCATTTGACCCATTCCACAAAACGTTTATGAACAAATAAATTTTCAAACTTTGAAATTCAAAGTTTTGGCTTCCTTCAACCAACTACTAGATATTTTCAAACCGAGATATATATAAAATATTGACCCCGTTCATCTATTATCCCTTCTCCCCTATATAGATCAAAGTTACAATGACATGAGGGAGTAAATGTTAACATAATTAGGCCAAAACATCAATATATTTTTTTGATGGGTTCAATCCCTTTAAACTATTAGTCTATTATGTAATAAAGTTCACCAATGGAGAAAGAAGATACATGGTAGCTAACCATTATTTGAAGAATTTGGTAAAGGATTCCGTGGTGATATAATCATAAGTTTTAGTTTGAACCATTTCCTTTTCCTAAATAATCATAATCTCCCATGGATAATAATCATGTCGATGGGAGATATTCCAATTCATTAATTCAAAAAGATACATATAATATGGATTGAGGAGGCTACTTTGCCTCACATACAAACATTTTTTCTATGTGATAAAGTTGTATGGTGAAGATTTTTACATGTGGCATGCTCTTATTCCACTAACATATATTTTGATTCTATTAACTGAACCTCAAGCTCTATAGGAAGTGTTTTATTCTACTCATAGAAATTTTATGATTTTTTAAGAGTTTCCATTATGAATAAAAACTTTTAATTTTAATTATTTGTTTTGATGTTAGTGTTTTTTAACCCAAGTAAATGCAATTGTATATCTTTGAATAATTTAATGATGATTTTTTTAATTGTTTTATATTTATAGTATTTACTAATGTGTGGATGATTAAGTATGGATGAAGTTTTAAATAATTTATCACTTACACTTGGTTATGTCATGATTAATGTTATATTTCATTGAGTAATTATTATGTTATTTTCATTTTCTTCATATGGCCATTATATCATACTATCTTAAAGAATCAACTTTTTATATGTTCAATATCTTTTATGTCTCGAATTTACCTATGAGTGTTAGGTATCATTAGGACATAAGAGACACCATTCTTAGGAGGTTTTACTATCTACAAATATAAAAAGACATATATTTTTGAAATTTATATGGTGGGTACATTATTGTTTTTTAACAATCATATACTCAAAGGTGTAAAAAAAATTAGAATGCTTGATGAGACTAATTTCAAGGTTATTGACCTTTAATTTTTTTTATTATATTCAACAAATTAATTTTCCATTTAGATTATTAATAACGGAATATTAAACATGGTATGTTTGGATGTTTTTTGTGAAAGTAAAATTGCATTGGGAATAGGAATACATAATATTCATTTAAGAGAGGAATAAGTGATTAGATACATATGACATGACACATTAGTTATATTAAAGAGTTGGTATGCATAAATAAGATATGTATCTATAAGATTGAATTATGCATGGTAACATTTACATAGGAAGTGTGTACATGACCCATAAAGGAATTATAATGTGAAAGGAAGAGGTTATTTTAATGTAGATATGGTAAGGTGCTCAAAAAGAGCTTCCTTACATGACACAACCCTTAGAATACACATAGAAAACAAACCAAATAAAATTGAAATTGCACATAGGTAGAAAAAATAAAAAGAAAATAAATTTGAAATATTAAACAAATATTATACTTGTATTCACATGCTTGGAATAATAATAAAATTATACCAATCATTAATGATTCATTTGCATGCTTTAGTTCAAATGGTTACAAAATGTTCCATAATTTACTTACCAATCTCACTATCTGTTGAGCTTTAAGCTCACATCCATATTTTTATCCTAAAAGAAATTACTTGAGCTACTTCATGCTCTAAAGGTAACTCCCTAAATAAATTGGGATTTTTTTATATAGTCATCCAATGCTATACTCTAAAACTTCTAAACTTACTATATTTAAATACGAATTCCTAAATGAACCAACAACAAACCTGTAGTCATAAAATCACACACTTACTATTACATTTATACCGTAAAGTATGTTGTTTTTATATATGGATATTGTGTATGAAAGTTATTCGCTAATGGCCCTATTCCCTATTCATGTCGTCAGTTAATTAGTCATCATCGTCATTTTTCTTGCCCACAGTCGTTAGTTGTTTAAATAGTTTTGGTAGTCACTTCTCAAGGAGTATCAAGTATTGTTATTTAGTCATTTGTTCATCTCTAGTCCTTGACTGGGGCACCTAGGGTAGTACTGGGGAAACCATGGGCACCCTAGCCCTTAATTTTAGGTGCCCTAGTCCTCGTAACACTTGGGTCTAATTTACTTATTCAAGGTTGGTCTTTGTCATTTTCCCTCTCATTCCCTTAGGTGCTAGTCGGCATGTCAAGCCATTATTATCAAAATTTGAACAAGAGATCCTTATATAAACATAGCATACTCTACTATTATATGGGCGGACTATCTACTATCAAGAGCTAGCTATCTACTAAGGCAAAGGACTGCATTTGGGCATCATTTACATCTGCATCACACAAGAACATAGGGGGAAAGTGTTATATTCATTCTATTCCATCCTCCATTTACATTTTACATCTAGTTATTTCCCCCTACTTCTACATCATTGATGCTAGGGAACCCTAGGCACACAATTACACACACAAGCACACATAACTACATTAGGTCTGGAATGTAGTGCAACACTTAGTTGTAAGTCCACCATTATGGCAGCTAAGGTCAATCTGACCCCTTCATATGGATCTTTCTTTTTAGGGATTTGATGCTTTGTATGGGATTTTGCAAGTAGATCTTTATATCTGGTATTTGGCTGACATAAGTGTACTACGATAACTGCTGCGACAAGGATCGAGACATTGCAAACATCTAGTGACACTTCCAAATTCATGTCCTAAGCTTTTCTGCAGACCAGAGTGCCCATACTGCAGACTAGAGCACCTCTCAGGTGCACCTAGTCCGGGTAAAACTTTAATTACTGACAATTTCTTGGGTTGCGTCATCACACTCTGCTTCATCCACAAACCATCATGTTTAGTCTGACACCACAATGAGGTAATTCCTTTACTAGGTTAGTATCTTATCCCACCTATTTAAATTATTTCATTTCATTTAAATATCAAATAAAATTATTATATCATTTACATTGCACTTCATATCAATTATTTCATTATTGTTACTAGTTTAGATTAACTTAGAATAACACTAAATTCTATATTTTAGTTAATCATTTTGGTGAACCCAACCTTTCAAATATCTTTCCGTAGGATCCTATCAAACCCTAATGGATAAGGATAGTTCATCTCCTTTTCCCATCATGTCTCATTTTAGCATTAACCATATCTATGATGAGGCTGCCATCGCTGAGTTGAAGGCTCCATATAGTACTCTTACTAGTACACCAGATAATATCAAAAAACAACGTCTAGATGGCCAATAATATGTACCTAATCGTTTTGAAGATTATTCTATAGGAATTAGTATTGTTTAGGGCCCAATAGCCTTTACCCGTTGTACACCATTCTATACACTACTTGTGATCCTCCTTCTAATCTTTCAAAGGAAACTTTAGATGATTCCCTTATTGATTTCTTGCTTGGTATTGACAATCGCTCACTAGTGCATACTGATTCTTCTTCTACTCTGACCACTGATATAGTTCCTTCTCATGATTCTACCACTTCTGACATTACTTCTCATGATACATCTCATACTAGTTTGCATGCTCCTTCACATTATGTTGATGATCCCATTGATAGCATTCTTAGCGACATTCTCATTTCTGAGTCTCTATTTGATACTGGTGAGGCAAATGATAGTCATGGTTCTCCTTCTTTCTATACTGCTGAGTGTGACTCTCCTACTCCATTATTACCTTCTCCTAAGATTTCATCTACCACTGTGCATGAGTCACCACCATCAATCACTTCTTCTTCTCCTACTAGTTCATCTCCTCTTGTTACATCACCTACATCTTCTAGTCCATCTGACTTCTATAGATATGTCTCCTATTAAGGATGTTTCTGATGCTTAGTCCTACCATTGCTATGGATATTCCATCTATATCACCTACTATAGCTTCTTCGACACCTACTCCTAGTGTGCCCTTAGCATCAGAATCTCCCTTATCACCTCTTGATATTCCTATGATTACCCACAATGGAAAATTACAACCTCTTAATACATTATTTCCATCTTCCACCATTCCTTCATAGGATATCATCTCTCTCATGCATGTCGTAGGTTAGTTACAATCTCAGGTTCAGTCCCTCACTTTAGAAAGTAGGGCTTACTATGCTTCTATTGACAACAATTCATTACATGGTAACCTTGTCCCTAAAAAGATTCATAACTCTGCATTTCCTCAAGATTTTTTCATGCCTACTTTCACATGTTTTGATGGTACTGGTGACCCTCATGCTCATATTTTACATTACCATATGACTATGGCCTCTCATTCTAATGATAGATTGTTACTTAAGGCCTTTCGATATATTCTTATTGATGAGGCATTACAATGGTACACTCATCTCCCCTTTGGGTCCATCAGTACTTTCTATGACATGGAGGATGCTTTCCTCCATCGGTTTATAATCAACAATGGCCCTAAAGTTACTTATGACCATTTACCTACTCTACATCAGGGCTCCTCTGAACCTATCAAGGATTATATTTTACGATTCAATGCTTGTATGCATCAGTTAGTATTCCAACCTATAAACCTTGAGAAGCAATTCATTTTCTGTCATGGCCTAATTCCTCCACTCAAGAAAAGATTACAATATGATACATGTGAGTCATTCATTCTTCTATGTTATAAATTCATTGACCTAGAACAAGATCTTCTCTCAACACACATCATAGATCCTCCCCACATCTCTACGGATATTTCCTCATCTAGTTCTCTGCTAGTGCCTCTGGTTGAGCATCCTACACAGTTTCTACCTTTTCCTCACAAGAAAATGAAACAAGCTCAACCCAATCCACCACAAAAACATACTCCTTCTCTGGCTCCGCGACAAGCTACTCCTCCTACCACTCCACCTAGGTCGTGTGAGCCTTTACATTTCTCTCATCATGCTTGACCACATGATGTGTTGTGTGTTTTACTTACTGAGTGATTAATTCACCTACCCTCCAACCAACATCATCCGTAACACCGATTACAGTGTCAGTGTGACCAACCTTATTGTAATTATCATCACATAAATGGCCATAGGGACAATGAATGTCTTTCCCTTCATGATAGATTACAACAACTAGAGGATAAGGGACATCATATCCTTTGGCTCTCACTCACATGAGCGATCCATCTCTCCTCTACCTCATTAGAGAGTTTCTACTATAGTTGAGTCATCTCCTACATATGGTGCTCAGGCTATGGTACATCCACCAAAGTTTGGTATTCATACATATTCTCCACCGCATCCATACACCACTACATCATTGCATCCATCACATTCACTTCATCCATATCATCCATTACATTCACGCTATCCACCACATCATGCTACTCCTTCACATTGGTTTCCACAACACTCCACTCTCACGCATCCCACCACAACTCCATATGACATTTAGTTCGGTTCATACACTCATATTGCTTCCATCCCACATGCTTCCACCACTTTGTGTTGCCTTGGTCTTTGGTAGGTGATTATTATCACCTTACCCCCTGATGACGCACTTGTGTTCTTATGGTTCTTACATGACTATTGAGGGTTTTTACTCTAAGAACCTTTCATCATGTGCTCCATTGTTCATCTAGCTTACTCAATCATTTCCCAATGATGCACTCTTGCTTACATAGCTCATTCTTGACTGCTGAGGGGTCTTAACTAAATGAGCCTATTCATCCACATGCTAGGGGGCATCATTAATTCCCCCCCTCTCCTAGTTTCATCATACTAACACTTTACAATTACATCACATTATCATTAACAACACATTAGTTTCTTGGCGAATACAATAATTTTTACATCTATATCTATTATCGACATTACACTAACTATGCATTACAAATAATTTAATATTTCACCAATCACATTATATTTGTTATTTATCACACATTCCCATTACACATTTTTACCATTACCATCAAATAATATTACCATAATAAAACATATAACACATACACTATGATACATAATAAATTCCAACAATACATCATCAATCACATTGCGACATCTATTTACAACAACACAAAATCATCATATATCAAAAACATTTGTCCATACATATATAGCGAATACAATAATTACTGGGGGGAAAACTCCCCTACATCATATACAATAATACTAATCACACCTCATCATCACTATTGATTTCGAGTAATTTGAGAGCCCTAAGACTAGATGCTTCGTCATTAACTCTGTACCATTATTCACGGCCTCAATACCTCTCCACTTTCCTATGTAATAATGTGTTCTCCGTATACTTCTCTGATAATTGACACTGCAAATCCACATATCATGTAAATACATCCTGTGCCAGGGACCACCACCCAATGCCTCACTGAATCTTCGAGTCTCCTCGTGTACATCATCCCTCTCAGATAGCAATACATTACATTTCATTTCTACCACAGGCCATTTTCTCAAATAAATGGGAATGCTCACCCTGATCTCATCCACTCACTCAAGTATACCTCCACCAAGTACATTGGTTGGCACATTCCGTGTCAATGTGTAGATGGATGTGTCTACTATCAGGGACCAATACACATTTCCTACAAAATAAATAACATAACACATTAGACAACAATCATTACAACATAATCCAACAACAACATACATAACACAACCACATATAGATACTTACAATCTGATATAGCTCCAACCACATCATCAGGGGCATGTGCTTCCCCCTCTCCTCCTCCTCCTACATGTGGTAGCCCCATTGGACCTGTAAATAATGTGAACAATAATACCCATCAATGTGCCATCCACCATGAGCGGTACTCCTTTGTGCTACCAGTATCGTCTGAGTCTATCACCTCTATCATTGTATCTGTATCATCCCACTCGAGAGGTACTAGCTACTCTATTGTGGGCCCTGGTCTGGCCCCATCCCTCCTCGGTGCTCTAATAGCTCTCAACCATATATATGGCTTTGGGGGCACATCCTAAGCCATACAAAACTAATGAGATACCCTCTCCACTTGGAAGAACTTAGCCACACATGGAAATTTATTTTCTAAACATATAGTCCTCTGAATACACCATAACTCTATAACATCTTTGGGTCATCCCATCATCACGATATGACCTCCATGTAATTGCCTCAGGCACCATCCTGTCTATCAGTTCCATATAGGTATCTATGTCCATCCTATGCCCATGAATATTTACCCACCTCCTCACATATATCTCAGGTCTAGCCCACTGCTCATGGACCTCCAACTGGCCTCAACACTACCATGTGCTCATACACCCACACATGTAGCAATGTAGTAGCTCCTATCCATTCTCTACACTCATCATGAGAAAATCAGTACAAATATCTTTATAGGTGGGCCAACACACATCATGCCCATGCGTATCTAGTACTCTCCTCTATACACCGACATATATCATGCATCTTATACAAGATGCCTACACCACCTCCCTCCACCGGTATAGATGATTCAATAACAACTACTATGAACTTCCGCAAGCACGGAATGCCAAACCTCAGAATAGCATCTAGACTGATATGGGCCTCGAAAGGCACACAAGTACCCACAAAATATCATCTCACAGATCGCATCTACATCTACATATCCTCTAATTCCATTGCGTGTACTCTCTCACCAACAACAGGAAACCGCAGTATATGATACACATCCTCTAGAGTCACATTGATCTCCCTCGTAGGAAACCAAAATGTGGAAGTATCTACATACCATATCTCACATAATGCAGTTAATATAGGCATATTATAAAGCACATACCTCATTTGTCCTATGTGCAGAAGTCCAAAATGGTCCATCACATCCCACTTATCACCTAACATGCCCACACAAACAACGTACTCATGTGACGTCCACCGCGGAACTCCCTCGAGTGAATATCCCTTTTTATATCACAAAACTCCAACTAAACACAACATTAGAGCACTATACAAATCCACAGATACATGTTTTCCCCATTACTATACATTACACATCTAATTTTCACCATTATAGGACACATATATACTTTCTAGACCACAGTGCCCAAATGCAAGACTGGGGTGCCTAGGAGCAGGAAACCAATGCCCTAATCTGGGTGCTCTTATCCCAAGGGTCATTAGTTCCTTCATCGCTATTTTCAAGGTCTAAAACACCAAGAAAATTAAAATTCTCAAATTTGTAAACAATCAATACAAACGACTACTATACCATACATTTTTTCAAAACACAATACACTTACCAACTCCGCAGTCGTGTGTGATGCTACGATAGTCACCACCCTCTCAAACTGACTAGGACATGTTACTCTCACTTGTGGAAATTTCACTCACTTCATGCGCTATCTCCCAATTACAAAAAATACAAATGAAGTGACTAACTACTTTTTCACTTCACTACTTATAGTTACTTTTTCACCTACTTTACTATAGTCATTATTTCACACTTATTCATGCAACTAATACACACCACACTGTTTTTGTCATATCTTGAGCGTTTCTACTCTGATTTACACCCCATTTGCGGAATTATTTTTAGAATTATTCCTACAACAATAACATACACATTACATGTGCATTATCTCTCCTTGAATTTGTCTTCCATCCACTTCATACACATTTTTGGAAATTTCTATCACTTTCTATCTATTTCGTACTTACTTTTAGCTTAGCATGAATTCTTCTCATCACTCCCCCTTTCACCGAAAGGGGGGCATATCATTGGGGTCATCCTATAATTCCCCTTATATCACCACGCGTTTAAAACACTACCAATGCGATAATTATAAAACAGTTAATAGTTCATTGCATGACACTTCACCATTAATTCCCCCTTGACCTAATTTGGGGCAACGATTAAATGGCCATTTTCATCACTTCCCCTTAATGGCCTAACCTGAGGGTAATAAGTGATTAAAAATATTTACATGCGTTCATTCACCAATTTCCATTGATTCCCCCTAATGACCTAATCTAGGGGAAACTAGCATAAAATCTCTTCACGAGTAACTAATAAAAATCAATCAATCAACGCGTTCAATCCTCTAACAATCAAAATCATATCAATTAATACAAATTCAACATAATTTTCCTCCCAGATGACCTAACTTAGGATATTACATTCATTTCTTTCTCAAATGACCTAACCTTGGAATTTATTCATACATTTCACGTTTGCTTCCAGAGGACCTAACTTGGAAGCCATCTTACTTGGACCATCATACATTTTTTTTGACTTCCAGATGACCTAACTTGGAAGCCATCACATTGTGGCAACACCCATGGAGTGGGGGAAAGAGTTCCTTTCCTATACCACTCCTATATGGGTCAACTATTTGATCAAAATTGTTTGGATCCAGAAACCACAAAGTCTTTTGATCTGAGTCCATCTACAGTAGCTAGATCTTGAGGATGTAGTTAGAGATTGGAGAATAACACAATTTTCTCCCTACACTCTTCCTCTAGTGGAAGGATGCCCAAATCCTCTAGTCAATTATTCATATACACGTAATTGGGTTGGGAACTGATCACTCCCTACCCCATCTCATCATTATCATACAATGTTCAAAGTTATCTAACATTTTCTATCATCACTCTCATTTAGTACACTTCATCATGACATTAAAATTTCTACTACATTGCATGGATCAACACAATGATCCATGGTTCAACATGCTATATGGTTCTTTTGACATACTTTTACTTCCACATATGCACATTCTACAATAGGGGATTATCTAGATTTCTCTCAGGTACACATCTCTATCTACTTTATATTACCAAGCTTTTTTCTCACCAACATAAAGTGGGGGAAAATGTAGTCACAAAATCACACACTTATTATTACATTTATACTGCCAAGTATGTTATTTTATATATGGATCTTGTGTAAGAAAATTATTCACTAATGGCTCATCCCCTAGTTCTGTCATCGATTAGTTGGTTGTCATCATCATTTGTCATGTACATTCATCAGTTATTTGCATAGTTTTGGTCATTTCTTAGGTAGTTTCAACTATCATTATTTGTTCATTTATCATCTCTAGTCTCTGACTAGGGTGCCTAGGGTAGTACTGGGAACCCATGGGTGCACTTGAGTCCTTAATTTTAGGCACCTGGTCCCCGTAACACTTATTCTCATTTACTTATTCAAGGTTGGTATTTTTGGTTTTCCCTCTCATTCCCCTAGGTACTAGTCAGCATGTCGGGTCATTAGTGTCAAAATTTAAGCAAGAGATCCCTATATAAACATAACATACTCATTATTCTATGGGAAAACTATCTAATACTAAGAGCTAGATACCTACTAAGGAAAAGGAATGCATTTTGGAATCATTTATATCTACATCACACAAGCATAGGGGGAAAGGGTTGTGTTCATTCTATTCCATCTAGCATTTACATTTTACATATAGTTATTACCCCCTACTTTTGTGTCATTGACGCTAGGGCACCCTAGGCACACAATTGCACACACAAGCACACAAAACTACATTGGGTCTAGAATGTAGTGCAATGCTTAGTTGTAAGTCCACCATTGTGGTAGCTAAGGTCAGTTTGACCCCTTCATTTTACATCTTTATTTTTTAGGGATTTGATGCTTTGTATGGGGTTTTGACAGGTAGATCTTCATATCCAGTCTTTGGTGACATAAGCGAGGCTACTGTGAAAATAACATGACAAGGATCAAGACATTGTGAAACATCTAGTGACACTTCCAGATTCAAGTTCTTGAGCTCTTCAGTAGACTAGAGCACCCATACTACAAACTAGGGTGCCCACAGATGCACCCAATCCCTAGGTAAAAATTGGGTAAAACTTCACTACTAAATTTCTTGGGTTGCGTCATCACACTCTGCTTTGTCCACACACCATCTTGTTCAGTTCTGACATCACAATGAGGTAAGTCCTTTCAGGTTAGTATATTATCCCTCTTATTTCAATTATTTCATTTCATTTAAATGTTAAATAAAATTATTTAGCATTTACTTTGTACTTCATATCAGTTATTTCATTATTGTTACTAGTTTATATTAACTTATAATAGTACTAAATTCTATATTTTTAGTTAATCAAAAATTGATATACAACTATTCATACTTTTCTAAACTTGTAGCTTCAAACATTGAATTATCTATGATGCATTAAATCAAATAACTTTTTAGTGCTCTAAAACTTCCAAAAACAAAAATTAATTATTATGTTATCTATGTATACTTGAGAAACCAAACTAGATTTCATGTCTCAAACACAATTACATGAATAAGTTACACATCGATGGAATTGCATAATAGACCTAATATTACATAGAGGAACTGGGAACTAAGAACACATTGAAAAATAGACTTACATGGTCCAAGAAATATAATTACTGAACTATTTGACCCACAAACAACACATTTCTTCACTATGTGGCATAACAACAACACACTTATTTGACTTTGTAGCCTACTTAAAGAATAAAATGTAAACAAAAATAAAATCTCACTATTCAAGTAGTTGTGGTTGATACAATACTTTTTGTGAACTCAGATGCTCCCACATCATAGACCTTAGGTAATTTTGAAAAAATTAGCTCCTTCTCAGGGAAACTAGTCTTTTAGAATACCATGTTGAGATGCATTATTAGCACTCATCTAAGTAGTTGCCTCAATATCCTATTCTTTCCACTTAACAAAATACTCTTTATAATCATTTCTACATGTCTTCTTGATCATGATGTCTACCATGCTTTCTTCTTCATTAAACACTTACTATAACATCTTCCCTCTTTAATCTAATCTATAATCTTCTATTTCTAAATTTTTAACACTTTCTTGATCGACACGATAAAAAAATAGATCCACCACATTAAATATATTATATATATATATATATATATCAATACCTTTTGTAAAATCAATCTTATAAGCATTCTATGAAAACTTCATGATGATTCTGCATCATCCTATTTCTTCAACTCAATCTTATTATATGTTCTTTTAAGAAATATGTCCTTCTGTAAATATGCTAAGACCATGTATCTTATATGATATTCGACCTCTCTTATTTTCTCATCTACATATTATTTTTATTACACATTCATCTTTGATAACTGATTACACAATTGGTGGTGTACTTCCTTCACGTGTTCTATAAATTCTCCTACTTCTACACTTTATTCTTCATTATAGGGTTAGTCTCTCATTTTGAAACTCCTCTTAGTATGCTCCCATATACAATTTGAAATAGTGTATTTTTTGTAATCGTATTTAATGGATTATTATAATAAAATTATACCTATGCTAGATCCAAATCCCAAGTTCCTAGCTTATCTTTGACCAAATATTTAAACAAATATCCAAGGCATCAATTAACAATTTTTGTCTTCATATGAATATTTGGATGGTATGTTAAACTAAACTGCAACTTTGTATCCAAATTATTCTACCATATTTTCCAAATATAAACAAAACATTTATCATCCCTATCAAACATGATGTTGCATGGAAATCCATGCAACTTCACTATATACCAAAACAAAATACTTTCAATATGAATTGCATCATTGGTCTTCCCGCAAGAAATGAAATGTACCACATTTTTAAAAAATTCCACTATTATGAAAATGGAATTAGCAAATCTCTTTATTATAGGAAAACCCAAAATAAAATAATAATTATATCTCCCCAAGGTGTCTTTCAAATGGTTAAAGGTTGATATAACCATGCATTCTGAAATCTCCCTTCATCCAAATTAAACACATAACATTCCTACACAAAATTGTACATATCCACACTCATCAAGGTCCAAAAGTAACGCTCTCTTAGCTTCACTAAAGTTTTATCCAAGCTTAATTTCCATTCTAATAATCCAGATTATTTTTCTCTCACCATTATATCACATTGATCTTATCAGGATGCAATACTACCTACCTAAAAAAAATAGTCTCTCATACAAAAAATATTCCAACCAAAGGTGTTTTTTCAAAAAAATTCAGTGTTGCAAATTTTTCTCATACCTCTCTAAGATATTCATTCTACTTATACAGTCCCTTGATGGATTAAAAAACCACTACATCTACTATAATCATTATCAATATATAATTATGCCTACTAAATGCATCACATAATATTTACACCCTATTTAATAATATGCTATGAAAAATGCAAAATGAATAAATAGGATGAAAGTATATGAAATGGGTGATTATTCTAATATAATTAATTCAACATCAACCATTTATAACTATAATAATGTATTAATACTTGTAACAATTGATAAATGATAACTAATAGCTTAAATACACAAGGGGAGAAGAATAATTAGCTTCCCATGTGAGGAAAAAGAGGATCTATATGTGTAGATAGGAGAAAAATTAGATTAAAGCCTGAGAGTTCTTCAATGTGATTTTAGGAACTAGAAATAGAGCATGGTAAGAACCTACCACTACTATATGGTCTAAATTAGAGATGTATGATCATAACATGGATTTTTATAGTCCTTGACCCTTTTGCAATATGGATCTAATTTTTTGTGTTTCACATGTGTGGAAATGACCTTAGTTATATATTTCTTTTTCTCACACCAATTCGGGATGACCTCTAATCACATATAAAAAATTAGAAACCCTAGAAACTTGCATTACCCTTCATAAAAGTATTAAAAAAAAAGGAGAAACCATGTATGTTGTGAGGATGGACTGCCCTTAGCATTCAACCATAGTTGTTTAACCAATCCAATTTTTACACTACAAACTCACATTATGGGATCAATTCTCATTTAGTTCTCTTAGGTGTTTGTTCAAGTATGAGTGCAAACTATCCAACCCCCTAAGGGCTCCCTCACACCACTTAACACCAATATGATGGGATAACTATATTGTATGTAATGTATCTAGCATGGTAGTAGTGTGATATGGTGTGCCTCAACTATGTGACCTAACTCTTAGTTCCTTGAAACCCTTGAAAAATTCTTGGAGTGACTTTAATCTTGCTAAGACATGGATCAATGACATTTTAATGTTTGGAAATGGAGGAAGATAGACTCTTTGATGTGGTTTATTTCTTAAAACCTATAGTAAGGACTTTTATAATTTATGTGTGGCTGATTTGGATAGATTTAGGAAACTTTTGAGTAATTTTGGAATCATATTTGTAATGGGAGATTATAAGATTTCCAGATGAGTTTTAAAGTGACGTTGAATTTCTTATATATCCTTCCATAGGTGAAACATTCTAATAAGACAGAACCTAGGAATATTAAATGACCCAATAAATATCTTCACATTGAAAATAGAGTCAGAGTTTGTAAATGGGTAGGACCATATAGATTGGCCAAGGGAAAGACTGGACCCCACATCTTGACCTTTTGTATAGCCTTAGATAGAAAATATGCAAAGTGAAACACAAAGTTTTGGCTTGAAGTATAAAGGTTATTTATTGCTTTAATTTGATAATATCCCTTGAGTTTATGATAGTTTAAAATGTAAAGATAAGAAATTAATGGAAGATATAGTGACATATATTGATTTGATTCTGAATGTGAGAATTTTTCTTAGTAGGGGAGCATAGTCATAATTGGCATTGCACAAGGAAAATTTACCAAATTTGAATTTCTAATATTTCCCCACTTTTAAGTGTATAATTGAAAATTGAATGCTTAAAGGAAAAGCATACCTTAGTACACACACACACAATTTGTCTTCACTCAATAGTTGTTTTATGATGTGTTGGTGTTGGCATGCTCTATGATGAAAACTACAACATAGAGTGTAGTCAATGTATATGATAGGAACTGAACCATAAGTCAAGATATAGATAATTATTTTAACTTTGAACTTGTAAAAGGTAAGAAAAAGAGATGTAAAACATGGGAGGAATGCACTTGGTCATCTTTTTAGAGGGAATATATCCCATTCTTGTAATGCCTTGGAGATTTAGAATTGTTGCTGAGATGTTAGAGGATTGTGAGTCCCCAATTTATGCCAAAGGAGAGACTAAAGTTTTGAGTGTAACACAACATAAAAGAGATAGAAGAAGAATAAAAGTCTCCATTTTTGAAACTCTATAAAGAGGAAGGTTAACTGAAAAATAACTTATCCACTTTAATACCTTCTACATTTGAGATTTTGGTGAGAGAATAGGAAGGAAAACTTATGAATAACTTATTCTCTTTGAAATCTTCCAAAATACCATCAAACCACACCACTGCAGACTAATCTAGGTCCAATTTCTTTCTATTATAACCGTTGAGTAAGATAAACCCATCAAAATAATGGGTGTTTCCATGTCCCCATAAGGGGTTGTACTAATGAAATTGAATGTATAGAATTTGAAATATCATATGGGATAAGGAGGGCCTTTCCTCCAAAACCTATTTTTGTAAATGAATTTAGATAATATGGATAATAAAGAATGAACTAATCATGCCCCTTATAACATGCTCTAAATTGAGTCATATATATAATTATATAAAAATCACGTAAATACATAATAGAATTTGTCCAAATTAAAAATTCTAGAGAATATACCCCCTATCCAAGAACGTGCATCCTCGTCAAGATTATACCACAATCTTGGATGTATTATATGGTCTTTACCTACTTTGGATTCTATCACATTTTAGTATCAATGCCTATTTATGAGGTTTTGAAATATATTAAAATATGTTCCTATATCTAAAACCTATTTGTAGATCTAGATTATATCTCAATGAATGCCCCCTATTTTAAGGTGCGCATGATAAATAATTTGAGCACATGGATCAAAAGAATATATGTGTACCCATGTGTAATAATCTTGATAATCTATGCACAATGGCATAGAAGTCTAGAATGGTGGCCACTTTTTGAACGTTTACCTACAAAAGGGGTTGGTCATGGTGGAAACCATGACACACAAAGAAAACAACATACAACACAATAAGAAAAAATACATGTGTATAGAAGTAAAAATAACATATATAAGAGTCAATCATGTCATAAGATAGATTAATGATATTATATAAACATCATCGTACATGTAAATCTTGTCATAAAATAGAGTAGTAATAGTATAATAGTAGAAATAATAGTTATAGAGAAAAGTAAGAAATATTATATAAAAAACATAGTCATACATAGGCATAGATCCACAAACATGGGACACTCATGGTTCACAAAACAATCAAGACACTCGGGTCGTATGAGTCAAAAATCCTAAAATTATAATAAAAAAAGTCAATATTCAGCCACAATAAAAGAGTCAAACACAGTAGTAGTTAAACAAGAAAATAATTTGTTTAAGCAAGTAGTGATAATAGTATATCTATAAAGTATAGATAATAGTAATGGTAAAAATTAAGATAACAGGATAAGTTAGCACTACACATGATGCATGTGTTAGTCCTGTTAGCTCAAAATATATAAATAAGCATTATGCATATAACCAAGCATAATAATGAAGGCATAAAATAACTATAATGAAACAAAAGCACATGTATAGCATGAGGGATTCCCCCAAAAAGTAGTGTAAGGAACCAATCTGACACCTATCATTATATATCAACATGTATATGTCATACATCAAGCTCAATATACCTCGTGAACACCTATGTATAAATATTAGATATGATATATGTAAAACCAACATGAAAAACAACATATATAAAGTAAAATCTATCCAATTAAACCATAAGCATGTCCTGATTTTGTATTTTTGAATATATTTGCATGTTTTTGTATTATGTGATTACTTGAATGTTTTTGAATTAATTTTTAAGAACTATATAAAAGATATCAGATATCACAATATCCACCAATAATATCCCCATGAAAAGTATTATCGCACTCAGAGGGTGAAGGAAGTGTAAACCTCTCAATTTTTTAAAGATACAAAGAATGCTCATGTCTAACTTGTGTATAATACATGGCATGTGACATAGAAGAGCTAGGTTAGGAATACCTATGATGAGTAGTATGCTTATAGGGTAAGATAGTCAGAGGTCTAGGAGAAGGTGTCCTATGAGAAGCATTATGTGTTTGTTTTCATGCTAAATTTCAATTATGCAAAATTTAAAATTTGGTCATGACAACCAAACCCAAACTTTAAATTCCCTTTCCCAGTTAATGTAAACTTTTCCTCTGACAAACATTTCAACTTTTTCATCCTCAATTTAGTCTATAGGAATGTACTAAAAATATTTTCAATTGTGTTTCATGTGTATGAAAGGGTACCTAGATTTATTTATGAGGGTACTGAGATCTAAGAAATAAAAATGCTCTCAGAGGTTTTAAAAGGGTTATTTTTGGCCTTTTTGTCACATGAGGACATCCCTTGGAAGATAAATGCAAGGGAACAACCTATATAAAGGTTTTTTTGGGATAGTAATAATATTATCGAATTTATTTTAGTAGGTTTTTGTGGAGCAACAAGAGGTTAGGAATATTTCAAGATAAACTGGGTTCTTTACGAAAGGCATTGGGAAAAGCATGTTTCAAAGGATCTAGTCACCTTGTTTGAAAGGTTTCAAAAGCCTTAGGAGGTCTTTAGAATCCATATAACATGAATTAGAAATATGAAAAATCCTAATTCATGGTGAAATAATCAAGATATGATTTTTGGAGTATAAAAATATGGAAATTTTTCTATTAATGCATCACAAGAGTTTTTGTATAAGGTAGAACTTACTCAAAGGGTTTTGTACACCTTGGGAAGAGTTAAAATCCTAAAAATAGTCAAATTGGATTACATTAGACCCTACTCATGGTCCATATTATGGATTTTTTATACTCATTTTAGACTCACGTGACAACTCAGCTTACCAACACTAATGGAATCACTAGGTCTTTTATATTCAAAATCATATAATTTTGGCCCTACGAACTCCATTTCTTACTATCATACCCAAAAAACCACTCCTTAGTCTATTTTCACGTGGAGATTGATGACATAAGATTTTTGTGGATTTTTGTAGCTGGGATGCACATTATCCCTTTTTCCCTTAGTGTAAGGAGACATGGGGGACACCAAAATGTTCTCCGCCTATGGAGGATTTGGTTGCGTCACTTAAAGTGACAACTTAAATGGTTAGAGGATGTTATAAACTCATCTAATTTGATTTTTGACATATTTTTCATGATAGATAAACCCATGGAGGAATTTTGGAGGATTTATGTTCCTTTTTCCCTTTATACTAATAGCCAAGGGGATATGGGGGACACAAAATTGTGCTCCTCATGTAGAGGAAACTTTTTGTCACTTGAAAATGACAACTTGGGTGTTTGGGAAGTGTTAAAAACTCATTATTCTCATAAAAATTTTCCTCATCCTCATTAGCGCCTCAACCATGACTCATTTTTTACAGTTTGATGTCCATTTGTCCCATATTTTTTAGGGTGCAACCACACCTCTAATCTCCACAAGACCTGGGTTGGCTAGTTTGGGTTTAAGGTGAATTAAATGGAGCTAATGAGAGGGAAAATGAATTTAAAAGAGGTATAACTTCATACTTACCAGATTTTTACATTTAATTGTGATTTTATCTTCACCCATTTCTTCAATAGTGTTATTATACTACCAAAATAATTTCAGACATCCTCCATGCCAAAACCCTTTTTGCTCATATCTCCCAAACCTCATGTCCCTTTTCCATGATATTTTGATTGTAGCTTCCTTGAAAAAGTGCCTTTAAGAAGAGTATTTTCATTCCTCCATTGACAATCTAAATCATTTTCTACTTCCATTTGAAATATTCAGCCAAAAAATACGTTTTCTCATATCTACAAAAACCCGACGATTGAAATCCTTTGAAATTTAGAGCAAAGCCTCACATTGAAAAATGGAAAATTTGGAGACAACATTTATCCATTATGACACTAAGAATAAAATCTTCTATAAATAATAATCCTTCCTAATCCTCACTTCCTATAAATAGTAATTTCTACAAACAGTTCATTTTTAGAGTTGTTATTGCCCCTTGAACATCAGGGAAATTCAAAAGTGTCAAATTAAGAAAATGATAACTAAAACAAACTTCTCAAAATAATACTTAGTAAAAATATTAAGTTTTAGGATATTGGTTAATAAAAAAGGATTTTAAGCCTCTCACGTTGAAAAAAGAGCACTTGGTTAAGATTGAAAGAGTTTTAAAAACATCTCTGGTGAACGAAAAAATCCAATTATCGAAATCCTCATTCTGAATGGTCTTTCGCAATGCTTGTAAATCCCCACTTGTAACAATGTGGTGATCACATCTTAGGATATTTCCTCTTTAGAATGGAGATGGAAAATTTCATACATTTAAAGGATCAACATTTGAATTGTGTCTAGGGAAGATGGGAATCCCTCTTGGTTCCCTAAAATTGGTCTCAAAGTGATTCCCATATCATTAAATGGATTGATCAAAATTTTTAATCATTCTTCATTCAGTGTCTCTCCTTCACCCATCTAATATCAGAGGATTTTGTCTTATGCTTCATTGTGTTTCGCAGGTCACCATTTTCATTTGGTGATAAGATCACTAAGATCACCCCATGTGAGAAATTTGTCTCATTTTGCACACCAGGTGAGTCAAATGCAAGAAAAGATCAAAGAGACATGATAATTTTTCAAAAACTAGAAGGTTGGTTCAAGTGGAAAAAATATTTTCTGAATGGTTTCAGTGTTCTATTGATCATGTTATTCTCACTCCTCTATGAGTACCTAATTAAGCTATAGAAGTTGATAATTTAAATGATTCCCCAAAGAGGAGTTTTTTGAAATACTTAGTGCATTAGGAGGCTTCATCAAGTTCATTAAGTGGTCAAAGGATCATGAATTCACTGGAGTGCATCTCTATAAAGTAACTTAGAGATTCTTCATCCTTATTCATTCTATATCTCTTCTCTCCCCATTCTCTCCCTCTACTTTCTGATTCTCCATTGTGAATTGTAATTTATGGCTCTTTCATCTTATTCACGTAAGTGACAATTATATATTTTTCATTGTAAAATTCCCCTTTTCATTAATAAGAAAGGGGGTTATTTTTCTTTCCTAGAGGAATGTGAAAAGTCACAAGTAGTTGGACTATGAAAGTTCATGTGGGGGGTAGATGAAGAGACATATTGTAAAGATATAAATTGGAATGGATTCTCCATTCTAAGGGGCTATTATTTATTGGTTGATAGACCCCATTGTATTACTATAAGAAAGAAAATACAATTCTTCTATCTCCTTGTCTTATGTTTTCCTCTCCATCTCAACTTTATCCCATGAACATGGTTAATTGTGTAATATAATGCAAATAAAATTGGATTTACTTGTGTTTTTTCATCTTTCCTTGACATGGTGTCTTCTCATTGTTAACTTGGAAATATTCTATTTTTATGTCAATAAAATCATCTTGTTATTTATTGAGTAAAACCCCATTCTCACTTTCTCTCCTCTCTCCATACACACACCTTTGCTCTACCTCCTTTTTGTACACAGGTTTAGTGGATTATTCATGTGTGATCCCCAGTTGAAAGGCCACCCACAAGGGTTATATTATTATTTATATTTCTTGTTTTCAATAAATAGAGTTGTCCCATTCCTAAGCAGAAGGACCTAGTCCTAGAGTGTTGGTGAAAAATCTTAATTTTCTCTTGTGAAAAATTATTTCGCCAATAGTTTTTGGAACCCGACATGGGGTATATTTAATTTTTTTACACCTTATAAGGATTCAAAAAATCATAAAATTTAGATATAGTAATTTTTTTGAAAATGTAAAAAAATCAAAAACATGAAACTTGATGCTTGAAAGTCACTGTTGTTTTTAATTGTATCCTTTCATATTATTGCTACAGGTTTTCTCTCAAGATGGCTAAAAAGAGGTTCACTAGATTGGATAAATTGAGAGGTATTATTGATACAAAATTTTAAGCTCTTAAAATAAAATAATATCATATCCAAAATAATCCGTATTACTTCTCTCAAGAACCATCTCCATCTGGTACATCGAGTGATACGATAGGAAATCCAATTGAGAATCCTCTTGAATCTCTAGTTGCATCACCACTAGATATTTTTATCCTATAATAAGAATCAAAAGAAGAAGTTGAAGAATAAATGGAAGAACCTCAACCACCTATTCCATGGGGAAGGGATGTTGGTCCAATTTCTCTTACACCACCTCTCCATGAATTTTTGAAGGGATCCCACGAGATTTTTCCCAAATTCAATGGCGATGACACTCAACTACCTGAATAACATATTGTAACATTCATCACTGCATGGGGAGTTCTTGGAGTTGAACATGAATATATTTCAGTAATTTTTTTTTGTGGAGTCACTTCAAGAGAAAGAAAATTAATGGTTCTACATATTTACCTCTCAATCCATCCCAAATTGGAATGATATAAAAACTATATTCAATGTGAGATTTAAATCAATTGAAGACTCTCAAGATCCTCTTTTTCAATTGTTCCAAATGAAGAAATAATCAAATGAACTCATGAGATATTTTTTTCCCAATTTAATATATTGTTGAAAATAATACTTGTGGAAGCTTCACCATCCATTGATAATCAACATAGATTCTTCATATTTTCACAATTTCCTGAAGTCGTATTTATCCTATGAAGAGATCAACCTCAAACTCTTGAAAATGCCCAAGAATATTTCATTGAAGTAGAAGATGATTTTATTTTTTTTGGAAAAGTTAAGAATCCAAATGGTAATCCAAAAGGTAAAACCTATAAATAAGGTGTCACTGATTCTCTTGTTCAAAAATAACCAAATTGCACAAACCTCATTTTCGAGGGGAGGTTATCCAAATCAAAATTAGAATTAGAATAGAAATAAGATAGGTGGAGGAGAAATAAAATTATATTTTTAATCACCTCATGTTAATTCCATATGTGAAGCAAGGCCCAAAGAAGAGTATGATGAAGCTCAAATTGACCATGAAAATGATGATGTAATTTTGGCCATTGATGAGATTGAATACACTAGAACATTGGTTTTTGTGAATATACCACTTATTCGGATGATGAAGATGATGAAACTATTGTTGATATGAATAGTCATTCTTATGCAATGTTCACCCATTCGAAGGCTCAAGAGAGGGATAATTATTGAAAATTCAAAGATCCTTAAGTGGAAACAGTACGAAAAACAATAACAAGAGGATCAATGTTTACCTTTCCCATAAATTATATGAAATTTCCTCTACATATTCAAATGTGGGTAATTATACCTCTCCTTTTCAAATTTCTCCCCCCATTTCTACATTAAAATGTAATGATATGAATAAAACAATATCAATTCCATTCTAAGAAGTTTTCACCCTCTCGTTACTATAACTACACATTCACCCTCCTCTGAGTCTCATTTTGACATAATTGAACATGTTAAGAAGTCTAAGGTCCAAATTTCTAAATTTGAGTACTTGAGAACTCATCCCAAGAAATTCGATAGAATTTTCTAGTTTATCAAAGGAGGTAATTCAAAATCATGCCCCATAGACCTCGATGTAAAAGAGTCACTTCCCGCTCTTAGAAATGTTGCATCTTATAACCTTCTTGCCTCCACATCTTCCTACTATAAAAATATAACCCTTCTACCTCTCCTTATTAGTCAATGGATACAAATAGAATAATTATAAAGTTGAATCTAGTGCCTCGGATAACATCATGCTTGCAAAATGTTTACATATTATTAGTCTCACCCTCATCACTATTTTTTGTCACTATTATTCCATGGAGATAAAATAAGTACCTCTAGTTAGTCAAGTTAACAATACTCAGGTAATACTTGTGGAATTTCTTAATAAGAAATTCAATGTCAAAATACTAGTGGAAGACATTCCAGCTACATATGGGATGTTATTGAGATGAAACTTTTGTAGAGATATTGGTGGAGATATAAATATGGATTGGTCATATGCTACCATACCAATCAAAGGTACCATGAATAATTTTCTTCTAATAATAAAGATGAAATATAATGTTCAGAGGGAAAATGATCTAAGGGCATATATTGTGTATCAAGATTCAAGAGGTTGTAATTATTTCACAACTTCAAAATAAAATGTTGAAATTCCTATCTTGATGGAAGATTTCTAAAAAGTGATGGAACTAGTCAAGGAACATGAGGATGATTTGGTAGATTCTGAACTGGAAAATGTTCCCTCTCCATTAAAAATGGATATTTTTTCTCTGTTTAAAAATGATGAAGATCATGTATGCCTTGAATTACAATAAGGAAACCCCCAAATGATAAGAAATGTGGATAATGAGAAAGAGGATGTTTCAAATGAGTTTCGTCCCTATGATTTCTAGATTTCCAATCATCTCCATGAGACCCAATGCAAAGGGTTTTAAAATCAATATGAAGGTGGGTATAGGGAGGATTTTAAGAAGGAATTTTTCCAATAGTACAGAAGGAAGTAGAGACCCTCAACTGAGTCTTAAAATACTAAACTATGTTATGATTATGCTAGTATGAGTCCAATTTTTATTCTTCATTTGATGCACAAATGTTTAATAATGAAATAGAACAAATGAAAGAGATCAATGTCCGTCTTGAATTTTTTTTATGAGTATTAATGTGAAGATAGATCCTTCTCTTTCCCATTTTATGAAGAATATTGTATTCATGTTTAATGGAATTAAAAATAAATTCTTGAATCTCTCTTGGATTTCTTCATTCATGAGGATAGTGTCTCCATCACATAGAGGGATATTGAGGTCAATAATGATTTGATGTGTGGTAAATATAAACATACAGAGAATATTTTGAACATAAATCAACAAGAGGTATATGATGATGTTGAAAATTTCAAAATGTCTACCAAGAATAGTTCTACAAAAACAATGGTCATGAGGATCATAACAGATAAGGAGGAATTTCTTGTCAAGGAGAACAAGGCTAGTTGTGAACATGGTGAGCCTGGTATGATTGAGAATCAATCTTATGGTAATATTAAAATGAAGAATGTGAAATCAAAAGAATTAGTGAATGTAATAATGGATTGGCAACCTGAAATGGAATTTTAGGGCAGTGAGAAAAATAAGATATTCACGTTGATCTTTGGTTGAAAGAGGAATCATGATAACTTTCTCAAGAGGAGGCATGTAATATTATTATTTTTAGGTACCTGAAGACCTCCTAAAAAACCTCTATTTCTCAATAATTTTAGAAAGGGGGCATACGTCATCAAACCAGTCAATGGGTTTGTAGAAAAAATTCATTTGGTGATACCCATACACATGTAACATCGAGAGAAGAAAAATTAATACGGTGAAAGAGAATTATCCCCCACATATACCATAGGTGATTTAGGTTTCATAACCATTTTTGTTGTGTTTTTTCCTATTGTGTGGTGTGTTTCCCTTTTTGTTTTGTGTTTCCTTTTCTGTCATGTGTTTTTTTGCTATTTGTTATGTGTAGTGTGACTCTATTTTCCCAATGGATAAGGCATTGGTATTATCCCCCATGAGATAAATGAGGTTAATTATTTCTCCATTTTTCCTTTTTCCAATTAAAAATAAGTCTCCAAGTAAGATCTAGTTGTTTTCATTGTAATTTTCTAGCATGTAAAATTTAAAATTTTGGTCTTGACAACAAAATTGACACTTTAAATTCCCTTTCTTGGTCAATGTAAACCTTTACTTTGGACAACATTTAAACTATTTCACCCTCATTATGGTTGAAAATAATGTAATACAATTATTTTCAAGTGTATTGAATGTGCATACAAGTGTACCTATCTTGATTCATGAGGGTATTGAGATCTAAGAAAGAAGAGCGCTCCCGGAGCCTTCAAAAGGGCTATTTTTGACCTTCTTATCACAGGAAGACATCCCTCGAAATCTAAATGAAAGGGAAAATCCCATCTGAAGGTTGTGTGGGAGAGTAATAATATTATAAAAGGTAGTTTATAAAAAATAATTGTATCCCTGAGAGGTCAGGATACTTTCAAGAAAAATTGGGTGTTTTTAGGAAAGGAATTGGGAAAAACATGTTTCAAATGAGCTAGTCACCTTGTTTAAAAGGTTTCACAAGCCTTGAGAGGTCTTGAGAGTCTATATCATAGGAATTAGAAAGATGAAAAATCCTACTTCATGGTGTAATAATCAAGGTAAAATTATAGGTGTATAACAATGTGGGAACATGTCCATCAATGCAACACAAGAGTCTTTCTATAAAGTGGAACTTAATCAAATGGTTTTGGAAACCTCGGGAAGATTTAGGATCCTAACCAAAGGTTAAAATTGATTACATTAGACCAACCTAAGTTCTATGTTTTGGATTTTTTCATACTCATTCTGGACTCTGGATGTAGCTCAACTTAATAATGCATGCGTGTAGGAAAAAGTGGAAAATGGAATGAAAATAAAAATTTCAAGTTGTGTCGGGTATTGAAAAATGAGGGAATGGAATCATTGAGTCATTTGGAGTCAAAATTATATATGTTTTTCCTTCTGAACTCCATTTCTTTCTCTTAAACATGAAGAACCACTCCTTAAGTTATTTTCACGTTGAGATTGATGACATCAGCACATCTAATCAGATTTCACCGGAGTTTTGGAGCTTGGATATACCTTACCCCTTTTTACCTTGGTGTAAGGGGACATGGGGGACACAAAAATTCACTCACCATCTAGAGGAGTTGGTTGAGCCACTTAAAGTGACAACTTATGTGGTTAGAGGATGCTATAAACTCCACTTCATGTTTGACCACTTTTTCATGACAGATAGACCCATGGAGGAATTTTGGATGCTTTATTTCCTTTTTTTAATTTTTCCTAACATCCAAGGGGGCATGGTGGACACAAAATTTCACTCCCCCTATGGAGGAAACCTTTCCTTACTTGAAAATGACAACTTGGGTGTTTAGGAAATGTTAACAACTCACTATTCTCACAAAATCTTTCCCCCTCCTCATGAGAGCCTCACCCTTGGCATGCTTTAGAGACTTTGATGTCTCATTGTCACTTTTTCCCCTATGTTTTAGGGTAATATGACACCTATAACCTCCACCATACCTGGGTTAGCTATTTTTGGGATTAAGGTGAGTTAAATGGAGCAGTGAGAGGGAAAATGAATTTGAAAGAGGTATAACTTCATAATTAGCCATTTTTTACATTTCATTGTGATTTTCTCTTCCTCCATTGCTTTTATAGTTTTTTATGTTGCCAAACTTGCTTTAGACATCTTCCATGCTAAAAACCTTTTTGCTCATATCTCTCAAAACCCATGTCTGTTTTCCATGAGATTTTGATTATAGCTTCCTTACAAAAAAACCTGTAAGAAGAGTAGTTGAATGCCTCAATTGATATTTTGTATCATTTTATACATCCATTTTAAATATTTAGATGAAAATATGTTTTCTTCAATCTACAAAAACATAGTGTGTAATCCTTTGAAATTTGGAGCAAAGCCTCACATTGCAAAACATAAACTTTTGAGACCACTTTTGTTCCATTTTGACACTAGGAAGACCCTCTTATAAAAATAGTAATCCTTCCTAAGCCTCACTATCTATAAGTATTAAGTGCTACAAATAGTTTTTTTTCATATTTTTCATTTCCCTTTGAACACTAGGGGAATTCAAAAGTGCTAAAATAAGAAACTGATAACTAAAAAAGAATTATGAAAATAAGGCTTACTAAAAATAGTAAATTTTGGGATATTGGTTAAAAAACAAGGATGTTGAGCCTCTCATTCTGAATAAATATCACATGTATAAGTTTGAAATAGTTTTAAAAACATCTCAGGTGAGAAACAATACAATTCTAGAAATCCTCATTGTGAATGGTCTTTCTCAATGCTTACAAATCCCCGCTTGTAACATTCTGATGATCACCTCTAAGGAGATTACCTCATAGGAATAGACATGGAAAAGTTCATAATTGTAAAGGATTGATAGTTAAATTGTGGCTTATGTGGAAGGGAATCCATCTTGATTCCCTAAAATTGGTCTCAGAGTGATTCCCATCTCATTAGATGGATTGATCAAAATTTTGAAGCATTCTTAATTTAGTATATATCCTTCAACCATCTCAGATTATAGGATTCATTCATGTAATTCATTGTGTTTCATAGGTAACCATGTTCATTTGGTGATAGGATCACCAAGATCGCCTCATGCAAACATGTTATCTCATTATGCACACTAGGTGCAAATGAAAGAAAAGATCAGATAGACATGGCAATGTTTTAGAGATTGGAAGGTCCGTTCAAGTGGAAGAAATATTTCTCATTGGTTTCATTTGTCTATTGGTCATGTACTTCTCACTCCTCTCAAAGTACCTGATTAGGATAAAAAATTTGATCATCCATAGGAGTTCCCAAAGAGGAGGTTTTTGAAAGACTGAGTGCACTAGGAGGTTTTATCAAGTTCAGGAAGTGATTGTAGACACCTATAATTACGCCCAAGCAATTTAAATACTTAAATTGCGCTAATTATATCCTTTTCCACAAATAGATGACATATCGTCAAAAGAACTCATATTCCCTCTAATTGTCATCAATTAATTACAATACGCTAATTGATTAAGTCGCCTACCTAGATAACAACCTAATTAACGACCTTCCATTAATTATCACTTCCTCTATCTTGATTAATTAATTATTATTAATTAATTAGTCTTCCCCTTCATTTAAACTAGTAAATTGATATTAAATTGGTTTAATCCTTTTCTAATAGCCTGAATCACACTAATATTCTTCTAAATGGCTTCTATAAGCTTACACCTACCTATTAATTAATCACCTTTGATTAATTAAAATACTCCCAACTCCCATGACTTGCTAAACATGTATTAAACCCTTCTAAAGTAAGGTTGCCTTTAATAAAGCAACCTTATCCATTCCTAATCATGTTTTACCTTTATCCCACATTCATGAGAATGTGTTGAATCCTTTATCCTTTGGGCTATATAAAGAGCCCTCCACCTACCTTTTTACTTACACCTAAACTTCTTAAGAGAGCAAATACAAAACATATAGCAAAGTCAGTAAGAGCTCGCCTTTTGTTTTCTTGAGAGGTCACCATTGTTAAGAGCTAAAGCTTCCTATTCTTGAATTCTTTAAGGATCAAACAAAGCAATTGTTGATTGCCATTGGAGCTAAATATGTCCATGCATTTTGTTGGTAATCTAGGAGAGTAGAGATGTTAAAATAGCATGCATAGTTTTGATCTCATGTTTTCAAAGTTGTAATGTTAGTTTAGATCTTGCTTAGTTCTCTATATTAATGGTGTTTATGCTTTGTTTTAGCTAAATTGTAGAACTATTTTAGGTGGTAGTTCTTGCCTCATTTGATTTAACATCAAGCAAAGTATACATGCACACATTTGGCATGCTCGGTGGGACTTGAACCTGGGTTTCCTACCCGTTATCACATCTCTGGCTTAGCTGGCCACATCCTGGAAGCCCTTCATCATCTTCTATCAGTAGCTCACCTCCTAGTAGCCCCTCCTCTTCAATTCTTGGACCATATCCATTTCATCCATCACATTATTCTTCTACCAAAGATGGTGGCAAGCCCATGGTAATTTCTTGCATCAGTTCTAAACGTTCACGTTCACTTTCTTCTCCTTCTCGGGATTAGAAAAGTAATGCATTAGCTTATAAGAAACCCAAACAGTTTCTTAATCAATCTCAGATCAAAACTGCAAAGAGCTCTATAGCTCCCAACAAATCAAACAATCTCAAAATTCTAAATCAATCGTGATTCAAGAATGCACACCAACGTAACAATCAAGTATGGTGCAAAGTAAGTAAACCTCTGGATGGGGAATTAAATCTCCCACATACGAAATCCATGTTTCAAAACAAATCACATTCATTTATTGAGTGTGAAATCACCTTAATCATCGAGATCGGGGATAATATCACTCTCAATAAACAAACGTGCCTAGTCTCCCTTATTAAGGAAGTCACAAACATTGTTGTTGGATCTTGCCACGCAGAGTGACTTTGTTAGTCCCAACCTCTTAAAACTGTCAAAAATCTAAAAATAAAAAAAATAATTCAAAAATACAAAAAAAAAACATTGAGAAAACACAACAAAAATCAAAGGTACAAAGATCAAACATTACAATCAGGTGTTGCGTACACATGGATATTTATTTCTTCCCTTCCTTGCTATTATTCTGCAAGTCTTCTTGCCATTTTCATCCCTTTGGTGATATTTTGGTTAGCTTATTCACATGCATTTTTTGACATTTATCTCTATGGTATCTATTTGACCCTGGTCTTTTATCACCTTGGTAAATTAAAGAATGACTGACCTCTTAGAGATCCTATCACATTCAACATCTAATAAACTTGTTGCGAAGAACTTTTGGACATATTTGTTGACACTAGCCAATGTTGTCATCATAAGCACTTCCACCTCCTTCCATCAAGCCATCATTGGTTCTTAACTCCTTGGCAAACAAGAGAGCTGAAATAAGTTTTTAAAATAAAAAAGAATCAAAAGCAATCAAAACTCAAAAGCTAAAAGCTACAAAGCAAAAGAAAATTAATATATAAATCTCTCTTGGGGTATTTCCAATAATCTCTATCGGGGCTATGGATGCCTGACTGGAAGTAGAGAAATGTTGTGATTAGAATCAAATACATCTCCATCGGGGCTATGGATGTTTGGCTGGTAGCGGAGCAATGTACGGCTATCCTTTCACCCTCCATTCACAAAATAACTTATCAAAATAAATCATTCCTACACATTTGCTAGGGTCTCTTCACTTGTTGTCTATTAAATCTTCACTTCAAGAGGTAATAAAATCCATGTGCACACACTAGATCTCTATGAGTAAACATGATTAGTATGTTACCAAGTGTCTTTTTTGGACCTTGTTTAGACTCTTACTCTAGTCCATATCTCGTCTCACAATTTATGCCTTTGGTTAATCACTTCTTCATCGTGAGGCTTCTAAGCTACATTCATATCACTCACATCATTCTTCTACTTTGTTAGAACATCCATTTGTATACTATTACTTGTTTTCCATGTTTGTGGAAACCTTTGTCCCCTTCCACAAAAATATTCTTTTCCTTCCTTTCTATCATGTGCTTTTAGGCCAACTTATGCTGGGGGAATCCTTGCCCCTTTCGAGCACTTCATGGGTTTACGTTCACCGTCATGTTGAACCTATACATAATGGCCTTGGGTCCCATTTATACCTGTGAAGAGTTTACCTTTGAATACTCCCACCTAATTGTTGGGGAATTTTTGCATCTTCACATTTCTGGTACGCACGTGGCCTTATGCCCTTGTACATCCCATCTATCACGAGGGGCATCCACACTTTCTTGGTTACCTGGACATAGCTTTGGAAACCATCAGAAAACATAAAAACAATAGAAAACTGTTTCGAGAAAACACAAAAACAATAGAAAACTGTTTCGAGAAAACACAAAAATAATAGAAAATTGTTTTGAGAAAACACAAAAACAATAGAAAATTGTTTCGAGAAAACAAAAAAACAATAGAAAATTGTTTCAAAAAAACCTAAACAATAGAAAATCGGTGCATGAAAACATATCTTATAAAAACATTTACTTGCATTGCCTTGTTTCCTTGCTTTGCTTGTTGCTTGTATAGTGTTTTGCGGGCTTACTTTTGAGTTGTTTGTTGCTTGGGTGTACTTTTTCATAGTTTATATTTTCTTTATTTGAATAGATTCATTCTTAATTGTGCATATTGTAGTGGGTTTCGACATGCTAGTGTGTTATTTCATTATTTCTTTCTTAATGCATTTGGTTATGTTTTGTTACTTGTTAATAAGGCATGGTGATTCATGTTGTATTGCATTAATTCCTAGTGTTCTTTGTAGCATTTGTCTATGTTTATTGCATGTGCTATGTTTTGTTATCATTCACATCACATTACCATCGCTATCATCACATCTAGCATCATCTATACATCATATATAAACAAAAATGCTAAGTTTTACATCATACATGTATGCTAAGCTAATCATCACATATCATATCATCAATGGGGGCAAGAGGGGTTGCACATAATAAAAAATATATCCCCCCCCCCGCACCAATATCATCATATCATCCCATCCATATACATCAAAATAACACTTGAAAAAAACATTTGATATTGTCTACGGATCTATCATCTACAATCTACAACACGCCTCAAACGATCACGTGCGATCACCATCTCTCTTGAGTATTAGAGCCTCATGGTAAGTTTTCTAAACTGAGCAGTTACAATGAACTGATTGCGATGATTTTACACCCCTTGGGGGGTATATTAACCTGTTTTTCACTGATTGGACAGCTGGGAGACCTGTTTAGCTCACCATTTTCTCCTCTGTTCGCTGTGGAATAATTATTTTTAATTAAATAATTATTTTTCTCTTATTTTTCACCATATTGGGGCATTTTTTGTCCAATACCCCTTTCTTCTCCCTCGGACAATTTTATTTCCCCCTGGTGATTTTTATTCTTCTTCACACCCTCGTAAATAATTATTTTTCAAATAATTATTTTTTCTTAATTTTTCCACTAAACAAGGACATTATTTGTCATTTGTTTCTCCTTTCTTCCACCTAGGGCACTTTCTGTTTCCCCTAGGCCCTTCTTTTTCTTCTTCTCCTTTCTTCTATTGTTTTTCACGGTTCAGAAAGCCAAAACAATAAAAACATTTACTATATCAAAAAATCCCAAAAAAAAGGCAAAATTTTTCAAATAATTCCTAAAAAGTAAAACACCCTACAAAATGGTAACTTGCTTCTTATGGCTGAAACTTGTGTCTTGCGCATGGTATTTTCTCCATATCCTATTGGTTTGTCTCACATTTTCCCCAATTAATATGACTTGCGGATCACCGAATTCACAACCATTCACAAAAGCTAGCTGCTTGCTTCGTCTATACTCTGGGGCACTTTTGGTTTCCTGGTGCTGTTTCGTTGCGAACAAATACTTTTCATGGACCCCATGTCCATTTTCATTTCCCCTTACATGTATCCTTGCTTGGGGAATCATTTTTTAACCCTTTTCATCAATCCTGAACTTGTGGATCTCTCCAGCACTGATAACAAAACATTTGTACAACTATCTTGACCGTTGTTGGGTTGGATATGTGCATTCGTACTTATTTTCCCTGTTAGATAAGCTTGTTTCCTTCTCATATTACATTGCATTTTTGTATGTTGTGTGGATTTGGTACTTTTAGAAATGGAAAATTGTTCGTAGTATGGATTTTCATGTCATTCTACCTTTGTCGTATGCTTATTTTTTCTAATAAGGGCTAATGATGTAGTTCCTATGGCAATATGATGACATCAAATTTGTTCCACATAAACAACAGCTAGAGGCTAAGCTCTTCTCTCCCCTCTTCCTTATTTCTTCTACACCACTTCCCTTTTCACCCCTACTTTTCTCTATCACTGGGGCATCTGGCCTCCACCCATCCTTCTACCTATATCTCACCTTTTTCGATCGTCAATCAACTTCTTTTATCACCCCATCGACACTCGAGGGAGAATTTCTCCCTCCTACTAATTTTTTTCCTATCCCTTCAAAAAATTTCTTCCGTCTACTATCTTTGAAGTGACGTCACTTATGCCACCCCAAAGAGGGGCAAATGTAGACACCTATAATTATGCCCAAGCAATTTAAATACTTAAATTACGCTAATTATCTCCTTTTCCGCAAATAGATGACATATCGTCAAAAGCGCTCATATTCCCTCTAATTTTCGTCAATTAATTAGAATACGCTAATTGATTAAGTCACCTACCCAGCTAACAGCCTAATTAATGACCTTCCGTTAATTATCACTTCCTTTATCTTGATCAATTAATTATTATTAATTAATTAGTCTTCCCCTTCATTTAAACTAGTAAATCAATATTAAATTGATTTAATCCTTTTCTAATAGCCTGAATCACACTAATATTCTTCTAAATGGCTTCTATAAGCTTACACATACCTATTAATTAATCACCTTTGATTAATTAAAATACCCCCCAACTCCCATGTCTTGCTAAACATGTATTAAACTCTTCTAAAGTAAGGTTACCTTTAATAAAGTAACCTTATCCATTCATAATCATGTTTTACCTTTATCCCACATTCATGAGAATGTGTTGAATCCTTTATCCTTTGGGCTATATAAAGAGCCCTCCACCTACCTTTTTACTTACACCTAAACTTCTTAAGAGAGCAAATACAAAGCATATAGCAAAGAGACTAAGAGCTTGCCTTTTGTTTTCTTGAGAGGTCACTATTGTTAAGAGCTAAAGCTTCCTATTCTTGCATTATTTAAGGATCAAACAAAGCAATTGTTGATTGCCATTGGAGCTAACTAGGTCCATGCATTTTGTTGGTAATCTAGGAGAGTAGAGATGTTAAAATAGCATGCATAGTTTTGATCTCATGTTTTCAAAGTTATAATGTTACTTTAGATTTTGCTTAGTTCTCTATCTTGATGGTGTTTATGCTTTGTTTTAGCTAAATTGTAGAACTATTTTAGGTGGTATTTCTTCCTTCATTTGATTTAGCATTAAGCAAAGTATACATGCACACAGTGATAAAAGGATCCGAAGTTCACTGTGCATCTATTCAAAGTAAATTATAGTTTCTTCATACTTCTTCATTCCACGTATATTCTCTCTCTATTATCTCCCTCTACTTTATAATACTCAATTGTAAGTTATACTTTATGGCTCTTTCGGCCTATTCACGTAAGTGACCATTGTAATTTTTCATTGTAAATATCCCCTTTTCATTGATAAGAAAGGGGAAAAATTTTCTTTCCTAGAGGAATGTGAAAGTTCATATGTGGTGGGACTATGAAAGTTCATGTGGGGGGTAGATGAAGAGACAGATTGTAAGGCTATAAATTGGAATTGCATCTTCATTCCAAAGGGTTAGTAATTTTTGGTTGATAGCTCCAATTGTCTTACTACAAGAAAGAAACTACAATTCTTCTATTTCCTTGTCTTATGTTTTCCTCTCCATCTCAAATTTACTCCACGAGCATAGTTAATTCTGAAATATAATGCAAATGAACTTGGATTTACTTGTTTTTTTTTCCTCTTTCCTTGACACAGTGTCTTCTCATTGTTAACTTGGAAATATTCTAGTTTTATGTCAATAAAATCAGCTTATTATTTATTGAGTAAACCCCCCTTCTCACTTTCTCCCCTCTCTCCATACACAAACCTTTCCTCCACCTCATTTTTTACACATGGGTTTATTAAAGTATTCCTGTGTGATCCTTGGTCGAAAGGCTACCTATAATGGTTAGATTAGTGTATATATTTCCTATTTTCAATAAATGGAGTTACACCATTCCTAAGTAGAGGGACCTAGTCCTAGAGAGTTGGAGATAAACCCTTATTTTCCATTGTGATAAACTATTTTTCCAACAATTTTCTATATGATTGAAAATAAGGATGAGGAGAAGGTTTCATGTGAGAAGTAGTATGTGAATTTCTAAGGAAAATGTATGGAATATAAGGTCTGTGCATCAATGCACTAGAATATAATGTCCTACTAGGAATAACATGAGAAGAAAAAGGTTGATTTGTGGATGTAGTAATATTAGGAGTGGTAACCATATGTTCTAAGAAAGGTTATTATGACATACAATCCTTAAATGTGATACCCCTAATTATAACCACATGATTATTATGAATGAACTTAATGTTGAAGCGTTTTCATTGATGTTTAAGGAGTTAGTTGCAGAGTATGTTGTTGTCATTGATATCAGGTCAAGTATGTGTCTTGTTAATGCCAAATAATGTTGTGGGGATTCTATTATGATTTTTTCATTAATGTCAAATGATGTAAAATGGTGATGTCAAGGTTTGCATGGTTGATGTTAGTTTTTTGTACGGTAATTTTGAGTACAGAGAGAGATATTTTGAAGACAATGTGAAGAAAAATAGATCATATGAGAAGGTATGAGAATGGTATCTGTATTCCTAAGAATCAACACGTGATTATATATTCACTTGACCTCCCAAGGTCATGCTGGGACAACTGGTAATGTGTAAGGTTGCTAAAAGAGAACCGTGGACTAAGAACGTGTAGTGTGATTTTCTATGAGCTGAGTTGGCCAAGAGGGAATTAGAGGCTATGTATGGGTAGTGTAAGTTCCCTATGATTTAATCGTCTGATTTGATTTGAAATTTAAACTATGTTGAAATGTTTGTTTTAACAAAATAAGAAAAGTAAATCTAACTTGAGTAAAATACAAATGTGCTTAATAATCTCTTAACTAGTTAGATTCATTCCTAATTAATTAACCAAAAAGAAATGAAAAATTTAATCTCCTTGCTTGAAAGGAAATGAATTAAAGGAATATAAATTAGAAAATCTAATATCTATTTAATCACTAATTAATCCATGTTTTTGGGATTTTCTGGTTTAAGGGGAATAAATAAATAAAAGCTACAGAGAACTAGAATTTTCTTATAATTAAACAGAAATTACTTCTACTCTAAATTGAAATAAACTAAATAGTGAAATAGCTAAATGTAGCTATTACTTTGTTGTAGATGAATTAATTCTAATCTATTTTAAATAGAGGATTTATCCTAATTTGTAATTTTGGATCTAATTTCCTTTGGTTCTACCTCATAATCATGATAATATTGGAAAATTTTCTTAGAAGCAATTTCTTCCGTGAGACTTCCCAGGTAAAACACTAAATGCTACAGAAGATTTTTAAATATAAAGGAACTCAAATAAATGCACAAACATAAAAGATTCTTCAAACTCACTTCCCTTGCAAATCCACAAGAATGGGTAGGTAGGAATATTTCAAGAGAAGCTTTTCTCGTATGCTAATGAAGTCTAACTAATGAATGCAATGAAATCTACTAGTAATTTAACAGTGAAGAATTGAAAAAATTTGAGCACAATAACTTCCTCTAAATCCTTCCTAGAAAAATCCACAGGGATGAGCTGAAAATAAATATTCAATGGAAACTACTTACATGTAATAACAATAACTGTAAATTCTATGTTCCTTGAAATAAATGTTTGAACTAATTATAGATTGAAATGTAAAATAAAGAAATCTTCAAAATAACTTAGTTACACCCTCATCTTGGAAGTGTAGAACTGAGATAATTTCCAGTGACAGATGTTATTTTGTTTATCCACTCAAATTATTTTCCAATGTTGAATCCAATATTTTCTAGGGAGCTGTGTTGATTGGTATGAAAGAAGAAGATGTAGAAGTACTAGAGCTAGTTGGGTTACATGGCAGTTTAGTAGAAATACAGAAAACATAGTAATAATGAAAAATATTTTTGTTTTCTTATGTGCTTCTTGGAAAGATTATGGAAACATAACAATGCAATTACAACTCAAAAGACTCCAACCAATGCTTCAAAAAAATCTTAGTTTTTATAGAAAGTTGGCAGGGAAATGGTACAACACACTTGACAACCAAGAAGTGAAAAATCACCATGGGAAGGGGTAGTTAACTTACTATCAATAGAAATCAGAGAATAATAAGTCTATATGCATCTAACAAGCTCAAAGGAAGCTGATTTGGTAAAGAAATCTATTAGAAATCAACTTGGGAAGAAGCTACACAAGTTTAGAGCACATTGGAGAAGTCTCACGTAAAAGCGTACAAAACTGTCAATCTACACATACCAACATCTAGGAACACACCATGGAAGTTGCATAAACACCACTCAAGGCATACCGGTGGTTGAGAAACCGTCGGGCGGTTACGCAACCATCGACGCGGTTTCGTAACTTAAAGATAGAATGATAGGGAGAATGATAAAAAAGTAACTAGGAAAGTGGGAAAAGCTAGGAAAAATATAAGGTAAACTTAGCTAAAATAACATGTGTCAAGTGAGAAAATTGGACTTGGATACACAATTTTAATCTGGAAACAAAATTATCATCAATGGGAATTTCACCATTATGAAAATATAGCACTGTTAAATTTTAGGTGCATACAATATCTTGATGAAATGATTGGATACATGTATATAGATATTGTTTGAGCATGATTACATGGTTTAATGTTCATGAACAGGGGTATGAAGGTCAGTTTCTAGCATGAAGATAAAACAAGGAGAAGAAAGCATGGCCTAATGAGGCAGGTTGATCATTTTTCAAAGTAAGAAATAAAATGTGAGCATGGGAAGAGTGTTAGAATGTTGTTTCAAATGTGTGGAAATTTTTTTAGGTCTTATTTTGAAGGATAAAGCAAGATATTACATTTTTCGGTCCTAGCAAGTTCTCAAGAATGAAGAATCCCATCTTGAGGTGGAATTTGAGATACTAATTTGATGTGAAACGTCTACAGGGGAACCTAAGATCTTTGGGAGAGACATATGGGCGTACTAGATAAAATTTCTTGGAATTATTTTTGAGTTTGAGTCCCTATCCTTTATGAACAATCATTAACACTAAAACAACTCAAAAGCCCTTCTAAAACCCTAGCTTGAAGTTGATAGGAGATATATTATTCAAACAAGACCAGAATGGATTGGATTTTCTATTTTTATGGTTGGATAATATAGTGGACTCTCCCATATATCTCTATGTGGTTTTGGTTTTTCAGATGAGTGAGTGGACCCCATGGAAAAAGGCTTGTTTCTGAATAATTTATCATAGTAGTAAAGTTTTTCACTAGACATACTAAATAAATGGATGTTTAAGGATGTTTGGGACCCATGATAAATTTATATGATTTTTTTTAGACAAATTTCATTCATTAAGTGGTTATACTAAGTCAATCTTGCATGACTAGTTTTGGGACAAATTTGACAATTTTAAGTATGATTTGTCTAGTGTTGTTCTTTAGCCCTTATACCCTGAGTTGAAGAGTCTAATGCAATTTATTATGTTAATGAGGTCATGGATTATCCATATATAGTTTTATTCATCATGGTTGAGTTTTTTGATGGTGTTTAAGCTTCATTCTTGAAGACTAGTTTTCGGGGCAGTTTGGTAGTTCTTGTTCTCAAGAAGGTTATATGGCATGAATGAATATTGCAGAGCTATCCAACCACGGATAAGGTATGAAGAGGTATTTTAAAAAGTTTGTGAAGGTGTCTTGAGTTTTGGATATTTTCATGCTTTCTCAATAAATTCAAGTTGCATTGTTGTGTTAGTAGACCTAGTTTTTCTAGGTCTTCATGAGGCCTAAAGGAGAAAGAGACCTAATGGAGCTATTAAAGACAAAATATAGGATATATAAAAGGTATTTCATAATTTTTCAGAGGTTGTATTATCTTTTAATGGCCTACTTAATGTATGTATGACTGACCTATGAAGTGTATGTTCTTGAGACTAGTATATAAGAAAGGAAAGATTAGGCCTATTTGAGTGGTTGAGAAGATGAGAGTATGAGCGAGCTATAAGAGATTTTGTGTAAGGTATATGAGGTCATAAATACCATGATTAATGAATATATGTTGAATATTTGAAGGTTTCCTAACTATGAATGGAATTTCATCCATGTCTATGTGAAGGTGAAGAAGTTAACGAGTGAGTAAGCATGTAATGACAATTTGAGAGTGTTCAAGAGAAGATGAGCAGGGGTATGAAGAGAATTTTATGTTTGAGTATCATAGTGTGTTCAAAAACCCTGAGTACATGTTGATACATTATATATAGATAACATAAAAATAAGAAGAGTGAAGAAGAGCAAACAAGTTCTCATTTGTTGAGATAACAACAAGAAGAAGGTGTAAAAAATTCATAGGTGGATAAGTTGGTGTTGAGTCTTCCTTAAAATTTGGTGTTTTTTTAAACCCTTGGGTATTGATGCTCCTTTCATATTTGGTGCTTCAATAAATTAGTGGGTTGTAGACTCCTTGAAATTGGATGCTTACTAAAGTCTAGTTTGTGCTAGATAAATTAGGGGTTGGTGCTCCTTGTGGAGTTGGTGGTTCACTAAATATTTATTTTTATTATATATGTGAAAATATCAGTGGGTTTTCTTCCATTTGAGGGTTTCCCACATAAATGATGTGTTCATGTGCTCTCTACTATTTTATGTTCATATGATGGTTATTATATTACTTTTATGGTTTGTTTCAGAAGTTAACATATCTAAATAATGGTGGCATGATGAATGATTGAAGTAAAATTTATAAAATTTTACAAGTATTTTGATTCACCCTGAGTGATTTAGCTTCCAACAATTGGTATCAGAATAGTTCCTTTGAAGCAGCTTAACAAATTGGAGATGATTCTAGAAGCGCATGTATGGCTAGTAATAAATTTCAAGGAGGTTTCTTAAATGGGAGTAAATGTGTTTTTTAGAGAATCAGGGTGAAGAAATATCTAATGTCTTTGGGCTTTGACATATGGAAATTAGTGTATGTTGGATATATTATACCCTATACACCCCCAAATGATGCAAAAAGAAATAGTGCTTGTGAAATTAATGAATGTTATCTTATATGGAATTTCAGAGGACGAGTTTTTGAAGTTCATAAATTGTGATATAACCAAATGTATTTGGGTGAAGTTGCAGAAAATCTATGAAGGAGACACTAAGGTCAAGTTGGAAAAATTACAAACCTATAAAAGACATTTTGAAAGCATGAAAATGAAGGAAGATGACAATATTGTTTCTTATCTACTAAGAGTTGATGAAGTGGTCAATATCATCAAACGTTTAGGAGAACATATGAAGGAAACAATAGTTATCCAAAAGGTAATGAGATCCTTGACACCCAAATTTTATCCTAAGGTCTCAATTATGGAAGAAGAAAAGGGTTTAAGCACCTTGCAGATGGATGAGCTTCATCAAATCTTGACTACATATAAGATGAGAACAAATGATGGAATACCTTGAAAAAAGGATGTCACTTTCAAGGTTGAAAAGAAGGCATAAGGTAATAAGGTAAAATATAATTCTGATTCAGATATTGATGATGAGAAACTAGATACTATGTTTTTTAGAAGGCTAATGAGAGGCTTAGGTAAGTACACTAGTGGACTTCCCTTTAAGTGTTTTGATAGTGGTAAGATAGGTCATTTTGCATCTAAATGTCCTAAAAAGAATAAGAATGAGAATGATGAACATGAATAACATGATGAAAATCATGATAAGAAAAAGAAGTAATATAAGCATGATAAAAGAAGCTTAAATAATCATGAAAGAAAAAAATTATCATCCAAGAACAAGAACTTCTACTCCAAAGAAGATATTAGTCATAAAAACTTTGATGTTAGTGACATCAGTTCATTTAATGATGATGATGAAAATTCCAAGCATGACAGCAAAAAAGTTATATTGATTTCCAAAGAAAAAAGTAGTGAGTGTTTGAACAATATCATGAAAGTCTTAGAAGATGAGGTGAAATTAGAGGCAAAACTGATAAGTTCTCTAGATGATTTGAATATTCAAAGAAAGAAGAATAAGAAGTTAAAGTATTTAATCAAGAAGTATGAAGAAGAGATTAGTTTAATGAATGATGAACATTTTTAAATCATCAAATAATTAGAAACTCGGGTTAAAATTTTGAAAAATATATTGGCTAAGGAGAAAGAATGCACTAAGTTCAAGACATAAATGGAATCCCTAAAATATAATAAAGAAGATTGCACCAAGATCAAATCATAGAAAGATTCCTTAATAGTAGAATTTGAGCAAGAAAATAGAAGGATGAATATCTTTGAGAAGTTTGAAAAGAGCACTAAGGCTCTAGATGACATCTTGAAGTTTCAAAAATATTCAAATGATAAGACATGTATTGGTTTCAATATAAACCACAAGGAAAGTAATGAAAATAACAATGCAGGTCCTGAAGGTCAGAAGGAGAAGATGGAGGATGCAAATGCTTAAAATAAGATCAACTTCAAGAGCAATATGAAGGCTAATCCTATCAGACAACCTTATGTTATGAGGTATGATAATTCATTTTATGGTTATTGTTACACATGTGTTTAGTTTGGTCATAGGGCAAGAGAATGTACAATATCCTTTAAGGATGAGTACTCATTGAGCTACGAAAGGAATCTCAGTCCATATCAGTCAAGAAGTAAGTATGATGTTGTTTTCTATAACTATAAAAATATTGGTCATATTGCAAGATTTTTTCATCTTGAACCACCAAGAAAAAAAATTGGTATCAAAATCCTATAATTCAAGAAAGAAGACAAGACATGAATGTTTACAACATGAATTCAGATCCTAAGGAGGAACAAAAGATAGAGAAGCATATCATGAAGTTTGAACCTATAGACAAAGTGAAATAAGAGAAAAATTAAATCATGCACAACAAGAAGGAGAGTAATGATCCCAATTTTAATCAGGATACAAGTAAAGGTGGAATATTTTCCATGGTAAAGAATAGGCCAAATATTGAAGAATGCAAAGATTACTTGATATAACTTAGATAGAGGAGAAGAAGGATAATGAAGAGGTCAATCCTATTAACCTATCAAGGAATACTATCAACCTCATGAGTAGAAGTTGCTTGAGAAAGGTGTGGGGATCTAGGAATCTCCTGATTTTATAATGTTCTAAATGCCCTATGAAATGGGATGTCTTCATTAGGATTCATGGAGATATTCATCTATTAGTAGAATCATGGGTGTGTTTGTTGTGTTTTTCTTCTTTGTAGAAGATTAGGGATAATTTTAGTTTCAAATTTTTGTAAAATCACAAATATTAGGGGTTTTGGAAATTGGAAATGGAAAATTTTAAGCAGTCAACTACCACCTAGTTCACCTAAAATTTCAGCCGACATGTCATTTGTATGGGTTAATTCGCCTACTATTTACACTAAAAATGAAATTATGCATATATTTCACCAAAATTTCAAATCAAAATACACTCATATTCACTAAGTTATAATACTATACATATCACTGAGTTATAATATATATACATCAACCATCAAAGCTATCAACAAAAAGAAACACATATCCTTTTTTGTGATATAGACTACCATCCAAGACCGTCGTCCTACACCTCTGTTACTCACTTTTGCATGTTTTGTAATATGTCATTCTTATTTGATTATTTTGTTGTCCAACTGGTGTCATCTAACTCTCATCCATCCAACCACTACAATACCATCCAAACTTGTCTTCCAACCCCTAGCCCATTCTACCCCTGTCGTGCGCCCATTTATCACCCAACCCTCTACCATGAAGAGCTGTAACGTCTATCCTTATAATCATCTATCAATAGTCAATATCTCTGATATATTTATGGATTCTAGAAAATAGGGTAAGAAGGATACTGTAAGTTCAAAAAATAATAACATGAAATTATTTGGCTATTTTGGCCAGTCACACAAACAGAATTCGTGTCGAGATCTATAGAAAATATAAATATGTACTATCTATTAATTTACAGAATTTTATTCATATATTTTCCATACTATTTTTTCTTGTACTTTTGTTTTATCAAATTGAATCTTTACTCTTTGTAATATTGTTTATTTATTTATATTAATCATATAAATAATTACTACTATATTTCAGTAACACTTATTTATGCAGAAATTTCTCAAACCCATTAAAAAACTAGTGTATTTTGACATGATCCTATTGATGAGAACATTCATTCCCTCGATGAAATCAAACTAGGAGAAAAACGATCAATTTATCATCAAACACCAACATCAAATGAAGATTATACTACAATTTTTGTTTAAATAAAAAGGAGAAATAACGATCAGGATATTCTTGATGAGAACAAACTTACAGAATACCAAGAGGCATAAGTTCAAGAAAGTAATAAAAGTCTTCTTGAAGAAAAGGACTAACTAGACAATAAGAATGAATTTCAAGTTTAACTAGGCATCCAAATATCCTTTTATTGAACCTATAGAGCCAAAAAATGGTAACGATATTCCAAATCAATGTTGATGTAAAATATGTAGTTAGAAACAAGGGAAAAATCATACAATACAACAAAAATTAGACACTATTGAAAAAAAATGTGGGAAAACATATATTTCACAAAAATAGAAGGATGGGCACATAGTAAGGCATCATAAATGAAAAAATTAAAAATATTACTTGCATGTAAAGTACACTGAAGAGTATGAAAAATAACAAAAAAAGTTTGAAAAATATAAATGAAAAAGGCAACACAATTGCAAAAAAATTAGGAAAAGATATGTAGAATGAAATTATTTCCAAACATATTCTATTTTCTACGATATTCCTTATATTGAAAATTGGAATACCTATTTCATATTTCTTAAATAATTAAATTTTTTTATCAGGTTATTGGATTAAAAAACATTCCATGATCACATTGGTCAGATAGCAGTGCTTGGGAAATTAAAAAATGCCTTGCTCTAGCGGAAAAGGAGGATATGAAAGAAGCTATTAGAAATGTAAAATTTATTTCACTTTCAATTGATGAGGTCATAGTGGTGGATAATACTTCATGGGTTTCAATTTATGTCTATACTTTTGCAAATGAAGTAATAAATCCCCATCTGCTAGCTAGTTAAAAAATTGGCAAAAATTTCAATCCCGAAAACCTTTACAAATTGGTAGTGTCAACTTTTGTTATCCCGTAAAATTGACAAGGGAAATTTTACTGATAACCATACTGAAATTTTGTTCTGATCCCTCATCATGGATCCCTTGCGTTCGGAACGTTGCAAAATCCCTTTTCCAGGAAATTTGGTTTTCCGAACTTAGCCATTTTTGGCCCTTTTTGGTTGGGCGCACATAGTAACCATGCAACATCAACTTTTGGTGCGCCCCCTTTAAATCCTTTGGCGCATGGTTTTTCATGTCAATAGACCTTTTGGTGCACCTTGATATGTTGAGTCTTTCCTGTGTGCGCCGAGGCGCATGCGCCTTTGTGTTAACAACACTTTTGTTGTGCCACTTTTCGGTGCGCCAAAGGCGCACATATTCTTGTGTCGACATCCCTTTCGGTGTGCCAAAGGCATGCATAACTCCGTGTTTTCATCGCTTTTGGTGCGCCAAAGGCGCATGCTTTCATATGTCGACACTACTTTTCGTGCGCCACTTAAAAGGTTGGTGGCGCATTTATTGCCTTCCTGCCTATATATAGGCACATCTGCGCTGTCATTATCACCAGAGCAAACACGTGATTTTTCTCTCTGAGCTTGTCAGTACACCAGCCCCGTCACTTTCGAATCGATTTGTGGCCCCCTTTCGTACGTTTCATCGTTTATATCTGGGTAAGTGGCCTTCTGTCTTTCGTGCATTTTGTCTTTGTGGTTTTTGGTTGCTAGGTCGTTTCAGTATGGATTGAAAAGAAATGAATCATGAACTTGCTATCCCTCCCCCTGCTATCTTTCCATTTCCTCCTCTTTCCAGATCTGCTGGTAGAGGAAGCTGTCCCAAAATAATAATAGCCTGGAACCCCTTTTGGTATAGCACCTCTCCATATCCCACAATGAAACTTGCAATGAAAGTTTTGGCCTGATGTGGAAACCCTCTGAGAAAGATCAAAGCTAAAAAGAAAACTGTTTTCTCCTTTGGCGCATGAGCTCGCCATGCAACATTAAAAATAGTTGCGCCCTTGGCGCACCCACCGCCGCTGTTACACAAAGAGCAGCCGCTATTGGCGCACATTTCCTGCCTGTTACATCATAAAAAGATGCGCCCTCATGGCGCACTCCCCTCACCTGCTGCAAATGCTTCCCATGCGCCCCTTAGCACATCGAACTTGGATGTAACATAATATATTCCTGCGCCCTTTGGCGCACCCAGCATCCATGCAACATTCGTTTCCCATGCGCCAAGTGCAAAGCTATACAAGGCGCAGGCGCGTTCCTCATCGCAGCAACATCATGTTGTGCAAACCCTCCATGCGCCGCGCCAAGTCCCCTTAAGCGCGCCAAAAGCATATGTTACACAAACCTTTCCTGTGCCTTTGGCACACCGAATGACTATGCAACATGAAAAATACATGCGCCACGGGCGCATTCTGTCCCCGTGTGACATAAAGATTTCATGCGCCCTTAGCAAAACGCATCTACATGGTGCAGGCGCACTTGTCCTTACAGCAACACAAAATGCATTATGCAGTGTCCATGCGCCATGCACCCTTTGGCACCGATTTAACCCTTGCAACACCCTTTTCCTGTGCGCCTTACCTTTTTAGCTCTGCAAACTGCAATATCCATGCGCCATGCGCCCTGAGGCCTTTAAATTGCTAACTCTTTCTTCTGTCAGCATTCGATGGAAAATCAAGCACCTGACACGGCTTTCTCCGATTGGGTTTCTCGTCTTATTCTTGCAGATCAGCAATTAAAATCAGAAGAACATATGTCAACATCAAGCAAGAGACCCACCAAATCCAAAGGCAAGGCCAAGCTTACAGAGGAAGAAATGAAATATAAGTATCAGAGGGTCAGAATGCCCGACTCCCAGGCCGAGTGTGACCTGGACATCAGAGATTCAGAGTTGGGGCATATTGATATGGAGGAATTCTGGGTCAGGACTCAGAAGGTCACAAGGAGTCCATGGATGGACAAACTGATAGGCAGTGCCCTGCACTTTGCTGGAGGAATCCCAGTCAGCGCCGTTAACAATGAATTCATGATGGTGGTTGCCCGGTGCTACAACAAAGACACAAGGTGTGTCGTAAATGACAAGGGCGAGGTCGTAATTAACCTCACTGCCCATCACTTTGAGATAATACTCGGCATTCCTCATCACCGGTACTTTGTGTTCGTTAGCCAAGACGAGTGCATTAAGGCATGGGATGATAATAAAGATCAGTGCATGCAGCTGATGAACGAGGTCTATCTTACGAATAAAAAGGTGGTGACCCGTTGGCCACAAGTTATTCACCGCAGTGATTTTTCGGAGGAGCTCAGCGACACTATCACATTCCTGAGCAGAGTGTTTGGGCTTCCTGACGCCCACTTTTTCCACAAATGGATGCTGCGGTACTTAGAGACTATGAACAAGAATGTGCCCGATCAGCGCTTTTGCTGGGGAGAAATAATAAGCAGCACAATCTCTGAGCAGCTACAACAGTTTACCACAACTGGGAGATTCTATATGAATTCCTATGTTGTTTATGCTACAGCTTCAGAGAGAGACTACCCAGGCTTGATGCGGAGTGGGGTTTGGCCCCAGGTCAAAATATATGAGTACTACCCAGAGTTGAAGCTGGAAAATAACATCCCTCAATTCACAAATATCAACGATGTATTTTTCTACCACATCATCTTCCTGTTGAGGCCAAATATGACTTACGGTCGCACGACCAAGAGCATAGTGTCAGCCACTGAGAAATGGGGGGCCCTGTTCACCCAATTCCCCACGTTCACCTATCTGAGGGCAGCTAACTTCTTGGGAGAGCCAACTAGATTGCCAAGGTATGCTGGGCCCAAGTTGATTCTGCTAGAGCTGTCAAGACAGCTAATCACCTACCATGAGAAGTGCCTCAAAAGAAAGAAGGGTGGAACTCCTTTCCCCCTCACAGTGGGTAGGTATACATGTCATACTCATCATAAGGCAAAAGACATGTTCGCAGAGCTGGAACTGCTTAATTTGAAACATGATTTCTCAGCCAGGCCTACCTTTGACCCAAGAAGTTGTCTGCCAAGGGCTAAGCTCGATCCAATCCACATCCCTCAGATCGAGGACATCTACATCGACGTCATTCATGAGGTGGAGCTTAGGAGGAAGGACCATTCTCGGTTGGCCTTGGCAGAAATCATCCAATACGGGGTAGCCATCGTCCCCAAAGGCTACCAAACCACCGAAGAGGAAGTGGATCAAGTATATCTTGACACAGGTGGAGACGATTGGCCTTTTGCTGCCATTGACAGGACCAAGGCACCTCAGACTATTGAGGAGAGGATCAAGGAAACTCTGCGTAGAACAGAGCATTGGTGCCGAATGAACGGATTAATCTACCTCGTGGTTGATTTCACAACCTCCCCATTGGGTAACGCACCTGCTCGATCTAAACAACAGCCTAAAGGAAAGGGTAAAGGCATAGAGGGTGAATACAACACTACTCAGGAAGAAGCTCCAGCAAGTCCTCCTTCCGCATACCAGAACAGGTTGTAACTCTGGCTCCTCCAGAGAAAGAAGCAGAAGAGGATGTTCCGATAGGCCCATCCACTCAGGATGTCGGCACTGCTACAGCACTTGAGGTCCCTTCTGTCCCTTCTTCTTCTCCTCCTTCCCCTCCTCGAGTGACTCAAGCAACCATCCCTTTGGTCGTGTCCTCTCCCCCTTCTTCTACTGTTCCCCCCGCTTCTTCGTCTATCTTCTCTTCCCTCGCGGATCTGTCCCCCTCCATTTCTTCCCTCATCTCTGAGCTCCCTTCCCTTCCTATGTCTTCCTCTGCTGCAGTATCCCTTCCTCCCGTGGGCACTTCTTCGGCTGTTCTCTCTATGCCGCTGCCACGTGTCTCCACGTTTTTCCCTTCTTCTATTGCAGCTACCCCCTTCTCTGTTTCCGGCCCTTCTCCCATAAGTCCAGCCTGGATCTCCTAGCATTTAAATCAGCAGAAAAGGAAAGTTCCCATCGCTCCGATGGACTTTTCCGTAATCCCATCCAAAGGGGCAAAGAAGCAGAAGCCTGTCACACGCTTCTCTCAGAGTGCTTCGGGAGAGAGGGTAATGGAGATCGCATACCCCAATCCCCTCAAGGATAAAAAGGATCTGTCTCCAACAGATTATACAGTGACCCAAGTCACAATGGGGACGTCTTCTGAAAGCCTTCAGGGAGAGGCCCTTTCTGCAGTTGACGCCCTCTGCAAGAAGCTTCAGGAAACAAAAGAGGAGAAAAGGCAATTGAAAGAGCAAAATAAATATCTGCTCCAAGCCTTACAGAAGATGGGTAGTGCACCTCCCACAACTGCCGCCGAGACTCCTGAGCTTCTGAGCCAGGAGAAAATTAATGAATATGCAAAGATCGGCGAGCAGGGTATGGCCGTTTCCGCTTGGAGGAGCCAGATCCTCAAAGATAGTGAAAAAGTAATCGCCAAGTTCTCTGACTTGTATCTGAACATCAACAAGGTGAATAAAGAGCTCCAAGCATTAGCGGGACCCATATCGGAAGAGCTGGAACATGCTAGACTGCAACACGAGACCTTTCAACAAATGTTCGACTGTTCAGTCGAAGATCTGGTCAAGTTCGGCGTCTTCGGCCATCCCAGGGCCCTCAACAAAGTCACGTCCACTCTGGATTACCGGGTGGATCAGTTGGAATTTGTCCTTGAAAAGATCGACAAGGTGAAGGAAGCAGCCCTGGACGCGATGCACCAAATGGAACGAATCGTTCTCAACATGTCGCCAGGGTTGCTTACTCCTTCCTTCACTTTAAGAAAAGCCGATGAAACCATCCAGATCTTCAAGGAGATCGTTTCTCGAGGGTTGAAGCCAGAGGTCACTTTTGACGCAGAGTCTATCAACAACCTGCTGGCCTGTCGGGACTTCATTGGGTCCCTCATTGAAGTGGAGAAAGACTATTCCAAACTCCCCGAGAAGCTCATAGACGAGCGGGAGACTTGCGAGGTGATCAGTGAGTGGCACAAGGATCCTTCCCAGGATCAACTTGGGCCCATGATCAGCAAGTTCATGGAATACCGCTCTCAATTCCACATCTCGTCACCTGAGCAGCAGCAAAAGCAGTCTACCCCCTTTCGGCCATAGGATGACGATGATGAATAGTGGCTTCTTCTTCTTCTTCTTCTTCTCTCTCTTCTTCGACTTTCTTTTTGAGAATATCTGGAGTATGTTGGCACAAATGATGACATCATCCATGTTGCACCATGGGATGATGTCATCCATCAAGTTGTCAAAAGTCAACATGACTTTTAGATATTTTGTAAATATCTTTGTAAATAAGTGGTTGGCTCCTTTTTGCCTTCTTTTCTCTCCTTCTTCTATAAATACCCCAATACTTGTTGTATTGGGCATGAGTGAATATCTTTCATATGAAAAATAGGAGTGAGGAGAAAAGACTTTGAGCTTTTTGTAACAGAAGGAATTATTAATACAATATTTAGACTTTGTGCTGAATACGTGTGTTATTTGCATCAGATCTTTCTTATGTCAGATCTATGTGTTTATTCTGTTAAATCTGCTTCTGTTTTATTGTCATTTATTCATCATCAGTATTGCTTTGCTCGTTTATGCAAGTAGGTTTGGCTCTGTTTACTACCAATCCCAAAACATAAACCTTCTGACCTTTCTGCTTTGGAATTCATTTCTTTTCTTCCTTCGGACCTGCTCTTTCTTCATCTTCTCTTTCTTTCCTTTCTTTTCGCAGTCGGAAACACCCTACTGGGATGAGATCCCAAACCCCCGAAGGTAGAATTTGTGAGACTTGCACAGATTCCTGCTGGTAGAATAGCAATAAACCAGTTTCACTTTGCTGACTCAAAGAGGGGCTATGCCCTGCACACTGTTGGCTCGTTTATCCATAGATCTGCCCAAGCGACAGATTTTCGGACCAACAGTTTTTGGCGACTCTACTGGGGATCGAACAGATCTATCAGATCTATGATAGTGGTAGGATAGAAAATTAGAAAAAACAGAAAAATCGCTGCCTGTTTGCAAATCTGCACTTTTTGTTAAAAATCCAAAGTTTTGCAAAAGTGATCCGAATCAAAAATTTTCTTCTGAGATCCATAGATCTGGCCTAGTTGGAGATCTTTAGTTCGCTGAGTTTTTATAAAAATTTGTATTTTGCCGTAGATCTAGGTTTTTGACTGTTTACCAAAAGTTTTGAACCCCTTTGAAAAAGTCAAAATTAGATCCGAAAATCAGCTTGCTAATCTTCACTGTCATTTTATCCTCACTGTTATTTGTCATTAACCGCAATCGGTTTCCAAAAGAGGATAGTTTTTAAATATTTAGAAAAGTACATGCTGCTGGTTTTTGTCAGAAAAACCAGAAAATCAGCAAGTACACCCAAAAAGAAATTTTAAATCTGCTTCACAACATTGCAGATCTGGAAGGTACGCTGGCAGGTGAGCCATTTACTCGTAGCAGGAGAGCTCGTGGAGAAGTCGATCCTACTTTTGATCTGCTTCAAAGGCACAATTTCAGCGTAACACCGGCGCGTTTTTCAACACTAAGTTCAACTGATCGGTCAGCCAGAAGTACCTCACCTCCGCGAAGGAATCATCTTTCACAAGGAGCCTCCACATCCCTTTGTAGCGCCTTGCTACTCAATGGAACCACACTTCCAGCCCGTGTTATTTTTCTAGCCTTTTAAATGGCGTTACCATGGGGAAATGCTATGGGTCCTCTTGCATTACCACATCCCATTCACGTGCTCCCTCACGGAAACCGAAAGAATTTTCCCAAATTCGACGGAAGCGGAAATCAAAGCACGGATTCACACATATCTGCATTCATCATGTCATGCAGTATCCTGGATGTAACTCACGAGGATGTGTCGGTTCACCTTTTTCTGGAAACTCTACAAGGGCCCGCAGCTGAATGGTTTCAGCATTTGCCGGCCGGATCTATTACCAGTTGGGCCACCTTGCGGGATGCCTTTGAAGACAGGTACAAGCCTTCAGAAGATGCATTTGCTTTGTTATCACAGATCACTCACCTGAAGAAGGAGGCCAATGAAACCATGCGCGATTTTATCGCCAGGTTCAATGCATTAATTAACCATGTTCCTGTCGCCATGCTTCCAACACCGGAAAATCAGAAGTGTTTCTTCGTGAACGCTATGAGCTCGAAAGTAAGTTTCTTGCTCCTGCAAGAGCAAGTAGCTACCTTAATTCTCACCCAGGCCGCTGCCATTCGAATTGAAGATAATTTGATAATATCTGGCGAATTGAGAAGGGAGTCATCCAAGCCTAAATCTTCAGGCCCTTCTCCCACTACTTCGTCTGATCCAGCCTTTCAAAAGATGGCGAACGACTTGCTTGCATTGAAGAAGCAGTTGGCCCAAGCTTCCCCCAGTTCCTCATACCGGGATATCCCACGGAGGAATTTCATTCCCAACAATGTGTCACAAAGGCCGCGCTTACCCGCAACTGCTCCATGACTGGCGCTTGAGGCTCCTCCGGTCAATGCTCTAGCCGAAATTGAAAAAGAAGAGCAGTATTATGAAGAACCTATGTCTCAGGACGAAGATGATCAAGACGTTGGTGAGCCGACTGGTGACTCTACTATCAGGTATATGGAATTTGATGAGGAGGAATCTGATGAAGAAGAGGGTACCCAGGGCTATGCAAGTGGACAGTCATATGTTGTTTTTACCCGCTCGCAAGGAAAATAAGCGGAGGTTGCTGCCCATGTGCAGTAGGAGAAGGCCGTGTCAAACGCACCTCCAACCATTGCTAAAAGAGGTAATCCTCTTCCTACTCAACTCCCTATTAAGTCTTTTACAAGGAAATATTTTCCCCCCATCTCTCCTCCAAATCAGCCCTCTCATATTCCTATCAAGACCAGTACTCCTACTCCACCATCACGAAGTGAGGGACTCATTCCTTCACCAGCGCAACCCTTGGCCGCATTTGATATCATAGATCATGCAAAAAAGACCAAGATCCAAATGTCTGAAGCTGAGTACCTTCAGTCAAATCCCGAACAGCTTGTAAGATTGACTAAGTATATTCAAAGTCAAGCTGTTATATCTAATCAGGTTTCCCCAAAAGGAATCCTTTCCACTCCTCCTGAATCCCGCATAAATGTTGCCTCAACATCTGCATCAGGCAAGATAGAGCCTTTCTATCTCTCCCTCCTAATCAATGGTCACAAGTTGAGTAACTGTATAATTGATTCCGGAGCTTCTGATAACGTCATGCCAGCAAAAGTCACCCATGCTTTGGGCCTCACCCTTACCAAGCCTTTTGGCAGATGTTATTCCTTGGAAACCAAGCAGGTTCCGTTAATTGGTCAAATCAAAGATGCGCAATTTGCATTTGCGGCGTTCCCAGAAAAAAGAGTAAAGATGACCGTCCTTGTTGCTGACATTCTGGTGGCTTACGGAATTTTGCTGGGGAGGAGTTTTTGCAGTGAAGTTGGTGGAGAGATTCATATGGATTGGTCTAAGGCTAGAATCCCCGTCAAAGGCATAATGCAGACTTTGGAGCCAGAATCACAAAAGAAGTACTTGGTCACTAATTCTGAGGACCCCAAGACTCAAATCCTTTTTGAATCATCAGGGATGGGGAACTATTTCTTGTCTACCGAGTCTGACAAAATGGTTGTCCTCGTTCAAGAAGAAGATCTTAATAAGATCTGGACCTTGCAGTTCGATGGCAGCTGTGCAACCAGTGGATGTGGCACCGGGGCCGTGCTAATATCTCCCGAGGAAGAAGTCATTCCTCTCTCTTTCAAGTTGTAGTTTTTTAATACAAATAATACTGCTGAGTATGAATCTTTGCTACTTGGCATGCAAGCCGCAAAGGAAAGAGGGATCAAAAATCTAAAAGTGCAAGGTGATGCAGAGCTAGTTGTAAATCAGGTTAAAAGGATTTATCAAGTGAAGAATGAGAGGCTCAGGCATTACCGTAACGCAGTGTGGGACAACATTGAGGAGTTTGATGCTTTTTCAATTGAATCCATTCCAAGAGCTCAGAATGATATGGCCGATTCATTGGCCATTTCAGCATCTCTCATGCTCCCTCACCCAGGTTTGAAAACAAACAAATACACCATTGAGGTGGTTTTCCGCCCGAGCGTGCCAGATAATTCTCAGCATTGGCAAGTATTCAATGATGATAACTAACTCATTGCCTTTCTGGAGAAGGAGGAAAATTTTAAGGAATTACACTTTGAAGGATCCACTTCTATGTGCCGTGAATCGGTCACCGATCAAGAGGATGAATCCGGAGGGAACGACGACATATGTCAGCTCAAAGGAAATAAAATTCTGAAGGGCCTGGTTTCTCTGGAATGGTTGTTCGACAAGCATGACTGTTTTGTGAAAAGGAAAAGGGGAGGTGATGCTAACTCATCCCTAGAAACTGAACTGGTTAATTTAGGTTCGGTAGAGCACCCGCAGTTTGTGAACATTGGAAAATGTTACACGCCTGAAGAGAAGCAGAAATTTTTCAAACTGCTGAAGAAATACATGGATGTATTGGCATGGTCCTATGCCAATCTAAAGTCTTTTAAACCAAAAGACGTCCAGCATGACATCCCATTGAAAGAAGACGTCAAAGCCTTTCGCCAGAAGCAGAGGCATTATAATCCTAAGATCTCAGGCACTATACAGGCTGAAATTCAGAAAATGCTGGATGCGAGAATCATCTTTCCTATCCATCACAGTACTTGGGTAGCAAACATTGTGCCAGTGCGCAAGAAGAACGGGGAAATACGCATATGCGTAGATTTTCAAAATTTGAATCAGGCTTCCTTGAAAGACAACTACCCACTTCCTATAATGGATCAAGTTCTGCAAGCGGTAACTGGATCAGAAATGTTGTCCATGCTTGATGGTTTTTCAGGCTACAATCAGATTGAAGTTTCACCTGAAGATCAATTTAAAACAACATTCACTACTCCCTGGGGTACGTTTGCCTACAGTAGGATGCCTTTTGGCCTAACTAATGATGGCGCCACTTTTCAGCGGGCCATGGACTTTGCATTCAAAGGTATGATGGGGAAGGTCATTGTGGTTTATCTGGATGACTTAACCGTGTTCTCTAAACAACAAAATGATCATTGTGATCATTTAAAGCAAGTATTGGCCAGGTGCCAAGAACATGGAATCTCCCTGAACCCGAAAAAGTCTATTTTTGGAGTCACAGAAGGAAATTTGCTAGGACATGTTGTTAGCAAAGAAGGAACAAAGATAGATACCGAAAGAGTTAAGGCTATTCAGAGCCTTACTCTACCTACAAGCAAGACTGGCATTCATTCTTTCTTCGGAAAGGTGAACTTTCTCAGGCGTTTTGTTCCTGACTTTGCTGAGAAGACTCGTCACATATTGAACATGATGAAGGGGTCACCAACTTTTAGATGGAGCGAGGAAGGGAAAAGGTCGTTTGAGGAAATAAAAGCTTCCGTTGCCCATGCGCCAGTCCTGGTATGCCCCGATTTCTCCAAGGACTTCATCATGTATAGTTATGCATCTGAGCATACTGTGTCTGCAATCTTGATGCAAAAGAATTCGGAGGATGTTGAATCTCCGATTGCGTTCATGAGCTCTCCCCTCAAGCCTCACGAACTAAAAATGTCTCAACTAGAAAAAGCATGCCTTTTCCATTGTCAAAGTAGTGAAGAATTTCAGGTATTACATTTTAAACTCTCATACAGTAGTACTGGTTCCTGACACAATGGTCAAATCAATTCTAACTCAACAGGAGTTAGGAAGCTTGCGAGGAAATTGGATTGCAAAGGTCCAGGAGTACGACCTGGATATAAAACCAACCAAGCTGGTAAGAGGCAAAGGCCTATGTCAGCTTATGGCTGAAAACAAAGATTCAGAAATCCCTGAGGAAAAGGATGATTGTTTCAACGAAGCACAAAGCAGCCGGAGAAAGCCCATTCTCTACCTCTGGTCCTATTTGTTGCAATGAGTGATGAGTGGTATTCCAACATTGCTTTCTTCCTCACCTACGGAAAATGTCCAGCTCACCTAACTGTAAAGGAGAAGCGCACTATAAAGCTCAGAGCAGCCAAATATGTCATATGGGATGATGGCTTATACAAACGTGGGATAGATGGTGTCTTCTTGCGATGTGTCGACAAGCCACAGCAGGTAAAGCTACTTGAAAGTTTTCATAATTCATCCTGTGGAGGCCATTTCTCCTCCTCCGTGACGGCACACAAGATCATCCGAGCCAGGTACTATTGGCCGACGCTTTTCCAAGATACAGCCACCTAGGTAGTAAAATGTGAACCTTGCCAGCAGTTCGTCGGCAAGCCCAAGTTGGTTGCTTTTCCCCTCAGGCCGGTCGTTGTCAACGAACCATTCAGGCAGTGGGGAATTGATTTTATTGGTGCACTCAATCCCTAATCGAGTGCCGGACATAGTTATGTCCTAACAGCAACAGATTACTTCACCAAGTGGGTGGAAGCCATACCTGTCAAACATGCCACTTCCGAGGTTGTTTGCAGTTTCATCAAAGAAAATATCATTGTCAGGTTTGGCGTTCCCAACAAGATTGTTGCTGATAATGCTTCTAACTTCTCCTCATGAGAAGTTATTAGTTTTTGCTATGAATATGGGATAACTTTGGCTCATGCCTCAGATTATTACCCTCAGGGAAATGGTCAGGCGGAATCCAGTAAAAGAACCTGGTGACCATCATACGAAAACTGGTGGAGGAAAATCAACGAATGTGGCACAAGTCTTTATACGACACTTTGTGGGCAGATCGTATTACTCCCAAGAGGTCTCTCGGTATGTCACATTTTCAAGTGTTATATGGCACTGATGCCGAGCTTCCCATTTCTGTTGAACTTCCTACTCTACGCTTGGCACGAGCTATCGAAGATGAAACTTTCCAAAATTCTCTTGAAAAGAGGATCATGTATCTGACAGAGCTCGAAGAAAAGAGACTAAGAGTGGTCGACAGGATCACTGAACATCAGAATCAAGTCAAGAGACTGTTCGATAAAAAAGATAAGCAAAGGAATTTCCAGGTGGGAGACCTCGTCCTTCTGTGGGACAAGCGAAGAGAGCCAAAAGGTATGCATGGGAAGTTTGATTCCCTGTGGAGAGGACCTTTCAAGATCAAGCAGCTCAACGGAGAGAATAGTTTCTATCTCTCATATCTGGATGGAACCGAGCTCCCGCTTCCTTATAGCGGGCAGCATCTGAAAATCTTTAAGAAGTAGAGCTTGCTCTCTTCTTTGTACAGTTTTCTTTTGTTGTGTGTTTGCTTTCGGTTTGTTGTGTTTCCTTTGTTCTCCCTCCGGTCGCCCTTGTTTTTGACTCTGTTACCCAATGGATAGGCACATGAGGTCTGGGATTCTCTACCCCCGAGTTTTCTCAGGGATAGTCCCCAGAAAGAGCCAGCTGTTATCCCATAAAATTGACAAGGGAAATTTTACTGATAACCATACCAAAATTTTGTTCCGATCCCTCGTCAGGGATCCCTTGCGTTCGGAACGTTGCAAAATCCCTTTTCCGGGAAATCTGGTTTTCCGAACTTAGCCATTTTTGGCCCTTTTTGGTTGGGCGCACATAGTAACCATGCAACATCAACTTTTGGTGCGCCCCCTTTAAATCCTTTGGCGCATGGTTTTTCATGTCAACAGACCTTTTGGTGCACCTTGATATGTTGAGTCTTTCCTGCGTGCGCTGAGGCGCATGCGCCTTCGTGTTAACAACACTTTTGTTGCGCCACTTTTCGGTGCGCCAAAGGCGCACATATTCTTGTGTTGACATCACTTTCGGTGTGCCAAAGGCGCACATAACTTCGTGTTGTCAGGTGCTTTGGTGCACCAAAGGCGCATGCTTTCTTATGTCGACAATGCTTTCCATGCGCCACTCGAAAAGGTTGGTGGTGCATTTATTACCTTCCTCGCCTATATATAGGCGCGTCTGCGCTGTCATTATCACCAATGCAAACACGTGATTTTTCTCTCTGAGCTTGTCAGTACACCAGCCCCGTCGCTTTCAAATCGATTTGTGGCCCCCTTTCGTGTGTTTCATCGTTTATATCCGGGTAAGTGGCCTTCTGTCTTTCATGCATTTTGTCTTTGTGGTTTTTGGTTGCTAGGTCGTTTCAGTATGGATTGAAAAGAAATGAATCATGAACTTGCTATCCCTCCCCCTACTATCTTTCCATTTCCTCCTCTTTCCAGATCTGCTAGTAGAGGAAGCTATCCTAAAATAATAATAGCCTGGAACCCATTTTGGTAAAGCACCTCTCCATATCCCACAATGAAACTTACAAAGAGAGTTTTTTCCTGATGTGGAAACCCTCTGAGAAAGATCAAAGCTAAAAAGAAAACTATTTTCTCCTTTGGCGCATGAGCTCGCCATGCAACATTAAAAACAGTTGCACCCTTGGCGCACCCACCGCCATTGTTACACAAAGAGCAGCCGCGCTATTGGCGCGCATTTCCTGCTTGTTACATCATAAAAAGATGTGCCCTCATGGCGTACTCCCCTCGCCTGCTGCAAATGGTTCCCATGCACCCCTTAGCGCATCGAACTTGGATGCAACATAATATATTCCTGCGCCCTTTGGCGCACCCAGCATCCATGCAACATTCGTTTCCCATGTGCCAAGTGCAAAGCTATACAAGGCGCAGGCACATTCCTCATCGCAGCAACATCATGTTGTGCAAACCCTCCATGCGCCGCGCCAAGTCCCCTTAAGCGTGCCAAAAGCATATGTTACACAAACCTTTCCTACGCCTTTGGCGCACCGAATGACTATGCAACATGAAAAATACATGCGCCACGGGCGCATTCTGTCCCCGTGTGACATAAAGATTTCATGCGCCCTTAGCAAAACGCATCTACATGGCGCAGGCGCACTTGTCCTTACAGCAACACAAAATGCATTATGCAGTGTCCATGCGCCATGCGCCCTTTGGCACCGATTTAACCCTTGCAACACCCTTTTCCTGTGCACCTTACCTTTTTAGCTCTGCAAACTGCAATATCCATGCGCCATGCGCCCTGAGGCCTTTAAATTGCTAACTCTTTCTTCTGTCAGCATTTCGATGGAAAATCAAGCACCTGACACGGCTTTCTCCGATTGGGTTTCTCATCTTATTCTTGCAGATCAGCAATTAAAATCAGAAGAACATATGTCAACATCAAGCAAGAGACCCACCAAATCCAAAGGCAAGGCCAAGCTTACAGAGGAAGAAATGAAATATAAGTATCAGAGGGTCAGAATGCCCGACTCCCAGGCCGAGTGTGACCTGGACATCAGAGATTCAGAGTTGGGGCATATTGATATGGAGGAATTCTGGGTCAGGACTCAGAAAGTTACAAGAAGTCCATGGATGGACAAGCTGATAGGTAGTGCCTTGCACTTTGCTGGAGGAATCCCAGTCAGCACCGTTAATAATGAATTCATGATGGTGGTTGCTCGGTGTTACAACAAAGACACAAGATGTGTCGTGAATGAGAAGGGCGAGGTCGTAATCAACCTCACTGCTCGCCACTTTGAAATAATACTCGACATTCCTCATCACTGGCACTTTGTGGCCGTCAGCCAAGACGAGTGCATTAAGGCATGGGACGATAATAAAGATCAGTGCATGTAGCTGATAAATGAGGTCTATCTCAAGAATAAAAAGGTGGTGACCCGTTGGCCACAAGTTATTCACCGCAGTGATTTTTCGAAGGAGCTCAGTGACACTATCACATTCCTGAGCAGAGTGTTTGGGCTTCCTGACGCCCACTTTTTCCACAAATGGATGCTGCGGTACTTAGAGACTATGAACAAGAATGTGCCCGATCATCGCTTTTGCTGGGGAGAAATAATAAGTAGCACAATCTCTGAGCAGCTACAACAGTTTACCACAACTGGGAGATTCTATATGAATTCCTATGTTGTTTACGCTGCAGCTTCAGAGAGAGACTACCCAGGCCTGATGCGGAGTGGGGTTTGGCCCCAGGTCAAAATATATGAGTACTACCCAGAGTTGAAGCTAGAAAATAACATCCCTCAATTCACAAAGATCAACGATGTATTTTTCTACCACATCATCTGCCTGTTGAGGCCAAATATGACGTACGGTCGCACAACCAAGAGCATAGTAGCGGCCACTGAGAAATGGGGGGCCCTGTTCACCCAATTCCCCACGTTCACCTATCTGAGGGCAGCTAACTTCTTAGGAGAGCCAACTAGATTGCCAAGGTATGCTGGGCCCAAGTTGATTCTGCTGGAGCTGTCAAGACAGCTAATCACCTACCATGAGAAGTGCCTCAAAAGAAAGAAGGGTGGAACTCCTTTCCCCCTCACAGTGGGTAGGTATACATGTCATACTCATCATAAGGCAAAAGACATGTTCGCAGAGCTGGAACTGCTTAATTTGAAACATGATTTCCCGGCCAGGCCTACCTTTGACCCAAGAAGTTGTCTACCAAGGGCTAAGCTCGATCCAATCCACATCCCTCAGATCGAGGACATCTACATCGACGTCATTCATGAGGTGGAGCTTAGGAGGAAGGACCATTCTCGGTTGGCCTTGGCAGAAATCATCCAATACAGGCTAGCCATCGTCCCCAAAGGCTACAAAATCACCGAAGAGGAAGTGGATCAAGTATATCTTGACATAGGTGGAGACGATTGGCCTTTTTCTGCCATTGACAGGACCAAGGCACCTCAGACTATTGAGGAGAGGATCAAGGAAACTCTGCACAGAACAGAGCATTGGTACCAAATGAACGGATTAATCTATCCGGGGTTGATTCACAACCTCCCCACTGGGTAACGCACCTGCTCGATCTAAACAACAGCCTAAAGGAAAGGGTAAAGGCATAAAGGGTGAATACAACACTACTCAGGAAGAAGCTCCAGCAAGTCCTCCTTCCGCCGCACCAGAACAGGTTATAACTTTGGCTTCTCCAGAGAAAGAAGCAGAAGAGGATGTTCCAATAGGCCCATCCACTCAGGATGTCGGCACTGCTACAGCACTTGAGGTCCCTTCTGTCCCTTCTTCTTCTCCTCCTTCCCCTCCTCGAGTGACTCAAGCGACCATCCCTTTGGTCGTGTTCTCTCCCCCTTCTTCTAGTGTTCCCCCCGCTTCTTCGTCTATCTTCTCTTCCCTCGCGGATCTGTCCCCCTCCATTTCTTCCCTCATTTCTGAGCTCCCTTCCCTTCCTATGTCTTCCTCTGCTGCAGTATCCCTTCCTCCCATGGGCACTTCTTAGGTTGTTCTCTCTATGCCGCTGCCACGTGTCTCCACGTTTTTCCCTTCTGCTACTGCAGCTGCCCCCTTCTCTGTTTCCGGCCCTTCTCCCATAAGTCTAGCCTGGATCTCCCAGCACTTAAGTCAGCAGAAAAGGAAATTTCCCATCGCTCCAATGGACTTTTCCGTAATCCCATCCAAAGGGGCAAAGAAGCAAAAGCCTGTCGCATGCTTCTCTCAGAGTGCTTCGGGAGAGAGGGTAATGGAGATCGCATACCCCAATCCCCTCAAGGATAAAAAGGATCTGTCTCCAACAGATTATACAGTGACCCAAGTCACAATGGGGACGTCTTCTGAAAGCCTTCAGGGAGAGGCCCTTTCTGCAGTTGACGCCCTCTGCAAGAAGCTTCAGGAAACAAAAGAGGAGAAAAGGCAATTGAAAGAGCAAAATAAATATCTGCTCCAAGCCTTACAAAAGATGGGTAGTGCACCTCCCACAACTGCTGCCGAGACTCCTGAGCTTCTGAGCCAGGAGAAAATTAATGAATATGCAAAGATCGGCGAGCAGGGTATGGCCGTTTCCACTTGGAGGAGCCAGATCCTCAAAGATAGTGAAAAAGTAATCGCCAAGTTCTCTGACTTGTATCTGAACATCAATAAGGAAAATAAAGAGCTCCAAGCATTAGTGGGACCCATATCGGAAGAGTTGGAACATGCTAGACTGCAGCACGAGACCTTTCAACAAATGTTTGACTGTTCAGTCGAAGATATGGTCAAGTTTGGCGTCTTCGGCCATCCCAGGGCCCTCAACAAAGTCACGTCCACTCTGGATTACAGGGTGGATCAGTTGGAATTTTTCCTTGAAAAGATCGACAAGGTGAAGGAAGCAGCCCTGGACGCGATGCACCAAATGGAACGAATCGTTCTCAACATGTTGCTAGGGTTGCTTACTCCTTCCTTCACTTTAAGAAAAGCCAATGAAACCATCCAAATATGCAAGGAGATCGTTTTCTCGAGGGTTAAAGCCAGAGGTCACTTTTGACGCAGAGTCTATCAACAACCTGCTGGCCTTTCGGGACTTTATTGGGTCCCTCATTGAAGCGGAGAAAGACTATTCCAAACTCCCCGAGAAGCTCATAGACGAGCAGGAGACTTGCGAGGCGATTAGTGAGCGGCACAAGGATCCTTCCTAGGATCAACTTAGGCCCATGATCAACAAGTTCATGGAATACCGCTCTCAATTCCACATCTTGTCACCTGAGTAGCAGCAAAAGCAGTCTACTCCCTTTCGGCCGCAGGGTGACGATGACGAATAGTGGCTTCTTCTTTCTTCTTCTTCTTCTCTCTCTTATTCGACTTTCTTTTTGAGAATATCTGGAGTATGTTGGCACTAATGGTGACATCATCCATGTTGCACCATGGGATGATGTCATCCATCAAGTTGTCAAAAATCAACATGACTTTTAGATATTTTGTAAATATATTTGTAAATAAGTGGTTGGCTCCTTTTTGCCTTCTTTTCTCTCCTTCTTCTATAAATACCCCAATACTTGTTGTATTGGGCATGAGTGAATATCTTTCAGATGAAAAATAGGAGTGAGGAGAAAAGACTTTGAGCTTTTTGTAACAGAAGGAATTATTAATACAATATTTAGACTTTGTGCTGAATACGTGTGTTATTTGCATCAGATCTTTCTTATGTCAGATCTATGTGTTTATTCTGTTAAATCTACTTCTGATTGTATTGTCATTTATTCATCATCAGTATTGCTTTGCTCGTTTATGCAAGTAGGTTTGGATATGTTTACTACCAATCCCAAAACATAAACCTTCTGACCTTTCTGCTTTGGAATTCATTTCTTTTCTTCCTTCGGACCTGCTCTTTCTTCATCTTCTCTTTCTTTCCTTTCTTTTCGCAGTCAGAAACAACCCTATTGGGATGAGATCCCAAACCCCCGAAGGCAGAATATTGTGAGACTTGCACAGATTCCTGCTGGTAGAATAGCAATAAACTAGTTTCGCTTTGCTGACTCAAAGAGGGGCTATGCCCTGCACACTGTTGACTCATCTATCCATAGATATGCCCAAGCGACAGATTTTCGGACCAACAAATTTGAAGGATATAGAAGGTATGGATGATTTTTCCATTGCCATGAATTTTATTTTTGTTGGAGCTGACTATGCATCATTAATGCAAGGGGAAAAAATGGTCTCTGCATTAGACTAGAAAATAATAGTTCCACATAAATGATTGCAATTAATTTCATGGCTCACAGAATGAATCTGCATATAATATTGTGAGCACATTCGAAAGTGTTTCTATAGTGGAGGAGCTCATCCGTGAATTGTATGCATATTATTCAAGTAGTCCAAAAATATTTTTAGAATTTTAGAAATTTGCAATTGGATTGACAGATGGGAAAAATCTTGTTAAATATGTAGATAACATATGGATTTCCATGTATGAGCATGATTGTAGAATATTTGAAGAATATCCTTCATAAACAGGTTTTAGGTATAAATACCACAGGGAAGTAGATAAAGATAAAGATTTGTTTTAACATCTAACATATATTGAAATTTTACTTACATTATGTGGTATTTTTTCAATGTTGAATGAGATTAATGTTTTGAAGAAGTTGCGTAAGATTGTTCCATCTAAATTGTTGACTTCATAAGACTGATAAAACATGTATGCATGACTCTAGGTAATATATATTTGTCATCTAGAATTTTTCAAGGACGTATTTTTGAAATATATAATACATTAATTGACCTTAAGAATCTAAGTTGCTACTTAAAATTTAATATAAACTATCACCTTTCTATAACAATTCATGGGAAAGAGATATCACTTCACACTTTCTAGAGAAAAATAGATTTGGTTCAATCTGAGTTGGAAGAAGTATGCGTGACACACAATTTATATGAAACAATATTATGTGACATGAAATAAATTGAAAAATATTTCTCAATCTTTATCTATGGATATCTGTGAACAATTTAAAGAAGATAAATTACTTGAAGTAATGGGAGTTGTGAATCCAATGTTTTGGAATACAACTGGTGACATTACTAAACATCCATCATTAACTTATTTAGAAAATAGATGAATAGTCTAATGGAACATTTATGTAAGCATGAATATATAAACTATGTTGTGGTTGAAGGTATTTTTAAAAATAAGTTACTGAGTTCTTAGTGACAACATTTTTCTCTTACTATGCTAGAGAAATTTCATTTTCTACATGAGCCAACAGAAAATGGTTCCATTAAAGGATTTGGAAGAATATTTAATCAAGTAGTATTTTGCAAGGTGATTTTAATGATTATTTTTGACTATATGAACTATGCCAAACTATGATCCTAGAATCTGTTGAAGACAAAATATTTTTTTTATTAGAGGTAAAAGTTAGGGTTGAGGGGACCCTACCCCATTACAAAGAGTTATCATTTACTTACATATTGGCCAAAGTATTAATCTTCAACAGCCAGTCTTGATCCACAATATCAAAAACAAAAAACTAGTATAAGATATCCATTATATATGATATACATTATATAGAAGTCCCAAGGGTAATACTAATAGCAAAAAGTTAACAAGCAGCAGATTCTAAACCAAAACATTTAATTTCTCTTTAACCAACTCGTCCACCATCTCCATGCATCCATTCCATTCTTTGACCAGGGTTGCGATGGTCTCCTTCCAGTATTTATAGTTGGGTTCTTTGATCAACACCTTTGGGCCTGTGCCATCCAACTCTTTTTCTTTGGCCAATTCCATTGACTGTATCATCTCTACCAACAGTTTGAGATGGAAGATGGTACTATTTACATTAAGAACATGGACATCTCTGATTTGCATGATGATTCCTTTCATTTTCAGCATCTCTTTCTCCATTTCTCCATTTCCATAGCTGAATAATAGTTGAAGACGAAATATTATTCAGTGCATTATCCTTTGTAAATCTAAAAGTTCATAATAGATTAGATAGAAATTTTGAAAGTTTTCTGAGATTGTATGTTTTGAGTTATTCTATGGAAATTTTTCCTTATGAAAGAGATCTTGGCTTATGGAATTCACTCTTAGAAAGAAGAGGAGTAGGTAATATTGTGACTGATGTGGGGGATTCGAACATATCCACCAAACACACTTCCAATTCAATAGAATTTGAGGAAACTTATCAATAATGGGTTGTTTTACCACTGTTTCAATTGCTAGAGTCCTAGTTTATTATCTATATTCTAGACACTATTGAAAAAATGATTTGATTATTTATATATTTCATATTGAATAAGTATCAACTGGTCTTACTAGACTATATATGTTGTTTTACTTGTAGCAAATTCATTTTTTTAAATTTTATTTTAAGAAAGATAGTAATTTATTTAGATCCATCTCTGTTTGATTAATATTTTATCTCTACATGAAACATAATTATTTTCTATACACAAACAAACACACACAAAACAACACATCCTTATGCAGTGTTAGCTAGTAATAACCTGTTGTAAACACATTTTGTGTTGTTATTTTTGCATAAAAGTGTCCTCCACATGGTTCACTATGGAAGGATTTGAGGACATCATATATTTCCTCATCATCTATACATCTCATGAAATTATCATGTCCTGTGTGAAATATAAATCTAGCTATCTAAGAAAAATTCACACTTTTCTCAACTACGTATTTCTTTTCAGAATATAAGTAGTGTGGATGTGTCTTACCTGAGACCAAATAATTAGTTATATCATCATACACAGGTGTTATGGTGGAAATGGAAAATAGGTAATCATTTAAGAAAGAGTCATCCACTACATGTTCTTCAATATTGGTCTTCATTCTTGAAATAAATATTTCTACAACGTTGTCCTTACCAGGTTTATCCATAATGGTGACATCAAACTCTTGCAAGAGTAGCAACCATCTAATTGTTTTTTTTGCTTACAAATGGTTTTTTGATCAAGTATTTAATTGCAGCATAGTTAGTGTGAATAAATATTAGGTAACTTGTGATGTAGTGCCTAAAATTATTGATGGCATACACAACTGCTAAGAACTCTTTCTTTGTGACTGTATAGTTAAGTTCAACTTGCTACAAGTTTATTACATAATAAATTTCATAGTTTAGGACTCCATCCTTCTATCCCATAAAATCTCCAATCACATGGTTTGATACATCAGTATGGATGTGAAATGGAAAGTTTCCATTAGTTCCTCTTAACAAAGGTGTAGTGGTTAGCATTTGCTTCAAATTTTGGCAATAATTAATGTCATGACAAAGAAAATCATGGATAATCAGTACAACCTTGATGGAGTCCTTATAAATTCAAATCATCCATGATTTTATTTTTCATGACATTAAATTATGCCCCCAAGTCAATCAAAATATTTTTCATTACTGTGCCATTAATTGTAACAATTACTGGAGGACTGACTGGATCTATATACTTTGGAAAGATTGAATTTCCAAGCATAGTATCAACTATTTGTCTAATAAGTTGTATAATAGATTGATCCTTTCTCTTCCTACCTAGTTTTTTTATACATAAGTCATTAACCAAATTGTTATAAATTGGCACATCCTTAATGGCTAAAATCAATGGAATTTTGATACAAATATCCTTTAGTTGTTTGACAAAACCAGAATTAGATTTTGATTTGAGGTCAGTATTATTTTTTTGTAATATTTCAAGAAATGGTGGCTCATTAGCCTATGTTTTATCCTTTCTAGAATTCTTCTCAGGTTACTGTAGATATTCTTGTAATGTCTTCTGCTTTTGTTGCGGGTCAATCTACAATGTATTTTTTCTTTGTTGCGAATCATTCTACAGTGTGTATGATTCATCTACAATATCTTGAATGGTGGGTACATTTGGTGGAGGAATTTATCTTCCTAAGTGGAGGTGGATATTTTTGACATCAACTAAATAGGTAGGGAATTAAGTTGGTTCAGTGGAATAGACTAGTTGATCAACTTTATTAATGGGGTTAGGAATTGGTTGTGATGGTATTTGAGTTTCCTTTGGCTGAGATTTTTCTTGGGGGTTTGGTATTAGAGCTTGTTAATGAGTGTAAGGAGGTTGATTGTAGAATTATTGGTAATTAGGTGGTGGGTTATTCCACTACTTCCCTCCTCTCCAAAGTTGCTACCATGATTAAGGGGGTTATTGCCACTACTATTGGCCTTGAAATTGAGTTTACCAATATTGTTGATGTTGGTTAGTGATTAAATAAAAATGGAAAATATGATGTAATTAATCTAATCTAGAATGACATGTAAATGAACTAAATGACTATGGAAAATGACCCAAGTAACTATGAAAATAGAAATACTAAAACCTTATGGTACTAAGAGAGTTATAATGAACTCAGGTGATTAGGGAAGCTTGTTGGATTGTGTCACATATGAATAGAATAATATGAAAGAAGGAAAAAATGTGTAGAGGTTCCGAAAAGGACTTATTTTGGCTGATTCTTTGGACTAGAGCACCTAGAAAGGGACTGGGGTGCCTGCGGGTGCTCTGGTCTACAAAAATGGGTGCCCTAGTCTATGCAACAGGTCTAAAATTGAGTTTCACAGGTTCAAAAGGTAGTCCAAAACCATTACTGTGTGTCACATCAGATTCGTTACACTATGCCATGTTTTGTTAGTAATCCAAGATGAAGGAAAGACCTACAAAATACCAAAGAGTATCAAAAACCTAAAAAAATAAGAATATAAATTAATTGGTCAGAATGACCACATATCCCACAAAAGTGGGCTTGCTAACTAAGCGATGCACTACATTTTGGACACAAATGTAGTTCTAGTATGTGTGTGAAACATGTGCCCTAGGTGTTCTTAAGTAAGTCACATTTTGTGAAGTAGTGAACAATAATAAGATATATAAAATGTAATAGAATGTGTGCATAGATAATAATAGAATCCCTCCCCATATGTTTGTGTGATGCAAATGAACTAGCCTTGTCCTTTTGATGGAGCTAATGTATGTAAATGATCACCAAATGGATGTAACTCTAGGAGGATGATAGTAGTGACAAGTGCTTGGTCCCTCATTATAGTCTCTTTAATTTATATTTATAGGGTCCTCTTGATATAATTTCATAATTAACCCTGAAATGGCCAACCATGAAAAAGATAAGAAGCTGATATGGCTAGAAAGATCCCAAAAAGAGGTAGGAAATTTCAAAAAGGATTGGACAGCCCTTGGTGGGACCAGGGTACCCACGGGTGACTTATAACTAATATGGGCACCCTGGTCAAGGCTAAAATAAAGTGAAATGAGGGAAGCTGACTGAGCATGTAGGTGCAATTAGTACTTTTTTCATTCAAAAACCTTCTAAATAGTAGTATGAGACTGGGACTAAATAATGTCTAAAGTGTATGATTTTGTGTTTGCATTTTCTCCCACTTTATGTTGGTGAGAAAAAAATCTCGGTAACATAATGTAAATAGAGATTTATACGTTGTTAGAGTAGGTATTTACCTTAGCTCATGTTAACCTAGGTACTTTATTTACCTTTATTATATTTATCCTCACCCACTTATGTGTGTGGATATTTCATTTTATTTATTTAGATATTAGGAGGATATTATCTAGTTGTTAGGTATAGTTGTTTCTTTGATCTATGGTATTGAATAGCTCTTTCCTTGATTTATGGTATTGACTATATCATTGATGTCTAGTTCTCTCCTAAATCTATGGACTTGACTAGTTCTTTCCTTGATTTATGGCTTGATCTACAACCTTGACTAGTTCTTAGATTGTTATTCCTTACCTATATAAGCAAGGCCCATTCTCATTGTATTTTATTGAGTTCCATAATAATATATGATATTGCTACTCATTTGTTTACAAAGTTTTATGTAAAGTTATTCATGTGAATTACTTTCATCTTATTGATCGTGGTGTTTGATTATCATTTGTGTCCTTGGCTTGGTACAATATGGTTATTGTTCCTTCTATGGTATCAGAGTAGGAGATTGCTATTGACATTCGTCTGTAAGTTTTATTTTTCAAATAGGGTTTTTTGTATATTCATATATTCCGTATTTGTTTGTACTTTTTTATGCGTGTAGTTTTATGCAAAATAGAACCTTCCATTGGATTCAAAAGGTGGAAAAACCCTATGATCGACTGTAAACTTGACCATTTCTAGAGGTAGTCATTTTTTGGTGTTGTTTTATTGTTACAGAGACGTAAACTGGTTCATCTTAGAATTCACGTCCAACAAAGCAAAGCCCAGAAAAAAAATTCTGGGTTTTTTGTAATTTTTTGGATCCATACTGGGTGTTTTCATCTATGTTGCAGTATTCTCAATTAGCGTGAAATAAGTGTTTTTAGGAAAGCTGTTTCTTTCCTTTTTTGGTTTGCTATTTTGAGAAAATTCATAGAATGCTATTTTGGGCAGCAAAGGTCATTTTTGTCATAGTCCAGAAATACTAAGTTTTACCAGAAATAGTAGTTTGATGTGAATTTCTTGAAAACAAGCGGCACACCCCAGAATAGTAAGTTGTGCACACACCCATTGAAATCCTTATCCCTTGGTCATATGGTATGGTTGTATGATGGTTTAAAACTTGTGATTCCTAGCTGTAGGTGCTTAACTCCAACCCCATTTCATTTTATTTGTGTTGTGAAGGAAAAATCATTTGAATTTGTTTTAGTGGTAACTAAAATAAATAGTAGAGCATAAACTTGTAAAGCTTGTATCTTAAACTCGGATTTGAGTGTTGTTTTTTTTGCAAAATTGATTTTTTATGCTCTTTCCCTTGGAAATATTTATTTTGAGAATCACACTATAATTATAAATTTTCATATTGTAACACGTACATAATTATAAAGTGCCAAATTTTGGGGGGGGGGGGGGGTTGTTGTAATCACTTGTGGCTGTAATTTTGGGTGTTGCACTTTGGGTGTTGCATTCTTATATCTATCATGGATTTTGAGAATGATATGCTTTTCTCTTAAGTGTGTGGACTTCAAGAGGATATTGTAATATTTTTGGAAGAAAATAGATCACTCAAGAAGATAAATTCTCTTCTACAAGCACTCATTCACAATAAGGATACACTAATACACTCACTACAGCAAAAAATTGCTAGCTTTCAACATCGCCATCATATTGTGGACTGCCTTATCCATGCTCCTATTCCACTTGCAGCTATTACTCTGGCACCTAATGACCTTGATCTGTCAGTTTATGAGCCTATTATTGCTCCTGATGCTCCTAAGCCTATGAGGCTTGTTACTACATGCTCTTCCACATATGTGCCTATTGCAGTAACACATGATGTATATCCTAATTCTGGTCATATGGATGGCTCTTTCAAGAAGCATACCACTGCATTCGGTTCTCACATGCTTCATTTTATTGGTTTCTCTGGTAGAGGTATTGGAAGAAATTCATAGGGTTTTATTTCTCCTATTCCACATGTTAAGTGGAATTCTCACCATGACATTGGTATTTAAGTATTTACTTCATTGGGATCACACATTTTTAGAGCTCCTACTTTTGTTCATGTTATCAAATTTTGCACACATGGAAAAATTGGACAATGTGGTTCTATTACAATCTAATGACGAAATTAGTCCTAGGGATCCACTTTCGGTCATCATAGAGATAAATGATTAAAATAATTACTAAATTGCATAGGAGAGCTCACCTAGCATTGAAAGGCACAAAGTTGATCTCAACTCAGTGAAGAGTTTGGGGTTAGTTTGATAGAGAACCCGGTGTCAACTAGATAGTCAGCTTGGAAATCATCTCGAAAGAGTTTCTTAGGTGTAAGAGCTCGATGAGAGCTTGTTATGAATGAAAAATATATCTCGTTGAAACTTGATGGATGAAGGGAACTCTATGAGCAGATAAGAAAAGATCGATGTGAGAAGATATGAATGCCAAGTCGATAGGAAGAGTCAAATTTTGAGCTATGGCATTGGTGAAGTCTCAATGAAATGGAAAGGTTTGAACCACAAGCGAAAGTGAAGGAAAAGATCATGAATTTAAATAAGCTTAGTGACTCATCCATTTTGGAAATCATGCAGTGAGCTCAACTTGGGATGAGTTATGTAGGAGCCAAGTTATATTCGGTTTGAACCATTAAATGAGCCATGCTACCAAATACAAATCGATAAATGAGATCTGATAGAAGATAGCTCAGGGACTCAACAGGATAAGTTCAAGGTAAAATCAAACTGATTTTTTGGTGATGAAAATCCAATACATGTTTTCTATGCGTTAGGTGGATTAGTGACCAAACTTCCATGTGGAAACATTGAGATAACAAACCAATACAAACTTTCCACTTCACAGGGATTGTTAGAAGCATCTGTATGTGGGAATAATAACTTGGTAAGCCAAAGGATAAGTTCCATGAACCAAACATGCTAACTTGGAGCCCAAGTCAATGGCCAAGTTATTCATCAAGTTATTAGGGGGGTAACATGTGAGATGGAGAGTTAGCCACACAGTTGTTAGCATGGAAGGTGAAGTTTTTCTTGGAAGAAAGCTAATGACTTAGTCAATATAGGGCTCTACGCATACGAAATTGCATCATCAAGTCAACAAGATCACATCACCAAATGGAGCTCTGTTTGTGTTTGATAAAATGATGAACGTTGTGATGATGTTGAGGATGAATCCTTGAGAATGTTGATCATGATAAGGGCACCGAGTCAATGGTAAATAAAATTGGATTTGATCGGATCAAATCAATGCAAGAAGATGAGTTTGACACAAGAAGAATGCATTTTTAAGGGTCTAAGTAACTCAGATGAGTCGTTTTAGGATCCACGAGTCGCCAAAGATAAGAACTCAGGTGGATTAACTAAAGAGATGGAGGGAGATATGTCTTATGGAACCAAACTCACAGGCGAGCTCAGGGGTCGGCATGCCAAATTTTATGCAATCTTGTCGAGTTCAGTGTTGGGACATCAAGTTTGTGAAGAGAATGATCTTGTGAGTAACTGGATCTTTTTTGCATCAGATAAGGTATGTAAATAATAACTTATAATCCCTGAGATTAATGTATTTGAGCTAGATAGTGGAGAAATAACTGATCCGAGCCATTGTTGTATCACTAAACTCGTCGAGATATTGAGTCGATTAGTGAAGAAATGTTCATGGGTGACTGTTTCAACTTGTGAAGGGCTCCATACAAATATTTTTCAGGAGGTATTTGAGCTTTGAAGAGAGATAACTTTCAAGTCAGCACAAGGCATAAAACTGGCTAGTCATCCAAAGGCCAGTTCAAGTTAAAATGAGAGCTCATGGGGATCAATTCATAGGAGTTTCTAATGGCACGTCAACACAAGGTAATGTGAAGTTTGGCCAAGTAAAAACTGAGCTTGGAAATAAAAATATGGGGAACATGAGGAAACTCAGTGGAAATTTCAAAAATATGCAAGGAACTAATGCAAGGTGATGCATCGGTGGTGAGTCATGCTGAGAGGCCAAGTCAGTAGAAGGAGCTCGGAGGGAAGCATGGAACTCAGTGCAGCTCAGTACTTGGGAAATTTTTTAAAGAAGCTCGTAACTTGGTGGTGGTGAGTAGACAAGATTGCACTCAGTGATGAGCCCACAAACATTGGAGGGAAACTGAGGTATTAGCTTGTCACAATAAACAGAAAAAAAATTGCAGTAAGATCGTATGGAGTGATTTGCAGTGGTGAGTTCAAAGTCAAATTAAAATGAAGAGCTCATGTACTAGAATTATCTTTCCATTGGTTTAACAAACCATGTATGATCACGAATGATCCCATAGGTGAGAAGGTGAGTCTGTGAAAGTTTGAGCTCAGGGTTGATCATGTCAAAGCTAAGAGGAAGATCTTACTTGTCATGTATGTGAATAACTATTACCATGAAAACTTGGTTTTCAAAATTGATGGGAAAAGGGATCAACATAGGTCTAGTAAAACAAATCGGTTGGAAAGTGATTAAGCTCAGTTAAATTTTGAGATCGGTGTATATGTGTGCTAAATTTGAGGTGGAGTTGTATGAGTTTGGAGGAATTTGAAATCGATCGACAAGCTTTGAGGAGAACCGAGCTATGTGGGAAAAATTACATCAGGAGCATTCACAAATCAATGCATTAGGAAGGTAGTTCATGGAACAATGAGATGAAAAGGAATATGAAGAGATTGAACCATTTGAGCTAGGAAAAATGTAGCCTAGTGGGAACGGAGCTCGTTGGGAATGAAGCTCGGTAAGAATAGGAAGATCTTGGTGGAGATCTTGTTTTTGGAGCTCGACATGGTGATGAGCATTGCAAGTGGTTGAGAAGCCATGTTGCAAGACTGATCCAGTCAAGAGGCACTCAATGTAAGGGAGCTCGGTTACAGTGAAGACTGGATGAGCTTGATACCAACTCAGTGGGTTGGCTCGGAAAGCCAACCACTGAGTTGTGCTAATATTTTACCATTTCTTAGTTGATCCCCCTCCTCGATTCAAACAAGTCAATGGGGGATCCCACCAATATTTGTTAATTAAATTAATATATTTTAAAAAATATTATATTAATAAAATTTATTATTATTTTCTAAATATTTTATTTAAATATTATTTTAATTAATTGATAAAAATAAGTCAAACTAAACATCAATGGCACATGATGGAAGTTTCTGAAAGTGGTTCAACCGACTGTAATTAATGGACCATCATGTACCTTCAATTTAGGAGGAGGATTTATGACTCCTTCTCTCCTCTCTCTCAACTTCTTCTATAAATGTAAGTTAGAAGCTCATTCCAAGGAGTTCCAATAGGTCAGATAGGTTGGACAGTTAGATATCTTAGGCAAGTGAATTTTTTTCAAGAGTCCTCTCTCTTCTATAAGTTGTCCTTGTATGTTTTTTTTTATTAAGGGAAAATAGTTGTCCTTGTATGTTGAGGGAACTTTTAAACCTCCTTTTCAAGACTATAATGGAAACCATTTCCTCTTCTGAATGTATGATGCATTGTGCATGTTGTTGAAGTAATAAAAGTGTGTGTTTCATGACTAATATTTTTCCTTTCATCCTTCTATACTTCTTTGTGCCTTTTCTCATGCTTGCAGGTACACTATGTAAGTTCATGTTTGTATTGCAGGTTGTTGGAATTATGTGCTTATCAAGTGGTGCAGTATTACATGTAGTTGAGTTATGGTGCTTATTAACCCTTCTCAATTTCATCCTTCTTCACTGGAATATTGATAATTTTTTTGTCTAATTGAGTTTAACAAAGGGAATGTGTGCTTCCTAGTCTGTGGTATTTTGTACCCAAGTTGTAGAAGGTGAAGTTAAATTGTGGTGCACACACCCTCTTCAAATTAACCCTTCATGATTCTAGAAAAACCCTTTATTTGGTACATCACCACCCCTATTATAGTCTTACTTCTTTCAAATATCTCTCCCTAAAACCCATGAAAATGTTAGCATATGTCTAGATAACCATTTTATTACACTAGTAGTACAACACTTAGTTTGGGAAGAGGAATTCAGCCTTCTTCAGAGGTTCACCTTGAGCCCAAGTACCATAGCTTGAGAGGTGATCCCATGTGTTCCAATCACACCAAACATCATGTTCAAATTTTAGCCATTCAGAGGGTGCAGTTATTTAGTGACAACAGTTTTTGGCATGCCCTGTGGGATAGAGTTGGTACTTATCTTCTCATTCGCACAAGTAAAAGTACTTGCAGATTATATATCTCTAGATTCCAAATCTCAAGGTGTTAACTTATATGAAGAATTCAGACAAGAGCTTCTTAAAAGAAAGGAAATTATTAGCATATCAAAATTTCCTCATCTCCTCTAAAGAGAATAAGAAGAGGTGTTTCAACATCACCAATCGCATCTTTACCTCATAAGAGTCATTCAAATCCTCCGTATAGAAGGTTTCCTCCACCAAGGAATAATCAACCTCTTGCTGATATGACACGAAACCAATTTTTCCCCCTTTCAATTCAAGAATTCCTCTTTTTTTAGCACAACGTAACCCTATACCTGTTGTGGCACTAAAACGTTTACCCTTTTACATAGGGGAAACTAACGTTACTCCAATGGAACATATTTTTGATGTATCCAACATTTTTGCAGTATATAATATCACAAAGGACAACATTGGAGTTAGGATTTTTACTACCTCTTTCAAGGGAGAAGCACTTCAATGGTTTCGAAGGTTAAGTGTTGTAACTATAACCACTTGGGATGAGTTAGGAGAAAACCTCTATAAATAGTTTGAAGAAAAGATTGATCACCTATCACTTTTAGATTAACTGACTACCATGAAGAGAGCTCCCTAAGAATACATGAGTGATTTCAGCTTCTGATTCCACAAGACCTGGAATAGGATCCCAACACTCATAAAGCCTTCTCTAAATAATGCATTCTTTTACTATTTATGATCCTTAAATAGTGATATAGCAGTTATTGTCTAGTCCATTGGAGGGACTACATTACCTTATTCCTACGACGTTGACATAAGAGTAGAAAATTCCTTGATTTGGGATGGAAAGATAGCTCCACGACTGCCAATGTTGTTGCCTCCGGATCTTACAAATAATCATCCTATCATTTCTCCTATTCCAGTAGCCTCTAATCAACTAGCTCAGTCTACCCCTGTGTCTTCAAATGATTTATTTAAATTCAAGTCACTGTTGCAAACTTTTTGAAATGAGCTTGTTGCAATCAAGAGGAAAAAATTTCAACATAATTATCCTTACCAGCCACAAAACAAATACTATCAGGCTAACCATCATCCTTTTCAAGGTAACAATCAGTCTCAAAATCAAACTGTAGGTCAAGCTACAAATGTCAGGCCTCTGAACTTTCAGAATCCTCTTACGGCTATCTCTTCTAGAGCCATATCACTTGTTCATAATAATCTAGTTCAAGACTATGAATGGTGTTATCCTTGTTCTCAACCCCACAATCAAAATCTTCATCCTAATAGATTTCTTAGCCAGGACCTTATGGTTCAAAGATTATCTACCCCTCTGAACATAATAGAAAATTAATCTACGTAAGAAACAACAAATCAACCACAAGAACCTAAAGAAACCACTTTGCTAAAATGGAAAACAAAAACAATTTGTGGATTAAATACAAATTTCTTATCAGTGGCAGAAAAAACTCGTTCCAAGAAGAGAGAAATGTAACCTCAACCTTCCAAATCTGATCAAGAATCCACTTCATAGCCTTAGACACAAGCAGCAAAACACCTATTAGCCACGGTGCAAGGAAAGAAGGTTCTCCAGGCATCACAGTACCTAACAAGTACTTTCTAAAAGAGGATCCTAACACCCAAAGAAGTGTCAGCAAAGTTGGAGCAATTCCTTTAAGCATAGTAGAACAAATGAAGAAGACCAACCTGAGCATTACTATGTGGGACACACTCTCAATTCCTTCTCAAAGAAATTTGTTGTGAGAGGCTCTAAATAGTTTTAGTACAATTGATGGATCGTCAGGATGTGGAACAGCAATTACTATGAGTTTGTGTCAACTAGAAGGGAAAATTATTCCTAAATCCAAAAAACCACCACCATTCTATATTTTCCTGATCATTAGAAACCACTTGGTGCATAATTACATGATCGATTATGGTGCCATTAGCTTAGTCATGCCCAAACAAATTGCAGATGTACTAGGCATACAATATGCACTGGTTGCAAGAGGAGGTGTTTAGCTAGATAACACATCTGTTAAGAATCTTGGAGTTATCAAAGGACTTCAACTTACCATCCATGCATGCCCAAGTTTTTCATTCACCCAAGACACATCAGTCATTGATCTTCCTCCTCTCTTCACCATGTACCTATCATGAGATTTCACTTCCAAGATGGGAGGTTATCTATCATCCGATTGGTCACATATGATTCTCAAGACTCGATACAGAACCAAAGTGACTATAAGGGAGGAACCAATGTGTCATAATCATGTAGAAACCTACACTGCTAGTCCTATAAATGGGAATTACACCATCGGAGATCCGAAAGAAGAAGATGTTGATCATGAACCGACCACTCTCATTGAAGAAATACCCGATACTATGCTAGATGAAGTAAGTGGAGATCATCAATACGATCCCTATGCTAATGTATTCGTAGAAGAAGAAGCTAGTTTACTATTGTTGAAAGAAACGGGATTGGGTACATACTGAATTCATGAAGAAGATACTATCATACCACAACTTTTCAAAACACCAAGTGGTTCAGAAGGACTGTGGAAATTTTTCTTCGATGGCTCGAGAAGTAAGAATGGCCCAGTGCTAGTGTTATTTTAATTTCTCCAGAGGATGATACGTTCTTCCCATATTTCCGATTGCAATTCATTTATACTAAAAATGTTGTTGAATACGTGGCCCTTGCGTAAGGAATTCAGTTATCCCAAAAGAAGGGAATCAAGGCCATGACTAGTTTTGGAGACAATGAGTTATTTGTTCATCAAGTGATGACACACAATGCATCAAAGAATGAAATTTTAAGATCATACAAGAACCAAGTATGGGACTTGATTGAATATTTTGAAGCTTTTGGGATCCATGTAATTCCTAGAAATCAAAATCAAGATGCTGATAGGATTTCTACAATTGGCTCAAAATATGACATACATGTTGATATCATGAAAGAAGGGAAGAATTTTTTCAAGAGGGTGGTTCAACCTACAGTCCTTGATAATGTGAGTAGCTGGAAAGTGTTCAATAGTGAAAAACAAATTGTCCTTTTCCTACAAGAAGAGGTAGAGTTTGCTGCAAGAAACTAGCAGAAGTTGCAAGAGTCATATGATGATCAAATTATACAATTTAAACAGAAAAACTACCAAAATTATTATTCACTCTTGAATCCATTTTCAATTTAGATGATCAATACAAAAGAAAAATCTCTAACATGGTGGTCAAAGAAGAATATTTTGAGGAAGTCGAGGTAGTGCATGAAAAGTTTTTGAAGATTGGAAAAGTGTGTACTTCCGAAGAGAAAGAAGCTTTCACACAAAATTTTCAAGAGTATCACAACATTTTTGTGTGGAGTCATAAATACTTGCATGGTTCTAATCCAATCCTGGCACAACATACCATCAAACTAGATCCTAATGCCAAGACATTTCGTCAGAAACATAGGCCAATCAATCCCAAAATTGACACACTAATGAGAAGGAGATAACCAAACTCATCGAGGCATGTATTATTTTTCCCATCAAGAACTCCTCTTGGGTAGCCAATCTGGTGCCCGTAAGGAAGAAGAATGGAGAAATTCAATTGTACGTAGATTTCAGGGATTTGAACTGTGCCTCGTTGAAAGACCATTATCCTCTCCCATCAATGGAGTAGATTCTTCAAGTGGTGGTAGGAGCCCAAATATTTTCTTTGCTCAATGGATATTTAGGTTACAATCAAATTCTATTCCAAGAATCAGACCAATTCAAAATGACTTTCACTACCAAGTGGGGCACGTATGCCTACAACAAAATGCCATTCGAATTGTCCAATGTTGGGGCTACTTTCCAAAGAGCCATGGACATGGTATTTAAGGGGATAATCAAGGATATAATATTCGTTTACCTAGATGACATAATTTTATATTTTAAGGATGCAGATGATCACATCACGCATCTAAGGAAGGTTTTCTGAAGGTGTATGGAATTTGGGGTTTCACTTAATCCCAAGATGTGTATTTTTTTAGTGCACGAAGGAAAGTTATTAGGGCATGTTGTTTCAGTGGAAGGACTGTCAATTGATCCATCTAGGATTCATTTAATTATATCCTTATCTCTCCCATGTCATAAGAAGGATCTCCATATTTTTCTAGGAACCATAAATTTTGTGTGGAGATTCATCCCTCAACTCGCAACATTGGCTAAACCACTAACAACCATGCTGAAAAAAAACATGTAATTCTCATGGAAAAAGGAAGGACGACAAAGATTTAAAGCTATCAAAATGGAAATTTCTCAATCTCCCATGCTAGTGAACCCCAGGTTTGATAAATAATTTATCCTTTATTGTTTTACAGGTCAAGAGAGCATTTCAGGTATCCTCACCAAGAAAAATGACAACCTGATGGAGCAACCAATTACTTTCTTCATTCAATCCCTCAAAGACTACGATCTCAAATACTATTTCATTGAAAGAAATTATTTATGGTGATTCAAGCTTTAAATAAATTCAAGCATATGTTTTCCAACAACAAAATTCATCTGATGATGTCTCATCTAGGTGTCAAGGAATTTTTGTTGAACAAAGAGATGAACGAAAAGCGTGATGGAGTATGATGTACATATCAAAGTTACCAAAATTGTCAGAGGTAAAGGTTTATGTCAAAAAATTGCTACAGACATGGAATCAAAATGTGACGAGGACGCAACACTCCTAAACACTGATGAGAGTTATGATCAAGTTGACTGGTTATCCAAAATGAAGAATTTCCTCTTCTTAGGAGTATATCATGTGAACATGGATAAAAGTAAAAGATGGACTTTCCATCTTCAGTCTATTACATATGTTCTTATAGATAATGTTCTATTTCAAAAGAATTTGAACGGTGTTCTCCTTCGGTGCGTAGGACCAGAACATGTAAGTAAGATACTAGAAGATTTTCACAATGGCCTATCTGGAGGACATTATTCTACATGCACAACTACTACCAAGATCATGCGAGATGGCTACTATTGGCTAGATTTGTTCAAACATTCCCATCTCTGGGTAAGGAATTGTAAGCAATGTGCCTTTTTCATGCTTAAGCAGAAGCTGGCAGCTCTTCTACTACATCCAATTCAAGTGGATCAACCCTATGTTCAATGGGGGTTGGAATTCATCAGAATGATTAATCCTCCATCGATTGATGGACATAAATGGGTCATTACTGCAACAAACTATTTTACTCAATGGATGGAGGCAGTAGAATTGAAGGAGAGAAATGAGAAGGCAGTTCTTGATTTCTTAGAAGGAATAATGACAAGGTTTGGTGTCCCTTTTATAGTCATTTCAGACAACGTGATGGATTTTCTTGGTATGAAGTTGAGTGTATGAGTTGTTAAAAATGGGGTCTTCATCAAGACTTCATCCAATTACTGTCCACAAGGAAACAGATTAGTTGAGTCAATTAACGAAAACCTCATAAGGATTATTAAGGACATAATGGTGACTAACAAGAGGACTTGGCATACGCAACTTAAGACTGCCTTATGGCCAGATCAAATCACACCTATAAGGGCCATAGGAAATTCTCCTTTCGTGATTATATATGGAAGGGAAGAAAAAATTACACTCTCCTTGGAGTTACCTTCTTTGTAGTTAGCTCATCAACTTGAGGTTATGGAGAGTGATCCTTTGACAGTAAGCTTATTTGAGCTCATGTAGCTAGAGGAAGTACGAAACAAGGCTATGAAGACTTTGGAGCAACATCAAGCTTAGGTTAAGAAATATTTTGACAAGAAGGCATCTGAAAGGAATTTTCAAGAGGGATATTTAGTTCTCAAATGGGTTGAAGATAGGTCCAAGCCAAAAAAGCACACCAAGTCTGACACTCTCTGGAGTGTGCCATACATCATCATGAGTTGTAAGGAGGTGAATTCATTTTGTCTATCCAGGCTCAATGGAGAAGAACTACCCATTCATGTGAATGGGATACATCTAAAAAATTATTTTTGAGAAGGATTCCACTCACTGTATAGTAAAATTAGGCATTTTCCTCCAAGTCCTTATGAATATTGTTGTGTGTTGTTGTTCTTTTGCTTTCCTTTTTTGTCGTGTTTTGTGTTGTTCTTGCACATTGTATCATTCTTGGAAGTTTCTCAAGGGAAGGAAGGTTCAAATTTTCCATAAGAGTTTCATACATCCAATTCTTTAAAAATTTTACAGTGTTCATGATGTCAAGCATTTAACAGATTCAGTAAATCTCATGCCTAGCATTTCAGGGAGGTCCAAGATTGGCAATGCTCAAGGAGACTTCAGGATATATCATAGAAGATCAAAATACTTTAAGGATTACAAAATTTAATCTATGCCCAATGAACTACTTAAGGTTACTAGAATCAAGCTTAACAGGAAATCATCCTCGAGAGGTTGCCAGAAAATTTATCCAATTTTGCACACATGGAAAAATTGGATAATGGGGTCCTATTACAGTCTAATTACGACATTGGTCCTAGGGACCCACTTTTGGTCATCACAGAGCTAAATGATTAAAATAATTAATAAATTGTATAAGAGAGCTTACCTAGCATATAAAGGCAAAAATTTTATCTCAACTCAATGAAGATTTCGGGGTCGAGTTGATAGAGAACCCAATGTTGACTTGATAGTCAGCTCGGAAATCATCTTGGTAGAGTCTCTTGATTATAAGATCTCGATGAGAGCTTGTTTTCAATGCAAAATATATCTCATTGAAACTTGATAGATGAAGGGAACTATGCGAGGAGTTTGGCAGAGCTCAATGCAATAATATATGAAGGCCAAGTTGATATGGAGAGTCAAAGTTTAAGCTATGGCATCGATGTAGTCTCAATGAAATGGAAAGGTTCAAGCCACAGACAGAAGCGAAGGAAGAGATCAGGAATTTGACTCAGCTTAGCGACTCATCCATTTTGGGGATCATGTGGTGAGCTTGAATTGGGATGAGTTCTATAGGAGCCAAGTTATATTCAGTTCAAACCATCTAATGAGCCAGGATACCAAATATGACTCAATAAATAAGCTCTGAAAAAAGATAGCTTGGGGACTTGGTAGGATAAGTTCAAGGTAAAATCAAAGTGGGTTTTTGGTGATGGAAATCCAATAATTTTTTTTCATGTGTTAGGGGGATTAGTGACCAAACTGCCATGTGGAAACATTTGAGATAGAAAACCAAAAGAAAATTTCCACTTCACGGGGATTATGAGAATCATCTCCAAGTGGGAATAATTACTTGGTAAGCCAGAGGATAAGTTCCATGAACATAACATGATAACTTGGAACCCAAGTCAATGGCTGAGTTATCTGTTGAGTTGTTAGGGGGTTAACATGCGAGATGGTGAGTTAGTCACCGAGTTGTTAGCATGGAAGGTGGAGTTATTATTTGAAGAAAGCTAATGAATTAGTCAATATAGGGATCTACGTGCACAAAATCACATCAAGTTAGAAAGATTACATCACCAAAGGGATCTCTATTTGTGTTCGAGAAAATGATGTAGGTTGTGATGAAACTAAGGTTGAATCGTCGAGAATCTTGATCATGATAAGGGAGCTGAGTCAATGGTAAATAAAAATGGATTCGAGCAGATCAAATCAATGCAAGAAGATGAATTTGATGCAAGAAGAATGAATTTTACAGGGTCTAAGTGACTTTCCTAAGTCATTTCAAGCTCCACGAGTTGCCACAGATAGGAAACCAAGTGGATCAAATTGAGGAGCTAGAGGCAGATATGTCTCATGGAACCAAAGTCACAGTTGAGCTCAGGGGTCAGCATGCCAAATTGTATGCAACATTGCTGAGTTGAGTGTTGGGACGTCAAGTTTGTGAAGAGAATGATCCTATGAGTAACTATCTATTTTATGCATCAGCTGAGGTATGTAAAGAATAACTTAGAAGCCCCGAGATTGACGTCTTTGAGCTAGCTAGTGGAGAAATCACCGGTATGAGCCATAGTTTCATCTCTAAAATCACTGATATCTCGAGTCTATTAGTGAAGAAATTTTCATGGGTGACTATTTCAACTCACGAAGGGCTCCATACAAAGCTTGGTTGGGAGGTAGTCAAGCTCTTAAGAGAGATAACTTGAAAGTTGGCACATGGTTAAACATAAAGGTATAAAATTGGTTAGTCAACCAAAGGCCAGTTCATGTTCAAAGGAGAGCTCCTGGGGATTAGTTCATAGGAGTTGCTAATGGCACGTCAGCACAAGGTAATGTGAATTTTTGCCACACCAATATTGAGATTTGTGAGTTAGAGATGGGGAACTTGAGGCAACTCGGTGGCAAGTTCAAAAATATGCAATGAACTGATGCGAGGTGATGCATCGGTGGTGAGCCAAGCTGAGAGGCCAAGTTGGTAGAAGGAGCTCGAAGGGAAGCATGGCACTCAGTGTGGCTCAGTGCTAGGGAAAAACTTGCAAGAAGCTCGTAACTCAGTGGCGGTGAGTAGAAAAGATTGCGCTTGCTGAAAATTCCACAGAAGTTGGAGGGAAAATGTGGTATTATCTTGTCATGATAAATGGAAAAAAAACTCACAGTAAGCTCATATGGAGTGATTTGCAGTGGTGAGTTCAAATTCAAAGTAAAATGAAGAGCTTATGTAATGGAACAATCATTCTGTTGGTTTAGAAAACCATGTATGAGCACAAACCAGTCCACAGGTGAGGATGCAGATTAGTGGTATTTTGAGCTCAGTTTGATCATGTCAAAGCTAAGAGGAAGACATTACTTGCCACACATGTGAATAATTATTGCCATGATTACTTGGTTTTGGAAAGTAATTGGAAAAGGTCTCAACACAGGTCTAGTAACACAACTTGGTTGGATAGTGATTTCTCAGTTGGGCTATTTTTTGACCATTTCTCAGTTGACCCCCATCCTTGAGTCAAACCAGTCAACAGGGGTCCCACAAATTTTTAAAAATAAAATTAATATTTTTGTTTAAATATGTTATTAATAAAATTTATTATTATTATTTAAATATTATTTTAATTAATTGAGAAGAATAAGTCAAAATGGGCATTAATGACACATAATGGAAGCTTCTGAAAGTGGTTCAACCAACCATAATAAATGAACCATCATGTACCTTCAATTTAGGAAGGAAATTTATGACTCCTCTCCTCTCTCTCAAATTCTTCTATAAATGTAAGTTGGAAGCTCATTCCAAGGGGTTCCAATAGGTCAGACAGGTTGGATAGTTAGATATCTTAGGAAAGTGAAAATTTGTCAAGAGTCCTCTCTCTTCTACAAGTTGTCCTTATATGTTGAGGGAACTTTTAAGCCTCCTTTTCAAGACTGTAATGGAAAAAATTGCCTCTTCTGAATGTATGATGCATTGTGCACATTGTTGAAGTAATAAAAGTGTGTGTTTTGTGACTAGTCTCGGTCCTTTCATCCTTCTATACTTCTTTGTTCCTTTTCTCATGCTTGCAGGTAAATTATGCAAGTTTACATTTCTATTGTAGGTTCTTGGAGTTCTGTGCTTATCAAGTGGTGGATTATTACATGCAGTTGAGTTGTAGTGCTTATTCACCCTTCTTAAGTTCATCCTTCTTCACTGGAAGACTAATAAATTGTTTGTCTGATTCAATTTAATAAAAGAAACACGTGATTCCTAGTATGTGGCATTTTTTACCCTCTCTAATTTGTAGAAGGTGAAGTTGGCTTGTGGTGCACACACCCTCTTAAAATTAACCCTTCCTAAGTCTAAAAAAACCTTTATTTGGTACATCACCACCCCTAGTATAGTTTCATTTCTTGCAAATATCTCTCCCTAAAACCCATGAAAATGTTAGCATAGGTCTAGATAACTATTTTATTGCACTAGGAGTAGTACAACACTTAGTTTAGGAAGAGGAAGTTAGCCTTCTCTAGAGGTTCACCTCAAGCCCAAGTCCCACAGCTTGAGAGGCGATCCCATGTGTCCCAATCAAACCAAACATCATGTTCACATTTTGGCCATTCGGAGGGTGTAGTTAATTGGTGATGAAAATTCAATTGACTCCTGTCGAGGATCATGAGCTCCACGTGAGGTTTGCACCTTCACTCAGGCTTGAGAAACTTTATATTTCAGCTGTTAAACATGGTCAACCTGACACACATTTTGATGTTCCTTTACATGAACCCATTGTGCATATTGCACCAAGTCATATGCATGCATCTTTCTCATCCATCCATGTTGATTTGGGGTGGATATCTGATCACTTGTGGTGACAACATAGGAATTCATCTAGAGGACTCTACAGGTGTGGCTCCTCCACCATTCAGTTTTTGCTCCACATTTTATACCTTCTTCATTGTAATGCTCTTTATTTTGAGGATTTTTATTTAGCAGGTGTAGTCTATCTCTCTTGTGGGTTGAGAGATTTTATATCTGTATTTTCAACATTTTTGGCATATTGACAGTCTCTCTTGTGGGGGAGCTATTCTGGTGAACCCCAGTGTTATTTTTTTAGTGTTCAAGTAGTTGATTTTGGGAAAATCATAAATATTTGTGGTGTCACTCTACCCATTCAGCAGTATGGGAGGGTGTGGTGTTGATATTTATTCTTTGGGTTTCATGTACCTACCTTGTTACCTTGGCTTTTATCAGATCATGACACTCCTATTTATTTTGATCTCATGTCCTTGCCTTGTTTCCTTGGTTTTTCTTGGATCATGGCACACCTATTTGTAATAGTTGATCAAATTATGTTTGGTGTTTTCTTTTGCACTTTTGACATCACTTTGTTAATAGTCTCCTTATATGGAGATATTTTGGTGAAGTCCAGTGTCAATTGTTTTTGAGTTTTATGATTGAGAAGTGGATTCAGACCACATTGCACACCAAACTTCTTTAGCATTGTATGAGTTTTATGAGCCAGTCTTCTTGGGATGCCTTGCAACGGGTTTTTACTCTCTTTAATTCATTATTACTGGTTTTGGGGATGGATTTTTTTAGTGGCCAATATTCGTAATTTGATGAATATTACATTTTTGGAAAATTTGAAAAGGAGAATTTTTTGGAGTAGGTCAGTGTACTGTTCACCTAAAATTTATAGTTTAATTTTTTTTAGGGGTCGGCTTCACCTACCATTGAAAACTACTCCTATATAAACCTATGTAATTCACCTAGTAGTATATTAGTAACTTACTGAGGTACCATCTAAATTACTTGTAAATTACAAGTAGACAAAGTGTGGACTAGAGTCTTAGATTGGTTGTTACAGAATTGCAACAGGAAATTTTCACTCATGCACGATAAGGAATATTTTCATTTCCAAATGGGCAACAATATAGTATTACTGATGCATGATAAGAGAAGGTGTTGATGTGGGACAAGAGGGTTGTTGATATGTGACAAGAGGGTTGTTGACACATGAAAAGAGGGTTGTTGATGCATGAAAAGGAGGGGGTTACAGGTGGGTGAAAAATAATTTTTGTTGATGAGCGACAAGGGGATCATAAACACTCGAAAAAATGAAGCATTTTTTGGTGTCATGCGACAACAAACCTTGTTGTCACCCAAAACAAAAAAAATGCCGAGTGTTCCCCCTTAAGAAAATGAGATGCAAAAATTTGACTTTAAAATCCTGAAAAATTCACCTTTCCGATGAAAGTGGTTCAAGGTATATTCGCTAGGGATTTTCCATCTCCAATTTACTAGAGGCTTCTTAAAATGAACCCTAGTTTTGGGTACCTTGTGTTTTCCCTTTTTCCCAATTAGTGTACATGGGTACCTCATTAGGCCTAGTTTCCAGGACACATACTGTGGAGATGCCACTTTAATTTTTCCCCCTAGCACTTGAGGCGGGGTGCTAGAGTAGATATTTACCTTAGCTCATGTTCACCTAGGTACTTTATTTACCTTTATTGTATTTATCCTCAACCACTTATGTCTGTGGATATTTCCTTTTATTTATTTAGATATTATGGGGATATTATCTAGTTGTTAGGTAAGTTCTTTTCATGATCTATGGTATTGACTAGTTCTTTCCTTGATCTATGGTACTGACTAGATATGTAACATTCCCATTTTAAGAATTTAAAAAAAAGGGAATTTTTTTTTACAATGCTCTCTGTTCTAAATAAAAAATAATTTAGAACACACATTCCATGCCAATCAATCTCATAATAGATAACCATATGCATCTGTAAATGACTCGGTGAATTACCGATCTCTCATTGCATGACTTGGTCTCTAACCGATCTCTCATGTTTGTCTTTAAGTATCAAATAATTTTATGTATACTTCATATACTTGGTTTTCTTACTCTAATCTGGGTTATGAGTGACCTGTTTAAAGAACCTATCTTAATATTCGTTACCAGTATTAATCTAAAATCACATTCCTTAAACTAGGTGACATAGGACAATGTAACCAGCAGCTTGTGATACTTTGGCCAAAGATTTCCAACATACTATTCATGTTACTATTCCTAGATGAAATTTTCATCAAATTAGAATACATCCTTCACCTCACTCTTTTATTATCTAGAATGGTCTTTACTGACTTCTGTAAGTCCACTTGCCCAAGGTTTGACCCTAACCTAGGTTAGCAACATAATTTGTTATAGGGAGATGCTCATGATGACTTAGGGTATATGGGCATACTCAACCGACCTAAGTTGATCAAATGTGCCTAGGTACCCTGAGTCATAGAAAGCTACTTCCTATTCCAATTCATACTGCTAGCTTGACCTAGAGAGAAACTAAGTTCAAGTCCAGATGTGTGTAGATCTAGATGAACTAATGAGGAAGGGTGTTGCAACATCTCAACCACAACACTGTATCCTCGATAAAACCTTAGTCTTCTCAAAGGTACAGTTATGCAGTTGGCATGTGCCAACATCTGACAGAACTACTTCATCACGATGTACATACCTCTAGGAGGTCATTAACACTTAATTAATTTTGGATTAAGATTCAAATTACAAAAACCTTGCAAAACCCTAAATCCAACACTTCTTAAGTTCTTCATCCATATTTGATTGATTAATATTAAAGAACTTCATTAACTCATGATTACATTTTATGTTCATTAGTTTAGACTTAACAATCAGTTATCCAAAAATAGGACAGCCAACATCATAAGGTTAACTTTAATGTAACTCAACTGTTCAAGGAAGGTGTAGCAACCACATAGGTTCAACTAGAGTAGACTTCATAGAAAATTAAGTCTAAATCATTAATGATCAAAAACAAATTTCTTTTGTTTTACATTCTTTTAAGAGAGGAAGATTCTTCCTCTACATGATTAAGTGTTAGGGTTTATCATGCCTTTTTTTCTTTCCCTCTTTCTATAGTTTAATTGTATGTTCGTTATACATCCCTTTATTATACTATATTTGTTTAGATAAAGAACGTCATCCTATGCAACTTAGCAAGTTACACCTTAGTAAGAGAGATTGAACTATTTCTCTTCATCCAACTTATCAAATGACAACAGAAATAAGAATACAAACAAATATGAAAAATATCAACAAGATAGTATTCCAACTTCCTTCATAAAATGTACAAGAGAAATTACACAACAATTTGAAGTAAATCTCCAACCTTTTCAATTCATCATGATAAAATACACAATTTACAAGACTATGCATCTCAGACAAATTGCATGTCAATCAGTATTAAGATCATTAAAGAATACAACTTTTCTTTTTCAATACAACTCAAGAATGAATCAGAGTTCTCTATAAAAGAGCTAGACTTTAAATCATCCAATACATCATAAAAGTTATTGACTTCTTTTATCACTTACGAAGTCCATCTACAAAAATTGCTAGCATGGGTCAGTTCATTGAACTGAGAATGATAAGCACTAAGCATTAAAATGAAGTGCATTCCACCAATTGTTCCATTAAAAAAACTTTGCTTTAATGAAACAATTAATGTAATCATTCAAATAAAACATAAGTAATAACAACCATGAAAGAAGCACAATTAACAATCTGAATTCACTTTTAAGAAAAGATCATAACATGATCAGCCAACAAATGCATTATATCAGATAAGTATTGTCCCAAACAATTACTTATTTATATCAAATAACAACTCTTGTCATTAAATTATTTCATAATTCTTCCTGAATTTGAAATATAGAATTAACTTCACTATATAAACAAAAAGAGTTACTTTCAGAATCAAAGACCTTATTGTCATCTTTACCAAGTTTCCAAAAAACATGTATAGTCAAATTCAATTCAGCATCGTAACATTTTTAAGATGAATCATCCAACAACTTAAATAAATAAGAGATTCACAATTCAGATGTGGCAGCCTAATTCTCGGTCAAATAAATATAACCTAGGTTCTTAGATTAAGCCTCTTATTAACAATAGAAAAGTATTTCCCAGCAACAATGTTTCATTTCAATTAACTGAAACAATTATTAATTTCCTTAAATATAATTTAAGTGGAGAAGTAATTAGTAATAATTAGTAATAAATTACTTAATATAAGTAATACAATTGATTCAATTAAACCAAAGACAGGTTTTATATAAAGAAAGGAGAACGAGTTGAAAAGTAAACAATTTACAATTTCCTTTATCATTTGGTAAAACCGAATTTTCATATGCATATTCAGAAAAGAAGAGTTAACTTCCTACCCAACAAAACCGTTATTAACTTACTTGAAATGTTAATGAATATTTCTATATCATTGAATATTTCAATCATTGAGCCAAAGCCATTTGTTCCATCAAAATAAAGTAAGACTATAAAAAGATCACCCCTTAACCATGTCCAAAAAGAGAAGGAAGAAATCATCCGTTGAGTGCATAAAGAAGAGTCCATCTGAAAATAATTTCATAATGATGCATGACTCAGCCATTGAAAAATAGTCAGTCAAGAAATGGTTAAGTTTTCCTTTCTAAAGGACAAGCTCAGCTGAACACTGTCTGTGAATCTACAAGATATTCGATTCCACACAAATAAACAGAGATCAATAAAACCTAAAAAATAGAATGGTTTGGTTCATTCCATATACAAAAATAATAGTCCAAAAGTTGATTATACATTCAACGATTCCCATGAACGTACCAAAGTCAGCTCATAACATGTTACGTTAACAAACTACAAAGAAGTTTCCAGTTCCGGCGAGTCATTTTTCAACACCTCACCCAAGCCTAAAAAGGACAAAAAATCAAACTTAAGAAAGTTGAACAAACCTAACAAGATAATCACCATAACGACTTGAAGAAGGCTAACTACCAGAGTATTTCAAACATCAAATAGAACTTCAATCAAAGACAGCCATCTCATCTTCCAGATTTCAATAAAACAGTAATCACCTTACAAGAGTTTCGGAGAAGATAATTCCAGTAAAAAACAACCAAAGTATAAGACAAATTTCATTCTTATCTCCTCACGAGCTCAACTGTAAAAGTAATTCCAAATAAAAAAACTTACCCAACTCCCATCGAATTATGATTGAAAGCAAGTGGAGATTTAAACAGTATAAAATAAGATCAAGATATTTCTTCAAAGATCTTATACAAGTTGAAGTACAAAACACAAACAATTCCATAAACCTCAAACACCCAACCATTTTGCTCGTGAGTTCAATTTCTTATTGAAGGGCATAGTATACAAATACAGTCCCGAAAAATATGTATTAAAAATTCAAAAACAAGATACAATTTAGAAGGGTATTCTTCTACCTTTCAAAAATAATCCACGAAAATCAGTTTGAATAACATAGGTTTACCCAGTTCAGCTGGGAACAAGATATCCATTCCACATTTTCATGTAAGTTCGTGTTCTTGTAATGTATTAAATATATACCCATACAGACCGCAAAAAGAGTATTACAACTTTTAAAAACTCAAGGATACATCATAGAAAGTATCCATTTACATTTTACTTTCAAAAGAGACTTCCAATTCGAAGCTCAAAATAAAAATAACTTACTCAAACTCTTCTTTTTGCAGGCGGTCCGGAATACATATTTCAATCAAAACACAGAAGCCTCAACAGTTCTAAATACATTACATCATTTAACTCACTCAGAGATAATACCCAAGAAAAACATTATCATGTAAGGGTTTCATAACAAAAAAGCACAGAGATTCTTTCAACAAGAAATAAAATAACCAGAACAAAAACAAAAACCCATTATCTCATGAGAGTAGAGTTGTTTTAATGAAATATTTTGAGAAAAGAAAGAAATTTTAATGGATAGATCCTATCATGCCTGATAGTACTTCTATCGATTCGAATAAGACTTTCATCTGAGCCTCCAAAACTTCTTCTTCTCCAAGAAAGATCAACAACTAAAAAATTCTTTCTCAAATGTCTCATATACTTCCCTTTAATTGAAAATAGATCAAGGAACTCAAAAATAGCTTCAAACTAAAAATAGAACTACTGGTTCAGAGAACCAAATAGCTCCATTCAGAGTAAAAATCACAAATCATGAATGACCAAAAACAACCCCCAACATAATCCACCCGCATGGTTCCCAAGGTGGTTTCCTCACCAAAAATGAGGCTAATTAATGTCATTAACTCTTAAATTCCTTGCCTATCTCTCTTCACCACCACCATCCCAAAATTGGCGAGACCCAATTCCACTTCTGCATGCATCACTAAACCTTAGTGATTTATCCATGTAGACTTCCAAAAAATCTCATGATTCTTCCTAAATTGGTAGTACGATTTCTTATTAATTTCCAAAAGTCAAATCACATTAGTAGCTTAGGAACCGTCACCAAGCTTCCCAGTTTCCATATGACCCTTAGGTCCCCTTTCCACATTTCATCAATTTATGGTGGATTCCATTAGCTTATTATATGACCATAAGATAGTTTTAAAAGTATTTACCTCAGGTTTAGAAACATTTCAATAGGTAAATTTCCATCTTAGGTTAGGTCACAATTCATAACCATGTAGTATTAGGTATTAGATTAGAAATAAACATAGCATCACCTTAGGTTATTTCCCCACATCCCAACTTAGTACATGTAACTTAGTTAGGATGCCATCCCAAATAAAGTATACATAGATAGAAAAATAGGTACCTTTTCCTTCATTAGAATCTCGCTAGGATAGATCTCATAGGTCTAGGACTTAGATTTTTCCTCAATATTCCTGAAGTAGGTCTCGTTCCACTTAACATTGTTAAGAGTTCTGAAGAGATCATTAAAAAATATCTGAGGACATAACATACAACAGAATGTAGGCATGATCTTTCAAGAAGATAAAATAATTTGTAAACATACAAGAGTTCAGTCCATTATGTCCTCCAACCTCTGAATGTCAGTTTACCATTCAAATCAGGTAAGAAGATTTAAAACATACCTTTGATCAATGGAATTGATCTAAGGATTTTTTTAATAAAAAGAGATAAGTTTGTAAACTTCATTTCTAGATTGCAAGTTATCTATCAAAAGCAAAAAATGGATTCTTTGTAAGCAATATCATTTCTACCCAATGAATTCAAGAGTAGAAATGACTCATCCATGGCAAGCATAATTTCCAAAAATCAAAGGAACACTTCTTATCCATAAAAATCACATGTCAATGCTAGCAATGCAAAAGAGGAAAGATAACTTTTTTTCAAAGATGTTACAAGATCCTTGATGTTTAGTTCTCTCCTAAATCTATGGAATTGACTAGTTCTTTCCTTGATTTATGGCTTGATATATGAACTTGATTGGTTCTTAGATTGTTATTCCTTACCTATAAGAAAGGACCATTCTCATTGTATTTCATTGAGTTCCATAATAATATATGATATTACTGCTCATTTGTTTGCAAAGGTTTATGCAAAGTTATTCTGGTGAATTACTTTCATCTTATTGATCGTGGTGTTTGATTGGCATATGTGTTCCTAGCTTGGTATGATTTAGTTATCGTTCCTTTTATACCTAATGTCGATGAAGATTGTTTTAGAAAATGTTCCAAAGGACTAGACAAAGTGTGGAATGATAAAAAATATGGAGTGTGGAAACTATAGATGAAAATACGCGAAAAAGGTGATGAGAGTGAACCTAAGGTGGAAACATGTGTGCAGTTACTGATATGTGTGATGTACCTACATGCTTGTTATGGTGATTACTACTGAAAATTATTGTTTTTGACATTTTTTTATTGTTGTTTCCCCCATTTTACTACTTATTTATCATACAACCGGAACTGTAATGAGAAAATGATCAAGTAGTCAAATATGTATATATGTATGTGTAAAAATTAAATGTGAAATATGAATGTAAAAGTATATAAATGTAAAATACATAAATAAAGGAGTGTAAATGGAACATGTACACTTGATCCATATCAAGAAAGAGAGTGTAGAAAAATATCCTGTACTATGAGTTTTTTGGGTGATCTCACGCCACCTTAGTCGAAGAAGTCTAGGGAGAAAGATGCATTATTCTTCTTCCTATAATTTATTCCCTAAATGTGTGTGAAGAGATCTCTATACATCCTAGTTTTTTGGGTTATCTGAAACCAAAGTAGTGTAGGGAGCCACACTCATTATAACCTCCTAACCTGTAATTGCTTCCCAGAATGCTAAGGACACTATGTCCTATAAAAGTCACTACATATGAGGTTTATAGACTAGTCTGAAACCACTCGTTGTATGTAACCCAAAATTCCAAGGGAAGAAAGTACACTGAGCTAAACCTGTGTAGAAGGATTGTGTAGTATGTAAAACACCAAATGATTCCCCCTCTTTGGGTGTGTATGTGACGTCGCTAATTAGAGAATATGGCCCCAAAAGAGGACCAACCACATGAACTCTGTAACTCTGTGATGCAAGAGGAAAGGAACTAACTTGGTAGAAACCAAGGCACACAAAAACAAGATGGCTATCCAAAGACAAGTTTTAGTATAAAAAAGTGTGCATATACAAAATAATTTAGAAGCTACACAAATAGTGTATAAGCTACTGATAAAAGTAGTAATGTAAACACGTAACAAGGCAAGTAAGGTACATAAAATAGGTTGCAAGCATGGGACATCACTCACAATGTTGTAACACATGCAAAGGCCATCATGACCACATAAAAATAAACAAATTTGGACACTAAATAGAGGGAAAGACCCAAAAACAAGAGCAAACAATAACAAATAATATAGAAAATAAGTTTGGAAGAAAATATCTCTGTATAAAAAATTTTGCACATGAAGCACTCGTTAGCATGTTAGAAATATTACTAGTATGTCAAAAGTGTGTATAACCAAGGAATGTACAGTGCTAAGCACAAAATTAAATAATAGCACCTATGAGAGACGAATTTGGATGCCCCCAACAACCAGTTTAGGAAGGGTAGAAGGATAGCATCCATGTTACGTGTAAGAGACTTGTATCTACGATCACAGCTAGAAAAGATGTGAACGCACATGTGTGAATGATATAGATAGATTACATACAAGTAATCTAAATATCATGTGTAGTAAAGTGACCATGAACAAACATAAGTAAACAAGAGTAAAAACAACCATAATATGGAGTATGTTGTGGATGGATGGAATTAAATGAAAAATGGAGTGACAGGAGCCGCATGCCCCCTGAGTGAATGGAAATGTATGTAGTCGGGTTCATTTTGTTTTCCTCCTCAACAGATAAGAATGAACCATAAATAAGAGTGTGTCTTCGGGAAATGGTCGAATTGTGTGTTGTGTCTAACACACTATGATGAATGTGTATGTATTGGTGAAATATTACCTAGTAATGATGTGTGTGTGAACCTTATAGATGTGGCCGCAGGCATATATCACGACAGGATGATCTAAATAGTGATGATATAGAATAAAGTGTATATCACTACATTATGAATACATCGAGTGGTGATGTAGCCTATATCATATACCACTACAAGATGATAGAGGAAGTGACCATCTATCATATAGCGTATATCACTAACCCATTAATTTTGCATTATGGAAACTAAAATGATAAACATGTGAGTATGATAAGGTCCATTTGATTTGTAAACACTCAAAATTTGAGTACAAATAGATGAACTAAATTGTGTCATAGGGTAGTGAGTGAAATGCATGGAAGAATATGTATTATATGTGATGATGACAAACTACCATGTGATGAGTATAATTTTTGATATGCAATGTATAGGATAAAATGTAAAAATACATAGACTAAAAAGGTGAAATGCACACTATGTGATGTGTATGATAAGTATTATGTAATGCTAGATTCAAGTGTGACACATGTATGATGAGGAAAAGTATGATGTATGATTTAAATATATGTAAATATTGAAATGGTATAGAATAAATGTAGAATGTATGACATGAGATGTGATGTGTGGTGCCTAATGTGTAGTGTGTGGCATTCATGTGTAGTAATGCCATCAAAAGTCAAGTGTGAACCGAAGCACAAGAGTTTGTCATCAGGTAATGACGACAGTAAAATACAAATGACTATGCATATTCTAGGTGATTGATGCATGGGAATGCAAATATGATAGATGCTAATATGAGTGTGGGGGGATTATGTTAAATTTATACACCCGAAGTGTGTGATAGAGAATGACCATGTGCCACTATCAAGGATATCATCGTTGTCATGATCAAAACCTTCTGGAGAAGAATAAAAAACATTATAAGCTATAGAGTTAGGAGGGTCATACAGGGACCCATTGCGGTGGAGTGTTTACACATTCATTGCATATTCTTCATCAATAAAGGTAATCAGTGGATAACCTTAAGTGTGCTAATGAGATATATTTGGAGCGTAAGTAGGAGAGGAATCATTATGAATAGAGATATTGCCAAAATTCATAGGAAATGTGAGAAAATATTGATGACCATGTATTGTACCACCAATATAGTCAAGAAAGGATTATTCAAGTGTTGTTACAAAGTCACGATGGGTAAATGTAACATAGGCCATCAAATGAAAGACACAAAATCCATAAGTAGTTGTAATGTGGAAATATCCATGATAAAGATGTGGAGAATGAAGAGGTGGTAAGATTTCCTTAAGCATCATGCAAAACCTAACCAAACTATCACGTCTACAAATAGTGTCTAATAAAGTAGAATCGATAGGGATGTGTTGCCAAACAGACCTGTTGATAAGTAGTGTCATGTAAAAGTAGTCAACTGAGATGCAAACTTTGAAGGATAAGATGAAATAGCATCCACGCTATGTACAGACCCTTGTATAGTACCATAGCATTAGTAGAGGGTGGGTTCCTGAACCTATATTCACCTAGGAAATTAGCCACAAAGGTTTCTTCAAAATAAGATTCATCTACGCCAAGAGGGGTAAAATTGATTTGTCTTAATGCTTCATCCGTAAGTTTGCTAATGTCAACTTCATCATCAAAATCTTTAGAATAATCAATGTGAAAATCATCATGTTGTATGGTGCTATCAAGTATGTTGGTAGATGGCACCGTAGATGGAGTAATATAGGGTGTCGTGACAGGTGGAGAAGAGACATTAATAGGATCTAATATCGTAGGGGAAATAATAACCATAGTTTTAGTAGAGATAGTTGTAGCATTGGGAGTGGTAGGAGGAGATCGGGAAGTGCTAGACTGACTAATGTCATATGTGTCAAGTATGCCATATGGAATACATTATGAAGGTGGTGTAGACAAAAGGGATCTATGTGACATTATTTAAATGGCTCTTGATTAATGGTGATAGTATGTTCATAACCATCATGCAAGAACTTGAAACGTTTTTGAATAATAGATGGAACCACTTGCATTGCGTGAATCCAAGGCCTACCTAACAAGATATTGAACTGAAAGGAGGTGTCAATAAAATATAACTCAATGAGAACATTCTTAGGCCCAATCTGAATATGTAATGATACAATCCCTAGGCATGTGCAAGTGGTAAAGTCATAACCTCAAATGAGGGTAGAATTCTTAGAAATTAAGTTATCGTTAATACCCAATTTCTTTAATAGAGAATGAACACATAAATTGATAGTTGATCCATTATCAATGAGAAATCATTTAATGCAAGTAGTACTAATAATGGTAGTAATGAGAAAAGGAGAACATAGATTTATTTTAGCAAAAGGTGACAGATCTTCCTCAGTGAAATATATAGCATGTTATAAATTATGAAGAGACTGTATGAGATGTGCAAAGGCTACCAAAGAATTATCAATTTTAATATGAATGGAACGAAGGCCAACTTCTAGCATGTTACAAAAATCAGGTGCATTATGCAACGAGTCATAAAGAGAGATCTTAGTGGGTGTATTTTGAAGTTGTTCAATGATGTCATAGCTCTTAAAATCAGTGGGAGGAGTTTCCAGAGTAATGGGTGGAGTAATAGATGTGGGTAGAGCCATAGGAAAATTACGACAAGTACGAAAAGTAGTAACTACATTGATGGATGGATTAACCCTATCTGTGACAAAATGGGGAGGATGTTGGGTGTGCAAATGCATGAAATCAGCATTGGTAATAACCATGTCTGAGACCTTTATTGGTGCAAAGGTAGGATAAGAATATTGATCCATAACTTGATAAGGAGATGACATGATCAAAAGGAAGTTTCGAAACATAGGGTTCACCAAAATGATTAACTGAAAATGGAAAATATGATGTAGTTAATCTAATCTAGAATGAAATGTAAATGCAGTAAATAAATGTAGTAAATGACTATGGAAAATGACCCAAGAAACTATGAAAATGGAAATGCTAAAACCCTATATTGTTATGAGAGTTAGAATGAACTCATCTAATTAGAGGAGCTCGATTGGACTATGTCGTAGAATGAACAAAATAATATAGAATTAGGAACGACTGTGCAGAGGTCCTATGAAAAGGATTGATTTGGGTTGATTCTAGCTAGACTAGAGCGCCTAGAAAGGGACTAGGGCACCAACAAGTGCTCTAGTCTACAAAATTGGTGCCCTGGTCTATGTAATAGGTCACAAAACTGAGCTTCACATGTTTAGCAAGTGGTATAAAACCATCTTTGTGTGTCACATCATATTCACTACATTACACCATATGTCACTAATAATCCCAAGATGCATAGGAAAGACCTATAAGAGACTGCAAGAGAGGAGTATCAAAACCCTAAAAAATAAGAGTGAAAATTAATGGGTTCATACTGACCTCAGGTTGCCACAATAGTGGGCTTACTAACTTAGCATTGCACTACATTTCAAACCCAAATGTAGTTCTGGTGTGTGTGTGTGTGTGTGTGTGTGTGTGTGTGTGTGTGTGTGTGTGTGTGTGTGCGCATCATGTGCCCTAGTTTCTCTTGTGTTAGACATACTTTGTGAAGTAGAGAGTCAATAACTAAATGTACAAAATGTAATATAATGTGTGCATATGGAATATAATAGAAATCACATCCCCCTATGCTTGTGTGATGCAGATGAACCAGCCATGTCCTTGTGATGGAGCTAATGGATGTAAATGATCTCCAAATGGATGCAACTCTAGGTGGATGATAGTAATGAATAATGTTTGGTGTCCCTCATTATGGTCTAATAAATTTGTATTTATAGGGTTCTCTTGATTTAATTTTTTAATTAATCCCAAAATGGCCAACCACAAAAAATATATGAAGACCTCAAATGGCTAGAAAGATCCCAAAACGTGGTGGGAAAGTTCAAAAAGGATCAGGGTGCCCCTGTTGGGACTAGGGCACCCATGGGTGCCCCAGTACTAATCTGGGCACCCTAGTCAAAGCTAAAATGATGTGAGGATGATAGTAAAATAATTAGGTCATGTGGTTACAAGTTGTCAAAAATGACGAAAGGAAACAAAGTAAGATGGCCAAAAGATCTAGGTTAATTAGTACTTTATTCACTCAAAAACCCTTCTAAATAGTAGTATGAGACCATGAGACTAAATAATGTATACAATGTACATTATTTTTTCTCTACATTTTCCCCCACTTTATGTTGGTGATCGAAAAAATCTCAGTAATATAAAGTAGATAGAGATGTTTACCTGATGTCCATGAAGATTGTAGTAGAAAATGTGTCAAGATGAAGGACTAGAGAAAGTGTGGAATGACAAAAAGGTGGAGTGTGGAAACTATAAATGATAATGTCACAAAAAAAAAAGTGATGAGAGTGATCCTAGGGAAATAACACATATGTAGCTACTGATGTGTGTGATGTACCTACATGGTTAGTATGGTGTGTGCTTCTATGAAGTGTTGTTGTTGATGCATTTTTTATTTTTATTGCCCCCATTTTAGTACTTGTTTCTCATACAACCACATGTACAAGGAGAAAACGATCAAGTATTCAGATATGTATGTATGTATGTGTAGAAATGCAAAATGTAAAAGATGCATCTAAAAGTATGTAAATGTAAAATAAGACAAATGGAAAAAGTGTAAATGGAACATGTATACCTAATCCATGTCAAGAAAGAGAGTGTAGAAGGATATCTTGTACTGTAAAGGTTTTTTGGGTGATCTAATAGCCATCCTGGCCGAAGAAGTCTAGGGAGGAAGATCCACTATTATCCTCTAACCTGTAACTAATTCCCTGAGTTTCTGTGAAGAGATCTTTGTACATCCTAGTTTTTTTGGTGATCCAATGTCACTGACCAAAGTAGTGTAGGGAGGCACGCCCACTATAACCTCCAATCCTATAATTTTTTCCTAGAATGTTAAGGACTACCATGTCCTTGTAAAAGCCACTATGTACAAGGTTTGTAGACTGGTCTAAACCCACTGACTATATGTAACCCATAATGCCAAGGGTAGAACATGCACTAAATTAAACCAATGTAGAACGCATTATGTAGCATAAAAAAATCCCAAATGATTCCCCCCCTCTTCGAGGGCATGCATGAAACATCGTTGATAAAAGAATGTGAGCCTTCAAAAGAGGACTAACCACATGAACTTATGTACCTCTTGCCATACAGGGGGAAGGGAATTCACTTGGTAGAAACCAAGGCACACACAAACAAGATGGCTAGCCAAAGACAAGCATTAGTACAAAAATTCATGCATATAGAAAACAATGTAGAAGCTACACAAGAAATGCATAAGATACAAAGAAAAGTAGTAATGTAAACACATAAGAATACAAGTAAGCTACAAAAAACGGGTTGCAAACATGGGACATCACTCACGATGTTGCAAGACACGTAAAGGCCATCATGGTCACATAAAAACAAACAAGTTTACACACCAAACATAGGGCACAACACGCCCAAACAAGATGGATAGCCAAAGACAAGTGTTAGTACAAAAAATCATGCATATAGAAAATAATGTAGAAGCTACACAAACAGTGTATAAGCTACAAAGAAAATTAGAAATGTAAACACATAAGAATACAAGTAAGCTATAAAAAATGGGTTACAAACATGGGACATCACTCACGATGTTGTAAGACACGTAAAGGCCATCATGGTCACATAAAAACAAACAAGTGTGCACACCAAACATAGGGCAAGGCCCACAAATAAGAGCAAGCAATAACATACAATATAAAAAACAAATATGGAATAAAATATCCTCACTGTGAGAGACAAATGTCATCCATGATACCACCCAGTGACCAGTGTAGGAAGGATAACTAGAATGTAAAAAGTGAGCATAACTAAGGAATGTATAATGCTATGTACAGAATGAAACAATAACATCTATGAGAGACATAACTTGGATGCCCCCAGTGACCAGATGTAGGAAGGGTAGAAGGTGAGCATCCATGTTGCATGTATGATACTAGTATAAATGATCATACATTAGTAATATAACGTAGCATGTGCATGTAGTAAAGTGACCATAGATAAATTACATACAAGTAAGAAAGAGTAAAAAAAACCATAATATGCAATATATTGTGGATGGATGGAATGGAATGCAAAATGGAGTGATAGGGGCCATGTGCCCCCTAAGTGAATTGAAATGTATTCAATGAGGTTCATTATGTTTTCCCCCTCAATAGTCAGGATTGAACCGTAAACGAGAGTGCATCATTGAGAAATGGTCAAAGTGTCTATTGTGTCTAATGTAGCTATGATGAATGTGTATGTATTTTTGAAATGTAACGTAGTAATGATGTTTGTGACTAAACCTTATAGCTGAGGTCGTGTATCACGATAAGGTATGATCAAAAGAGTGATGATGTAGCCTAAAGTGTATATCCCTACAAGATGAATAGAGGGAGTGGTGATGTAGCCTAAAGTATATACCACTACAATATCATAGAGTAGGTGACCATTTAGTGTAAAGACATATGTCACTAACCTAGTAATGTCACATGATGGAAGGTATGAAATGAGACACGTATGAGTATGATAAGGTCCATATGATTTGTAAACCCTTAGTAGTTGAGTATGGACCGAGGAACTAAAGTGCATCAAAGGGTAGTGAGTACAAAACGTAGAATAATATGTAGTATATGTGATGATGATAGATGACCATGTGATGTGTAGGATGTATAATATGAAATGTATAGTATGAAATGCTAAAATGCATAGATAGACTAACAAGGTGAAATGCATGATATGTGATGTGTATGATAAGTAGTATGTAATGCTAGATGCAAGTGTGACACATGTATGATGTAAATAATATGTAATTATTAAAACTGTATAGACTAAATGTAGAATGTATGATGTGAGATGTGGTGCCTAATGTGTAGTGCGTGGGGTTCATGTGTAGTAATTCTCTCAACAATCAAGTGTGAACCGAAGCTCAAGAGTGTGTCATCGGGTTATGATGATGGAAAAGTACAAATGAATATGTGTATGCTAGGTGATTGATGTATAGGAATGCAAAGATGATATATGCTGATATGAGTGTGTGGAGGGGTGTGTTAAATTATATGCCCCCAAGTGTATGATATAGAATATGAATATGTGCCGCTATCAAGGAGATCATCATTGTCATGATCGAAACCTACTAAAGTAGCATCCGAAACCTGATAAGCTATAGAGTGAGGAGGGTCATACAGGGACCCATCGCTGCAGAGTGTGTACATATTTTTCATATTATTCATTATTAAAATATATCAATGGAAAACCATAATCATTCCAATGAGAGATATTTGGAGTGTAAGCAAGAGAGGAATCATTATGAATAGAGATATTTCCAAAAGGCATAGGAAATGTGATCAAAGAGTGATGAGAATCTATTGTACCACCAATATAGTCAAGCCAATATTTTCCAAGCGTGAGTGGAGATTCAAAAGGGGAACGCACAAAAAAATATGTCAAATGAAAGACATGCAAGCCATAAGAGGTTGTAACATGAAAATAGTCATGATAACTTGCATTTTTTTAGAGCAATTATTGTGTGAATACTTTTGAAATCAAGTGCAGAGCCAAAGCAATTTTCTAACCAGACCATATTTGGGACATGGCTAAGTTAAAGAGATACTTTGGAAGAGGGTTAGTAGCTTGGGGCAGTGTGGAAGTTTGTATTCATAAGTTTTGAGGGTTCTAGTTAGGGTTTATAGGATTAGGACACTAGTTGGAAAAAATTAAAACATGCTTGAAGATCTCTATGCGCGGTCGATTCAGAGAAATAAGTATGGAACACTTGAGACAAATCAAGGTAATAAGTAAGAAGTCTAAGTTTTTATGTAAGAATGACACCTAGAAAGGTAGTTTCTACATCTATGAAGGGAAAAAGAAATAATAAGGGAAAGGAAAGTCTTGTAGCAAAATATATTCAAGAAGAATGGTACTTAGAGTTGCAATACACTGATGGAGTACTGATAGGATTGGAGTGGGTATCACATGTGTGAAAAAAAAGTTTGTCAGTGACTAGAAAAATTTTACTGATGCAAATTCCCATGCTATAGAGAAGGATCTTGTATAGAATATCGAAGAGATGACCATGGAGGGAAAGCCCATCTATGATGATGAGGGAGAGCGCATTCTACAGAACACATGAGTGATTCAGTTATATGAACTCACATATTTTGGCAAGCGTGAATGCTTGTATCAATGGATCATGTTGCACATCCATGAATATTTATTTTATTTCATTAGGAGGAGGGTGTGCTTGACCACAAAATTAATTAGCAAGTTCACTTGTCTTTAGAGCACATGGATAGAACTCTATCTAAATTTGGATGATGACGATGAAGTAAAGAATACTGTCAAGGCCTTTCACTACCAAACAAGAGGGTGTACAATGAATATTGGGAAGCTTGATGACCCAATGATTAGAATAGTTGTGTGATTACTTACCACATTAAATGGATAAAAGTGATGGAAACAAGTGATGGCTCCATCTCACAAAGAAAATTTCGGAAGGCACAATTTGTAATATTTCTTGGTTCATAGCCGAGGAGATCATCGAAGAGGCACGCGCAGGAGATAAAATTACCTTTAGAAACATTCGGTTACTTATTGTATTTTCTGAAATTTGGTTACCAGAAGGGTGCAATGATAAAATATGGGAATTTCCTTAGGAAAATACATCTCCCGCAGAAAGGTCTATTGTTTATACATGTGAAAACATAACTCCTGCATACAAAACAATAAGAGAGAAGTGGTAAAAGAGGATGCGTGATGTGTTTGGGATAGAATGATGTAGTCCCAGTGAAATAACGACACAGTTGGAGGGAAAAGATAAGTTTTCCATCTATAAACACTTTTTCATTAGTCGATTTACTTTAAAGGATAATACTAAAATCCCTTGGTGCAAATTGTCATTTTCCTTCATAGTGCATTACTTCCAAAATACTGTGAGCATATTCAAAAAAGCATGCAAACTAAGTATTAATGTGTACAAGGTAGACTACGAGCACCATAATTCACATAGAATGCATGTATACCCCAAGAAGAGCGAGTATGAAGAAAGAATGATATCAGATGGTATCAACATGATAAAATATGTGACCTTGACGATTACAAATGTTGCAGCTGTAAATATTTATAGTTATCTATATCCAAGGGTAGTTGATGGAAAATATGTATAGGATGATTCAACCATCCTAGAAGAACCTATAGGGAAGAATATGGTCGGGCATAAAAGAGTGTGCAAGGATGATCTCTCTACCAGCAAGGAGGAAGAAGGAATTAAAGATGAGCCCCCAGTTAAGAGTGCATCTACAAAGAATATGTTTGCATGCAAATATTCAGAGCCAAGCATGAGTACAAAAAGACAAACAAGACAAAAGAAGCCTCCAGAAAAGAAGAGGCATAAGGTAATGTCTAATAAAGACATAGAGGAGACAAAGAGTTGAGAAGAGGGGAATGAAAAGAATGAAGAATAAGTAGTGTAGTTAAGTCCACGGGTGTATATTATTGAAGAGTCAGATATAGAAGAGCGTAATGCACATCATGAAGAAATAATTTTCATGGAAATAGAGGTAGAAGGGATTGAGGTTCTAATCACTCAAATTTTGGAGGGAATGCAGGGATGAGCATACTACTGGTCGAAAATTTGAGCGCCAAATTTGAAAAATAATTTGAACATGTTTTGGAGTGCATAGTGGAGTATGGAGAAGGATAAAAGAGTGATGATAAGATAGGGTTAGGTGGTGTAGATACTTCTCTTGCACTAATTTTTTAAAAAGGGACCCATGGGAAGAATAGGAAGGCGAGACATATACCCCAGGGTCTTATGATGCAGTATGATGTTGATCCAAATAAGGTGTTGTGTGAAAGATATAAAAACAAAGTAGCCATAGAGGACTTACTATATTATTCATTCTTCATAAAAGAAGAATCCTTTCCACACATATGGAATATTATCTCTTGTACATTTTAGTCACACATGGAGGTGCCAAAGTTTGAAGTTAGTGTGCAATTGCTAAAGGATACTTGAATTCAGTCCATGCTAAGGGAGGCATATCCGATAGTTGAGTCTCAGATATTAAAAATGAGCAAACATGTAATGTGCTTAATAAACTGTCGGAGGACGTTGGGTAATAATTTTTGACAAAGACTACAAAATAAGGAACCTGAGAAAGGAAATGGAAGAAAAGTATGAGGAGAATGATAGAGAGATAAAGAGATTAAATAGAAGGATAAGATCATCAAGTAAATGATGTTAGAAATCAGGGAGGAGAAAGAGAGGACACACACATCATATAAAAAGTTAGAAAGCATCGTACATGTAATTGCGTTTGCACACCCATATTTTATCTCTCAAGATAAAAAAAATATGAGTCAGCCCTTTATTTTCTAGAATACCTAGCATGCATGATCACAGAAGATAAGCAACCTCTTACCATAAAATCCACATAAGACACTCTGGCATGTCAAAAGAAGAGTGAAAAAGAACATATAGAATCCTACCTCACGTAATATGATGTGTTGGAAGTGGAGGTTAAGGAAATATCACAAGTAGCAATATTTTTTTTGTATGATAATTGCAGAAAGAGAGAAGATATTGGCTGAAGTGGAACAAAAGAGGGAAGTGATAAATCTATTGAAGGCCTTGCTCAAGGACATGATGAAAGAACTATTCCCCAAAATCACACATAGGATGGATGTGTTAAATGATGTAGATAAGCAGTTGTAATCCTTTCTAGAACAACTAAAGGGGAATATTGATGATCTAATGCTTGCAGAGGTCCCTAACATCATAGATAATGTGTCGATGCAGGCAAGTAAGGAACTAGAGGAGTGGAAGGAGTTAGAGAATATATTGATTAAGGATTTCCCCGTCATTTTCCCAACCAAGGAATCTTAATTTTGTGGCACAAGCCTTATTATTTATTCTTTCATTGTTTGATTCATGATGAATTCCTTACTATTATTTTACGTGGAAATTTATGGTGTTGTCGAGGAAGGAAAACATACCTAGTGTGGGGTAATGTTGGAGTGAGAAAATGAATAAGTATCAAAATGGGTAAGAATGCATGCATCTGCATGGGATCAGGAGGATAGGGTGTAAGGATGATCGGGACATCGCAGGGAGACAAACAGGTTAAGGACTTAGCCATTTTCCTAAGACTGGATAAAAATAGACTTGGAATGATGAGCACACAAAGGATAACTTGGTAAATAAGTATAAGCTATTTTTGGAGGAAGTACATCGGAATTGAAGATGAAAGTGCATGCATAAGTATAGTTATTAATAGAATTAGAGAAATTTCTAATTATAATATGATCTATTGTTATCTCTATTGTAAAAGCATGCAACTATTGACACATGGCTATTTTGAGTATGTAGTCTATTTTTGGAATGCATGGGCGGTGAAGGGCAAGTCCCGACCCCTATATATATACTTTTTGTACTTCATTATATGGACAATTTGTTATATGTTAGTGTTATGATGATCTAGTTTAATTCTGCACATGGAAACATGTTCTGGACAATGTAAATCAACTTCTTATTATGATGTTTTGATGGTTAATGGATAACTATGGTTGGATTATGTAGACACCTATAATTATGCCCAAGCAATTTAAATACTTACATTGCGTTAATTATCCTCTTTCTCACAAATCGATGACATCTCATCAAAAGTGCTCATTTTCCCTCATATCATCATTAATTAATTACACTAAGCTAATTAATTGAGTCACCTGTCCAACAAATACCCTAATTAATGACCTTCCGTTAATAAATCACCCCTTCTATCTAGACTAATTAATTAGCTATCCCCTTCATTTAGCCAATAAATCAATATTTAATTGATTTAATCCCTTTCTAATAGCCTAAATTGTACTAATATTCCTCTAATTAGCTTCTATAATCTTACATCTACCTATTAATTAATCACCTTTGATTAATTAAAACACCCCCAACTCCCATGACTTGCTAAGCATAAATTAAACCCTTCTAAAGTAAGGTTACCTTTTATAAATCAACCTTATCCATTCCTAATCATGTTTTACCTTTATCCCACATGCAAAGGGATGAAGTATTTCCTTTATCCATTGGGCTATATAAGGAGCCCTCCTTATACCTTTATACCTACACCTAAACTTCTTAAGAGAGTAAATGCAAAGCATATAGCTAAGAGACTAAGAGATTGCATTTTGTCCTCTTGAGAGTTCATCATCTTGAAGAGTTAAGCCTCTTTCTTAAAAGTGCTTAGGTCATATGGGAGGTGTCAAAAGGGTCTTGTAGCCCAAATTTGATTAGCCCTCATTCCTAGGTTCTTGGAGCATTAAGGACAACTATTTTGATAGCCATGGAGCCTACCTAGGTTCCTTCATTCACATGTTGTTATAGAATAGAGAAGTTCTAGATGTTTAAGCATTGTTAGATTCAAAGTTTTGTATTAATGAATGTTTAGGATCTAACCCTTGATTAATTCTTATCATGATGGTCCTTATAATTTTGTTTAATTCTTGCTAATTAAGACTATTTAGATGTTAGTCTTCTATTCACATTTAGCATTAGTTTAAAAAAAAACACTTGCACACATTTGACATGCCTAGTGGGAGTTCTTAGTCCCATGGCATTTTAGTTTAAGTTTCAGTGTTTTGGCTAACTTTTGATATGCATATGTAGTAATTAATGTCCATTTTCTTGGAATTTTTGCTTATTTGATATGTGTAAACTCATGTTCATAGCCATAATTTTAATGGGTTATTTCCATTCTTAAGCTAACTTGTCAAAATTTGAGATATTGTAAGTTTTCTTGTGTTTGCTGCCGTATTTTGGTTACAGGTCTAGCGCAAGCACATTTTTAGGGGCGTAGGTGCAGTTTTCGTAGCACAGGCATGGTTTTCATGGTGCACACGTGTCTTTGGTGGCACAGCCACACTATTCTAGCGCATGCACAATTTTAGGGGTGCATGCATGATTTTTGGGGTGCAGGCACGATTTTTAGGGCACACACGTCTCTTTGGTGGCACAGGAACACTATTAAAACCTATCACTCTCTCTGCCAACCCCTGGCACATGCATGCTAACCATGGCACACACACCCTAACCAGCGCATAGGTGCACTAACCCGGGCGCACACGTCATTTCATAATGTACCTTCACTATATACTAAAACTTGTCAGAACGGCGCACACGCCCTAACCAGGACGCATATGCAGCTTAGTGGCGCAGGTATATTTTTCTGGTAATACAGTTATTTTGTATATTTTTCTTAGAGTAGTTCATACATTTTTTTCATGGCGCACACATCTCTTGGGTAGCACAGGTGTTTAATAAATCTAAAAATTTCACAGAGTGGCGCAGACACTGTTTTAGGGACACAAGCACTGTTTTTGTGGTGCACACATCTCTCAGGTGGTGTAGGAACATTGTGTACTGAAAAAAAACCTTTGGTGGTGCATACGCCCTAACCCGCACACAGGCACTGAAAAAGGGGTACATGTGTCCTTTTGAATTTTTTGACATTAACATGTTGATGTGCTAGCATTCTTGCAGGTTTATCTAATCACACATTTGTCTTTGCAGGCTGTTTTTACCTGTTGGTATTTGATTAGATAGTATTTTTCATTGTTTACTAATAGGAATATGGATCACGTATGTTCTTCCCTCACGTCCCTTGGGGTGATCTTGGGAATCAGAACGAATCTTAAATCCTTTTTATGCTTTGAGATTGCTAAGAGTATTTGAGTTAGAATTGGTTAATTTGGCATTTGTTGAATTAAAGTGTTGTTCCATTTGGTTATATTTTGAGATTTTGGAAACATCACGTATGCTCTTCTCTTGCATCCTTGGATGATCTGGAGAATCAGAAATGGTGTTCTCTTTTGATGGAAAACTACTAAAAATCGTCATACAGGACCAAAATGCCATCGCTTGTCAAAGAACAGAGAAATCAAAATAAAATTCAGAAAACTACTAATACAGTTGTTAAATAGGTTGCCAAATAATGTTCGAGCAAACCACATCTAATTAAAAAAGATAAAACAAACAACATATTCAAAACATTGTATTGCAGGTTTTGGAAAAGGGTACGTCCCTCTCCGCTCAACTGGAACATAACCCCTTTGGCATAATGCCTTAAGCTACAACAATGGGGGTGGTTCCAGGAACCCCAAAGTAGTCCATGCAAGAGGGAACCTTGTGGATGAAACAGGAAGTTCTCCACACTACCTATTTGACTAGTGATTCCTTTGTGAGATAGCGTTACAAGTCATCCCTGTGTGACCCTTTTAAGTACACGATGGATGCATTTACTGCCCACTGTACTTAAAGGGAGAAAAGTCGAGATACTCCCAAACTAGTCAGTGTGACTTTTTGGGTAAATCATCCCGCTCGTGGATAATTTTTTTAACACCTAAGATGAGAGAACCACCTAGGAAAATATACTTTGGCCAGGAGCCCACTTTGACCATTCTAAAACAGTGCTGAGTTGTGAACCATCTTTTTATTGCGAAATGTGTGATGCGTTACTTTCACTTATTTTTTACTTGCCTTAGGGTGAGGTGAAACTCTGTTGAAGTGAATTTAACATTTTTCATCCCTTTTTTGACTTACTTCCTTCACATTATTTTGACACTTTATTGATTAGAAGGAGAGTGACTACCTTTGTGTTACCAATCAGTTGTTTCTACCACTTTTTTGTCCGTTTACGCCCATCCATGTTTGTAGTTGGGTAAGTTAAACATCTAAAGTGTTCGGAGGTGTATTTATATCAATGGTAGCCTTTGTGATATTGATACCCATGTTAAGATCATCATCATAGTTTGGATTAATTCATCATTTGATATCCCTTTGACGTGTTACCTTGTTTGCATTATCTCGACACAATTAATATACTTATGTCATGTTTTTCATAAACGTGATCTAAGTATCCACATTGTGGCATTACGCTGTGCACATTTTAACACATCCTTAGTATAATTTGAATTCGGTTGGCTTCAAACATTTCCCAAAATATTGAAGAGTCTCACTTACTTTGTTTACGTCGTTTCGATACCACTTTGACACTAATATCTCACTTCTTCGTAAAGCTTGGTTAACGTGTCCAATTGGTGTGGTTACATGGCTTACGTTTGTAAACCTCACCCCTTTAACATTTAGGCCTTGTTGGTTGTTAAAATTGTCGTGGTATCCTTTGATTGGGATTCACATCTACCCTTTGTTAATATTTACGTCTTGTTCATTTTGAGCTTGACGTAAATATTGACATTGTGTTGATCATCTTTGCACACATAGTTTTCATATGGTGTATTTCCTTGTTGATTGGATTTGTGTTTCCAACTTGCATGATTGTTCCTTATGATTATTCATTCAGAAAACTTGTTTTCTAGGACAATCCCTCTCGATCTCATCAATATAGTGTCATCACAATGTTTATTTTCCTTAGACCCCCTTTGGAAAATCACACATGCATCTCCATACTTATGAAATGTCTAGTTGGTTTTTGTTATGCTTCCCAGATGGACATAGCACCTTCTTCACTTTGAATAAGTTTTATCACACTATCCAGGCCTAGATATTTGAGATTAAAACGACGCCAATAATGACTGATTATCGCATAGTTCATCATTCTTACAACAATAAGAAATTCAATTTTCGGTGTTCACATCAAAGGATGTCCATCATGACTAAAACTTGTTTGGTTCTTCACGCTAGGAGTCCTATCCAGGTAACTCATTCCCCACCTTCATCTCATAGTCGGTGGTATGGTTTGGACAGTCCTGATCCAAATTATTATTTGAGTTCCCCCCACACTTATTTTGATTCTAATCCAAACATTTCCTCTTCTTCTGAGGATTCCAATCAAAATATTTCCTCTGACTCTTCTGATGATTCAGATCCAAACTACTATTTAGATTCATCCAATTCGACTCCTAAGTCACGGTCCTCCCCTTCTTTGCAAGACCTCTATTATCAGTCATCTAAATAATGTTCTCCTCCTCTAAATATTTGTGTCACCAAAAATCATCTTCATCCTTCATCTAATGAGACTCCTACGTCACGGTCCTCCCTCTCTTCACAGGACCCCTTTTATCAGTCGCCTCAACGACGTCTTCTTCCTTTGAAGATATGCATGACTCCAAATCCATCCAATCAAAAATCTAATACAATTCTTGAATCATGGTCCTCCCTTTCTTTGTAGGAATCTTTTTATTATTCATCCAATGTAATTCATGAATCATGGTCCTCCCCTTCTTCACAGGAACTTATTCATCAATCACCCCCAATAAGTCTTCCTCCTTTGAAGATTCATGTGACTCAAATTCCTTTGAGACAAACGTTTGAATCGACCCATGCGTCGCAATCTACAGACTTTGGAATTAATCCTACTATTTTAAATATGACATACCATTGTATAGGTAGGTCCACACCACCTTCTTCTACTCCTGAGACATATAGCTACACATCTTCTTTGTCCCCCACATCATCTTCTTCTATCAATCATCATCAAGCATCTTCTAAGTCTCCTACACCAATTAGATATATTTCTTCCAATCAACCCCTGGTGGTTCATAAAAAACACATACTGATTGATCTCTTTTAGAATGAAGAAACAATCAGGGCATTTATAGGGGCATATGAAGATATTCCTTTAGCAGATTACGAGAAAGGATTCTCTTTAGACTTTGATGCGTCTACATATTGTGAGGAAAATGTTGATTCCTTTTATAAATAAATGAAGGAATAGCCTCAGATCATGCAACTTGATCCTCCTCTTAATCTTACATCTTCTCATTCTTCATTATAAGATGAAACTCCTTGGTCTTGCATTGATCCATGGCCTATCTTCTCATCACCCAATAACGCTTTTTCTATCATAATTCCTCAATCAAAATCTCTTATGGGGTCAATGCCAAGTAGCCATTCATCTTCATCTACATGTGGGTCACCTTCTAGTAGCCCTACCTTTACTATTTGTGGGACATTTTCACGTAGTCCACTATCTTCTATTCTTGGGGAACGTCTAACTAGCCCCTTGTCTTCTAGGTATGGATCACCCCCAGGTAGTCCATAATCTTCTATTCTTGGGCCACATCCTAGTAGTTCATCATCTTACATCTATGGGTCATATCCTAGTATCCCTTCTTCTTCTATTCTTGGGCCACATCCTAGTAGCCCTTCATTTTCTATCTATGGGTCACGCCCTAGTATCCCTTATTATTCTATTCTTGGGCCACATCCTATTAGCCCTTCATCTTCTATCTATGTCTCACCTCCCAGTAGCCCATCTTCTTCAATCCTTGGACCGTATCCTTTTCATCAATCTCATTATTTTTCTACCAAAGATTGTGGCAAGCCCACTGCCATTCCTCTCATCAATTCTAAATGTCCACATTCTTCTCCCACTTCCTGAGATCAGACAAGTTAGGCATTAGCTTATAAGAAACCCAGACAAGTTCTTTATCAAACTAAGGTACAAAATCTGAAGATATTCAAAGCTACCAACAACTCCAATGACCATAAAATCCAAATCAAATGCGATTCCAGAATGCACATCAATGTAACCATCAAGTATGGTGCAAAGTGTATAAACCTCTGGATAGGGAACTCAAACTCCCACATATGAAACCCATGTTTCAAAACAAATCACAGTCATTTGTTGAGTGTGAACTCACCTCGATCATCGAGATCGGGGATAATATCACTCTCGATAAACAAACGCGCCTAGTCTCCCTTATCAAGGAAGTCACAAACATATTTGTTGGATCTTACCATATGGAGTGAATTTGTTAGTCCTAACGTTTTAAAACTGTCAAAAATATAAAAATATAAAAAACAATTCAAAAATAAAATAAAAAAACATTGAGAAAACACAACAAAAATCAAAAGTACAAAGATCAAACATTGCAATCAGATGTTGCGTACACATGGATGTTTCTTTCTTCCCTTCCTTGCTATTATTCTACAAGTCTTCCTGCCATTTTCATCCCTTCGATGATATTTTGGTTAGCTTATTTGCATGTATTTTGTGACATTTATCTCAATGGTATCTATTTGACCCTGGTCTTTTATCACCTTGGTAAATTAAAGAACGACTAACCTCTTAGAGATCCTATCACATTCAACATCTAACAAACTTGTTGTGAAGAATTTTTGGACATATTTGTTGACACTAGCCAATTTCATCATCGTAAGCATTTCCACCTCCTTCCATCAAGCCATCAGTGGTTCTTAACCTCTTGTCAAACAAGAGAGCTGAAATAAATTTTCAGAAAGCAAAAGAATCAAAATCAATCAAAAATCAAAAGCTAAAATCTACAAAGCTAAAGAAAATTGATATATTACTCTCTCTTGGGGTATTTCCAATAATCTCTATCGAGGATATGGACACTTGACTGGCAGTAGAGGAATGTTGCGATTAGAATCAAATACATCTCTGTCAAGGCTATGGACTCCTAGCTGGCAACGGAACAATGTACGACTATCCTTTCACCATCCATTCACAAAATCAACTTTCACAATAAATCATTCCTACACATTGGCTAGGGTCTCTTCACTTGTTTATTAAATCTTCACTTCAAGAGGTAATAAACTCCACGTGCACACACTAGATCTCTATGAGTAAACACGATTAGTATGTTACCAAGTGTCTTTTTTTTACCTTGTTCAGACTCTTACTCTAGTCCATATCTCTTCTGATGATTTATGCCTTTGGATAATCACTTCTTCGGCATAATTCTTCTAAGCTACATTCATATCATCCACATCATTCTTCTACTTCGTTCAGAACATCCATGTGTATAAGATTACTTTTTTGCCATGTTTTTGGGAACCTTTTTCCCCTTCCACAAAAACATTCTTCTCCTTCCTTTCTATCATGTGATTTTAGGCCAACTTACACTGGGGGAATCCTTGCTTCTTTCCAGCACTTCATAGGTTTACGTTCACCATCATGTTGAACCTATCCATAATGGCCTTGGCTCCCAATTCTACCTATGAAGAGTTTGCCTTTGAATATTCCCACATAATTGTTGGGGCATTTTGGCATCCTCGTCTGTCTTGCACACACGTGGCCTTATGCCCTTGTACATCCCATCTATTTTTGGGGGCATCCACACTTCCTCATCTTCCTGTACATAGTTTCATAAAACTTTCAAAATCAACCAAAACATTCAAATATGTTAGATAAATAATCAAAAACATTCAAATATGTTTCAGAAAAATTCTAAAAATTGGAAATCATCCTACAAAATGTCACTCTTTGGTTCTCACTTGTTTATGTGTGTGACTTGCGGATCATCTTGATATACCTCCATTAACAAAAGCTAGGTTGTTTACTTTGTCTGTACTCTGGGGCACAACGAGTTACCTGGTACTGTTTCATTGTGCACATTACTTTTTCATCAGACTGAAGTGTCCTCCATTTTCCATTTGCATGTATCCTTTTTTGGGGCATCATTATCAACCCTTGTCATTAAATTGCATAGGTCGTAACTGAATCTCAATAATAAAAACATTACATTATGTTTCTTTGTTAGTTTAGCTTGTTTACTTTCTCATATTGCATTGAATTTTGTATGTTGCATGGAGTTAGGATTGTTTCATTCTCATATTTTATTGTGTTATTGTATGTTGCGTGGATTTGGTACTTTCAGCAATGGACAATTGTTTGTAGTATGGCTTTTCATGTCATTCTACCTTTGTCATATGTTTATATTTTTCATAAGGACCGATGATGTAGTTCCTATGGCAATATGATGACATCAAATTTGTTCCAAATAAATATCAGCTAGAGGCTAATCTCTTCTCTCCCCTCATTCATATTTCTTCTACTTCACTTCCCAGTCAGCCCTAATTTTCTCTTTCATCAGGGCATCCTGCCTCTTCCCCATTCTTCTTCTTATCTCTCATATTTTTTGATTGTCGATTGACTTCTTCCATCACCCCATCGACACTCAAGGGGGCATCTCTCCGTCCTACTAATTTCTCTTCTATCCCTTCAAAATTTTCTTCCATCTACTATCTTTGAAGTGGCGTCACTCATGCCACCCCAAAGAGGGGCAAATGTAGACACCTATAATTACACCCAAGAAATTTAAATACTTAAATTGTGTTAATTATCCTCTTTCTCCCAAATCAATGACATATCATCAAAAGTGCTCATTTTCCCTCATATCATCATTAATTAATTACACTAAGCTAATTAATTAAGTCACCTATCCAACAAATACCCTAATTAAATACCTTCCATTAATAAATCACCCCTTCTATCTGGACTAATTAATTAGCTATCCCCTTCATTTAGCCAATAAATCAATATTTAATTGATTTAATCCCCTTCTAATAGCCTGAATCATACTAATATTCCTCTAATTAGCTTCTATAAGCTTACATATAACTATTAATTAATCACCTTTGATTAATTAAAACACCCCCCAACTCCCATGACTTGCTAAGCATAAATTAAACCCTTCTAAAGTAAGGTTACCTTTTATAAATCAACCTTATCCATTCCTAATCATGTTTTACCTTTATCCCACATGCAAACGGATGAAGTATTTCCTTTATCCATTGGGATATATAAGGAGCCCTCCTTCTACCTTTATACCTACACCTAAACTTCTTAAGAGAGTAAATGCAAAGCATATAGCTAAGAGACTAAGAGATTGCATTTTGTCCTCTTAAGAGTTCATCATCTTGAAGAGTTAAACCTCTTTCTTAAAGTGCTTAGGTCATATGGGAGGTGTCAAAAGGGTCTTGTAGCCCAAATTTGATTAGCCTTCATTCCTAGGTTATTGGAGCATTAAGGACAACTATTTTTGATAGCCATGAAGCCTACCTAGGTTCCTTTATTCACATGTTGTTAGAGAATAGAGAAGTTCTAGATGTTTAAGCATTGTTAGATTCAAAGTTTTGTATTAATGAATGTTTAGGATCTAACCCTTGATTAATTCTTATCATGATGGTGCTTAGAATGTTGTTTAATTCTTGCTAATTAAGAATATTTAGGTGTTAGTATTCTATTCACATTTAACATTAGTTTAAAAAAACAACACTTGCACACATTTGGCATGCCCAGTGGGAGTTCTTAGTCCCATGGCATTTTAGTTTAAGTTTCAGTGTTTTGGCTAACTTTTGATATGCATATGTAGTAATTAATGTCCATTTTCTTGGAATTGTTGCTTATTTGATATGTGTAAACTCATGTTCATAGCCATAATTTTAATGGGTTATTGCCATTCTTAAGCTAACTTGTCAAAATTTGAGATATTGTGAGTTTTCTTGTGTTTGCTACCATATTTTGGTTGTAGGTCTAGTGCAGGAATATTTTTAGGGGCGTAGGTGCAGTTTTCATAGCACAAGCATGGTTTTTTTGGTGTACACGTGTCTTTGGTGGCACAGCCACACTATTCTAGCACATGCACAATTTTAGGGGTGCAGGAAGGATTTTTGGGGCACACACGTCTCTTTGGTGGCACAGGCACACTATTAAATCCTATCACTCTCTTTACCAACCCCTGGCGCATGCGTGCTAACCCTGACACACACACCCTAACCAACACGTACGTGCACTAACCCAGGCGCACACGCGTCGTTTCATAATGTACCTTCACTGTATACTAAAACCTGTCAGATCGGCGCACACGCCCTAACCAGGATGCATATGTGGTTTAGTGGTGCAGGTATATTTTTCTGGTAATACAATTATTTTGTCTATTTTTCTCAAATGCAAAGCAGAATAAACTACACCTACACCTAAACTTCTTAAGAGGGTAAATGCAAAGCATATAGCTAAGAGACTAAGAGCTTGCATTTTGTCCTCTTGAGATTTCATCATCTTGAAGAGTTAAGCCTCTTTCTTAAAAGTGCTTAGGTCATATGGGAGGTGTCAAAAGGGTCTTGTAGCCCAACTTTGATTAGCCCTCATTACTAGGTTCTTGGATTATTAAGGACAACTATTTTTGATAGCCATGGATTCTACCTAGGTTCCTTCATTCACATGTTGTTAGAGAATAGAGGAGTTCTAGATGTTTAAGCATTGTTAGATTCAAAGTTTTGTATTAATGAATGTTTAGCATCTAACCCTTGATTAATTCTTATCATGATGGTTCTTAGAATTTTGTTTAATTCTTGCTAATTAGGACTATTTAGGTGTTAGTCTTCTATTCACATTTAGCATTAGTTTAAAAAAACAACACTTGCACACAAATTATGGTCATTGATGTATCTAAGTATGGAGATGTGTTCTTACAATTGATCTTAATTTTTATTTGATCTGTATGTTTCCTTATTATGTATGTTTTCCATTTAATTTATGTAATTTTTTAGTATGATTGAATGAACACTTGGTTATATATCATCATGCATTTTCATGTTAACATCTTCAAAAGCGTCATAAAGGAGGAAATTGGTATCTTTGTGTGCTTCAAGTGAGTGTTCATATCTATCTGAATGAGGTGACAATGCACATAACAATTAAGTGGAAATAAGATAATACAATTATACCCTTGTAAATATTATATGAAATATTTTCAAGTAAACAAAATAAATTAAACATTATAAATTACCTAACATGGTTGGAGATGTGACCATATGACTTTGTGGATGAGATTGCATTTGATCTATACCATCAGAAGTTGTTACAAATAAAAAATGTAAAAATATTTAAAAACTTTAAAACTTACAGAATAGATAGCTTTTTAGCGATTCCTGGTAGTAGCTTAGTTATAAATAATTATATAAATACATGAAGAAAATTGTGGAGGGAAAGGTGGCAGTGGAGGTAACGAACCCCTAGGTATTTTCTTTCGAGTAAATTGAATCGGGGTTGATTGCATTGAATTGATATAAGAATAACCAAAAGACTCTGGAGGGGATTTACCCTGAGAAATAACATCCTTGTGAGATATTACAACTACAATTATTCTCTACAAAATATAAATTATTTTTATTATTTCATTAAAAAATAATTAATTGTTATAATGTTAAAATTAATTGTTACGTGTTGTTCTTAAACTAAAATATCTATCGATAGATTTTTTCATTTATTGCAATCGTAATTTATCCGTTCTAAAACTAGTGGAAAGATTTTTGATAGAAAATAATAAGATAATTGGTACAATAAAATACAATATTTGATTTATTTGATGCATTGATATTGGAACATGAATTGTTGACATCTTCTTTAATTCGATTGGAAAAATATTTGTACTAATCAATTTTTTTCCCTGCATGTGTCTGCAATAAATATTGAACTACCCAATGCAAAATGTTGGTGGATCTACCCTACAACACAATCATGTATTTAAAGAGTGATATCACTGCAAAAAATAAATTATGTGTAACACCTTGTATAGCAAGGCCTCTTTTAAAATGATTGACTACAACTGCAACAACACACAAGAAAAAGTTAGATGCTTGGATAGTCAACTGATATTAAGAAAGCAAATAAGTGAAAAATAAAATTGAACTTCCCATCAACCTACACATTGTAATGAGATTCCAATTTTTTTTTTCTACATCAGTTAAGATAGCCTTTTTAGTCACGATCATATGGTTTTAATATGGTACAATAGTTAATCGATGGTTTTCTATAGGATCCACACCAAATGTAAATCTAGAATCCATTAGAGGGATGGAAAACCTTCAAACTTCTGTGTTGTAATAATTGATCAAGTAATTGAGGACAGGAATGTGTTTCAAATTGGGGAATGTTGACAGGACCTGTGAATTGTTTTTTGTCCATCCAATCTTTAGGTGTATCTTTGAGTTTCATTATTCTAGTGATTTGAGGGCACATGAGATTTTGTACTGAAATTTGGGGGAAGGAGTAGTTATGGAACTAGACATTGTTGAAATCTTAGAGGTAAATTTGCATGAGAGGAAGGGTCTAGGGGTGGGTTAAGAGTCAAGTTACACGTTGGTTGTATGTATCGGCGTTGGGATAGTTTTGTAGAAAATTGGAGTGGAGAGAACGTTGTATATTTCTTAAAAAAAATAGTAAAAGGTAAATAAATGAACCTCGTGGTGATATATAGAGTGATGGTTCTAGGTGAGGAAACATGGAAACAAATGATATGTGGAGAGTTTTGAGGAAACATGTTTCTAAATACGGTTGATTAGTAGATGAGCACTACAAATAAATAAAGGGATGGTCCATGACACGTGACAACCACCTGTGTTAAGATCATCTAACTATATCAATAATAACCATCTAGATATGGAAAAGAAAGACACGAAAGAGACGTACGTGTGTTCCTCGGTGAGACATCCATGAAAGATACGACCATGAAAATAGACGTATGCCTGTGCATGGATGAGATGGTCATAGAATATGATTTTCTAATACAACACTTTATAACTTAGAGAGATGATCATCCAATACTGAAGAGATGTTCACGAAATAGATGCACGTCTATACCTGAGAGAGAGAGAGAGACATTCAAACAAGATACGATTGTCTAACACAACCCTATCTAATGCTACGTAGATGTTCATCTAGATTTTGTCTAACTTTCTCTATTGGTTGACCATCTGGCTCAAATCTAGCATCCTTGTGAAATCATGGAATTCTTCAGAATTTCAAATCCTCTTTTCCATGAAACATCTCTTTGGATATTCGCCATTTTTTTGAAAGTCAATTTTGGAGATTTTCCAAAATTTTCTAATTTTTTTTGGAGGGGGTATTAAAATGAACCCTATTGAATATATTTGGGAGATTGATAAATCTAAGAAACTTGGTTGAAATTCAGTAAAATAATTTTTTTCTTTCATCAAAGAAGGTGAGTCATTTTAAAGATGGAACTTGGCATTGTGAAGGTGGTGACACTAAGTTTGACGTAGTTGTGAAAAGGAGATGTACATTGTGTTAAAAGGTATGTAAATATAATAATTTGATCATATAAGTCATTCATGGAGATATGTTGTAAGGTGATGTACTTCATGAAGGTGTGTGAAGACCCAATAGGTAGGTAGATTGTTTGAAGCTTAAGGTTGTGTTTTGAGGCCTAATCTAGGTATCTGACACTTGAGAACATGATATCAGTCTGTATGACAAATATGTTTTTGAGCCATTGATCCTATATGGTTATTCATGATATGAATACATAAATGTTTCCATAGGAGTGTTTTGGGGCCATGATCATGAAGTTAACATAGATCACAGAGGGTAGTTTTCTAAGTTTGAAGGTTAGAAATCTAGGTATGCACAATGAAATCATGAAGCATAAATAATTATTGTAGACTTCTCTTTAAATCTTTAACATGTAGCATTGAGTGTTTCTTGTGCATAATGAGTCATGGCATATGGTGTATTGTCCTAGTTTGCATATATTGAAGAAGATAGTTATCACAAAGGCATGTAAGTATAGTTCCAGTTGATAGTATGATGCAAGGTAAGTGTCATAATGAGTTTTGTGTCATGGTGCCATATGAATCATGAAGAAGGTAGATTGATCTGAGATATCATTTTAATAGTGCATGAATGATCCTTTTTCTACCATGGTTGTCTAGATTGTTCCCTTGGAACAATTTTATTGGTTACAAGATTGGTCTATCTTAATGAAGTTTTTATTATTATTTGCGTGGCTCAATAGTAGATTATGGACATAGGGGGAGATTTTTGGATTTGTGAGTTGATGATTCAAGGTATGCAAAGTCTATTTTATTGGTATGTTCATTCTATATAAGGTTTAAGGTACACTTGTTGAGTATATACTATGAGAAAATAATGAATCCCTTGTCCTATTTTGAGAAGGCATGTATCAGTTATGTCAAGAGCCATTAAGTGAGGATTATATAATCACAATTGGTATCAGTATAAAGGATTCAAGAACTAAGAGGGATCTAAGTAGGCATTTCATTAGTTATAGGATAATGTGAGTTCATCTAAGAAGATATGAATAATCATGAAGATAAATTGAAGAGTGTTGACTAAGCTGGAAGTATTGATTGGTGCATCAGAGGTAATCAAAAGTTGTTTTTTTCTAATCAATTGATAGAAGTGGTAGTTAATCCTTATTCATGTTGAAGATTTAGTATTGGTTTTAATTAGTGTCAAGAATATGGTAGTTTATCATGTCATGAGTTGAGAAGTTACATTGGTAACAGTCATATGTTGAGAAGGGTAATCAATGTTTGAGTGATTTTTCATGTCAAATGTGAGTTGTATTGAGTTCATCTTAAGAAGGTATGCATTGAGTAAGGGGTAGTTTTCTTATATTTTGTGTTGATCCTTTGCTACAAGAAGAAATTATTTCGGATGTTGTAGTATGGTATGTTCTTGGTTTGATGTCAAAAGAGGAGAATAAATTTGTTATAGGTATATCCTTTAATGTCAAAGGGGGAGAATGTTCAAAAAGGGAGAGTATGTTCCCCTAATTCTTCATATTCTATGTGTTGATATTTTAGTAATGGTATGATCATGTAAGAGAATGTTTTTGGTATCATGTAGCTCTAAGTTATGAAGTTGTTTATAATAGATTTTCATGGTATTAAGGTGAGTATTTTGGTCAATTATTGGTATCAAACAATTGGTGTTAGTAGTTCATCATTAAAGTTCAGCTCAAGATGGAAATTTGTTGAATATCCTTTGTCATTTATGTTAAAAGGGGGAGAATGGGTAGATGAAAAAGTAAGTATCTTTTTAAATTGATTTCAATTTGTAGTATGTTTTCCATCTATGTGTTTACCATCAATGACAAAGGGGGAGATTGTTGAAGATTTTTCATACATGTCTAAGAAGTTAATTGCAGAGTATGTTAGTCAAGTCAAGTATGTGTCTTGTTGATGCTAAAGAATGTTGTGGGGATTTTTTAATGAGTTTTAATTGATGTCAAATAATCCCACATGGTGATGTTAAGGTCTGCATGGTTAATTTCACTTGTTTGTACGGTCATTTGGAATACTGAGAGAGATAATTTGAATACATTGTAAAGACAAATAGATATTGTGATAAGGTATGAGAATGGTAACTTGATGAAATGAGTGGATAGAGGTATGTAAAGTTTGTTTTAGAATGAGTACATGTTTAGAGTTATATGAAGGTCATTTTATACAATGAAGACCAAACAAGGTGGTGAAAGAATGGCCTAATGAGGTTGGTTGATCATTTTTAAGAGTAATAATGCAAATTTGAGCATGGTAAGAGTGTTGGAGATTTTTTTTTGGATGTTTTGAAAAGAAAAAATAGGTTAGTTTGAAGGATAAGGAAATATATTACATTTTCAGTCCTACTGAGTTCTCAAAAATGAAGAATCCCAACTCGAGGTGGACTTTGAGATGCTCATTGGCACGTGAAATAGATGCATGGAAGCATAATCTCTTTGGAAGAGATAGAGGGGTGTACTGGAAAATATTTCTTGGAATTATTTTTGAGTTTGAGGCCATATCCTTTATGAACAATTGTTAACAATAAAACATCTCAAAAACCCTTCAAAAACCCTAGCTTCAATTTGATAGGAGTATCTTGTTCAAATATTCCCATAATTGATTGGTTTTGAATTTTTTATTAATAGAGCATGTAGTGGAATCTCCCATATATCTCTAGGTGGTTTTTATTTGTTAGATGAGTGGAGCCCACAAAAAGGCTTATTTTTAAAGAATTTGTTGTAGTAGTCAAATTTTTTATTAGACATACTAAATAAATGGATTTTTGAGCATGTGTTTGACCCATGATACATTTATATGATGGTTTCTAGACAATGTTTCATTAATTAATTTTTCATACCATGTCAATATTGCATGACTAGTTTTGGGGAAGATTTGTCATTTTTAAGTATGCTTTGTTTAGTGTTGTTCTTGAGCCCTTATACCCCGAGTTGAAGAATATAATGCATTTGGTGATATTTATGAGGTCATGGAATATCCATATACAATTTTTATTTTTCATGGTTGAGTTTCTTAAGGGTGTTCAAGTTTCATTCTTAAAGACTAGTTTCTAGGCCAATTTGGTAGTCCTTATTCTCAAGAAGGTTTCATGGAAGGAATGGATGTTACAGAGCTATCCAAGCACGATTAAGGTTTGAATAGGTATTTGAAAAAGTGTGTGAAGTTGTCTTGAGTTTTGGATATGTTCATGGTTTCTTAATAAATTCAATTTTCATCATTGTGCTAGTAGACATGGTGCGTGTAGGTTTTTATGAGACCTAAATGAGAAAGAGACCTAATGGAGATATTACAGACCAAATAGATGATATATTGAAAGTATTTATTGTTTTTCCATAGGTTGTGTTGTCTTTGCATGGCTATCTTAATGTATATATGACTGACCTATGAAGTTTATGTTCTTGGGAGTAGTATATAAACAAGGAATAGTATGCCTATTTGAGTGGTTGAGAAGATATGAGTATGAGCAAGATATAAGGGATTGTGTGTAAGGTGTATGAGGTCCTAAAAACCATGAATAATCCATATATTTTTAATATATAAAGGTTTCCTAACTATGAAGGTAATTTCATCTATGTTTATGTGAAGGTGAAGAATATTAAGAGAAAGTAAACATGTCATGAAAGTTTGAGAGTGTTCAAGAGAAAATGAGCAGGGGTATGAAGATAAGTTGATGTTTGAGGATAAGATTGTGTGAAAGATTCCTAAGTACATGTTGATACATAATAGATAGAGATAATATAAATAATAAGAGAGCATATGAGTGAAGAAGAGAAAACAATTCCATCATCTGTTGAGATAGCAACAAGAAGAAGGTGAAAAATATTCGTAGGTGGCTAAGTTAGTGTTGAGTTTTCCTTGAAAGTTGGTGATTCTTAAAACCCTATGGGTTAGTGATCCTTGTGGAATTTTTTCTTCACTAAATTAGGGGGTTGTAGCCTCCTTACAATTTATTTCTTGATAAAGTCTAGTTTATGCTAGATAAATTAGGGGTCAGTGTTCTTTATGAAATTGGTGCTTCACCAAATCTTGATTTTTGTTATATATATGAAAATATCAATGGGTTTTCTCTCATTTTGGGTTTTCCCTCTAAAATGATGTGTTCATATTTTCTCTATTGTTTTATGTTCATGTTATGGTTGATATATTGCTTTGATGGTTTGCTTAACAAGTTAACATTACTTAATAATGGTGGCATGATGAACGATTGAAGTAAAATTTGTAAAATTTTATAAGGAAACTAATTCACCCCCCTCTCATTGATTGTGCTTCCAAAACTTAACACATTGATGTATTACAAAGGTTATAATTACAAAATTTTGAAGCCAAGATAAACTTATATTCATATCACATAAAATAAGAGAATATGCCACTAACAATGTGAGATCAAAGCTATATGACTTGACTATGAGAGGAGGACGATAAATATCACATTCTTCTTAGTATATTTGAGATATTGTAGGAACTTAAAAGTGCACTTATTAGGGGGAGTAGTGCTGGACACTAAAATATTACATACATGCCACTGATAAAAAAATTAGGAATACAAAGTGAATCAAAAATAAATTTGTGCCATATAAGTATTATCAAAATTAATAGTCGGTGAGGGTTGTGTGGTAGTAGCAGTACCAATCATAGCATAAAATATGTTATCATAAGAAGGTGGAGGTGATCAAATGTGGTAATATTTATTTACATCTAAGGTATATTTAAAGGTATCATGTTTTGGAAGTGGATCATTAAAGATTATGATATTTTCATTATCATTAGTAAGCTTGCATGGAGGTGGAGCATTATATTTAATAGTGCCAACTGATTTAATAAAAATATATTTTAAATATGATTTCAGATTAACTTCTATAACTAATGATATGAAAATGATGATATACAAAAATATACAAATTTTAATTACTCAAACAATGTGGAACTCTAAGTAAATGAGAAGGATAGATGACTTAGATAGTTTTCTGTGTGATTAGAAGACATTATTTTGTAGCAGTTGGATATGACTGGAAATAATGTTATAGTGAGGTATAAAAAGTTATGAGACTCTAGAATTTTTTGGATATGAGTGCCCATGGGAGGACAGGAGCGCCTAGGTGTTAGTATATAATCTAAGCCCTGGCATTGATGAACCCCATTTTGTTATGTTTAAGCTTTATTTAAAATCATACCATTTTGATATCATGATACACGGTGAACAACAATTACTCTTTATATTTAATACTTTACTATGATTATGAAGGAATTATTGCATATACTTGTGATGTTTTTATCTTGTTAATTCTTTTGCATAAATGGATTGAATGATATTTTTTATGAACATTAAATTCATTTTCAAAAGAGTTATATGTTTAGTTATCACAAAGCACATGAATTGATCAACACAATGGTGTAGGAATCTAATCTGATTAACATGGATATCAAATTAGAACATCCAAATCATCCAGGTCACCAATCTAAATTCCTCAAAACATTGGGGGAAATCATGTGCACATGCAGATAGCTTGGATCTCTTAGATCACAATTGGCAACACTACACTCTGAACATAAATCATCATCATCAATTCAATAGACATTCAAGCCACAAGAAGATGAAATATAACCAATAATTGAAGACACGTCTTTATTTTAGTTATCTTCAATTAGATAATTGATTTGAAGAATCTTCTATAGGTGATTAAATCCTTCCAAGGAGTCAATCACAGATTCTATCTTTAGTTGTCGAAAATATTTCAAGTTCAAACACTTTATGAATTGATCCCTCCATTAATTTATTTCCAAAAATAGTTATCATTTCTTAGTTAAAACATCAAGTTAAGGTTAGACATAGTCATTGGAATAACTAGATCTCATACAGAGACTAGGAATTCTCTAGTATAAAAGAGATGATGTAATTAGACTTAGGGGTTCAATCTTTTTATTGTACACGCATATTTTCCAATTCAATAAAGATCATAGATTTAGGAGAAAGTTTAGTTGTGTGAGTTTTAGTTCAAATCCTAATCGAAGGGTAGGAGTAAGGGCCACTCCTACCCAACGAAAAGGGGATTCACAATTATTTACTTTATGTATTCTTTATGAGTTGTATTTTTACAATTCATTACATTCTTGAATGAAATTCAGTTTTAATTAATAATGCTTAGTGAATTTTATGGTCAAGCTTTCAATTTCAATATTTCAATTCCAACATTTCATTTTGCTATCATGATCAGTTTGTTAGTTTATAGTTTTTATTATTAAAACACATGACGAGTTTACACTCCTACTATTCACTTTGTTACAAACATCCATGCACATCACCTTGGATTGATAAAATAACTTAATTAAAGTACAAGCATTGACGAAACTTGTCAATTTTTTGGGATTGTTTTTGGAGAATAATGGTGTTATCAAAGGTTATGGTGTTAGCCAGAGGTTTTTCTAATAAGTTTCCATTCAGAAATCTCATTTCCATAACTCTTTCTTTTACAAAGATTAGAATACCTTATAGTGACAATGAGAATCCTCTGATTTGGAGTATATGGAACACACATAATCAAGTTATGTACTAATAATTAGGGAACCATTTTTAATATGATAGGATTGTATGTTTAGACCTAGAGACCATAGAGGTAGATTCATTAGACTCAATCCTCAAAACCCCCCTGAAGATCAGCCTGTGGGATAACTTACTGACCAAGGAAGAATGGCTGATGAAGTACATAATCCCAATGGTGCAAATAATGGAAATCCTCCAAGCAGGGCATTTATCTACCCTATTGAATTAGATCCTAATGAAGAGGATCCTATGAAAAATATTTCCCCAATAATTCTTCCAAATTGTAGGGGATTAGTTTGAAGGGACCCTGATCAATTTATTTTTGAGTTTAAAGTTTTATGTCAAGCATATTACTACACTTCTGATAACCAAAAGCTTAAACTATTTCCCTCTACTCTGAAAGGTGCATCTATGAGGTGGTTTGTGGGTTTAGGGCCAAATGCCATTCATATCTGGGAAGAAATGGAACAAGCCTTCTTAGAAAAGTATCATGATTACTGTAGAGTGAGGGATAGGGAGGAAGAGGTCTTTTGAATTCAAAAAATGGAAGATGAAAGTGTAGAAGATTACCTAAAGCGGTTCCTTTTCCTACATAGAAGGTGTGGAACTGGTTTGGATATTAACCTTCTTAAAACTTTATTTTTGATAGGGTTGGATGAAGACACACAATAGGCATTCCACTTAATGGGAAAGGGAGATATGAACAAGTTAGAGTTCAAAGAAATTATTGACCTTTATAGGAATTATTCTCAAAATTTCCCCAATTTAAGAAAGAAAAAAGGGAAAATGGATAATGTGGATCTATCAAAATTAAGAAAATAAATTACAAAATTAAAAATGGGTCTCTTAATTCAACTCAACACTACTATGGATAGAGAAAGGGCTAGAAATAAATATCCCTTGTTCATTAACTACCCAATATTTAGAGCTAAACATGGACTTAAGGAGTGTCCTTTGGATAAGACATAAATTTGTCTTCTCTGTGAACTTAAGCATACCACATATCAATGTGGAATGTTTCCCTTGCTAAATATTCATTTAAAACAAAGAAAGCAAGAGGAATTTGAGTTGAACTATATGGCTCAGTGGCAAGGATGAAAATTTCAAGCCAGCCAAAATAAACCCTACATCTCAAGATCATATTGGAATCCAAATCAATGGAATTCACCATGGCCATACCCACCACCTTGGTTTCAATAATCCCCATAAGAATGGAGCCCACAGTATGCCCCACCAAATTATTATCAACAACCTTGGGTTGCACCTCCAAACATTCCACCATATCAACAACAGTGGAATGCACCTCAAGGGTCTGGACAACAATATTATAATCGAAGGAAATCACAAGTGATGGGTGTCATTATTCCCTTTATTTAATCAACTTTTTGTTGATGTCATATCAAACCAGGGGTGTGTCCAAAGCTATATGCAATAAGAGTACTTTAACTGATCTAGTAGTTGATGGTAACTATTTTTATATTTTCTGGGGGATCTCTTTAATGTATTAAGGACTTCTTGGTAAAACCTTATTCAAATCAAACTATGAAAAATTTCTGAAAATAAAACACACTGAAAGCTTGCTGAAAGGAAACACACCGTGCAAAAAGGAAACACACTTGCTGTTGGAAAATAAACACACTTTCTTTTGAAAGTAAACACTCAGATTAAAATTCTTGAAAACAATTGCAAGAAATATAAAGATTTATCTAAATACCTGTAGGCATAAGCATGTAATAGAATTTAACTGAAAGAACTAAAGCAATACAAAATTAATAGATCTAAGTTATTTGCTGAAGAAATATAAATACCAAATAAATGAATATCTTGGTCCTTGGGGGAGTGGGCCCTTGCTCCTCCTTGAATAAGGATTTTAACAACTTAGAATTCTCTCAAATCAGAATGGCTTTTTTATTGATGAAAACATTCAGTATTACAAAACATACTGGATCTGGATACTTAATCTATTTCTCTTCTTTGTTCTATATCTCTAATTCCAATTATATTCTAATGCAGGTCTGCATTTATATACATTTTACAATCCTAGCTATCTTCAATGATTCTGATGAAATTGAATCATGCCCAGAATAGATGCTGAGTTTGATGGTGGTTGATCAGACAGCTGTAGGATAACTCTTCCTGGATCTATGCTCAGAAATCTTCTCATCCTTCATGATTGTAGATGTAAAATTTCTGGATGTGGTTTAAAATAGATAACTCCCATCGGTTCCAGAACTTTGGAGAAGTTCTAGAACCATAGGAAATTGTTAAGAACCAAAACCTGTAAGAGTTCTGGAGTTATCACCAGGAGTTCCAGAACAAAGTCTGAAAATTCCGGAGCTAAATTTTGGAGATCTGGAACTAAGTCCAAAAGTTCCGGAACTAAATGATGACTATGTGATAGAGTTCCGAAACTAGCTTGGAAGTTCCAAAACTAAGTTGTGTAGGATCACACGCTATCAAAAACATATTGAATGCCACCTGCTTCATTTCCTCGACTGATTAGACCTGCTTTATTATAAAACTGAATTTAAACACACACTATGTTAGGAATTTTAGATTTTTTAACATTAGGATCACAATCAATCAAAAGATAGACAGTTACATCCTGACTCATATAAGATCAACTAAAAGTCACACAATGCAATCAAACTTAATCAACAGGAGAGTATGATGAGATCATATATTATACATTAATTGGACATATACTGGCCTCATCATTTCTCCAAAAATTACTTGTTTTCAATTCCCTTTACAAACTCATTCTTCAAAAGTGGGATCATATGTTATGCATTCCATTTTATTTCTCAGATCAAATGGTTGATACTGAATTTTCCAATGCTTAAGCTCAAATGTACTGTACCTAGCTCGTTTTTTTATTTTCCTGTCCCATTTTTCAAATTCGGTAGGGTCTTGAGGTTCTATGTTCTGCCAAGGAGACATGGGGTGAGAAGTAGAGGTGGCATCATTCGCATTCGCATCCATATTTGGCCTTAGGTTTCATTGACTTGGGGAATTATGGTGCATAATGCTTTGGCCCTCTCTAAACTCCATATTAGATTTTTAGGGTAAATTACTTCCCTTATTTTCAAAGCAACAGTAAGATGTTCCCACCTTTTTGATAATCCTTCATAAATATCTTCAAATTTTTCCTCCTCATAGGAGGTGAAGGCATCAATACTCTTTTGCATAATAGTAGGGTAATGTGTCTTGAATCTCTTATCAAAGGCGTGAGTTTTGAAATGTGTGAGGAAGGTAGAAGGTTTACCATAACGAGCTCTCATGCAGAGGCCTATTGAGTTGGCTTTCAATAAAAATTTAGATTCTCTTTCCTTCCATGCAATTTGGTTTTGCAAAAGAGATACAAATGCATTGAGCTGACTCTCCCTACATATAAGTTAATCATAAATCTTGTGTTTTTCTATAGCATATAATTGTAAAGATAAAATTCACATAGGATATTTTTCTGTTCAGGGTTGGATAGAGAGTAAGCTACCATGAATTCATATTCATCTTGTAATTCATGTGGAAGCCCACATGCAATTCTTAACAACTACCAGTGAATGAACTGCTCTTCCAAAAACACACTATATGCAGGAGAAGGTCTCCTGCAGGTAAGAAATTTCTCACTCATAATCTAGACCATATGAATTTTGGCAAGACATTTATATTTATTTCCTTCCTCCTTATAAAATTTTTCTTCCCATTACTTTCTTTCCTTCATCTCTTCCTCCATATTGGTATTTAATTCCTCATTTTATGTTTTGGCTTCTCTGAGATCTCTAAAAATATCATCCCATTGTTGTTTCAGTGGAAAATATGTCAACTCAGTTTGTGCAGAGGCTGTGGACATAGAACTCTATTTTCTTGAAGTCTGGAACTCTTCCTCTTTTTCTATTAGTTGCTTCTTGGTTGCTGATAATTCTTCAGTTCTAGATGCAAGATGAGTTATGAGCTCATCAATGAGCGTTTTCCTTTGTTCCAATTTAAGTTTGAGGAAGTCCAATTCCTCATATTTTTCTCTGATAATAAGCTCTGCTCTGGACAAGAACAGAGCCTGTTTAACTTGTTGTGTTTCCTCTTCCTCTGAAATTATTTGAGGAGTTTGGAATTCTTCCTCTATTAAAGGAAAATTTCCTTTTCTTATCCTAGATGCCAATTATTCTTCTTCATGTGGAATTGCTGAAGGTTCAGCCAACTCTTGAAAATCTTGATCATCAAATCTCTCTTCTCCTATGTCCATTTCAATATGACTTGGCTCAGGTGGAGTCATGGCCATGCTGCCCAAAATGTCAGCAACTTCCTCTTCCATCCTTTCCTTCTCACTCCTTACTTCTGGAGTTCCCCTTGACCTCTTATGACTTTGTTTTATTTAGGGAAGTTCAATATGCCCAGTAGTGAATTTCCCTCTAGAACTTCTTTTACTGTTCTTTTTGGTTCTTACGTGGGTGAGCTATCACTGTCAGAGACAGATATTGGTTCTTTTGAAGCTGTTGTGGAAGATGGAATTTCCTTCATAGTACAGAAGGCTCTGCATTTTTTATCTTTCTCACCGACCTTCTTTTCCTTGGTATGTTTTCTCTTTCCACTTCCCTCTGTTCTTCTACAGGGGCATCAATTTCCATATTAGCTAAAGGAGAGAATGGGGATGGAATTTCCCTTCTAACAATATTAGGGTTTTTATTGAACTTGCCAAGAAACTTGTCCCAAATTTCTTCTCTTTTCTTTTTTGACAAGAAATGGTGCTGGCATATTAAGTGAATTAGACCATGATGTCTAATTGTTACAAAACCCCAGGAATATCTCTGAGCCATGGTATGAATGAAATAAAAAAGAAACCCCATGAGATTTATTATGTATTCAGGGTTGGTGGCTCCATACTTCAAATATATGAGCATTTTTAAGACCTCTTTTCCCACAGACCCAAACTAACCATCACAAGTTAAATATTTTACTATCCAGAATGCTACTCTATCAAAGGGTTTGGGAAAACTGGCCCTTCTGACCCCTTTTATGATTTTCTTTGTATTATAGATATACTAGGGTTCAACTTCTTCTTCTTATAGCAAGACTTCTACCTGTTCTTTCAAAGTACCCTTTACAGGTTGTGGGACATGAAAAATTGGTATTCCAAACACATTACTTACAGTATTTATAGAGAAAGGAATAAATGCATTTCTTACTTTTGTTCTAGACTATTCTAGATTTATGATGAATTATCTTAACAATTCATCACTATACCTTAAAAATTTCTTCAGGAATTCAAGCCATCCTGCATGCTCAAATATGGATGCTACTTCTTTGCTGCGAGCATCTAGAAATCATCCTCTGGTTCTGATTTCTTCTTAATCCCCATATCCGCTTGAGTTCTTTCTTCCTTGATTTCATATCAATTGGTTATAAGCCTTCTCTTTAGCTGCTGAACTAATGGCTTGGCTGCGGAACCTTAGTTCTTAGCTATGGAACGTCTGAATTCTCTATTCTTTACTATGGAATACCAACTCAATCCACTGATCCTTCCTCAAGATACTTTTGCAATCTTTATCTCACTTGATGTTTGCAATAATGATTACTAATGATAACCATGCCACCACTTATTCCATCCAAATCAATATCATGATTACACACTTGTAATCATAATGTATAAATAGATGACTCATCATACCTACTTTTTAAATTAAGTCACATCACACATGAAAACATTTAATCAACCCTAAATAAGTTAAAAGAAATAGTTACCGTCCTTGATGATGTAAGCCTTTTGCTATGATGACTTGCCATTCCTACAAGTGGAACAAAACATGATTAGATAAGATAGTTGGAATTCAAAATAATTCCTTTATTTGAACTAGCCAAAAAGAGGTCAACTGCCATTTGCTAGTTTTTAATTAACCTTGAGAGAATTTTTTATTTATATATATATATATATATATATATATAATTTTTTGGGGAAGAAGATGCCATTTTCTGGTTTTCATCTTCTTCCCTTTATTTTAGATCTATCATCTGATTATTTGATCATTTTGGAAGAACTAATTTCTTCCATATGATCAAATTCTTTGTCTGCTTCAATCTTCCTCAAAAATTCATTCTTAGTGGGATGCTTCCTATAGAGTTTCAGCCTATGTCCATTGACTAAGAGTGTTCTGCTGCTACCATCAATGGGAAGTAACTGAATAGAACCATTGTCAAAAATTTGATCAATCTGATAAGGTCCCAACCATCTTGTTCTCAATTTTCCCTTGAACTATTGGTACTTAGAGTCAAACAGTAATGCCCAGTCTCCTACTTTGAATTGTTTTTTCTTGATATGTATGTCATGTGATTGCTTCCTTTGCTCTTGAATCATCTCTATCTACTGAAGTGCTTCCATCCTTAATTCATCCAACTCATTGAGTTGAAGGATTCTTTCCTTTTAGGTTGCATTTAATTCAATTCCCACCTTCACTGCTGTCCTCAATGTATGAAGTTCAAATTCTATAGGAAACAAGGGATTTTTCCCATAGACTAATTCATATGGTGAAAACATTGTTATAGTTTTCCAAGTTGTACTATACACCCAGACAACTTCAAGTAGTCTCTTTATCCAATCTTTTCTCCCAGCTTCAACCATTTTGGTAAGGATGTTCTCTTATTCTCTATTTGTTACTTCAGCTTATCAATTTGACTGTGGATGGTAAGGATATGACTTCCTATGATTGATTTGGTAATACCTTGTGAAAGCTTAGATCATATTAGACATGTATTGTGGTCCCTGATCTGAAACTATGCTCCTTGGTGCTCCAAACTTGATCATAATTATGTTCCAAAGGAAATCAGCAACTGCTTCCTCAGTGGCATTTTTCAATGCCTGCACTTCTACCCATTTTGTCACATAGTCAGTACATACAAGAATATATTATTTCCCTTGTGAAGGAGGATTAAAGGGACCAACAAAATCTAATCCCCATCTCTCAAATGGTTCAACCATAACTTGAGGGTGAAGAGGCATTTCATTGGTGAAAATTGGTTGTCCCATCCATTGACAAGGATCACACCTCTTGATATATCTTTTCACATCCTTGTACAGAGATGACCAATAATAACAAGTGCCAAGTATCTTATGAGTTGTTCTTTTTACTGAATAATGTCCTCCACTTGGTTCATCATGACATGCTCTAAGGATGTCAAATATTTCATCCTCTCTTACACACCTGCGTAAGACAAAATCAGGGCCACACTTAAATAGAATTCCATTTAACCATTTGAATTGTGCACTGGTTTTAATTAACTTCTTTATTTTTTTCTTAGTGAAAGGAGGAAACTTCCCTTTTGCAAGATAATTTTCCATATCAGCAAACCATGGTGTACTTGCTGAGACTGAAAATAGTTGTTCATCTGGAAAGTTATTCTTGACTGGATCTTGTTCCCCTGTGGTGGTTAGTCTTGACAAAAAATCAGCCACCACATTAGATTTACCTGGATTTTCCACAATGGTAATATCAAATTCTTGCAAAAGTAATAACCATCTAATGACTCTTCCTCCAACCACTGGTTTGTTCATTAAATACTTAATTACTAAATGATCTATGTGTACAAATATCTTGTACCCTATAATATAATGTCTGAATTTATTGATTGCATAAATTACAACAAGAAATTCCTTTTCAGTGGTCGTGTAATTCTTTTTAGTGGGAGTAAGATTATTGCTAAGATAGTAAATGGCATACATCTTTCCTCCTTCATCTTTTTGTCCCAATACTGCACCAATGGAATAATTTGAGGCATCTATTTGGATATGAAATGGATTTTCCCAATTAGGACCTCTCAATATTGGGGCACTGATTAATTTATTTTTAATTTCTTCAAAAGCATGTTGGCACTTTTCATCCCAAATAAATTCACAGTACTTTCTTAGCAAATTAAACATGGGGGAAACTATTTTACTAAAATATTTTATAAAGCATCTATAGTACCCAACATGTCCTAGAAATGATTTGATATCAGTGGGAGTCTAAGGGACATGTAAATTTGAAATGATACTAATTTTCTTTTGATCCACCTAAATTCATTTTTGTGAAATATGGTGTCCTAATACAATTCCCTCATCCACCATCATCAACCATTTTTCATCACTAAGAGACAGGTTGTGTTGTTCAAATCTTGTTAACACTCTGTCCAAATTTCTCAAAGCATCTTCAAATGTATCTCCATGTACAGTGAAGTCATCCATATATACTTCAACACAATCATTTGTTAGATGAACAAAAATTTCAAGTACAGCTCTTTAGAAAGTTACGGGAGCATTGCATAAACCTAATGGTAACACTCTATAGGCAAAGGTTCCCCATGGACATGTAAATGTAGTTTTGTCTTGATTCTCAACAGTAACTCTGATTTGATTATACCCACTAAAGCCATCCAAGAAAGAAAAGTATTGTTTACCTGAAAGGTTATCTAGGACTTGAGATATGAATGGTAAGGGAAAATAATCTCTCATTATGGCTTTGTTTAGTTCCCTATAGTCAACACATATTCTCCATTTTCTGTTCTTTTTGGGAACAATTACAAGAGGATATACCCACTAACTATCTGAGATAGGGTAGATAAAACCTACTTGTAATAGTTTTTCAATTTCTTGTATGACTATATCCCTTAAAGCTGGGTTAATCCTTCTTTGAGGCTGCCTAACTATTTTAGTGTTTTCAGTATAGATGTGAAGAGTGTAGATACTTGGATGAATCCCCTTCATATATTTGTAATCCTAAGAAAAATATTTAGTATTATTTTTTAGAATATCAAACAATTTAGCTTCTTCATCCTCTTTCAACCAACTATTGATGTTTAAAGCTTTTCCTAGTTGAATTTCAACATGCTTGGTTCCAATATATGATGAACTGATTTTTGGAAAGGGTTTCATTAAATTATTTAATGGACATGCATGTGGTAACAAAATTTGGTATGTAGCAACATCTCTAAAATTTTCTTGAGACAGAATATTGGAAAAAGGACAGTAATGCGAATTATGATACTTATCTCTTTGCAGGCCAAATTCCTCATCACTGCTACTTTCCAGAAATTCTTCACCACTTCCTGATGTACTTGAAAGTGAAGCTGCTGATTCATCCTCTCCCCATGATAAATCTCATTCCTCTAGATTGAAATCACTTTCAATCAAAGAGAACTTCCATTTTCATGGTTCCATAACTATAGCCGTATGTTCCGAAACTAGGTTTATGGGTTCTGAAACTAAGTTTGCGGTTTCTGGAACTATTTTTGATTACACTGAAGACAACAGGTTCTCATCCAATGGTGGATTAATCATCTCTTATAATTCTCTTACATGATCCTGTAATGTGATCATAGCCAAAGAAGAAAGATTTTTCTTATTATTTTCAGGAGAATCAACCCAAAATTGTTCATGACTGTCAATAAAAGGTTGTGCGGTAGGATATAAGGAAATTTCTTAAGATTTCTTACCATTCGAGATTGTCATATCACCTAACCTACAATATATCAAAACAGAAAATGTAGCTAATCATGGTCTGCCCAAAATAATGGGATAACCCAATGTTTTACATTTCGGCTACAATATAAGAAAGTCAACTGGATATTCCCATGACTCTACCTTCACCACTGCGTCTTCAATAATTCCTTCTAGTTTTGCTATAGAATGATATGCCATATGTAATATGGTATTATTAGGTTGTATACCCGTTAATGGTAATGTTTTTAGAGTAACCACTATCATTACATTGATAGCAGCTCCCAAATCTATCAAAACATTATGTACAACCTTATTTCCTATAAAGACAAAAATAGCGGGACTTCCAGGATCTCCGTATTTGGGAAGTAATAGTTTTCCTGCTAATAAATTAGCAAGTTTCCCATCTACTTTGATAGTCTTGGGATATTGTCTCTTTCTTCTAGGATTTTTCATGCATAATATTTTGATCAATTTGTTCAATTCTAGAATATCTTTAATTGCTTGTAACAATGGTATTTCAATATTCAGTTTCCTTAATTCCTAAACCAATTCAGAATCCTTGATTTCTATATCTTCTTTGAATCTCTCAGGAAATGGAGTCTCAGTAGTGTTGCTATCTGGCTCCTTTTCTTTTTTTTATATATCCTCTTTTGGAACAACAATACTAGGGTTCTCATTTTCTTCTGTCATTTCAGTTATTATAAGGGGTAGACTGTTAATTATTTTCCCAGATCTAGTTTGAATATCATTATAATCCATAACATGTAAATCAACTGATTTTTTAGGTTATGCTCCATAAAGATGAGTTGTCTATTTGTTTTTGGGGTTTTCTACTAGCTGTGCTAGAATTTGTGTTTGGACAACATTCTCAGTTTATGAGTTCTATGCAGGGGATCCCATGATGGCCTGTTGATTCTGATTTGGATATGTTCTTCCTTGGGAATAATTAGGTTTCCATCTATGTTGTGAGCAAGCATAAGGATTTCCTTGACCAGACCATGGTTGTTGATGTCCCTGAGCATACCAGGCTTGATTTGTATATCTTGAGGGTTCTAAGTTGGTTGAGGCACCCAAGGTGTTTTCCCCCAATTTTGTGGTACTGCCTGAGCAGCCCATGACATTGTCCATGGATTAGGAGCTGATCTTGGCATAAACTGTCCTTAGTTAGGTTGTCTTTGAACAAAATTCAATTCTTCAGTTGTAGATGAGGGACTAGTTTGTTTAAGCTGATTTTTAATGACAGGAAGCAAAGAACAAACATCACTATCATGTTCTTTAGATTCACAGATAAGACACATTTCTATTTTATCCAAAGGACAATCTCTTAATGCACGCTTCTTCCTACATCTAGGACAATACATAGCCAATGGTTCAGTTTTGGAATTTTCTTTAGCTTGTAATCCATCCATAGTAGAGGTTAATTACACTAATATGTCTATTTTAGATTTTACTAAATCATCCATTAGTTTATTCATATCTGGATTCAGACTTTTTATTGATTTTCCTTTTCTAGATCTACCTCTTGTTCTGGAATAATTTCTACAAATCTCTTTAATTCCATTCATTCTTATCTGATCAATATCTCCCCCTCCTATCAAGTTAAGGGATTCTCTAGATTCGTCATCCAAACCTTTGAGAAAAATGGTTTTACTTAATTCCTCTGTAAGCACAAATCCACATCTTTTGCTAACAAAGAGGAATATGTCTAAATAGTCTTCTATGTTTTTGTCCTCTTTCTACTTGATTTTGAAGAATTCTTCCTTCCTATTTCTCCCTCTGCAATAATCCTGGTATTTATCTAGGAAGGTAGTCTCCATTTGTGCCCAAGTGCTAATAGAGTTGGATGTTAATCCCATGAACCACATCATTTCTGCATCCTTCAAGGTGGATGGAAACAACTTGAGTTTTTGATTATCTATTTTATAATCACAGGTCTGACATAACACCTTGAATTAAAATAGAAATTGGTCAGGATCTTCACATGACATCCCTCTGAAAGTGGGTAAATGTGCAGGTGAGATATTTTTCATTGATGTGTTAATATCTCCCAATTGGATTGGATAGGTAATAGTCCTATCAGGTACTCCCTTAGCTTCTCATGCCATTTCAAAAATATTTTCTGAAGTTTCCTCCCAATCAATGTGGTAAGCTCTATACATTGGGGAAGGTGAAAAATCAGGAGTAGGAGGTTGAATACTTAATTGAGAATCAAAACTTACCCTTAATTGATCTTGGGTAATAAGCCTTCTCCTAAAATTTCCACTCCCTTCAGGTGATTGATCAAAGAATTCCAAAAATGGAAATTTTGTTTCTTGTCTGACAGGGGATGGTGGTGCCTCTAATTCTTGATCAATTTCCTTAGTTTGACTAGAGGATGCTATGAATTCTTGTGAAGATTTTTGGGAAGGAATCTACCATGTGAGTCTCTTGGTCTACTCATATATTTTTTGATGTAGTAGAGAAGATTCTTCAACTACTAGATGTATGCTTTTTTGCTCTTGGTAACACTTAATTCGAAAATTCCAACTGGTGTTCCCCATAAACGATGCCAAAAATGATGGGTGTCATTATTCCCTTCATTTAATAAACTTCTTGTTGATTTCATATCAAACCAGGTGTGAGTCCAAAGCTATATGCAACAAGAGTACATTAACTGATCTAGTAGTTGACGGTAACTATTTTTATATTTTTTGGGGGATCTCTTTAATGTCTTAAGGACTTCTTGGTAAAACATTATTCAAATCAAACTATGAAAACTTGCTAAAAATAAAACACACTGAAAGCTTGCTGAAAGGAAACACACTGTGTAAAACGGAAACACACTTGCTGTTGGAAAATAAACACACTTGCTTTTGAAAGTAAACACTCAAATTAAAATGCTTGAAAAAAATTTCAATAAATATAAATATTTATCTAAATACCTACAGGCACAAGTGTGCAATAGAATTTAACTGAAAGAACTAAAGCAATACAAAATTAATAGATCTAAGATATTTGCTGAAGAAATATAAATACCAAATAAATGAATATTCTGGTCCTTGGGGAGTGGGCCCTTGGTCCTCCTTGAATCAATATTTTAACAACTTAGAATTCTCTCAAATTAGAATAGCTATTTTATTGATGAAAACATTCAGTATTACAAAACGTACTGGATCTGGATATTTAATCTATTTCTCTTCTCTATATATTCTAATGTAGTTATGCATTTATATAAATTTTATAATATTAGTTGTCTTCAATGATTATGATAAAATCGAATCATTCCCAGAATAGATGATGAGTTGGATGGCAGTTGATTAGACAGCTATAGGATAACTCTTCCTGGATCTGCATTTAGAAATATTCTCATCCTTCATGATTGTAGATGTAAAATTTCTGGATGTGGTTTAAAATAGATAACTCCCATTGGTTCTGGAACTTTGGAGAAATTCCAAAACCATAGGAAATTGTAAAGAACCAAAACCTATGAGAGTTTCGGAGCTTTCACCAAGAGTTCTGAAACTAACTCTGAAAATTCCGGAACTAAATTCTGGAGTTTTGAAACTAAGTCTGAAAGTTCCGGAACTAAATGATGACTGTGTGATGGAGTTCCGGAACTATCTTGTAAGTTCTAAAACTAAGTTGTGTAGGATTATATGCTATCAAAAACATACTAAACGCCACCTACTTCATTTCCTCTACTGATTGGACCTACTTTATTACAAAATTGAATTTAAACACACACTATGTTAGGAATTTCAGATTTTTTAACATTAGGATCGCAATCAATCAAAAGATAGATAGTTACATCCTAAATCATATCAGATCAAATAAAATTCACACAATGAAATCAAAATTAATCAAAAGGAGAGTATGATGAGATCATATATTATACATTAATTGGATATATACTGGCCTCATCAACAAGGTCAACAAGCCTTGTTGGTTAGATCTAGTAATGCTAGCCAACCTGAATAGTCTTCCCAGCCATAGATACCTACACAAACTGTGGCCAATCCTAAGAATGTAAGGAAGAGCAATCCATCATATATAGTGGAAATAAAGAAAAACACTACAGTGAATTCACTGGATTGCAAGAATATATTGTTACATTTAGGAAAGGTTGCATCAAAACCTTCCTCTCCTATTAATGGCGATATTACTAAAGAAAATTAAGAACCACAGAAAATATAGCCTATTATTGTTGAAGAAACTCATCAAATATACATTGACATTCCATTCCCATCTAGGCTCTCTAAGAAACAAAATACCATAGTTTTCGAAATCCAGAGTCAGAGTTAATCCAAGGATTGAGGATGCTAAGTATTGGCATTCCCCTGTTGTAATATCTTAAATAAATCCCTAAACTAAGTAAAAAAATTAAAGAGTTTTGTTTCAAAACTCCAAGGAGGAGGAGTTAACCCAATACCATTCACATTGATGGGAAACTTGCTAGCATTTTAGAAGGAAATAATCCTCCTCCTAAGTATGGAGATCTTAGAAGTCCCATCGTAATGGTCTGCATAGTAAATGTTCATATTTGTAATGTCCCTATTGATTAAGGAGCTTCCATAAATGTCATGACTATAGACACTCTATCCACACTAGCAATACCTAAACCACAGTCCACACATATAGTCTTCCAAATGGAAGACCAGTTAGTAAATAAACCCAAGGGAATAATAGAGGATGTTAAAATTACAATCGTATCCTAGGACTATGTAGTATAATTCATGATATTCAAAACAAAGAATAGAAAAATTGGTTACCTCATAATCCTAGGACACCTTTGGTTGGCTACATCTATTTCCCTTATAGAGTACAGGACAGGAAACATGGTCATCACCAATCGTCAAGATTTAAAGAAATTGTCATTATACCTTGTAGCCAAACCATTTTCTACAGACAAAAAACATTGGTCTAAGGATGAATCTGATGATTCTGAAGATATCATCTCGTCTCTTACCATGGTAGTAATTCAAGAACATTCATATCAGATTCAATGTGACTACCATGACCTAGGTGTTGTATATAGCCTAAGTCTTGTGCCTGAGTCCTGCACTAGGTTCAATTCAATTTTTTCACTTAAAACATTAACTGATTCTTGTTATAGTCACGTGTTACAACTTATTGATATAAAGAATTATTTTATGAATGAGGATAACATGCCTATTATTTTTCCTTTCACGAATAACATAGATCTAACAAAGTGCATCTTCTAAAACATAAAATATGTGCACAGATTACTACTGCATATACTTCCATTAAACACGTGTTTAAGGAATTATCCCATGGTAAATTCAATTCATCCTGACACAATATAATTGCATGTTCTTCTAGGAAATACATAGACAATAAACATTTAGCTAACTGATCAAGAGGAAAATACATTGTTCAAAATTCTCTACTCTCACCCCTAAGCCTTTTCTTGGGAGTATAGTGATATGAAAGGTATACATCCTATAATCTATACACATCACATACACACCATGGAGGCCAGACAAGTTAGGAAACCTCAAATAAGGATAAACCCAACTCTGAGAGACATTGTGAAGACTGAGATTGAATAGATTTTAAATGTAGGATTTATTTACCCAATCTCAGATAGTCATTAGGGTTCTCCTTTGGTAATAGTCCCCAAATAGAATGGAAAATGTAGAGTTTGCATTGATTATAGATAATTTAACAAATCCACTCATAGGAATTACTTTCCATTTCCTTTTATTGATCTAGTATTATATAATTTGTCTAGTAAAAGGTACTTTTCATTTCTTGATGGATTTAGTGGATATAATAAGATAACAGTGGCTCCTGAAGACCAACATAAGACAATGCTCACATGTCTGTGGGGAACATTTCCTTACCAAGTGACACCTTTTGGGTTATGTAATTCCCCTTCCACTTTCTAAAGAGCCATGTTAGAAATGTTTTCTAATCTCACCCATGATTGTGTAGAAATCTACATGGATGTTTTATGGTCTATGGGGAAACATTCCAAGAGGAATTCAATAATCTAGATAAATTTTTTGCTCACTGTGAAAAAAAATAGCTAACCCTGAATTATGAGAAATGTTTATTCATGATGGAGCAAGATATAGTTTTAAGCCATCTTGTTTCAATAGAGGGAATTAAGGTTGATCCAGAAAAGGTGAGAATCATTGTAAAATTTCCATCACCCATCAATCAAATTGAGGTAAGAATTTTCCTTGGTCATGTTGTCTACTACTGTAGGTTCATATCATATTTTAGTAAAATTGCTTCTCCATTATTTTCTCTTCTAACTAAGGATTATGAGTTTGAATGGACAGAAGCGTGCCAAAAAGATTTTGATACAATTAAGGACAAACTGATGAGTACATCAGTGTTGAGAGGACCTAATTGGAAGTTTCCCTTCCACATCTACGAAGATACCTCAAATGAAGCAGTAGTTGTTTTCCTGAGACAGTAAGAGGAGGGAAACCCATGCATGCACTTTATTATATTAGAAAAAATATTTCCCCTTCTGAGAGGAATTACACAACTGAGAAATAATTTCTAGCAATAGTATATGCAATAAAATTTTTTAGAAATTATATTACAAGATATGAAGTGATTATACATACTAACCACTCTTCCATTGAATATATAATAAATAAACCTTTAGTTCATGGGATAATTTTTAGGTGGTTGTTGCTACTACAGGATTTGAATAATAAAATAATTGATAAACCAGGGAAATACAATGTTGTAGTTGACATTATTTCCAAGATTACCACTTCTGAAGAAGATGAAAAATTCAATGATAACTTTCCAGATGAGAATTTTTATTCACTTTCCACTACCTCTCCTTTGTATGCAGACATGGCTAATTACTTAGCCACAGGGAAGTTTCCAAAACATTTCACACCAAACCAAAAGAAGTAATTAATAAATAGAGCATAATGTATACATGGTTGAATGGAATCATTTTTAAATGTGGTCTTGATTATGTATTATGCAGGTGTGTATTTGGAAATGAATTATTTGACATACTTAGAGTATGTCATGATGAACCATTGGGAGGACACTATTCGGTGTAAAGAACCATCCATAAGATTCTTGGATTTGGTTACTATTGGTCACCCTTATTTAGGGATGTCAATAAGTATGTATGGAGATGTGATCAATGCCAGAGAATGTGGAAACCAAAATTTGCATCAAAAATTACCCCTCAACCATAAATTGTCCTAGAACCATTTGAGAAATGGCGACTAGATTTCATTGGGCCATTCGACCCAACTTCCCAAGGTAAGGAATGCATCTTGTTTTTTACTAATTATGTGACTAAATGGGTTGAAGTGTAGGAACTGACACATGCAAGAGATAAGAAGGTTACAAAATTTTCTATGATTTTATATTTTAAATTTTTGGAGCATCGAGATCATTTGTGTCACACCAAGGGCCACAATTCATGTCGGGAGTAATTAGCTCTTTTGTGGAGACATATCAATAGAGGCACAAGAATTCATCTCCCTATCACCCACAATCAAATGGAAAATTATAGGTGACCAACAAAGAATTAGAGAACATACTCATGAAGACTATATACATCTCAAGAAATAATTGGACAGAAAAATCACCAGAAGTAGTGTGGGCTTACAACATTACATGGAAAACAACAAAGAGGTTTACATCATATGAATTATTCTATGGTAATAAATCAATATTTACCATAGAGTTTGAAATCCAAACATTAAAACAACATTTGAGGTGGGAATTGAATTGACAGAAGCACAACAGGAAATAATTTTCCAATTAAATGAACTGGATGAGATTAAGCTTTAGGCACAACACCATACTGAGATCATCCAACAACAAAGGAAACTTTGACATGACAAATAGATTAAGCCAAGGAAATTTTAGAAAGGATATTGGGCCTTATTATTTTATTCTAATTATAAAAACTACAGATGAGATGGATGGGCCCATATCAAACTACAGAAGTGTTTGAAAATGGGACAGTTCAATTGGTTTCAATTGATGGTGAAAGGAAGTAATGCTAGTTAATGGGCACAAAATTAGGGTGTACCATAAACAAACATCTCAGGAAGAGTTTTAAAGATAATTCAAGAAGATTCAGATCTCAGTTGTGTAGGAAAAGTCTCTTTACATATCACAATTCAAACTTGAGCAGCCATTTGCTAAAAATAAGAGGGGATGGTTGAAAACTAGAAATGGTGATACTCTCCCTCTAGAGCATTGGTTGAAAACCAAAAATGAAAACTAATACTTCATAAAAAGATAAAAATAAAATAAAATACTAAAGTAGAGGATCAAAAACCAGTAATGGCAGTCTTCTCTCCTGAATCTGATCAACAAAATAAAAAGAGACTATCACGTATGCATGGAGCATAACGTCATTTTGAAAGGTGGAAAAGATGTGAGGAGCTTCAAACTTGAAATAACAACAGAGATTTGATAAGATTTAATGTCAAGGTATGCACAATTGATTACTTCTAAATTAGGAAAGATTTAAATTTAAATTTTTGATTTTTTCCATCATGTTTAATGATTTCCATCTTTTCCCAAGTCACTTCGCATGCTCCCAAAATCTACATAAAATTTACAACCCACTAATTACCATCATGCTCACACATGTCCCATTACTCCCCTCATCACCTTAGGATTTTAGCACCACTTTCCAAATTTAGTCATATAGCTTGCATGTTAAGTTTGTTCAAAAATTTCTTTCCAACTTAGTCACTTAAATCCTATGTCATAACTTTCTTGCATTATCACCCTGAGACTCCTACATTACCAGCTCCGTGCCTTTCTATATTTTATTAAATTTCTCAAATATATCATAGGGCATAGACTATGACATGAACCCACTAATTCTGTTGATCTCTTCGTAGACACAAGGTCAGTGGAGGTCTTTAAGAATTCAGGATGGTTACATTTTCTGTTGGCATATGAAGATTTCAGCATCTCAATGTCTGAAGAATTTACACAGAACATTGAAGAGGGATACTCTGGTGTAAACAGTAAGTAAATTCCTTATTGGGCTCCTAAAATATTGGCGAAGTACAAGAATGTGCATGGGCGCGCAAGGCATAGTTAAGAAAGGGTACGCAAGGAGAAAGTGCGCAATACATGGTTCTAGGAGGGTTTAGCATAGCAAGTGGCACACGCACAAGACATAATACATGTTTCAAGACTTATCCATATTTGACACATCAGGAAAAACAAAAGAAAAGTGTGAACAGACTGTGCATGTGGAATGGATAAGGTGCCAGCCTAGCGATAGGTTGGCCTAAGAAGGAATATACCCTACGATGGAATTATTTAGAAGGCCATCATTGCAAAGAGTGGAGAGCTTAGACTTGAAGAAGCATGCTCCCATGAAGGACCACCCTGTAAACTTGGAAATATATCTACAAATTCCATGAAGGATTAATGATGTTGAGAAGGGATATAAATGCAAGCACCCGCCAGAGGAAAAAGAGAGAGAAGTTGAAGGAAGTGAAACCATGTAGGAATACTGTGAGAGCTCCATAAGCTGGGTAGGGATCTATAGGAAAAGGATGTAATAAGGGGATGGGATTGTAAATTTTCTCTTGAGAAATAATGATATAAATATAGCTATAATGTATGACTTCATTCTACACATCTGTGATAATCTGTAATGAATCCAATGAATATAATGAGGCTACTAAACTTGATTCAATATGTTTATTAATGACTCTGGTCCATGTTTATAGCTTATAGTTCTGATCCATGAATGTTTATAGAATGAATATAAATCCTTATGCATTACCTTTCTGTTTTGGTTCCTTTCTATAATCTGTTAAGTGTCATTCAGTCTGGGATGACTACATTTGTCTAGAATCCGTTCTGATTTCTATGATAAATGTATGTCTCATCCCCACTCACTCTATTTAAGCTCATATCATAGATGATGTTTCCCACTTAACTCACATAAAAGAGAGACTCTGCACCTGAATGTGCCTTAGGTGAGTGCCCAGCGCCTACTGGATGATAGGCCAGTGTGCATGGGATTACCTTGTTCTTGATGGGTGTAAAAATGGCTACATCTTGGTTCTGTTGCCAAGACATCTTTTCAAAGTTGTAATGGGAAATAACATACATCATGATTTGTGTAATGAGTGATGAGAGAATGCCTAACTATGGAAAGTATTGAATCATGGTTCAAGAGTACGGAGGAAGAATTCACTCAGAGATTCAACACTTGGCCTGAGTTTGATGCATGCAGATGGGTAGAAGAGACCCTCTACCATGAGTTGTATGAAAATTTATTTTGTTGCTTTCTAGTAGAGCTGTATGAATGGATCTTAGCATATGCATCCAGATCAAGCTAGTATTATAGATCACGCGTGTGGACCCAAAAAGAGTACCAGAGGCTGCTAGATGTAGATCTGACATGGAATTGTGTTGTGGATCATTGGTGGAAAGGAGTACTAGCTAGCTACATTTTGGAATACACTATTTCTACATATTCTTGTCTGGAAGTCACTGATTTTGAGTTTTTGTGGGAGCCCAGAGGATCATTTCTACGTGTTATTCCTCTAGCGATGAAGATATTGATCATTATCTTGAGTTTAAAGGCATTTCTGATGTCTGGCTACACCTTCCTAAGTGTTGGGTGAGGAAGTTAGGGTGGAGGAAGATGCCAAAAATTGTGACTAAGAAAGAAAGGGAGGAGAGACGACTCAAGTATAGTGAAGCACATGAAAGGGAGATTTCTAGATAATGTGAGGTTGTAAGTGTGATGGATATATGGAGGTAAACATTGCGGAAAGGAGTTTAGGTTCACGTAGAGAGCATGGAACTTGAGAATTATGTGCTACCCCATCTCAACAAGTGCGGGAGAGAGACCCATTTGGCTTCTGATGAGAGTTCATCACGCGAAGAGAGAAGAATCATTGGCATGCATCTGAACCCACCTAATGACCAAACCTTGGTGCTGGGTTTTCAAAATTAGAGGAGTGTTGTTAACACAATTGGTATCAGTGGGAGTGACCGATTGAAACCTAAGACGTATAATTTCTTGTTTGAAACTTCTATGGTTGCACACTCTATTCCATTATTTGGAGGAATTTTTTAGAAAGGAGTAAATACGCAAGGTTTGGGTAACATGTCAGGGAGGGGCGCGGGGCATACATCTTATAGTGGAATGATCTCATAAACCATTGGAACATAGTTCAACAGGATGTTGGGGACACTAGGTGTGACCACTTCAGGCTCATTATTGGTCGTAGGAGGATCTGGTGGTGGAACTGGTGGATCAAGAGGCACAAGACCTGGTGGATCCAGTGGATCTAGTAGAGGAAACACCAGAGGAAATAAAGGATCTAAACTAGGAGGATAGGGGCCTCAGCCACCTCCTCAAGTAATCTTTGAAATGAATTTATAATTTCTAGACTACCATGGCATAGAGGATGTTGTGGATCATGTTCAAAAGTGTGAGTTTTTATGGTGCGCAAAGGGGATCACAACCCCAAAACAGAAGGCCAATAAATTTGTAATGACATTGCAAGGGCATGCACATAGCTGGTATAGGAAGTATGACCCCCATCACACAATGGTAGATTACACTACGTTGAAAAATTCCTTCCTAGTAGAATTCCATGTCCTCGAGTTAGAATAGAAGAGCATCAGTGCCCTCAAGGAGATTCAGCAGGGAATGGTGGAGAGTGTGCAGGAGTATGACGCATGGTTTAAGACTCTCTTGTCAAAATTGTCATATGACATTCACCCTTCATAGCATGCTCAATGGTTTCTTAGAGATTTGATAACACCATTTAGAAGATATTTATCTCATAAGACTTTCAAAGACCCACGCGAGGTGTTAGAAGCTACTTTGTGTGCCAAAGTTGTTGGATGTGTTGATAATGGTGTTAGCCCATTCCTGGAAGCTCAAATCATTGTTATGGCTAAGCATCTGGAAAATTTATCTATAAACTCATCTCATGAAACTCATAATGGAATGTGGTGTACAGATTGTGAAGTAGAGGGGCATGCCAATGATAGTTTCCCCCGGAAGACAATACACGCCATAGTGGTAGATTGTGTGATTTTTCATGGGGACCATGATGCGAGTAGATGTCCCTTGTTACAATGCATAATTAAGAATGTATCTTGCTCTTGTAAATCTGCACCTCTATAACCCATGATACTAAGGATTGTAGGCTTATTAAATAGATCCATGAGGCCATTGATTATGGTGTGTGCCAAACTAGCCTTGCTAGTAGTTCTAAGGGTGATGACCACCATTATGAGGAGCACACAGATGGAGGTGCGCATGGAAGAAGTTCTCACGGAGGATTTTGGGGTCATGGAAACTACAAAGGAGGAAGAAGTGAGTTCCTGAGGGGAACATGTTACAATTGTGGATCTACAGAGCATTATAAACGAGATTGTCTTGATCTATTACAATGCTCATGGTGTGGGAAGAAGCACAAGTATAAAGCGTGTCTGGAAATCTATGATCATATGAGCCAGAACCACCAGAAATATAATGGCATTGTTATGGTGAGTGTAAAAAGGGCCAATTCACAATGGATGCCATGAGTGGCGCATGAGTTAGAGATAGAACATGTACTGGTAACTACGCGTGTAGAGGCCGCATGTGCCAAGGAGATGCCCAAGATAAGGACATTAGTTTCCATAGAGGAGGTACCACATGGAAATTACCTGGACCCTACCCATCAAAAAGAAGTATACCAGGAGACTATGGATGTAATTTAGAGTTTACAAGGGGTGATACAGTGTTTAAGGAGCAATCAAGGCAAGTGGGGTAGCGGAAGGATAACGAGGTTCCAAGAAGTGTCCTGGATGAAGTAAAATAAGTGTGTAAGATGTTAAGGCAAGAGAATATTATTTCCTTGTTGGGAGAATGGATATGGGAGAAGGTACCATGCATCAGATCAGAGCATGAGAGATAGGTTTTACATGAAAACCTTTCTCCCCACAGCCTTAAGTATGACAAAGAAATTACTCTAAATGTAGTTGTTGATGGATGGATCCTAAGCAATATCCTCATCGAAATAGGATAAGAAGTGAATGGTATTACCTTAGATGTTTGGCATCATATGGGAAGGCCCACATTACAGCTATCTTTGAACGTGTTGTATATGGTGAAAAAGATGAAGGCAATGCCCATCAATGTCTTAATATATACAACTATCACGATTTAAGGGGCCAATTTTACTGGGGACTTTGAGGTCTTGGCACTCGCTGAGGCAAAAAACTTCCCATCATTGCTTGGGTGCCCATGGTGATATAAGAATAATGCTGACATAATGTTTAACAAATGATATATCAGTTTTGAAAATAAGGAATAATGGGTGATCATCCCTTTGACAAATGGGAATTCGATGCCCTACATAAATCCATTGGGAGAAGAATTCCTTGATAGAATATACGTGTGCTCGATCAGATATCCTGAGATAATTCACCCTACAGAAGGATTTGTCCAATTTGAGGATTCCCGGTCTGTTAGTGATACCACAAGCATGACGTTTGAAAATTGGGCACATGGGACCTATGAGTTAATTGGATGGAATTTAAGAGGATCGGTAACCAAGGTGACAAAGACACATATATTCCAGTGCCTGGTAGGAAGAAAACTACCAAGTTACTCGTGAGGGGCTAATTTGAAAAATTTCTTGCGATAAATGGAGGCCCATTGGAAAAATGAGAAGGAAAGGAGGAAAATATTTAACTACAACCTACTCATAAATGTTGCGCACTAGTGGGTGACACATTGGGAGACCCTCTTGGAATAGCGTAAGGTGAGAATTTACTTCTTCATAAGGTTTTTCAGGAGCAATGCGCCCACGGCTATAAAATACTACCATGGTAAAGATATCGGTTCCTTCCATATCCAAGCATGTGAGACAGCTTGGATGGGAAGCGTAGAAGCATTACCACCTTCATTATGGGTTCACAAGTTGTACTCCACCCTGCAAGGTTGTGTGCACGCGTGTTGTATATCCACTCGGAGATGCGTCGCCAAGCTGGTAATTGGAAATAATTGGTGGCTGATCTCATTAAAATGGTGAAAAAGATAAATGACCAAGAGAGGTGGACACATGTAAATAAGTTCTGGTTAAATGTGTACAAGAAAATATCAAAAGGCACCATCTACAACTTTTCTACCTTCATCACATATGAAATTATCAGTAGCGTGCAGGAAGGAGACAAGATACTCTTTTGCAATGTCCTCTTGACAACTATGTTTTTAGAGATTGGAATGCTAGATGTGGAAGATAATTTTTTTTGGGAATATCCAGAGGAAGACCCCTTGCCCACGAAAAGATTCATAAAGTACACTTGTGATAACATGATGGCTTCTCACAAAGCACTCCTGGAAAAATTGTATAAGTTCTTAAGGGATGCATTCAGGGCAGAGTGGAGGATCCTAGAGTAGCTGTCAATGCTCATTGACGAAGATGATGAATTTGTGATGTACCAACATTTCTACATTGGCATATTTAAATTGACAAATGAAAACATGGGCCCCTAGTGTAAGTTCCCCTTCTCTTTCACTGCTTAATATTTCCAAGTAGGGGTAAACAAGTTTAAAGAGGCCAAAAGACTAAGATTTGACCTTAATGAGGTAGATCAAGACCACAGGGATCTTTTCATAAAGCTCGTTTACCCCAAGAAGTGCACATACGTGGAGAGGTATATCTCCCTTGAAGTTCAAATGACAAATCCATTGAATTTTCCAATAGCAGGAGAGACTACAACAAGGGTATATCTACGTATAAGACCAAATTTTGAGAAGGGTGCATACCTGGAATGTGATGTCTCCATCCCTGAAGACACCATGGGGAGAAAGAAGCCCATGCTGGAAAAGAAGAGGTGCAAGGAAAGAAGGCACCAAGTGTCCAAATTGCACCACAAGTGGGTGCCCTAGGGACAAGTGCTAGAACTAGTAATTAAAAATGTAGGAAGAGGTCCCCAGTTAGAGAGGAGGCACTAGAACAAGAAAATTCTATCACAAAGGAGAAGTCACTAGAGGAGGAAGAAGAAAGAGCTAAATCTCATACACTGGAATCCCCAGTTAGGAAGAAGTAGAAGGTGATGGAGGAGGCTGATTCGGAGGACACAAAGAGTTTAGAGGCCTACATAGGTGAGAGGGATGATGAAGAAGAAGATGAACCTGAAGGATCCCAAGAACAACCAATGTTTGATGTGCATGATTTAGAGGAAGAGGGTGGAAAAGTGGAAAATGAGTTTATCTTCGTGCAGAGGAATGGTAGACATGATAAGGGAGGAAGCGAAGAAGTGAGTAAAAAAAATCAGACTTCAAGCCTTACACACGAGCAAATAAACGAGGTGGAAAAAAAAGAAGAGGTGAAAATTATTGAAGCCTTGGTAGAACAAGAGTTTGAGCGCAACGCTGATTTAGTGATGAATGTAGATAAGGAAGAAAGTGTGGGAAAATATCATGGAAGCATAGGAGGAGGCCCCAGTTTGACGGTATGTATTCCAAAGGGTACACACATATGAGGAAGGCACACAGAGATCTAGAGACCAAGAATGGACTATATTGATGATCCAAACAAGGTGTTACATGCATGTTTCCAAAGCACAGTACTAATAGAGTAACTCTTGGATATGAGGTTGTTTGATGAGGAAGGTGCATACCCTCATATAAGGAAAATGCTTTCTTGGGAAATTGAGTCCCACATCAACGAGCTAGAATTTGAGGTAAGCCAAGGGGAAATAATGAAGGTGCCTGAGTCAAAAGGAGACAACCCCTTGGTGAGCGCTCAGTGGTTATCACATAAACAAGTTTGCAATGTGCTAAACAAGGTCTTAGTTGAACTAGAAGCCAAGTTATTCAGGAGGAACGACAGGGTAAAATTCCTAGAGGAAGATTTGGAGAAGAAAGAAGAGCTTGAAGAAAGGACAAAGGACTTAAAGTGGGAGGAACTAATCAACACATAGTTAAGTCATGATTTGAAAGAAGAGAAGTCAAGGGTGCATGAGGTTTTCAAGAAAGTAGAGATGATCACATATGCCATTTTCTTGAAGCACCCATATCTAACATTGCCCACGCAGAAGTGTGGATCCACCCTAGAGTGTCTAGAGGACTTGACCCATGTTCTCAAAATGGAAAGGTGACCATTAGCCTTAGATTCTACAGAGGAGGCATCGACGTGTAAAGAAAAGGAGGAAAAGGTGAAGGTTGTGGAGATTGTTACCAAGTACAAGAAATTCCTTGCAGATGTGAAGGTTTCTGCCTAATCTATTGAGACTGTTTATGACAATTACACTGATAGAGATAGAGTGGTGAGCATTTTGGTCGCCTCCCATGAAGTGAAGCTCAAGGATTTCCAATAGAATAACAAGGGGAATAGAGTGGAACATGACAAGATTTTATCCAAAGTTGAGAGGAAATCAGAGGCTATTGAGACCTTGCGGGGCTCAATCAAGAACCGGCTTAAGGACTTGTATCCCTAGATCACTCGAAGGATGGACACACTCAAATACTTGGGAAAACAATTTCAGGAGATCGTGGAATCGATGAATTCCCAAATAAAGGGGCTAAGCTTTGAATATGTGGGCACCCTATTCGGAGACATTTTTCAGTGGGCGTAGAGTGAGATCGATACATGGAATAAGCTAGAGACAGACCTAAAAAAATATTTCCCTATCCTCTTACATAAGTGGTCATAGTTCCCCCATTCTTTCTTTCTTCCCCAAATTTATTCATTCTCTTTCCCTAAAATTGTTAAAGGTAGTCATTATTTATTCATTGAGAAGGTGTTCCCACGGGTAGAGAGTAGGCGTAGTGTGGGGTGATGTTGGGCCCCTAAAATATTGGCTAAGTACAAGAAGGTATATGGGCACACAAGGCCTAGGTAAGAAAGGACACACAAGGAGAAAGCATGCAGGATAGGGTTCTAGGAGGTTTTAGCAGAGAAAGTGGAACACATGAAAGATAAAATAAAGGTTTCAATACTTAGCCATATTTGACATATCAAGCAAAACATGAGAAAAGCGTGACCCGACTGCGCATGCGGAATGGATAATGTGCCAACCTGGTGATAGGTTGGCCTAATAAGTAATATACCCTATGATGGAATTTTCTAAAAGGCCATCATTGCAAAGAATGGAGAGCTCGGACCTGAAGAAGCATTCTTCCATGAAGGACCACCTTGGACACTTGGAAACGGATCTACAACTTCCGCGAAGGCTTGATGATGTCGAGAAGGGTTATAAATACAAGTACCCACTAGAGGAAAAAGAGAGAAAAGCAAAAGGAAGTGAAGCCACGCAAGAATAAATTGAGATCTCCATAAGATGGGTAGGGATCTATAGGAAAAGGATGTAATAAGGGGATGGGATTGTAAATTTTATCTTGAGCACTGATAGATATAAATCTATTAATGATGTATGACTTCAGTCTGCATAGCTGTGATAATCTGTAATGAACCCAATGAATATAATGAGGCTACTAAAATTGATTCAATATGTTTATTAATGATTTTGTTCCATGTTTATAACTTACAGTTCTGATTCATGAATGTTTATGGAATGAATATAAATCCTTATGCATTTCCTTTTTGTTTTGGTTCCTTTCTATAATCTGTTAAGTTACATTTGGTCTGGGGTGACTGCATTTTTCCAGAAGTCATTCTGATTTCTATGATAAATGTATGTCTCGTCCCCACTCACTCTTTTTAATCTCCTATCATAGATGATGTTTCCCACTTAACTCACATAAAAGAGAGACTCGACACCCGTGCATGCCTAGGGTGAGTGCCCAATGCCCACTAGGTGATAGGTCGACGCACATGGGATTCCCTTATTCTTGGTGCATGTAAAAATGACTACATTCCTTTCTCTCCCACTGTAATCAGTTAGTTATTTGGTGTATCTAATGATGGGTTAGCTATTAGTGAAAGGATAATGTATTATGAGCTAATCAAGATATTTTCAGTATGGAAGAAAGAGAAATTACAGTTAGTAGTTAACAGTAAGGGAAAGGAAAAATGGATTAAGAGATTGAGTATATCGGAACCTTGGGCCGAAGTGGCCAAGTTGTTAATTAGGTATTTCACATGTGAAGGCCAGTATGAAATTGTGCTAGATCTAGTTTTAAGAATGCTCATTCATTTACCACATGGTAAATTCAAGCCCTAGTTTAAAGTCAATTTTCCCTAGTTCCTTTATGAGTCCATTTTTGTCTCCAATGAATATTTTCAGTAGGGGGCTTCATATCTCAAATTTCAAGATTTAATTCACTTAATTTTCAAACACAATTTTTTGATAAAGAGGCATGGAATAAAGAAGTGGCTAAAATTTCAAAATTCATACTCCCTAAAGATTGAGACTATTGTGGAACACACTCCATTCACCTCTAGTAGACCTAGGAAATGCCTATGTACCTCCCGACGTACCCCTGTTATTCATAAAACCCTATTTGATAAGTCACTATCACAAGAATAATAAGAGGTAGCCAAAATTATGCAAATAGTGGTTCAAACTCTGCCCAAGTCTCCACATAAGCCAATTTCTCCATCTATTCCTGAAGAGAAATTAATCAAAGATAAGGGTAATACACTGATGGAAGAGGGAGGACCTACTAAACCCTGATACTATTTTACCCCAAGTTCCCTCCTTATATAAAGTACTATTCGAGCTATAGTTAGCTCAAGAGATAATTGGTCAACTGTAGTCACTTTTGGAAACTAAGGATGTTATTTTTTCCTAGCAGCTATCTTCCAAGGAACAAAAGATTCAATAGATGCAAGAAATGATAGCTCACCATGAGGATTCCACTCTCTAGATACAACAAGTTTTAGAAATGAAAGAGAAGCAGATACAATTACTAGAGGCTACCAATTTGGAGCTGAATATGTCACTCACACAGTTACAGGAAAGTAGAAAAGAGAAAGAACATACATTTCATCAATTTATTGTTTTGAAAGGTATGGCTAAATGGATGGAGGAGTGTTATAGGATCAGAGGAGTAGAGTAAGAGAACAAAAATTTGAAGGAAAAAAAATGAATTATTGAAACAAAATTTGGTCATAGTTAGTAGTTTGTACGATCGGGTACTCTCTTGTAAAACCCCTTCCATCTTTTATGCCATGTTTTTAAAGGAAGAATTTTTGGGGTGGAAAATAACTAGAGTCAGGGAAATGTTCGATATTGAATTTGAAGATGACCTCCAGTTTGTATAGGCATATACTTCTTCCAATGATATTGAGAAAAAAAATTCTATGTGAGTTCTATGTTCATAAGTTTATGCTTCCAGACTAGATTAAGATCCTAATCAATTTGTATGTGGGGGAAGTTCAACTAAGAGAATTTATTTTGACATTCAGGCATTAGGGTGAGTGGAGGGATCAGAGAGAAATATTTGTGCAAGTAGATTCTAACATTTGCCTCCTCATAAGGGATGATTTACCATCTCCCCTAAGGTTTTTCAATAGATTTCATTCATAAGTTTACTATCTACGTTTGGTAGACAGGTACACAGATATTCTTCAAAATTGTGTCAATAATTTTAGAGAACAGGTGCTACCCACATTCAATGTCAATTTTCTTACCTCCTAGGTATGATATCATTTGCTTGCAAATATATACAAAAGGAAAGAGTTGGTATCACCAATGAACCTCTGGTGGCCCTTAAAGAGAGAAAAGGATATTTGCAAGATAATTCTAGGCCTCAAAGAATAGTGGATTGGAATGAGATACATGCCCCCTATGATTCTTGCACCAGTACCGTAATGGAATTCAACCAATGACCAATCATAGGACAAATATGTGACTTGGATGAATAATTTTTTTGATCATTTTTCATCTTTTTGATACATCTGTAGATGAAACTTGGTAAACATTTTCCAATGAGAATAATTTTTCTATGATTGTTGAAAAACTTAATAGGTAGCAGGAGGACCTACTAAATCCTTAGTCTGGGGGAGTGACAAACCCCATTTTGTTATGTTTAAGCCCTTTTTAAACTCATACCATTTTGATATCATAATACATGATGAACAATGAATAATCTTTACATTTAATACTTTACTATGATTATGAAGGAATTATTGTGTATACTTGTGATGTTTTTATCTTGTTAATTCTTTTGAATAAATGGCTGGACTGATAGTTTTATGAACATTAACTTCATTTTCGAAATAATTATATGTTTAGTTATCACAGAGCACATGAATTGATTCACACAGTGGTGTAGGACTCTAATTGACATGTTAGCACAAGACTCTCATCTACTTAATAGGGATCTTAAGGCAGCGCATCCAAATCATCTAGGTCACTTATCCAGATTCCTCAAAACAATGGGGGAACTCACATGAACATGCATGTATCTGATATCTATGAGATCATGGTTGGCAATACTACACTCTGAAAAAAAATCCTCTCCATTAATTCAATAGAAATTCAACCCAAAAGAAGATGAAATATGACCAATTCAATTCTCTTCAATCAGTTAAATGATTTGAAAAATATTGTAGAGGTGATTGACTCCTTCCAAGGAGTCAATCACAGATTCTCTCTTCATTTTTCGAGGATATTTCATGTGTAAACACTTTATGAACTACTCCCACCATTAATGTATTGCCAAAAATAGTTAGCATTGCTTAGTTAAAACAATCAATTAAGGTTAGACGTAGTCATTGGAATAACTAGATCTCTTAGAGAGACTAGGACTTCTCTGGTATAAAAGAGATGATGTAATTAGACTTAGGGGTTCAATATTTTTATCATACAAGAATATTTTACAATTTAATAAAGATCACATATTCAGAAGAAATTTTAGTTGTGTGATTTTTAGTTCAAATCCTGATCAAAGGGTAGGAGTAAGGGCCACTCCCACCCAACAAAAAGGGGATTTGTAATTATTTACTTTTTGTATTCTTTATGAGTTGTAGTTTTATAGTTCATTACATTCTTGAATGAAATTCATTTTCCATTATTAATTCTTGGTGAATTTTGCAGTCAAGCTTTAAACTTCAATATTTCATTTTATAATCACAATCATCTCATTAGTTTATAGTTTTTATTATTAAAACCTATGTTGGTTTTGCATTGCTACGGTTCCCTTTGTTAAAAATAGCCATGAACACCACCATGGATTGACATAATAAATTAATTAAAGTACAATCATTGATAACACTTGTTAGGTGTCTACACAAATATTCAGGATCTACCTTTTTCTAAGTTTGATGGTCTTCATTCCAATATCTTATTTTTCACTCTAACTTCATTTTTGGGGTTTTGATGTCACCTATAACCTGCAAAAAAACCCTAGCTATCTACGCAAGATCACAAACACATTATATCTGAAATAAAAAATGTAATATGTGAAGTCATACTAACCTCAACAGTCACCTGAAGAATGAAATTAGTATTGAGTGTTTCACTACATTTCAGACTCCATGAAGTTCTATGTTCTTGTGTGTAATAAAGTGTCCCTAGGTTTCCCTCGTGCCAAATATTTCGAGATGGTAGGATATAGATAGATTATATGAAAATGTGTGATATGTAATTCATCAATTCCCCTTTATTTATGCAACATAAAAATGAAGTCCCTTGTGATAGTAGTGATAATATTATGTAGATGAGATAGTCCTTTATAATTTCCATTCAGAATAATAGTGTGTATGTTGTGTATATACAAATATCTTGATTTATTTTTGACACTAGTGACACAAAAGGCCAAATATGAACAAGGGATAAGGATAATAAAAGTGAAAAGGCTGAGCACAAATTTCAAAATGAAAAAAATAAATAAATAGGACAGGAGATCCCATGATGGACATATATGCCTAAGTGCTAGTGTCTAGAGTGGGAGATAGTGTCCTTGGATAAATGATGAAAAATGTGAGCATAAAGATAGATAAGGATCCCTGTGACCTAACCTAAAGTGGATATAGAAATGACAAATGTGGAAGAGATTTAGAATAGAAAACAATCCAAGAACATGGATAAACAAGAGACAATTTCACCAATGAATACTTTTCTTACTTAATATTCATGCATATAACAATATACTAATGGCATATAAAAATAGTAATTTGTGTGTTATTTTTTGTCTACACCAACATCTAGAAGATATTATATAATGTGGTGAATATTAATACAACTATTAATGTTATGACCAACACATTGATGGTAATCATAATGTGCAATGATATTAAATATTTTACCATAAGGTGCACTTATAAAGACCCTAAGTGGTGGAGGGAGAGACATAGTATTACACTCAAGTAATTTTTTTAGAACTTTATGCAATGTGTAAGGTAAATGAGTAAATTATCATTGCGATTAATTGTATTTTTTAAGGTAGAGATACAACATTGAAAATGGAATTAACTTCAGATTTTTCATCAACTTTTTTCCTAAAATTAGTCTTAGTTTGAAAATTGTGAGTAGATGTGCTATAAGTATTAATGACATACTTGAGTTTGTTCCTATTGATAATCTTAGCTTTATGTTATTTTAGAATATGGCATAGATAATCAAATGAATTGATTTTGTTAAAGATAATCAAATGAATTGAGTTTGTCAAAGATAATCAATTCATGTAAAGGGATAAGAAGATTTTGCATAAAAATATCTTGTAATTCACTATCAACGAAAATATTATTCATATTAGTAAGCATCATCTTATAAAATATGACATAATCATTGATGGGATCATTGGAACTTTGTCACATTTTAGCCATTTCAATGTAAGACACCTTGTCTTGAATGTTCATAGAAAATAGTGCAAGAAATTGATTTTTCAAGGAGTGAAAGTATTAATAGAATGCATGGGTGGATTGTAAAAATATTGTAATATGAAATATTTGAGACTGTGAGAGAATATCTTGGTAAGAAATGCTTCATTTGAATAATATTCTAAGAAAAAAACATGAAATGTATGGAATTTCTCTTCAATACCACCATTTCTGCCATATATAATAAACTTAGGAATAAAAAACCAAAAGGAAAATGGTATGAAGCCACTGAGTAGAATCCATATCGTGAAAAGAAGTAGATGTGCCTTTTATGTCAAAAAATTAGCACCCTAGGATTTATCTAATATAGATCCCTACTTTTTGGCTAACATGGGATGATCTCACAAGTGTGGGACTTGCATAAATGAGATCAACCTCAAGATAAGGTTGGTTCCTCTCCCTAATCCTAATGCTAAGCTACTCTTAATGAAGAATATGTAGTTATTTACTCCTATTCTAGCAATCCAAGGGAACAAGTAGAGATCAAATTGCATAAGATGGGGATTCCTACAATAACAGAGGTGATCGCCATGGGAGAAAAATGAGGTAAAAGGGTAAAGAGACACTCTCAAATGAGGTAAAATGGGATTAAAATGATATAAGAGAGGGCAGCCATAAGTGCTACAGTCTAACACAACCTTGAAACCACCATATCCATGAAACACAACATTTATGAACCTGCAAGGAGAATAGAAGATGCAAAAAACTTGAAAATGCAATTGAAGGCAAGATAAAATGTAATAGAACACATCTATGGATGAAAATAGCCACAAAAAAAGCATTGTATTGCTTTAAAAGGATACACAATACATTATAATGAAAGGTGAAAGGAAAGGTTCACCATGAAAAATCTCAAATATGATGCTCGCAGCTCATACACACTTATGCAGCACTTGAAAGATAATACACAAGCATTACAAAAATTTCCAACATTACAAATGAGCCTTTGTTTACATTATATAGAAAATGGGAGAGAGAGAGAGAGAGAGAGGAGAATAGAGATAAATTCAAATTCCCCTTTCTAACAACCAATAAGGTGCATTAAATATCTGAAAACAATTATGGGAACTCTTACAAATCCATACCTCCATGATATTTTACTTACTGGAGAAGAAAAGGGCACCATACTTCCTTAATTTTTGTTGTTTGGCTACCTAGAATGGTGAATTTTTCATACTGGAGACATTTTCCTACTATTCTTTTTGGCATAGAGAATGCCAAGAACTTTCTAACGATATAAATGTTTTGAAAAATAGAGAAAATGGTCAAAAATTATGGCCATTTTAAGTTTAGGGGGTTCAGGGTTGAAACTGGTTCCAAATGCTACATTGCATTCCATAATTAAATCAATTTACCCCTTTTCTCATTGTCATGTGGGTATTTTGGGATTTCAGGGTATAGAGGGAACTTGGAAACTAGGTAATCCTATTCCTTATACCTCCACATTGTCCACATTATACCCCATGTCATGCCACATTCCTTTTGTAGAAAATTCACTTCTGCGAGGAACTCATGTTCCTGAGAACCTGTACCATCTCGGCCTCAGTTCTCTATAATTTTTCCCACTCCGCACAATACTACACTTATCATTCCTTTTGTATTTCTATCTGAGAGCTTTTGTGGGGAGCTTTTTTTTCATCTACATCAAGTTATTTAGGGACCCCTCCAACCCTCAAAACATTGCTTCCTTTGTCCATCAGGAAAATCAAAAAATTAGGGAGCCCGAGGCCCGAAGGAACTTGTTCCTCCAATTCCGTTAGGACCCGACTTTTCCACAATACACTAATTTCGCCCCTTCTACTCATTTTTTCACAAATTTGGCTAAGTTTTTGGCCAAATATGGATTTTAAGATTTGGGAAAATAATAGAAGAATGCCCCAAAAGCCAATTTTTGTTGTTTTTCCACCATTTCTCCATTAAAGATCCATCAACTGCCCAAGTCTAATTTTTTCAAGTTACCCATTTTTCCAAGGGGGGAAATGAATAACAGGTCCTTGCTTTAATTGTAGCATTTTATATTTTAAATTTTGATCAAGGGATTCCAAAGCCTATACATTAGAAGAAGAAGCATGTGAGGAAAATTGAGTATAGATAGGAGATATAGGAATAAAAGTGGTAATAGGGATAGTCATAACAATATTGTAAAGTAGAGGATTATATGTTCTCAATGAAATAATTATTACAAATGTAGGAATGGTTGATGTAGGAACATTAGATGACGAAGGAGCATTGAGATCAGGTGTGAAATAAATAATAGTATTCCTTATTTCATATATGGAAGTATAAAGATGAATATCAATATTATCAGGATTCTCCTTCAACAAATGTGTAAAATGTTATACCTCATCATCCAATAGAACATGGTTGTCAAAAATGGTATAAGATACTTCACCTTGTATGGTATTGTTAAAACCATGAATAAAAAATTAGAAAAGAGATCAACAATACAATATGCACAATTATGAGAGTTATAAATGGTATCATCATAGGTGTGGGATGGTGAGAGTAAGAGGCCTTAGTGTTAACAAATGTATAATCACTGAATGGTTCCCCATCCTCACATAAAGAAAAATCTTAGACCTAATTAGATGGATAGTAGATTCTACAAGAACAAGGGAGGGAATCCTTTGGTTAATGATAGAGATGACAATAATGATAATTATCCATAATACTTGGAATTATAACACACTAAAAACCTTAGGGCCACTATGGTTTGAGAAATGGATCCAATTCAAGAGTTGGGCTCACCAATTTTGTACACCCTAATTAAATATATTCCATGAAAATTGTACAAAAATAAATAAGATACAAGGTTTTGTAACCGAGGACTATTTTGATGTAATTAATTAACACATCAATACCCAAATAACACATAAATATTTGCAATAATGACCCAAATAACACATCAATACTTGCAATAATTAATAACATGATAAATTCTAGCTCAAATATCCAAGGAGATAATAAGACTTAGGTGTATAGATCAGAACAAATAAGATTTACATGTGTAAACAGGTGGAAAAAGAAGACTAGAGACAGAAAGTGCTTCGGTGCAAGGTATGGAATTGAAAAATGGGTAGGGGTAGGACTATACAACTACTATGTGGTCTAGAATTGGATTCATATGGTCATAGACACTTCTACAGTCTGGGTTTGAATTTTTTTTTATTTGATTACTTGGAAATTACCTTCTCTACATGTTTATCTTACTAGAAAAACTTCATTGTGACTTGCAATCAACCACAATAAATTGGAAACCATAGAAAAATGTATTACCCTTCATCAAAAAATTATCAAACCAAAAGGAGAAATAATTTTTGTCGTGAGGATAGAATACCCTTGATGGTCAAACTAAAATTTTGAACCAATCCAATTGTTGCACTACATACCCTCTATGTGGGATCAAGCATCATGTTGTTATCCTAGGTATTTTTGCAAGTGTGAGTGCACACTATCAAACCCCCTAAGGGCACCCTCATGTCTATTTACACAAAGATAATGGGATAACTATATAGTATAACATGTACCCAGTGTGGTAGTAGTGTGACGTGGTGTGACTTAGCTACATGACCAAACCTTTGATCCTTGAAACCGTTGAAAAAATCTTGGAGTGACTTTCCTCTTGTTAAAACATGGATCTATGACCTTTGCATTCTTGTAAAGGGAGGAATCTAGACTCTTTAATGTGGTTGATTTCTTTATAGCTATATTAAGGAATGCTCCAATTGATGTGCAACTAATTTGGGTATATTTATGAAACCCTTGAGTTCTTTTGGAATGATATTTATAATAGGATCTTGTAAGAGTGCCAAGTGAGTTATAAAGTGACATTAAATTGCTTACATAGGCCTCTTTAGGTGAAAATTTCTAATAAGGTCAAACATTGGAATCTGAAACAACTCAATAAATATATTCACATTGAAAACATATTTAGAGGATAAAAAGTATCATGATAGTATATGTTGGACAAGAAAATACCGCAAATCGTGACCCTTTGTTTTGTCGTGGATAGGAAAAATATTATAGACACTAAAATTTGGTAACTTTTCCTTGTACAATACCAAGTTTAACCATGTTCCATTGTTAAGACAAAGGCTCACATTTAGAATCTAATCTCATCAGCTCTCTATGTATTCTATAAGTTTATTATCTTTACCCTCTTCTTTATTGTCAAATATGATAATATTATTTTGTCAAAGTAACATTAAACCTTTAATATTCATGACAGAAATTTCAGTAATGAGTTTCATCTCTCTAGTTTAAAAACATATGGAAGGGCCAGGATATAAGGTTTATTATTTTCTAACATATACAGTCCTACCCCTTCATATTTAATAACTCTAGTTTCAATTTAGAATCATTATTTGGATCATTTCATCTTCCTAGGTTCTGCCTTATTATTATATTCCACCTAAAAAATGATTTATAAGAAATTTATTATCACTTTATAACTCACCACACACTCTTACAAGCTACTATTGAAAATATCTTTCCCAAAGAAAACAAAGAGTTCTTAAATCTGCAAAAATCATCTACACATCATCTAGAGGAGTCTTTACTACAATTCTAAAGCACTCAACTAGGTCAAATAGTCTGGGTGCCTCCGTTTCCAAAAATGACTAGGTTATATAACTATGTATTACAAAATTAGAGAAAATTCACTATTGGTGCCCAATTTAGTCTGATTGAAATCTTGAAAACAAATTCATGAATTTACCTAGGTATATTGAGCAATCAGACCTTTCCATCATTTTCACATCAATTTTTGAACTTTTTTTGTGGCTCCCTGGGCCTAAATATTGTAATTGTGTGATGGATCAATCATGATGCATGGTTTTAAACTAACATATTAATGTTTTATTTGATTTCTCAGTTCCTTGATTAGGTTTTTGGTTTCATGGTGTAGGAAGTTGTTTTTGAATCTCAATGTTCTCATCAGATGTTTGAATTCGATTTTTCCTTGTAAATTAATTTATCCTTTTGTATTTTTGTAAATCCACATTTTTACAAATTTACAAACTGCATGTCTACCCTCGAAGTGCAAAAAATGGAATATTTGTTAAATCAAGGGAAAGCAGGGCATAAAAGAAATTTTACATTTTTTACAAATTTATAAGTTGCAAATACAAGTCTGAACCCTACAAAAGGAATATTTAGGGGATATTCCTTCATTCGCTTACTTTTATGAAAAATTCAAAGTTAATACAAACTAAAATTTATTATTTCATCCCTGAGGCCCAAAAATGAATATTTTTTGAATCTAAAAATCGTGAAGAAAAAATGAAACTTCATAGTATTACATTTGGAAGATTTACAGTTGCCGCAATATTGTAAATTGTAATTTTATCCCTAAATTCTAATGAAGGGAGAGACATGGCACAATAGTGAAACCAAATTAAAGAGATGCAAATTTGGATTTTTGAAGTTTAAAGCTTCATAATTTTTGTAAGATTGTAGGTTACAATTTCATCCCCACAGTCTCGAAAGGGGGAACACGTGTCATGATCTAGAAAAAGTAGATGAAGAAATCAATTCTACAATATTGTAATTTTCATCCTTATAGTTTCTTTGATATTGAAAACTACTCTTCCATTCATACAACCTGACAAGGTGAACATGTGTGAGTATGACAGAAATTTTGAGAAGGAAAACAACTTCGCAATTTGAAGTTTTGCATTTGTTACAAGATTGTAAACTATTTACACAGTATCAACACTCGAGAAATATGAATAATCAAAATAATGGCATGCTATGATGCCACTTTGGGAGATTGTAAAGCTTAGATGAATGGGAGAATGAAAAATCAGTCAAGTGAATCGTATGTGTCTAATCTATCCATGGGTAGGGCTAAAATTCAAAATTGAAAAATAGGATACTGACAACCATGAATGAAGTAGTCATGGAGGTAGGTGCTACAATTAATGAAAGCATGTGAGGAGTAATATATGAATATAATTCATGAAAAAATATCACTTTGCCTCAAATCTTTTAGTTTGAAGAGAACTTTAAAAACCTAAAATGAGTAGAGAACCAAATTCATGCATTTAAACTATGAGATGATCATTTTGGAGCTTTGAAGGAATTTTATTTTCTACTCTCTTCTCAAAGGAAAATTGTGGTGATATTTACATGGGTAAGTATTTTTTAGACCTTCACCCTATAAACATTAAGATTCAATTGGTCAATGTCCAAACCACCTCCCACCTCATCTTTGATTTGGAAAAAATTATAGACACTAAACTTGGTAGTATAAACCTAACTGAATTATAGAAAATATTGCATGCAGTTGAAAGAAATGAAATAATGGGGAAGATTAACTGGAGTGGACTTACCTTAACAGCTTCTTTCCCCCCATCTACTCAGTATTCAGATTTAGTATGGGTATGTTCACAAAACTATCACCCAATAACAAGGTATGTTAGGGATGTAATAAATGCTTTGGTCATTTCTAACCATTAAAACTTTTGAGAAATTGTTAAGTATCCCCGATGCATCAGAAGTGGTAGAAATATCCATTGAAAATGTAGAAGAATATTGGAATGCACACACTACAAAGTTATCTATAATATTGAACAACATTTGGCTTTAAAATCTAATTAATGATGCCAAAAATAGGATCCCTAAGAAGTTGAGTAAGCCTGATTTTTTTGAAGATATTGGAAGATATTATCACATTTGTTGAACAAGGTTATGGGAAAATATTTTTCATACCCCTATAGTGATCATGGATGTTCAAATTCATTCAGATAATCCTTATTAGAAAGATAAACAGTTCATTGGGGAGAAATCATCAATGATTGCATCCACCAGAAATTACTCAAAATGGAAGTGTAGATTGAGGAGGGATCTACCAACAAAATGGAATTTATCATGACCTCTTACTTGGTTTACAACATTACTCGCCATAGGTTATTTCACTGATATTAGCATAGATAAAAATAATTTGGTAATTACATATTCTATGATGTGTACCCACAACTAAACCTGTATAACTACATATTTAACTTCAAACTAGTGCATGATAATTTATTTTCTCCCCTCATATTCCTATTCAATCCTAAGAAGGAAAATAACAAGATATCCCCACAATAATAGAAAGTAATCACCGAGTATGGATGTTGCTTCATCCAATTTGAAAATTTTACATATATTAGGATAAGTGTCTTTCATGATACCCCTTATATACTACCAAGGTACTTGGATGATAGGTGGGCACTTTTAAAGGTATCAAGTCATTTGGAGATGCTACACAAAATTATTGCAAGAAAGCACAAGGAAAATATTAAGTTCCCAATATACATTAAAAGGTATACATACCCTACTTTGGTCAAGGATAGACTCTTGGATGTATAAATGGGAAGAATCATGTTACATAAGTTCACTCATATGCCCAATCATGAAATTAGATGGATTCTCCAGAGAGCTTTGGGGAATTCCTATGAGAATGAGCCTCACTATGAGGACTATTGGATGAATTGTAAGGATGAGGAGGATGTCAAATAAAGGGACTAATCTAGGATGACCATCACACAAGTGGTGGAATGAAAAATTATTATTTTTCATTAGGTGATGTAATATCGGAAACAATTAGGAAGAAAATATCATATTAACAAGAAGATATCCTCCCAACCGCTCCCAAGTGTTTACTAGACAAGGCTAGAGAGTAATTCATTACATGATAGGACTGCACATATTCCTAAGAGGACCCTAATTTGGATAAGAAAGAAGGGAATTGATTTGATTATATAGAACATAGTGGTTTTAAGATAATACATGGAAGGTGGTTATATAAAGGATATGCTCCCCCCTTTTAGGAAGTGAGCTACAAGATTGAACCCCTTAAAGGGAAAATCCCTGCATATTTCAATCAGAGGAAAAAAAACAGAGGTTATGGAGGAGCTTAGTGATGCAACAAGAAAGGAAGGGACTCATGAATCAAAATTGACACATATGGAAGAGGAGATGCTAAGGAAAACCATGCATGTTGCTCCTGTCATTACAACCACACATCTTTAAGAAGTCCCAAACCCAACCTTAAGGTAAAATAAAATATGTGGAAAGGAAACCACCCATTTTGATGTGCCAACCTTTTCCTTAAAGGGATCATCTAGTAAGGGGAATCATATGAGAGAAATTATTTCCCCAAGCCAGCTAGGGATAGTTCCAACATTGGAAACTATCCATGAAGAATAGTAAGAGGAACCCATGACCTTATATTTTGTATGGATTAAGAGAAAAAAGGTGGTAACACCTATACTGGAAGTAACCATTGGTACAATAGCCAAGGGGATAACTCCATAAGTTTAGATACCTATTGTAACCTCTCAAGTTCTAGAAGTAGTACTTACTAGCCCACCTTCTATGAAACAAGATACCCCTGCCAATGTCCTAATGAGGAAATTTAGACATAATAGACCTAAGGATATGAGAAGTAAGAGGTACTAAACCCATCAATTGAGAAAACATTCATTGATTTGCTACATGGTTTGGATAAATATGTTATAGATGACCTTCCCCAAAATACTATATAATAGACATCAGTTGGTGAAAAGGAAGGGGACCAACAATCACATCAAGAAAAAACCATAGAAAAGGTTTAAGGTGGTGAGGTAGAATAAATCATTAAAGTATTTGTTACAGGTGAAGTTGAATAAACACATGTTGAAAAGGTTCTATTAGTTGATACTAAGAAACCAAAGGTCATGGATCCTACACAACCAATCGAAGGGGTAGTTGAAAATCATATTACAACTTAAGAAGTTATAGAGAAAGAGGCTCAACATCAAGGGAAGCCACAAGTTGATCCAACCAATGAAAATTCTCCTATAGATAAGAATAGGTTGAGATTACAAAGATTTCATATATAAATACTCAACTATATTCAACCATGACAAAGGAAGAGTAAAAATACTTCTGGGAAAAATAAGGAGAAACACAAATACACACTATTAAAGCTTATAATAGGTCATATGTACATGTTGAGGAATCTAGTCTTACTCTCCTTGCACCCCAAGAGAAAATTTTAGTGCCAAGTGTTACCCAATAGAAAGAACAAGTGGAAGGAAACATTCAAGCTGAAGGTTGGTTGGGAGAAACCCTCCTAAAGAAGAGAAGTGTAAAGGTGCAAGTAGAGGAAGCATACCTTCAAAGCATTATCTCCTTGAATCCATCAAGGCCCACAAAGCTAGTAAGATTATTGGAAATAATAGTGGTAGGGTCTCAAGGAGAAAGTTTTGTGGAGGTATTTACCCCACAACCTAATGATTTAAGGCATGAGGTTTTCCCTTATGATTACCAAATAACCAAAATCCCACTAGGAAATAAAACCAATGAGGGCCTAAAACATGATCTCACCATGGTATTGGGTAGTCTCTTTAAATGCATTGACAAAGATAAAGAGACCAAGAAGAAACTAAAAGAAAATGTTGATATTTTATCAACCTATCTACAAAAATGGGTACAAGATCCCATCGATAGTCAATAAATAAGCATATCCTTTACCTTATAAGTGATGGATATTGTTGATGATTTAAGATGTAAGGGAGAAAAAATGAAGAAGTGACGGGATGAATTAGCAACAAGGGGAAGCAAGGTCATCAAGGACATCATTAGATGTTACAATCAAGTGTCTAAGAAGATTGAAGTACAAAAAACTTTGATTGATAAATATAATACATAAATTGACTATTTCGATGGATTATTACCAAAACTTGGGGCCATAATAGACTTCAGAGATGATGTCGTAGAGAAAGAAGGAATAGTCTCCTCAGATTTCAGAGGAATATGGTATAAGTATAGAGGTTCTATCAATTTAATGATAAAAACATTAGAGGGATGCATAATCAAGATCCAAGATATAAGGGAGAATGTGGGGGAGTATGTGGATTACATAGACTCGAATCTTGAAAGTATTCTCCCCTAAAGGAAATATATACTCGGGATCTATAAATGCAGATAAGTTGACAGGGATTCTTCAGCAACATATTATAGGGAAGTTAAATCCTTCTAAGGATTCTGAATATTGTTCTATGCAAAAATTCATTCATTTAGAAGAATACATCAATAAATTTTCCAAAAGGATTAAAAATAAGAAGGCTATTTCTAATGGGTTTGACAACATTAATTCTAAATAGGAAATAATATTTCTCTACCATGCAAGGTTAGATGAAGACCTCATTTTGGGAAATTTTGAAAGATTTGATGTTTACATAAATAAGCTATAAGAGAAGGGAAATAAAATATATCTCAACCCTCCCCCTAAGCAATTCCTTATTATTTCCCCCACTTATTATTCTTTATTCCTTATTATTTTCTATTCTTTTCTAAGAAAATTCAAATGATTTGATATGTAAGTAACTCTTTCTTAAAGCATACATGGAATGATTTCAGTTGTTAAAGAAGAAAAAATAATTTTTTAGCAAGGAAAAGAATACTCTCCACTCCTCCATGAATTTCATCATAAAGAAAACTATTCGATCCAAGAAAATAAAATTGGAATCTTTTTCAATTGGGGCACCTCTCCCATTTATATTACAGTTTGGGGTCCACAACCCCATATGTACCTTGTTCTCATTTCTCTATGGGGTATCTAGATATTTCCCTTTTGGTAATTCATTGTATAAAAGTGAATTCATGTATTCACTTTGAGGGGTTCTAATTTTTTAGTTTTTCTAGGGTGATTGCATATTGTACAGTCACTAGCAAGAATTGAGAGCATTTTCACATGTCTCCCTTGTCAATTAAATACAGAGAACCAATTTGTTATGTATAAATGTAGTATTTCCAAATGTATAAAGAGATAAAATCAAGAATCATACACACTTTTTTTTGTAATTTTGTCTTTGTTAGATCAATTAAATATAAATAACAACATTTCATATCATTATATCGAATTAGTTATCATATGAATTTTTTTTTGTAGTGTTACTTAGAAAAAAAAAATTCAATCGTAAAATTTGTTTCAGAAATGGAAATATGGGAGTGAATATTTGCTACCTGCAAGGGTATCCTGGCTTTTATGGATGTGGCATAATAGATAAATGAAGTTTTAATCACAAGTGTTTGTGTTAAGGTTTTAGATATTACATGGTAGTTTTTGCACAAATTGGGTATCAATGAATGTAAATAACCCCTAAAATTCCATGTTATTTTGATTTCTATCTCTAATGTATCATAGGGATACCAGGATGAAATGGTGAACATTTTTGTTTCTCATCATTATATCCCCATCCCCATTTTTTAATCTGTTTTCTATTGTATCACCTCGTTCTACCCATGTAAATCACATTACCTTTACACCTTTTAAGTGATTTTTCCTTTGATCTCAAAGTTTACCATTATAAATTTCATTATGTGCCAAATTGTTAACATCCTTCAAATGAGGTTAATAATAATATGTAATTTGTCTTTAGTAGCTTGTTTTTGAGTTTTTCAAGTTTTTTAGTGTTTATGTGACCATTCTTTAAATGATCAGTGTAATTTGTGGTTACATTTGATCTCAAATTGACATTCTAAAATATTTGAGGGCTTGGAACATGACATCTCCCCTTGACTCTAAAGCTACTCTATAGATCCCCTCACTTTGGTTCGATTAGATCCATAAAGAAGCAAGATAACAACCACACACTCATTCAATTTCCTCCCTGTCATTCCCAAAGGCTCATTCATGTGAGAAATATAGACCTATCCTTAGATGAAAATGAAAAATCAATAGGTTTATCCTTACTCATTGCATCATGTTTTAATGCCAGTTGTACTGAATCCTTTTTTGGGATATTAGATTTGGATTCAACACTCTCTTAGTGGAGGTGCATCTATCTCGGTTCATTTGTGAAATTATTTTCGAGGTTTAAGATATGTTTATCTACTTAATGTTTACCTAGTTTGTACATGTTCCTTATCTGATTCGTGTAATTTTATGAATGGTTTATCATTTTATGTGTTATTAAGGTGTGATTCATTGTATCTTCATGTTGATTTTTCTTGTATAGAGTGCAATCTTTAGTGGTGACTAAATTATGAGTGTTGAGTTTGACAAGTTCTAAAATATATGTTATATCTTCTTGGTGGGTTCACACATGTAAGGTTGGAAGGATTCAGATCCTCTTTTAAATTAGATCTTGATAAGAAAATTCTTCATGGGTTAATATGTTTCAAAGAATAAGGAATCAAGTCTGGAAACTAGTGAGAAGTCAAAGCTCAAAAGGTAAATAAATTCAGTCTTTGGATCTGGATGATTCTCCTTTGATTGAAAATCATTCTAATTTTTTTGATAATTTTAAACCAAATAACCTTGTTTACTAGATTCATTTCTTGTTTCAAAAATATTATATTCCTAAATCTACTAAAATTTATTATTATCTTTCCCATTGGTTAACAGTTGCAGATAAGAAATTTGGTTTTTGGGGTGTTCCTTTTATAAATATCCACAAAATTAACCCTAACCTCTTGGCTCATAGACCACTTGTTGAAAACCTAGTTGATCATCCTCTTGAAAATATATTCAACCAAAATATGGATCATCCTCCTCCATGTCCTCATTTCAAATTCCAACATTTCAAACCTATTAACATGCCAAGTTTCAATATAAAAATGTTATTTATAGTGAACACCTTAGATCCTTTCTGAATATCATTGATGATTATTAGATCGAGTGTGAGGATGTTTATATGAATTTATTTTTACATACTCTTGAAGAAGATGCTAGAGAATGGTTCAATTCATTTACTTATGGGAGTATTGACTCTTGGGAGGAGATGATGAATGCATTTAGAATTCAATATGGTGATAGAATGAATCTTATGTTTCTTTTGGATAAATTTGATAATATCAAGAAGAATACTAATGAGTGTGTAAAATAATTCAATACCAGATTCAATAAGACATTGATAATACTTCAAGAAACTCTTAGGCCAAGTAATGAGTCTTTTTTAATAAAACATAGCGATGCTTTTGATAATAAGCAAACTTATTACATAAATTTTTTCCATGGCCATAAAAATTGAGAATAATATTAAGTTTTTTCGGTAAACCTCCTAAAAGAGAAGGGGTCAAGTCGGTGAACCCTAAAAAAGGAACAAATTGGTAAGCAATCCACTTTAGAAGAGATGATGAAGACTCTAGCCAGTGTTGTTAAAGAGATATCTTATAATTTAGCTAGATCAAAAAAGGAATTTCCATGGGCTCTTAGAACCAGAATTGAAACCAATCATCTCCTCATGTTAGAGGGGATAATAGAGGTAAGAGATATATGGGTTGTCATGATAGGAAACAAGAATTTAGAGATACTAAAGGGGTCTCTAATCCTTTAACTTCTCTTGTGTCAGCAATTGAGGAAGCTCCCCTCATTGAGTGGCATGAAAATTTCCTTCTTCCCTTTCTCCTTGTGATAAAGTGGTCTTGATAGTAGATACAGAGTAGTATAGATATGATTAGGAGTTTAATGATGCATTAATATTTGAATATATGTTGGTACATGTGGAGCTACCTATACAGATCTCTTGTGTGCCAAGACTGTGGATCATTTTTGGATAGACTGAAGTTACTTCTAAATTTAATATGACTCAATATTTTTAGCTTCCCAATCATGAATTTTATTATCTAAGAACTTTAATGATTAATAAATATGATGGGGGAGTACCTTCAGTGGAAGCTAGGAAGTTATTGATCAATGCAATAGTATCTCAAGAAAAGGAATGTAACTTGAGAAGTAAGAAACAAGGTGCCCCTACCCAAGGAGAGGGCCCTTCTATTGATCCAAAAGGTGGGGGCAAAATTAAAGAAAACCCTAGTTAGGTTGAAGGGGCTAGTACCCCCGGTAAGTTTTTCTCTTCTTCTCATCATGTTAAATACAAGAGATTTTCTTATGCTTCTAAGAGTAAGATATTCTTGTTAACAAATGTCCCAAAAGGTTCCCCTAAGAAAATTTTATATGTACAATCCCTATTGATAAACCAAATCTTAATATGCCTTATGGTGTCTCTATTTTAAATAAATTTTCCCCATCTGAAGAGGTGGTCACCCTTCCCCTCAACACCTACGTGCCTAGGTAAATTGTTTTTGATATGGCCTAATTCTTAAGCCAACTTAAAATAATTGTCCCTTTATTATATTTTATTAGGATTACTGAGCATAGAAACAAAACATTTTAGTACGTAGGATTCAATGGGGATGTTTTTGAAAAAAACTAGATCCCTCCCCTTGTTTCTAAGAATGAGATTGAAAAATCTCAAGAAATTATTGAGCTTACCCCTTAAGTTTTTTTGGGCATTGCCTTGGTTGAGAGTTAATTGGATGTTGATAATTTTTACATGATATTAATAGTTAATGGTTGAATCTTACATAATTGCATGTTTGATTCTGCTGCATCTTGAAATATCATTCCATTAGAATTTATGAATGAGTTCAGGATAAACATATTTCTTGATTATGGGAGATGTTTTGCAATAGATTCAAGGGAGGTGCATGTGGTTCGTTTTGTGAAGGGATTGTTTATATAATTAGGATGTTATCATGGATAGTATTTAGCCATCAATGTTGTTGTGGTTGATTTTCCTTTGAAGTGGGGAATGTTATTATCTGGTAAATGAGAAGCAATTGTTAGAGGCAGTGTGCAAATGGACTTGTCATTTTCTACCATTCCTTTGGAGGAAAAGTAGGTGAAACTAAATTGGTAAGATAAGTTAATGCACATGATTAAAGACCCTATGGATGCATCCTATGAAGTTTTATAGATAGATGTTGACTTGGGAAAATTTGTTAGTAATGAATATTTTGAAGATTAGTTCCTTGACCTTAGATCTTAGTTTAAAGACCCCAATGTTCCTTGGACCATGTATTTTGATGGAGCGTGTTCTATTTTTGGCAATGGAGCATAGGTGGTATTATTTTTTCCAAACCAAGGGTATTTTAACTTATATTTCAAGTTACATTTTGAATGCATAATAATATTTGTTGAGTATGAGGCCATCAGACTTGGATCAAGGATCACTTGGAGGAATTTAATCAATAACCTAATTGTCAAAGGATATTATAAGTTGGTTGTAAAATAAATCGAAAATATATATTTAACAAAAAGTCAGAGATTAAAGAAAAATCATAAATACAACTTGGGATTTAATTTAAATGTTTTATTATTTCAATATTGTATATCATGAAAGGGTTCAAAATGAAGTTGCTGATAGATTAGCAGTCTAGGCATCTCAATATGCTAATGAGTTTATGTCCCCATACTACAAGTTTGAAGTTGAAATTCTAGTCATACCTTCTATACCTAAAAATATTAAGCATTGGAAAAAAATTTATGATTACAGTCACATCATAAAATTCCTAAATGGTGAAGATGAGTTCTCTAATCAGTTAATTGATCTAGAGCCCATAGTGGAAAATTGTGAGGAAAAATAAACTCTTTTAGGAAAAGAAATAATTTCGTTAAAGAAAAACACAATTCCAAAAGGTGTATACACCTAAAATTGGTATATATTCCTTCATTCACTCGTGTGTGTGCAAGTTTATTCAATCATCCCCCTTATTTAATTAAATTCCCTCCCATAATTAAGAGAAATTAATTAATTAATATTTTTAGTATCTCACATGCCCGATCATCCCATTCACATTAATATTTATGCCCATTAATTAATTAATTTATATTAATTAATTAATCATCATCAATTTCCCTAACCAACCTTCTAGTTAGGATTGTTTTATCCTACACACATCACCTTGATTTTCTATCTTTGATCCTATCTATTTGTATTTCCTAACTAACTTAAATTCATCCCCAAGCAACCTAATCCCACCTACATGCTTTAAAGCATTCGGCCAATCATTAAAAAACAACAAAATATTGTCAAAAGCATAAAATCATGCCCATAGGGGAAAATTTCCCCGTAGTCAGCGGTGACCCAGCTTGGTTTTCATTGAACCTCTTTAAAACAAGTGTTTTCTTTCCATTATACATAAAAAATCAATCAATCAAGAAGAATTAAAATGCATGCAACCCTCCTTGTCCCTGAGAAGTCCTAAGACATCCACATACCTCTTGCACATCCCTTCACTGTGCTTGCATCACTCACAATCATTGTTCATGATATCTTCTCATCAATATCATGTTCTTGTATGTATCTTTATCATATTATTGTATATGCTTTGTTTCTAACATCTTGCATGTATATAGCAGTTTCAATAATACTTAGCAGCCTTCTCCTATAGCTCCTCATGCTTACAAGTTGTCGACTAGGGCCCTGTCTATCCAAAACTTATCTAATTTCTCCTTACTAGTCCTTTATCCTACCACTCTACCTTTGGTTCTATTCTACATATCCTTTTGTAGTAGTTACAGGCCCTGATCAACTTCCATATCACTCTCAAAGCTTGCAGGTCTGGGTATTTCATCTACAGGATCACATCCATCCTCCTAGGTTGTCGTCGACCTAGACCAGGTAAAATTATTTTATAATCATTTCCATCTAATCAACTTTAGATCAATTTCTTTGATTTTTCAAATTCAGTATTGTTTATGTTTTTACATGCTGTTGTTGTTTTTATTTCACTTTATCTAAACAAATGGGGTTTGACATCTTAAAATTTATTCAAAATCTTCTTGGATCCACTTAGTTGGGCAGCCCCTTCATCTATCTATCTAATCAAAATCATTTTCAGTCTGATTTGCAGATTTTATCTTATTTACAACAACAAGAACCATCCATCTAGTGCCCGCATCACATCTGAGGTAGCATAAAACCTCCTTCATTTCTCAGTTTCTAATTTCTTTAGTAGTTAGTACATTAATTTGATTATGAGCCAGAAATTTGGACAACAAAAGGGTTAGTCATCCTTAAATATTGTTTTGATAGTGTTGATAGAGTAATAGCCTTGGGTTAAGAGATGTGACTGAATGTAACTTGGGCACTAAAAAAGGTCCCAAGAAAGTTTGGTTGGGTAGAAATTTAAGTGAATATGATAAATAGACATATACTAAACTTTTTAAGAAATATTAAGACTGTTTGCCTTGGTCATACTCAAAATTGAAGGCTTATAGGGAAAATCTTTTACAACGTGTCATTCCATTGGATCCTAATACCAAGCCTTTTAAGAAGAAGCAAAGTGAAAGAAACTCCATCCTTTCCACAAATATGCAAGAATAAATTAAAACACTTAAAGATGGGGGAATAATTCAACATACTAGATATTCATCTTGGGTTGTCAGAAAAAAGAATGTTGATATTAGATTGTGTGTTGATTTTAGAAACATGAACAATCATGTTACCCTCCATGACCTAGATCTATAGTTATAAATAAGGATTAGGCATGCAAATATCTTCATCATATGTGTATCCTTGCTCTTGAAAACCATCATAGTTAGTGGTATAACCATATGCATTAGTATGACTTAGGGCATATGTGATCCATCATGATAATGTTCATATATATGATTTTTATTGAGGATTGGAATGGAAGGAGGTGGAGGATGTTGGGGTTAAACCATATAATAGTGTTGCAAAGATCTATAATCAGATAAAACATACAAGAAATGAATGCAGAAATAAGCCAGAAGATAAAATAAACAAGAGAAAAATAACACCATATTTAACGTGGTTCACCCAGTGTGGGCTACGTCCACCAAAAAATGGCCAATAATATTATTCAGTTATTTACAGAGGAAATACAATGAAGATATGTTGTTTTCACAACACCTCAAAGGATGTTCAATGCTTTTATCTCGCTTGACTACTCTTTCTTGCTCACCAAGGAAACTTAGACGCAAAAAAATGTTAGTTTCTTCTCTCATACCCTCATACAATGCATACATGCATATATAACTATTCAAGGAAACTAACTATTCTTTTACAATAAATAAATCATCTTTAAAGAAAGAAATTTATTCTAATTCTCATTTCAAGAAAAAAGCATCGTCACACAGGTGACCAATGTCATTTCATTCCTGACCGATGTCATTCACTGTCAAAACAAGCAACATATAAAAGTAAGTTTCTTATGAAGCAATTAAGATCGATACTTAACAATCTCCCACTTGGAGATCAATTGTTGCACTATTATGTGCATCACCATCCTTGGTTCCTTTTCCTTGGCATGTTTCTTCCTCTTCAAGTCTCAAACTCAAAGACCAACAGAAGTGGAGTGAAGTTCCAACTTATCCCTTAACAATGGCTTCATTATCATGTCTACAGGGTTCTCATCCATATGGGTTTTCTCTAACCTCAGTTGCACATCCTCTAACACCTACCATATGAAGCGATACCTCAATTGAATATGTTATGTTCTTGAATGAAATACTGAGTTCTTTGCCAGATGGGTCGCACTTTGACTATAACTATATAATATGCAATCCTCTTTCTCCTTACCCAACTCTTTCATGAACCTTCTCATCCATAACATCTCCTTGCTATCTTCTGTAGCTATAACATACTCTACCTCTATAGTAGACAAAGCCACAAGCTTTTGCAATCTTGAAATCTAGCTAACTGTCATTCCACCTACAATGAAAACATATCCAGTGGTGTTCCTCCTGCCATCCAAATCTTCATCCATATCTGAATCAACATAGCCACGTAAATAAGTATCTGACCCTCCATAACATAAATCCATAGTGGATGTCCCTCTCAAATACCTGAGAATCCATTGGACTACTTTCCAATGTTCTTTACCTGTATTATCCATAAACCTACTCACAACTCCCACTGCTTATGCAATGTCTGGTTTAGTAGAAACCATGGCATACATAAGACTTCCTACTACTGAATCATATGGAACACATACCATGTACTCAACCTCCTCATGTGATGAAGGACATTGATATTTTCTCAATTTTAAGTGTCGATCCATAGGTGTCCTACCAGGTTTTGAATTTTACATGTTAAACCTTTCCAAAACCTTATTGTGAAAATATCTTGAGAAAAAAACAACCTCTTGTTTTTCCTGTCTCAGTGAATTTGTATGCCAATGATTTTCTTTACAGCTACTAAATCCTTCATTACAAATGTATGAGATAACCTTTCTTTAAGTCTACCAATGTCCTGCATACTAGATCCTATAATCAACATATCATCCACATACAGTAACAAAATAATATAGCTCCCATTTTCAAGCTTCTTAAAATAAACACAATGGTCAGATTCACATCTCATATAACCATGCTCACACATAAAACTGTCAAATCTCAAATATCATTGTCTTGTATCTTGCTTGAGCCCATATATGCTCTTTTTCAATTTGCACACAAGTTTCTCCTTACCCTTGACTCCAAAACCAAGCAGCCTCTGCATATAAATATCTTCCTCCAAATCACCATGAAGAAAATACATCTTAACATCAAGTTGTTCTAAATGAAAATATTTGGTTGTAAACAAATTTAGAATAGTATGAATATAATTCATCTTAACTATAAGAGAAAAAATCTCATCAAATTAAATACCTTATTTCTATGCAAATCCCTTTACAACAAGCCTCACCTTGTACCTTTTCAATCCACCCTCTTCTTCCTTGATTATATAAACCCATTTTTTCTACATTATTTTCTTATCTGCTACTACCTTTGACCAAATCCCATGTCTAATTTTGTTCTAAGGAGTCCATCTCCTCATCCATGTCATGCTCCCACTTCTCGTGGGTATCTACTTGCATTGCTTCTTTAAATATTTTTGGTTCACCACTATTAATCAATAATAAATAAGAAAAGGAAGGTGAAAATATCTTTGGAGGTCTACTTACTCTTTGTGACCTTCTTACTAAGATATGGGGTGTCTGAGGCTCATTCTGTGCATGTTGCATATTCATGTCAATATCTGTTAATGACCGATGTTGGTCACTTGTAACCAACTAGAGTTCTATAACTGACCACAGTTCCTTTTTCAATCAACCGAATGTGGTTTCCTTATCGACATCGGTTCTAGGAGTACCGACATCAGTTCCTTTAGCTGTCTTCTCTAAACCTGATCCTGTCTACCAATATCAGTTAGCCTGACCAACATCAGTTTCTGTAGAATAGATGTCAGTGTCTGTAGATATTTTTTTAGGTCTAAAAGTTGATTTTCCTTCAAAATATACTCAACTGGTTCATTTGTAGGCACCAAAACCTGATCCATGTACATTCATTTTTTCATTCCAATCAACACCACAACTCCTAACAATCTTAGAATCTTCTAAATTCCAAAATCAATATCCGAAACCACCAAATCCATAACCAATGGAAGTACATTTATTATATTTAGCATCCAAATTCCTCCTATTTTCTCTATCAATATGCACAAAAGCTTATGAACCAAAAACTCCAAGAAAATAAAAATCTACCTCTTTTCCAGACGAAGCTTCTTCTAGTATTCCACCATCTAGTGTTGTTAAAGGCCCACAGTTGATCAAGTACACTATTGTATCCACTACTTCTCCCGAAAACTTCAAAAGCAAACCAGCATGTATCCTCATGCTTCTATCATATTCAATGATTGTTCTGTTCATTATTTTTGCAACTCCATTCTCCTGTGAATTTCTAGGAACTGTTCTTTCTCTTCACATTCCATTCTATAAATAATAATCATTGACATATATGTTGTGGTACTCACCACCATTGTCATATCTAAGGGACTTCAATTTTAAGCTTGTTCCATTTTCTACAAGGTCTTTCCACCTTTTAAAAGTCTCAAAAACATCATATTTACGCTTAATACGATAAATGCATACCTTCCTTGTGGCATCATCAATGAAAGTCACATAATATTCAGATCCTCTAATAAAACCTACCTAATTTGGTCCCTACACATCTGAGTGTACAAGCTCTAATTTTTGTTCCTTCTTTGATGACCCAACCTTGAGAAATCTCACTCTCTTCTGCTTTCCAAATGTGCAATACACACAAAATTCAAGATCTAACTATTTCAAATCTGATAACTTACCCTTGGCCTTTAAGATCTACACTCCTTTTTCACTCATATGGCCTAAGGCCTAGCCTATTATGCCACATGGTTGCATCTGAACTTGTAGTAGATAACACAGAAATGGAATCAGTAATATAGGTAGATAGATATAAAGTTCCTACCTTCTTACCTCTTGCCACAACAAGATATCCCTTGGAAACCTTCCATGAGTTAGCTATGAATGTGACGACGTGTCCAAATTCACCTACTTACCTTGCAGATATTATATTTCTCTTAAGGCTTGGCACATGCCTCACATCTTTCAATACCCATGAATTTTTATTCTACAACTTTAGATAAACATCACATTTACCAGTAATATTGCATGGCTCATCATCTCCTAAATAAACTTGTCCAAAATCACCCTGAACATAATTTCTGAAATAACCCTTATTAGGGGTAATATGGAAAGAAGATCCAGAATCTAATACCCAAGATTTTAATTTATTATCCAAGGAGAGAATAAGGTCATCTTGATTTACCTCACTTGCGATGTTTTCCTCTTTACATTTTTCTTTACCTTTGTCTGATATATTCTCTTTATTTTCCTTGGACCGACACTCCTTCTTTACGTGTCCTCTCTTTCCACAATTCCAGCAAAGTAAATCTTTTTACCTATGTCTATATTTTCTATGTCTTGACTTTGATATGCCATTCTTCTTTCTCTTTGATGATCTCTCCTTAGATCTTACCCTACTTTTTACAGTTAAAGCATTTCCATATGATGCTCCTAATATTTTCCTTCGTATTTCCTCATTAAGGATTACACTACCCATATCATCAAATTTCAAACCTTAAGAAGTAGTCGTTGTATTACTAACAACCATTACCAAGTTATCCCAACTATCTGGAAAAGAGAATAAGAATAAAAGTGCTTTCACTTCATCATCAAATAGAATTTATACCAATTTTAATTGATTTACAATAGACTGGAAATCATTCAAATGATTAGATACAAATCCACCTTCTTGCATCTTAGAATTAACCATTTTTTTCATCAAATAAACCTTATTGGAAGCATTAGGAGTTTCATACAAATTTGATAAAGATTTCATCAACTCTATTGTGGTTTTTGCATCTATAAAATTTGAAGCCATCGATGCTGTCAGGCTCAATCTTATAGATCCCAAATCCTTTCTATCAAGAACCTTCCATTCTTCATCAATCATCATGTCTAGCTATCCATTCTCATCCAAAGGATGATACAAATAATCCTTCACATGCATCTTCCATAGTTGATAATTACAACCGTCAAATTTCTCTACTCGATATTTACTATCTTCTAGGTCATTTCACTTCTCCCACTCAATCAGAATTAAACTCTGTGAGTAAATCTTGTCAACACACAAAAACTCCAAACAAAGCTTGGATACTAGTTGTTAGGGTTAAACCATATAAAAGTTTTGGATAGATCTATAATCAAAAAAAGCATACAAGCAATGAATGCGGAAATAAACCAGAAGATAAAATAAACAAGAGAAAAATAAAACTAGTTTTAACGTGGTTCACCCATTGTGGGCTATATTCACCAAGAAATGAACAATAAAATTATCCAGTGCTTTACAGAGGAAAAATAATGAATATTTGTTGTCTTCACAAGACATCACATGATGTTTAATGCTTTTCCCTCACTTAGCTACTCTTTCTTTCTCACCAAGGAAACCTACATGCAAACAATTGTTATTTTCTTCTCTCATACCCTCATGCAATGCATACATGCATATATAACTATTATGGGTAACTAAATATGCTTTTACAATCAATAAATCATCTTTAAAGCAAGAGATATATTCTAATTCTCATTTAAATAACAAAGCACTGCCACATAGGTGACCAATGTTGATTCCTGCCTGAACGATGTCGGTCACTTCCTAACCGATTCCAGTTACCTCATGATCGATGTCGATCACTGTCAAAACAAGTAGCATATAAATTTAAGTTTATTGTGAAGTAATTAAGTTCCACACTTAACAATCTCCCACTTAGAGATCAATTGCTACATTTTACTGTGTATCACCATCCTTGGTTCCTTTTCCTTGGCTCATTTCTTCCTCTTCAAGTCTCAAACTTGAATACCAACAGAAGTGGAGTGAAGTTCCAACTTCTCCCTTACCAATGGCTTCATTAGCATGTCTGAAAGGTTCTCATCCATATGAATTTTCTCTAACTTCCGTTACCCATCCTCCAACACCTATCATATAAAGCGATACCTCAAGTGAATATGTTTTGTTCTTGAATGAAATGTTGAGTTCTTTGTAAGATAGATCATGCTCTGACTATAAATATATAATTTGCAATCCTCTTACTCTTTACCCAACTCTTTTATGAACCTTCTCATCCATATCATCTCTTTGCTAGCTTCTATAGTTGCAAAATACTTTTCTTCTATAGTAGACAATGCCACAACCTTCTCCAATCTTGAAATCTAGCTAATTTTTGTTCCACCTACTATGAAAACATATCCAGTGGTGCTCCTCTTGCCATCTGCATCTCCAGCCATATATGAATCAACATAACTGCGTAAAGAAGTATTTGACCTTCCATAGCATAACTCCATGCTAGATGTCCCTCTCAAATACCTGATAATCTATTGTACTAATTTCCAATGTTCGTTACCTATATTAGTCATAAACCTTCTCATAACTCCCACTGCCTATGCAATGTCTAGTCTAGTAAAAACAATTCCATACATAAGACTTCCTACTACTGAAGCATAGGGAACCCGTGCCATGTACTCAACCTCCTCATGTGATGAAGGACACTAATATTTTCTCAATTTTAAGTTTCCATCCATATGTGTGCTATCAGGTTTTGAATTTTGCATGTTAAAAATTTTCAACACCTTATTAATATAAGTCTCCTTAGACAAATACAACCTCTAATTTTTCATGTCTCGGTGAATTTTCATGCCAAGGATTTTCTTTGCATCTCCCAAATCCTTCATTGTAAATGTGTGACCTAGCCTTTCTTTAATTTTACTAATGTCCTACATATTAGATCCTACAATTAGCATATCATCCACATACAATAATAAAATAATATAGCTCCCATTTTCAAGCTTCTTAAAATAAACACAATGGTCAGATTCACATCTCATATAGCCATACTCATGCATAAAACTGTCAAATCTCAAGTACCATTTCCTTGGATCTTGCTTGAGCCCATATAGGCTCTTTTTAAATTTGCACACAAGTTTCTCCTTACCCTTTATTTCATAACTAAGTAGCTACTGCAAATAAATATCTTCCTCCAAATCACCATGACGAAAAGCCATCTTAACATCATGCTGTTCTAAATGCAAATCTTCTATTGCAAGCAAATTTAGAACAGTACAAATAGAAGTCATCTTAACTACAGGAGAAAAAATCTCATCATAATCAATACCTACTTTTTGTGCAAATCCCTTTGCCACAATCCTTGCCTTGTACCTTTTTAGTCCACCCTCTTCTTCCTTGATTTTGTAAACCCATTTGTTCTGAAGTGTTTTTTTACATACTGACAGCTTCACCAAATCTCGTGTCTTATTTTGTTCAAAGGATTCCATCTCCTCTTCCATTCCATGCTCCCACTACTCATGGGTATCTACTTGCATTGATTTTTCAAATCTTTCTAGTTCACCAGTATTAGTCAATAATAAATAAGAAAAGGAAGGTGAAAATATCTTTGGAGGTCTTCTTATTGAGATCTGGGGTGTCAAGGGCTCATATTGTTCCTGTTGCACATAAATGTCAATATTTTTTAGTGACCGATGCGGGTCACATGTAACCTACCATGGTTTTGTAACCGACCAAGGTTCCTTTTTCTATCTACCGACTGAGGTTTCCTTATTTACATCGGTTCTAGGAGTACCAACATCGGTTCTTGTAGTTGTCTTCTTTGAACCTGATTCTATCTATGGATGTTGGTTAGCCTGACTGCCATTAGTTTCTGTAAAACCAACATTGGTGTCTATGGATGTCTATTTTTGGTATGAAATCTAATTTTCCTTCAAAATATTTTCAACTTGTTCATGTTTAGGCACCAAAACCTGATCCCTATACATTATATTTTCATTCCAATCAACTTCATGAATCGTAACAATATCTTCTATGTCCCAAAATCAATATCCTAAATCACCAGAGCCATAACCAATGAAATTACATCTCTTATATTTACCATCCAACTTCCTCCTATTTTCTCTATCAACATGCACAAAAACTTCTGAACCAAAAAATCTAAGAAAATATAACTCTACCTCTTTTCCAAACTAAGTTTCTTCTGGTATTCCACCATCTAGTGTTATTAAAGGCCCACAGTTGATCACATACATTGTTATATCTACTGCTTCTTCCCAGAACTTCAAAGGTAAGTTGACATGCATCCTCATGCTTCTATCATGTTCCATGATTTTTCTGTTCATTCTTTAGACAACTCCATTCTCCTGTGGAGTTCTAGGAATCATTCTTTCTCTTTGTATTCCATTCTCTAAACAATAATCATTAAAATCCTTGTTGCAATACTCACCACCATTGTTAAATCTAAGGAACTTCAATTTTAGTTTTGTTTCATTTTTTACAAGGTCTTTCCACCTTTTAAAAGTCTCAAAAATATCATATTTATGCTTAATACAATAAATCCATACCTTCCTTATAGCGTCATCAATGAAATTCAAATAATATTGGGATCAACCAATAGAAACTACCTAAACTGGTCCCCGCACATATGAGTTTACAAGATCCAATTTCTACTCCTACTTTTTTGACCCAACCTTAATAAATCTCACTCTCTTATGCTTTCTAAATATGCAATGCTCACAAAATTCAAGATCTAACTATTTCAAATATAATAAATTACCCTTAACCTTTAAGATTTGCATTCCTTTTTCACTCATATGGCCTACCAAATTATGACACATGGTTACATCTGAATATGTAGTAGATAGCACATAAAGGGAATCAGTAACACAGGTAGATAAATATAAAATTAATGCCTTCTTACCTCTTGCAACAAAAAGAGATCCCTTAGTAACCTTCCAAGAGTCGATTGTGAATGTAACGATGCATCCAGATTCACCTAGTTTGCCTACAGATATTAGAATTATCTTGAGGCTTGGCACATGCCTCACATATTTCAATACCCATGGATTTCTATTCTGTAACTTTAGATAAACATCACCTTTACCAGTAATATTGCATGGCTCATCATCTCCTAAATAAACTTGTCCAAAATCACCCTGAACATAATTTCTGAAATAACCCTTATTAGCGATAACATGGAAAGAAACTCCCAAATCTAAAACCCAAGATTCTAATTTATTATCCAGGGAGAGGATAAGGTCATCTTGATTTACCTCACTTATAATGTTTGCCTCTTTACCTTTTTGTTTTCCTTGGACCAACACTCCTTTACGTGTCCTCTCTTTCCACAATTCCAGTAAAGTAAATCTATATACTTGGATCTATATTTTCCATGTCTTGAATTTAATCTCCCATTCTTCTTTCTCTTTGATGATCTCTCCTTAGATATTCCCCTACTTTATATAGCTAAAGCATTTCTAGATGATGCTTCTCCTAATATTTTCCTATGTATTTCCTCATTAAGGATTACACTAACCACATAATCAAATTTCAAACCTTTAGAAGCATTCATTTTATTACTAACAACCATTACAAACTCATCCCAACTATCTAGAAAAGAGCATAAGAATAAAAGTGCTTTCACTTCATCATCAAACGGAATTTCTACCAATTTTATTTGATTTACAATAGACCGGAAATCATTCAAATGATTATATATAGATCCACCTTCTTGCATCTTAGAATTAACCAATTTTTTCATCAAATAAACCTTATTTGAAGCACTAGGAGTTTCATACAAATTTGATAAAGATTTAATCAACTCTATCATGGTTTTTTCATCTATAAAATTCAAATCCACCGATTTTCTCAGGCTCAATCTTCTAGATCCCAAATCATTTCTATCAAGAACTTTCCATTCTTCATCAGTCATTGTGTCTAGCTTTCCATGTTCATCCAACAGTAAGTATAGATCTTTCTGATACAAATAATCCTCCACCTACATCTTTCATAGTTGAAAATTATGACTTTCAAATTTCTATACTCGGTATTAACTATATTCTACCATTGCTCTTCTCCCACTCAATTAGAAAACCCTCTATGAGTAAATCTTGTCAACGCACAAAACCTCCAAACAAAGCTTTGATACCAATTGTTGGGGTTAAACCATATAAAAGTGGTTCATAGATCTATAATCAAATAAAGCATACAAGCAATTAATGTGGAAATAAGCTAGAAGATAAAATAAACAAGAGAAAAATAACACCAAATTTAACGTGATTCACCCAGTGTGGGATATGTCCACCAAGAAATGGCCAATAATATTATTCAATATTTTACAGAGGAAATAAAATTAAGATCTATTTTAATCACAACACCTTACAGGATTTTAAATGCATTTCTCTCACTCAACTACTCTTTCTTTCTCACAAAGAAAACTTACATGTAAAAAATTGTTATTTTCTTCTCTCATACCCTCGTATAATGCATGCATGCATATATAACTATTCTGGGAAACTAAATATGATTTTATAATCAATAAATCATCTTTAAAGCAAGATATTTATTCTAATTATTGTTTAAATAATAAAACATCATCGCATAGGTGACCGATGCCGGTTCTTACCTGACCAATGTTGGTCACTTCCTAACCGACGTCGATTACCTCCTGACCAATGTCCGTCACTATCAAAACCAGAAACATGTAAAAGCAAGTTTATTTGTGAAGCAATTAAGCTCCACACTTAACAAAGGAGGATTATTTTATCGTTGCACATAATAATTCCAATGAGGGAATGAAATAACCATGAGTGCATCTTTATGAGAATAAATGGATGTATGGAAATAATCTACAGATGAGAGAAATATGTCCTTGAAATTAGTGGATTCACTACGAGATTGAATGTAAGTTTCACAAACCAAATGATCTAAGAACACACCAAATCTTAGCTATAAAATCAACAAAACATGAATCCTTGTTTTTAAGGTGTAACAATTAAATTAACAAAAACTCAATATAGTCTATAGGGGAACACTTAAAATATGAGAATAATACTAAATAAAGCATCCAAACAAACTCACCAAGTTTTCCAAAAGTTGTTTTCACAAAAATGTGTGCACCCATGATGTTACAAAGTTTGGAAAATTTAGCTATCTCAGTAGCAACATGGTAACGCCCCTGAGGTGTGGAACCTTCACTCCTTTGGAAATAATTCTAGAGAAATTTAAATTCCTCTACGAACTACCTAACGATATCACTACTCTAACAACCAATCTACTGAATAGATGGGTAAAAGGGAAGAAGGAAATAATAAAATAAAAAAACGTGGTGATGCACAAAATATAAATTAATTTCTCTCCTCAAGATGAATAAAAATAGGAAAAACATAGTGCAAAGAGGGCATATGCAAGCCGTAGTTGACCCTTCATTAAATTATACTCTAATTTTCACCATTTTATAGACATGTTGAGATCAAAAAAAATCTATAAGTATAACCCATACACAACATCAAATGACATAACATAAAGATAAGATGAAAAAATAGAATCTAAAGGGCATAAAATAGACATAATAAACATCATATTCATTCCTAGAAGTATAAACATTCTATAACATCCATTAGGAAGGCATTGAGTACATTTCACAAGCTTAAATCATATATTTTCAACTCAAAATGCTTGGCAACCTAATTGGGTAGAGTAACCTTACATTAAAGAGAGGATAATTTGCAATTATAATTGAGTTACATTTATAGAGAATAATATAGGAAATAGGATTAGAATATGCCGTGGAATATCTCTTCTTGTGTTTATCTCCTTGGGAGGATCTGGAAGCTCTCAAAGATGCCAAAGATGATCAATTCTAAGAAAATCACCCAAAACTAGACTTGGAAGTATATTCTATGTCTCATGATGATCGAAAAAATGGAAATGTCTTGACCTACAAGAAAATATGGAGATATTTGTTACAAGATGATCCCTTAGAATAGTATCAATGAATTCCCATGAGATCAAGAGGGTGGGGGAAATTTTGAGCTATCACTTGTCTAAAATGGACATGATTACATGTTAGTACCACTATAACAACTTAATTCGTACTAAAAAAATAATTAAACTCCTTATTTTGGTGGGCCATAAAGGTCATGATAGTTTGAATCATCTTTTAAAATGAGAAAAAAATCCTCCAAATTCATCGATAACCAATTTGGGCACCATTAGAATGATAAACTGAGTAAAAACTCCCCAACTATCTTTCATTAAAATATCCCATATATCTCCACCTCTTCTTTTGAAATTGTCCTTTGATTGAAGCTCTTGGAAATATGCCTTAAATGATACGGGTAATAGGTTAAAATGAGAATCCAATCAAAATATACAATAAAATAACTAGATTTTCATTGGTTGTAATGTGACATCCCTGAGTTTTATTTTCCACTAGCACAAACCATCAAAATTAAGCTTGTGACAAGCTCTATCAATGAATCTTTGGATTCATAGATATCTACAATGTATACATCCTTCCATGTTTCATCTCTAAATATCAAGATATCAAGGTCTTGGGTTTGAATTACCCTTATGAATTTATGCCTTTGGAAGCCAAGGGCACAAGGATTGATCCACATGTATTTTTGGGATCGCGAGGTCTCAAATTTTTGGGATCTCTAAGATCCTTCTTATCCTTTTGATTTTTCTTAGTGAAACTTCTAGGACCACAAGGCTCTTAATTTCTTCGGATCTAAATTTTTTTGGGTTATCACCCTAAAATCCTAAACATTATTCTTGGTCAACTCAGGCTCACATGAATCTTAGGTCCTTAGGATTTATCAGAGCTCTCAACTCATAGTGTTGATATTTTCTATCGAGTTCTCCGGTTCCTGGGTTCCTCACCACTTTTTATTCATCCCTAATGAAATTTACCTTAGAACTTGAAAGAAACTAAGTCCCAAGTGATAAAATATTGTCACATCCCTTTTTCACTTCAATAAATTTGATGGTCTACTCCTCAAATATAACAAAGGTAAATGGATGTCTTCAGTCATCTCAAGGGCTAAATTTCACTTAAATTGGATTTGCATTTTTAATCAAGCATGTAAGAACCCTGAGGTAGTTGAGGGAAGAATATTTGATGCATTTTTAGGCATAATGGGGGCTCAAAACACATGTTTTATCACTATTAAATCCTTCCAGTTTAGATTTTGAGATCATTTGTCAAAAAATTAAGTATGATGCTCATTTTGACAACACACATGGTGTTCCTAGAATGTCTATCAACCAATACATTTTAGATAGGATTTTGATTCATAAAATATTTAACATAAAACACAAGATAAATAGAATCATAATTAATTATTTCATTGTCACAGTAATCAGTAATGAACTCATTTTGTTAGGAATTAGCTAGTAATGGGGAATATTTGACAACTTCATGTGAGAGAGGTGAAAGTGTAATAAGATGCACTTACTTAGAGATTTAAATATGTACCTCATCCATAGTGATGTGTGGTGTCATTTTATTGCATGTAGGCTCAATGATCGGTTCCATAAAAGTATTAGTATCATGTTCATTGTTTAATGCACCAACCTCACAACTGTGTAACTTATCAAGAGGAATATGTTTTGCTAAAGTTGTGATAATAGGCTCACTAGAAGTAGAATTTTTATTTAAAAATATTTTAAAGTTTCTTCATCTATTGTATTAGTATATTCATAACCATCATGTACAAATTTGATATGTTGATGAAGAGTATATGGAATGGATTCCATAAAATGGTCATAAAATGGATCTAGGATTGGCCTAATAGTAGATTATAATTTAGAGCATTGTCTAGAATCTGAAATATGCATGGGAAATTTTTAGGGAAAAAATATTTAAAATGATTTTATCAATTTTAGGTTGCGAGATGTTATCAAATCATATAAAAACAATAGTGGTCTTACTGATTGCGCTCATAGAGATACCCATTTTTTGGGATAATGAACTAGGGAAAACATTTAATTCATATCCATTATCAACTAGTACCCTTTAAATTATAAACTTGTGAATCCTTGTTGTAACAAATAGAGGTTGACATTGATCCCTTATATGCTTAGGATATAACTTTATAGGATCAAAATTAATAGCCTTATCCATGTTGTTAAATGTGTTCATGATAAAAATCAATAAAATATGGTTGTGTTTTGATAAGGAGAGGTAAATTCCCTAATGAACCTCTGAGTTTCTCTTACATTTAGAAATTTGATGATTAGGAATCGGGTCATTGAATATCTTAGGATTCTGATTGACTGGAGGGATATATTTATTATGGGTGGATTTGAATTTGATAGTATTGATATCAATCAAATGTTGTATAACATTTTTAATCTCATAATATTTATTATTGGAGCACCCAATACATCTATGGTAGTCACAATAAGAATTATAGTCTAAAAATTTAGCTTGAGGATTTCCTATATCAACCTCAATAGGTAGAGGGAGATATTTTAACTAAATATTTGTATATTGAGGCTAAACAAAATGGGTATAAAGGCATGTATTAACCAAGGGTTGGTAACTAAGATAAGTATGAGGAAAATCAACATAATTTATATGAATATTAGTGGAATCTATAGATAGGAAGAGGTCATCAAAGGTTAGTGGAGAATATTATTGATTAATAGTTTATATGGTTCCCTAACACTGAAAAAAGTGAGCATATATGATTGTATTATTGTAGGATTGTTCATTTCTTTCAATTTGAGGATGGAAATGGACCAAGTTAAAGGGATGGTAGCCCAAACTATCTCGAGGGAAAATAATCTTACACTATGAGTATATGTGATCAAAAAATTTATTCTATATGGGAAAGCCATAGTGAATGAATATAGCTAAAGAGAATAACAAATCCTAAAAGTAGTATTGCACATAAAAATATGTGACAAATAAAACCCTAATGAGAATCATGGCTAGAGATAGAATGTTTATGTCTAAATAAGGTGAATTAATCCAAATAGGTTAAATATTCTATCAATAAATAGGGTCACTAGATGATTACAACCAAATTATAATGATTGATTGATTTTGATTATGGATATAGAAATCAATAATATAGTTATAAAATTTTAATGTATGTGAAATATATCTATAAATAAATTCTCCAACATTCAAACCTATAAGTACATATAAAATGATAGATATGAGTTACTTTCAATTAAGGCACATGTTAAATATAGTAAAGCACAATAATATAAGTGCAAGTATCTATTTTATTTTTCTATAATCTAATATATGTGGGACAGATGGATGAATGACATATAAATATCCTATATATGTTTCATCTATAGTTTTGAGAATGTATTAAGTATAAGGAAAAAACCATTATCTTTGGACATAATTGTTTGGTAGTTTTTTCCTTCTGGACAATTTTTTCTAGGCAGTATATGGTGCTCTGTAACATTTTGAAACCTTGAAAGTGAATGGTATATCATTCGTTGTGAAATATTAGGTCTCAAAAATGTGTGAAACCCTCTAAAATTAACTAGGTTTACTAGAAACCCTAACCTAGGGTAAACCTCTACAAAAAGGTTAATGATTGTGTTGAAATGCAATGCATACATCACTTGTGTTGACACTACTCTGAAGAGGAATCAAAATATATGTAATTATCCACATAGAAATGAAACATAATATTGTATGGATGAAAGTATACTTGATAATGAAATCACTTGATAATGTTATGTAATGACTTGGATTATTTGTGCTTGACTTGGATTTTAGGGCTCTTGATTTGGGAATATTGGATCTTGAAATTAGTTTAGAGTGCTTCAAACTTGTGTGGGGGATGATCCTAATGTCTATTGTTTCTTTAGGGAAGTTTAGGGAATATTTTCATAATACTTTATATCTATTTTCTAAATGCGTTCTTAAGAATTCCAAGTGAGTAAATGAGTGCATTAGACTTATTTATATAATTTTTCATGGATATAATTTTACATTAAGGCCCACCCATAGTGAAGTATTGATCCATAAAAAGATATAAATTTGATCAAATAACCATTGGGTTACCCTATACAGGACCATTTGGACAAATACCAAATAGTTTGGTGGAGGAGGAAGATACACAAATATCAAACTATTCGTATGAAAATCATGAAATTTTGACTATTTATGTCTTGTGAGAATTTTCGTCAGTGCTTAAGTAGTGTAATGAGGAGAGGAATTATTGCAATACGACAAAGGATAGACTATTGTGTATCAATTAATTTCAAAATGGGTGCAAAATTTATGGTTAAAGGTCTCAAGTCAATAGTGACATTATCAAACGATAAATTACTGAATTTATGTGTCTATAATTTCTCAATGAATCCAATATCAATGTATGTGAATCCATGTTCAAAATAATATTATAAATTGGTTTATTTTTTATTTTTATTATGAAGAAATAATTAATAAGTTTATGAATCAACTAAATCGGAAATGGAACTAATGTCTTAGAGCATTCCCAATTTTTTCATGATTTTCCTAGAGGTGTTGGTTTCGTTTCTTTGATGTTTATAAGATGGGGAAGGACTACAGTGGATCTGTAGTGCCCACATTTTTATAGCTCTAGTTATATGTTGGTTCCTTAATGCATAGACATGTTTTGACTGAGACTCTGATATATTTTGGACATTATGCTATGTTATTTATCCTCATGGACATTATGGTATTTGGGCGCGTAGCGCCAATTGGACTAGATTAGTATATCGATATATTCCTTATGATGTTGATGACACTAAAAAAGTTACATGATAGTGAGATTTATTGGTTATATGTTTATTTCTTGTAGTCGATTTGATTAATGATATAGTTTTTTGGATTTAATAATGGTAACTCATTCTAGCATAGGTGTATGTCGTTGTAATTATAACTGTGGATGATTAATGGTGGACTATGTGTATAATTGTAGGCATTGCACTATCAATTATATAATGATGTTAGGATATTATAGGTTTTATTTATTTTGTGATGAGTAGATGATTTTTATTGTATTGGACAAATGCAGTTAATGTGTGCAATGAGTGTGAAGGTGATAGGTTATAGGAGAACATGGGTTTCAGGGTGGCTACACAATTGTGCACAAGCGGCCTACAGGATAATTCCTAACCATGCTAAATTTTTGAGGCCTTAGAATAGGTGTATTAATTGGGCACCATGAGTGAACCCTCAATTCTAATGTATTTATGTCTTGTAAAATTAATTATGTTTAGGGTGTGTTTTATTTAAGTAAACTAGTTTAGGGGTTTAATGATCTCATTTTAATTTAAGTGATGGTTTTGGGTAAGTGTGTGTGTGTGTTGGTAGAAGGGATTAGGGCGACATGTGAACCTTGGGTGGACCCCACAACCTCTACCCTTGTGCCGAAGTGTGCCAAACCCGAAATTGGGCTATTTTGGGTATTTTTAGTGACCCCTTTTTAGTTTAGGAGTTCAATTAGCATGAAAATGGGCCCTTGGACCCTACCTAATAGGTAGGGGGATTATTTCCAAGGTTTAGAGGGAGTTTCCCTCCCATTTTTCCTTCCTTTGGTCACATCCATGTAAGGTGGATGGGGAAGTGTGTTTTGTTAAAAGTTTCTCCACTTTGTTTTATTTACATTTTTAGTATTTTGGGCAATAAGTGCTAAAAGGTGAGTTTAGTTTTACTTATTTAGTTTTTGGGAATCTTTGAATTGAGGAAGGACGGGGATGACACATGTCATTTTCCTATTGGTGAGGAAAATTTTGGGTTCCTCTTGATATTCTTCCTCATACTGAAGGAAGGGGACTTTTTCCTCATTTTTTTTTGGACTTGGGACTTGGAGAATTTTGGGGAGCTTGAAGATTTATTAGATCAAGTGGAAAATATTAGAGTTTTGGGAAGCTTATTGAGGTAGGATTCTCAATCTGTCTTTCCTTGTTGTTCTCTTGCTAGCTAGGCATTTGTCAATGAAATAAATTGTGTGAAATTATATGTTGTAAAGCTTGTATGAAGAATGTTGTCTTGTTTATTGCTTTTTTTTTGTTTTGTTGTTTTTGTTTTACTCTCCATGATCATATGGCTCGATGGTTTTTGGAGAATGTAGGGGAAGAGAGAGGGGTTTCCCTCTCAAACATCATGGCTTGTTGGTCAAGCCATGAAGGTTCCTTCTCATCCCCTCATATGGTTTGAGGTGGGAGAAAGGTTCATATGGCTTGAACCTTTCCCCGTTCTTGGAGAGGAAACCCATTGGGTTTGAAAATCCTCCCAAGAAGGATTTCATTGACATAAAGGAGAAATAAGGAGGATGAATGTTGGGATAAATAAGGAGGTTATAAAATATGTATTTGGTGTAACCTATGGTTGGAAACCTTTGTTTTTGGGAATCCTATTTCTTCTCTTCCCCATTTTTGTGAGGGTTATCTTGTTTCTCCTCATAGTGTTGTCTCATCATTTGTATTATGTATAAGTGTTTACATGTTGCTATGTATTCTTGTTGTGTTTATCCCCTTTATACTTGTTCACATTGTGGAAGCTAGTTCCTCTCTCCCATGGGCTTGGGGGAGGCTAACATGACTTCTAACCATGGAAAGGCATGTGATGATGCCTATTGGTTGGGTGGTAAACAAGCCATGTCTCTTGATTCAACATTCCTAGAAGAACACTCAAGTTGGAGATAGTTGTAGCTCCCTAGTCATCTTGTTCTCATTGTATCTTTATGAATGTGACTATGTGAAGCCTTCCTTTTATTGTAAAACACCTACTTTTTATGTGATGTTACTTGTAAACTTAAGCCATATTGCTTAAGAAATTTTCCTTCAATATTGCAAGGATCTTGTCAAAAAGGTTGTCTTGAATAGCTATGTAATTGAGCATATTTTTTTTACAAATGTGAACCTTTGCCCTTGGAAAAGTAAGCTTGTAAAATAGATATGAAAATATCTTCATAAGAATTGTTGCAAATCCATTTTGGAATGAAATTTGTTTATTGGAAACATTGTATTACAGAAGAAATAATGTGAAGTTACTAGCATTAAAAGAAAACTGGTTTTTATCCCTTGTTGGAATTCATCTGTTGTAGAAATCTGCAATAGTTATCTAGTTATGCATTACATGTTAAATCTGAAATATTAGTGTGCTTACTTTTAAAATGAAAAAAAAAATGATGGCACTACATTTGGTATCAGAGTAGTGGTTCAAACACACATACTCTTTGGGTAAATTCTGTTTAATTTTATTTTTATTGTTTTGTTAAAAAAAAGGGAGAAAAGAAATAAATGCTGCAGAAATTTGAAATATTATTTAGTCATTTCATTTGAAGGAAATTTAGTTGTTATATGGAGTTTGATATTAGTATTGGAAGGAAATATTATTATTTTGAAATGTATCTCCCTTTTGTAAACTATTATAGATCAAGATAATAATTGAAACTAGATTTAAATGCATTCCTATCTCTATATGATTTTTTTAGAAGTCTGAATTATTGGAAAACCTAAAAGGTGCATCTTTCATAAGACTCACAACAAAAAAGATTTTTAATCCATTATTTTACAACTTGTAACTCTTTTCTTTTCTTAATATGTGATTTTGAAATATATTGAAAATATTTCTAATATAATTGTACAAAAAGATATTCATTATTTATTATATATAGTTTTCAGTCATACATTTTCATTGTAATATTCTACAATTTATTATACCTGATATTATATATATATATATATATGTATGTATGTATGTATGTATGTAATATAATATAATATTAAACATAAAATAAGGAAAAATATAAATTAATATATTACAGATTACATAGACATATATGATAAAAGAATAAATATAAAACAAAGTAAAATAAAATAACAAACAAAAAAAAATTAACAAAACAAAAAAAAGGATAAAATAAAATATAAAAAAGAGCAGGCTGGGGAAGGTCCGAACCCCCTCCCCACCCCCTGTACCATTCCGTCAGTGCTGCTATCCTCCCCACCCCCTGCGCCACCTCATTTCCCTCCACGGTGCCCCCTCCACTCCTCCCACCTAGCGCGGCTTGCCCCCTCAAACCCGTTTCCCCTTCCCTAACCCCTTCCATATGGCCCACTTCCCACTAACACCCCCCACCTTCCAAACCCTTCCTTCTCCTAGCATTTCCCCCATTCGCACAGGTCTCTCCTCTCCAAACTGGCCACCTATCCTCTAAACCCGTAGCCAACCACCTCTCCAAACCGCCACCCACTCTGTGTTCTCAAGACGCCCTCCCACTTAAAGCTGGGAATTTGTTCTTATGGGGATCTCAAAGCATTTGGTTATAATAATAAATTTTTCTATACTTCGGTTTTACTAATACATTGGTAAGAAAATATATAGAATCAGGAAGATATACCCCAATTGTAATGCCCCGTTCCTCGTTCATTTTTTTTCTTCTTCGATGACCATGTTGCTAAGCATTTAATGTTGTTGTGCTCATGCTGATCCTTGTTGGCTTCACCTTTTTGATTACCCTGTTAAGGAAAAATCTCCTTCTTGAATTCGATAGGTGGTTTTAAAGATGACTTGATGTTGTTAGGGCATGACCAGCTAGAGGGAACACCTACATAATAAAAAAATTATTCTTTTGAATTGTTGACTCTTGCTATTACTGTTTTGGTCAAGATTGTGTGTTGGTCCTTGTTAATGTGATTAATAAGTAGTATTAAGTTGTAATAATAACAGTAATAAAAACTAGTAATAATATTATTATTTTAACTATCGATCAACGGTAACTTCATTATCTGATCGTCGATTTGTCATAAACTTTTTTGTTAATTATCAATAAGTGATTTTATTGTTTAGATTGGTCACTTCGTGGATCGATCCTCGATTCACGCAAAAAGGAGGGTATCCTGTTGTGATGTTGTGGTTGGCCCTTGTCTTGTGTTTTTTTTCAAAACTGCTATCTCTAGTTCCTCCTTGGTTGACCAGGTTTACTTGCATACTTGTTTTGTTTATCATTTTGAAGGTGAAATGATATTGCTACCACTAGAGCCAACCAAGTCTCCACTCGTATTTTTTTATATATATCTAAATTAATGAGAATTTTTTATGTTGTCACCCACGTTAGCGACTTTTGTTGGCATCCCACCATTTCATGGAAATCCATATTATTCTTTTTTTTAGACTTTTTTTGGTATGGAGGCACCACACAACCCCCCCCCACCATTGTTTCCTCCTTGTGAGTTGTACACTTCAGTTTTGTTTAATTCTGTTAGTTGTGGAAGTGTGTTGGAAGATGGAACCTGCATTTCCTTAAATTTTTGTCAGGAGAAGGCATGTTGACCCTTGCTTAGTCTTAATTCTAGTTGGGAGGTGGCCACCTTTTTGTTTTTTGTCTTCCATTTCTAGTTGTCCTCTAATTAAATCAGACCTACTACCTTTACTGGCCCATGCTGCATTTAATGTGTTATTCACGCCTTGTTTTCATTTTTTTTTTCCCACGTCTGAGGGAAGGAAGTGCATGTTCATGGAGTCATATTACTATTCCTTTTCTATAACCTGCTAAACGCCTTTCCCTACTGGCCGCGTGGAGATCTCTAGGTGTGGAGCCTTGTTTGGTTCGGTGGGAATATACTCTTGCAGTAGTTGCACGAATATTATGGAGAAGTTGTTGGTTGCTCATGGTTGTCTGGGTCATTTGTTTTGCTAGCCTCCAAGTGCACAGTCTGCAGTTGTGCCATTTCAAAACCATATTCCCTCTGGCACGTTTTTCAGACAATTCATTCTCCCACGTTTTGCTTGCAGACAGGGGTGCTACCATTTGAAGGGTGAAATGATAAGCTTTTCAGTGGCCATTTGGTGTATGTGACATAACTACAACAAAGAGCTCCTTCTTACTAAGTGAGGTAAGCGATTGTAGTTTTAACATGACATAATATGTTCCCTGGTAAGTTCAGATCCATTTTGCTTGGAATCGTTGAACACTAACTATTGTGAGTTTTTTAAAATCTCTAGTAAACTTGTCTAAACTAATACTATATTTTCTTCACATTTTTGTTGAAAAGAAATGAACGCACTTCTATCTTTTGGGTTCTATATGATTTTTGGTTTTACAGTCCACCAGTTGAGTACTTGTTATAGACAACATACAATTTTGGGTGAATAATGCAGATTGTAAGAAGAGGTGTCCAGTGGAGTTTGGGTTTGAGAGGAATGTTGGTGCCTCGCATTCTGCGGATGAAAATTCAACTAGAGGGTTGTTGTTGCTGGACCTTGGGGAGTTTGGATGCCTCATCGAAGCTGGAGGAGTAGGAAAGATAACTCTACACTTTGCTACTATTGCTATATTTTTTGTAATATATCATGAAATCTAACCACCATTTCCTTGTATTGATTTTTTAGTTAGACGCCTTACTAGGATACCTCTCCTTTCTGCTTTTTCTATTCTTGTTTTCACTTTTATTGATATCAGTGTGTTAGTGGAAAGCATACATTGTCATCATCTCTGGGTGTTATGTTTTCCTTGCTTGAGTTTTTGACCTTCATCTTTTTGTTTATGTATATCTTCTTCTCTACGATTGAGTTTTAAGTTATTATGTTGTCCCAGCTAGTATTTCCGTTGTCATTAAAATAAGTTTGTGATAACTATGCAGCTCCTCCCTATCATCTAAGTTTATTTTCTTTATCTTTATATATCTTCGAATGTTATTAAATCTCTTCCTCAAACCCCTTCAATAATCTTCTTGACATCGGGAAATACAGGTTGTAGAATTGGAGTGATCACCACCTGGGCTATCCGGGTTGAAGCTTCGGTATTAAAACTTTTAGAATGAAAAGTTTGTCTGCAATGCATTTTAGATCTCACGTGCTTAGACTCCCGTATTATCTTTCATCTTGTTCTTAGGATTTTAAGGCCATCCTCAGGAAGTACCTTGACCATCCCTATCCACTTGAACCGTAACTAGCTTTTCAGATCAGCTAAGCTCGAGGTTTCTATCGTGTGAATCCAGTACCTCGTTAACACTAGAATATTTTTGGTCTAATCCCCCTCTTAGAATTATTGTTGATGGCGTTTCTTTCTATATTCCTAACTTGCATTCTTTCTCTTTTGTAATTTTAATGCTATTAATTAATATTGGTCATTTTCTATGCACGTAATTACCTTAATATTTTGTGATGGAAATTGCCTTAAACATTATTAATCTTCGGGAAAACTCATCTTGCATTTGATAGTCTTATGGATTCATAGCGGAAGGTTTTGATTTATTAATGTCACTTAGTAATTTATGTTTGTATCTATGTGTGACGGTTGGTTGTGTTATCAAGGGTTACCTTAAATTATTTTTGATATGGAAAAGAGATATTTTCTTTTACGTTAACCAGATTTTAGAATTATTGTGGAGGTTGTAATTCCTTAGAGATATAAATTTGGATGATGTTTTGTATACTCTTATTTGACATAAACCCCCCCCCATTCTTCTCTTGCATGTTGTTACTGGCCTATAAGGGTATTAACCCTTCTTGAATGATTGGGGAATCTTTGGGAGTTAAGGGTCAAGTCAAATATACCTTTCCTTCGCTTCGAAACTTAGGCTATGTCGTGTCCGTGTATTTAATTTCACTCATATACTCTAAATGATTATAGGGTTGAAAATTTTAGCATGTTTGGCTTTTCATGTTGACCTTTGAACACCATGTGTTTCTCATTGGTCTGATCAATTCTTGTCTTTTAGAACTATAACATTAAAGCCTATGCTCTTGGTATCTTTTGATAATTCTAGATGGATGGCATGTATATTAAACTCCAATCTTGTAATTATCTAATTTTTGATGGGAATCTTGTTTCTTATATATTTTTATACTTTCATTGCTTTTGTTTATAACTAAAGACAAGGTCTTTCTTCTTTGATTGACATGGCTGAGACTGTATTTTAAATTGAGGTGTTTTTTTTAGTATTGAGAGAATTGACCCAATTCTTGTAATAAAGTTTTTCCTTTCATGATATTGTTAGATAATAGTTATGGTGGCTTTGTGTAGCCTTATCTTTCTCAGTTCTCATGAACTGACTCTTGTGGAAAAAATTTTGTAGATGGCTTATGTGAGTAGATGAGGGATAGACTTGTATATTTTTGCAACCTCTATTGAGAAGCTCTTTTTCTCGAATCCTTTTTATGTTGTTCAACTATTTATAAGTTCAAGTGGAAATTTTAGAAGAGGGTTAGTGTCTTAGTATAATGTATTGTGGCTTTGGTCATCTTAACTTTGGAAACCTTGGATTGTTTGAATATCATGGAAAATATAAGAAAATTGGTTTGCCTCCTTGTTGAGAGACCTTAATGGATTATCGGTATTCTAAGAATAGTTTAGCATTCCCTGGTCAATTTTATTACTCTCTTGTTCCCTATGCACGGTTCCTTAGAGTTGGCATGTCCCTTTGGTTTGTGTATCATGCTGGAAAGAATTGATGTAACCTTGTTTTGTTTTTGTAAATGAGTATTGTTAAACTTTACCCTTGAGATTAAATGTTGAGTTAAAGTTTTCTAAGACTTAGTAATGATGTGTTTTAATTAAAATAAAATGGGTTGGATAATCCTTATAGAATTTTAACTAAAATTTATATTCAGATAAATTAACGTAGAGGTGACCAATTTGAGAGCAAGTAATTCCATAAGTGATCAAAGATGAAACTATCCTTTGTTAAGTAAAATTATATAACCTGTTAACCCTAGCTAGGCTAGTGAACATTACCCTTATATGGTGAATTCTTAAACAAGATTAAGGGAAATCAATGGTTAGTTCTAGAAGATAATAAGATTTAATAAGTAGGAGAAATCAATTTAGAAACCACGCAATCTATCTCTCAGCCATTTGGAAAGAAAATTTGTTTTCTTTTGTTAAACTCAATCAGTGAAGCCTAAGTAAAATCTTTAATAATTCTGGATAAATTCTCAAACTTCAATTAAATCCTGGTAAATAACTAATGAGGTCCTAAAGATGAATTCAATTCGTCCTCCTTCCTCTAATGTCTTCCTAGGTGCTTTGTAATTTTTCCCCTTAAGAATGTTGAAAGCAAATCCATATTGTAATAAGGGTATGAGCGAGTTTTAGTAGCATAAGTGTGGATAAAATACCTTATGGGATTAAATTACCTCCTTAATTAAATAATTGAATTAAACAAATAAATGTTATAATATAGAAGACTTAAAGCTAACTCAGTGTAAAAGAAAGAAATTTAGCTTGGTAAGATGAATTGTACAAATCATATCCTGAGCCTCCTTGAAAACATAAGTTAAGAACTTCAATATCTATTATTAAAATAAATAACCTCCAATAATTTCTCACTACGACTAGCCCTAACTGTAAGTGTGTTATGTGGTCGTTTACTATGTTTTCTTGTCAAAATAAAAATAAACATTATCCTGGTATTTTACTGTTGTATTTGGGTGCGTAAAATGTGGGCACTACACCAATGTTAAAATAAATAAATTGAATAACCATGTGGGTATGAATGAAATGCCCAAATATGAGGAGATCCTAGATTGTGGTAGGCATACAAAAGAGATAATAATGTAATAATATTATTATCATTCTCAACAAATGAGAGATCCCATGAATTCATCTCTCCCTTAGCTCCTCCACAACCTGCACATTCAAATGACAACAAAAAACAAAATGAGGAGAGGAAATAGAAAAGAGGGGAAAACATAGAGATATTTAGGGAAACTTTAGGGTAAAATTCCAATCTAGGGTCAATATTAGATTTATCCTAGGGCTCACAATAAATCCTACACACTTTAAGTTATGGGTATTTTTTGGAAGTGGGAAATAAATTAAAGGGGGTGTGTGGGTAAAATTAATTAAAAGAGGGAAGACTAATTAAGTTATAAAGGGGTGTAGACTTTTATTTGCGACCTTAATAAACTCAACAAAATTAAATAATAATAATTAGATAACCAATGGAAAATGAGTATTTAATGTTTGAGCAAATTAATTTAGTTAAAATAAATCATAATGGAGATCGGTTTAGGGTTCGTATTAATTACTTTCAAAAAATTTTAAAAAAAATTACCCAATATTTTAGTTGTATTTCGGTGTGGTTTCTGATGTCCTGAGGTGAGACATTACATTACATTACCTTTTAATATATATATAATAATTTAAAAAGTTTCTAGCAACTTTTAAAAAGTTTATAAACCATTTTTTTTACCTCGGGTATAGGATGGCACCCAAGAGGGGATGATTAGCTAGAGGATTGGGACGTAGTGCAACTACACTAGAGCCGTCGGCACCTAAATTTGGACCCCAGATATTAGAGGCCCTACAACAACTGATAGGCATTGTGCAGCAGAGCCTTCCACCACCACAAGATTTGAGAGAGGAGGACATTTAATTAGGAGACAAGGATTTGATTGGCGAGGATGCACATTCAGAGCCACTTAAGCATAATACCCCGAGAAGAGAGAGGTCATGTAGCCCTTCCATTCTTGGCGAGAGGATGGCCTCATTTTGTCGCAACCGATCACACAGCTTCGAGGGACCATTTGGAGATAGGTGACCCCTTTCACCCGTTAGACCACATAGCCAGGATCGAGACATAGGCAGTGTGATTCGAGACCTTCTTCTCCTTCAGCCACCTACTTATACGGGTTCGACATATGGCTTTGGGGAAAAGTCTTGGCTCCTTAGCCTAGATAGTTTCTTTGGCTTACACTCTCACGAGAGCAATGTCAACGCAAGGTTTTCCATACACCTCCTTTGAGACGTAGCAGGCGTTTGGTGGAGGAATGAGGATCGGAAGCTCCATTTGACTCGAGATATAGTGACCTGGGAGATGTTCAAGGAGTGATTCACGGATTGCTATATGTCATAGCATTTCATACAGAAGAGGATTGATGATTTTCACGACTTATAATAGGGCTCTGGCATAGTGGCACAGTATGAGAGAATGTTCCTAGATCTTCTGTAGTGTGTGGACTACCTGTAGGATGAAAAATTATAGATAAACAGGTTAATTTGGGGCCTGAATGCAGATATAGCTAGGGCATTTAGGATGTTATCTCCTCCCATGCTTGAGAAGGCCTACTTGGCTGAGGAGAATAGGACCAAGGCACAAGAAGACCGAGATAGCAATAAGAGCAAGTTGCAAGACATGATTCAAGAATTTCAGAGTCAGAGGACACAGGGTGCAGTACCACCCCCTAGAGGAGGATTTTGGTCTCCTCCAGTAGTATCGAGAGATCCATTGCACCCACCGCAACAGACACGACATCAAAAGGGTAGGCAGACTCAAAGCTTTTAGCAAGGTAGATTTAGAGGTGGTTTTGGTGGATCTAGGGACAAGAGGCCAGGTACTCATCACTCACAGCTAGCCCACTCGTAGCAGTCTGCTAGGGTTGGTCTGGCAGGTTCAGTTTGCCAGAGTACAGGAGGGACCCCATCTCAAAGGGGTATAGGAGGATGTTTTATTTGTGGGGCTCCAGAGCATTATGTGTGTATGTGTCTGCACAAGCCCACTACTACGGATATGCAGAGAGCTCCTAGATATGAGAAGATGGTGGGTGACATGGGACATGCCCATCATGTTTATGTAGTGGCTGACAACTACCAGGCTAAGCATTAGGCCACAGTCATTGAGATGATAGCTACTATCAGGGATATTTCTATCTTGGTACTTTTTGATTCAGGTGCTTCAGATTCCTTTATATCTCCTTCTATAGTGGACCAATGTGGGCCATTGGTGGCTAGGCAACCAGATAGTTGGCAGGTTAAGTTGGCCTTTGGGGTTAAATTCATCATGGACTCATATGTGGAGAGTTGTGTACTTGATTTGGGAGCCTTCTCCACTACACTTGACCTCTGAGTTATTCCTTTAGTATTCTATCAGGTAGTTTTTGGTATGGATTAGATCAAGGCTCATTGAGCCAAGGTAGATTGTAGAAATAAGTTCATTGAGTGTCAGGATGATCTTGGTAGTGCAGTTGTGATTTCAGGGATACAAAGACCTATCTCCTTGCACATGATCTCAGCTAAGCAACTCAAGCGGAGCATGCGTAGGGGTTGTTAGATGTTTTATATCACCATCAGTGATCATTCAGACAGTACTCCAAAGCATTCACCCCTTGATGATCACATAGTTTTAAGGGAGTACGCAGATGTGTTTCTAGGTGAGATTCCAGGTTTACCACCTAGTAGGGATGTGGATTTCACCATCAATTTAGTGCCTGGCTCCGCACCAGTTTCTAGGGCACCCTATCGGATGACGAATTCAGAGCTTTATGAGCTCAAGATTCAATTAGAGGAGTTGTTAGAGAAGGGTCTCATTTGCCCTAGTGTATCTACTTGGGGAGCACTAGTCATATTTGTGAAGAAGAAGGATGGTTCTCTCAGGCTTTGTGTAGAATTCAGACAACTCAACAAAGTCACAATGAATAACCGTTATCTACTTCCTAGGATTTATGAATTTTTTTATCAGATGTGAGGAATGAGAGTATTCTCCAAAATTGATCTCACGTCAGGGTATCATCAGTTATGCATATCAGATGTAGATATTCATAAGATAGCTTTCCACACATGTTATGGGAATTATGAGTTCACTGTTTTCCCCTTTGGATTGACCAATGCCCCAGTTGTCTTCATGAGCCTCATGAATGGAATTTTTAGGACCTTTATAGATAACTTTTTCATAGTGTTCCTCGATGATATTTTGATATATTCTCATTCTGAGGAGCAACACAAGGAGCATTTGCTACAGGTGCTTCAGATTTTAAGAGAGCAGAAGTTGTTTGGGAGCTTGGAAAAATGCAGCTTCTTTCATATAGAGATTCAGTACTTGGGGCAAATTATTTCTGGAGAGGGTGTCTCTGTAGATCCCTCTAAGATTCAAGTTATCATGGATTGGCCAGCACCCACATTAGTGACTATGGTGAGGAGCTTCATGGGTTTAGCAGGGTATTACCACAGGTTTGTGTAGGATTTTTCTAGGATTTCTCACCCTATTACTTCCCTTCAAAGGAAAGGGAAGAAGCTCGACTAGTCAGAGAAGTGTGAAGGGGCCTTCCAGTTTCTTAAGGAAAGGTTAACCATGACACCTATCTTAGCAATTCCAGACCCGACAGGATTTTTTTGTTTGCACTGATGCATCACTAGAGGGTTTGGGAGTAGTTCTTATGCAGTAGAATCAATTTATTGCCTTTGAGTCATGTAAGCTCAAATATTATGAGCTTAACTATCCTACTCACGAATTAGAGCTTGCAGTAGTGGTTCACACTTTGGTGCGTTGGCGACATTTCCTTTTGGGTATACCCTTCATTTTGAGGACAGATCATCGTAGCTTGCAACATATCTTCTCACCGCTAAACCTCAATGCATGACAACAGCGTTGGATGGAGTTCTTATGTGAGTATGAAATGGAATTGTAGTGCATCAAAGGAAAGGAAAATGTTGTTGCAGACACTCTTAGTAGGCAACGACATGTTCTTGCTTATTTTATAGTGCAGTCAGATCTGAGGGGTAGGATTCTTCAACATCTTCCTGATGATAGGTTTTATGAGGGTGCTAGACAGATGTTGGATTCTCAGGGTTCTTTTGAGGGCAGATATTCAGGATGCAAGTTAGAGTCATATGGTTTACTTTGGTTCCATAGGTGCATTTAAGTGCCTAATTCAGGTGATCTGCATAGTTTCATCCTTACTGAGGCTCATCGAGCCCCATACGCAGCACATCCAGGAGTGAAGAAGATGCATGCTGATTTGAAAGAGTTATATTATTGGTCGGGTCTTCGTCGGGACATAGCAAATTTTGTAGCACGTTGCCTTGAGTGTCAAAGGGTCAAGGTAGAGCATTCTCATCCCGTAGGACTCTTATACCCTCATGATATTCCCGAGTGGAAATGGAATGTGATCTCCATGGATTTCATAGTAGGACTTCCTATGTCCTCCTATCTTCATGATGCCATTATGGTCACTGTGGATAAGTTGACCAAGGTTGCACATTTCTCACTAACCAAGGTCACCTATAATGCACAGGCCATCACCAAAGTGTTTATGGAGGAAATTGTTAGATTGCATGTGATCCCAAAGATGATCATTAATCACAAAGATACCATCTACACATCAGTTTCCTGGACTTCTTTTCAGGATGCCTTGGGTACATAGATTAATTTAAGCTCAGCATATCATCCAGAGATAGATGGACAGATAGAGAGAGTTAATTAGGTATTGGAGGACATGCTGAGGATGTATGTGATGGACCAGTAGAAGAAGTGGGAAGATTATTTAGATTTAGTTGATTTTTCCTACGACAATAGCTATTATAGTTCCATTGGTATGGCTCCCTACTAGGATTTGTATGGTAAACCTTGTAGGACACCCTTGATTTGGGACATACTAGATGACAGGATTATTTTGGGACCAACTTATCTTCAGGATTTAGATCAGTAGGTTGTTCTGATTTGACAGCGTCTTGAGCAGGCTAGAGAACGCCAAAAGGCGTATGTAGACACCAAGAAGATTTACCGTCACTTCTCAATGGGTGACAAATTCTTCTTGAGAGTTCAATTGAGCTCACCTGTTTGTGTTTTTTAGCATGCCTAGGATACTTGAATTGATCAGCTGACCAGCTTTGCCTAGACCGAGACCGTGACGTTTATCTCAACCAAACCAACCATTTAGTACTACCAAACATGCCTAAACATTCTGGTACCTTACCCGTTATATCCCCTGGAGCTACTTCCTATGCCTTGGATACCAGGATTATATCAACCTTATTTGGATAAACTATCGACCTTTTCCTATGAATTGCTTTTTTGCTCTTCAACTCGTGTACCCTGATCGCACTACTGCATTTCAACGTGCGTCTGCTTCCTTGAACTTACCCCACCATCTTACCATCATCTCATCATCATTCACCCTTTATCAAACCTATCCCTGATTTCACGCCACCTCAATCTGTGATAGATTTGAGGGGGATTACCTATACCCTTAACTGGGGCAACCACTTCTTATTATTTTCAGTGCAGCTTTACAAGACAAACTACATGAAAACAAGGGGAAAATGTAGACACCAAATTTGTGTCTTACGACACCCTGTACCCTGTATCTCATCCCACAACCTAACCCTACCTCACCACCTAAACCTTATACACTTAATTATGTATTAATTACCTTATAATTAATAAATCTACATCTCCAACCCTACCATCTCACCTCGCCACCTCATTATGACCTAGCCCTAACCCTAAACCAACCTAATTAAGACCTATGACTTGGTCCAGACCCACACCCCTGACTCATCACCCCTCACCCGCACCAAAATGAGCCTAATAATGACTTGACCAAGCCCACAACTGGTCCCTCAGGAGAAAAGGAGGGAAAGATGGCTATTTTACTAAAAATAACCACTTTGACCTAACCGACATCGGTTCCTACTCTACCGCCGTCGGTTACGTAACCACAATCGGTTCCCTGTAAATGACCTCCCCCAACCAAAAAGAAAAGATCCAGAATTCATTTGGTAGGAGAGAGAGAAGTGAAACAAGTAGAAGAGGTTGCAGAGAAGAGGATCGAGCCCAAGACTGTAACTGAGCAACTAGATCATTGTCACACTCATCCAAGCATTGGGAAAGACTGAGGAAAGCTTCATCAGCTCACTTTCCAATACTGGATCATCCCAACTAAGCCTTACTATCACCACCACATTCCTTGGACCTGTATCTTCATTAGGAACTAGTAAGTAGTATCTTGTATGTTTCTAAACACCATTTCTTGAATTTTTAATTCATAATAATTATAAGCTCACTTCTAGATCTACCACCCGGCAGCACTCTGCACCTAAATTTCATTCATCAACCCCGATATTGCCCCAAAGAAATTTTTCTCACTCTCTGAGCTTTCTCCATAACCCTACTTACCCCCCTAATCATTTATTAACCCTATAAACACCATAACCACCTTACAACTGACTTCCATTCGAAACCCCTAAATCACCGCCCCTACCGATATCAGTTATCTTCTACCGGTATCGGTGTTATAACCGCAGTCGGTTATCCAGTGACCAACATTGGTAACTGTGACTTATACCAAAACCAACCTTTCCCTTATTTACCCCCAAAAAATCTCATATCCATCTGGGTCTATCCTTGTAACTTGATCTGAATGCATCAATAACCGGTGACCAAACAAACATCATGACATTTTATTATTGGTAGTTTAGTCTCGATTGTTTTTTAACAAGGTACCTAAATCGTGATTTCGCAATAGCTTCTTTGTTATCATTTGAATTAATTAGTATTAAAAGGGGAATTGACCACCTTTGAAAGGAATTCTAATATTTCCTGGGCCCAAGGAAGTTCCCTCACTTATTGTATAACTAAGATCTGGTGGTCTTGTATTCTTACTTACAGGTAGTCCTTCCCAGACAAAAAGGAGTTCTTCACAATCGATCTGATCTCTCTACGGTACATGCACACCTTCCCAACACTCAACAGGTATTCCTCCTAGCCCTAACCCTTATCTGTTTCTCAAGAGAATGAAAGGATAGAAGCAACTCTATTCCGGAATGAAATTCTGTGTGAAACATTTTGGCACGCCCGATGGGACCCTTTTCGGGTTTCTTTCTTTCTTGCTTGCTTTCATATAGGGAGCACACTTGCTGTTTCCTTCTTCTAAATATTCACAAAAATATTTTGTCATTTTGGTAAAAGAAAATTGTCTTTCTTTCACATCTTTGCATTAGTGAAAGTCATCTTCTTTGCTTCATCGAATATCATTTTCGATTTGGGTTTAAAACACGTGCATCACATTCTTGCTTGTTATTTTTAATTCTAGTGAACGTAGATTAAGTAACAGGTCGTACACATGGGGGTGATATCCATGGTATTGATGAGAAATTAATCTTACTCTCATTGCACAACACATACAAAATCACATCATAATCAACACAACAACTCAAACATCCCCCCTTCACGCGGTATTCCTCCGCCCGATTGAGGTAGCCTTATGAGACAAAACAAACTTGACATCTCCCTTAGTTATTTTGTTTAGGATTGACATCATTTGGCGTCTAAGACATAAGCCCAAAGTGATTAAAACTAATCCTAGGGTTAGTCTCTTGATTTTTTTATGCATCTTGCTTGTTTTTTATTTCTGTTTCTCTGTCATACACTATTTCAGTGATCACTTCAAGACAGTTTGGTAGGTATATTAAGCATTGTTATCCCCAAACCAGTAGCTTCTTACATCCTCTCTTTGCTTTCATAGTAACCGACACCGGTCCTATACTACCGACATCGGTTAACTGACCGACGTCGGCTACATTCTGATCGACATCGGTTATCTGACCGATATCAGTTATTGTGTTTAATAGTTCTTGACAAACTAGCAACCTATCAATTCTAACATTTTGTTGATGTTTCTGTTCCGGATTGATTAAATCCCTATTATGTCCTCTTGTCCATGGTTGTTATCACTCGGAAACAAGCTGCAGCCATGGTTTCACATGCCTGTTTCGTGCCTTTGCTTGAGTCACCCCCTTCACATCCTATGGGGAATCCTACGGATACCAGTAATTTTCCCAAGATCCCTATAGGGGATAAGGAATTTGCCAAATTTTTGGATGCTAATTCTAGTGCCGTATAGTATTATTTGTCTCATACCCCTTACCATACACCCAATGGTCAGCTCCTCGTTGGTATGCCTATTAGTGTCACCTCTCACTTATCCCCTTCCCCACCTAATAACTCCGCCTCATCGTCTTCATCCTTAGCCCCATCTCCCAACTCAGTGGCTTCGGTGGTTCATACTGCACCAATTGGATTTCCTTTCATTAATCTGGGGCCCCACATATCACTACCATCCACTGACCCTACCTCATCTCTCTCACAGACTGTCTCTTTTATAACTTTCTCTCTACCACCTATACACACGAGCTTTCCCTCACAAGCTCCGCCCACCTTTTCATTTCCACAAACTCATCCGGTGGCCTCAACCTCTTATATAGGACACCCTTATTAAGCTGCCCCAACACATTCATCACCATTATATTATCAACATTAAATCCCACCATTGTCTAGTAGCGGCTCTTGGACCAATCCTCCTCTGTTTACAACGACAACACCATCATCTAACCCAACCAAGGATTTAATCAAACAAATGATGGACAAGATGAAAAATCTTGAGGATTCTATTTCAGGAAGTCGTAACACCCTGACATACGGGAAAATGTTTTTCGGGAGCCTATTCATCCTTCTATCCCCCTTCATACATATCCTTCTCAATGGGAATTACTAAAATTTACTCGCTTTAATAGTAAGGAGGATCCTCAACAACACTTGCGATCGTTCAGACATGCCTGCTATCTGATTGCTCATGATGATGCCTTACTACTCCATACCTTTCCCATGTCCTTATCAGGACCTACCTTGGAGTGGTACAGTGCTTTAGCCCAACACTCAATCTTCTCCTTTAACCAGTTAGCCCAATATTTCTTGGATCACTTCTTCATCAATATTTCCAAGAAAGTATCCATTATCGACCTCTATGCCATCCAAAAATTTGAAGACGAGTCTATCGCATATTTCGTTGTATGATGGTGGGGCCTCATCAACCAACTTACTTACGCCTTACCTCAGGCCAAGCTCATCGAACTCTTTACAAGGGCCTGTGCTAAACAAATTTCTCCCACCCTCCAAATTCAAACTTTCCGCACCTTTGATGAGGCCTTTAGTATGGCTCAGAAACTAGAGATTCGAGCCTTAGAGGAGGAGAAATTGAGGTTATGTAACAAAAGCTCAAATTTCCAGACCCAAGACTCTACCACCAAACCCAACACCACCAACTCTCACGATCACCTGCATCAAAATCAAAGGGTGCCGTAAACACAATGACGGTCAAATCTCAAGCACTGTCTAATACCCAACCGAAAGCCACCTATAAGTATAAATCTGAGCCCATCAACTACACTCCCTTGGGAGAAACTTAAGGTGTGATCTTAGACAAATTTCTTAAAGCAGGAGCTATCACCTTACCTCCTGTTAAACCTCACTCCGAGTTTGATTCCACCCGCGCTATACCTTCTTGGTATAAAGAAAATGACTTCTGTAACTTCCATCACGTGAAGGGACACAGTCACGAAAAATGCAAGATGTTGAAAAACATAGTACAGGAAATGGTTGATGTAGGGGATATAACTCTTGATAATCCTAATGCCCCCACTAATCGAAATTTGAAAATATTCAACAAACCATTTCCAAACCATGCATCTAATAGTAACACAAACCAAGACACCTCAGTTGAGGAGAAGAGTGTGCATGAGATCCATGAGATTTTCAACTCCCAACCCAGGGCTTCCATTGAGGAAATTCTGAATCAAGCTTCTTCACCAATGAAGGGATTCTCACCCCCTTCTCCTTCATCAGGACAAGAAGGCAGTCCCATTATTCCTTTACCCATAAAGGAATTAACTGCCCAGAGTTCTCTTCTCACAAATGAACCTTCTTACACCACATCCCTGCAAGATTGTGAGCGGATGTTATCTAACTTATCTATTTCCCAAACATCTCCTTCCACCACTCTTGCTACAAAAGAAGAAGGCTTGCCACTTTTTCTATCATCCTTAGAGGAGAAACCCCTTGAGCCTACATCACCAAACTCCTTAATCATGATGGATCCCCTCGAACATTCCCTCCTACCTATTAGTTCTTCATCACCTAAATCTTTCCAGTGATCGGTTGACCTCTTAACACCCATTGATACAACACCTCATTTACCCCCTGTATCACACCCACAGTGGACCGGAATCACAACCCACCTCTCTTCCACACCAAATTTTCCATTCACACATGAATATTTTCACCCCCCAGAAGATAGACGAGTCTTATGGGAGTGTTTGAGTACACCATGCTCTACTCAAATGCAGATGACTAATCCAAACACCTCTACCATATACCCGAGGTGTTTACAAAAGCTCAAAATGCCTATGTCCTCACCTTCACCCCCCTCATCTCTATCAAATCCCTCAGCCACCTCTATCAACCTAACCAAACCTTCCCCTACGCTTGGGACTTCACCAATACCTAGCCTGACACATCCACCTAAACGGTTAGATTTATCCAAAAATAATGCTATCAATCCACCTAGGAGATAGACCCAATCTCCTCGAGTCCAATCTATGCCTCTGCCACAACTAAAACCCTCGCTCCCAATCACACCGATACAGTAGGCATGGCTTCAGCCTTCACCATCACACCTAACTTCTATATTAGGGCCTCACCCATCTACCTTGCCTCAATACACCATGCCTCCCACATCTTCTTTAACACGACCTATACCTTTTGCACCCCTACAGACACCCACGGGCATCTCAACACCGTCGCCCCGAGTATCTCACCTATCTGCCAACCCTAAGCAAACTCAATCATCGAAGGACTTGTTTGTTATCGCTCCTCTCTCCCCGTGGTTGTTTCCTGCCACCACGTCAACTGGGGCCTCATCATCTAACCAGCTAAATATAAATTCTGCGCAGAAGAAACCACGCCTAGTTAAAACCAATCATCAAAATCCCTTGCCTAAATCACCACCCGTACGAACCACTCATACCCAACCATTACCAAAAAAATCAAAAATCTCACCCACTCAATCAACAGCCTCATCTTCATCTGAATTTGACCCGCTCAAAGGATATTACTCCAAGATCTTTAATATGTTGGTAGGGGATGCGACCATTTCCCTACCCCCACTCAGACTCTATGATCCATCTAAACCTTGACCTATAGGTTATGATGAATCTAAAATCTATGCTTACCATCGCACACCAGGACACAATGTAGAAGGATGCAAAGCTTTGAAAGCCAACCTTTTCCAGTCACCTATATGGGATAGACAGCCTAAGAAAGACAATTTATGGAGAGAGAAGCCCTTAGCTTCGATCCCTTCTCCTATACCACTTGTCCCCTCCTCACCAAAATCTATCATCATTACAACCCTGTCTCTCGAGAACAATGACTTATCCCTGCCATCTTCCTCCTCTCGTATTCACGAGATCAACATGATTAACATTGCTACTCGAGGTCAGAAAAACAATGGAAAAGCTAAAGAAAGCACACCTGCGGCCTCTCTTTCTCCTTCTGCCATCCCGATCGCACCACCACCTAAAGTGGTCATTCGTGGACCTACCTATCCCATATCTAATGGAGTTGCCCATCACACCATGATCAAACAACTTCTCCAATCTCCTATAAAAATGACACTCTATGATCTCATTCAAACATTTGAATCGCATCGACAAGCTCTAATTGAGATCCTTTAAGGCATAGAGGTCCTACCTAACAAAACCTTTCCCGTCACCTCCATTTTAACACCCAACCACATCACTTCTCACACCAAACAACCTACCTCCACAACAACTTTTGTGCCTGTACAGCAAGCCACTACTGTCAGTTTTTTCGAAGAAGAAATTGTCGTCTTTGGTGCAGAAGATCCTTATCCCGCTCTTTTCATCTCGGCTTACATCTGGGACATCTGGGTACGTCGTGTTATGATTGACGGAGGCACTAGCCTAAACATCATCTCTTCCAAAGCCTTCCAACAGATGAATATCCATCCTATCTGCATGTGTACCAACCCCACCATGTTGTGTTCATTCAACGATGTTATTACTTCTACCTTAGGCACCGTGATCCTTAACATTCATGTAGGGCCACGTACCTTACCTGAACTCTTCTATGTCCTTGAGGGAGAATTCCAATACAACATGTTGTTAGGCCACCCTTGGATCCGGGCTATGGGATGTGTTCCCTCCACCTTACATAGATGCATCAAATTTGAGTATGGGGGGAAGTCATACACCATCAAAGCTGACACTTCCCCCTTCAAAACCTGCAATATGTTATATCTCCCTAATAATGTGCTTGTACCAGTCAAGGCACCCATTTATCCAGCCCAACCATCCACCTTAACCACACTCACACCTTCAACCAATGAACCCACTGCCGTGAATACCACTTCCTTCCCCGCAGACAACATCCCAACTTTAGATCCCTTAGTAGATGTTTTTCAATGCCTTATGTTGTGGGAATACCACCTATACAACGTTAGCACCTTTCATACCCCACAGGAGTACGGACAGTTACATGCGCATCCTACCTATGACTATTGTGTGAGGGAGGTGATCTCCTACGAACCACCTAATTACTACACCAACCTAACGTATGGGGGTTTCAACACATCCTCTGTCACCCCTGAACCTCTCCTTGGTGTGGTTCCCTTCCAATCTGATTTTAGATATCTAACCAACCGTCGTTTTTCCCTCACCTTCCTGATGCACTGTGCTTGGAAGGGTTTTGGTTTTGGTCTTTATGATCAAGGCTGACATACGATCATTCCTGTAACTACCTGAAAACACAAAGATTGTCATGGTATTGGATTTTTTGAACCACCTACACCGAAGAAACCTCATGTCAATTGTATCTAGGAAAACAACAAAATCACCCCTTCCAAACTATCATCACCCATTTTTCCATCTTCACCCACAAAGTCGATAGACCCGGAATCTATCCCTCCTAAATTTTTTTTTTCATGAATGCTATCTTCCTGGGTCCTCTCACTTATCAACGAGATAGTGAAGACCCATCTTCTCTCCCCCTTTTATATCCATACATGATCGAAGAAGATTCGCCTTCAATTAATGTTGTGGAGTGCCAGGATGATGACTCCATCCTCACCTACCTTGGTGTGGATGACTCTTATATTCAACATGCCTTACCATCTAACACCCAAACTATGTTGAATGAATCGACTATAGAAATCAACATCCACACAGAGGACGATCCTCACATTTTAAAGATCAGAAAACATCTCGACGCATTAGAACAAGCCACCTTCACTACCTTCCTCCGTGTGCACAATCAAGCTTTTGCTTGGTCCTACGCCGACATGCTAGGAATCGATCCTGACATTGTTGTCCATAACATCATTCTGAAACCAGACTCTAAACCATTTAAACATAAACTAAGAAAAATGCATCCACGCATTGCCCTCTTGCTGAAAGAAGAGCTTCAACGCCTCCTTTCTGTTTCTTTCATCTTACTTATTGACTATCCGCAATGGATTTCTAATGTCGTACCTATCACTAAAGTGATGGGGGGACTTCGGATATGTACAGATTTTCGAGACCTTAACCTCTCTTGCCCAAAGGATGACTTCCCCCAACCTAGCATTGATCAACTTGTTGATCTCATTGTGGGCCATGAGATGCTTTCTCTCATGGATGGCTTCTCGGGATACAATCAAAATTTGGTAGCCCCGGCCGATCAACATAAAACCGGCTTCATTACCCCCTGGGGGACCTTCTGCTATCGTTTCATGCCATTCGGCCTTAAGAATGCTGGTGCGACCTATCAACGAGCTATGAATTATATTTTTCATGACATTATGCACACTATCCTCAAGGATTATGTCGATGATCTTCTTGGAAAATCCAAACATCGCAGTGAACATCTCGATGTTTTAACCATTATTTTCAATCACCTATTACAATAATGTGTTCGTATTCAACCAAAGAAATGTGTCTTTGGTGTCCTTTCGGGAAAACTCCTTGGCTTTATCATCTCTTTGCGTGGCATTGAGGTCGACTCAGCTAAAGTCAAAACTATCCTAGAAATTCCCCCACCCACTAACCTCAAACAATTCTATAGTTTGCAGGGAAAACTATAATCTATCCAGCGTTTCATTTCACAACTCTCGGATTGATGTCAACCTTTCCATCATCTCCTTAAAAAGGAAATTTTCTTTCAATGGAGCGAGGAGTGCCACCAAGCCTTTGAGGCTCTTAAAGCTTATCTCTTGCAGCCACCCGTGCTTGTCCCATGTCAAGATGATAGCCCTTTCTACCTTTACCTTTCTGCCACCGACCATGCTGTAGGAGCCATGCTCACACAACGTGACTCTGAGCATCGAGAACAAGTAGTTTATTACATAAGTCATACTCTTGTGGAGTACGAGACTAGGTATACACACGTAGAAAAGTTGTGCCTAGCCCTATCATTTGTGGCCACCAAACTATTACATTACCTCCTGAATCACAAAACTTTTATCATCACCAACGCTGACCCCATACATTATATGTACACCAAACCTCATCTAAACCAACGCATCGCCCGATGGCTTATACTCCTCGCTGACCTCGACCTTGAGTTTGTACACCGAAAATCAGTCAAAGGACAAACTATTGCAGACCAACTTGCGGAAGCCCCTTTACCTGGGGAACAATTTACCAATTTTACTTTCCCTGATGAACTCATCAAAACTCTTTCACTCAGTGATGTGTTGTATCTATTGACCCTCTTCTTCGATGGATCTAAATTCCAGCATGGTGGAGGGGGAGGCGTTGTTCTCATTCCTCTTGAAGGTGAACCTATGCCTCTTTCATTCAAGCTCAATTTCCCTTGTACTAACAATACAGCGGAATACGAGGCCCTTGTTTTGGGTCTCCACGTTGCATTACACTTAGGTGTGAAGTCTATTAATATTTTCGGTGACTCTCAATTGGTAGTAAATCAAGTTATTGGCATCTACTAATGTAAAAATGTGGAACTTCAAAAGTACAAACATTATGTGGATTCACTTTTTTTCTCATTATTCTATCCAAACCATTCCCCACTCAACTAATAAATTTGCAGATACTATGGCTTGCTTGGCCTCACAAATTCTGGCCTCACCAACTGACTCAGACATATTTGTCTTGGTACAACAACTCTTTGCCCCATCTTACTTAGTTCCAGATGTTTGTATGGTAAATAATGTATCTGCTGATTCACAGGATACTTGGTATCACCAATTTCACGACTACCTTACAACCTCTATTCTACCACCTGACCTTACTAGTAATGGAAAACGTGATTTTATTAAAAGTGTTTCTCGTTATGTTGTCATGGGGGGACTCCTCTATAAACGTGGCTTCGATGGTATCCTCCTTCGCTATCTAACTAGCGCTGAATTCACTCATACCACCCAATAAATCCATGACGAACTTTGTGGTGGGAACTTTAGTGGCCTCGCCATGGCCAAGCGGATCCTTCACCTAGGATATTATTGGCCTACTCTCAATAAAGACTACTATGAATATGTTAAGCATTGTGTTATGTGTCAACAACATGCCAACCTTCAACATACTCCTAGCCACCTGTTATAGGTCGCACGAGATCTTTAGCCTTTCTCACAATGGGGTTTAGACCTTATTGGTGAGATTCACCTACCTTCTTCATAGCATCACCATTGGATCATCACGGAAAATTAATATTACACTAAATGGGTGGAGGCTGTTCCACTCATTTCAACCAAAAAAGAGAAAATCGTTGAGTTCATCAATCATCACATTATCTATCGTTTTGGCATTCCTCATCACCTGATAATAGATAATGGAAAATATTTCAAAAATAAGTTGTTACAAGACATTTGTGACAACTTTGGTATCAAAATTAGCTTCTCGTCACCCTACTATCCACAAGAAAATGGACAAGCAAAATCTTCTAACAAAACCTTAACCAAAATTCTCATGAAAGTCATTAAAAATTCTGGGAAAAACTGGCATGATCACATCCCCTTTTCCCTTTGGGCTTATCATACCAGCATTCATACTTCCACTAATGCCACACCATTCTCTCTGGTGTATGGTACCAAGGTTGTCTTGCCTCTCGAAATACAAATCCCTTCTCTCATAATATCTCTTCAGGATATTCTCACCAATGATGATTTCTGCCAAGAGTGGTTAGCCCAATTAGAGCTTCTTAACAAGCATCATCTTACAGCTCTTGACCAACTTAAAATTTATCAAAATCGCATTAAGTGTGCTTATGATAAGCGAATTCATGAGCATACCTTTAAGATTGGTGATCTTGTCCTTAAAGAGAATCAACATGTAACCAAACTAGAAAAGAGCAAACACAGAAAAGTTTCTCCTAATTTGATTGGGCCTTACATTATCACTCACACCTATGGATCAGGTACTTATCGTTTAGCTTCGCTTAATGGTAAACCTGAGCCTCAACCCCTTAATGCCTTACATCTCCGACCATTCTACTATTGAATTTAGTGTTACATCACTTCTTATCTACCTTGCGCTTGTCCCTTGAGCTCATTTACCACCTCATACACCTTGTTTCGTGCATCTCAAAATAGAATCAAGCTCACATGGTTTGATCATCACCTCCTCTTAAAGATTCCTTACCCTTTTTAGTCTAGTCCATAACTTAAAAGTATCAAAATAACAAGTTCTCAATTATACGATTCTGGGATATTCTTGAGTCAAACTTCTTGCAAAACTAGATACTTCATGCCAAATGGACATCTAGACCTCTAAGCTCTAAACTAGACTGCTCCGTCAAAGGACAGCTATGTGCAAAGCCGCATCTACTATTATAAACTAGACTGCTCCCTCTGTAACATTCCCATTTTAACATAATAGAACAAGAATTTTTTTTCTTTTTTTTTTGATAAGTGCTTTCTAGTTCTAAATACATAATTTAGAACTCACAGATCATAAAAATCATTTTTATAACAGATAACCATATGCATCTGTAATGACTCGGTGTACCATCGATCTATTCATTCCATGACTCGGTGATCTACCGATCTATTCATGAGTATTATAGAGTTGGTGTTTTTATTTTAACACTTCATTCTTGCGGTTCTCTTCCCTAATCTAGGATTTTAGAATGCTCTGTCCAAGGAACCTATCTGAATAATTGTTACCACTATTCATTGGCATCACATCCCTCAGACTAGGTGACATAGGAAAACGCAATCAGCAGCTTACGATACTTTGGCCAAAGATTTGAAACATATTGTTCATGTCTCGTATTCCTTGACGGCATACTCGTCAATCTGGAATATGTCCTCCAGCCCACTCTAATGTTAATTAGAATGTCTTATACTGACTTCTGTCAGCCTCCCCTGTCCCAAGTCATTCACTCAAGAACAGATTAATAACATGACAATGTTATAAGGATGCTCTCGAGGACTAGGGTAAGCTGACATACTCGGTCAACCCTAGTTAACCCTATGTGTCAAGGTACCCCGACTCTCCAAGGGCAGCCTCATAACATGACCATGCTCCTAACCAGTCCTAGAGTAAAAACTTGTTCAATTTTAAGGTGTAAATCTTAACGATCAATGCAAAGGGTGTCACCAAAGGACACCTGCATTATTGTATCCTCGTGAAGATCCTAATCTTCTCGAAGGTACAACTCTACAGTTGACATGTGTTGACATCCTACAAACCGCCTCGGAAAGATTTACATAACTACAAGGAGTTACTAATTTGAGTTGAAATTAAATTTTAAGACTCTCCTATCTTGGTAGTCTTTTCCCAACCCCTGGGTTCCTCACCTTTGAGTTGCCTTACTTAATTAAGATCCATTTCACAGAGAGAAGTTTAATAAGATTTGAGATCTCGTCAAGAAGATCATTGATTCACAATAATCTTAATCAACAAGATTAGGCAGTAGCCCTAAGTCCTCTCATAAGGATGCTAACTATACCCATATGAGTTTATATCAGTTCTCAAAACTGAAATATATCTTACTTATTGTTATTAAGATATAGTGATTTAAAATCATCTGTTACGTTTTCTTGACTTAGATCATGGATAGGAAGTAATAGATTACTCTTCCTGTTTCAGCTACCTATTGAGATGTAGTTTAACCTTAACTTCTCGTAAACAGTGGACTAATTTCCAATTTTAGCCTTATTCAAAACATAAAATAATTACTAATCATTCACGAAGTATTCAGGCACATAATATTTACAAGGCCTACTTAGAGAATCCAAATAACTCTATGGTATAAAATAATAAAAATGCACTTAAAATCAATCGAACCTAAGAAGATCAATCCATCAATTAAAAATGTAGCCACACAAGTAACAATTTTCCCCTTTTCACTTATCTCCAAGCCATACAATTACAACTTATGCACTTCGGCATATTGGATACAATACTCAACAGAAAAAGAAAAACTTTCTTGCTATAGTACAATTAGAGATATCAAATAGGAATTCATCATAAAACCAGATTAAACAATTTGAGCATCATATCAGATCTACGTGCCTTTATCACTTACAATGTCCATCTACAAAAATTGCTAGCACAGGTCAGTTCTGTGAACTGAGCATGATAAGCACTAATTCTTAAAACAATTGCATTCTACCAATTGCTCTCATTAAACAACCTATTTAAATGAAATCATTTGTTCAAATCCTTAAACATGAATCAGGCTAATCATCTTTCTAAAATTCTAACATGACTTTAACGCATGACGCATATTATAGCTGCCAATTAAACCTAAATATTTTTCAGATGATTCATCATATATATTAGAGACTAAGAAGAAAAAAATGAATCCAAAACATCCATCCATCTGAATCCCAAGGACAACAATAATCCAACAAATTATTCCATACAAAAAAGAATTCCTATCAGTTCGTGTATCCAACAGGTATATTTTTAACAATTCCACAAAGGAAGATTATAACATCCAACAAGCTCAACTGACGGGATTCCTTTATATTCATAACATTATTTCAATGGTATTGACAAGTATATCAACTTATACTGCAATACAATTTTTATAAAAGTGGATAACCAAACAACCCAAACAAGATATTATAACCGTCAATAAAGCAGGAGACCCGGTCAAGAGTCAGTACTTACCAGTCTCTCCATACAATTTAACAGTCTATTCTTCTTATGCCCATACTGTAGATTTCACATAAAGTTACAAGCACTCATATTTTCTAGACAAGGAGAGAATATTTTCTTATTCCTACAGTTATATAACAACATATACTTTACAACTTAGGAGAAAGAAATAGAGGCAATCAGATTTCCATTCCAATCATGTTCAGGACTGTACCAACTTCTCAAGAGTAACGCATATACATTCAATCTTGAATTCAATAAGGAAGAAGAGAAGGAACAAAATTCAACACCCATCCCTTCCAAATACAAACCTGATTTCCATCCATGCAGATCCAGGATTACCCATACGTTATTAAAAATAAGAGTTCCTCAAGCAAGATTTCTCTCGGTCAGGATGTGTTCCCATTAACCAAGCAAGGTCGTAAAGAAAACAATAACTTCACTAATATTTCATCTTATACAGAACCTATATTCATTGACCATCCAGACCCTTTTCACAGAGGTGTAGGCTCAAATATAACATACATTATATGCATGCGACTAAATCAGTCGAGCTCAAAAGAAGAAACTACAGTTTCCTCACAATTCAATTATAAAATCACCTGTAGCTATTAAGCAATAAAAGAGCTCTTGCGACTAAGTAATAATCAATAAACCAACAAAATTAGACACAACAATTCCATCCATGTCATTCTTCAAACATGAAATTATCCAATGCAATCATCTGACATGGCACAGTCAAGAACTCATTACCCCAGTCAAACAAGAGACTGGGTAGCATCATGAACAGAATTCGAAACCATATGCAATCACAACAACATTTCTACAGAGTCGAATCAGTATGTATACACAATAATGACTTCAACAGAAGTCGAGCCAACATGCAAAAACATCAAGGACTTCAACAGGAGTCGAGTTCACATGAGAACACTGCAAGGACTTCTACAGAAGTCGAACCAAAATGAAAACACAGTAAGGACTTCAACAGAAGTCGAATCAACATGTATACACAGCAAGGTTTCAACAAAAGTCGAATTCATAAGAAAACACTGCTAGGACTTCAACAGAGTCGAACTAAAATGAAAACGTAGTAAGTACTTCAACAGAAGTCGAGCCAATACGAAAACACAGCAGGGACTCCAACAAAGTCGTGTTCGTATGTAATCCTAGCACACATTTCAACAGAGTCGAACCAAATGTAAACACAACAATAATTTTAACAGAAGTCCAAAATCTATAAGTATACCCAGGAAAGATTCAACAAAAGTTCAACAACATGCTAACACAACAAGGTCTTCAACAGAAGATGAATCCAAAAAAAATAAATACAACAAAACATTTCAACAAAGTCTTCACATAACCAAGGATTCCTAAATCCACAAGAAAAGAAGAACCCAATACATTGCTTCAAACCAGCTGTTCAAAGATCACCTAAACAGAGTTGTTTTAATGAAAGCATTTGAAGGAAAGCAATATTTTTAAAAGTTAGGGCCTATCATGCCTGATAGTGTCGCTTAAAAATCCAAAGAAGACCTCTGAATGTGCTCACACCTTCTCTTCTTCTTCCACGATAGATTAAACAACAATAAACTATTACCTTCATGCTTCATAAACTTTCCCCGACAGAGAAGGAAGCTAGAAATTCTCAAATTTTCCATGCAACATAGTGTAGATGACTGGTTCGAAGAACCAGTGCTCAAGCAGAGAGAAAAATGGAATGCATGGAAAACCAAACAACCAAACAATTTTCCATTTGCATGCCTTCCCAAGCAATCCGTGCTCGGGAACCGAAGTTCATTAATTGCATTAACTCTCATCTTCTTGCCTATTCTCCATTTCCACCGACCGCCAAAGTTGGTGATTGCCAAAAGAAAACAAACAACCATTCCTATATTTTGTGATACTGCCACGTCAGGTCATATAGCCATTTGTAACCTCCACCAGATCTAACAGCATCCCAAGTCCTTCCATCCTTATCTCCCTCATAAATTGCATGGAAACCACCACCCATGACTCGTGCCCCTTCATAGTTCCCCCTCCATTCTTATCATTTGTTAAGATAGGTTAGAAACATAGGTTAGATCATAAGGTAAGACATTAGTCTTACTTCCATAGTGCTAGGTGTAGCTAACCTTAGGAGCATTAAGCTTATAGTTTAGGGCTAGGTTAGATTAGCAATTATTTAACCAATAGGTTATAGTTTAGGTTAAGGTTATTAACCTTAACGAATCCAATCTAGGTCTCCCATGTACGACCAATCAGTATTAGAGCCAAACAGGGTAAAACATTCCTGTAAAGGATCCTATCTAGCATTGCTAATTAAGCTTACTGTATACCCAAGAACATCTTACCTGGCTTAAGGTCTAGGCCTTCCTGATGTTATGATATCTCAAACCAAATTTCATTTATCATGATCAGGCTAAGTTAAACTCTTGAATTGTTCATTCAAACTCACTTAGACCTTGTAACTTTCGTAAGGTCCATAAATTTTGTTCATCCTAAATAAGCTAAAAACATTCCTTGGATCGATACAACTGATCCAAGTGTAGACACCAAATTTGTTTCTTACAACACCCTGTGCCCCGCATCTCATTTCGTAACCTAACCTCACCACTTAAAACCTTACACAATTATTTATTCATTACCTTATAATTAATAAATCCACATATCCAAACCTGCCACCTTATTTCACCACCTCATCATGACCTATCCCTAACCCTAAACTAACCTAATTAAGACCTATAACATGGTCTACATCCACACCCATGACTAATTACTTCTCACCCGCACCAAAACCAACCTAATCATGACTTGACCAAGCCCACAACTAATCCCTCGGGAGAAAAGGAGGGAAAGTTGGCTATTTTACTAAAAATAGCCCACTTTGACTTAACCGGCATCGGTTCCTACTTGACAACCATCGGTTACGTAACCGCCATCTGTTCCCCGTAAATGACCTCCCCCAACCAAAAACAAAGGATCGGAATTCATTTGAAAAAATCCAAAATTCATTTTTAAGACAAAGACAAGTGAAGAAAAGAGAAGAGGTTACAGAGAAGAGCATCGAGCCAAACACTGCAACTGAGCCACTAGATCACTGTCACCCCCATTCAAGCATTGGAAAAGACTAAGGATAGCTTCAACTCGCTTTCCAACACCAGATCATCCCAACTAAGCCTTACTATCACTACCACATTCCTTAGACCTGAATCTTCATCAAGAACGAGTAAGTAGTGTCTTGTATGTTTCTAAGCACCATTTCTTGAGCCTTTTGATTGATAGTAATTATAAGCTCACTCCTAGATCTACCACCTACCAACACCCTACACTTAACCTTCATCCATACATCATTGTATTGCACAGAAGATAGTTTAATCACTCTCTGAGTCTTCCCCCTCATCTCACTATTCCCCTCAGCTATCCACCAGTCTTAAAAACCCCACAATCACCCTGCAACCAACCTCTATCCAGAAGCACCTAGATTACTGACCCTACCGGTGTCGGTTATCCCCTACTGGCAACGGTTCTCTAACCGCGGTCGATTATCCAGTGACCGGCATCGGCCATTGTGACTTATACCCAAAACCTTCCTCTCACCTATTTGTCTCCTAACAACCTCAGATCCAGTCTGCTTTATCCCTGTAACTCGAGTTGAACATATCAATGGCCAGTGACCAAACAAATAACGTGACATTTTATTATTGGTAGTTTAGTCTCTATTACTTTGTAACAAGGTACCTAAATCATGATTTCACAATAGCTTCTTTATTATCATTTGCACTAATTTGTATTAAAAGGGAATTGACCACCTTCGAAAGGAAGACTAATACTTCCTGGGCCCAAGGCAGTTCCCTCTTTTATTGTCTAACTAAAATCTGGTGGTCTTGCATTATTATTTATAGGTAGTCCTTCCCAGCCAAAAATGAGTTCTTCACCATCGATCTGATCTCTCTACGGTACGCGCACACCTTCCCAACATTCAATAGGTATTCCTCCTAGCCCTAACCCTTATTTGTTTCTCAAGAGAATGAAAGGATAGAAGCACCTCTATTTTAAAAACGGAAACATTCTGTGCGAAACATTTTGGCATGCCCAGTGGGACCCTTCTTGGGTTTCTTTCTTTCTTTCTTGCTTTCATATAGGGAGCACACTTGCTATTTTCTTCTTCTAAATATTCACAAGATATTTTTGTCATTTTGGTAAAAGAAATTGTCTTTCTTCCTCATCATTGCATTAGTGAAAGTCATTTTCTTTGCTTCATCGAATATCATTTTCGATTTGGGTTTAAAACACGTGCATCACATTCTTGCTTGTTGTTTTCAATTCTAGTGAACATAGATTAAGTAGCAGGTCGTACACGTGGGGGTGATATCCATGGTATTGTAAAGAAATTAATCTTACTTTCACTACACAACATATACCAAATCACATCATAATTAACACAACAGCTCAAGTATTCCCCCTTTTTCCGCTGTATTCCTCCGTTCAATTGAGGTAACCTTGTAAGCCAAAACAAACTTGACATTTCCCTTAGGTATTTTGTTTAGGATTGACATCATCTTGCGTCTAAGGCATAAGCCCACAATAATTAAAACTAATCCTAGGGTTAGTCTCTTGATTTGCTTGTGCATCTTGCTTGTTTTTAGTTCTGTTTCTTTGCCATACACTGTTTCAGTGATCACTTCAGAACAGTTTGGTAGGTATACTAAGCCTTGTTAACCCCAAATAAGCAGCTTCTTGTAGCTTCTTACACCGGTTCTATTCTACTGACATTGGTTAACTGACCGACACCAGCTAAAGTTTGACCGACCTCGGTTATTAGACCAATATCGGTTACTGTCTTTCACAGTTCCTGAAACCAGCAACCTACCAATTCCAACATTTTTTTGCTGCTTCTGTTCCTGATGGATTGCATCCCTACTGTGTACTCTTGTCCATGGTTGTTATCACTCAGAAACAAGCTGTAACCATGGTTTCACATGCCTGCTCCGTGCCTTTTCCTGGATCACCCCCTTCACATCCTATGAGGAATCCTACAGAAATCAATGAGGTTCCCAAAATCCCTGTAGGAGATAAGGAATTTATGAAATTTTTGGACGCTCATCCTAGCACTATACAGTACTATTTGTCTCATACCCCTGACCGTACACCCGATGGTAAACTCCTTGTTGGTATGCCTATTAGTATAGCTGCTCACTTAGCTCCTTCCCCACCTGATAAATCTGCGTTACCTTCTTCAACCTTAGCCTTGTCTCCCAACTCAGCGGCTTTAGGGGTTCATACGGCACAAATTGGCTTTCCGTTAGTTAACCTAGGGCCCCACATATCATTACCACTGACTTCTCCTACCTCGTCTCTCCCGCAGACTGCTCCTTTCATAACTTTCTCTCTACCACCTATCCACACAAGCTTTCCTTCTCAAGCTCATCCCACCTTTTCATTTCCACACACGTATCTGGTGGATTCAACATCTTATATAGGACATCCCTATTTGGCCGCCTCAACATATTCATCGTCAATACCTTATCAACATTTAACCCCACCATTGTCTAGTAGTAGCTCTTGGCCCAATCCACCTCCGTTTACAACAACTGCACCATCATCTTACCCAACCAGTGTTTTAATCAAACAAATGATGGACAAGATGCAAAATCTGGAGGCTTCTAATTCAGGAAACCGTAGCACCCTGACATATGAGCAAGTTTGTCAAGAGCCTATTCATCCTTCTATCCCCCTTCATTCATATCCTCCTCAATGGGAATTACCAAAATTTACTCGTTTTAATAGTAAGGAGGATCCTCAACAACACTTGCGATCATTTAGACATGCTTGCTATCTGATTGCTCATGACGATGCCTTACTACTCCGTGCCTTTCCCATGTCCTTATCAGGACCCACCTTGGAATGGTATAGTGCTTTAACCCAGCACTCAATTTTCTCTTTTAACCAATTAGCCCAATCTTTCTTGGATCATTTCTCCATTAATATTTCCAAGAAAGTATCCATCACCAACCTCTATGCCATCCGACAATTCGAAGACGAATCTATCACAGATTTTGTTGGACGATTGCGGGGCCTTATCAACCAACTTACTTATGCCTTTCCTCAAGCCGAACTTATCGAACTCTTTACGCGCGCCTGCGCTAAACACATTTCTCCTACCCTCCAAATTCAAATTTTTCGCACCTTTGATGAGGCCTTTACTATGGCTCAGAAACTAGAGATTCAAGCCTTAGAGGACGAGAAATTGCGGTTGTGTAACAAAAACCCTAATTTACGAACCCAAAACTCCACCAACAAACCCAACACCACCAATTCTCATGCATTGACTACTTCAAAATAAAAAGGAGCTGTACACGCAGTGATGGTCAAATCCCAAGCACCGTCTAATACCCCGCAAAAAACAACCTATAAGTATAAAGCCGAGCCCATCAATTACACTCTCTTGGGAGAAACTTATGGTGTGATATTGGAAAAATTGCTCAAAGTGGGAGATATCACCTTACCTCCTGTTAAACCTCACTCTGGGTTTGATTCCACCCATGCTATACCTTCTTGGTACAAAGAAAATGACTTCTGTAACTTCCACCACGTGAAGGGACACAGTCACGAAAACTGTAAGATGTTGAAAAACATAGTGCAAGAAATGGTTGATGCAGGGGATATAACCCTCGATAATCCTAATGCCCATGCTAACCAAAATTTGAAAATCTTCAACAAAACATTCCCAAACCACTCTTCTAACAGTAACATAAACCAAGATATCTTAGCCAAGGAGAGTGTTCATGAAATCCATGCAGTTTTTGGCTCCCAACCAAAAGCTTCTATCAAGGAAATTATGAATCAAACCTCTTTACTAACGTAGGGATCCGAACCCTCTTCACCCCCATCAAGACAAAACAATAATCTTGCCATTCCTTTACCCATAAAGGAATTAACCGCCCAAAGTTCTCTTCTCACGAATGAGTCTTCTTACACCACATCCCTGTAAGATTGTGAGCGGATGTTATCTAACTTATCTATTTCCCAAACATCTCCTTCCGTCACTTTTTCTATAAAAGAAGAAGGATCGCCACTGTTTCTGTCATCCTTAGATGAGAAACCCCTCGAACCAACATCACAAAATTCTTTAATCACGATGGATCCTCTCAAACATGCCCTCCTACCTATTAGTTCTTCATCGCCTAAATCTTTTCAGCGACCGGTTGACCTCTTAACGCCCATTGATACAGTGCCTCATTTACCCCCTGTATCACACCCACAGTGGACCGGAATCACAACCCACCTCTCTTCCATACAAAAGTTCCTATTCACATGTGAGGATTGTCACCCCTCAGAAGATAGACGATTCCTATGGGAGCATTTGAGTACACCATGCTCTACTCAAATGCAGATGACCGATCCAGACATCTCTACCATATACCCGAGGTTTTTACAAAAGCACAAAATGCCTATGTCCTCATCTTCACCCCCCTCATCTCTACCAAATAACTCATCCACCTCTATTAACCTAACCAAACCTTCCCCTATGCTTGGGACGTCACCAATACCCAGCCTGACACACCCACCTAAACGGTTAGATTTATCCAAAAATAAAGTCGTCAATCCACCTAGGAGACAGACCCAATCTCCTCAACTCCAATCCATGCCTCTGTCACAACTAAAACCATCGCCGTCACACATACCTTCTATATTGGGACCTCATCCCTCCACCTTGCCTCAATACATCATACCTCCTACATTTTCTTTAAAATGACCTACACCTTCTACACCTATACAGAGATCCATGGGTGTATCAACACCGTCACCCCATATAGCCGGTCCACCTACCAACCCTAAACAAACTTGATCGTCAAAGGATTTGTTTACTATCACTCCTCTTTCCTCGTGGTTATTTCCTGCCACCACGTCATCTGTGGCCTCATCATCTAACCAACTAAACATAACTTCTACACCGAAAAATCCAAGTTTAGTTAAATCCAATTATAAAAACCCCTTGTCTAAACCACCACCCATATGAATCAACCATACCCAATCATTACCGAAACACACCCAGTCAATAGCCTCATCTTCCTCTTACTTTGACCCACTCAAAGGATCTTACGCCAAAATCCTTGATATGTTGGTGGAAAATGCGACCATTTCCCTACCCCCACTTAGACCCTATGATCCATCTAAGCCTCGACCTATAGGTTATGATGAGTCTAAAATCTGTGCTTACCACCGCAAACCAGGACATGATGTCGAGGGATGCAAAATTTTGAAAGTCATCCTTCGTCAGTCACCTCTCTCAGATAGAAAGGTTAAGAAAGACAACTTACGAAGGGAGAAACCTTTAGCTTCAATCCCCTCTCCTATACCACCTATCCCCATCTCACCAAGAAATATCATTATTGCAACCCCACCTCTCAAAGACAATGACTTATCCCTACCATCTTCCTCCTCTAGTGTTCACGAGATCAACATGATTAGTATTGCTACTCGAGGGTAGAAAAACAATGGGAAAGCTAAAGAAAGCACACCTGCGACCTCTCTTCCTCCATCCGCCATACTGATCACACTACCACCTAAAGTGGTTATTCGTGGACCTGCCTACCCCGTCTCTGATGGAGTTGCCCACCGTACCATGATCAAACAGCTTCACTAATCACCTGTAAAAATGACACTATATGATTTCATTCAAACCTCTGAATCTCATCGACAAGCTCTCATCGAGATCCTTCAAGGTATAGAGGTCTTACCTAACAAAACCTTGCCCGTTGCCTCCATCTTAACACCCAACCACATTGCTTCTCTCTCCAAACAAACTACCACTTCCATCCCTGTATAGCAAGCCGCTGCTGTCAGTTTCTCCGAAGATGAAATTGTCAACTTTGGTGTAGAAGATCCTGACCCCACTCTTTTCATCTTAGCTTACGTCTGGGACATCCGAGTATGTCATGTTATGATCGATGGGGGTGCTAGCTTAAACATCATCTCTTCCAAATCCTTCCAAAAAATGAATATCCCTTCTAGCTACATGTGTGCCAACCCCACCATGTTACATTCATTCAATGATGCTATTACTTCTACCTTAGGCACTGTGATCCTTAACATTCGTGTAGGGCCACGTACTTTACCTGAACTCTTCTATGTCCTTGAGGGAGAATTCCAATACAACATGTTGTTAGGCCGACCTTGGATCCAGGCTATGGGATGTGTTCCCTCCACCTTACATAGATGCATAAAATTCGAGTATGAGGGGAAGTCCTACACCGTAAAAGTTGACCCTCCCCCCTTCAAAACCTGCAATATGTTATATCACCCTAATGATGTGCTTGTACCAGTCAAGACACCCATTCATCCAACCCAACCATCTATTTCAACCATACCTCAACCATCCACCTCAACCGCACCTACACCTTCAACCAATGAAACCGCCACCGGAAATACCGCTTCCTTCCCCATGGACAACATCCCGACCTCAGATCCCTTAGTAGATGTTTTTCAACGCCTTACGCTGGGGGAGTATCACCTATAAAATGTTTAAATGCGCATCCTACCTACGACCATCGTGTGGGGGAAGTAATCTCCTATGGACCACCTAATTGCCACACCAACCTAACATATGGGGATGTCGATACATCCTCTGTCACCCCTGAACCTCCCCTTGGTGTGGTTCCCTTCCAATCTGATTTTTAATACTAACTAATCATCGTTTTGTCCTCACCTTCTTGACACAATGTGCTTGGAAGGGCTTCGGTTTCGGTCTTTATGAACAAGGCTAACATACGATCATTCCTATAACTACACGCAAACACAAAGATCGTCGTGGTCTTGGATTCTCTGACCCACCTACACCAAAAACACCACATATCCATTGAATCCAGGAAGACGATGATGTCACCCCTTCCAAACCATCATCACCCATTTTGCCATCTTCACCCACAGAGTCGATAGACCCTGAATCTATACCTCCTACCTTTTTTTTTTCATAAATGCTATCTTCCTGGGTCCTCTCACTTATCAACGTGATAATGAAGACCCATCTTCTCTTCCCCTTCTGTATCCAGACATGATCGAAGAGGAATCACCTTCAATTAATGTTGTTGAGTGCCAGGATGATGACTCCATCCTCAGTTACCTTGGTGAAAATGACTATTATATTCAACACGCCTTACCATCTGAAACTCAAACCATGTTTAATGATTCGACTATAGAAATCAACATCCACACAGAGGACATTCCTCACATCGTGAAGATCAGACAATCTCTTAACGCATCAGAACAAACTACCTTCACTACCTTCCTCCATTCCCACAACCAAGCTTTTGCTTGGTCCTACGCTGACATGCCAGGAATTGATCCTAACATTGTTGTCCATAACATTACCCTGAAACCCGATTCCAAACTAGTTAAACAGAAATTGAGAAAAATGCATCCACGCATTTCCCTCTTGGTCAAAGAAGAGCTTCAATGACTCCTTTTTGTTTCCTTCATCTTACCTATTGATTATCCTCAATGGATTTCTAACATCGTACCTGTTATTAAAGCAACGGGGGGACTTCAGATATGTACGGGTTTCCAGGACCTTAACCTCACTTGCCCAAAGGATGACTTACCCCTCCCAAGTATTGATCAACTTGTTGATCTCACTGTAGGCCATGAGATGCATTCCCTCATGGATGGCTTCTCGGGATACAATCAAATTTTTGTAGCCCCGGCTGATCAACATAAAACTGCCTTCATAACTCCTTGGAGAACCTTCTACTATCGTGTCATGTCGTTTGGCCTTAAGAATGCTGGTGCGACCTATCAGCGGGATATGACTTACATTTTTCATGACATTATGCACACTATCCTTGAGGATTATGTCGATGATCTTGTTGGCAAATCTAAACATCGCAGTGAACATATCAATGTTTTAACCATTATTTTTGATCGCCTGTTACAATATTGTGTTCTTCTTCAACCAAAGAAATGTGTCTTTGGTGTCCTTTCATGAAAACTCCTTAGTTTTATTGTCTCTTTGTGTGGCATCGAGGTCGATCCAGCTAAAGTCAAAGCTATCCTAAAAATTCCCCCACCCACTAACCTCAAACAATTTCGTAGTTTACAGGGAAAACTCCAATATATCTGACGTTTCATCTCACAACTCTCGGATCGATGTCAACCTTTCCATCATCTCCTTAAAAAGGACATTGTCTTTTAATGGAGCGAAGAGTGCCACCAAGACTTTGAGGCTCTTAAAGCCTATCTCTTGCATCCACCCGTGCTTATCCCACCTCAGGACGATCGCCATTTCTACCTTTACCTTTCCACCACCGACCATGTTGTAGGAGCCATGCTCACACATCGTGACTCTGAGCATCGAGAACAAGCCGTTTATTACATAAGTCGTACTCTGGTGGATTACGAGACTAGGTATACACATGTAGGAAAGTTGTGCCTAGCCCTATCATTCGTGGCCACCAAACTCCAACACTACCTCATGAATCACAAAACTTTTATCATCACCAACGCGGACCCCATCCATTATATGTAGGCCAAACCTCATCTAAACCAAAGCATCGCCCGATGGCTTATGCTCCTCACTGACCTCGACCTTGAGTTTGTACACAAAAAATCAATCAAAGGACAAACTATCGCAGACCAACTCGCGGAAGCCCCTTTACCTAGGGAAAATTTTACCAATTTTACTTTCCCTGACAAACTCATTGCCACTCTTTCACTCAGTGATGAGTCGTATCCAATGACCCTCTTCTTCGATGGATCCAAATGCCAGCGCGGCAGAGGGACCGGTGTTGTTCTCATTCCTCTGGATGCTGAACCTATGCCTCTTTCATTCTGGCTTGATTTCCCCTACACTAATAATACACCGGAATACGAGGCCCTTATTTTGGGTCTCTAGGTTGCGTTACACTTAGGTATAAAATCTATTAACATTTTTGGCAACTCTCAACTAGTCGTCAATCAAGTTACAGGAATCTACCAATGTAAAAATGAGGAACTTCAAAAGTACAAACATTATGTGGATTTACTTTTGACCTTATTTACTCATTATTCTATCCAAACCATTCCCCGCTCAACTAATAAATTTGTGGATACTATGGCTTGCTTAGCCTCGCAAATTCCTGCCTCACCAACTGACTCTGACATATTTGTCTTGGTCCAACAACTCTTTGCCCCATCTTACTCAGCCCCGGATGTTGGTATGATAAATAATGTCTCCGCTGATTCGTAGGATACTTGGTATCACCAATTTCACAATTACCTTACAACCTCTGTTCTCCCATCTGACCTTACGAGTAATGGAAAACATGCTATTCTTAAAAGTGTTTCTCGTTACGTCATCATGGGGGGACTCCTCTATAAACGTGGCTTTGATGGAATCCTCCTTCGATGTCTAACCGGCGCGGAGGTCACCTATATCATCCAACAAGTCCATGACGACATTTTTGGTGGACATTTTAGTGCCCTTGCCGTGGCCAAACGGATCCTTCACCTAGGCTATTATTGGCCTACTCTTAATAATGACTGTTACGAATATGTTAAGCGTTGTATTATGTGTCAACAACATGCCAACCTTCAACATACTCCTAGCCATCCATTACAGGTCGCACAAGACTTTGGCCTTTCTCCCAATGGGGTTTAGACCTAATTGGTGAGATTCACCCGCCCTCTTCGCAACGTCACCGTTGGATAATCACAGTAACCGAATACTACACTAAATGGGTGGAGGCCATTCCACTCATTTTAACCAAAAAATAAAAAATTGTAGAATTCATTAACCATCACATTATCTGTCATTTTGGTGTTCGTCATTGCCTGATAACAGATAATGGAAAATCTTTCAAAAACAAGTTATTACAAGACCTTTGTGACAAATTTGGTATCAAACTTAGCTTCTCATCACCTTATTATCCACAAGCAAATGGTCAAGCTGAATCTTCTAACAAAACCCTGACCAAAATTCTCATGAAAGTCGTTAACGATTCTGGAAAAAATTGGCCTAATCACATCCCCTTTGCCCTTTGGACTTATCGGACTAGCATTCGTACCTCCACTAATGCCACCCCATTTTCTTTGGTATATGGTACTGAGGTTGTCTTGCCTCTCGAAATACAAATACCCTCCCTAAGAATATCTCTTCAGGATATTCTCACCAATGATGATTTCCGCCAAGAGCGGTTAGCCCAATTGGAGCTTCTTGACGAGCGTCGTCTCATAGCTCTTGACCACCTTCAAATCTATCAAAAGCACATCAAGCGTGCTTATGATAAGTGAATTCATGAGCGTACCTTTAAGGTTGGTGATCTTGTCCTCAAAGAGAATCAACATGTAATCAAACTAGAAAAGAGAAAACGTGGAAAATTTTCTCGTAATTGGATTGGACCTTACATTATCACTCACACTTACGGATCAGGCACTTACCATTTAGCTTCGCTTAATGGTAAACCTGAGCCTGAACCCCTTAAGATTGGTGATCTTGTCCTTAAAGAGAATCAACATGTAACCAAACTAGAAAAGAGCAAACACAGAAAATTTTCTCCTAATTTGATTGGGCCTTACATTATCACTCACACCTATGGATCAGGTACTTATCGTTTAGCTTCGCTTAATGGTAAACCTGAGCCTCAACCCCTTAATGCCTTACATCTCCGACCATTCTACTATTGAATTTAGTGTTACATCACTTCTTATCTACCTTGTGCTCGTCCCTTGCGCTCATTTACCACCTCATACACTTTGTTTCATGCATCTCAAAATAGAATCAAGCTCACGTGGTTTGGTCATCACCTCCTCTTAAAGAGGCCTTCCCCTTTTTAGTCTAGTCCATGACTTAAAAGTATCAAAATAACATGTTCTCAATTATACACTTATGGGATATTCTTGAGTCAAACTTCCCACAAAACTAGATGCTTCATGCCAAACGGACATCTAGACCTCTAAGTTATACATAGACTGCCCCCTCAAAGGATAGCTATGTGCAAAGTCACATCTGCTATTATAAATAGACTGCTCCCCCGAAGGACAGCTATACACAAAATCCGCACCTGCTACTATAAATAAACTGCTCCCTTGAAGGATAGCTATACAAATTCATCCTTTATCAGAAGCTTCTCGCATTGCTTAGCTTCGTGAAGAGCTCAAGAACAACAAAATACATATCCCATGTGGACTTCCCGCATCGATCATTCTATATCCAGAAAAATAAAAGCAGTATTCAAAAGTACTTTTGAGTCATGGACTTGTCTATTTAGGTTTGGTTTTCTTTTGTCAGCATAATCACCTTATAACAAATTCTCTACGCCCCAGCTCTACCAGCCACCTCACCTCACCATTTATCAAAGCAACAAAACTCAAGGGACGTGACGTATATCTGATATATTGTGATTATACAACTCTTTTAACCTATCGACTTCTTGCATATGCAAGGTACCTAGGGATTCAAGCTCATCCTATGTTAATATGTGGTTTTTTTAGCTCTCTTCAACTATGGGACACTTTTGCCTCTTTTACTCGAATATAGGATTATGTGTTGACCTTAATCAAGACACGGTTCCCTACTACTTGGGTAAGCTAACTTTCGCTTCACCTATACCTACACCAACATCACCAATACCTTACCAACACCAACAACATTACCCTACCAATATCAATTTTTTTTACCAACCAACAAATTGCCTAACCATAACCAAATTGCCTGAATTCACCTCTCCCTGGTCCTAAGGGAGAACAACATCGGTCTAAGGCCCCTCCTTGCTTTGTGCAATGGGCTATGTAGGTAGCACTTAGGAGACATGGGGTCTCCCAAGGTTAGCTCGACCATCCCCTACCATAACCTATCATGTGTTGTAAATATAAATATTTTTGTGTATTTCTATTTGATAACATTCATCTTTATGCTTTTTTTCAAAACAAACATTCAAAACACAACCATTCTTATTATTATCATAACTCAAATCAACGTACATATTCATTTTTATTTAGATGTTAAACAAATACATCTTCTCTATGATCGACGTGCAAGTCGGCATCCTTATTTATTCTTATACCTGTATGAAATTCACTTAGACCCTTGCACCTCATCCCGAACCAGGTGATGATCGTGAGCATTGACATCGCTCACCTAGCCTCTCCATCCTCAAAGGTGCTACTGTTATTGGTTCCTCCCACTGATCTACCAATCTCTCCTGTAACATATGAATACGACCTCTCATGTAGAGGAGTCTCACCTCTAGTCTCTCCACTCATGACTCCGCAACCGCTACCAACCCGTTGTCTCATTCACCCGCGTTTGAAGCTGGTGCACTAAACCCTGCAGGAAATCTCTCTCCGCTGTAATCACAGCTATGTTAAGCTGATCAGCCCTCTCACGTGAACCTCACATCTCTACTACCCACCATAATCTATAAGCCTCTGTCGCTCCTACATCCATTACCCTGTGATCGGCTGCTATCTCTTCTGGCCCTTCTGGAGGTGTCAGCTGGGGAGGTGAGAATGATGCCTCGGCGTTGATCCTCATGTATGGTCTATAAGCCATAGGTATATCCTGAACAAATCCAAATTGTCGCCACATGCGATCGAGAGGAATCCTCTCGTACTCACCTGGCCTGTGCCCCGCGATCCACCTCAATCTCTCTACACCGCTCAAATCTTCAGCTATGTTCTCTGTCACCATATAGTTCCCGTAAGGCCTCCAACGGATATCCGCAATCGTCACCATCTCCCACACCTACCTATAATACTCGATGTCATCTGTCAAGGCCTGGGATCTCACCTCTTGTTCTGTCTGGACCCATCGTCTGAATCCCAACCTCTGCACTCCTGTCTCTCTTTCCTAGATTGGTCGGCCTATTGGTCACACACACACACAATGTTCTCATAGGCCCAACAATGTAATAAGTATGCACAATCCAATGTCTCTTGTGATTTCACCTGCAGGCCCATAAACCCCTGTATAGCTCCGCCAGATATGTAGGTTCCCATGCAAAAGTCACGCTCCTTTCTATCATTTCCCAAATAATACACATCAATACTTTTGGAAATCTTCCCCCATCCACCCTCAGTAATGCATAATACCCCACCGCTATCATTAATACCACTTCTAACCTTGTTGCCTCAGGGTGTGCTGCATACATTATACCATAAGTGAATATCAAACCTCGCTGTGTCAAATCTCGTGCAACAAAACCAAATACTGTTGTTATCACTCCCCGCGCTGCACTAGGCCCCGCCTGATACACTGGTCTTCCTATCATTGGGAGCCTCAAAATTCTAAACACATCTTCCAACATCACTGTCATCTCCCCTGTTGGCAGATAGAAGGTATTCTTTTCTGGATTCCATCTCTCAATCAACACCTGCAACATAGCATGATTGCATGCGATTCATGAATAATAGCGGATTCCACTTAACCCCACATGGTTTATTAATGCCCATTCAGCTGATGTTACATCCGCTTGGACTCGTGACAACAAAGCTGACACACTATCATTCATCCTCAAACCTGCCTCTGCCTGCATACATCAAATCAACAAACAACCATTTAATAAATCAAATCCCCAAGTGTTTTTTCTCACATTCTGGGATTTCATACAGTAACCGATATCAGTTATAGATAACCGATACCGGTTACCTAACTGACACAGGTTATCTCTAAATGATATCGGTCACTGTCAATCCTATACATCCTGCTTGCAAACACAACTTATGATAATTATTTGCTCATTTACCCCTCTCTGTACCTACAAACATACCCAAAACCCCTGCTTACGTACCCCATAATACTCACCCCATCCCAAACCCTTGCCTATCACCTTTTCTTTTTCATCTCTACCCATTTACCTTCCCTCATCCTATCCATAAAACATGCAAGAATTGAATTAAAACCAAAAATTTTACCTCTTGGGAGGCAGCAGCTTGAGGTGGAACCTGTCTTCCCTCTCATCTCTACCTGCTGGATGCTTCTCCTTGTTCAGCCATGTTCACCACCCTCTTCAATATAACTTTCCTTTCTACCTTCTTAATCTCAGCCCACAATCACTTTACCTGTCTCTTTTCTCCTTATCACTCAATTCTCCCATGTAATTACCTCTATCAGTCGTCAAACAGTGTCACATGCTCGTATTTAACTTGTTGCATGACTTTAAAAATAAGAACTTAAGTTGCCTCCCAAGCTTTTCTATTTTTAGAAAAGCTCGTTTTAGCATAACCGATATCGGTTACCTAACCGGTATCAGTCATATGTCCACTGACATCGGTTAGCTAACCGATATCAGTCACATGTCTCCTTTTGCTTAAACCTAGGCCTTTTCTCTAGTTTTTGCAAATTTTTGGTGGTGCCCGCCTCTTTTCCCTGCATAACGACATCGTCATCAATATTTGTCATCAGAATCCCATCAACGCATATACATATCATCAAATTTCAACAACATCATCTATATACATTAAATTCCAAAACACATGAGCCATTTTCATATATACATCAACCCAATCATTATACACACCATGTGGATCAAACTCATCATCTATATACATTAAATTTCAAAAACCATTGACAAAACACATGAGCCATTTTCATAAATACATCAACCCAATCATTATACACACCATATGGATCAAAATCATCATCTGTATATATCAATGTCAACTATACAACTTGCCCTACATGGGGCCTCTGTGATCTAAAAAATACGAAGCTGGCACACAGGCCACTGTCTCTATCAAAATCTTGACTCAGCTCGCAGGCCGGTCTCTCATGTCAAAAATATACTCAGCTCGCAGGCCGGTATCGGCTATACAAAAATGTACTCGGCTCGCAGGCTAGTATAAACAACAATAATAAATAAATAAATCATATGTGGGCACGCAGGCCTCTATATACATACTCAGTCCGTAGACCAGTGTCTATATCCAATAACAAAAAAACCATCTCCGCTTGCAGGATGTCTCAGCTCTCTCCACCACCCTCGGTCTGTCCCCCTGCTGGTCTCTATGTTGGCTCTCGCCTCCTCCCTGTAACTGACCCACCGGCTATGGCTGCGGCCCCCTAGGATCTCTGGCTCTGGGACATCTTGGCCCTGTGTGCCGCATATGGCTGATAGTCAGCCCCGGTACCATCGAGCACATCCTGATAATACCGGGCCTCTACTCTCGCCTCCATATAGTGGGCCCGTGCCACCATGGCTGGTGGGGCTGGTCCCCCGAATCCTAATAATAGTGGACCCTACCCTGCCGGTACACCCTGTGCCTGTGGCGGTGCCTGTACCTGTGCTTGTACCTACGCCTGTGCCTGCATGGGTGCCTATGCCTGTGGCGATGCCTGAGCATGTTCCTAGGCTAACTGCCCCTGTAGCACCCCAATCTGTGCCTGTGCAGCATGTAACATCCTCATTTTATACTTTAGAACAAGTGAATTTTTTTTTTGATAATTACATCCTGGTTCTAAATACATAATTTAGAACTCACAAATCAAATAACCATTCATATAAGTAAACATATTCAGACTATGCCTTTGTAATATAAAATGATTACAAATATGTAACTCTATCATTGTTACAAAATAGTCTTAATCACTTTCTAATATTTCATCAAATATTAAGAATCAAGGAATGAATGTACACAAACAATCATTGAATCCAAAATCACAACATTGGACAGATCGTTTCATTCGTCCAAAAAGGGAAATATCATAACAATTTGGGATTCCACCAATATGTTACAAAAAAATTCTCACTGTTAGACAGATATCATCAAATAAGCAAAAGAAGAGAAAGAACCAAATCATTCACACTTCCTTTCACATAAGTTCATTACTGTAATGTCTTCACATATGAATTGTATTCATCCAGTATGTATACGATTAAGTCCGTCAAACTATAAGAAGAATTACTGTCATAATAAAAATCGAACAAAACAAGGCTTTTCAACCCAAGTTCGAAATCAAAGAACCTCTAGAATTGTGGTCAACAATGGACAACATTGCATTAGGAAATTGAATGTTTCCCTAAGATTATGCCAAGATAATCACTCAAAACTTCTGAACATGCTCAGTCACAATCACACAGGAGTAAACAGAAAGGAATATAACCAATCTATTCTTACCTTGGCACATGCAAGTCTAAAGTGTGGTATTCGCGACTCACCCCAACAGGGACAGAACATGAAATAATTAACCATACTCAAGGAACTCAACAGTGAAAAACGACAGTGTCCAAGTAGCAGGTTCATTAAGAGATAGAAATACAAGTTACCTTCCAAGAACTCAAATGATTCCAACAGTAGCAACAAGTCAAACAATTGCATATGATTCCATCTGAGCTCATCAACGGAGCATAATAAAAATCAGGCAAACAAATTAAATTACTGATTTCAAACAAAGAATCCAACTGAACTCTTGCCAATGCGACACAATGGTATTCTTACGAATAACAGAGATCAAAATACAATTATTCCCTTAAGTCGCTAGAACAACGATTTCTAGAATTCATCTATATTCAACCATGAACAGTGACTTAAACATATAAATCATTCAATCGACTCCACTGAGTCATTCAAATAAAAATGAATATAATTCTGTATTTATATTGCATACTGATACGGGTTAATATCCATGACCTAACTCATAAGGCCGATATACAAGATGTCAAACTATTCAGAGAAATCTGTCAAGGCCAAATAGACATCACGAGTTCAATCTCAGTCTTATACAAAAGCCAAAAGAAACAAGATACCCTCTACAGGGTCAAACAACAGATTAAACCCAACAGTCCCAATTTGAAGCGATCACACTGGTTGTTTATCAAGAATCAACCAAGTCTATACAATGGTATTCAAGATAATAAAGAAGAATAATTAATGATTCATCTACTCCAGTAATGATAAACATAAAAGAAACAGGCTTCAATAATTACTGTTTTCATAAAGAAAAATACCAACTGAACCTTCTTCAACATTTTGAACAAGTTACACAGAAGGAAACGAAACAGTACAACTGGGGAATCTATAACCAAAAATTACTGTAGTTAACAGAGGTCGAAAGACCTGTTACTTCTCAAGATTTCAAACAAATCCTTGTCCAATATTCAAATATTTATAATCGTATAACTTCCACAGTAATTCATTTATACAAGTCATTCAATGGACTCTTACAGAGTCGTTCCAATATATATAATATGCATACATCCATAATGCATACTGTAACGGTTAAATCTCGTTACCCCTATGAAAAGGAAAACAATTCCAAAGAGTTGCAAAAAGATACCATCACATCGAAAGATGTTATTCACAAAAAACCTTCAATACAAATGAAACCCAACAGTATCAATAACTGCCATCAACAAAACCCATGACAGAGCTTACAAAATTTCCAAAACACTGAACAATCAAACAGGTACACCAGTATCCTTCCCGACTGTTTTCCCCACAAAAATTGACGATCAAAAATCGACAAACAAAACAATGGCCTATACCCATTACAAGAACGATCTATGGGCTCACGCTGTACAGGCCGAGCATTCACACATTTCATATGTTTCACATATTTAAGCCCAAAATGCAAACACAAAGAAATAATGCCACAGTTCGAATTTAATAAACACCCAACAAAGGATAAATGAAGATTCGAACTAGAAGAGAAACAGTACCAAGAAAAATCACACCAAACATCCATAGATAAACAACTAATTCTTAAATCATTAAAACAGAGTTGTTCTAATGAAATCATTTGAAAGACAGCAAGACATTTAAAGGTTAGGGCCTAACATGCCTGGATTTTTGATCAAATTTCCGAAGCAGACCACTGGAAGAGCTCAGACTTTCTTTTCCTTTTCCAAGTTAGAGCGATCAACAAAATTTTGCTATCTCCATGGCATATATATTCTCCTTGCCAGAGAAAAGAGCTAGATAACCTCATGTTCGCCATGCAACACAAAGAAGACTGGTGCGAAGAACCAGTGAACAGGCAGAGAGAAATCTGAAAATCGCGACAAGCCAAACAAACCAACAAACTTCCCGTTTGCATGCCTTCTCGCGAGTTCCGAGCTCGAATACCGAGAATATTGAATGCAATTAAACCAACTTTCCCGCTAAGACTCCACTTCCACCGACCGCCAGAATTGGCAACAGTCCAATGAAAACTCAAGTTCATTTCTAGTTTTGGCGACCTGCCACGTCTGAACAGGTTAGCCGTTGCCTAAACCTCCGCCATGACCTGTCCCTCATCCTTATCCATGCATTAACTCTCATAGAAAACGCCGCCCATGGTTCGCACCCCTCCATATGCCCCTTTACAACCTTGTTCATAGTTAGGTTAGTATCTTAGGTTAGAATTTAGGATAACACATAATCTAACCACATTACATGTAGTTACTAACTTAGGACATTAACACATAGCCTAGGTCTAGGTTAGATTAACACTAATCTAACCCCTAGGTTAGGTTTTAGTTTTAGGTTACTAACCATTAATAATTCCAGTTAGGTCTACGTTTTGTACACTCAGAAAAGACCTATATCATACCTTCTTGAACAGGGTTAGCTCCTGTTCTACTGCAGAATCGTATGTAACCGAATTATTACCTGGTCCACGATCGAGACCTTCCAGATATACTTCGATATCGGGAACCAATTTATTTCAAAAGATCAGCCTGAGTCATACCCCTGACTAGCTTAATCAATGCTTCCATACCTTGCAACCTGTTCAAGGTCTGTGATTCTAATTCATCATGAACAAACTTAAAGCATTACTTGGATCAATTCCACTGATCCAAGACTAGATCTTATAGATGGATAACTCTATAATTCATTCCGAGATCAGATTAATACTCAGATACAAAATGAAATAGATAAAAGAGTCTAACCATATTCTGACTCAGTCAAGATCTACAATCTGCAAAGAAATTACAGTACATATCAAGCATGATTTCTAAATCAAGGAACACATCCTTATACAAGAAATCACATATCAACACTTTTATGCCCAGGAGAAAGTAACAACAGTTCAGGGTGTTACACAGCAGCAAGCTGCCCCTGTAATAGTTGCACCTGGCCCAAGAGATGGTCCCTCTCCACTATCACAATTGCCAAATCTAGTTGTGCAAGCTGTGCTCTCATAGATTCTCTCTGACCTACCCACCACACCAAAAATGCCCCTGTCACTCTGACATCATTCACTGTATCATCATCCGGTCTCTCTGCTACCTAGTCTGGGTCAACTGGCTGCGGTGCAGGAAGTGGTGCCTCTACATCATCCCTCCGGTACTACGGGAAGGGAGGTGGCTCATCTTGTTGTAAGCCCAACTACCGTCGTACCCTCTCTAGGGGTATCCGCTCATACTCCCCATGGCTCTGTCTAGCTATCCAGAAACTATACTGGATCCAGCGCAGCTGTGCTCAGGCTCCTCCTTGGGGCTGATGGCCTCTGTAGGGCCTCCATATAATATCGAGCATGGTCAAGCCCTCTAACATGTGACGATAGTAGGCCACATCTCATCCTGCGAGCGCCGCTCGTGACTGGCCCATGACCCCCAACCACCTCTGAAACTCATATCTGTATACTATCTATGGCCCTGGCTACTGGGGTAACCCTACTGGTTGTATACAGATAATATGCTCGTAAGCACAGCAGTGTAACAAAAATGTCGAGCATATACCAAATCGTCTCATACGGTGATAACCCCACAGCTCTCTGTATTGCTGCAACAGATACACTGGTGCCCAGGCATAGCATGTATGCTCCTCTACCATCTCATGCAAAACTCCCATCAAATCTCGTGGGAAGTGGCCTCCCTCTGAGTCAGGGAGGGCAAAGTAGGTGATACCAATCATCATCAACACGGCAAGCCGTGTCTCCTATCGGTGTGCGTGATACATATCGCCATAGGCAGTACTCGCACTGTGATAAGTAAGCAATGGGGTTGCATCCCCGAATACATGCAGGATGTTGTCCATCGCTGTCTCCGCATCCACCTGGAACACTACCTCACCTACGATCGGCAGTCTCAGGATGCGATACACATCCTCTAATGTAATTGTCATCTCTCCAGTAGGGAGATGGAAGACATTGGTTTCCAGATCCCATCTCTCGATGAAGGCAACCATCAGGTTGTGGTCCCTATCTATAGCCCTATACTACTGGACTCCGTCAAGTCCAACCTCTCACATGATGGCCCACTGCGCTGCGGTCACATGTGGCCGCATCCGCCTCAATAGAGGGGGCATCAGATCCCGCATCATGAGCTACTGGCGTGCCTGCAAAAACAACCCACTTCATCTGGCCTACCCTTTACAAACACAACTACCTTAACCCTCTATACCCACTTACCCACCCAACCACAACCCGACTCTATCACACACATCTACACCCACCTATCTTACACTATACATCTACGATTTCCCCTTTACTTATCTCCCAATCTACTCTAGCCATCTAACTCTACCCCCACCAATTTAACACCTCATACTTCATACACACCACATAATCTATCCTACCCGAACCAGTCCCCAACAACCCCATTCCCCCCCCACCCCAATCACCTTTCCTATCAACCCTACCTCCTCCCAAACCAAATGAAAAAACAAAACAAAACTCTAACAACAAACAACCACCAAAAATTTCACAAAACCTAACTCTTACCCATGTTGACCGGTACCGGTCACCCTCAACCGCCATCTGTCCCCCAAGCACATTTTACGTACCCACGCTGTTCGACATATGACAGACGCCAGTTTATCCACAAAGACATTTTTACAAACATTCGGTGACCGATGTCGGTCGCCTAGTGACCGACATCAGTCATTGTCCCATTCCGGGGCCGAACCCAAAACGGCCCGCAAAACCAATTTTTTCCAAAAACTACCCATTTACCCACCCAAAAGACCTAAAAAATTACCCACCCTGCCGTTTTGGCCTAACTAACCTACCTACCCACTCCATGTTACAAATTACTTCCACTTATTCATTATTTTATTAAATTTGGGATTCCTACCCAAAACCCACATCTAAGTTAAAATCATTAAATTCACATAAGTAGGGGTTCAGAGCCTACCAGTAAGACTACACGTCGTCGTTGTGGGATAGGTGGCAATGGTCCAGATCCTCCAGCACCTCCTACTCCTCTTGGCTGTGCCATGGCTCTAAATTTCCTCAGCTAGGTCCTCAACCAATCAACCTCTGCCTCCTGATTGCTGGGGTCTACCACTCACTCACTCCACTCAAATAATGCCAACTCAGCCCACAAAATCAACAAAATCCCTTCACACCTCAGACAAGACAAAATTAAGCACTCAAATTGACAATGTGAAAATGACATGCCGTATTTTTATTTTTATAGGTTTTGACCTATAACCGATATCGGTTATAGCGTTCCCTAAAACACTGATATCGGTCATTTAACTGATATCGGTCATACCTAACCGATATCGGTTACAAGCCTACTTTACCAAAAATTTTGCCCTTATCCACCAAACTTCCTGTCTCACCACGTCGCCTCCCTTGGCTTTGCTAAATAGCATTATTTTGACTTCATTGGCCCAAATCACGGCCGCAACAAACAAACCAATCAGGCCCGACCCAAGGTCATACCCAACCAATCAGGCCCGACCCAAGGCCGCAACCAACCAATCTGGCCCGACCCAAGGCCACACCCAATCAATCAGGCCCAACCAAAGGCCACAACCAACCAATCCGGCCCGACCCAAGGCCACACCCAATCAATCAGGCCCGACCCAAGGCCACAACCAACCAATCCGGCCCGACCCAAGGCCACACCCAATCAATTAGGCCATACCCAAGGCTGCAACCAACCAATCCAGCCCGAACCATAGCCACACCTAATCCATCGACCTGACCCAAGGCCACACCAATTATGTACCTCGCCCAAGACCCGCAAATTATGATTTTATCCACCTATCATGTAGATTTTTGTTCAATCGAGCTCACATGTTTGTGTTCTAGCATGATTAGGATACTTGAATTGATCAGCCAACCAGCTTTGCCTAGACCGAGACCGTGACATTTATCTCAACCAAACCAACCATTTGGTACTGCCAGACATGCCTAAACGTTCATGTACCTTACCCATTATATCCCCTGGAGCTACTTCCTATGCCTTGGATACCAGGATTATATCACCCTTGTTTGGATAAACTATCGACCTTTGCCTATGAATTGCTTGTTTCCTCTTCAAATCATGTACCCTGGTCGCACTACTGCATTTCAACGTGCGTCTGCTTCCTTGAACTTACCCCACCATCTTACCATCAGCCAAACACCATTTATCCTTTATCAACCCTATCCCTGATTTCACGTCGCCTCAATCTGTGATAGAGTTGAGGGGGATTACCTATACCTTTAACCGGGGCAATCACTTCTTATTAATTGTCAGTGCAGCTTTACAAGACAAGCTACACGACAACAAGGGGCTAATGTAGACACCAAATTTACATCTTACGACACCCTGTGCCCCGCATCTCATTTCGCAACCTAACCTCACCACTTAAAACCTTACATAATTATTTATTAATTACCTTATAATTAATAAATCCACATATCCAAACCTGCCATCTCATTTCGCCACCTCATCATGACCTATCCCTAACCCTAAACTAACCTAATTAATACCTATAGCTTTGTCTACATTCACACCCATGACTAATTACTTCTCACCCGCACCAAAACCAACCTAATCATGACTTGACCAAGTCCACAACTAATCCCTCGGGAGAAACGGAAGGAAAGTTGGCTATTTTACTAAAAATAGCCCACTTTGACTTAACCGACATCGGTTCCTACTTGACAACCGTCGGTTACATAACCGCCATCTGTTCCCCGTAAATGACCTCCCCCAACCAAAAACAAAGGATCGGAATTCATTTGAAAAAATCCAAAATTCATTTGTAAGACAAAGACAAGTGAAGAAAAGAGAAGAGGTTACAGAGAAGAGCATCGAGCTGAACACTGCAACTGAGCCACTGGATCACTGTCACCCCCATTCAAGCATTGGAAAAGACTAAGGATAGCTTCAACTCGCTTTCCAACACCAGATCATCCCAACTAAGCCTTACTATCACTACCACATTCCTTAGACCTAAATCTTCATCAAGAATGAGTAAGTAGTGTCTTGTATGTTTCTAAGCACTATTTCTTGAGCCTTTTGATTGATAGTAATTATAAGCTCACTCCTAGATCTACCACCTACCAACACCCTACACTTAACCTTCATCCATACATCCTTGTATTGCACAGAAGATAGTTTAATCACTCTCTGAGTCTTCCCCCTCATCTCACTATTCCCCTCAGCTATCCACCAGTCTTAAAAACCCCACAATCACCATGCAACCAACCTCTATCCAGAAGCACCTAGATTACTGACCCTACTGGTGTCGGTTATCCCCTATCGGTAGTGGTTCTCTAACCGCGATCGGTTATCCAGTGACTGGCATCGGCCATTGTGACTTATACCCAAAACCTTCCTCTCACCTATTTGTCTCCTAACAACCTCAGATCCAGTCTGGTTTATCCCTATAACTCGAGATGAACATATCAACGACCAGTGACCAAACAAACAACGTGACATTTTATTATTGGTAGTTTAGTCTCTATTGCTTTGTAACAAGGTACCTAAATCGTGATTTTGCAATAGCTTCTTTATTATCATTTGCACTAATTTGTATTAAAAGGGAACTGACCACCTTCGAAAGGAATACTAATACTTCCTGGGCCCAAAGCAGTTCCCTCATTTATTGTCTAACTAAAATCTGGTGGTCTTGCATTCTTATTTACAGGTAGTCCTTCCTAGCCAAAAAGGAGTTCTTCACCATCGATCTGATCTCTCTATGGTACGCACACACCTTCCCAACATTCAACAGGTATTCCTCCTATCCCTAACCCTTATCGTTTTCTCAAGAGAATGAAAGGATAGAAGCACCTCTATTTTAAGAACGGAAACATTCTGTGTGAAACACCAAGGCTGAGTCAAAGATCTTCAAGAGAAAAGGAGATACAATCCATAGCAAGCATGACTTCACAACCCAAAGGAACATGTCCTTATACAGAATAAATCATATATCAACACTTGAATGCTCAGGAGGAAGTAACAATAGTTCAAGGTGTTACATGCTTCCCTCCTAATAAAATTCATCATCCCGATGATTACATATTTTGATTTACCTTCAGGTCAACCAATTTATTAGTTCACAATACAAGAGACCAATTCCAACATGAATTATTTCTTGAATCAATGTCATGATACAATTTATTCAACATGAATAATGTTTGCCTCAAGTTGGCTTTCATAAAGACATGAAAAAGATAAGTTCATAATAATTAAATTTTTTTGTCAACAGATTCCATTCTGTTCAGAAAGAAAGGGAAAAGCAACTTTCATCTCTTCCATATTTTCCTAAGTTGCACTCTCTTCATTAAACTGGTCCCACTGGACCTTACATTGTTGTATTTCACAATTTCTCAAATGCAATTGGTGAGTTTCCAGCACTCATGTGGGTTTAACCACAATTATTCCTGGGTCTTGGACCTGCAAGGAATTCCAATTTAAAACATGTGACAAGTCTGAAACGTATTTCTTAAGCAAAGAAATATGGAAAACATCATGCATGCGAGACAAAGTAGGTGGTAATGCTAATCAATAAGCTACATGATTGATTATTTCGACAATTTCGAAAGGTCCCACGTAACGAGGTGACAACTTGGCAGCCTTGCCAAAAGTTATAGAACTCTTTCTGGGTTTAACACGAAGAAAAAAAATTTCACCAAGTTCAAAGTTTCGATGAACCCACTTTAGGTTAGCATAGCTCTTTTTCCTATCTGCTGCTTCCTTCAATCGTTCACAAATCATCTTAACTTGTTGTTCCATTTCAGTGAGGATTTCTGGCCCAATTACCATTCTATCCTCAATACTATCCCAACTAACAGGGGCTCTGAACTTTCTCCCATAAAGTGCCTCAAAAGGTTTCATTTTAAGATATGAGTGATAAGTGTTGTTGTATGCGAACTCAACTAATGGAAGATACTCTTCCCATTTATACTGTTGATCCATGCAATACATTCGCAACATATCTTCCAACACTTGATTTACTCTCTCAGTATTTCCATCTGTTTCCGGATGATATGCAGAACTGAAGTTTAGTTTCATTCCAAGAGCTGTATTAAGCGTTTGCCAGAATCTTGATGTCATTCTAGGATCCCTGTCAGATATAATTAATTCTGGTACTCCATGCAACCTAAAAATTTCATGCATGAATCTTTTTGCTAACACTGGAGAATCTTTCTTCAGATTTCCAGTGATGAAATCAGCTACCTTTGTTAGTTTGTCTACAACTACCAAGATAACATCATGTTTATTTCTTGACATAGGCAACCCTTGTACAAAGTCCATGCTTATTAATTTCCATTTATACTGCGGTATGCTATGGGGATATAATATTCCAGTAGGGTGCATGTGTTCTGCCTTAACCCGTTGACATTCCAGATAATGAGTCACAAAATCAATAACATCATTTTTCATACCTTTCCAAAAGTATTTTTGTTTTAGATCAGCAAGCATTTTTGTGATACCCGGGTGTCCAGAGAAGGGAAAATTATGAAATTCAAATAAAAATTTCTTTCTCAAATCATTTAACAAAGGTACATATACCATGTTTTCATAACGTAAGATTCCTTCATTATCAAAATGAAAACCTTTATACCTTTCATCCTTTGGTTCTGTAGCAAGTGCTTCTATTACTTGCTAAAATTATATATCAGATTCTGAGGCACTTTTTACATCATCTTTAAAATAAGTTCTTAATGTTATAAGAGCATAAATGTGCTTCCTACGACTTAGAGCATCCGCTACTCTATTCTTTTTCCCTTTGATGTAGCTAATATCAAAATCATATTGAGATAAAAACTATAACCACCTTCGTTATCTTGCATTTAGGTTAGGCTGAGTGAAAATATATTTCAGCCCTAAATGATCAGTTTTCAACTCAAAAGGTTTCCCAAGTAAATAGTGCATCCATACTTGAAGCGCATGAACAATTGCAACAAGCTCTAAATCATGAGGGGCATAATTCAGCTCATGTAACTTAAGTTTTCTAATTTCATATGCTATGACTTGATCATTTTGTAACAAAACACCTCCAAGGCCTTCCCCAAAGCATTCGTTACAACAGTAAAGTTCCCATTAGGGTCTGGTAATGCTAATATAGGTGCTGAAGTCAACTAGCTTTTCAAAATTTTGAAAGCAGTTTCACACTTATCATTCCAAATAAATTTCTTATCCTTCTTCTGCAATGAAGTTATCGGTGCAGCCACTTTAGAAAAATCCTTAACAAATTTTCTATAATAACCAGCAAGGCCCATGAAGCTTCTTACTTCATGTACATTCTTTGGTGCAGGCCACTCAGTTATTGCCACTATTTTTGAAGGATCTACTGCAATTCCCTCTTTACTAATAACATGACCCAAATAGTGAACTTCAGTATCAAAGAAAGAACATTTGGATAACTTACCGTACAACTTTCTTTTTCTCAATATTTCCAAAACTATCTTCAAATGCTCATTGTGCTCTTTGACACTTTTAGAATATATGAGAATATCATCCAAGAATACAAGCACAAATTTGTCCAAATATTCTTGAAAGGTATTATTCATTAAGTTCATAAAAGCTGCGGGTGCATTAGTTAATCCAAAGGGTAAAACCGTGAACTCATAATGTCTGTACCTGGTTTGGAAAGCTATTTTATGAATATCTCCTTCTCTAATCCTTAATTGATGATAACCAGATTGAAGATCTATCTTGGAATAAACTGCTATCCACGCATCTGATCAAATAGATCATCAATCCTTGGAAGTGGGTATCTGTTCTTAATTGTTGCTTTGTTCAACATCCGATAATCAATACATAGTCTAAGTGTTCCGTCTTTCTTTTTTACAAATATTACTGGCGCTCCCCAAGGTGAAACACTTGGTCTAATCAAGCCCTTAGACAAAAGTTCTTGCAATTGTGCCTTAAGCTCGACTAACTCTATAGTAGTCATCCGATAAGGTGCCTTAGAAATAGGTTCCGTCCCTGGTTTGATTTCAATGGTGAAATCAAATTCCCTCTTGGGTGGTAAACCTGGTAATTCCTCTAGAAATACATCCTTGAAACTTTGCAACAGTGGAAATCGTTTCATGGAATCACCATCTTCTTCTGAAAATTCAGATATCTTTACTGCATATAAGGTACATCCTTTGTTTTTAGCCTTTTTAAGTTGCATAGCTGACAGTTTTCTAACTGAAATTTCCCGTTTCACACCTTGAATCTCTGCTGCTTTCAGCCGATCATCTAAACATCTTATATTCTTTTCAAAGTAGTCTACTTTTGCTTTATGGTTAGCTAACCAATTGACACCGATGACAATGTCATAGGATCCCAAAGGTGTAACATAGAGGTCAACTTCCGTGGAAAAGTTAGGTAAGTCAAGGACTGCCCCAAAAAGACACATACTCACTGTATGAACAGAGTTATTACCATACTGTACAGTCCAAGATTTATCCATTTTTCCAGCTTTTCTTTTAAGTTTAGAAGCAAGTTTACTAGAAATAAAACATTCAGTAGCTCCTGTATAAAAAAGAATAGTGACAGGTATGCCAAATAACTTACCCGGAACTTCTATAGGTGTCACTTACTTTTCAGCTTGCTTGTCTGCTACTACAGCATGTATCTTATGCTGCTGATTACGATCATCCTTCTTCAAAGGGCACTGATTTGCGTAGTGGTCTTTGCCACAATTGTAGCAGCCTCCTACAGGTCCCTTTTTAGGCTCAAAATTACTTCCAGCCTTAAAATTATCACGTTGTCCTCCATAGGGCTTCTACCCATTGTTATAATTTTTGGCAAAACTATCCCTTACATTTCCAGCAGGCTTATTCACTATCGTTTTCTTACTATTATCCACTGGAAACTTACTTCTGTTTCCAAACTTTTTCCATGGCCCCTTCTTGGGTGCAAGTGAAGTTGAAGAAGGGTTGCAATCTTCTTCCGCACTTCCTCTTTATGAGCAGAAATAGCCTTTAATTTCTGTTCTTGCCTTATGGCCTTTTCAAAAAACCCTTCCATAGTGGTTAGGCTGTGAACATCGAACTCTCCTCCTATCACGGGATTTAGTCCCATGATAAATTTCCGTATTCTGAACTTCTCGTCAATTTGATATTGCGGTACGTACTTGAGGTGTTTCGTAAACTACTCCCAGTATTCAGTTACTGTTAGCTTCCCTTCAGCTAAGTTCTGGAATTCTGTCATTTTCTGATCATAGAAAAGTTGTGGCAGCCAACGTTGCCTAAAATAGCCCTTAAATTGATCCCAAGTGATATTGGTCTCATCAATATTTAGCTCAGCTTTACGGCTGTCCCACCACGAAGATGCTTCATGGGAAAGCTGATAGGCTCCCCAAATAGCTTTGGTTTCCTCAGAGAAGTTTCTTATTGCAAAGTACTTTTCCATTTCGCTGAGCCAGTTTCTCAGCTCCATCTCCTAATGTGGTGCCATCATATTTAGGTGGACTTATCCTTTTTATATCATTAGTGAGTTCCGCTGCCAACCTGGCCTTTTTGTTTTCTGGTTGGACAGGTACATTTCTAGTGTTATTACCAACACCCATATTGGGGTTGTCCTCAGGAGGTAGCTGATTGTCGTTACCAGCTTCTTCATCCTCCTCATTTCCCATTACTTGCTGTTCAAGTACAACCAAATGATCTCTTGTGTCCAATAGGGCAGCAAGGATCTCATCAAGTTTTTGGGTTGTTGCTGCCCCTTCCCCTGGTGGAGCATTATTCACAACGTTCCCTCTTGTTCTAACCATTTTCTGTTACAAGAAAATTCAGGTTTTTATCAGATTATGGACACAATAGGTCCAAGAGCTGCAACCTTCAGCTCTGATACCAAGATGTAACATTCCCATTTTAACATATTAGAACAATAATTTTTTTTTTTTTTTTTGATAAGTGCTTTCTAGTTCTAAATACATAATTTAGAACTCACAGATCATAACAATCATTCTTATAACAGATAAGAATATGCAGTTGTAATGACTAAGTGTACCACCGATCTATTCATTCCATGACTCGGTGATCTACCGATCTATTCATGAGTATCATAGAGTTGGCATTTTTATTTTAACACATCACTCTTGCGGTTCTCTTCCCTAATCTGGGATTTCAGAATGCTCTGTCCAAGGAACCTATCTGAATAGTTGTTACCACTATTCATCGGCATCACGTCCCTCAGACTAGGTGACATAGGACAACGCAATCAGCAGCTTGCGATACTTTGGCCAAAGATTTGAAACATACTGTTCATGTCTCGTATTCCTTGACGGCATACTCGTCAATCTGGAATACGTCCTTCACCCCACTCCGATGTTAATTAGAATGTCTTATACTGACTTCTGTCAGCCTCCCCTGTCCCAAGTCATTCACTCAGGAATGGATTAATAACATGACAATGTTATAAGGATGCTCTCGAGGACTAGGGTAAGCTGACATACTGGGTCAACCCTAGTTAACCCTGTGTGTCAAGGTACCCCGAGTCTCCAAGGGTAGCCTCATAACATGACCATGTTCCTAACCAGTCCCAGAGTAAAAACTTGTTCGAGTTTAAGGTGTAAATCTTAACGATCAATGCAAAGGGTGTCACCAAAGGACACCTGCATTATTGTATCCTCATGAAGATCCTAATCTTCTCAAAGGTACAACCCTGCAGTTGACATGTGTCGACATCCTACAAACCGCCTCGGAAAGATTTACATAACTACAAGGAGTTACCAAGTTGAGTTGAAATTAAATTTTAAGACTCTCCTATCTGGGTAGTCTTTTCCCAACCCCTGGGTTCCTCACCTTTGAGTTGCCTTACTTAATTAAGATCCATTTCACAGAGAGAAGTTTAATAAGATTTGAGATCTCGTCAAGGAGATCATTGATTCACAATAATCTTAATCAACGAGATTAGGCAGTAGCCCTAAGTCCTCTCATAAGGATGCTAACTATACCCATATGAGTTTATATCAGTTCCCAAAACTGAAATATATCTTACTTATTGTTATTAAGATATTGTGATTTAAAATCATCAGTTACGTTGTCTTGACTTAGATCATGATAGGAAGTAATAGATTACTCTTCCTGTTTCAGCTACCTATTGAGATGTAGTTTAACCTTAACTTCTCGTAAATAGTGGACTAATTTCCAATTTTAGCCTTATTCAAAACATAAAAGAATTACTAATCATTCACGAAGTATTCAGTCACATAATCTTTACAAGGCCTACTTAGAGAATCCAAATAACTCTATGGTATAAAATAATAAAAATGCACTTAAAATCAATCGAACCTAAGAAGATCAATCCATCAATTAAAAATGCAGCCACATAAGTAACATTTTTCCCCTTTTCATTTATTTCCAAGCCATACAATTACAACTTATGCACTTCAGCATATTGGATACAATACTCAACAGCAAAAGAACAACTTTCTTACTATAGTACAATTAGAGATATCAAATAGGAATTCATCATAAAACCAGATTAAACAATCTGAGCATCATATCAGATCTGCATGCCTTTATCACTTACAATGTCCATCTGTAAAAATTGCTAGCACAGGTCAGTTCTGTGAACTGAGCATGATAAGCACTAATTCTTAAAACAATTGCATTCTACCAATTGCTCTCATTAAACAACCTGTTTAAATGAAATCATTTCTTCAAATCCTTAAACATGAATCAGGCTAATCATCTTTCTACAATTCTAACATGACTTAAACGCATGACTCATATTATAGCTGCCAATTAAACCTAAATATTTTTCAGATGATTCATCATATATATTAGAGACTAAGAAGAATAAAATGAATCCAAAACATCCATCCATCTGAATCCCAAGGACAACAATAATCCAACAAATAATTCCATTCAAAAATGAATTCCTATCAGTTCGTGTATCCAACAGGTATATTTTTAACAATTCCACAAAGGCAGATTATAACATCCAGCAAGCTCAACTGACGGGATTCCTTTATATTCATAACATTATTTCAATGGTATTGACAAGTATACTAACTTATACTGCAATACAATTTTTATAAAAGTGGATAACCAAACAACCCAAACAAGATATTATAACCGTCAATAAAGTAGGAGACCCGGTCAAGAGTCAGTACTTACCAGTCTCTCCATACAATTTAACAGTCTATTCTTCTTATGCCCGTACCGTAGAGTTCACATAAAGATACAAAAGAAGAAAGCACTCATAGTTTCTAGACAAGGAGAGAATATTTTCTTATTCCTACAGTTAAATAACAACATATACTTTACAGCTTAGGAGAAAGAAACAGAGGCAATCAGATTTCCATTCCAATCATGTTCAGGACTGTACCAACTTCTCAAGAGTAACGCATATACATTCAATCTTGAATTCAATAAGGAAGAAGAGAAGGCAATAAAATCAACACCCATCCCTTCCAAATACAAACCTGATTTCCATCCATGCAGATCCAGGATTACCCATACGTTATTAAAAATCAGAGTTCATCAAGCAAGATTTCTCTCAGTCAGGATGTGTTCCCATTAACCAAGCAAGGTCGTAAAGAAAACAATAACTACACTAATATTTCATCTCATACAGAACCTATATTCATTAACCATCCAGACCCTTTTCACAGAGGTGCAGGCTCAAATATAACATACATTATACGCATGCGACTAAATCAGTCGAGCTCAAAAGAAGAAACTATAGTTTCCTCACAATTCACTTATAAAATCACCTGTAGCTATTAAGCAATACAAGAGCTCTTGCGACCAAGTAATAATCAATAAACCAACCAAATTAGACACAACAATTCCATCCATGTCATTCTTCAAACATGAAATTATCCAATGCAATCATCTGACATGGCACAGTCAGGAACTCATTACCCCAGTCGAACAAGAGACTTGGGTAGCATCATAAACAGAAGTTGAAACCATATGCAATCACAACAACATTTTGACAGAGTCGAATCAATATGTATACACAGCAAGGACTTCAACAGAAGTCGAAGCCAACATACAAACACATCAAGGACTTCAACAGGAGTCGAGTTCACATGAGAACACTATAAGGACTTCTACAGAAATCGAACCAAAATGAAAACACAGTAAGGACTTCAACAGAAGTCGAATCAACATGTATACACAGCAAGGTTTCAACAAAAGTATAATTCATAAGAAAACACTGCTAGGACTTCAACAGAGTCATGTTCAAATATAATCCTTGCAAACATTTCAACAGAGTCGAACCAAAATGAAAACGCAATAAGGACTTCAACAAAAGTCGTATCTAAAACATAAACTCAGCAAAGACTTCAACAGAAGTTGAACCAATACGAAAACACAGCAGGGACTCCAACAGAGTCGTGTTCGTATGTAATCCCAGCACACATTTCAACAGAGTCGAACCAAATGTAAACACAACAAGCATTTTAACAGAAGTCAAAATCTATAAGTATACCCAGCAAAGATGCAACAAAAGTTCAACAACAGGCTAACACAGCAAGGACTTCAGCCGAAGATGAATCCATAAAATAAATACAGCAAAACATTTCAACAGAGTCTTCGCATAACCAGGGATTCCTAAATCCACAAGAAAAGAAGAACCCAATACATTGCTTCAAACCAACTGTGCAAAGATCACCTGAACAGAGTTGTTTTAATGAAAGCATTTGAAGGAAAGAAATATTTTTAAAAGTTAGGGCCTATCATGCCTGATAGTGTCGCTTAAAAATCTGAAGAAGACCTCTGAATGTGCTCGCACCTTCTCTTCTTCTTCCACGATAGATTAAACAACAATAAATTGTTACCTTCATGCCTTATAAACTTTCCCCGACAGAGAAGGAAGCTAGAAATTCTCAAATTTTCCATGCAACACAGAGTAGACGACTGGTTCGAAGAACCAGTGCTCAAGCAGAGAGAAAAATGGAATGCATGGAAAACCAAACAACCAAACAATTTTCCATTTGCATGCCTTCCCAAGCAATCTGCGCTCAGGAACCGAATTTCATTAATTGCATTAACTCCCATCTTCCCACCTATTCTCCATTGCCACCGACCGCCAAAGTTGGTGATTGCCAAAAGAAAACAAACAACCATTCCCATATTTGGTGATACTGCCACGTCAGATCATATAGCCGTTTGCAACCTCCGCCAAATCTGACAGCATCCCAAGTCCTTCAATCCTTATCTCCCTCATAAATGCCATGGAAACCACCGCCCATGACTCGTGCCCCTTCATAGGTCCCCCTCCATTCATATCATTAGTTAAGATAGGTTAGAAACATAGGTTAGATCATAAGGTAAGACATTAGTCTTACTTCCATAGTGCTAGGTGTAGCTAACCTTAGGAGCATTAAGCTTATAGTTTAGGGCTAGGTTAGATTAGAAATTTTTTAACCAATAGGTTATAGTTTAGGTTAAGGTTATTAACCTTAACGAATCCAGTCTAGGTCTCCCAAGTAGGACCAATCAGTATTAGAGCCAAACAGGGTAAAACATTCCTGTAAAGGATCCTATCTGGCATTGCTAATTAAGCTTACTGTATACCCAAGAACATCTTACCTGGCTTAAGGTCTAGGCCTTCCTGATGTTACGATATCTAGAACCAAATTTCATTTTTCATGATCAGCTTGAGTTAAACTCTGGAATTGTTCATTCAAACTCACTCAGACCTTGTAACTTTCGTAAGGTCCATAAATTTTGTTCATCCTGAATAAGCTAAAAACATTCCTTGGATCGATACAACTGATCCAAGGCTGAGTCAAAGATCTTCAAGAGCAAAGGAGATACAATCCATATCAAGTATGACTTCACAACCCAAAGGAACATGTCCTTATACAGAAGAAATCATATATCAACACTTGAATGCTCAGGAGGAAGTAACAATAGTTCAGGAAGGACAGCTATGTGTAAAGCCGCATCATGCTACTATAAGTAGACTGGTCCCTTAAACGATAGCTATACAAAGTCATCCTCTATCAGAAGCTTCTCACATTGATCAGCTTCGTGAAGACCTCAGGAAACAACAAAATGCATATCCCATATAGACTTCCTGCATTGATCAGTCTATACCCAGAAAAATTAAAGCAGTATTCAAAAGCACTTTTGAGTCATGGACTCATCTATTTAGGTTTGGATCTATTTCGTCAGAATAATCACCTTATAACAAGTCCTCTACGCCCCAACTATACCATCCACCTCACCTCACCATTTTTCAAAACAACAAAACTCAAGGGACGTGACGTATAACCTATATATTGTGATTATACAACTCTTTCCACCTATTAGCTTCTCGCATATGCAAGGTACCTAGAGATTCAAGCTCATCCTATGATAATACGTGCTTTGTTTAACTCTTTCCAACTATGGGACATTTTTGCCTCTTTTACCTGAATCTAGGATTATGTGTTGACCTTAGTCAGGAAACGGTTCCCTAATGCTTGGGTAAGCTAACCCTCACTTCACCTATACCTTACCAACTCCAACAACCTTACCCTACCAATATCAAAAATTTTACCAACCAACAAATTGCCTAACCACAACCAAATTGCCTAAATTCACCTATCCCTGGTCCTAAGGGAGAACTGCATCGGTCTGAGGCCCCTCCTTGCTTTGTGCAATGGGCTATGTAGGTAGCACTTAGGAGACATGTGGTCCCCCAATTTTAGCTCGACCATCCCCTACCATAACCTATCATGTGTTGTGTTTTGCTTTAAAATATAAATGTTTTCATATATTTATATTCATAACACTCACCTTTGTCCTTTATCAATCCAAATATTCAAAACACAAACATTTCTTATTATTATCATAAACTCAAAATCAACATACATATTCAGTTTTATTTAGATGTTAAACAAATACATCTTCTCTATCATCGATGCGTAGGTCGGCATCCTTATTTATTCTTCTACCCCTATGAAATTCACGTAGGCCCCCGTGCCTCATCCCGAACCAGGTAGTGATGGTGATCATCGACGCCGCTCACCTGGCCTCTCAATCCTCAAAGGGGCCACTGTTATTGGTTCCTCCCACTGATCTGCCAATGTCTCCTGTAACATATAAATACGCCCTCTCACAAGGAGGAATCTTGCCTCTAGTCTCTCCACTCATGACTGCGAAACCTCTAACAATCTCATTGTCTCATTCACCTATGTTTGAAGCTGGTGAACTAAACCCTATAGGCGGTCTCTCTCTGATGTAATCACAGTTATGTCAGGATGATCGGCCCTCTCACGTGTATCTCGCAGCTCTGCTACCCACCATAATCTATAAGACTCTGTCACTCCTTATTCCATTACCCTGCGATCGGCTGATGTCTCTTCTGGTCCTTCTGGAAGTGTCGGTCATGGAGATGAGAAGGGTGCCTCGGTGTCGATCCTCCTGTATGTTCTATGAGCCATGGGTATATCTTGAACAAATCCAAATTATCACCGCACGTGATCTAGATGAATCCTCTTGTACTCACCTGGCCTGTGTCCCGCGATCCACCTCGATCACTCTACACCCCTCAAATCCTTGGCTATCTTCACCGTCACCATGTAGTTCCCATAAGGCCTCCAACGGATACCCGCAATCGTCACCATCTCCGACATCTACCTATAATACTCGGCGTCATCTATCACGGTCTCGGCTCTTACCTCTTGCTCTATCTGGACCCATCGTCTGAATCCCAACCTCTGCACTCCTGTCACTCCTCCTTAGATTGGTCGGCCTATTGGTCACACACACACAATGTGCTCATAGGCCCAAAAATGTAATAAGTATGCACAATCTAGTGTAGTCCTGTGATTTTGCATGCATGCCCATAAACCCCTGTATAGCTCCACCAGATATGCAGGTGCCATGCGAAAGCAACGCTACCTTCTATCATCTCATGAATAATACACATCAATGATTTCAGAAATCTTCCCCCGTCTTCTCTAGGTAATGCATAATACCCCACCGCTATCATTAATACCACTGCCAACCTTGTTGCCTCAGGGTGTTCCGCAAACATTATACCATAAGTGAATGTCAAACCTCGTTGTGTCAAATATTGTGCGGCTGGACCAAATACTGTCATTATCGCTGCCCGCGTCACGTTAGGCCCTGCCTGATACACTAGTCTTCCTATAATTGGGAGTCTCAAAATTTGGAACACATCTTCTAACGTCACTGTCATCTCCCCCGTTGGTAGATAAAATGTATTCTTTTTAGGATTCCATCTCTCAATCAGTGCCTGTAACATAGCATGATTGCGTGCGATCCATGAATAATAGTGGATTCTACTTAACCCCACATGGTTTATTAATGCCCACTCAGCTGGTGTTACATCTGCTTGGACCTGTGACAACAAAGCTGGCACCCTATCATTCATCCTCAACCCTGCCTGTTCCTACACACATTAAACCAAGAAACAACAAATCAACAAATAACTTCCCATGTTTTTTTTATCGTAATCCACAACTTTACACAGTAACCGATATCAGTTATAGACAACCGATACCGGTTACCTAACCGATACTGGTTATTCCTAAATGATATTGGTCACTGTCAATTCCAACCACCCCGCTCAAAAACACCACCTATGCTAACTTCTGCGCTCATTTTCCCCTCTCTGTACCTACGCACATATCTCCAACACCTAATTACCTACCCTACAACACTCACCCCATCCCAAGCTCTTGCCTATCACCTTTCTACCCATTTACCTTACCACATTCTATTTATAACCATGCAAAATCTCATTCCAACCAAAACAAATTATACCTCTGGGGATGCAACCATTTGAGGTGGAACCTGTCTTCCTTCTCCTCTCAGCCCGCTGGATGCTTCTCTTTGTTCATCCATGTTCACCACCCTCTTCACTATAACTTTCCTTTACACCTTAATCCAAGCCCATGATCACTTTACCTATCTCTTCCTCCTTCTTACTCAATTCTCCCATACAATTACCCTGTATGGACGACAAACAGCCTCGCATCTTTGTATTTAACATGTTGCATGACTCTAAAAATAAGAACTTTAGTTGACTCCCAAGTTTTTCTATATTTAGAAAATCTCTATTTAGCGTAACCGATGTCGGTTACATAACCAGTATCGGTCATATGTGACCGACATCGGTTACATAACCGATATTGGTCACATATCTCATTTGGATTATAGGTCCTTTCTTTGTTTTTTGCAAATTCTTGGTAGCGCCCACCTCTTTTCCCTGCATAACGACATTGTTATCAACAATCATCATCATAATACCATCAACACATATGCATATCATCAAACCATCATTAAAATATACATCCAATTCTAATACCATCCACAAAACACACGAAACATTATAATATATGCATCAAATCCACAATTATACACACCATATGGATCAACCTCATCATCTATATATATCATCAAAACAATGTTACAATATACAAATTGCCCTGCATGGGGCCTCTATAATCCAAAATACAAATTCGACACGTAGGCAGCTATCTCATGTCAAAAATATACTCAGCTCACAAGTCGGTATCAACTATACAACATGTACTCGGCTCGCAGGCCGGTATATAAAACAAAAATGAATACATAAATCCTATGAGGGCGTGCAGGCTTCTAGATACACACTTGGTTTGCAGATCGGTGTCTCTATCAACAAATCCTCTATCAAATCAAAAAAACCCATCTCTGCTCTTGGGGTGACTCAGCTCTCTCCCCCTCCCTCGGCTCGTCTCTCAGCTGGCCCATGTGCCAGATCTCACCTCCTACCCATCACTGACCCACCAGCTGTGGTTGTGGCCCCCTGTGACCTATGACTCTGGGATTTCTCAGCTCTGTGAGCTGCATATGGTTGATACTCGGCACCGGTACCATCTAGTACATCTAGATAATATCGGGCCCGTGCCACCATGGCTAGTGGGGCTGGTTCCCCGGATCCTAATAGAAGTGGACCCTGACCTGCCTGTACGCCCTGTGCCTAAGGCTGTACCTGTGCCTATGCCTGAGGTTGTGTGCCTGTGCCTATGTCTGTGGCTGTACCTGCGCCTGTGCTTGAGGTTGTACCTATGCCTGTGCCTGAGGTTGTGCCTGTACCTGTGCTTGGGCCAACTGCCCCTGTAGTGCCCCAATCTGTGCATGTGCAGTAGCAAGCTATCCTGTAATAACTACACTTGGCCCAAGAGACGGTCCCTCTCTGCTATAACAGCCACCAAATCTGGCTATGTGGGTTGTGCTCTCATGGCTACCCTCTGTCCTACCCACCAAACCAAAAATGAACCTGTAACACCGGCGTCGTCCACCATATCATCAGCCAGTCTCTCTGCTACCAAGACTGGGTCCAATGGTTGTGGTACAGGTAGTGGTGCCTCTACATCCTCCCTCCAATACTGTGGGAAGGGAGGTGGCTCATCCTGCCGTAGGCCCAACTGTCGTCGTACCCTCTCTAGGGGAATCCTCTCATACTCCCCAAGTCTCTGTCCCACTATCCAGAAGATGTACTGGTTCCATCGCAGCTATGCTCAGGCTCCTCCACAAGTTTGATGGCCTTTGTATGGCCTCCATATAATATCTAGTGCAGTCAAGCCCTCTAACATATGCTTGTAGTACGTGACATCTCACCCTACAATAACTGCTCGTGGCTGGCCCACAACCCCCAACCACCTCTGAAACCCATACCTATAAACTGCCTGTGGCCCTGGCTGCTGGGGAAACCCTACTGGTCGTAAACACATGATATGCTCATAGGCCCAGCAGTGTAGCAAGAATGTCAAGCATATCTTGAATTTCCTCATACAACGATAACCCCAGAGCTCTCTGTATAGCAGCACTAAATACACCGGTGCCCATGCATAGCAGGTGTGCTCCTCCACCATCTGATGTAATACTCCCATTAGAGCTCGTGGGAAGTGGCCTACCTTTGAGTCAGAGAGGGCGAAGCAGGTGATACCAATCATCATCAGCATGGTAAGTGGTGTCTCCTGTCGATGTGTTCGATACATATTGCCGTAGCAGATGCTCGCACTATGGTACGTAATCAATGGGGCTACATCCCTGAATACCTACAGGATGTTATCCATTATTGTCTCAGCATCCACTTGGAACACCACCTCACCTATGATCGGTAGTCTAAGGATGCGATACACATCCTCTAGTGTGACTGTCATCTCTCTAGTCAAGAGATGGAAGACATTGGTTGCCGGATCCCATCTCTCGATGAGGGAAACCATCAGGCTATGGTCCCTATCCACAGCCCTATACCTCTGGACTCCACCACGTCCAACCTCCCGCATGACTGCCCATTACGTTGCAGTCATATGTGGCCACATCTGCCCCAGTAGAGGTGACATCTGATCCCGCATCGTCAGCTGCTGGCGTGCCTGCAAAAACAACCCACTCCATTACGCCTACCCTTTACAAAACAACTACCCAATAACCCCAATATCACTAACCCCACCCAAAAAACACCTACAATATCCCCTTTACCTATTCCACAACCTACCACCTACCCCACTCATACACCACCCGATTCCCCCCACCCCAATAACCTTTCCTAACCACTCTACCTTCTCCCCCTTCACCCCAACACTCAATCCTACCCGCCTACAACAAATCAACACAAATACTTTCACAACCTTACCTCCTACCCATGGTGACTGGTACCTGTCACCCATGACCGCCGTCGGTCGACACATGACCGACACCAGTCTCTGAACCCACTAATCTATACAACTTACGTGGTGACCGATGTCGGTCGCTTAGTGACCGACATTGGTCACTGTGGGATTTCGGGGCCAGATCGAAAATGGCCCCCAAATCCCCCTTCTTCCTATTTCTACCCATCTACCCACAATAATTGCCTAAAAACTTACCCACCCTGCCATTTTGGCCTACCTAACATATCTACCCACTCTATTTTACGGTTTACCTTCATTTATTCATTATTTTATCAAATTTTGGATTCCTACCCCAAAACCCACATCCTAGCTAACTTCATCAACTTCACACAAATAGGGGTTCAGAGCCTACCGATATGACTACACGTCATCGTGGTGGGATAGGTGGTAGTGGTCTAGCTCCTCCAGCACCTCCTGCTCCTCCAGGTTGTGCCATAGCTCCAAATCTCCTCCGCAAGGTCCTCCACCAATCAAACTCTGCCTCCTGATCTCTGGGGCCTACCAATAACTCACTACCCCACTCAACTAGTGCCACTTCAGCCCAAAAACTCAGCCCAATCAATTCAAAACTCAGACAAGACAAAGGTTGGCACTCAAATTCAAAATGTGACAATGACATGCCGTATTTTTTCTTTTTATAGGTTTTGACCTCTAACCGATACCGGTTAGGGCGCGCCCTAGAAGACCGATATCGATCTCCTAGCTGATATCGGTCACATATAACCTATATTGGTTATCTGTTTAGTTTAACCTAACTCCTACCCTTATCCACTACTCTCCATTTTTTTACCATATCACCTACCTCTGGCCTTGCTACATAACCTTATTTTACATTCATCGGCCCGGCCCAAGGCCGCAACTAACCAATCGGCCCGACCTACAGCCATAACCAACCAATCGGCCCGACCTACGGCCACAATCAACTAATCAGGCCCGACCCAAGGCCGTAACCAACCAATCAGGCCCAACCCAAGGCTGCAACCAACAAATCAGGCATGACCCAAGGCCGCAACCAACCAATCAGGCCCAACCCAAGGCCGCAACCAACCACTCAAGCCCGACCCAAGGCCACAACCATTCAATCGGCCCAACCCAAGGATGCAACCACCAATCAGCCCAACCCAAGGCTGCACCAACTCAGTACATTGACTTAGAACTACACATTACGATTCTAACCACCCATCATGTACTTGTTTGTTCAATTGAGCTCACCTGTTCGTGCTTTTTAGCATGCCTAGGATACTTGAATTGATCAGCCAACCAACTTTTCCTAGACCGAGACCGTGACATTTATCTCAACCAAACCAACCATTTGGTACTGCCAAACATGCCTAAACGTTCCTGTACCTTACCCGTTATATCCCCTGGAGCTACTTCCTATGCCTTGGATACCAAGATTATATCAACCTAGTTTGGATAAACTATCGACCTTTTCCTATGAATTACTTTTTTTCTCTTCAACTCGTGTACCCTGGTCGCACTACTACATTTCAACGTGCATCTGCTTCCTTGAACTTACCCCACCATCTTACCATCATCTCATCATCATTCACCCTTTATCAACCCTATCTCTGATTTCACGCCACCTCAATCTATGATAGATTTGAGGGGGATTACCTATACCCTTAACTGGGGTAACCACTTCTTATTATTGTCAGTGTAGCTTTACAAGAAAAACTACATGACAACAAGGGGCAAATGTAGACACCAAATTTGTGTCTTACGACACCATGTACCCCATATCTCATCCCAAAACCTAACCCTACCTCACCACCTAAACCTTGCACAATTATTTATTAATTACCTTATAATTAATAAATCTACATCTCCAACCCTGCCATCTCACCTCGCCACCTCATCATGACCTAGCCCTAACCCTAAACTAACCTAATTAAGACCTATGATTTTCTCTAGACCCACACCCATGACTCATCACCCCTCACCCGCACTAAAATGAGCCTAATAATGACTTGACCAAGCCCACAACTGATCCCTTGGGAGAAAAGGAGGGAAAGATGGCTATTTTACTAAAAATAGCCACTTTGACCTAACCGACATCGATTCCTACTCGAGCGCCATCGGTTACGTAACCGCAATCGGTTCCCTATAAATGACCTCCCCCAACCAAAAAGAAAAGATCCAAAATTCATTTGGTAGGAGAGAGAGAAGTAACACAAGTAGAAGAGGTTGCAGAGAAGAGGATCGAGCCCAAGACTGTAACTGAGCAACTAGATCGCTGTCACACTCGTCCAAGCATTGGGAAAGACTGAGGATAGCTTCATCATCTCGCTTTCCAATACCGGATCATCCCAACTAAGCCTTACTATCGCCACCACATTCCTTGGACCTGTATCTTCATCAGTAACTAGTAAGCAGTATCTTGTATGTTTCTAAACACCATTTCTTGAACTTTTAATTCATAATAATTATAAGCTCACTCCTAGATCTACCACCCGACAGCACTCTCCACCTAACTTTCATTCATCAACCCCGATATTATCCCAAAGACAGTTTTCTCACTCTCTGAGCTTTCTCCATCACCCTACTACCCCCCCTAATCATTTATTAACCCTATAAACACCATAACCACCTTACAAATGACTTCCATTGGAAACCCCTAAATCACTACCCCTACCGATATTGGTTATCTTCTACTGGTATTGGTGTTATAACCGTAGTCGGTTATCCAGTGACCAGCATCGATCACTGTGACTTATACCAAAACCAACCTTTCCCTTATTTACCCCCAAACAATCTCATATCCAACTAGGTCTATCCTTGTAACTTGATCTGAATGCATCAATAACCAGTGACCAAACAAACATCATGACATTTTATTATTGGTAGTTTAGTCTCTATTGCTTTTTAACAAAGTACCTAAATCGTGATTTCGCAATAGCTTCTTTTTTATCATTTGCATTAATTTGTATTAAAAGGGGAACTGACCACCTTCGAAAGGAAGTCTAATATTTCCTGGGCCCAAGGCAGTTCCCTCACTTATTGTCTAACTAAGATCTGGTGGTCTTGTATTCTTACTTACAGGTAGTCCTTCCCAGACAAAAATGAGTTCTTCACAATCAATCTGATCTCTCTACGGTATGCACACACCTTCCCAACACTCAACAGGTATTCCTCCTAGCCCTAACCCTTATCTGTTTCTCAAGAGAATGAAAGGATAGAAGCAACTCTATTCTAGAATGAAATTCTGTGCAAAACATTTTGGCACGCCCGGTGGGACCATTTTTCAGGTTTCTTTCTTTCTTGCTTGCTTTCATAGAAGGAGCACACTTGCTATTTATTTCTTATAAATATTCACAACATATTTTTTCATTTTGGTAAAATAATTTTTCTTTCTTTCACATCTTTGCATTAGTGAAAGTCATCTTCTTTGCTTCATCGAATATCATTTTCGATTTGGGTTTAAAACACGTGCATCACATTCTTGCTTGCTGTTTTTAATTCTAGTGAATGTAGATTAAGTAACAGGTCGTACACGTGGGGGTGATATCCATAGTATTGACGAGAAATTAATCTTAATCTCACTGCACAACACATACCAAATCACATCATAATCAACACAATAGCTCAAACATCCCCCCTTCCTGTGGTATTCCTCCACCCGATTGAGGTAGCCTTATGAGACAAAACAAACTTGACATCTCCCTTAGGTATTTTGTTTAAGATTGACATCATCTGGCGTCTAATGCATAAGCCCAAAGTGATTAAAACTAATCCTAGGGTTAGTCTCTTGATTTGCTTGTGCATCTTGCTTGTTTTTTTAGTTCTGTTTCTCTATCATACACTATTTCAGTGATCACTTCAAGACAGTTTGGTAGGTATATTAAGCATTGTTATCCCCAAACTAGTAGCTTCTTACATCCTCTCTTTTCTTTCACAGTGACCGACACCGGTCCTATACTACAGACATTGGTTAACTGACCGACGCCGGCTACATTCTGACTGACATCGGTTACTATGATTAACAATTCTTGACAAACCAGTAACCTATCAATTCCAAAGTTTTGTTGTTGTTTCTATTCTGGATTGATTAAATCCCTATTGTGTCCTCTTGTCCATGGTTGTTATCACCCGAAAACAACCTGCAGCCATGGTTTCACATGCTTGTTCCGTGCATTTTCCTGAGTCACCCCCTTCACATCCTATGGGGAATCCTACGGATACCAGTAATTTTCCCAAGATCCCTGTAGGAGATAAGGAATTTTCCAAATTTTTGGATGCTAATCCTAGTGCCGTACAATATTATTTGTCTCAAACCCCTGACCATACACCCGACGGTCAGCTCCTCGTTGGTATTCCTATTAGTATCGCCTCTCACTTAGCCCCTTTCCCACCTAATAACTGCGCCTCACCGTCTTCATCCTTAGCCCCATCTCCCAGCTCAGTGGCTTCAGTGGTTCATACTGAACCAATTGGATTTCCTTTTGTTAATCTGGGGCCCCACATATCACTACCTTCCACTGACCCTACCTCATCTCTCTCACAGACTGTCTCTTTTATAACTTGCTCTCTGCCACCTATACACACGAGCTTTCCCTCACAAGCTCCGCCCACCTTTTCATTTCCACAAACTCATCCGGTGGCCTCAACCTCTTATATAGGACACCCTTATTTGGCTTCCCCAACACATTCATCACCATTATCTTATCAACATTCAATCCCACCATTGTGTTTATCCCCTTTATACTTGTGCACATTGTAGAAGCTAGTTCCTCTCTCCCATGGGCTTGGGGGAGGCTAGCATGACTTCCAACCATGGAAAGGCATGTGATGATGACTATTGGTTGGGTGGTAAACAAGTCATGTCTCTTGATTCAACATTCTTAGAAGAACACTCAAGTTGGAGATAGTTGGAGCTTCCTAGTCATCTTGGTTGTCATTATATCTTTATGAATGTGACTATGTGAAGACTTCTTTTTCTTGTAAAACACCTAATTTTTATGTGATGTTACTTGTAAAATTAAGCCATATTTCTTGAGAAATTTTCCTTCAATATTGCAAGGATCTTGTAAAAAATGTTGTCTTGAATAGCTATGTAATTGAGCATATTTTTTTTACAAATGTGAACCTTTGCCCTTGGAAAAGTAAGCTTGTAAAATAGATATGAAAATATCTTCATAAGAATTGTTGCAACTCCTTTTTGGAATGAAAGTTGTTTATTGGAAACAATGTATTACAAAAGAAATAATTTGAAGTTACTAGCATTAAAAGAAAACTTGTTTTTATCCCTTGTTGGAATTCCTTTCTTGTAGAAATCTGCAATAGTTATCTAGTTATGCATTACATGTTAAATTTGAAATATTTAGTGTGCTTACTTTTAAAATGAAAAAAAAAATGATGGCACTACATTATCTATAAATCTAAACTATTAGTTTAATACAAGACAACAAGACTCACTTGGTACTTTGTAGTGTTTTCTACCTATTGGGTTCCTTGCTAAACATTTCAACTCCAACAAACATTACCAACACAAACTTCAATGTTTATAATTCTATATCTATAAATGTATCACAGTAATCATTTAGATCATCATCATCACCATAATAATTTTATATTTCCTAAACTTTTGATCTCACCATGTAATTAAAATCAATGAGACTTAAAAAATAAATCATGACATTTAATCCATGTGACCTAGAGTATAGTGCTTACACACCTTGTCAAGATGTAGTTAGAGAAGTATAGTAGAAAAAAATTGATGCATAAAGAATGAATTTTCCAAGATGATAATGTTCCCCTAAAACAATTCATCATTTTTCATGGGTGTTAGAATCATTTTCCATGGCTCAAAAGTAGATATTATGCTTGGTTTTCCAATGTTCCTCATAAAGAAATTACAATAAAGAAGGATGTGTATAATTGGATCCAGGTTTACGGTGATAAGTTCCAACTAGAGATATATGAATTAATTTCCATTGTTGTTGCATACATAATATAAAAGAACATGAATTTTCTCATGTTATATATTTGATAATTTTCATTATATTTATTTAACACCAACTATTATTAGCAATATGATCTTTATTATCTTGAACATGTTGATTATCATTACAACACATTATCATAATTTGAGAAATTTTCAGTGGTACGAGGAACAATGTGTATTTAGGAGGATATTTCTTAAGCATGAGAACATGATAATATAATATAAAGTAATGTTATTCAATCATTATTGTCATTAAATTCATTGTATCATCATTAGACAAAGGTCTTATAATTTTCATTTGAAATGGAAAGTTGTAAATGAGTTTCCATTTTTATTATCAATGTGATACCAAGAATTAATATATTATGTATCAATTTGATATGTTATTAATACTTGTTAGAGATAAGGTCCTCATGCATATTTGCATTATCAATTTGAGATTTATATAAAATAAATCTACTTTATCAAACCATTTGTTTTCCTTTAATTGGTTACACTTTTGACATTGTTAGTATTCTCAGTTGCATAGCATTTTCATAAATATCTCCCACACTTAATTTTTAAATATTGCATTTAATTTTCAAATAACACATTTAATAATTTCCTTGTCTCATCTACCAAAAATCATAGCTCCTGAAAATTGTTATCCTATAAAAAAGGTCCTAGTTTGTAATCTACATCATTTTAATTCTCATCATGATTGTGGATCATGAAGCATGATCTTAAATGTTGAGCTTAAGAACTCTCAAAATGTTTTATCCATAAACACCATCTCTAATATAAGGTGTGTTATATTTATTTTTTCATACATAAGATTATAATCATTATAACCATTAGGCACCATGTCCTATTAATAAAATGGTGCATTTCCTTATGGTTTGAAATAATAACCTATGGTTGCCGAATGGAAAAGTAATATAGTTGTTCATTTGACCAAGTGGAGGAACCTTTTATGTTTCATAAATTATTTCACTTAATTTTGGTAAGATATATTTATGGTAATGAATAATAATTTATTCTTTCCTTCAAAATAATTTTCAATTGTAAATATAATTGTTCTTCTTTCAGGATGGTTTTATGTCTTCTTAGGTAGTAGAGTACTCCCATTTACATCATTAGTATGTTGAATGCAAACCAATTCTTAACTTATGATAGAATTCAAATATTATAGCAAGTTTTATTTCTTTTCTCTAAAAATTTCCTTATTATTGTTACATTTAATTACAAAGTAAATGAGTATTTTGCTACACCCATGCATGATGTGAACTAGCACGCCAAATATTTTATAGCATAATTTTTGGTTTTACTCTGTACATTATATAACTAACTAGATTATTTTTGAAACATTAATAAAAATATATGTTTATTTTTTAATTTAATCTTAAATCCTTATTAGTTATGATAGAGAAACACAATTGCTTCCTATCTTAATTATCTTAGATAAATTGCTTGTAATTTATTCCTACATTAGGTTGTATTTATGTAGATTGATAAGATGTTTTTTTATGAATTATTATATATAATACTAAAAATAAAATATAAAAATTATTCACAAATAAATAAGTGGTATGGGATCACACCATGAGATTCAAACTAGCCCAAAGCTATGAGAATTGAATACAAAATCACACTATCCCAAAGGATATATAATTGATTAAAAAATCAATACATAAACCAAAAACATATGAAAATTAGGTAATATCCATGGAGAGAGTAGAAGGTGGAGGTTATCTGTCATCATAATTTCCCCTTCCATGTGGAAGGTCTTTTCCCATCAATAATGGGCTCCAAAATATTGGATATGTTTTCAGTTCCTTCAATATTTTCTTCACTTTATTTTTCTTATCCCGGAGGTGTAAATATAGCTAGTGATAACTTGGGGACATTTTTCACTATAGGAGGTAGGTCACATTTTTGATGTCATGCTAGTGGAGATATCCACACCCATGATGAGGTTGTGGCATCAAGGCGGTGAGCCTGATCTAAAGAAACTACTAGAGTGGTGGTGAGACTGACTACGACAACAGCCTCTACCTTTCAGAAAGTAGTTATGAGGGCTAGGGGAAACAAAAATATATAAATTGTACAAGTAGCATCACCCTAATGGTCCATAAGAGTATGGAGGTGAGAAACCTCCAATGTCATCTTCTACGTTTGCACTTAAATTTCTATAAAACATTAGAAACAATCACCACTTTATTAAAATTTGAAAGATTTCAATCCACATCATTATGACAAAAAACTGAATTTATCTCTTTCTAAATGAAAATTAATAATTTCAACTTTATCAGCATGCCAAACTTGGATGAATTTCATTAGGATTCTTGGTCAATCTCCTAACATTATATGTTTACATTAGAAAGGGTCGGGTTGAAAATGATGGAAGAATTCATGAGTTAAAGTCTAAATGGATTTGGAATTTTGGAAAAACTAGAAGAGGTACATAAGGATTTAAATTCATCCATAAAATGGCCCATGAGGCTCTTATATTCCTAAATTAATTACCCTATGGTGAAGGGGTAAACCCTAATAAATAAGACACCAAGAAAAATGTGCAATCTTAGGTTCCACAATCGTAGACCAGATAGTGATGAATATGGAAAATATGTGTTTCCAAAAACACAAAAGAAAGTGTAGATACTTATGTAAAATGAGTTTTTATACTATAGGAAGGTTAGGATATTGGAAATATAGGTTGACATTGATCCCTTATATGATTAGGAGGTAACTGTATAGGATAAAAATTAAAATCTGTATCCATGTTGTTAAATATGTTCATGATAAAAATCAATAGAATATGGTTGTGTTTTTGTAAGGAGAGGTAAATTCCCCAATGAACCTCTTAGTTACTCTTAGATTTATAAATGTGATGATTAGGAATTGGGTCATTGAATATCTTAGTATTCTCATTGACTAGAGGAATAGATTTATTATGGGTGGATATGAATTTGATCGTATTGGTATCAATCAAATGTTGAATAACATTTTGAATCTCATAATATTTATTAGTGGAGAACCCAATCTATATATGGTAGTCACAATAGGAACTAGAGTCTAAAACTTTTACTCGAGGATTTCCTATATCAACCTCAATAGGTAGAGGGAGATAATTTAGTTAAATATTTGTAGATTAAGGCTGAAAAAATGGGTATAAAGGCATGTATTAACCAAGAGTTGGTAACTTAGACAAGTATGAGGAAAATTAAAATCATTTCTAAGAATATTAGTAGACTCTATATATAGGAAGAGGTCATCAAAGGTTAGGGGATAATATTATTTATTGGTTGTTTATATGGTTCCCTAATACTAAAAAAATGAGCATATAGGATTGTATTGTTGTAGGATTGCTCCTTCCTTTCAATTTTAGGACAGTCATGGACTAAGTTAAAGGGGTGGTAGCCCAAACTAGCTCGAGGGAAAATAATCTTACACTTTGAGGAGATATCATCAAAAAAAATTATTCTATACAGGAAATCCATAGTGAATGAATATATCCAAAGGGAATAAAAAATCCTAGAAGAAGTGTTATGTATGAAAAGAGGTGACAAATAAAAACCTAATGAGAATCATGTCTAGAGAAGGAAGGTTTGATTCTAAATAAGGTGAAATAATCCAAATAGGCTAAATATTCTATCAACAAATAGGTTCGTTAGATGATTACAACCAAATTAGAACGATTGATTGTATATATAAATCAATAATATGGTTGTTATAAAAATTTAATGCATGTGAAATCTATCTACAAATCAATTCTCCAACATTCAAACCTAAAAGTATAAATAAAATGATAGAGATAAGTTCCATTTAATTAGGGCACATGTTAAATATAGTAAAGAAAAATAATTTAATTTGAGTATAATTTTTATTGTTATAGAATCTAATATATGTGTGACAGATGGATGAACGGGATAGAAATATACTATATATGTTTTTTCTTTAATTATGAGAATGTATTATGTACAAGGAAAAAACCATTATCTTTGGACATAATTGTTTAGTAGTTATTTCCTTCTGGATAGTTTGCTATAGGAACTATATGGTTATTTGTAACATTTTGAAACCTTGAAAGTGAATGGTATACGATTCGTTGTGAAATATCAGTTCTCAAAAATGTGTTAAACCCTCTAAAATGAACTAGGTTGACTCGAAACCCTAACCTAGGGTACCTCTACAAAGAGGTTAATGGTTGTGTTAAAATTCAATCCATACATCACTTACATTAAAACTACTCTGAAGAGGACTCAAATTAGGTGTAGTTATCCACCTGGAAATGGAACATTTTTTTAGATAAGTTAAAAGAGTTTGGTTTTAAACTAGGGACCAAATGTAACATTCCCAATTTTAAGACTTTAGAAACAAGGGAATTTTTTATTTTTTTGCATGAGTAATGTTATATGTTCTAAATACATAATTTAGAACACACATTTCATAACAACCATTCATATAATAGATAACCATACGCAGCTGCAATGACTCGGTGAGAAACCGATCTATTCATTCCATAACTCGGTAACTACCGATCTATTCATGGGTAACATTGATTTTCAAGCATTTTTCTGAATACTTCATGTACTTGGCTCTCTTACCCTATTCTGGGTTCTGAGTGGTCTGCCTAAGGAACCTAACTGAATAATTGTTACCAATATTCATTGGCATCATGATCCTTACAATAGGTGACATAGGACAACGCAATCAGCAGCTTGCGATACTTTGGCCAAAGATTTCTAACATACTATTTGTATTACTTATTCCTTGATGGCATACTCATCAAACCGGAGTACATCCTTCACCCCACTCCACTGTTATCTAGAATGTCTTATACTAACTTCAGTCAGTCCCCTCGCTCAAGGTTTAACTCTAGTTCAGGTTAACAACATAGGTCATGATATAAAAGGGCTCATAAAGACTTAGGGTAAATTGGCATACTGGGCCAACCTAGGTTAACCCCATGTGCCAAGGTACCCTGAGTCCTAAAGGGGCTACTTCATATCCTAGCTATGATACTAACCAGCCCTGGAGGAAAATCTTGATCAAGTTCAAAAGTGTGTAGATCTTGACGATCAATGCAGAAGGGTGTTGCCACATATTAACTTCATTGTTGTATCCTCAAGAAGATCCTAATATTCTCAGAAGTACAACCTTGCAATTGAAGTGTGTCAACATCCTACATAACAGCCTCGTGAAGATGTGCATACCTCCAAGAATTTACTCATGTTAAGTTAAATTTGGGTTAAAAGACGACAGAATACGGTAGCCTAACCAACTCCGAGTTCAACACTCTTTAAGTTATTTTACATTGTAGGTTCATATAATATTAAGAGCTTTAATTAAATTAAGATTTCTTCTAGATTTGACAAACTTGACCTAACAACCCGTTATCCAAAAACAGAACAGCAACAACTTATGTTCCTTTATTCTAATTAACTTAACTAATTAAGGAAGTGCAACAGCCTACTAGGCTGAAACATGTCATACTTATTATTCTTAAGTCTTAATGATTAACCATCATACCTTCCTCTTCATAGTTACATTCTAGGGCTTAACATACCCTATAATGTCATTTATAAATCACAATAATTCTTATTATAGTTTTATTTCACATCAAAAGATTTAATGAATTAATTATATGAGAATGATGTATTTGTTTCACACAGAATGTTTCCGTTCCTAGAATAGATTTGCTTCTATCCTTTCATTCTCTTGAGAAATAGATAAGGGTTAGGGCTAGGAGGAATACCTGTTGAATGTTGAGAGGGTGTGTGCATACTGTAGAGAGAGATCAGATCGATTGCGAAGAACTCCTTTTTGTCTAGGAAGGACTACTCGTTCTTGATGAAGATTCAGGTCCAAGGAATGTGGTAGTGACAGTAAGGCTCATTTGGGTGATCTGGTATTGGAAAACAAGCTGATGAATCTATCCTCATTCTTTTCCAATGCTTGAACGGGGGTGACAGCGATCCGGTGGCTCAGTTGCAGTCTTCCGCTCGATGCTCTTCTCTGCAAACTCCTCCCTTTTCTTCACTTGTCTCTGCCTTGCAAATGAATTTCCAGATTTCTTCAAATGAATTTGGGATCCTATGTTTTTGGTTGGGGGAGGTCATTTACAGGGAACTAATGGTGATTACGAAACTGACGGCGGTCGATTAGGAACCGATGTCGGTTAAGTCAAAGTGGTCTATTTTTAGTAAAATAGCCAACTTTCCCACCTTTTCTCCAGAGGGATTAGTTGTGGGCTTGGTCAAGTCATTATTAGGTTGGTTTTGGTGCGGGTGAGGAGTAATTAGTCATGGGTGTGGATGTAGACCAAGTTATAGGTCTTAATTAGGTTAGTTTAGGGTTAGGGCTAGGTCATGATGAGGTGGCAAAATGACGTGGCAGGTTTGGAGATGTGGATTTATTAATTATAAGGTAATTAATAAATAATTGTGTAAGGTTTAGGTGGTGAGGTTAGGTTGTGAAATGAGATGCGGGGCACATGGTGTCGTAAGACACAAATTTAGTGTCTACATTAGCCCCTTATTGTTGTGTAGCTTGTCTTGTAAAGCTGCACTGACAATAATAAGAAGTAGTTACTCCAGTTAAGGGTATAGTTAATCCCCCTCAAATCTATCATAGATTGAGGCGACGTGAAATTAGGGATAGGGTTGATAAAGGGTGAATGTTGTTGAGATGATGGTAATATGGTGGGGTATGTTCAAGGAAGTACATGATTTGAAGAGCAAACAAGCAATTCATAGGCAAAGGTCGATAGTTTATCCAAACAAGGGTGATATAATCCTGGTATCCAAGGCATAGGAAGTAGCTCCAAGGGATATAACGGGTAAGGTACAGGAATGTTTAGGCATGTCTAGCAGTACCAAATGGTTGGTTTGGTTGAGATAAACATCACGGTTTCAGTCTAGGAAAAGTTGGTTGGCTGATCAATTCAAGTATCCTAATCATGCTAGAACACGAACAGGTGAGCTCAATTGAACAAAAAGCTACATGATGGGTGGATAAAATAGTAATTTTCAGGTTTTGGGTGAGGTACTTAATTGGTGCTGCCTTGGGTCAGGCCAAGTGATGAGTGAGGGCCTTGGGTCAGGTCTGATTGGTGGGGTGCAGCCTTGGGTCGGGTCGGATTGGGTGGTTGCGGCCTTGGGTCAGGCCAAATGGTTGGTTGCGGCCTTGGGTCGGACCAAATGGTTGGTTGCGGCCTTGGGTCAGGCCAAATGGTTGGTTGTGGCCTTGGGTCAGGCCAAATGGTTGATTGCGGCCTTGGGTCAGGCCAAATGGTTGGTTTTCGCCTTGGGTCGGGCCAAATTGTTGGTTGTGGCCTTGGGTCGGGCCAAATGGTTGGTCGCGGCCTTGGGTCGGGCCTGATTGGAGTCAAAATAAGGCAAGTCAGCAAAGCCAGGGGTAGGTGATGGGGGAAAAAATGGAGATTGGTGGACAAAGGTGGGAGTTAGGTGAAGGAAGTAGGGAACCGATATCGGTTAGAACACCGATACCGGTATTCTAGGGCGCGAAATAACCAGTATCGGTTATAGGCCAAAACCTATAAAAAGAAAAAATACGGCATGTCATTGTCACTTTGTGAATTTGAGTGCCCCATTTTGTCTTGTCTGAGATGTGAAGTGATTTTGTTGATTTTTTGGGCTGAGGTGGCATTATTTGAGTGGAGTGAGTGGTTGGTAGACCCCAGCGATCGGGAGGCAGAGTTTGATTGGTGGAGAACCCAGCTGAGGAGATTTGGGGCCATGGCACAGCCAGGAGGTGTAGGGGGTGCTAGACCAGCTGGACCACCACCACCTATCCCACCACGATGACGTGTAGTCGTACCGGTAGGCTCTGAGCTCTTACCTATGTTAATTTGATGAGTTTAACTTAGATGTGGGTTTTGGGTAGGAATCCTAATTTTAATAAAATAAGGAATGAATGGAGGTAATGTGTAAAATGGAGTGGGTAGGTAGGCTGATTAGGCCAAAACGACAGGGTGGGTAGGTTTTTAGGGTTTTCTGGTGGGTAAAAGGGGAGAAATGGAAAAAAAAATAGTTTTTGCGGGCCGGTTTGGGTTCGGCCCCAGAATGGGATAGTGACCAATGTCGGTCACTAGGCGACCGACATCGGTCACTGAATGTGTGTAGAAATTACTTTGTGGGTAGACCGACATCGGTCAAATGTCAACCGGTGTCGATACGTAAAATGCGCTTGGGGGGGAAATGGGGTTGATGGGGGTTGGTTCGGGTAGGATAGATTAGGTGTTGGGTATGAAGTAGGAGGTGTTAAATTGGCGGGTGTATAGTTAGATGGCTAGAGTAGATCAGGGTGGTTGGTAGGGTGTGAGATAAGGAAAGGGGATATCGTAGATGTTATAGTGTAAGATAGGTGGGTGTAGATGTGTGTTGTAGAGTCGGGTTGTGGTTAGATGGGTAAGTGGGTATAGAGAGTTAAGGTAGGTGTTTATTGTAAATGGTAGGCCTGATGAAGTGGGTTGTTTTTGCAGGCACGCCAGCAGCTCACGATGCGGGATCGGATGCCCCCACTATTGAGGCGGATGCAGCCACATGTTTCCACAGTGCAGTGGGGCATCATGTGAGAGGTTGGACTCCGCGGAGTCCAGCAGTATAGGGATGTGGATAGGGACCACAGCCTGATGGTTGCCCTCATCGAGAGATGGGATCCGGCAACCAATGTCTTCCATCTCCCTACTGGAGAGATGACAATTACTTTAGAGGATGTATATCACATCCTGAGACTGCCAATCGTAGGTGAGGCAGTGTTCCATGTGGATGTAGAGACAGCGATGGATAGCATCCTACATGTATTCGGGGATGCAGCCCCATTGTATCGTGCACACCGACAGGAGACACGACTTGCCATGTTGATGATGATAGGTATCACCTGCTTCACCCTCCCAGACTTAGAGGGAGGCCGCTTCCCACAGGCTTTGATGGGAGTTTTGCATGAGATGGTAGAGGAGCATACATGCTATGCCTGGGCACCAGTGTATCTGGTGCAGCTATATAGAGAGTTGTGGGGTTATCGCCGTATGAGGTGATTTGGTATTTGTTCGACATTTTTGTTACACTTCTGGGCATACGAGCACATCATCTGTATACAACCAGTAGGACTGCCCCAGCAGCCAGGGCCATAGATTGTATATAGATATGGATTTCAGAGGTGGTTGGGGGTCATGGGCTAGCCGTGACTAGTGCTCGCAGGATGGGATGTGGCCTACTACCATCATATGTTAGAGGGCTTGACCACACTGGACCTTATATGGAGGCCCTACAGAGGCCATCAGCCCCGAGGAGGAGCCTGAACACAGATGCGTTGGATCCAATATAGTTTCTAGATAGCTGGACGGAGGCCTGGGGAGTATGAGCGGATACCCCTAGAGAGGGTACGAAGGCAGTTGGGCTTGCGACAGGATGAGCCACCTCCCTTCCCATAGTACCGTAGGGATGATGTAGAGGCCCCACTTCCTGCACCACAGCCCGTTGACCCAAATTGGGTAGTAGAGAGACTGGCTGACGATACAATGGATGATGCCAGAGTGACAGGGGCCTTTTTGGTTTGGTGGGCAGGGGAGAGAGCAGCCAGGAGAGCACATCCCGCACAGCCAGATTTGGTGACTATGATAGCGGAGAGGGACCGGCTCTTAGGATAGGTGCAGTTATTACAGGGGCAACTTACTGCTGCACAAGCACAGATTGGGGTGCTATAGGGGTAGTTAGCCTAGGCACAGGCTTAGGCACAGTTGCAGGCACCGGTACAGCCACAGGCACCGCCACTGGCATAGGCGCAGGTACAAGTACTGCCATAGGCACAGGGTGTACCGACAGGGTAGGGGCCACTACTTTTAGGAGTTGGGGGACCAGCCCCAGCAGCCATGGTGGCACAGGCCCGCTATATGGAGGTGAGAGCAGAGGCCCGATATTATCAGGATGTCCTCAATGGTACCGGGGCTGACTATCAGCCATACGCAGCGCACAGAGCCGAGACATCCTGGTGCTAGAGATCCCAGGGGGGCGCCGCTACAGCCGGTGGGTCTATTACAGGGAGGATGCGAGAGCCAGCACAGGGACTAGCAGGGAGATGGGCCGAGAGTGGTGGTGAGAGCTGAGACATCCCTAGAGCGGAGATGGGTTTTTGATAATGGATATGGACACCGGTCTACAAACCGGATATGTATATAGAGGCCTGTATGCCCACATATAATTTATTTATTCCTTTTGGTTGTATATACCAGCCTGCGAGCTGAGTACATTTTGTATAGTTGATACCGGCCTGCAAGCCAAGTATATTTTTTATATGAGAGACCGGCCTGTGAGCCGAGTCGAGATTTTGACAGAGACAGCGGCCTGTGTGCCAGTTTTTTATTTTTTATATCACAGAGGCCCCATGCAGGGTGAGTTGTATATTTTGACATTGATATATATATATATATATATATATATATATGTGTGTGTGTGATGATTTTGATCCACATGGTGTGTAAAAAAATGTCTTATGTGTTGTGTCGATGGTTTTTGAAATTTAATGTATATAGATGATGAGTTTGATCCACATGTTGTGTATAATGATGGGTTTGATGTATATATTAAAATGTCACATGTATTTTGTCGATGGTTTTTTAAATTTAATGTAGATAGATGATGTTGATGAAATTGTGATGATATGTATATGTGTTGATGGGATTTTTATGAAAAATATTGATAATGATGTCATTATGCAGGAAAAAGAGGCGGGCGCCACCAAAAATTTGCAAAAACGAAGAAAAGGCCTAGGTTTAAGCAAAAGGAGACATGTGACCGATATCGGTTAGCTAACCGACGTCGGTAGATATACGACTGATACCGGTTAGGTTACTGATATCGGTTATGCTAAAACAAGCTTTTCTAAAAATAGAAAAGTGTGGGTGGAAACTTAAGTTCTTATTTTTAGAGTCATGCAACAAGTTAAATACGAGAAGGTGATGCTGTTGACGACTTATACAGGTAATTGTATGAGAGAATTGAGTGATAAGGAGGAAAGAGATAGGTAAAGCAATCATGGGCTTAGATTAAGAAGGCAGAAAGGCAAGTTAGATTAAAGAGGGTGGTGAACATGATTGAACAAGGAGAAGCATCCAGCGGGTAGAGAAGAGAGAGAAGACAGGTTCCACCGCAAGCTACTGCATCCCAAGAGGTATAATTTTTGGTTGGAATTCAATTCTTGCATGTTTATGAATAGGATGGAAGAAGGTAAAAGTAGGTAGAGATGAAAAATAAAAGGTGATAGGTAAGAATTCAGGATGGGGTGAGTGTTATGGGGTAGGTGATTAGGGGTTTCAGGTATATTTGTAGAAGCAGAGAGGGGTAAACGAGTGAATAATTATCATAGGTACAGAGAGGGGTAAATGAGCAAATAATTATCATAAGTTATGTTTGCAAGCAAGCTGTATAGGATTGACAGTGACCGATATCATTTATAGATAACCGGTGTTGTTAGGTAACCGGTATCGGTTATCTATAACCGATATCGATTACTGTATGAAATTCCAGAATGTGAGAAAAAACACTTGGGGATTTGATTTATTGAATGGTTTGTTTGTTGATTTGATGTATGCAGGCAGAGGCAGGGTTGAGGATGAATGATAGTGTGCCAGCTTTGTTGTCACGAGTCCGAGTGGATGTAACACCAGCTGAATGGGCATTGATAAACCGTGTGGGGTTAAGTGGAATCCGTTATTATTCACGAATCGCACGCAATCATGCTATGTTGTAGGCATTGATTGAGAGATGGAATCTAGAAAAGAATACCTTCTATCTACCAACAGGGGAGATGACAGTGACATTGGAAGATGTGTTTAGAATTTTGAGGCTCCCAATTACAGGAAGACCAGTGTATCAGGCGGGGCCTAGTGCGACACGGGGAGTGATAACAGCAGTATTTGGTTCAGCTGCACGAGATTTGACACAGCGAGGTTTGACATTCACTTATGGTACAATGTATGCAACACACCCTGAGGAAACAAGGTTGGCAGTGGTATTAATGATAGCGGTGGGGTATTATGCCTTACTGAGGGTGGATGGGGGAAGATTTCCAAAAGCATTGATGTGTATTATTTGGGAAATGATAGAAAGGAGTGTGACTTTCGCATGGGCGCCTGCATATCTGGCGGAGCTATACAGGGGTTTATGGGCCTGCAAGTGAAATCACAAGACGACACTGGATTGTGTATACTTATTACATTGTTGGGCCTATGATCACATTGTGTGCGTGTGACCAATAGGCTGACCAATCTAGGAAAGAGAGACAGGAGTGCAGAGGTTGGGATTCAGATGATGGGTCCAGACAGAACAAGAGGTGAGATCCCAGGTCGTGATAGATGACATCGAGTATTATAGGCAGGTATGGGAGATAGTGATGATTGCGGATATTCGTTGGAGGCCTTATGGGAACTATATGGTGACAGAGAACATAGCTGAGGAGTTGAGGGGTGTAGAGTGATTGAGGTGGATCGTAGGGCACAGGCCAGGTGAGTACGAGAGGATTCCTCTAGATCGCATGTGGCGACAATTTGGATTTGTTCAGGATATACCCATGGCTTATAGAGCATACATGAGGATCGACACCGAGGCATCATTCTCACCTCCCCGGCCGACACCTCCAGAAGGGCCAGAAGAGATAGCAGTCGATCGCAGGGTAATGGATGCGGGAGCAACAGAGGCTTATAGATTATGGTGGGTAGTAGAGCTGGGAGGTGTACGTGAGAGGGTCGATCTTCCTAACATAGCTGTGATTACAGTGGAGAGAGACCGCCTGTAGGATTTGGTTCACCAACTTCAAACACAGGTGAATGAGACAACGGGATTATTAGAGGTTTCGCAGTTACGAGTGGAGAGACTAGAGGCAAGATTCCTCCACGCGAGAGGGCGTGTTCGTATGTTACAGGAGATGTTGGCGGATCAGTGGGAGGAACCAATAGCAGTGGCATCTTTGAGGATAGAGAGGCCAGGTGAGTGGCATCGACGATCACGACCACCACCTGATTCGGGAGGAGGCGCAAGGGTCTAAGTGAATTTCATAGGGGTATAAGAATAAATAAGGATTCTGACCTACGCGTCGATGATAGAGAAGATGTATTTGTTTAACATCTAAATAAAACTAAATATGTATGTTGATTTGAGTTATGATAATAATAAGAATGGTTGTGTTTTGAATGTTTTGAATTGATAAAAGACCAAGGTGAGTGTTATGAATATAAATATGCGAAATCATTTATATTTTTAGCAAAAACACAACACATGATAGGTTATGGTAGGGAAGGGTCGAGCTAAATTTGGGAGACCCCATGTCTCCTAAGTGCTACCTACATAGCCCATTACACAAATCAAGGAGGGGCCTCAGACCGATGTAGTTCTCCCTTAGGACCAGGGAGAGGTGAATTCAGGAAATTTGTTGTTTGGTAAAAAAAATATTGATATTGGTAGGGTAATGTTGTTGGTGTTGGTAAGGTATTGGCGATGTTAGTGTAGGTATAGGAGAAGTGAAAGTTTGCTTACCCAAGTAATAGGGAACTGTGTCCAAATTAAGGTCAACACATAATCCTAGATTTGAGTAAAAAGAGACAAAAGTGTCCCGTAGTTGAAAAGAGCTAAACAGACCACATATTAACGTAGGATGAGCTTGAATCCCTAGGTACCTTGCATATGCGAGAAATCGATTGGTGAAAAGAGTTTTTATAATCACAATATATTGGATATACGTCACGTCCCTTGAGTTTTGTTGCTTTGACGAATGGTGAGGTGAGGTGGCTGGTAGAGCTAGGGCGCAGAGAATTTGTTATAAGGTGATTATGCTGACAAAAGAAAACCAAACCTAAATAGACAAGTCCATGACTCATTTTTTATTTTTATTTTTGGATATAGACTGATCGATGCAGGAAGTCTACATGGGATATGTATTTTTTTGTTCTTGATCTCTTCACGAAGCTGAGAAATGCAAGAAGATTCTAATAAAGGCTGACTTTGTATAGCTTTCCTTCAAGGGAGCAGTCTATTTATAGTAGCAGATGCGGCTTTGCACATAGCTGTCCTTCGAGGGATTAGTCTATTTATAGTAGCAGATGTGGCTTTGCACATAGCTATCGTTTGAGGGAGCAGTCTATGTATAAATTAGAGGTCTAGATGTCCGTTTGGCATGAAGCATCTAGTTTTGTAGGAAGTTTGACTCAAGAATATCCCATAAGTGTATAATTGAGAACATGTTATTTTTATACTTTTAAGTCACAGACCAGACTAAAAAGGGGAAGGCATCTTTAAGAAGAGGTGATGACCAAACCACGTGAGCTTGATTCTATTTTGAGATGTATGAAACAAAGTGTATGAGGTGGTAAATGAGCTCAAGGGACGAGCGCCAGGTAGATAAGAAGTGATATAACACTAAATTCAACAGTAGAATGGCCGAAGATGCAAGGCATTAAGGGGTTCAGGCTCAGGTTTACCATTGAGCGAAGCTAAATGGTAAGTGCCTGATCCATAAGTATGAGTGATAATGTAAGGCCCAATCCAATTAGGAGCAAAATTTCCATGTTTGCTCTTTTCTAGTTTGGTTACATGTTGATTCTCTTTGAGGATAAGATCACCAACCTTAAAGGTACGCTCATGAAGTCGCTTATCATAAGCACGATTGATGCGCTTTTGATAGATTTGAAGGTGGTCAAGAGCTGTAAGACGACTCTCGTCAAGAAGCTCCAATTGGGCTAACCGCTCTTGGTGGAAATCATCATTGGTGAGAATATCCTGAAGAGATATTCTTAAGGAGGGTATTTGTATTTCGAGAGGCAAGACAGCCTCGGTACCATATACCAAAGAAAATGGTGTGGCATTAGTGGAGGTACGAATGTTGGTACGATAAGCCCAAATGGCAAAGGGGATGTGATCATGCCAATTTTTTCTAGAATCATTAACAACTTTCTTGAGAATTTTTGTCAGGGTTTTGTTAGAAGATTCGGCTTGACCATTTTCTTATGGATAGTAAGGTGATGAGAAGCTAAGTTTGATACCAAATTTGTGAAAAAGGTCTTGTAACAACTTATTTTTGAAAGATTTTCCATTATCTGTTATCAGGCGATGAGGAACACCAAAACGACAGATAATGTGATGGTTATTGAATTCTACGATTTTTTATTTTTTGGTTGAAATGAGTGGAATGGCCTCCACCCATTTAGTGTAATATTCAGTTGCTGTGATTATCCAATGGTGACGTTGCGAAGAGGGCGGGTGAATCTCACCAATAAGGTCTAAACCCCATTGTGAGAAAGGCCAAAGATCTCATGTGACCTGTAGCGGATGGCTAGGAGTATGTTGAAGGTTGGCATGTTGTTGACACATAACACAACTCTTAACATATTCATAGCAGTCATTATTAAGATTAGGCCAATAATAGCCTAGGCGAAGGATCCGTTTGGCCATGGCAAGGCCACTAAAATGTCCACCAAAAATACCGTCATGGACTTTTTGGATGGTATAAGTAACCTCTGTGCTGGTTAGACATCGAAAGAGGATGCCATCAAAGCCACATTTATAGAGGAGTCCCCCCATGATGACATAACGAGAAACACTTTTAATAAAAGCACGTTTTCCATTACTAGTAAGGTCAGTTGGGAGAACAAATGTTGTAAGGTAGTCGTGAAATTGGTGATACCGAGTATCCTGTGAGTCAGCAGACACATTATTTATCATACAAACATCTGGGGCTGCATATGATGGGGCAAAGAGTTGTTGGACCAAGACAAATATGTCAAAGTCGGTTGGGGAGGTAGGAATTTGCGAGGCTAAGCTAGCCATAGTATCTGCAAATTTATTAGTAGGGCAGGGAATGGTTTGGATAGAATAATGAGTAAATAAGGTCAAAATTGAATCCACGTAATGTTTGTACTTTTAAAGTTCCTCATTTTTACATTGGTAGATGCCCATAACTTGATTGACAACCAGTTGAGAGTCACCGAAAATGTTAATAGACTTTACACCTAAGTGTAACGCAACCTGGAGACCCAAAACAAGGGCCTCGTATTCCACTGTATTATTAGTGCAGGGGAAATCGAGCCGGAATGAAAGAGGCCTAGGTTCAGCATCAAGAGGAATGAGAACAATGCTGGCCCCTCCATCGCGGTGGCATTTGGATCCATTGAAGATGAGGGTCATTGGATACGACTCATCACTGAGTGAAAGAGTGACAATGAGTTCGTCAAGGAAAGTAAAATTAGTAAACTGTTCCCCAGGTAAAGGGGCTTCCGCGAGTTGGTCTACGATAGTTTGTCCTTTGATTGATTTATGGTGTACAAACTCAAGGTCGAGGTCAGCGAAGAGCATAAGCCATCGAGCGATGCGTTGGTTTAGATGAGGTTTGGCGTACATATAATGGATGGGGTCCACGTTGGTGATGACAAAAAAATTTTGATTCAAGAGGTAGTGTCGGAGTTTGGTGGCCACGAACGATAAGGCTAGGCACAACTTTTATACATGTGTATACCTAGTCTCGTAATCCACCAGAGTACGACTTATGTAATAAATGGCTTGTTCTCAATGCTCGGAGTCATGATGTGTGAGCATGGCTCCTACAGCATGGTCGGTGGCAGAAAGGTAAAGGTAGAAAGGGCAATCGTCCTGAGGTGGGATAAGCATGGGTGGCTGCAAGAGATAGGCTTTAAGAGCCTCAAAGGCGTGTTGGCATGCTTCGCTCCATTGAAAGACAATGTCCTTTTTAAGGAGATGATGGAAAGGTTGACATCGATCCGAGAGTTGTGAGATGAAACGCCGGATAGATGGGAGTTTTCCCTACAAACTACGTAATTGTTTGAGGTTAGTGGGTGAGGGAATTTCTAGGATCTCTTTGACTTTAGCTGGATCGACCTCTATGCCATGCAAAGAGACAATAAAACCAAGGAGTTTTCCTAAAAGGACACCAAAGACACATTTCTTTGGTTGAAGACGAACATAGTATTGTAACAGGCGATCAAAAATAATGGTTAAAACATCGAGATGTTCACTGCGATGTTTAGATTTACCAAGAAGATCATCGACATAATCCTCAAGGATAGTGTGCATAATGTCATGAAAAATGTAATTCATAACTTGCTGATAGGTCACACCAGCATTCTTAATGCCAAATGGCATGACATGATAGTAGAAGGTTTCCCAAGGAGTTATGAAGGCGGTTTTATGTTGATCGGTCGGGGCTACCAAAATTTGATTGTATCCCGAGAAGCCATCCATGAGAGAAAGCATCTCATGGCCCGCAGTGAGATCAAAAAGTTGATCAATACTTGGTAGGGGGAAGTCATCCTTTGGGCAAGCGAGGTTAAGATCCCAGAAATCCATACATATCCAAATTCCCCCCGTTGCTTTATTAACAGGTACGATGTTAGAAATCCATTGAGGATAGTCAATAGGTAAGATGAAGGAAACAGAAAGGAGTCGTTGAAGCTCTTCTTTGACCAAGAGGGCAATGCGTGGATGCATTTTTCTCAGTTTCTATTTAACTAGTTTGGAATCAGGTTTCAAGATAATGTTATGGACAGCAATGTTAGGATCAATTCCAGGCATGTCAGCATAGGACCAAGCGAAAGCTTGGCTGCGGGCACGGAGGAAGGTAGTGAAGGAAGTTTGTTCTGATGCGTTAAGAGATTGTCTGATCTTCACAATGTGAGGATCGTCTTCTGTGTGGATGTTTATTTCTATACTCGACTCATTCAACATGGTTTGAGTTTCAGATGGTAAGGCATGTTGAATATAAGAGTCATCCGCACCCAAGTAAGTGAGGATGGAATCGTCATCCTAGCACTCAACAACATTAATTGAAGGCGAGTCATCTTTGATCATGTCTGGATATAGAAGGGGAAGAGAAGATGGGTCCTCATTATTGTGTTGATAAGTGAGAGGACACAGGAAGATAGCGTTTATGAAAAAAAAAAAGTTAGGAGGGATGGATTCAGGGTCTATCGACTCTGTGGGTGACGATGGCAAAATGGGTGATGATGGTTCAGATGGAGTGACGTCGTTGTCTTCCCAGATACAACTAACATGAGGTTTCTTTGGTGTAAGTGTTTCAGAAAATCCAAGACCACTATGATCTTTGTGTTTGCGTGTAGTCACAGGAATGATTGTCTGTTGGCCTTGTTCATAAAGACCAAAACCAAAACCTTTCCAAGCACAGCGCGTCAAGAAGGTGAGGGCGAAGTGACGATTAGTTAGATATTGAAAATCAGATTGGAAGGGAACCACACCAAGGGGATGTTCAGGGGTTACAGAGGATGTATCGACACCCCCATATGTTAGGTTGGTGCGGCAATTAGGTGGTCCGTAGGAGATTAATTCCCCCACACGACGATCATAGGTAGGATGCACATGTAACTGTCCGTACTCCTGTGGGGTATGGAAAGTGCTAACGTTATATAGGTGATACTCCCCCAGCGTAAGGCGTTGAAAAACATCTACTAAGGGATCTAAGGTCGGGATGTTGTCCGCGGGAAAGGAAGCTGTATTTACGGCAGCGGTTTCATTGGTGGAAGGTGTAGGTGCGGTTGAGGTGGATGGTTGAGGTGTGGTTGAAATAGATGGTTGGGTTGGATGAATGAGTGTCTTGACTGGTACAAGCACATCATTAGGGCGATATAACATATTACAGGTTTTGAAGGGGGGAGGGTCAGCTTTTATGGTGTAGGACTTCCCCTCATACTCGAATTTTATGCATCTATGTAAGGTGGAGGGAACGCATCCCATATCCCAGATCCAAGGGTAGCCTAACAACATGTTGCATTGGAATTCTCCCTGAAAGACATAGAAGAGTTCAGGTAAAGTACGTGGCCCTACATGAATGTTAAAGATCACGGTGCCTAAGGTAGAAGTAATAGCACCGTTAAATGAATGCAACATGGTGGGGTTTGCACACATGCAGCTAGAAGGGATATTCATTTGTTGGAAGGATTTGGAAGAGATGATATTTAGGCTATTGCCCCCATTAATCATAACACGACGTACTCGGATGTCTCGGACGTAAGATGAGATGAAAAGAGTGGGGTCAAGATCTTCTGCACCAAATTCGACAATTTCATCTTCGGAGAAACTGACAGCAGCGGCTTGCTGTACAGGGACGGAAGTGGTATTTTGTTTGGTGAGAGAAGCAACGTGGTTGGGTGTTAAAATGGAGGCAACGGGAAAGGTTTCGTTAGGTAATACCTCTATACCTAGAAGGATCTCAATGAGAGCTTGTCGATGAGATTCAGAGGTTTGAATGAGATCATATAGTGTCAATTTTACAAGTGATTGGTGAAGTTGTTTGATCATGATACGGTGGGAAACTCCATCAGAGACGGGGTAGGCAGCTCCACGAATAACCACTTTAGGTGGTGGTGTGATCAGGATGGCGGATGGAGAAAGAGAGGCTGCAAGTGTGCTTTCTTTAGCTTTCCCATTGTTTTTCTGACCTCGAGTAGCAATGTTAATCATGTTGATCTCATGGATACGAGAGGAGGAATATGGCCGGGATAAGTCATTATTTTCAAGATGTGGGGTTGCAAGGATGATAGATTTTGGCGAGGCGAGGATAGGTGGTATAGGAGAAGGAATTGAAGCTAAAGGTTGCTCCCTTCGTAAGTTGTCTTTCTTAACCTTTCTATCCGAGAAAGGTGACTGACAAAGGATGGATTTCAAAGCTTTGCATCCCTTTACATCATGTCCTGGTGTAGGGTGGTAAGCGCAGATTTTAGACTCATCATAACCTATAGGTCGAGGCTTAGATGGATCATAGGGTCTAAGTGGGGGTAGGGAAATGGTCGCATTCTCCACCAACATATCAAGGATTTTGGTGTAAGATCCTTTGAGCGGGTCAAAGTCAGAGGAAGATGAGGCTATTGATTGGGTGGGTTTTAGTAATGTTTGGGTATGGTTGGTTCATACAGGTGGTGGCTTAGACAAGGGGTTTTGATAATTGGATTTAACTAAACGGGGCTTATTCGATGCAGAAGTTATGTTCAGCTGGTCAGATGACGTGGTAACAGAAAACAACCACGGAGAAAGAGGAGCGACAACAAACAAATCATTTGATGATGGAGTTTGTTTAGGATTGATAGGTGGACAGGATACTTGGGGTGACGGTGTTGATACACCCATGGATCTCTGTATGGGTGTAGAAGGTGTAGGTCATTTTAAAGAAAATGCAGAAGGTATGATGTATTGAGGCAAGGTGGAGGGATGAGGTCCCAATATAGAAGGTAAGTGTGATGGCGATGGTTTTAGTTGTGACAAAGGCATAGATTGGAGTTGAGGAGATTGGGTTTGTTTCCTAGGTGGATTGATGGCTTTATTTTTGGATAAATCTAATCATTTAGGTGGGTGTGTCAGGCTGGGTATTGGTGATGTCCCAAGCATAGGGGAAGGTTTGGTTAGGTTAATAGAGGTGGATGAGGTATTTGGTAGAGATGAGGAGGGTGAAGATGAGGACATAGGCATTTTGAGCTTTTGTAAACACTTCGGGTATATGGTAGCGGTGTCTGGATCGGTCATCTGCATTTGAGTAGAGCATGGTGTACTCAAACGCTCCCATTGGACTCGTCTATCTTCTGAGGGGTGACAATCCTCACGCGCGAATATAATTGTATGGAAGAGAGGTGGGTTGTGATTCCGGTCCACTGTGGGTGTGATACAGGGGGTAAATGAGGCACTATATCAATGGGCATTAAGAGGTCAACTGGTCACTGAAAAGATTTAGGCGATGAATAACTAATAGGTAGGAGGGCATGTTTGAGAGGATCCGTCATGATTAAAGAATTTGGTGATGTTGGTTCAAGGGGTTTCTCATCTAAGGATGATAGAAATAGTGGTGACCCTTCTTATTTTATAGCAAGAGTGGTAGAAGGAGATTTTTGGGAAATAGATAAGTTAGATAACATCTGCTCACAGTCTTGCAGGGATGTGGTGTAAGAAGGATCATCTGTGAGAAGAGAACTCTAGGCGGTTAATTCCCTTATGGGTAAAGGAATGGGAAGGTTATCGTTTTGTCTTGATGGGGGTGGAGGGGGTTCGGATCCCTACGTTAGTAAAGAGGTTTGATTCAGAATTTCCTTGATATAAGCTTTTTGTTGGGAGTCGAAGACTGCATGGATTTCATGAACACTCTCCTCGGCTAAGATATCTTGGTTTATGTTACTGTTAGATGAGTGGTTTGGGAATGGTTTGTTGAAGGTTTTCAAATTTTGGTTAGCAGGGGCATTAGGATTATCAAGGGTTATATCCCCTGCATCAACCATTTCCTGCACTATGTTTTTCAACATCTTGCAGTTTTCATGACTGTGTCCCTTCACGTGGTGGAAGTTACAGAAGTCATTTTCTTTATACCAGGAAGGTATAGCACGGGTGGAATCAAACCCAGAGTGAGGTTTAACAAGATGTAAGGTGATAGCTCCCACTTTGAGCAATTTTTCCAAAATGACACCATAAGTTTCTCCCAAGGGAGCGTAATTGATGGGCTCAGCTTTATACTTATAGGTGGTTTTTGGCAGGGTATTAGATGGTGCTTGGGGTTTGACCATCACCGTGTGTACAACTCCTTTTGATTTCGAAGCAGTCGATGCATGAGAATTGGAGGTGTTCGGTTTGTTGGTGGAGTCTTGGGTTCAGAAATTAGGTTTTTTGTTGCGCAACCGTAATTTCTCTTCCTCTAAGGCTCGAATCTCTAGTTTCCGAGCCATAGTAAAGGCCTCATCAAAGGTGTGGAAATTTTGAATTTCGAGGGTAGGAGAAATGTGCTTAGCGCAGGCCTGTGTAAAGAGTTCGATAAGTTTGGCCTGAGGCAAGGCATAAGTAAGTTGGTTGATAAGGCCCCGCCATCGTCCAACGAAATCTGCGATATATTCGTCTTCAAATTGTCGGATGGCATAGAGGTTGGTGATAGATACTTTCTTGGCAATGTTAATGGAGAAATTATCTAAGAAAGATTGGGCTAATTGGTTAAAATAGAAGATTGAGTGCTGGGTTAAAGCACTGTACCACTCCAAGGCGGGTCCTGATAAGGACATGGGAAAGGTGTGGATTAGTAAGGCATCATCATGAGCAATCAGGTAGCAGGAATTTCTAAATGATCGCAAGTGTTGTTGAGGATCCTCCTTACTATTAAAATGAGTAAATTTTGGTAATTCCCATTGAGGAGGATATGAATGAAGGGGGATAGAAGGATGAATAGGCTCCCGAAAAACTTGCTCGTATGTCAGGGTGCTACGGCTTCCTGAAACAGAAGCCTCCAGATTTTGCATCTTGTCCATCATTTGTTTGATGAAATTAGTGGTTGGATGAGATGATGGTGCAATTGTTGTAAAAGGAGGAGGATTGGGCCAAGAGCCACTACTAGACAATGGTGGGGTTAAATGTTGATAAGGTATTGAGGATGAATATGTTGAGGCAACCGAATAGGGATGTCCTATATAAGGTGTTGAAGCCAATGGATAAGTGTGTGGAAATGAAAAGGTGGGTGGGGCTTGAGAAGGAAAACTCATGTGGATAGGTGGCAGAGAGCAAGTTATGAAGGGAGCAGTCTGCGAGAGAGACGAGGTAGGAGGAGTCGGTGGTAATGATATGTGGGGCCGCAGGTTAACCAAAGGAAAGCCAATCTGTGCCGTATGAACCCCTGAAGCCGCTGAGTTAGGAGACGTGGCTAAGGATGAAGAAGGTAAGGCTAAGGTATGAGGTGGAGAAGGAGCTAAATGAGCAGCTATACTAATAGGCATACCAACAAGGAGTTGACCGTCGGGTGTATGGTCAGGGGCATGAGACAAATAGTACTATACAGTGCTAGGATTAGTGTCCAAAAATTTCACAAATTCCTTATCTCCTATAGGGATTTTGGGAACTTCACTGGTGTCCATAGGATTCCCCATAGAATGTGAAGGGGGTGATTCAGGAAAAGGCACGGAGCAGGCATGTGAAACCATGGCTACAGCTTGTTTCCGAGTGATAACAACCATGGACAAGCGTACACAGTAGGGATGCAATCTATCAGGAACAGAAGCAGCAACAAAATGTTGGAATTAGTAGGTTGCTGGTTTTTGGGAACTGTAAAAGATAGTAACTGATATCGCTCAAGTAACTGATGTCGGTCAAACTGTAGCCGGCGTCGGTAAGTTAACCGATGTCAGTAGAATAGGACCGGTGTAAGAAGCTATAAGAAGTTGCTGATTTGGGGTTAACGATACTTAGTATACCTACCAAACTATTCTGAAGTGATTACTGAAACAGTGTATGACAGAGAAATAGAACTAAAAACAAGCAAGATGCACAAGAAAATTAACAGACTAACCCTAGGATTAGTTTTAATAACTTTGGGCTTATGCCTTAGACGCAAGATGATGTCATTCCTAAACAAAAGACCTAAGGGAGATGTCAAATTTGCTTTGGCTTATAAGGTTACCTCAATTGGGCGGAGGAATACCATGGAAAAGGGGGGATGTTTGAGTTGTTGTGTTGATTATGATGTGATTTGGTATGTGTTGTGTAGTGAAAGTAAGATTAATTTCTTGTCAATACCATGGATATCACCCCCACGTGTACGACCTGTTACTTAATCTATGTTCACTAGAAGTGAAAATAGCAAGCAAGAATGTGATGCACGTTTTTTAAACCCAAATCAAAAATGATGTTCGATGAAGCAAAGAAGATGACTTTCACTAGTGCAAATATGTGAAAGCAAGACAAATTATTTTACCAAAATAACCAAATATCTTGTGAATATTTTAGAAGAAGAAAATAGCAAGTGTGCTCCCTATATGAAAGCAAGCAAGAAAGAAAGAAACCCAAAATGGGTCCCACCGGGCATGCCAAAATGTTTCACACATAATGTTTTCGTTCCTAGAATGTGCGCGTACCGTAGAGAGAGATCAGATCGATTGCAAAGAACTCCTTTTTGTCTTGGAAGGAATACTCGTTCTTGATGAAGATTTAGGTCCAAGGAATGTGGTAGTGACAGTAAGGCTCAGTTGGGTGATATGGTATTGGAAAACAAGCTGATGAAGCTATCCTCAGTCTTTTCCAATGCTTGAACGGGGGTGACAGCGATCTAGTGGCTCAGTTGCAGTCTTCGGCTCGATTCTCTTCTCTGAAAACTCCTCCCTTTTATTCACTTGTCTCTGCCTTGCAAATGAATTTCCGGATTTCTTCAAATGAATTTGGGATCCTATGTTTTTGGTTGGGGGAGGTTATTTACAGGGAACCGATGGCAGTTACGTAATCGACGGCGGTCGAGTAGGAACCGATGTTGGTTAAGTGAAAGTGGGCTATTTTTAGTAACATAGCCAACTTTCTCACCTTTTCTCCCGAGGGATTAGTTGTGGGCTTGGTGAGGTCATTATTAGGTTGGTTTTGGCATGGGTGAGGAGTAATTAGTCATGGGTGTAGATTTAGACAAAGTTATAGGTCTTAATTAGGTTAGTTTAGGGTTAGGGCTAGGTCATGATGAGGTGGCGAAATGAGGTGGCAGGTTTGGAGATGTGGATTTATTAATTATAAGGTAATTAATAAATAATTGTGTAAGGTTTAAATGGTGAGGTTAGGTTGCGAAATGAGATGCGGGGCACAGGGTGTCGTAAGACACAAATTTGGTGTCTATAGTATTTTGCCACTTGTTTAATCTACAGCTTACTTAGGATATTTATCTAAATTACTTTTTATAATACCATCACGAATACACATCCAATCATATAGATAACAAGAAGATTATCCTCAAAACATGATAATTTAGACAATCTACACAAGTAAATTTCCATCTTTCAATTCATTTTCAAACTTATTCATTACAAGCATATTGTAGGACATCAACCTTTATTCAAAAGGAAGTAACTTTTCTTTTTCAATACAACTTAAGAACAATCATAATTCTTCTCAAAAATCAACATAGATCAGCCAATGCATCGTATTATTTTTTACCTTCTCTTATCACTTATGAAGTCCATCTACAAAAATTGCTAGCACGACTCAGTTCAACGAACAGAGCATGATAAGCACTAAGCCTTAAAATGAAGTGCATTCCACTAATTGTTTCAATAAAAAACTCTACTTTAATGAATAACTAAACATTCATACACCCAAGCGTAAGTAATATCAATAAAAGAAGAGCAACAAAAAATAGATTTTAACACAAGGAGGAATAGGATATAAACTATAATACCTGCCCTATAAATTAAAGTATAATTGATTTCATCAAATATCTTTACCAAAAAACAAAACATAATATATCATTGTTTCAAAGTTTTCAATAAAGTACAAGACATATCTTTACTATAAGATTCATAAATGTTTACAGCATAATCTTTCAAGTAAAGAGGAAAAGATAGAGTTCCATTGCCATAGTACATAATCATCAGCAAGGCCGAAATCGGAGTAGGCCATGATTTAAACTGTTCCTTTAAAGTAATTCTACTTTAAGATAGAACAATATAATATATTTATCAACAGATCCAAATGAAATAAATCCAAGGAGAAGTGATAGATTGGCAGTTGTCTATAAGTTTCAATTTCATTTTCCAAGCTAACTTTAATCTAATTCCAAATCACGTCAATCAAATGAGAAGTAATCAAAATTAATAAAAGTTGTTTTCTCATTTCACTAAGAATGGAATCAGGAGGTTAAAATAAAAGTACTTAACCCAACTGCATTATAGAAGGAGTCTTTTAAATTTGATCCCAAACTCAAATAATTTCCTTCAACGCAATAGAACAATTTTACCTTCTAGCATTCATACAATTTAAGTTCATTTAGGAGTTTCCAAGAAGGAAAACAATGACCATTTCAAAGAAAGAAATAGAGTACCAAAACTAACTTCCTTTCTAAATCATCTCATTCAAAAGCATAAATTTCTACTTTCCATTGGAGATAATAAAACATTCTAGCTCGTACAAGTTCATGAATTATTGAGCTTCACAAAATATTTCTTTAAAAACTGAACATTCTCCTATTGGTTCCGAACAGCCACAGATAAGAAGTAATCATGTTATCAATGTCTACTTATAGAATCCTATAAATTCAACAGTGCAGTTCGACACATTCGAAACTAGTTTAAGACTACAATAAATCTTCCAAGACATGATATACCCTTATTAGACCGAACAAGAAGTAGGAATCTAAGTAATGGCTAACATTTAAGACAGCCCAATAGTTCAGCAAGGTAGAACCATCTTAACGGTATGCCAACACATCACTACCAAATTTATAAAATGGGTATCCAATCAAAATACAATATCAAACATCAAAGAATAATATGTACGGTCCAAGAATGGTTTACAATTCCAGCACAATGCCAAGTATAAACGTCATTGAAGTATCAAGACCATTCAAATATATGTAACCAAATTAGGATAACTATATGTTCCCTTGAAAGTGTATTACAAGATCAAAAGGCCATAATACCTTAACCTACACCATGTTCAGGTTTCAATTCCATTAAGAACATCAAGTAATAAACGGTGAGTACAGTGGAGGATATCAATACCACAACACAATTATATAATATGCCAGAACTATAAGACTAGACCGAGAGTAGTGAAAAGTATTGCATACAGTTCGAAATAAGAATAAATGCTTCCATTTTTCCATTAACATCCTATCAACCTTATTTCTAAACAAAATGGAGTGTAATATGCTTAGACAAAGCTCAGAAAGGACGTCCCTCAAGTCAAGTTTACAAATAATCTCTAAATACCATTAACATGGTCAAAATAACAAGTTTCCCCAAGCAACATGTAAAAGTGACTTGAGTTACAGTCAGGTTATCCAAAACGATAAAAAACAAGTCCCAGATCATTCAAGTTCGTAGAATTAAAAACAAACCAAACCTTATATTGCTTTTCATGTGCATGCAATTTTCCATAACCGACCATGTTTTCACAAGGAGAAACATAGAACCAACTATATATGGTTTATCCATGCATGTGAACTTTGTTATCGTCAAAGTTCCTCAAGGTAAAATACAAAACAACAGGACATATAGAAGTTTACCTAAAGTGCACGCGGAACATGTTAATAGTCAATGATTTACTCAAGAAGAATACAATTCCCAGCTCCTATATGGTTATATTCATAGCCTATTTATCTATGGATCAAAAACATAGGCTAACAAACCCTGAGAATCTCAGTTATAGCCCTCTTTACTAAACAAGTTTCCCAGCTGAAGCTAGTACTGGTAATTAAGTTTAATAAGACTGAATTTTACCAGTTCAAATTCACAAGACATAACCAGTTCACCCAACAAACATTTCAAATCACTGAAGAAGCAACCAGTGTCACTATTTTTGTTCAAGTAATTGTGGTTCTTTGAAAAGACAGTGCGAATAAAACTTTCCACTGATTCATCAACACACATACGCCAAATACACAGAAAACAAGTTTTCTTACAAACCCAGTTATCATTTTATCAGCTAAGCATGAATGCACAGATCTTAATAAATAAAAGTTGTTTTAATTAAAACACTTAGAAGAAAGCAAGATATTTTAATTGTTAGTGCCTATCATGCCTGATAGTGTCGTTGAAATATCGAAAAAGACTTCTTAGTTGAGCTCGCTTCTTCCCTTCTTCTCCACGAAAGACCAAAACAACAAAATACTTCCTCCACATTGCCTCATATACTCTCCATGAAATAGAAATAGATTTGTAACCACAAAAATAGCCATGCAATATATTTTAACTACTAGTTTGAAAAACCAGAGTGTGAGTAGAATGAAAATCGGAAAGCATGCAAGTGAAACAGCTCAACCAAAAATCCGCTTGGCATACCTACCAAAGTGGTTCAAGCTCGTCAAACAAGGAAATTAATTCCATTAATTTCCCGATCTCCCACCCAATATTCCTTGACACCACCTTCCAAACTGGCAAGCTCCAAATCAAATAAGACATGAATTCCCATTTCTATTAATACTTCCACCTAGGCCTCCGTCATCTAAATTAGCCTCTGTCAAAGTCGGCAGTCTATAGGAAATAAATAAACCTTATCACCTTCATAAACTTTTAGAAACCGTCACCATTATACATACGACCCCTTTTAGTTCCAATTCGCATCCTTTAGTTTAGGATAGGTTAGATCTTATTTAGGATTTACATAAGTACCTTAGGATGTAACACTAACCACTAACCTCTAACATAGTTCTTAGCAAATAAGTTAGGTAACCCCTCAAATGAGTAAACCAATAATACTATAGTTTAAAGAACTAGGTTAGGTCACCAAATAACTTTGTAGTGTTAGGTTAAATTTTTAGTACTTAGCAACCCTTCTAACCCTTTGTATCAAGTTTAGTTTAGCAACAAAATTATATCAAGTAACATAGCTTAGGTAGGAATACTTTCACCTAGCTTAGGATTCCGGAAGTAAATCCTTAATAGGTTCCCGGATATCTATCTCTTGTGTTGTGAACAGCTGCATTCCCATCGTTATCAAAAATGACCTATCATGGTTGACCTTCAAGGACCCAAGCCAACATCCTACTGTATGGAAGTGCATTCACACAAAAGTAAAAGAACTTGCAACAACAAAGTTCAATCCAATGTGAAGCCTAACTCATGGAATGTTGATTTTACCATTCACTTCATAGAGCATTACTAAAAACATTCCTTGGATTACTGAAATTGATCCAAGGATGAGTCAGACAAAAGACAACTTTACAACTCTTAAAACAGAATGTAATTTACCTTCCAGAACTGAAAAGTGGATTCAGAGAAGTCACACCAGTTCAACCATAAGATGTTAAGAGCAGAAAAGACTTATCCATACCAAGCATGATTTCCAAAAATTAGAAGATCATATCCTTATAAGGAAAATCACCTATCAACACTTGAATGCAAAGGAGGAAAATAACAATAGTCAAGGGTGTTACATTCTTTTCTCCTAAAAAGAATCATCATCTCGATGATTACCTCTTTTAACAATTTACATCATGAACAATTAATTCATTCACTTCTCTTATCCTAAGTCTAGTATTTCCAAACCTCATAGTTCCAGAAATCAATAATAAATAACCTTTTATTCAATTCAAGTAAATATTTTCCCAAAACTGGCTTTCTTATCATCACTAAAGAATAATTTCATATAATTTTTTTCAGTCAACAGATTCAATTCTATTCAAACAGATATGGAAAAGCAGTTTTCATATCCTCTAGATTTTCCCAAGTTGCACTCTCTTTGTTAAACTGGTCTGACTGGACCTTACATTGACTTATTTCTCTATTTCTTATATGCAACTGGCGAGTTTCCAGCACTTGATTGGGTTTAACCATTATTATTCTTAGGTCTTGGACCTACAAGGAATTTCAATTTAACACATGTGATAAATCTGAGACGTATTTCTTAAGCAAGGAAATATGGAAAACATATGCATTCATGACAAAGCAGGTGGTAGTGCGAAATGATAAGCTACAAGGTTGATTACTTCAAATATTTCAAAAGGTCCCATGTATCGAGGTGATAACTTGGAAGCCTTGCCAAAAGTTATGGAACTCTTTTTCGGTTTAACCTGAAGAAAAAAAATTTCTCCAAGTTCAAATTTCCTGTCAACCCACTTTAAGTTAGCATAACTCTTTTTCCTATCTGTTTCTTTTTTCAAGCATTCACCAATCATTTTAACTTGTTGTTCCATTTCCATAAGGATTTTAGGTCCAATTACCTCTCTATCCTCAATGTTATCCCAACTAATAGGGGTTCTGCATTTCCTTCCGTAGAGTGCCTCAAAAGGTGCCATCTTAAGAGAAGCATGATATGTATTATTGTATGTAAATTCAACTAAGGGAAGGTACTCTTCCCATTTGTACTGTTGATCCATACAGTACATCCATAACATATCCTCTAAAACCTGATTCACCCTTTCAGTATGTCCATCCATTTCCGGATGATATGTAGAACTAAAATTCAATTTAGTGCCAAGAGTTGCATTAAGCATTTTCCAAAACCTTGACGTCATTCTAGGGTCCCTATCAGATATGATTAATTCAAGTGCTCCATGTAATCTAAAAATTTCATGTACAAATACTTTTTCCAAAATAGGAGAATCATCCTTTAGATTTCTAGCAATAAAATGAGCTACTTTCGTTAGTTTTTCAACTACTACCAAAATAACATCGTGTTTATTTATTGACATAGGAAACCCTTGTACAAAATCCATGCTTATTACCTGTCATTTGTATGATGGTATGCTATGAGGATATAGCAACCCAATTGGATGCATATTTTTCACTTTTACTCGTTGACATTCTAGACAATGAGCCACAAAATCTACAACATCCTTTTTCATTCCTTTCTAGAAATATTGTTTTTTTATATCAGAAAGCATTTTCGTAATGCCAGGGTGTCTAGAAAAAGGTGAGTTGTGAAACTCTATCAAAAATTTCTTCCTCAAATCATTAAGTAAAGGTATGTATACTATGTTTTCATAACCTAAGATTCCTTCATTATCAAAGTGAAAACCTTTATACCTTTCACCCTTTGGATCTGCAACAAGCGCTGCTTTTACTTGCTGAAAGTATGAATCAGATTCCATAGCACTTTTTACTTCATCTTTAAACTGAGTTCTTAATGTTATAAGAGCATAAATGTGCTTCCTACAACTTAGAGCATCAGCTACTCTATTCTCTTTTCCTTTAATGTAACTTATATCAAAATCATATTGAGACAAAAACTCTAACCACCTTCATTGTCTTGCATTCAGATTTGGTTGAGTGAAAATGTACTTCAGTCCAAGATGATCAGTTTTCAACTCAAATGGTTTACCAAGCAGATAATGCCTCCAAACTTGAAGTGCATGAACTATGGCAGCAAGCTCTAAATCATGTGGAGCATAATTCAACTCATGTAACTTAAGTTTTCTACTTTCATAAGCTATGACATGATCATTTTGTAACAGAATACCTCCAAGACCCTCCCCAGATGCATCCGTTACAACCGTGAAGTCTCCATTTGGATCAGGTACAACTAAAATAGGTGTTGAAGTCAACTGACCTTTTAAATTTTTAAATGCAGATTCACATTTATCATCCCAGACAAATTTCTTATCCTTCTTCTGCAATGAAGTTATTGGTGTAGCCACCTTAGAAAAATCCTTAACAAATTTTCTATAATAACCTGCAAGGCCCATGAAGCTTCTAACTTCATGTACATTCTTGGGCGCAGGCCACTCAACTATAGCTATAATTTTAGAAGGATCCACATCAATCCCTTCTTTACTTATAACATGACCCAAATAGTGAACTTCAGTGTCATAGAAAGAACATTTGGATAGCTTACCATATAACTATCTTTTTCTCAAAATTTTCCAAAACTATTTTCAAGTGTTCATGATGCTCCTCCATAATTTTAGAATAAATGAGAATGTCATCCAAGAATACAAGCACAAACTTGTCCAAGTATTCTTGAAATATATTATTCATTAGGTTCATGAAAGTTGCAGGTGCATTCATTAATCCAAAGGGTAAAACCTTGAATTCATAATGTCCATACCTTGTCCTAAAAGTTGTTTTATGAATGTCCTCTTCCTTAATTCATAGTTGGTGATATCCAGACTGAAGGTCTATCTTGGAATATACCGATGCTCCATGCATCTGATCAAATAGATCATCAATTCTAGGAAGTGGGTATCTATTCTTGATTGTTTCTTTGTTTAACATCCTGTAATCAATGCACAATCTGAGTGTTCCATCCTTCTTTTTCACAAAGATCACTGGTGCTCCCCAAGGTGAAACACTTGGTCTAATCAAACCCTTAGACAAAATTTCTTGCAACTAAGCCTTAAGCTCTACTAACTCTGTGGTAGTCATTTGATATGGTGCTTTAGAAATAGGTTCAGTACCTGGTTTGATTTCAATCGTGAAGTCAAACTCCCTTTTGGGTGGTAGTCCCGGTAATTCTTCCAGAAACACATCACCAAAGTTTTGTAACAGTGGATAACATTCCAAGAAACTGTTGTTTTCTTCCACAGATTTAGAAATCTTTACTGCATATAAGGTACAACCCTTATTCTTGGCCTTTTTAAGTTGCATAGCTGACAATTTCCTAACTGAAATTTCTCATTTTACACCTTGAATCTCTGCTATTTTCTGCAGATCATCCAAACAACTAATATGTTTTTCAAAATAGTCTACCTTTGCTTTATGCTCTGCTAGCCAATTTACACCTATGACTATATCATAAGATCCCAAAGGTGCTACATAGAGATCAAATTCAGTGGAAAAGCTAGGTAAGTCAAGGACTGCCCCGAAAAGACACATACTAACTATATGAACAGAATTATTACCATAATGTACAGTCCATGATTTATCCATTTTTCCCACTTTTCTTTTAAGTTTTGAAGCGAGTTTACTAGAAATAAAACATTCAGTTGCTCCAGTATCAAAAATAATAGTTACAGGTATGCCAAATAACTTACCAGGAACTTCTATAGGTGTAACTTGCTTTTCAGCTTGCTTGTCAGCTACTGCAGCATGTATCTTGTGCTACTGATTACGATCATCCTTCTTCAAAGGACAATGATTCACATAATTATCTTTTCCATAGTTATAACAGCCTCCTACCAGTCCCTTTTTGGGCTCAGAATTATTTTCAGTCTTGAAGTTATTCATTCTGACCTCCATAGGTTTTCACCCGTTATTATTATTTCTGGCAAAATTGTTCTGTGTATTACCAGCAGTCTTATTCATTGTTGTTTTCTTATTATTTTCTGTTGGAAACTTACTTTTGTTACCAAAATTTTTCCATGGTCCTTTCTTAGGTGCAAGAGAAGCTGAAGAAGAGTTTGGAACTTTCTTCCGTACTTCTTCTTTGTGAGTAGAAATAGCCTTTAACTTCTGTTCCTGCCTTATGGCTTTCTTAACAACCCCTTCCATAGTGGTTGGGCTGTGAACATCAACCTCTCCCCCAATGATGGGATTCAACCCCATGATGAATTTTCGTATCCTGAACTTCTCATCAGTTTGATACTGAGGTACATACTTGAGTAGTTTCGTAAACTGTTCCCAATACTCAGTTACAGTTAACTTCCCTTGAGCTAAGTTCTGAAATTCAGTCATTTTCTGATCATAATAAAGTTTTGGCAGCCATCGTTGCCTAAAATAACCTTTAAATTGATCCCAAGTGATGTTAGTTTCATCAATATTCAGCTCAGCCTTCTGGTTGTCCCACCATGAAGATGCTTCATGGGAAAGCTGATATGCTCCCCAAATAGCTTTGGTCTCTTCTGAGAAGTTCCTTATTGCAAATTACTTCTCCATCTCACTGAGCCAGTTCTCAGCCCCATCACCTAATGTGGTGCCATCAAACTTAGGTGGACTTATCCTTTTTATATCATTAGTGAGTTCAGCAGCCAACCTAGCCTTTTTGTTTTCTGGCTAGTTCAGGCACATTAACATTGTTATTATCAACACCCATATTGGGGTTGTCCTCAGGAGGTGGCTGATTGTTATTACTAGCTTCTTCTTCCTCCTCATTACCCATCACTTGTTGCTCGAGCACAGTTAAACGATCTCTTGTGTCCAACAGGGCAGCAAGGATCTCATCAAGTTTTTGGGTTGTTGTTGCTCCTTCCTCAGGTGGAGCATTATTCGCAACATTTCCTCTTGTCCTAACCATTTTCTGTTACAAGAAAATTCAAGTTTTTATCATATTATGGACACAATAGGTCCAAGAGCTGCAACCTTTAGCTCTGATACCAAGATGTAACATTCCCAATTTTAAGACTTTAGAAACAAGGGAAATTTTTTTTGCATGATTAATGTTCTCTGTTCTAAATACATAATTTAGAACACACATTTCATAACAACCATTCATATAACAAATAACCATATGCAGTTGTAATGACTTGGTGAGAAACCGATCTATTCATTCCATGACTCGGTAACTACCGATCTATTCATGGGTAACATTGAGTTTTGAGTATTCTTCTGAATACTTCATGTACTTGGTTCTCTTACCCTGTTCTAGGTTCTGAGTGATCTTCCTAAGGAACCTAACTGAATATTTGTTACCAATATTCATCGGCATCACGATCCTTAGACTAGGTGACATAGGACAACGCAATCAGTAGCTTGCGATACTTTGGCCAAAGATTTCTAACATACTTTTCGTATTACTTATTCCTTGATGACATACTTCTCAAACCGGAATACATCCTTCACCCCACTCCACTGTTATCTAGAATGTCTTATACTGACTTCAGTCAGTCCCCTCACTCAAGGTTTAACTCTAGTTCAGGTTAACAACATAGGTCATGATATAAAAAGGCTGGTAAAGACTTAGGGTAAATTGGCATACTGGGCCAACCTAGGTTAACCCTGTGTGCCAAGGTACCCTGAGTCCTAAAAGGGCTACTTCATATCCTGGCTATGATACTAACCAGCCTTGGAGGAAAATCTTGGTCAAGTTAAAAGGTGTGTAGATCTTGACGATCAATGCAGAAGGGTGTTGCCACATGTTAACTTCATTGTTGTATCCTCGAGAAGATCCTAATCTTCTCAGAGGTACAACCTTGCAGTTGACATGTGTCAACATCCTATAGAACAGCCTTGTGAAGATGTACATACCTCCAAGAATTTACTCATGTTAAGTTAAATTTGGGTTAAAAGACGACAGAATACGGTAGCCTAACCAACTCCGAGTTTGACACTCTTTAAGTTCTTTTACATTGTAGGTTCATATACTATTAAGAACTTTAATTAACTTAAGATTGCTTCCAGATTTGACAAATTTGACCTAACAACCCGTTATCCAAAAACAGAATAGCAACATATTATGTTCCTTTATTCTAATTAACTTAACTAATTAAGGAAGTGCAACAGCCTACTAGGCTGAAACATGTCAGACTTATTATTCTTAAGTCTTAATGATTAACCATCATACCTTCCTCTTCATAGTTACATTCTAGGGCTTAACATACCCTATAATGTCATTTATAATTACAATAATTCTTATTATAGTTTTATTTCACATCACAAGATTTAATGAATTACTTAGATGAGAATGATGTATTCTGCCACTTGTTTAATCTGTAGCTTACTTAGGATATTTATCTAAATTCCTTTTTATAATACCATCATGAATACACATCCAATCATATAGATAACAAGAAGATTATCCTCAAAACAGGATAATTTACACAATCTACACAAGTAAATTTCCATCTTTCAATTCATTTTCGAACTTATTCATTACAAGCATATTGCAGGACATCAGCCTTTATTCAAAAGGAAGTAACTTTTATTTTTCAATACAACTTAAGAACAATCAGAATTCTTCTCAAAAATCAACATAGATCATTCAATGCATTGTATTAGTTTTTTCCTTCTCTTATCACTTACGAAGTCCATCTGTAAAAATTGCTAGCACGGGTCAGTTCAACGAACTGAGCATGATAAGCACTAAGCCTTAAAATGAAGTGCATTCCACTAATTGTTTCAATAAAACAACCCTGCTTTAATGAACAACTAGTCATTCATACTCCCAAGCGTAAGTAATATCAATAAAAGAAGAGCAACACAAAATAGATTTTAACACAAGGAGGAACAGGATATAAACTATAATACCTGCCCTATAAATTAAAGTATAATTGATTTCATCAAATATCTTTACCAAACAACAAAACATAATATATCATTGTTTCGAAGTTTTCAATAAAGTACAACACATATCTTTACTATAAGATTCATAAATGTTTACAGCATAATCTTTCAAGTAAAGAGGAAAAGATAGAGTTCCATTGCCATAGTACATAATCATCAGCAAGGCCAAAATCGAAGTAGGCCATGATTTAAAGAGTTCCTTCAAAGTAATTCTACTTTAAGACAGAACAATATAATATATTTATCAACATATCCAAATGAAAGAAATCCAAGGAGAAGTGATAGATTGGCAGTTGTCTATAAGTTTCAATTTTATTTGTCAATCTAACTTTAATCTAATTCCAAATCACATCAGTCAAATGAGAAGTAATCAAAATTAATAAACGTTGTTTTCTCATTTCACTAAGAATAGAAATCAGGAGGTTCAAATCAAAGTACTTAACCCAACTGCATTATAGAAGGATTCTTCTAAAATATGATCCCAAACTCAAATAATTTCCTTCAACGCAATAGAATAGTTTTACCTTCTAGCATTCATACAGTTTAAGTTCATTCAGGAGTTTCAAGGAAGGAAAACAATGACCATTCCAAAGAAAGAGATAGAGTACCAAAACTAACTTCCTTTCTAAATCATCTCATTCAAAAGCATAAATTTCTACTTTTCGATGGAGATAATAAAATAGTCTAGCTCATACAAGTTCACGAATTATTGAGCTTCACAGAATATTTCCTTAAAAACTGAACATTCTCCCATTGGTTCAGAACAACCACATATAAGAAGTAATCATGCTATCAATGTCTACTTATAGAATCCTATAAATTCAGCAGTGCAATTTGACACATTCAAAACCAGTTTAAGACTGCAATCAATCTTCCAAGACATGATATACCCTTATTAGACCCAACAAGAAGTAGGAATCTAAGTAATGGCTAACACTTAAGACTGCCCAATAGTTTGGCAAGGTAGAACCATCTTAACGGTATGCCAACACATCACTACCAAATTTATAAAATGGGTATCCAATCAAAAGACAATATCAAACATCAAAGAATAATATGTACAGTCTAGGAATGGTTTACAATTCCAGCACAATGCCAAGTATAAACGTCATTGAAGTATCAAGACCATTCAAATATATGTAACCAAATTAGGGTAACTATATGTTCCCTTAAAAGTGTATTACAAGATCAAAAGGCCATAATACCTGAACCTACACCATGTTCAGGTTTCTATTCCATTAAGAACATCAAGTAATAAATGGTGAGTACAGTGGAGGATATCAATACCACAACACAATTATATAATACGCCAGCACTGTAAGACTAGATAGAGAGTAGTGAAAAGTATTGCATACAGTTTGAAATAAGAAGAAATGCTTCCATTTTTCCATTAACATCCTATCAACCTTATTTCTGAACAAAACAGAGTGTAAGATGCTTAGACAAAGCTCAGAAAGGATGACTCTCAAGTCGGGTTTACAAAGAATCTCTAAATACCATTAACGTGGTCAAAAGAACAAGATTCCACAAGCAACATGCAAAAGCGACTTGAGTTACAGTCAAGTTATCCAAAATGATAACAAACACAAGTCCCAGATCAATCAAGTTTGTAGAATTAAAAACAAACCAAACCTTATATTGCTTTTCCTGTGCATGCAAGTTTCCATAACCAACCATGTTTTCACAAGGAGAAACACAGAACCAACTATATATGGTTTATCCATGCATGCGAACTTTGCTACCATCAAAGTTCCTCAAGGTAAAATACAAAACAACAAGACATATACAGGTTTACCTAAAGTGCACGCAAAACCTGTTAATAGTCAATGATTTACTCAAGAAGAATACAATTCTTATCTCCTACATGGTTATATTCATAGCCTATTTATCTATGGATCAAAAACGTAGGCTAGCAAACCCTGAGAATCTCAATTATAGTCCTCTTTACTAAACAAATTTCCCAAATGAATCTAGTACTAGCAAACAAGTTTAATAAGACTGAATTTTACCAGTTCAAATTCACAAGACACGACCAGTTCACCCAAAAAACATTTCAAATCACTGAAGAAGAAACCAGTGTCAATATTTTTGTTTAAGTAATCGTGGTTCTTTGAAAATACAGTGCGAATAAAACTTTCCACCGATTCATGAACACACAGACGCCAAATACACAGAAAACAAGTTTTCTTACAAACCCATCTATCATTTTATCAGCTAAGCATGAATGCACAGATCTTAATAGAGAAAATTTGTTTTAATGAAAACACTTAGAAGAAAGCAAGATATTTTAACAGTTAGGGCCTATCATGCTTGATAGTGTCACCGAAATATCGAAGAATACTTCTTAGCTGAGCTCGCTTCTTCCCTTCTTCTCCACGAAAGACCAAAACAATAAAATACTTCCTCCACATTGCCTCATATACTCTCCATGAAAGAAAAATAGATTTGTAACCACAAAAATAGCCATGCAACATAGTTTAACTACTGGTTCAAAAAACTAGAGTGCGAGTAGAACGAAAATCGGAAAGCATGCAAGTGAAACAGCTCAACCAAAAATCCACTTGGCATACCTACCAAAGTGGTTCGGGCTCGTCAAACAAGGCAATTAATTGCATTAATTTCCTGATCTCCCACCCAATCTTCCTTGCCACCACCTACCAAACTGGCGAGCTTCCAAATCAAATAAAACATGAATTTCCATTTCTAGTAATACTGCCACCTAGGCCTCTGCCATCCAAATTAGCCTCTGCAAAGTCGGCAGTCCGTAGGAAATAAATAAACCTTATCACCTTCATAAATGTTTAGAAACCATCACCATTGTACATGTGACCCCTTTTTGTTCCAATTCATATCCTTTAGTTTAGAATAGGTTAGATTTCTTAGGTTAGATCTTAGGTAGGATTTACATTAGTACCTTAGTATGTAACACTAACCACTAACCTCTAAAATAGTTCTTAACAAATAGGTTAGGTAACCCCTCAAATGAGTGAACCAATAATAATGTAGTTTAAATAACTAGGTTAGGTCACCAAATAAATTTGTAGTGTTAGGTTAAAGTTTTAGTAATTAGCAACCCTTATAACCCTTTGTATCAATTTTAGGTTAGCAACAAAATTATATCAAGTAACATAGCTTAGGTAGGAATACTTTCACCTAGCTTAGGATTCCGGAAGTAAATCCTTAATAGGTTCCTGGATATCTCTCTTGTGTTGTGAATAGTTGCATTCCCATCGTTATCAGCAATGACCTGTCATGGTCGACCTTCAAGGACCCAAGCCAACATCCTGCTAAATGGAAGTGCGTTCACTAAAAAGTAAAAGAACTTGCAACAACAAAGTTCAGTCCAACGTGAAGCCTAACTCATGGAATGTCGATTTTACCATTCACTTCATAGAGCATTACTAAAAACATTCCTTGGATCACTAAAATTGATCCAAGGATGAGTCAGACAAAAGACAAGTTTACAACTCTTAAACCAGAATGTAATTTACCTTCCAGAACTGAAAAGTGGATTCAGAGAAGTCACACCAGTTCGACCATAGGATCTTAAGAGCAGAAAATACTTATCCATACCAAGCATGATTTCCAAAAATCAGAAGATCATATCCTTATAAGGAAAATCACCTATCAACACTTGAATGCAAAGGAGGAAAATAATAATAGTCAAGGGTGTTACAAGCCATGGAGGATAATTCAAAAGTACTTGATAACACACTGCAACAAAAGATAGTCAAAATCTACAAGATTTTGCATATTAAATAGTACATTTTTTTTCCAAAACACCATAAAGGAGAAAAAATAGAAACAAAAAAACAAGGGAAGCCAAAGGTTAGCAATTAGTTCTCCATGGCCTTACTGCGAGATCTGGTACTCAGCCTGTCATCTTTCCTACCTGTCACTTTTATTATTACATGCTTTGGACATTTTCTTCCTTTTTCTTGGTCTGTTAATCCATGTTTTCCTCCTCCTTGTCTTTGACATGGGTGTTCACTGCTTCCATTTCGTAACTCTCACCAATATCAGAAGCATCACTATCAGAAGTACTAAGCATGAGCTTCATGTTGGGTTTTCTCTCCTCCCTGAAAACTCAATCCTAGAATATGGAGATATGTGTTTCCTACATAACATAATCTGCTTGAATACCCCTAATAGTCTTGTTCTAAACTTCAATCTTTTGATGGAGTTGGCCACTCAAAATTCCCCGCTCTGATAAGAGTAAAATTTCAAAATTTTGAGTTTTAAGAATTTTCTCTGAAGTGCCTAAGTCGTGAAATTGAAAAAATCTGTGTTTTGGGTCGTTTTGTGTGATTTTCGGGCCTGTCGGAACTTTTTGTCCCAACTGTCCCAAGTACAAAAGTGCATACTGTTCCCCGACCGGCCGAAATCCCCGAAGTTGTCCCATTTTCGGGCCCGTCAGAAAATTTTGTCCCAAGTGTCCCAAAACTTTTTGTGCGTGTTGTACCAATTTCAGCCGAATCATCCTTCCCGCGTACTTCGCGCTTTCCTGTCCCAAATGTCCCAAAGTTAAAAAATGCAAACTGTTCCAATTTCGGCCGATTTGCCCGAAACACGTCCTTCGCGTGTTTTCGTCCCAAATGTCCCATTCTCAAAAATGCGCCCTGTTTCAATTTCGGCCGAGCCGGTTAAGACGCGTACTTCGGAACTTCTTGTCCCGAATGTCCCAAGTCCAAATGGGCCCGCTGTTCCAATTTCGGCCGAAACACCCGAACCGCGTACTTCGCACATTTTCGTCCCATTTGTCCCAAATGCATTTGTGCGTCCTCTCCCCGTTTCACCCGAACCGACCGAGCCGCGTGTTTCACGCATTCACGTCTCACATGTCCCAAGCGTACCTAGTGTCGTTCACACTTATGTTTTTTACCATTCACTTCAAGCATTAACTAAAAACATTCCTTGAATCACTAAAATTGATCCAAGGATGAGTCAGACAAAAGACAAGTTTACAAATCTTAAACCAGAATGTAATTTACCTTCTAGAACTGAAAAAGTGGATTTAGAGAAGTCACACCAGTCCGACCATAGGATTTTAAGAGAAGAAAATACTTATCCATACCAAGCATGATTTCTAAAAATCAGAAGATCATATCCTTAAAAGGAAATTCACCTATCAACACTTGAATGCAAAGGAGGAAACTAATAATAGTCAAGGGTGTTACACCAAAAAACCTCGTACAAAAAGAACCTAGTTTCAGAAAAAATAAACAAAGAGCCATGGAGGATAATTCAAAAGTACTTGATAACACACTGCAACAAAAGATAGTCAAAATCTACAAGATTTTGCATATTAAATAGTACATTTTTTTTCCAAAACACCATAAAGGAGAAAAAATAGAAACAAAAAAACAAGGGAAGCCAAAGGTTAGCAATTAGTTCTCCATGGCCTTACTGCGAGGATCTGGTACTCAGCCTGTCATCTTTCCTACCTGTCACTTTTATTATTACATGCTTTGGACATTTTCTTCCTTTTTCTTGGTCTGTTAATCCATGTTTTCCTCCTCCTTGTCTTTGACATGGGTGTTCACTGCTTCCATTTCGTAACTCTCACCAATATCAGAAGCATCACTATCAGAAGTACTAAGCATGAGCTTCATGTTGGGTTTTCTCTCCTCCCTGAAAACTCAATCCTAGAATATGGAGATATGTGTTTCCTACATAACATAATCTGCTTGAATACCCCTAATAGTCTTGTTCTAAACTTCAATCTTTTGATGGAGTTGGCCACTCAAAATTCCCCGCTCTGATAAGAGTAAAATTTCAAAATTTTGAGTTTTAAGAATTTTTCTCTGAAGTGCCTAAGTCGTGAAATTGAAAAAATCTGTGTTTTGGGTCATTTTGTGTGATTTTCGGGCCTGTCGGAACTTTTTGTCCCAACTGTCCCAAGTACAAAAGTGCACTCTGTTCCCCGATCGGCCGAAATCCCCGAAGCTGTCCCATTTTCGGGCCCGTCAGAAAATTTTGTCCCAAGTGTCCCAAAACTTTTTGTGCGTGTTGTTCCAATTTCGGCCGAATCATCCTTCCCGCGTACTTCGCACTTTCCTGTCCCAAATGTCCCAAAGTTAAAAAGTGCGAGCTTTCCCATTTTCGGCCGATTTGCCCGAACCGCGTCCTTCGCGCAATTTTGTCCCAACTGTCCCATTTTCAAATTGTGCGCTCCGTCCCAATTTCGGCCGAGCCGGTCAAGTCGCGTACTTCGGAACTTTTTGTCCCAAATGTCCCAAGTCCAAACGGGCCCTTTGTTCCAATTTCGGCCGAAACACCCGAATCGCGTACTTCGCACATTTTCGTCCCATTTGTCCCAAATGCATTTGTGCGTCCTCTCCCTGTTTCACCCGAACCGGCCGAGCCGCGTGTTTCGCGCATTCGCGTCTCACATGTCCCAAGCGTACCTAGTGTCGTTCACACTTAGTTTTTCCCGCTCACTCCGAGTATGATGCTATTCAAATTGGTGGTTGTATATTCAATGCGCATTAAAGTCATTCCTCTCTCCAAACGGCTATATAACGAGCATTTCCCCTTTGCATTTTTCACATTGCTTCCATGCTATCTTTGCTCAAACCCTTGCGATTTGAAAACCTGCGCGTATACCCCTCCATTTGCAAATTCCTTCCAGAAGTCTAGGTTGCAGCTCCGAGACTATCACTATGAAGATCAAGTTCCAGGGACAGGAGCAAATTTCTCCGCTCGAGTCTGCTGTTAGCAATATTGGGGACAGCGAAGCTCGTCATCTCGACTTCGGCGATTTTTGGGCAAGAATGACAGATGCAAACCCTACACCAATAGCACAGACGATTCATGATAGCGGTTTGGCTTTTGCCGGTGGTTTCCCAATCTCAGTACAGTGTGCTGATACTGTGCTTTCATGTGGAGCTCACTTCGACCCCGCTTCGAGCGAATTGACAAATGTACATGGAGAACTCATTGCCAAGCTGGACGCTGCCGCCATTGGCACTGCTCTGAAGATTCCGGAGTTGGATAATGCTATAGTCGTCTCCCGAGACCAAGCACAGGCTATGTTCGACCAAGACAGTGACAAATACAAGGCGCGAGTGGCGAAGTCTTGGTTGAAGAACCCTAAGAAAGGTGCTTCTCGCCTAACCAAAACCCTCTTTCGAGTAGATTTCAAGGAAGAACTGTCAGACTTCATAATCCTGCTGGCTCGGGTTATGGGTTTGCCCTCCACCAATGAGTTCCAGTTCTGGATGTGCCCGCTCATCAGCATGGTGTGCGAGGGAACACAAAACATCAACTGGGCAGAGATCATCAGTATGAATTTGGCTGAGCAGCTATCCAACGTTCAGCAAACAAAGAAGTTCTATATGACTTCATATCTGATGTATACCCTAGCAGCATCAAGGCAGTGGTTTGGTTTCTCCTATATTGATGCACACAAAGATGATCCAGTGTATGCCTATTGCCCGTAGTTCACCTTGGAGACCAGCAATCGGAATTTCAGAAGGGTCAATGATGCTTTCACCATGTACGTGGTCAGATTGCTCGAAGGTGATACTGCAAGAAGGTTTTCAGATGAAGCCATGAACCTGATATCGCAGTATGGAGCATATTTCATCCAATTCAGGAAATTTTCCTATATCAGGCTTGCTGGCTATGAGAACACCCCTCTGCGGCTTCCCATGTTCTGCAATGACAAAATGGCACTTGATAGAAATATGCAGGCAACTAGACAAGTTGCACAGAACTTGCAGAGACAAGAAGATTTCTGGCTTGCACTTTCCCATCTCTCTGGGAAACTACACATGCAAAACAGCTCTGGATGCTCAGAACATAGAAAGAGCCCTGGTCCCTATCACTGTTCATTTCTTCAAGCCAAGAACCTGCTTTGATCTGAAGAAGTTTATTGAACAGAACCTCAAGATAATCTATCATCATAGGGCAGACACAGAAGACTACTGGGCTGACTGTGCAGATGATTTTGAAGCCAGAAGAAGGCATTGTGGCAGGTTCTCCCTGCAATTGATCAAAGAACTCGGTCTGTACCAAGTTCCTGAAGGTCTCCAGGATGACGATTCTGAGCTATACTCGTATGAGTATGAAAATGTGATTAAGCACACCCCTCTGGAGGACCTGGATTGGAACAGGAAAGAGAGGGATGATCTGGCTGAGATCCTTGCTCCAGTCCTAGTCAGGACTAGGGTCTGGTTCAGTAAGAAGATCTGGGAATTCAAGAGGCACTCAGGAGAATCCAGCTCCAAGGATGACTCGACACCCAGTAAGAGAGGCATCAGTTCCAGAGGTCTGAAACACCAGATGCAAGACTCCTCCTGCCTCAACAACACAAGGACCTACAGAATCTACTCCTTCTTCATCTACCCAGGTATACAAGAAGAAACTCAAGGAGGTAAAGAAGGAGCCTGCAGAGAATGACCCCCCAAGAAAACAGGTAGAGCTGCCTATAGGGCCAGAGAACATCATTGTTCTCAGTGAAAGTGAAGAAAGTGAGATGCCAACTCCTGCAAATGTTCCTGAAGATCCAGCAGATAAGGATAAGGAGGTCCAGAGCACTGAACTTCCGGGTGCTACTGATTCTTCTACTGCCATTACCTCCAGTGCTCTACTCACCTCTCAGCTCGAGTCAACAGCTGCACAGACCCTGAGTGTCATGAGCTCCCTGTCTCTTGGTCCCCTTGCCCCTCCTGCAGATTCTTCTTCCTCTTTTGCTTGGGTGCAGCCTCTGGTTGACAAAAGGAAGAGGAAATCCTCCTCTCAAAGCTTGGGACCAAATTTTGATGCTGTAGCAGCCTTGTTGGGCACCACTCCTTCTCGTGCCAAGAAAGCCAGAACTACTTCCAGGATTGTGTCTGATGCTCAAGGTCAGCAATTCTTGGAGATTGCTAAGCCTACAGTGGACAAATCAGAATCAGACTTGCTGACATCTGACTTGGAGCTTTCAAGGATCCCTATGGGAGAATCTACTCCTGAAGGTGAAATTCACAACCTCCAGGAGACAGTCACAAGAGTCATTGGAAGGGTAGAGAAAGGGCAGCAGACTATTGAACAGCTGGAAGAACAAGCCCAAGTTCTCACAAGTTTTATCAAGTCACTTTTGTCTAAGGACAAAGTTTTGGACCCTACCCCCTTGACTGCTCTACCTCCTCCTGTAATTCTAAGCCAAGATGAAGTGCAAAGTATTAAAGATATGCACAAGTATTCTGTCTATGGCAGAGCTATTGAAGCCATGGTGGATGACATGCTTGTTGCCGGGCTAAACTTCATCGATGAAGCTTTTAAGCTACATGGAAAGGTAGACAATTTGCAACAAAAGCTATCCTCTACCATCGGGGTCATGGATAAGGAGCTTAAACTCTGGAGTAGTTGCATAGTAGACCTTCGCCTCATGGGACAGACAGATGAGAACATCTTGCTGGCGAATAAGATTTTTGATGATGTCTAAGGACAATCTGTCAAAATCTTGGGTCTACAGCGTGGAATGGAAAATCAAAGTCCTGGAAGAAGCTGTGGGAGAAATGAAGAACAGCTGGCAGAAGGGAGAAGCTTTCAAGACGCTGGCAGCTACTGCTTTCAAAGATATGCATTGTCATCTTCAGGATGAAAACTCTGGTGTCTCCCTGTCCTTGTAAGAAATCAAAGCTCAGTTCAGAGCTTTTGTCAAAGATAACCTTTTCAAGGAGAGCTCCATCTCTAAGGAAAAGATGAAGGAAATTTGTTCTCTTCAGTCTGCCATTGAAGAGGCAAACAAAGATTATCATACTCACGTCGAGTTTGATAAAGAGATGGAGAAATGTCTGGGATTTTGGACTCAGTCTGCAACCAACACGTCAGTCCCTCGTGGCAGAGATATAGCTGAGTCATTGAAGAAATTCAGGCAGCGGATTCTGAAGACAGTGGGTCCCTCCCAGTAGCCGGCCACCTGTCTCCTTCTCCTTTCTTTCCTCTTCTTTCCTTCTTTTCGTATTCTTTGTAATTAGTTAAGGTATTGCAATTGGCGGTACTTAACTATTCTTTAGTTAAAAGAAACGGTTACGAAGAGTAACGGACTTGTAAGCTATATAATGGCCTTTCCACGCCATTTTAGGAGGGGAGGAAGAACTTGGAATATTTGCTGAAAGTGTAAATAGATCTGAAAGAAATCAATACAAAAGGGCTTTCCATTCTTTGTCTATCTAATTCTTGTTATCTCTGTGTTTTCCTTTAATATTGTGAAGATCATTTTGTTCCTGATTCATTAGTCTCTCTGATTGCGTACTATCCAGTTTTGCAAATACAGCGATCTTGTATAACCAAGAAGGAACTTTGTGTCCTTGATGAATGAATCTGAAGAAGGTTATTTATGGAACTTTGTGTCTTTGAAATTTAATCCCATTCAGCTAAAGCAAATGATCTTGTCTTAAATCCTTTGGAACTTCGCATACATAAAGAATTATTCTGCTATCTATAATTCTGAATGTTGCTATTCTGCTCATCTCCTCATTCCCTTTCCTCAGTCCTTGTGTAATAGATGATCCTTGTGGAAAACACTTTCGTAATATCCAAGTTTGACCATAAAACAATGTTTTGTACATTTGTAAATAAGTTCGTTTCAGAATAAGGGAACCTCTCCCATTAAAGAGGAGGGACTTCTTGTCCCCTGACTGTTGCTCTTCTAAAAAGTTCCTATTTGAAAACCAACAGTTTTTGGCGACTCCGCTGGGGAAAATCGCATTCCAGTACTGCAATTTTTCGATCATCCTTTGATCTGGCGACTCCGCGTTTCACTCGAGGGAGAAGGGCCCTTGGTATCGAAGATTCTCAGTTTCAGCTTTTGGAGCAACAGGGTTTTCCTTTCCCTTCAAATAGAAGAACTCGTTCGACGAGCACTCCACCTGTTCAAGAAAGAAATCCTGTGGGTGGTATTCCTTCAGAGCTTGCTAGTCCCAATCTACGAGCTTTGATCCTTGCTGGTGTTAAAGTTCCCCTCCAAGCCGTATTTCCAAGAATGGCGGGACAATTGCCATGGGGTCAACGTGTCAGGCCCCTGGCCCTTACTCAGCCTTTGCATGAGTTACCTAGAGGTAACCGAAAGAACTTCCCCAAATTTAAAGGTGATGGCAAAGTACACCCTGATGAACATATTGCAGCCTTCATAGTTGCATGTGGAGTCTTGGGGGTTGAACATGAAGACGTCTCAGTAAGACTGTTCGTCGAGACGTTACAGGATAATGCTGCTGACTGGTTCTATCACCTTCCGGCTGGTGCCATCACCGACTGGAATACAATGAGAACTCAGTTCGAAAGCCGTTTCAAGCCGGCAGAAGATGTGCATGCTCTGCTTGCCCAAATTTCTCAGATAAAGAAAGATCCATCAGAACCCATGAGAGAATTTGTGGCTCGATTCAACAGACTGATCAACAAAATTCCTGTGAATACTCGACCGGTTGATCAAATTCAAAAATGTTTCTTTTTGAATGCCCAAACGCCTAAAGTCAGTTATGCTCTAAGAAGGGCTAATCTCGGAACGTTAATTCTGGATCAAGAACTGGCTGTTAGTGTCGAGGATGACCTGATCATGTCAGGGAAGTTGAGAAGAGATCCTCCTAAATCTAAATCTGCTGCTTCTTCCTCTTCCACCCCTGGACCCAATACTGATCCATTAGTCCAGAAACTTGCAAATGATCTAGTAGCTATAAAGAAACAATTAGCTCAGCATGCACCGTATGCAGACGTTCCGAGAAGAAATTTTCAGCCCAGAAACCGTCTGCCTGCCCCCCACACAAGACTGGCACTTGAGGGACCTCCTGTCAAAGTTCCTGTGAATGCAACTTGTGAGGTTGAAGAGCCAGATGATGACAATGAAGCTTGTGAGGAGTTCCTTGAAGAATTCGATGATGAGGCAGAAGAACTTGAAGGATCTCGAGTCAATTTCTTTACCACTGAAGGCACTGATGATGGAGATGACTATGATGAAGTGGTAGCAGATATGAATAGCGAATCATTTGCTGTCATGACTCGAGAACAGACGAGGCAGAAGGAGAAAGTAACACAGCCCATGAAGAAATCTAAGGAGCAGCCGGCAACTATTCCTGTAATTGCCAAAAGAGGATCTCCTATTCCTACCTCATCTGCACCAAAGGTAAGTACTGTCAATCCTGCTCCCAAAGTTGCTTCTTCTTCTTTTTCTCCTAAAGTTGATAAGCCTAGAATTCCAAATGATGATGGTCCATCCACCTCTGGATCCTTTGATATTGTTGATCATCTAAAGAGGACTAAGGTTCAGATTTCAGAAGCTGAATACTACCAAACCCACCCCAAAGCTTTTGCCAAGATGATCCAATTTGTTAATTCCCATTCCAAGACCACCTCTAAAGGCCTTTTGCCCACACCTCCTTTTGCACCAGAACCTAGTCTGGTAGCTGTTGTCACCTCACCTGGAGACAAAATTAAACCATTTTATGTAACACTCCTTATAGCTGGCCATAGGCTCAGTAACTGTGTCATAGATTCCGGAGCCTCAGATAATGTGATGCCCGCTAAAGTAGCTCATGCTTTAGGCTTGACCCTTACTCGCACTTATGGATCTTGCTACTCCATGGAAAGTAAGGAAGTGCCTTTGGTTGGAAGGATTAAAGATGCACAAGTGGCCTTTGCTGCTTTACCTGAAAAGAAAGTCTTGGCTACCATCCTAGTAGCAGACATTCCTCCTTCTTACGGAATGTTGCTAAGTAGGAATTTCTGTAAAGATGTGGGTGGAGAGATTCAAATGGATTGGTCGCACGCACTCATACCTGTCAATGGACACATGAAGAAGTTGCTGCCCGAGAAACAATCCGAGTATATTGTGCAGAAGACGGATGATCCTAAGGCACAAATACTCTACGAGGATATGGGCCATGGTAATTACATGATTCTGTCCCCTGATGAAATCCAACCCTCCAAAGTATCACCTAAAGATCCCAATGGTGTCTGGATTTTAGAATTTGATGGAAGTTGTTCCTCGGCTGGTTCTGGAGCTGGTGTTCTGCTAATATCACCTGAAGGCTGCCTACACCCTTTTTCATTTAAATTGCAGTTTGAAAACACTAACAATACAGCAGAGTATGAGGCTCTCCTTCTTGGACTGCAAGTAGCCAAAGAACAAGGTGTGAAGAACCTTCTGGCTCGTGGTGATGCAGAGTTGATTGTGAAGCAGGTCAGAAACCTTTTTCAGGTAAAGAATGGGAGGCTGAAGCATTATCGGAATCAGGTTTGGGATTCGATTGAATTCCTTGATGCCTTCTCCATTGAAGCAATACCCAGAGAAAAGAATAGCAGGGCTGATTCACTGGCTGTCTCAGGGTCACTATTGATTCCCCATCCTGAATTCTCTCAGGATAAGTTCACTATTGAAATGGTCCATCGGCCTAGTGTCCCTGACAATACCAATAACTGGCAAGTTTTCAACGATGACCAGCATTTGCTTTCCTTCCTGGAACTCAAGGGGAATTTCGAACAACTGTATTTTGAGGGAAGCGACAACCTGCCTCGTGAGAGTGTGTCTTCTGACCAAGCTGTCACCCAAGGAGAAGAAACGGATCAGGAAGGGTGCATTAAACTCAAAGGAAACAAGATTCCCAAAGGTTTGGTGAGTTTGGAGGAGTTGTTTGATAAACATGACAGATATGTGAAATCCAAAGCTTCTACTGGGCCTCAGCAATCAGCTGAGTATGATAAGATTGATATTGGGAGTTCTGATGACCCGAGGCTGGTAAATATTGGAAAATGTTGCACAACCGATGAAAGGAGAAGAGCAATTGATCTTCTAAGGAAGTATAAGGATGTTCTTGCATATTCTTATGAGGATCTAAAAGCCTTCAAGCCAAAAGACATGCAGCACTCTATCCCTCTCAAACCAGGAATCAAGCCTTTCAAGCAGAAGCAGAGGCAGTATAATCCAAAGATAGCTGACACCATCTTTCAGGAGATCCAGAAGTTGTTGAAGGCTAAGATTATTTTTCCCATTCACCATTCGACATGGATTGCAAACATTGTGCCTGTTAGGAAGAAGAATGGTGAGATCCGCATTTGTGTTGATTTCAGGAACCTGAATCAGGCTTCTCTGAAAGATAACTACCCTCTGCCTATGATGGATCAGATTTTGCAAGCAGTAACAGGATCTGAAATGTTATCTATGCTTGATGGATTCTCGGGATACAATCAGGTAGAGGTTGATACTGCAGATCAACATAAGACAGCCTTCACAACTCCTTGGGGTACCTTTGCCTACAAGAGAATGCCTTTTGGGCTGATTAATGCTGGTGCCACTTTCCAGAGAGCTATGGATTTGGCTTTTGGAAGCTTGAAAGGGAAATGTATTGTCATATACCTTGATGACCTGACAGTGTTTTCAAAGACAAGAGCGGATCACTTCGACCACCTGGAAACAGTTCTGCAAAGATGCCGAGAGCATGGGATTTCTTTAAATCCTAAAAAATCTGTCTTCTGTGTTACAGAGGGAAAGCTACTAGGGCACATAGTCTCCAAGGATGGTATTAAGATTGATCCTGAACGAGTTCAAGCCATCCAGCAAATTCCTCTCCCAACCAGTAAAAAGGGCGTGCATTCCTTCTTCGGTAAGATCAATTTTTTAAGAAGGTTCATCCCTAATTTTGCAGAGTTAACCCTGAACATTTCTCAGATGATGAAAGGGAAGCAAAAATTTGGTTGGTCTTCTGAAGGAAAGGAATCCTTTGAGGGTATCAAGAAAGCTATTGCTAAAACTCCGGTTTTGGCCTGTCCTGATTTCGGCAAAGATTTCATCATCTATTGCTATGCTACAGATAATACCCTGGCTGCTGTCTTGACCCAGGAAGACTCTGATAAACATGAGCTACCAATTGCCTTCATGAGCTATATCCTGAAGAATCATGAGCTAAAATACACCATGATGGAGAAGCATGCTTTTGCAGTAGTCAAAGCTGTCAAGCAGTTCCGTTTCTATATCCTCAACTCCCACTCTATGGTGCTGGTTCCAGATACGACTGTTAAGTCAATTCTTACACAACAAGAATTTGGATCCAAGAGGGGAAACTGGGTGGCTAAGGTCCAAGAGTATGACATTGATATCAAACCGACCAAGCTGGTTCGTGGCAAGGGTCTTTGTGAGCTCATTGCTGAAGGAGCCAAACATGAGTTGCTGGAGGAGAAAGCTGACATTCCTACTGTTCTGTTTCTGAGTTCAGTTGATGAATGGTATGCTGACATTGCTCATTTTCTCACCTATGGGGAATGCCCCTCTCATTTAACTGCCAAGGAAAAGAGGACTGTTAAATTGAGATCAGCACAATATGTACTATGGGAAAATGCTTTGTTCAAGCGTGGCTTAGATGGAAGATTTCTGAAGTGTGTGGATAAGGAACAACAGAGAAAGTTGCTCTCAGCTTTTCATGATCAAGCATGTGGAGGGCACTATTCATCAACAGTAACAGCTCACAAGATACTCCGGGGAGGATATTACTGGCCTTCCTTGTTCAGAGATGCATCCAAGTGGGTGGATAAATGTGAAGCTTGTCAGACCTTTGTGGGAAGACCTAAATTGGCCTCTCTGCCTCTCAAGCCAGTTGTGATTGAGGAACCATTTCAACAGTGGGGTCTGGACTTCATTGGTGCACTCAACCCTGTTTCTAGTGCTGGTCACACTCATGTGCTAACTGCCACTGACTACTTCACCAAATGGGTGGAAGCTATTCCAGTCAAGAGCACTACTTCTGAAGTGGTATGCAACTTCATCAAAGAGAACATCTTGGTAAGGTATGGTGTACCTAACAAGATTGTAACAGATAATGCTTCGAACTTCTCCTCAACTGAGATAATGGATTTCTGCTACGGGTATGGCATCTCTCTGGCTCATTCTTCAGATTATTACCCCCAGGGAAATGGACAAGCAGAATCCACCAACAAAAATCTGGTGACTATCATAAGGAAGTTGGTCAATGAGTCTCAGCGAAACTGGCATAAGAAGCTTTATGATGCTCTTTGGGCAGACAGGATCACACCTAAAAGAGCCATTGGAATGTCTCCTTTTCAAGTGGTGTATGGAGTAGAGGCTCAATTGCCAGTGACAGTGGAACTGCCAGCCTTGCACCTGATGAAGGCCATTGAGGATACTAGTTTCAGTGATGCTCTGGATAAAAGAATCATGTACCTGCACAAACTGAACGAGGACAGATTGGAGGTTGCTGATAGGATATCTGCTCACTAGCAGAAGGTAAAGGTTCTGTTTGACAATAAAGCTAGGTTCAGAGAGTTCCAAGTTGGAGATGCCGTGCTGTTATGGGACAAAAGACATGAACCTCGCGGCAGCCATGGAAAATTTGATTCCCTGTGGCTCGGACCTTTCAAGATAAGACACTTTGCTGGTAAGAACTCTTTCTATCTTGATTACATGGATGGTTCTCCCCTCCCACTTCCTTATAGTGGGCAGTATTTGAAGTTGTTCAAGTCATAGGTGACTAGGGAGTCCCTTTGTATATTCTGTACAGTGTTTTTGATTTTCTGCTTTTGGTGTGTTTCCCTTCTATTGTTGTGTGTGTTGCCCTCTGTGTTGGTTTGTTTTGACTCCTTTGCCCAATGGATAAGGCACCGGTCTGCTTCACCGAGTTGTCTAAGTTCTTACCTTGTCTCATTCCATGAATTCATACCAAGTCATCCCCAGAAGGAGCCAGCTGTTGTCCACTCAAAATTCCCCGCTCTGATAAGAGTAAAATTTCAAAATTTTGAGTTTTAAGAGTTTTTCTCTGAAGTGCCTAAGTCGTGAAATTAAAAAAATCTATGTTTTGGGTCGTTTTGTGTGATTTTCGGGCCTTTCGGAACTTTTTGTCCCAACTGTCCCAAGTACGAAAGTGCACTCTGTTCCCCGATCGGCCCGAAATCCCCGAAGCTGTCCCATTTTCGGGCCCGTCGGAAAATTTTGTCCCAAGTGTCCCAAAACTTATTGTGTGTGTTTTTCCAATTTCAGCCGAATCATCCTTCCCGCGTACTTTGCACTTTCCTGTCCCAAATGTCCCAAAGTTAAAAAGTGCGAGCTTTCCCCTTTTCAGCCGATTTGCCCAAACCGCGTCCTTCGCGCAATTTTGTCCCAACTGTCCCATTTTCAAATTGTGCGCTCCATCCCAATTTCGGCCGAGCCAGGCAAGTCACGTACTTCGGAACTTTTTGTCCCAAATGTCCCAAGTCCAAACGGGCCCTTTGTTCCAATTTCGGCCGAAACACCCGAATCATGTACTTCGCACATTTTCGTCCCATTTGTCCCAAATGCATTTGTGCGTCCTCTCCCCGTTTCGCCCAAACCGGCCGAGCCGCGTGTTTCGCACATTCACGTCTCACATGTCCCAAGTGTACCAAGTGTCGCTCGCACTTAGTTTTTTCCCGCTCGCTCAGAGTATGATGCTATTCAAATTGGTGGTTGTGTATTCAATGCGCATTAAAGTCATTCCTCTCTCCAAACGGCTATATAACGAGCATTTCCCCTTTGCATTTTTCCCATTGCTTCCATGCTATCTTTGCTCGAACCCTTGCGATTTGAAAACCCTGCGCGTATATCCCCTCCCTTTGTAAATTCCTTCCCGAGTCTAGATTACAGCTCCGAGACTATCAGTATGAAGATCAAGTTCCAGGGACAGGAGAAAATTTCTCCGCTCGAGTCTGCTGTTAGCAATATTGGGGACAGCGAAGCTCGTCATCTCGACTTCGGCAATTTTTGGGCAAGAATGGCAGATGCAAACCCTACACCAATAGCACAAACGATTCATGATAGCGGTTTGGCTTTTACCGGTGGTTTCCCAATCTCGGTACAGTGTGCTGATACTGTGCTTTCATGCGGAGCTCACTTCGACCCCCCGCTTCGAGCGAATTGACAAATGTACATGGAGAACTCATTGCCAAGCTAGACGCTGCCGTCATTGGTGCTGCTCTGAAGATTCCGGAGTTGGACAATGCTATAGTCGTCTCCCGAGACCAAGCACAGGCTATGTTCGACCAAGATAGTGACAAGTATAAGGCACGAGTGGCGAAGTCTTGGTTGAAGAACCCTAAGAAAGGTGCTTCTCGCCTAACCAAAACCCTCTTCCGAGCAGATTTCAAGGAAGAATTGTCAGACTTCATAATCCTGCTAGCTCGGGTTATGGGTTTGCCCTCCACCAATGAGTTTCATTTCTGGATGTGCCCGCTCATCAGCATGGTGTGCGAGGGAACACAAAACATCAACTGGGCAGAGATCATCAGTATGAATTTGGCTGAGCAGCTATCCAACGTTCAGCAAACAAAGAAGTTCTATATGACTTCATACCTGATGTATACCCTAGCAGCATCAAGGCAGTGGTTTGGTTTCTCCTATATTGATGCACACAAAGATGATCCAGTGTATGCCTATTGTCCGCAGTTCACCTTGGAGACCAGCAATCGGAATTTCAGAAGGGTCAATGATGCCTTCACCATGTACGTGGTCAGATTGCTCGAAGGTGATACTGCTAGAAGGTTTTCAGATGAAGCCATGAACCTGATATCGCAGTATGGAGCCTATTTCATCCAATTCAGGAAATTTTCCTATATCAGACTTGCTGGCTATGAGAACACCCCTCTTCGGCTTCCCATGTTCTGCAATGACAAAATGGCCTTGATAGAAATATGCAGGCAACTAGACAAGTTGCACAGAACTTGCAGAGACAAGAAGATTTCTGGCTTGCACTTTCCCATCTCTCTGGGAAACTACACATGCAAAACAGCTCTGGATGCTCAGAACATAGAAAGAGCCTTGGTCCCTATCACTGTTCATTTCTTCAAGCCAAGAACCTGCTTTGACTGAAGAAGTTTATTGAACAGAACCTCAAGATAATCTATCATCATAGGGCAGACACAGAAGACTACTGGGCTGACTGTGCAGATGATTTTGAAGCCAGAAGAAGGCATTGTGGCAGGTTCTCCCTGCAATTGATCCGAGAACTCGGTCTGTACCAAGTTCCTGAAGGTCTCCAGGATGACAATTCTGAGCTATACTCGTATGAGTATGAAAATGTGATTATGCACACCCCTCTGGAGGACCTGGATTGGAACAGGAAAGAGAGGGACGATCTGGCTGAGATCCTTGCTCCAGTCCTAGTCAGGACTAAAGTCTGGTTCAGTAAGAAGATCCGATAATTCAAGAGGCACTCAGGAGAATCCAGCTCCAAGGATGACTCGACACCAGTAAGAGAGGCATCAGTTCCAAGGTCTGAAACACTGATGCAAACTCCTCCTGCCTCATCAACACAAGGACCTACTGAATCTACTCCTTCTTCATCTACCCAGGTATACAAGAAGAAACTCAAGGAGGTAAAGAAGGAGCCTGCAGAGAATGACCCTCCAAGCAAACAGGCAGAGTTGCCTATAGGGCCCAGAGAACATCATTGTTCTCAGTGAAAGTGAAGAAAGTGAGATGCCAACTCCTGCAAATGTTCCTGAAGATCCAGGAGATAAGGATAAGGAGGTCCAGAGCACTGAACTTCCGAGGTGCTACTGATTCTTCTACTGCCATTACCTCCAGTGCTCTACTCACCTCTCAGCTCGAGTCAACAGCTGCACAGACCCTGAGTGTCATGAGCTCCCTGTCTCTTGGTCCCCTTGCCTCTCCTGCAGATTCTTCTTCCTCTTTTGCTTGGGTGCAGCCTCTGGTTGACAAAAGGAAGAGGAAATCCTCCTCTCAAAGCTTGGGACCAAATTTTGATGCTGTAGCAGCCTTGTTGGGCACCACTCCTTCTCGCGCCAAGAAAGCCAGAACTACTTCCAGGATTGTGTCTGATGCTCAAGGTCAGCAATTCTTGGAGATTGCTAAGCCTACAGTGGACAAATCAGAATCAGACTTGCTGACATCTGACTTGGAGCTTTCAAGGATCCCTATGGGAGAATCTACTCCTGAAGGTGAAATTCACAACCTCCAGGAGACAGTCACAAGAGTCATTGGAAGGGTAGAGAAAGGGCAGCAGACTATTGAACAGCTGGAAGAACAAGCCCAAGTTCTCACAAGTTTTATCAAGTCACTTTTGTCTAAGGACAAAGTTTTGGACCCTACCCCCTTGACTGCTCTACCTCCTCCTGTAATTCTAAGCCAAGATGAAGTGCAAAGTATTAAAGATATGCACAAGTATTCTGTCTATGGCAGAGCTATTGAAGCCATGGTGGATGACATGCTTGTTGCCGGGGCTAAACTTCATCGATGAAGCTTTTAAGCTACATGGAAAGGTAGACAATTTGCAACAAAAGCTATCCTCTACCATCGGGGTCATGGATAAAGAGCTTAAACTCTGGAGTAGTTGCATAGTAGACCTTCGCCTCATGGGACAGACAGATGAGAACATCTTACTGGCGAATAAGATTTTTGATGATGCTAAGGACAATCTGTCAAAATCTTGGGTCTACAGCGTGGAATGGAAAATCAAAGTCCTGGAAGAAGCTGTGGGAGAAATGAAGAACAGCTGGCAGAAGGGAGAAGCTTTCAAGACGCTGGCAGCTGCTGCTTTCAAAGATATGCATTGTCATCTTCAGGATGAAAACTCTGGTGTCTCCCTGTCCTTGCAAGAAATCAAAGCTCAGTTCAGAGCTTTTGTCAAAGATAATCTTTTCAAGGAAAGCTCCATCTCTAAGGAAAAGATGAAGGAAATTTGTTCTCTTCAGTCTGCCATTGAAGAGGCAAACAAAGATTATCATACTCACGTCGAGTTTGATAAAGAGATGGAGAAATGTCTGGGATTTTGGACTCAGTCTGCAACCAACACGTCAGTCCCTCGTGGCAGAGATATAGCTGAGTCATTGAAGAAATTCAGGCAGCGGATTCTGAAGACAGTGGGTCCCTCCCAGTAGCCGGCCACCTGTCTCCTTCTCCTTTCTTTCCTCTTCTTTCCATTCCTTTCGTATTCCATGTAATTAGTTAAGGTATTGCAATTGGCGGTACTTAACTATTCTTTAGTTAAAAGAAACGGTTACGAAGAGTAACTGACTTGTAAAGTTATATAATGGCCTTTCCACGCCATTTTTGGGAGGAGGAAGAACTTGGATATTTGCTGAAAGTGTAAATAGATCTGAAAGAAATCAATACAAAAGGGCTTTCCATTCTTTGTCTATCTAATTCTTGTTATCTCTGTGTTTTCCTTTAATATTGTGAAGATCATTTTGTTCCTGATTCATTAGTCTCTCTGATTGCGTACTATCCAGTTTTGCAAATACAGCGATCTTGTATAACCAAGAAGGAACTTTGTGTCCTTGATGAATGAATCTGAAGAAGGTTATTTATGGAACTTTGTGTCTTTTAAATTTAATCCCATTCAGCTAAAGCAAATGATCTTGTCTTAAATCCTTTGGAACTTCGCATACATAAAGAATTATTCTGCTATCTATAATTCTGAATGTTGCTATTCTGCTCATCTCCTTATTTCCTTTCCTCAGTCCTTGTGTAATAGATGATCCCTTGTGGAAAACACTTTCGTAATATCCAAGTTTGACCATAAAACAATGTTCTGTACATTTGTAAATAAGTTCGTTTCAGAATAAGGGAACCTCTCCCATTAAAGAGGAGGGACTTCTTGTCCCCTGACTGTTGCTCTTCTAAAAAGTCCTATTTGAAAACCAACAGATGGCAATATTTCAAATCCTGTATAAGATTCTTGTTAATAGTAAGGATAGTGTCAGTAGTAGATTTGAGTCTCATTAGTCTGGCCTCCATATTAGTAAAATCATGATCCCTTTTACTATAAATTTCTCCCAAATTCTAAATACCCTTCTTCAAATTACACAAGGCATTTTCAATCCCCACAGAGGGATATTTTTATTTCCTTTTCCTAATGTGATTAAGGTGAGATTCTAGGGTTTCCTGATCTGAGTCGAGTTCATTATTATGACTAGGCTGAATAGGAATGATGGGCTTGCTTATTTGAACAAGAAGAAGAATCAGGCCTTGATGGGGAGGGATTTCCACCTTCTTATTTTTTAAATCCTCAATAGTAGAAAGAAATGACTTATAAAGGAAGAAGGCCAAGCTCATAGTCTGGTCTCTATGAAATAAATTCAAGATAGATAGATAGTGTGAAAATATCTTTCGGAACTTCCCCTCTAGGGTCAAATATTTCATGACCACTAGAAAAACATCAGCCCATCTATCATGAAGGAAAGTTTTGGAAATATCATCATCATAAGTCACAATGTTCTCCCCATCTTCAAAGAAAGTAGAAATTTCATGTTTTTTATGGGTTTTATCCTTGTAAATTTTAATCCCATCAGTTTTCAATCCTGTGATCTCAGAAATAGATTCCTCATAAACCCTAATTTGAACCCCTATAAAATTAAAACCCCCATCAATCCAAGCATTACCAAAATCCATGGAAAGTGCAGGATCATTACCTTTTAGTCTACGAATGTACCTAGTAAAGCCACCTTTGTGTATCAGCTTCTATAATGCATTGTCATTTTTAAGATGGATAAAAGTGGTAGGTTCAGTGTGAACCCTATTGTCTCCCATTGTACATTCATTATTTCCTTATTTGAAAAATTACACACCAAAACCAGTCTCAAAACACTTAAGGAAATGCCAAATGAGATGTATCGGGACTTTTTTCAGAAAAAGAAAAGTCCTTTCAAAAACCTAAGTGTGAGAACTATGGGTTTCATCATTACTCAGCCTCCTAATTCATGTCTTCATTAATCATATTATTGATATGACTATAAGGGATACGTGTCCCTGGCCACAACACAAAATCCACCATGAAAGTACCTTTATTAGCCAACATATCCACCAGCTTATTTCCAGCATGGTAAGTGTGAAGGAAGTCTACTTGATCAAATGTTGTTAAGATTCCACGAGCCTCCATGATTAATTTATTGACCTTCCATCCACATTTTATCTGATCCTTGAGAGCATTAATCACACACATTGAGTCACCTTCAATAATGATGGTTTTTAAACATACGTCTTTGCACATCATGATGCCCCAGAGCATAGCCTTATCCTCGACGTAGTTGTTTTTATGATTACCAATGGGACCCACATAGGCACTGATGCATATGCCCCTATGGTCATGCACCAGACCCCCTTCACCTGCTACATTGTCCTTTAATTTTACCAAATTGTCAAAATTAAGATTAAATATTCCGTCAGGTGGATTTGACCATTTGAAATTTTAGTTCACACTCTTCTTCACAGGACTCTTAGGAATGATATCCATGCTCCTAAGGATTCCCTTTTCCCAATCCAGATAATCTCTAGCATGTTTGAGCTTTAAAATCCAATCTTTTACATCCTGTCTCACTTTTTCAATCACCTTCTCTAGCATAGACACCTTATTCCTAAATATCTTATTATTTTGTTCTAACCATATTCCTCATAAATCATGAGGAAGATCCATTTTCCACATTTCTTTGACTATAGCATTCTGAAAATTGAAACTCCATTGATCAGGAAGGAGGGCCACTTCCTCATAAAGGACCAAATGCACCTTAAAGATTCCAAGGACCATAGAGAAGACTTGAAATGAAAAGGGGAATTCAAGAAAAAGGTGTTGAATAGATTATTCATTTCCTTTGCATATCCCACATCTGTTGATAATGATCATTACTCTTTTTCTAATTCTATCCATAGTTAAAATATTACCTTTGACAACTTCCCAGAAGAAGATATTAATTATTTGGGATAAGGTTCTTATTCCAAACCTTCCTCCAAAGGTTATTAGGTTTTATGTTTTCAAATTTTAATAGATATCCAAAATTAACCTCATATTCCACAGTATCCATGGTTCTCTAGATCAGTTCATCATGTGCTCTATCATGGGGAATGTAGTAATCCTTAAGTTTCTTGTTTAGATCATAAAAGGGTCAGATATCTCCTTTAAAGTGAGGGGTAGGGAGGATGGGAATCCACTTTCTCTCTTCATCCCAATAGTTGCTAACAAAAAATTGATGTTCCTGAATGAAAATGGGCCAAATATCACTCCATGGTGTAACCAATTTCAGAGCTCCGTCCTCAACCCAAGGATCCTCCCAGAACTTTATTTTAGATCCATCTCCAAGGTTCCACTTGCTTCCTTTAATCAGCAAATTTTTGGTTTGACAGAGGTTATTCCAGAAGATAGATCATCTAGGAATCTAAATATCAGAGAAGAGTGTCAGATTTCCGTGAAAGGGCCACAAATATTTAACTTTCAAATTTTTCACCTAAATTCCTTCCTCTATATGAATTCTCTAGCCCATCTTGGCTATGAGAGCTTGGTTCATGAGTTGAATAATTTTTAATCTGATACCACCCATGTCCTTAGGTTGAGTGAATTTTTCCCACGCCAACAAGGGAATTTTATTTTTGTCCTCTGATCCAGTCCATAGAAACCGTTTCTGAATTCCTTCAATAGCTTCCTTTACTCTACTTGGTAAGGTGGAGATGGACATGATGTAAACCATGATGCCTTGTAAGCAGATCTGAAGAAGCCGAGATTTCCCAGCCTGAGATAGAAATAAACCTTTCCAAGATGTCATATTTTTATGAAATATCTCTATTAGTTCATTACATCCTCCTTCATCAATTTTTTTCACACAAAGAAGCATTAATAGATAAGTTTCAAGGAGGTTTTTGATGTTACACTAGAGAATGTTTTCCAAACTATTCTATTGTTCCTCCCCAACATTAATAAAAAAATAAGATATTTTTCTAAAGTTTATCATATGTCCCATAGCCCTTTCATATTGCTTGGTGATACCTTTAATAACCCTAGCTTCCAGAACAACAGCTTGACCTAGAAGAACTTTATTATCAACAAATTGTTGAAGGAATTTCTTTTCAAATCCATTTTCCACTTTAATACCTTCCATAGTTCCATCCCTCTGAGATATAGAGAAAATTATGCTCAAATTTTCAACAACTATAATGTATAGGAAGGGTGATAGTGGATCCGCTTGCCTCAAACCCCTTTCAAATTTGAATAAGCCATTGAGTTTACCATTAATTATGACTAATAATATGGGTTCTTTAGTACAATATTGGATCATTTTAATGAAGTGAGGATGGTATCCTAGCCACATTAGAAGGGAAAACAAGAAATGGAACATAATAGTGCATGTATGCAACCGTATTTGATAACCCAATCACTTGATAATGTTATGCAATGACTTGGATTATTTGTGTTTGAAATGGATTTTATGGCTCTTGATCTGGGAATCTTGGATCTTGAAATTATTTTATAGTGCTCCAATCTTGTGTGGGGGATGATCCTAATGTCTAATGTTTCTTTAGGGAAGTTTAGGAAATATTTTCATAAGAATTTATAGATATTTTCTAAAAGGGTTCTTTAGAATTCCAAATGAGTAATTGAGTGTATTAGACTTGTTTATATAATTTTTCATGGATATAATTTTACGTTTATGGCCATAGTGAATTATTAACCCATAAAAAGATATAAATTTGAGAAAATAACCATTGGGTGATCTTATACAAGACCATTTGAACTAATACCAAACCATGTGGTGGTTTGATCCTATTAGATAGTTTGGTGGAAGAGGAAGATAAACGGCTATGACGAATCTCTAAATCTACACTATTAGTTGAATACAATAAAAAAAGAATCACTTGGTACTTTTTAGTGTGTTCTACCTATTTGTTTCCTCATAGAACATTTCAACTCCAACAAACATGACCAACACAAACTTTAGTGTTTGTAATTCTATATCTCCAAACATATCATAGTCATCATTTAGATCATCATCGGCATCGTCATCATATTCTATTTGCTAAAATTTTAATATCATCATGTAATTGAGATCAATGAGATTTAAAAAATAAATCATGACATTTAATCCATGTGACCTAGAGTATAGTGATTACACACCTTGTCGAGACATAGTTAGAGAAGTATAGTAGACAAAATTTGATGCATAAAGAATGACATTGTCGAGATGAGAATGTTCCCCTAAAAGAATTCATTATTTTTCATGTGTGTTAGAATAATTTTCCATAGCCCAAGAGTAGATATTATGCTTTGTTTTCCAATGTGTCTCACATAGAACTTACAATAAAGAAGGAAGTGTAGAATTGGATCTAGGTTTATAGTGATGAGTTTTGAGTAGAGATTTGTTAATTAATTGTTGTTTTTGTTACATATAGAAGATTTAAAAAATATGAATTTCCTCTTATTAAATACTTGATAGTTTTAATTATATTTATTTTATACCAACTATTGTTATCAATATGATCTTCATTAGCATGAACATGTTGAATATCATTACAACGCATTATCATGATTTGAGAAATTTTTAGTGGTACGAGGCACAATGTGTATTAAGAATGATATTTCTTAAGCATGAGAGAGAATACAATAAGATAATATAAAGTGATTTTGTTTCATCATTATTGTCATTGAATTCATTGTATCATCATTAGACAAAGGTCTTATAATTTTCATTTAAAATGGAAAGTGGAAAATGATTTTCCCTTTTTCTTATCGATGTGATACTAATAATTAATATATTATATATCAATTTGATATGTTATTAATACTTGTTAGAGAAAAGGTCATCACACATATTTGCATTATCAATCTGATATTTATATAAAATAAATCTACTTTATCAAACCATTTGTTTTCATTTGATTGGTTAGACTTTTGACATTGTACATAATGACATCATCAAGGATAAATATGAAATCAAAAACCATCATTAAGAATTCCTTCATTGTTTTGAGAGTGATTAACTCCTTATGCAGGGCTAATAATACCACTCAACCTTCACATGCTTTATGGGTATGCAAAGGTGTTGTCAAGAAGCAGTTTTAGGGGAGAACATTGTCATTGGGAACCAGAGAAACAATAGCGGAAAAATGGGTGGAGCTCAATGCCAAATTGAACCCATCTACGATGTGGCTTGGAAGGATGATGTGACCCTATGGCCTTATCTGTAAATGGGTGATGTCTCAAACCTCATTGAAAAAATGCAAGGTCACAATAAAGTCATTTCTCTTCAATTCTTTGTTGTGTGGAAGAAAGTAATGGTATAATATGGTGAAATCGGGATTAAAATTAGTGAAGAGATTATTGCTGAGGTCACAAGGCTTAGCTTAAAACGTGCCAGATTCTTTAGTAAGAGGGTTGATAAGAAAATTGAAGCTAAGAAATTCCTAGAAGACAGAGAAAATCTATAGTTTTTTTACTGTAAGCATAAAAATGACCTCCATTCCAGAGCCCTTTTCTGAAATTGCAAGGATGATTTTCAGGTATGTCACTTTGGAAGGAAAATATGTGATATTTCCTCTCAAATATTTGGTTTTCCTAAATCATTTTATAAGGAATTTACATTTTTTCTTTCCACATTATCTTTTAAACTCCCTAGAACGCTTTGTTCTTGAGTTTCAAAACCACACTCATGTCACCCGCCTTCACAAAGGCCTCATTATGTTGCTTCACCACCATTTCCTTTCCCAACATCCTTCAATACCCATTGCCCCTGTCCCCCCTTACCCGGGCTCAACTCCCCCCAGTACTGCTTCTGGTCGAAGGAAAATCAGAACCAAAACCCTTCTTTACCCTCTTAATTTTCCCTTCCCCTCCCAAAGAATCCTTTATAGCAGCAAAGCAATTGAGTCTGCTAAAAATTTACTTCACATTAGCAATCCAGCTGGTGCTTCTTCTATGGAAAGGGAGGAAGTCCCTCTCAATAGAATTGTCAAACTGGAAAAGGAGGTTGGGATTTTGAAAGAAGAGCTCAAGAAGGTCTGTAAGAGAGAAGGCAAAAGAAAGATGCAAAATGACCCTAAACAAGATAATGATCTGATTCTTGAAATCTATAAGAAGCTTCAATTAGTGGATAACAGACTTGGAAATGCAAAACGAAGACATGAATACACCATTTATATGCTTAAGGATATCTACAACTTCATGGAGCAACATTTCGAAAGTGTATATGTGCTCAAAGACATTCCTACTTCCATTAGGGAGGTGGGAAAAGTATGGGACTTGATTCTCTCACAACTAGACAAGAAGGATCCCTCCCATGTCACTTCCCTGGTACTCCTCACCTCTCTACAGAAGGTAAGGACAAATATTGACAAATCAAACAAGTGAAGAGGATTGTCCTTACTTCTGTTTTTCTATTTTGATGCTTTTAGGATGTTGTTTTCATGCTGCTTTGTTGCAATTTTGTCACTGTTTTGATCCTTTTGTATAGTTTCTTAGATAACTATAGTTGGATATTCATGTCTAATCTATATGCTGATCCAAATTTGATATATTTATTGCATTATTTGGCTTTGGATGCTTTTTTTAATAGGGTATAGTCCCTTCAAAACTATGGATTGTATTTTCTACTCTATATGGCTTTTGAGCACTTTTTATAACAAGGTATAATCCCTTCAATACTATTTACCTCTAATATATATATATATATATATATATATATATATATAATGTATCAATTTAATATGTTATTAATAATTTTTAGAGACAATGTCCTCATGCATATTTTAATTATCAATTTGACATTTATACAAAATAAATATACTTTATCAAACCATTTGTTTTCCTTTGATTTGTTAGACTTTTGACATTGTTAGTATTCTTGGATGCATAGCATTTTCATACATATCTATCACATTTAATAATTTTCTTGTCTCATCTACCCAACATCTTAGCTCCTAAAAGTTTTTATCCTAATAGGGACCTACTTTTTAATCTACATCACTTTAGTTCTCATCGTGATAGTGGATCATGAAGTATGATCTTAAACGTTAATATTGAGAACTCTCACAAGGTTTTAGCCATAAATTACATCTCTAATATAAGGTGTGTTATATTTTTTTTTTCATACATAAGATTATAATCATTACAACCACTAGGCACCATGTCCTATTAATAAAAGTATGCATTTCCATGTAATTTGAAATGATATCCTATGGTTTCCAATGGAAAAGTAATATAGTTGTTCTTTTGTCCAAGTGGAGGAACTGTTTCTATTCCATACATTATGTCACTTTATTTTGGTAATATCTATTTATGGTTATGAATAAGAATTGATTCTTTCCTCTAAAATCCTTTTCAATTGTAACTATAATTTTTCTTTTTTCAGTAAGGTTTTATGCCTTCTTAGGTAGTAGAGTGCTCCCATTGACATCCTTAGTATGTTAAATGCTAACAAATTCTTCATTTGTGATAGAATTCAAATATTGTAGCAAGTTTCTTTATTTTCTACAAATATTTCTTTATTATTTTTACATTTGATTACAAAATAAATGAGTATTTTGCTACACTCATGCATGCTAGCACGTCAAATCTTTTATAGCATAATTTTTGGTTTTACTCTCTACATTATATAATTAACTATATTATTTTTTAATCATTAGTAAAAATATATATTGCTTTTGTAATTTAATGTTAAATCTTAATTAGTTATGATAGAGAAACACAATTTCTTCATATGTTAATTATCTTATATAAATTGTCTACAATTTATTCCTACATTACGTTATCTTTATGTAGATTTATAAGATATTTTTTTATGAAATATTATCTATAATACTAACAATAAAATTGTACAATTATTCACAAAAAATAAGTGGTATGGGATCACACTTTGAGATTCAAACTATCCCAAAGGTATGGTAACAAAATACAAAATCACATGAGCCTAAATGATATCTAATTGATTACAAAATCAATACATAAACCACAAACATATGAAATTAGGTAAAACCCAAGAAGAGAGTAGAAGGTGGAGGTTCTCTTTCACCAAGATTTCCCCTGCCATGTGGAAGGTATTTCCCATTAATAATGGGCTCTAAACTAGTGGATATGTTTTCAATGCCTTCAATATTTTCTTCATTTTCTTTTTACCATCCCCGAGGTGGAAATATATCCAACGCCAACTAGGGGAACTTGTTCACTACATGAGAGAGGTCCCATATTTGATGTCATAGTGATGGAGAGTTCCCCCTCACATTATGAGGTTTTGGAATCAAGGTGGTGAGCCCCATCCAAATAAATTACTAGAGTGGTGGAAATACTGACTATGATAGTGGCCCTTACCTCTCATAAATTAGATCTTGGGGCTAGGGGAAACAAAACTCTAGAAATGGTACAAGGTGATCATTCTAATGGTCTAGAAGAGTATGGAGTTGATAAACCTCTAGTTTCATCTTCTATGCGTACACTTAAATTTCTAAAGAACATTAGAAAAAATCGCCACTATTTTAAAATATGAAAGATTGCAACCCACGTCATCATGACAAAAAAAGAAAATGAATTTCCCTCTTTCTAAATGAAAAAATAATTTCCACTTTAACATCATGCCAAACTTGGATGAATTTCATTGGGATTCCCATTCAATCCCCTAACATGATGTGTTTACATTATAAAGGCTCATGTTGAAAATGATGGAAGAATTCATGAGTCAAAGTCTAAATGGGTTTGGCTATTTGGAAAAACTAGAAGAGGTTCATAACGGTTTCAATTCACCCATAAAATGGTCCATGAGGTTCTTATATGCCTAAAATAATGACCCTATGGTGAAGGGGTACACTCTAATAAATAAAACACTAAGCAAATGTGAAATATTTGGTTCCACAATAGACTAAATAATGACGAATATGGAAAATATATGTTGCAAAAAACACACAAGAGAGTGTAGATACTAATGGAAATTGATTTTTTCCACTATGGGAAGCTTGAGAGACAAAATCTCATAGCCTTTTCTCAATGAGTAGTTCTGAAAAGTTGTATTTCAAAACCATTTCCAATATTTTCACCATAGGTGAGAAGATTGTGTAACATTTTCTCTAGAATAACATCCATAATTTCCTATAAATAATCTTTGTCATAGCTAACCAAAGAGAATTTGAGATTATCTTCTAGCCATAAAATTAATTTTTTGGATTGTTAAATATATATTACATTGTGTGAATACCTCATCTAAAAATGTTGAGGGCATGCACCCATAACAACTTTTTCAAGAATAAATTATCAAAGTTAATAACCTGCAACCAAAAAACTAGATGAGAAGTAAGTGTCATGATGTCCAATGTATAGAAATTCAAGGCCTCCAAACTCCTTAGGAAGGTTAAAAACTAAAAAGAAACTCTAAAAACATGTTTTTCGAGCTTTGAACTAACCCACAAAAAATCTCTAGAAATTTTATGAAGTTTTTTGTATGAGTCTTGAGAAAGATCCCAAAAAGAAAAATAATATACATGGGTGTCAATAATAACTTTGGAGCATATTTGGAACTTACCTTCCAAGGAGAGGAGCTTCATTATCCAATTAGAGAGTTTCTTCTCCATCTTGTTAGCCACATATTGGCATAGACAAATAGGGGTTACTTAAAAAACAAAGGGAATTCCTAGAAATTAGAATATTTCTCCATGATGAATCCACTTCCATTTAAAATCATATAATCAAGGAGGTGGATGTAGAAAGTATTGCATGTAACATTGGGTCTTCCGTAATTAAATGCTCAAGCTAGAGGCTAAGAAATATATATCAAGGCAACGCATAACTTGATACACATTGTTCTCATCTTTATAAAAGGTGAGCAATAATTCATCTACAAAATTTCCATTGGCAAGTTTCTTATGAGGTAATTCTAGAAGATTTATTCATTTAACTATCCCTTGTTGATCAAATTGGCTAGGAGATAGGAAAATCATTTTATGGCTATTACACAAGCACAAGAGGGTAACCTTACTGAATTGAACAAAAGAAACAAAACTCTTCATAACTGAATCCATTGATAGAGAGATAAGTATAGGCATCAATACATAGCATTGACATAGAACAGATAGAGGTGAGACCAAATCCTAGCACTTTGATCATCCCCAAAATGAAGTGTCATTAAATCCTGTCATAGGATATCTCAAAGCCAGTTTTCACAAACATGGTTTTTTATGAGGACCGGTAGGCCCATTACATACCTTCCCAAACTACAATAATATTATTTAGGATATATCTACTTTAAATAAACCATGTTTTTACCCAACAATTACAAGAATCATGTTTCAGATATGCAATGCAAAATCCTTAGCAATGATTGTGTATGAGACATTGAGAAATGTCATATGCCTCTACTTAAAAAAATACGTGGGTCCCCCATTTTTAAAAATTATTTCAATGCGTGTTAGGTTAATATATCTTCCAACTAAATTGGAGTTAAAAGCTTCTAAAAAAACTTGTAACATGTCCTTTACAACCACATCCCAAATAGTTTTACAAAATTTATATGGTAGCCCATTCATCTTAGGTCTTTATCATTTATCGTATGGGAAACAGACTCATAAATATCTTCAACAAATAGTTTCTATCACATGCTACATTGATCTTGAGAAATATTACAAGGTTAAACTACAATGCATTGTTCAAGTGTCATTTTTCACTCTAGAGAAGGCTCCCTATATTAGAAACCTTTTGATAATGGTTAAAAAATGCCTACACCATACCTCAAAATTTAATAAGGCATTGGTTGCCTTTCTGGATGACCTTTATTTTTAGTATTTCTAAGAATTATTTAGAAAATCTATCTCCCACTTTAAGCTAGTGTAAGATGACTTTGATTTACACACCCCTAACATTGTAAGCATATACAATTTAGAGGTATTTCTTGATATTTGCCACCTACATTTGTAAAGGCTCAGGAAACGATGTTTGTTCCAGATTGGATAATGATTGGATCAACTCAAATGTGGTGGAAAAGTAGGATTTGTTCCAAATGAGAGCCAACTGGCGCACAAAAGTGAAGAGGAAACACCTCAGCTGACGGATGGCATCTGGGTCCCTCTACCACTCTATCCAACTTGTCGTGTCATTTATCCTTGCCACAAGGTTCCTAACACGCTTGACATGGTGAAATGTGTGCCCATATTGAAGAAGGGAATTATTGAGATAAAATTGGGAGGTATGGGTGTTTGGCCGCCAGAAAATATATTCTATCCAAAAGCTTATCTGAAAGTGGTTAGAAAGAATAATATCTAACAACATTTCCACTGGTAACTAGAAATAGCTAGTAAAGGAAAAAAATGTTGTGTTGATAACATGAAATAATATATAAATTTAATAATTCTATCATATCCTTGGTATAAATTAAACCAAGTACACCATATGACTAAGTTTGAGTGATGGGTAGAATTAATGTCATAAAACCCAAATTTATTGTGAATGTACATTCAAGTTATTCTTTTTCCATCTATCAAGCGCATGGGTAGGTGACCAATATTGTCAATTGTTAGCGCAACTAAGTTTAAGTCACGATACATCACCCAATGAGCGTCAAGGATATCATCTCATATACCACTGCTAAGAATTCAACCTTTCAATTGTGTCATTAGATGTATAAACATTAATCACCAAAAAGGACTAGTTATAAATGTTGAATAACACCCAGAGGACGTAATGTGTCAAGTCACATAAATCAATGAAATAATGGAACTTTCATTTTGGAGCAGACAAAAACAAAATTCCTCCATGAACAAGCTCATTGTTGTTATTCAGAGCTAAATTATATGTCCAGATAACTTTAGTGACTGTGGATAGAAGAAATCCTACCACCTTAAATTCTTGTAAAAAAATAATTCTTGTCTCTAGAAATCATTTCTAAACTACTTGCATTGTGAATTTGTAAGTGGATTTGGTAAGAATTATTACATTCCATGGGAATAAATTCATTTAAAAACCTACATCATGGGACATATCCACCAAGTTCAATCCCAAAAGGTCTTCATAACTATTTTGTAACAACCATCATTTGTTAGAATGTAAAAAATTCACTAGATTGGGAAAAAAAAATTGTTTGAGGTACAAACTCTCCTTCCTCGAGGTGGTGAGGAGTAATTTGAGAGCATTAAAATCCCATTTTATGTGGAAAACCTAGAATAATATACACATAATTAATATCACCATTATATTGTAAAATAAAACGATAACTAGTAAGAAAATAAGTCACCAAATATGGGCTTGAGTGTTAAAATTTTGTCCCCTCCCTCAAAGCCAATACCAAAACTTGAGAGGGTTTGGGAGAGGCTACCGCAATGGGTTTTACAAGGATCTATACAATGGGTGATGGGTTAGCTTGTGGCTTAACAGTTTTGGGTGCACCAGTTAGATGGTTGACTATGGCAGATTTATTACAATTGTTCTTGTAACCCATAGTGGTCCAAATATCTTCATAAATAGTTTGAGGGGCCTTAGTAACTAGTTTTTAATAAACTTTGTTTCACACAACTAACAAGGGATATTTTTAATCTTGTATTTGGTATAGTGACATTTTAAACAAGTATTCAGAAGATTTATGTAAACCACCCTCTAGGTGAAATGGAATTCACCCACTTGGATTTCAATAGACTCCTTGAGGTCACAAGATAAATCTACTTCTAGCAAAACATGCTTATATGATCTTGCAGAGTAAAACTTAATGTGATTTTACGTTATGATATAACCCTTTAAGGAAGGTATGAAGTTAGGAAATGATAACATGACATGGGTAGGGAGGGAAATTCAACCCATACTAGAACTTTGAGAGTCCTATCTTCCAAAACCACAAACTCACGTGCCCATGGGGACACCATGAGTAGGTAACTTCAGACATATCAAGTTAAAGACTTTTGTAGGATCATGATAGTGTTGGTAGGGTCAGTAAAGTGAAACAAAACAAATTGTCACGTTTTGGATAGTTCCTAATTTTATGTCATATTGGGCCCAGGTTATTCAAACCCAATATTTAAGCATGATTTCAAAGGGAGAATCCTCTCGACAAAATAACCAATCATGAAAAATAGTTCAATTCATTGACATGCATAATTAAATTCCTCATTAGGAAATAGTATATTAGGTTCAATATCATACCTCATGGAATACCTTTTTCATAAATTTTCATAGTTACTTCTTTGGAGGTGTCATCACAATCCATCGCATTTTTAATAACTAGACTCTATGAGTGGAAAGCCATATAAAAAGGCCTCCTAACGGAAATGATTCTTAAAAGACCCTAAAAAATGAAAACACGTGAGAATAAGTTTCCCACAAAAATGTGGTACAATGAGGGATGAACACTTAGCGATGGCGATTGTATTATCTCATAGATCCCTAGCAAAGCAAAAGCATATAAGATATTACTTTGGATAACCATGAATTCCTAATTTATTTATTTATGTTCATTGGTTTCTAAAGGGCATATTATTGGAAATATATTTGATGTATGGATGAATTTATAAGTCCCATTCCAATCCTCGATTATGACGTTATCTATGAAATTGTATTTACCTTCCTTTACATCCTCTAGGATCCAACTTTTTAGTACTTTCTATATCATGAAATGTAGGTTTCAAAGGGTGATGCAATGCCACATTTTACCTTGAAAGATAAGGATGGAAAAGTTGTGATTCTATTATATTTCAAGGGAATTCCTAATTTATTTTTATCCTGTAGATGATAGTTTTGGATGTACGAAGGGGGTAAGAGATCTTTATTAAATAATGGAATATGTTTCCGATGTTATATCATATAATGCTCACTTGAAATATTTACATAATATTTCATTCATTATATTACCATTCAACTTATGCCGTAGGCATGTGTTTTTTTAGAGATTCATATGAGAATTTTAATGACATTGGGGCCGAAGTAGTTTTTGTTAGTTAAAAAAATGGAGTCTCACAAAGTGTGTGTATATATTACCATGCTTCATAATTATTTTGAAATACTCCTACTATTCAAAGGTGATTTAATTTAAAGGTTGAATGCATTTAGGATTTTGAAAATGAGTACAAATTATCTTTCACCCTCTTGAGCAATGAAGGAAACATAATGAGAAAATATTGGTGCATTCATATAGACATTTTGTATCAACTCGTGGAAGGGAAACATGTAATTGACAAGAATTGATTCACTCTAACTTGTGTACAATAAGAAGTTTCATCTTTAGAATCACATACAAGAAACCCTAACCCTCTTATATAGTCTATAAAATAAAATTAATTTGCAATAATATTTAATACCTAGCCATTTCTCTCCATAATGATTTTTCACCGATTGATTTGTCTTATTCTATCCTTTTTCTATATTATAGAATTATGTAATTCTTAGACACGTCTGATTCAAATTATTCCAATTGTATAGTTTACAAGCCTCTTGAATTTACTTATAACAAAATATATGTATAAATTACAACTTTGAAATGTAATTGCAGAAACAGGATGATGTTTGTATAATGTTATTAATCTCAAAAAACAAGGATTGCAAATACAGGAAATACCTGCAATATATATAGGCATTGAACAAATTCTATCCAAATCACATCAATTGGATCTAATCTCCTAAAGTTGGCACATCTACAAAAATAAAATATTTCCCCTAACGGCCCCTATAAAGCGAGAAACAATAAACTAAGACTATAACACCATACCACAATCATAGGGATTGAATATTATCACCTAGTCAATTGAGAGACAACTAAGCTAGAGTTGGAGTAAATAAATAGAATAATTTAACTTATTACAATAATAAATTCAGTCATAATGGTGAATTAATATAGGTTTACACTTCAATCAGTGTGGTCTCAAATAAACAAGAGATAAATTCCCTAAAGCCCTCAAATTTATCTCGAGCAAGTGACTTTGTGAAGACATATATACAATTCATATCATTTAGGTAATACTAAATCTAGATGTTATTATTCTGAACATGTTCATGAATCAAATGTACTTAAACCTCAATGTGCTTTGCATGATCATGAAACACATGATTGTGAACAATTTTTAATATTCCTTCATTGTTAACATATAAGATAGCTGGATGTTTCTATGGTACTCTCAATCCTACAAGTATACATCAGAGCCATGTCACTTCACAGACATATCCTCCTATAGTGTGATATTATGATTATATGGAGAATATTCAAACACAAAAATTCTTCTTACTCCCCCATGATATCAATCCAAATCCCAAAAATAATACAAACCCTAAAGTGAATTTCTTATCATCCATGTTTCCTATATGATCTGAATTTGAATATCCTTTCAAAAAATTGTCATTCTTCTTGTACAATGTACTCTAGGACAAAACCAATGGTTCCTCTTATGTACCTTAGTATCCACTTTATTTCTTTCCAATGAAAAACCATGTATTCTTGTATGATATAAGAAATATAGTTGACTACCTATCTAATATCCATCCTAGTTTAGGTCAAGTACATGAGATTCCCAATCAACTGTAGATATAGAGTTACATTTACTTGTGGTGATGGATCTATCTGAGATAACTAAAGTCTTGTCTCCATATGTGTGGTAATTGTCTTACAATCCATCATATAAAACTTCTTGAGTATTTTCTTCACATTTTTCAATTGAGAAACGAAGATATGATTCTATCTTTTCTAGCTTCAAGTCCAATACAATAATGTAGAATCTCGAGAGCTATCATGTCAAATAATTGGGTTAGATCTTTATTTTTTGACTCAATCATCCTCACTAAACCTCCAGTGATGAATAGATCATTGACATATACTATAATGATCACTTTCTCCCCCCATTATTTAAGGTAGAGATTATAATTGTATGGAATCTTTTTGAGTCTATGATGCAATAGATGTTCATCAATTTTTATATACCATGCCTTAGAAGCTTGTTTAAGATTGTATTGTTATTTTACAGGTGTACAAAAAATTTCTTCTTTTCTTGATATGATAAAACCTTCTGGTTGATTCATGTAGACTTCTTCCTGAAAATATCCATTAAGGAATTTATTTTTAACATCCATTTGGTGGATTTTCTAGCCAAATTATACAGCTAGCGAAAAAATCATCCTAAAAATTTGTATCTTAGTTTTGTTAGGAAAAGTCTCCTCATATTAAATTCCTTCTTTTGATTATATCCCTTTGTTACCATCCTAGCCTTATGTTTATTAATATTGTTATATGCTTTTTAATTCATTTTAAAGATCCATTTGCATCCAATTGACTTCTTCCCTAGTGGAAGATTTGTAAGTTTCCATGTTTTATTATTCATTAGTGATTTATATTCTTCATCCATTGCATCTTTCCAAGGTTTCAACTATAGGGATTGTGAAACAATGGATGGTTCAGTTGATTCAACAATTTTACTCATTAAGGATGAATTAACCTCATTTTGAGTCATATTGTGATTCCACATACCAATGGTAGGTGTGTTAGGGACACTATCCAATTTTGTATCGCATAGCATACTTGTATACCTCTTAGCTATATGTTTCGTAGTTCATGTGGGTGGTGGCTCTTAACCATCTTCCATGTCAAAATTTTCCTCATCAGATTGATTACCATATTCTATTTTCACAACACAACTAATCTTATCATTATGTGAGCCTATGGAAGGAGCATCTTCTTATTTTTTCTCAAAGATCTCAACATCCTTGCTAGTGTAAACCTTGTTGACCAAATTCCCTTATTCCTACTCAAACTAGTGAGCTAGTACTAAAGAAAATAATTAAATCCAAATATGTGAGGGTTTAAGGTACCTTGAGATGGGATGGAAATGAATATGGGCACAATGAGAGATCCTTCTCTGCAGGGAGCTAAGTGACCTGCAAATCAAGTGAACTCAACAGAAAAAGATTGGATTAGAATATAGATAGGAGGGTTTCATGAAAATGTCAGTCCCAAGAAGTAAAAACTTCCTAGGATGGATTTCAACCCTCATTTTTTATAAAGATAAGAAAAAATCATATATTGATAAATTGGATGTAGTAGGATCTAAACCAAAATAGAAATTGAGATGCTAGATATAAGATAGAAATAGAATATCTGATCTAAATGGATGTAAACTAAATCAAACCCAGGTGAGTTGACAGTGACCTCGGACTGTAGAGGGCTTGGTGATGGTGATCAGGGCAGGATGAGAAGAAAAAAAAGCCTACAAGACCTCCAGAAGCAGGATCTGAAGTTGATCTAGATCTGGAAGTGGATTTTATTTGAAGGCATAACATTACGAAATAGGTTGGGTCTAGATTTGATTTAAAGGATGAAATAAAATTATGAAACAAGATGAAGAGGTAACCGTTGTTAATCTGGTCGATAGTGACCAGGAGGATCTACACTGATCGGAGGCTTAAAAATTTGATCTGGGGTTGCAAAAGGACAGGATGATGGGATATGAATATCTATTAAGTTAGGAACACAAAAAGCAAGAAGATGATAAGATGAATGAAAGAATAGAAAGTAGCATTGAGGTGGGTCAATGGTGACTGGACTGGGTCGATGGAAACTGGGAAAAATCTAGGATTACGTGTATGGAAAATGAAGGATGAGAAGGAAAAATAAGGGGTGAGGCTATGACAGAGCTCCAAGATAGCTGGTAAAGACCTACAAGAGGAATTAAAATCCATAAAATTGATGGCAAATTATGGTAAGATGACAATATGGATTCAAGCAAACATAAGATATACAATATCTCCACAATGATGAAAGAGGTCTTCAGAAGTTCTCCAAGATGAAAGAAGATACTACTGAGAAGAGGAGAAACCTGAAAAAAAACAAGTCAATTCTAGGAGAGAACCAAAATTCCATTCTTTGGAAATGAGGGGGTAAAAGTGTATTTATAGGGTCAACGGCGACTCAGATGAGTCACCGGATACTACAGAGAACCATCCATTTTGACGGTAGAATGTGTAGACATAAAATCATGCACTTTGGGTAATTATCTAGTCTTTATCGCATACTAATATTCATATGATTACTAAGTAAGAAAAGTACTAATTATCCATGTCTTTAGCAACCTTTCTTTGCTTTCTATTTTCACTTTTGCTATCACACTCTTACTTGCTTAGTTTTCCTTTTTATACCTTGGCATTTATCATCCTAGACACTAGCAACCAGCCAGGACGCCAACGTTAGGTGCCCATGACCTCAGTATACTTTGATCACATATGTTGGGTCCTTTCTAAACATTTGTGCATCTTATCTTTTTGGTAGTTTTCCTTTTTGGGGTTAATTGAAAAATACAAGCAAGGGAATCATATAAATATAAAGTTATGTGATCATAATAAAGAACCAAGCACTAAGCATTAACTATCACCACCTAAGGTTGCATCTATAAATCATCTAAGAGCTCCATGGCATCCATCTAACACCATCCAAGGGACGCAAGGGTTGGTTATTCTAGCTTACTTGCTTGCTATCAAATGTGACAAACATAAGAGCCACCTAAGGCACAATTCTGCACGCACACACACACATAGAAATGCATTAGGTCTGAGATGTAGTGCAGTGCTCATTCATAAGATCACCATTGTGAAAGATGAGGATAATATGACCCCTTATTCAACATCTTTATTTTTTAGCAGTTAATGTCTCTTTGAGGGTTTTGTAAGTCAGTATTTCATTACAAGTTTCCAACGACTTCAGTGATCATTATGAAACCTCATAGAGACAAAATATAAATAATATTTAATACCTCAAGACCACTCAGATGAGGTTTCTTTAGAATTTTTGTAGACATATGCACCTTAAAATAGGTCTAGGGCACCCACAGGAGGCCCCATCCTGTTAGCATAATTTAGCATAGGCATATTTATTACATTTTATTGCATTGTCTTTTATTTAATAATGTGCAACATGTGCACTCTAGTCTAGTGACTTGCATTCAATATTGTTATGTTGGATAACATTCAATATTGGTATTAGTAGTAATTACATGTGCATGTGAGATGGGTCTTATCATCTCGCAGTTGGTGTCTGCTAGGGTGTCATGTCTATCCACATGAGGCTGTCTAATATCTATAAATATTACAACTCTTGCATTGTTATGTAATCTGATTTCATGATCAATAATATTTGTGAGGCTTCCGTCCCTCTTTGATCATTGCAATCTTATTCTATTCTATCATTTGGTATCTAAGATATATACCATTATTATCATTTGGTATCAGAGTAGGTTCTATCCAAGTAAGGTTGAAGAGGAGCACTATTGGAAAGGATCCATTGGAGAAGAAGATCTGCATCAAAGGAGAGCCATTGAAGCATCCCGCAGCCTCCATTCCTCCCAAGCATTCATCAACTAAAATTTGACCTATCCACTTATTTGGAAGGTAAAAAAAATTTTATTAGTCATTGACATAGCCAATTGATCTAACATATTGGCGGAATATTTCAGATTTGGAGATCTTTACAAAAAAAAAAAAAAGGAGAGAGATCTTGAAAAAATTTGCAGATCAAAAGAAAAAAAAATATCAGATCTAAAAAAAAAAATCAGATCTGAAAGTGGAGGTGTGAAGAATTCGGGAGCAAAGGTTGAAGCAGTCCCGTCAACAAAATTCCAACAGATAGCTCTTAGAAAAAAGGATGTAAATTTTTCATACAATATCGGATTGATGTGCCATTTTTTTTTTCTGGAAATATAAGGAGGTGCACAACTTTGCAGTTTACATCATCTTCAGATTCGGCCTCTACATATGACGAAAATTCTATACAAGTATGATCATTTTTTTCTGAAAAAAAATCAGATCTAGCTAGTAAATTGGTAAGATCTCAAAAATTAAGATTCCGATTCTTCTAAAATTTTGTGGGTTTCAAGAAAAATATTTTATGATGCTGCTTTCAAAATTTTAGAAAAACCCAGATCACGGTTTGTGAGAAAAGGTGAAAACAATATTCAGATTGTTTGTTTCGATCTTGTGAACAAACAGGTCAGCGGTTCAATTCCCACTCTCTCCATATTTTTTCTTAAATTATTTTTTTGCAAAATTTGGAGAAATTACTAAATTTTGGGAGATTTCTAAATTTAGAAGCTCACCAAACACATTTAGAGCCACCGTTAAATTTAGCAGAAAAACACCTATTGGGGGGTAAAAAAATATTTTTGGCCTAAATTGTGTATTTTGTGATTCTAGACACTTTTTTATAAAGAGGGGAGACACAAAAACTTAATTTTGATGTACTTTGAGAGGATGTTGTACTAATCTTGGTGCATAAAGTGGAAAAAAAAAAGTGCACATTTTTTATTTTATGTTTGATTCTATCACACGAGATCTTTGATCTCATAGAAGTGTTCGGTATATACGGTGCCTCTAGGAAGCGCTTACGGGTGATGCCGTCGCAACTACTACTGCACTTAACGCCTAACACAGCTGCCTAAACGTCTTCTGGGCATCGACCCTATAAAATCGACAGGAAGTAATAAGGACACAATACACACACATTTGAGCCCTCCCATCCGTTTGTGCTTGCATAAACCCCTCTCCGTATTGTCTAAGTACCACGTACTAAATTCTTTCACATGCGTTAACACCTCTTTCCGTACTAACGAGTATATTGAAAGGGTGATCTTCTTCCACGTACTGACGGGTATATCGGAAGGGAGCGTATATAGAAAGGTTTGGTATATCGGCCTGACGGTATATTGAGAGGGAGACCATAAACTTGGAGTGATAAGAGCCTTACCCTTTGTCAGAAATTCAGAGTTTCAGAAATTCAGATTGCAGAAATGGGTGCACAAGCACCAAAGTTCTTCTTTCCAGATTCACAACTGCTTAGAGGAGACAACTATGCTGCATGGAAACTAAAGATCAAGACGTTACTTGAGTTTGAAGACCTATGGACAGTTGTAGATGGACAAACAATAAGATCACTTGATGATGGAAGACAACAAGTTCAATTTGACAGGGCAAATCAAAAGGCCAAGTTGATCATCTTGTTTAGCATAACAGACAATGTAAAACCCCACATTAGAGATGCCACATCGGCCAAGGATGCATGGGATAAGTTGAGCACAGTCTATGAGGCAAAGAACAAGAATGCCATCCTCAACCTACTATCACAACTGCATACTCTCAAGTTCAAGCACAATGAGAAGGTTGAAGTTTTTTTGAGACGAGTTGCTACTTTGAGGGCATCTCTATTGGCATTGGGAAAAGAGATAAGTGATGAAGACCTCATACCAATTGTGTTACGAGCACTTCCTCCTTCCTACAGAATCTTTGTGACAACTATCAATATGAGTGAACACACAGTCACCTTTGAGAAGTTGGTCAATCTACTCCAACAAGAAGAGGCAATGAACAACAAAGATCATGAATTTGAGCCAGCACTATCTTCCAATCATAAAGGAAAGGGGAAATTTTAGTCCAATCACAAGAAATCCCAACAAAATCAAATTCAACAAAGGTACCTAAGTCAACGAGACAACACCAAGAAGTGTCCCATTTGCAATAGAGGGGGACATGACATCAAAGATTGTTGGTACAATTCCTATAAAAAGGGTTCATCAAGCAATTCAAAACCCAATAACCAACAGGGTAACAATAATTCAAATAGAGGGAAGTCCAACAACAACAACAATCAAGGGCAGAAAAATGGTAATTAGCAAATAAAACCCAAACAACAAGGGTACATTGCCGAACATGAGGATGATTCAGATGAAGGACACCACATGTATTATGCTCAATTTGATGAAAAAACCAGGTCCACACAAGATATATTAGGTGATGACTCATCATACAGTGTCAAGGGGATTGGAAACATTTCACTACCTCTTGGAAAGCATGACTACAAAATCACAAATGTATTGTATGTACTTAGGTTGACCAAGAATTTGTTATCAATTAGTCAACTCCTTGATCACAACTTGAAGTTAGATTTTGACAGTAATAATGGAGAAAAAGTGTGCTTGATAAGAGATAAGTCAAGAGGTTCCAAGATTGTAGCAAGAGCCTCCAATGTGGGACGCATGTTCCAACTTGATTTTGTCCACAAGGATGATCAAGCTCTAGTGGCCAAAGACACACAATCTGCAGAACTATGGCATCGCAGATATGGTCAAATCAGTTTTGGCTATCTCCAAACACTTCAAAATGGCAACATGGTGAAAGGATTGCCTACACTCAAGCACAACACTGACAAGTGTCACAATTGCCTAGCTCGAAAGCAACACAGAGTACCCTTCCAGAAGAACACATATAGAGCTAAGGGAAAGCTTGATTTGGTGCACACCGATCTTTACGGGCCCATGCAACCAAGTCATTCTGGATGTCAATACTTCATGCTTTTTTTTTATGACTACTTAAGAAAGATGTGGATATATTTCTAAGAAACAAGAGTCAAGACTTTGAGACATTTCAGAAGTTCAAAGCACTTGTTGAGAATGAAGTTGGTCGCAAGATCAAAACTCTCCACTCAGATCGAGGGGGGGAATTCACAAGCAATGAGTTCAAGACTTACCTGGAAGCTCATGGGATTCGTCGACAAATGCCTCCTACTCACACACCACAGCAAAATGGTATAGTTGAGAGAAGGAATCGTACTATCATGGAAATGGTGCGATGTATGATTGATGACTCAGGATTAACAAAGACATTTTGGGCAGAAGCTACAAGAACTGCAGTCTATTTGTTGAACAGAGTGCCCACAGTAGCTCTTGAAGGAGTGACACCTCAAGAAGCATGGTCAAATCGGAAACCATCAATTGCACACCTAAGAGTATTTGGGTGTAAAGCTAGCATGCACATACCCAAGAAGAATAGGAACAAGTTGGATATGAAAGCTGAGAAACTGATATTCATTGGATACAGTGAAGAAGCACTTGGGTACATATTATGGGATTCGAAAGCAAAGAAAGTATACACAAGTAGGGATGTTGAGTTCTTTGAGAAGAAACAAGCAGATGCTCCACTCAACGACTCAACAAACATGCAGAATACACCTCTTGTGAAGACAGAATTTGATGTTCCCATTGAAGATGACAGTGATGAATTGGATGATGGTGATCCACCACAATCCAATGGAACAGCTAATAAGTTACCTAAATGGTATACTCAATTAATAAGAGATGCAAATTTGGATGAAGCACCGAGCACATCGTCCAATCCTTGACCTAGAACTCGCAGTCAAGCTCGTGAAGAGGTCAATTATGCCCTAATGAGCAGATTTGTTGAAACAGTTGAATCATCTACAGTTCAAGAAGCCCTACAATCAAAAGCTTGGAAAGATGCCATGGATTCAGAGTATCAGTCAGTGATGAAGAACAACACATGGCAACTTGTCGACCTTCCACCAGGGAAGAAACCCATTGGATGCGGATGGATATTCAAGACTAAGTACAAATCAGATGGGACTATTGACAAGTATAAAGCAAGGCTTGTAGCAAAGGGGTATGCACAGCAAGAAGGCATTGATTATGAGGAGACATTTGCTCCCACAGCCAAGATTAAGACAATCAGGATGATCTTTGCTCTAACTGCACAATTTGGTTGGAAAGTCCACCAAATGGATGTGAAAAGTGCCTTTCTTAATGGATATTTGCAAGAAGAAGTCTATATGACTCAGCCAGAGGGTTATGTAATACCAAGAAAAGAGATGATGGTATGCAGACTCATAAAATCTCTATATGGCCTAAAACAGGCACCCCAGGCATGGTACATCAAAATTGATGAGCATCTCATAAGTCATGGATTCGAAAGGAATCCTTATGACCCCAATCTCTACCTCAAAAAGAAAGGGGGGGAGATTGTCATTGTGGCTGTTTATGTCGACGATCTAGTCATTACAGGTAGTTCTGTGAAGATGATCGATGCAACAAAGAAGGATTTTAATCGATCGTTCGACATGACAGATCTCAAGCTCATGCACTATTGTCTTGGGTTGGAAGTATGGAAAAAAAAAGAATCATATCTTTGTGTCACAATTGAAATACACCAAAACAACGCTCGAGAAATTTAGGATGATGGACTGCACTCCTATTGCTACACCTATGGAAGCGAGACTTCAGTTATCTCGTTCCGATCCATCACCACTAGTGAATGCAACTCTCTATCGACAGTTGATCGGGAGTCTCATTTACCTGACATATACTAGACCAGATATCAGCTTTGCAGTCAGCTATTTATCACACTTCATGCCAGAACCAAAAATATGTCATTGGAAAGTAGCAAAGAGAATACTAAGATATCTAAAGGGTACATTTGACCTTGGTCTAGAGTACAAGAAGAATAACAATTTCTTCTTGACAGGATATTCATATTCAGATCATGCAGGAAACATGGATGATAGGAAGTCAACATCAGGCTTCGTCTTCTTTATGGGATTTGGACCAATATCATGGGGAAGCAAGAAACAGAACTTTGTTTCTCGCTCTTCTACAGAAGAAGAGTATCGAGCTGCAGGTGAAGCTGTTTGTGAAGCAATATGGCTATGTCGAATACTGGAAGGAATTGGTCTACCACAATAGAAATATACTCCAGTATATGTTGATAATGAAGGAGTTCTAAATCTTGTTCGCAATCCAATAATTCATGAGAGAACCAAGCATATTGAAGTACAGGTTCATTTCATATGCGAGCATGTCTTGAAGCACAACATACAGCTCCAGTTCTGTCCTACAGCTGAACAGAAGGCAGATGTTTTCACTAAGTCACTTGCACGTGACAAATTCACATTGTTCAGAGAGTTCCTCTCCACTTCATTGGAAACTATGCAAAATTAAGGGGGGAATGTTAGCATAATTTAGCATAGGCATATTTATTGCATTTTATTGCATTGTCTTTTTTTAATAATGTGCAACATGTGCACTCTAGTCTAGTGAATTGCATTCAATATTGTTATGTTGGATAACATTCAATATTGGTATTATTAGTAATTACATGTGCATGTGAGATGGGTCTTATCATCTCATAGTTGGTGTCTGCTAGGGTGTCATGTCTATCCACATGAGGTTGTCTAATATCTATAAATATTACATCTCTTGCATTGTTATGTAATCTGATTTCATGATCAATAATATTTGTGAGGCTTTCGTCCCTCTTTGATCATTGCAATCTTATTCTATTCTATCATTTGGTATCTAAGATATACCATTATTATCACATCCCTCTCCAAGTGCCCCAATCCACGAAGATCGTTAGCTCGCACACCTTTTTGAGGCTCTATCTGACACTTCTCCCTCTCTGTTCATCTAGTCATCACTTCGCCACAGTCCAGTAATGATTATGAAATAGATAATCCATTTCACCTCTTCTTTGCACTTAGGGTTTTAGATATTTAGGCTTAGTTTACTTGGGTTAATTTCAGTATTTAATTTATTATTTATTTACTACTACAATAGAAATTAGATTAGGATTATATTTCCATATTTAGTTTAATATTTTTTGTTAATCCGACCTCTGTGAACATACTTAGGATCTTTATTTTATCACTTCTTACATGTTTCTAAGACCCTCTCATCATGAATATTTCTATTCATGATTTATTACTCCTCCATCTTGAGCTAAGGGCTAAGATCATCACTCTCTTGACTACTACTCAAGTTCCTTCTGACATTCATCCCTACTTAGTCTATAACAAATTCACAGATGCATTTTCTCAGCACATTACTTTTCAAGCTAATCCTACTGCTGATCTTGGTTCTTTTGACAATGATACTCCTTTATACATCATGATGTGCATCCATAATATTAGTGTCAAGAAAGTTATGGTCGATAATGGATCAGAACTTACCTTTTGCACTCTAACCTTTCTTAAGGCTTTAGATTTCTCAAATGCTAATGTCATTCCTTCATCTCTTTCTCTTTGCACATATGATGGTTCCATTCATTCATCCATCGGCCATATTACTTTACCCACTACTATTGGCCCAAAAACCCTTAATACAATTTTCTTTTTCATGGATTTTCTAGTTTCGTATAATTTCTTACTTGGTAGACCATGGCTTCATTCCATGCAAGATGTACCTTCCATAGTACATCGATGTGTCAAATTATTACATGAGGTTATTGAATACAACATTGTTATTGATTGTGAACCATTCAAATATTTCAAACACTATCTCACCATTATGATCCCTACTCCACAATTTGTTATTATTTATGTACCAAAACCTATGGATCCTCTTCCTAACTTAGAATTTATTATTTTCATGTTGGATGTTTTTCCATCCAAGTCACCTCCCCCTCCTGCTACTACAAATGTTATGGTACTTTATCAAGGGTCTATCCACACACCAAACATCATTCGACCTATTGTATCATCTCATGAGAAACCATCGTTAGCACAACCTCCTTTTACATGTACACTTTTCATGAATGATTCTTATTGGGAGCATATTCCATGTTATCCTACTTGTGATGAAACTATTTGCATAGATGATGGGTTAGATCAACTAGGATTTACAGTTAACGAAATCTTTCCTCCACCCTATGATCCTCATCCTTATCATGGATTCATTAACATTACTACTACTTATGGGCTTTGTGTTTTTCATCTCATAGTGTTTTTTGCATGAGCTCCTCGTGTTTCCCCGCTTACACTTGGACACTCTTGGCTTAACTATATTTAGGGCACCTTATATCCTGGTCATATTGACATTTCCTTTCCTATGCCTTTCGATCATGTCTTCATTTGTAATGATTCCTTTCTTGGATATTCATAAAATCTTACATGTTGGTATGCACATGGATGTCCATTACCCCCTTTTACTGATAAATAATACGCAATGGGCACATACAACTTTCACCTTAATGGGTCACTACGTGGTCAACCTGACACTATTTTCTTATCACATATCAGATGTTTTACCTTTCGGTTTTGATCATGAAAATGAAAACCTCCTAGATGACGTTACTTGATCTCTTTTCTCATCACACACTCATGGGGCATCACACATATTTCTCCCACCTCTAACATCAACAAGTGTCTTATTTTCTCATCATTTCACATCTAGTATCTCACAATATACATATCTTAATGCATGCACACATCGTCATTTCCCGATGACACAATCTTGTGCTTCGGTTCACACTCGATTGTTGATAGCATCCTATACACATGAACCTCCCACACAAAACACTACCCATTAAATAATTTCACATGCGACACAACCTACAACAGGCTCAAGATATTTACAACATATTACATACTCCGTGCTTTTACAACATACATCACATAACACATTTCTTTTGCGCACAATTACCTTACCACGCAACATGCTTGGTACACTCACCACATATAATACATAGTGATTTTCATGAAATATCTCCTCTACATTACATATCTCTTCCATATTACATGATACATCCATCTTGCACAACAAACACAAGAATATTACATAATCTACATATCTAGCACTGATACATCTTTTCATTCTACATCACATACTCAGCAAGTCTACAATCAATCCCTTCAAAAAAATGCTTTGCACATTCAACATGTATTTCTTAACATACACATTACACACTAGACATTTCACACACTCATCTCCTTTTATACATCATCTAATATACACATTTATGACTTATCTTTCCCACATCTACGCGTTGCACTCATTATCCTATGACGCACTCTAGTATTACGGTCCATAATCGACTATTAAGGGTCTATATATCAAATGGACTTCACCACACTCTCGGGTTTACTCACACACTCACTCACTCACACGCTTACACCCTACACTTTGCACTTTCATGATCACATATTTTTCATACACACAATTCAAACCATTTCTTGATCATGCACTCTCATTTAGAGTTCATTTTTTATTTCTGAGGGGGAATATAATAATGAACCTCATTTCATGCATACACATCCACTTGGGGGCATGTAGTTCCTATCATTCACACTGCATTCCATTCTGTCTCATCCACATCATATTTCATATCTTGGTTGTATTTACTTTTTCTTACTTCTTCTTTTATATGTACACTTTACTATGCATTCTAAATGGATATCTTGTATGTATTTATCTTTATCATACACACATACATGTTCACTTTCCTTTCTAGTTGTGATTGCATATTATACAGATCCATAAATGTAGCACAGATGCTTGGTGTAGTACCTATTACTAGTAACACAGAGGCTGCTCAGGGAATCCACTTTTTTACACTAAAAGTGTTATTATTTCACAGCACACTATTGTATCAGATTATACACACTTTGACATTCTTTTTTATCTCTCTAACATGTGAATGAGTGCTTCATGTGCAATATTTATTATGTAGGGCTATTTTCTTTCATTGTTGTCTGTTAAATTATTTTTCATTGTATGTCATTGTTTGTGGGCTTTTCCATTTGTCTTATGTGCACACTATTAGCTTGTGGCTTCATCTTCCTTGATTTTCTTATGACATCCTGAGTGTTGTCCCATTTTTACAACCCACTTTTCACATTCTACATTGTCTTCTTACATCTTATCTCACACATTATCTGCACTTGTCTTATACATGTGTGCTTGTCTTTTCTCATACTAACACTTTTCTCCTAACCACTATATTTGTGTGTGCCTTGGTTTCTACCAAGAACATTCCCTTCCCCCATTAGGGCATAGTTTCAACACAAAAGTCAGTCCTCCTTTGGGAAAAATACTCCTTTAGTGATGTTGCATGTACCCCAAACGATGGGGGCATCATTTTGGTGAATCACTCACCCCACATAGCATCATACAATCATAGTTCATCATAGCACAATACACGTACAACATAGTTTTTAGTATCAAAAAGGGCTTGGAATCAAACTTAGGTATTTAGCACATCACAGAAACTAGCACCCATAATAGGATAGTAGCACATGGGCACCCTTGACCCTTCCTGGAAACTTGTGACCAAGGGAAGTTACATAGTATTTGGCAGTTCATCACAGTCTACATAAGTCCACACACCAAATTTTACAGGGCATACATTCCTTAGCATTTCGGTATGCATTTTTTGCATTGGATCGAATTGTTTGAATTTTATAAACCATATGCAGTGATGTTATATATTGCGGGAAGTAGTTAAAGGTTGGAGGATAGCACCATACTTTTCTCCCTACACATCTTCCATATCATTGACGTGAGATCACCTAAAACACTCATAGTTGGAACAACTAGTGTAAGATCACCCAATAAATCGGTCTTCTACAACATCTACAGGATCTTTTCTACACTCTTTCCTCATCACAGTTCAGGTGCACATGTTCCTTTTTCACATTTTTTGTTTTACATAATTATTTACCTACTTTTTATGTATATACATGAGCATTTGACTACTTATTCATTCTTCTCTCTTGCAGGTTAATCCATATGGGAAGTAGTAGTCAACATCATTCAACAACAATATAAAAAAGCATCGACATTAACAACAGGCACATCATGACATCTACATACACATTTCTACCCTAGCGTCATTTTCATCATCAATTTTTGCACTTTTTCCTCCTTATCATCTATGTTTCACACTTTTATCACTCCACGCTTTGTATTATCCTTTAGCATGCTCTTTTCACATCAATATACATGGTTATCAAGTACGCATATCTATCTACTTTATGTTACCGATTTTTCCACTCACCAACATAAAGTGGGGGAAAATGTAGACACAAAATCATGCACTTTGGGTAATTATCTAGTCCTGATTGCATATTACTATTCATATGATTCCTAAGTAAGAAAAGTACTAATTAACCCATGTCTTTGGCCACATTTCTTTTCTTTCTATAGCTACTTTTCGTCTTGCACCCTTACTTTATCATTGTATTCTATTCCAGCACACATTTATTACATTTATGTACATATAGCTTATTTTCTCACTATCAAGTGCAACAAGCACAAGAGCCACCTAGGGCACAATTCTATACACACACACAAACATAGAAATACATTGGGTCTAATATGTAGTGTAGCTCTCACTCATAAGATCACCATTGTGATATTTGATGATAGTGCATCCCCTCATTCTGCATCTTTATTTTTTAGGATTTGATGTCTCTTTGAGGGTTTTGTAGGTCATTATTTCATTGCGATTTTCAAGTGAATTCATAAATCATTGTGTGACCTCATAGTGACCAAAGGTTAATAACATCTAATACCTTGTGACCACTTAGAGGAGGTTTCTTGAGCATTTCCGTAGACATATGCACCCAAAAATAGGTCTAGGGTGCCCGCAGGCACCCCAATCCCTCTCCAGGAGCCCCATTCTAGGAAGATTGTCAACTCGCACACTTTTCTAAGGATTTGTATTAAAATTCTCTATTTTTATTCATATTTTCATCACTTCTAAACAATCCAGGAATAATTGTGAAACATCTAAGTCATTTCACCTCTTCTTTGCACTTAGGGTTTCATATATTTTGGCTTAGTTTGCTTGGGTAAATTTTTATATTTAATTGATTATTTATTTACTACTACAATATAAATTAGGTTAGCTTATATTTCCAAATTTGAATCGGTAATCATGATGAAAGAGATAGAACACGACATGAAGAGGGTAACGATACTAAAAATTGGTGTCTACATTTTCCCCTTTTTTCAAGTGGTTTACGTTGGATAAGCCATGTGACAAAAATGAGAAGAGATGAAGAAGATGAATGATGAGGTGTTCCCCCTCAAACTAGGGATCAACAACATGAAGGGGAATCAATCACGAGTTTTAAAGAGATAGATGAAGAAAAGAAAGGTTAAAAAGGATGAGAAGAAGAAGATGATGAGACATGAAGAAAAAGGATGCCCCAAGCACAGGAAAAGGACTATTGATAAAGATAACAACAAAAGCAAAAATATGGCGGTGATTCTAGAAACACATCAGTAGGGACATAGCATGGCCTATAATGGAGATGAAATTAATGGCCTATGGACCTTGTGAATCAAAAAATATCGATGCAATATGGAGGGAATCCAATCGGGATCCACTCAAATGGATGTGCAAGCCATGGGACCAACGGGTCAAAGGAAGACATAAAAAATTATGCACAAATAAATGTGAGGATGACCAAAAGAATGGTCTTGATAAATTCAGGGGGAAAAGAGCATGCGTTATCCTTCAACACATGAGGAAGAAAAAATATAATTCCAAGTGGGACGAGTATAAAAGAAGGTCACAATGGAATACTTAAGATCAAAATATGGTGCCCCAAGAGGGATCACAAAGATGGCTACAGAGCAGGCTATGAGATATGAGATAAATAGATGAGAAAAAATATGGCAAAAAATCCATGCAAAACAAGGAAAGGTGTGTTATGGGTGACACACCATTCTAAAGGATAAGAAAAATAGATTGGATAAAAATATTAGATGATGGATGAGATAAGATAAGAAAAATATATTGGATGATATACAAGATTGATAAGATGAGATAAAATTGGATGAGATGAGATAAGATGGTGTGAGTGGATTGGATCGGATGTGATAGATAAAATTTGATCTCATGAGGATGACCAAAATATAGGAAGTACAATAGGAAGGAGCACACATAAGATAGATTCTTTGAACTAGAGTGGAGGTAAGAAAGAAAGGGAGCCAATAAAGGAAATTCACTTGCAACACATAGCATGTGTTAACACATAACTAACGATGGTAAGTCATACCAAGGATTGTGAGGGAAATATGGAAGGTGAGCTTATGAACCTAATTTTGACACAAAAAAGTGGTTTAGATGTAATTCGTACGTGGGAATATAGGTTCTTCATAGGTGGTTATTCCTAGAACTATGCCCTAACTATTAGCAATACGGCACAAACTAATCAATGCAGGAAGTTTGCTAATGGATGAAAAAGTTGATCAATGTGGGAAGCTTTCTTATGATGCTTGCTTCTAAATATTATGCTTTTTCTTTTGAATATATAAAAGGCTAATCAATGTGGGAAGCCTTCATTTTCATGGACATGAGATGGTAGCCATCCTTCAAGGGAGTGGTTTACTTTTTGCTTTATGCTTTTAGATTTTTGGATTTTTTAAATTTCAGATGGCACGATATATGATATTTTTCCTTCGAGGGATCCATCTATAATTTTGGATATTTATCTTTATATGAATAGTTGTGTTTCTAGAGAAAAGTCTATTTCTTTTTGTAAGATAGGTTTGAAATGAGCATCCGGGATTTTGAAATTTGATGGAAGAGTTGTGGATAGCTAGGTAGACCACAAGGGATGGGATGTAAGATGTAAAAGTGACACCCATATAATCTTAGTGTGGTTCCAGTATGTAGATAAGAGGGTGCTGGATGTAACGATTATGGAGTTCCTACCTAGAAGGAGGAACTTGTTCATGAGGAATATGTTATAAGCAGAGACATGATGCCCATATTTAAGGTCATAAATAGGAAAGTGACAATAGACCACACAATTCCATATAATTACGATGAAATTTGGAAGAGGATAATGATGGATGGATGACCACTGAGATAAACTAAGTTCACATTAGTAGATATCTTAACAATATAAAGGTAGTAAGTGCAATGTGTTAAGAGGATTTGTTTCGATTTTTACATCAAGATAATCCAAATGATAGGCTCCATATCCATACTTATGTGTGATAATATAAGGTATAATCTAGTTAGGAGAAAACTCTCCACGTTTACTCCTTTCTAGAGAAATGTTAGAGATTAAAAGAGGTTAGAGAGAAATGATACAACGTCATTCATATCCATGGGGTGGTTGGATGGAGAAGGATATGGATCGGTGTGTATGGGAGATGGGGATGAAGAAGGAGATATGAGAGGAATATGAGTGGGGAATGGATACTCCCCCAGTGAGAGATGCTGTGCCTCACATTAGAAAAACTTGGATGTAGATATGGATGAGCTAGTAGATTCCTAAGGATATAGGGTAGGATATGTTAGGAGCAGTGGTGATGACTCTGGGTTTTAATTGGATAGATGATTGAGGATCATGAGGGTGAGAATGATAGGTAGTACGAACAACATTGATAGAAAAGTTAATTTCCTTGGGAGAAAGGTAACATTTGGAGGAGGAATGACAAAGAATGTCTTAGATGAGATGATGAGACTTAGAGACCTTAGTAGGTGAGGATTGGATTAGAGGATTGGAATTGAATGTGGATGAGATGGAAGGAAGAAGGGTGGTCTTCATTGATGAGAAGGTCATCTTCTTCTATGAGATTATGGATGATAGATTAGAAGGGCCTTACAATGTTCAGTATCATGTCTAGGGGTATGATGATAAGTACAAACATCCCATTAGAATTCAACCAGGAAGGTATTTTCCAAACTAGGTCAAAAGACTTGATGGGAGCAAGGGTGATTTTTTATGCTTGGAGTAAGTTCTTGAAATATTTTAGTGTATGAATCTGATGGGGGTTGGTGAAGAATATTTCATAGATGAATCTGATTTTTGAATGGTGGATAAAGGTAAGAAAGGATGGTTTGCTTCGATGAGGCTTCATGGGAACCTTTTATTCTGATTTAAGTTTGGAAGAAGAAGAGAGTGATTGTGACTTGGTGTCAAGTTTGGTGATTGGGGACTTAGATGATTTTGATTCTAATTTAAAAATGGGGATGGTTTTGAAGGGATATTAGATTTAGAAGGAGGATTAAATTTCTTTGATTTGGATTGGTTGATGATGGGGGTCTTGGATGAAGTGAATGGCCCTAATATAGAAGGAGATTCTCCTAAGAGTGATGATGTGACATTAAATTGCTTAGGATGGTTAGTCTTGGGAGGAGGGAACTCAAACTTCTTATGTGGATGTGTGAGGGATTTTTGGATGAGTATGCCAAGGTTCTTAGATTTTGGTTTTGAGGATTTCCTTTGGTAGGAATGATGAGTATTTCAACCAGAGGGTCTATAGAAGTAGAACTAGGTAGATGTAATGGTGTTGTAGATTTGGATATGGATATGTGGAAGGGGTTTTTGGATGATACGCTTGATAAGATCAAAATGGGTTGTAGATTGTGTAGGTTTAGAATCGGTTAGTGTAGGGATGATTAGTTTTATAGATGGGGTATGAATGTCATTTGTGTTTGTCTTAAGTGGGGGTGTTTGTGAAGTAGATGTCTCGAGAGATGGTATGGATGTGGACATAGATTCAGATGTTGATGTGGGTATAGTCATGATTGTAGATGTGGTTGATGGAAATAGGTATAAATGTATGAGTGTGTGATGAATATGTCAAGGTAGGTGTTAGAGTAGTTGTAGGTGAAGGAATAGATGTGATAGGTTGGGATGTAGTAGAGTATGGATGGGGAAGTAGCTGTAATTAAAGTTGGTGTGGATGTGATAGTTGTAGATGTAATTGGTGTAGACACGATAGGTGTGGAAGTAGGTGTGGATATTAATGAATTTGTGGATGAAGGGGTAGGAACTGAAGTGGAGATAGATTCAGTTGATGAAGGAATGATGGGTGTAGGAAAAGGGTCTGAAATAAACATGGGTGCAATGGATGAAGAGGTGATGGGGTTGGATCTTGATGTACGGTATTAATTGTGTGAGCATTAGATGCATAAGATGTGGGGGGTGTAATTTGATTTGATGATGGATGATTGGGGAAGGGTTGTTTAAAGACCTCAAGAGGCTGATTAGGTGGAGCATTAGGATTGTCCACTTGAAGGTCACCTTGATTTATGAATCGTTGGATGAGATATTTGAAGGAACGACACTTCTCAATGACATGACCTTGGATTTGAGGATACTTACAAGAATTCCCATCATGATACCATACATGTTTGGGTTGTGAGCCATCAACATGTCATATGGGAGGAAGTTGAATAAGATGGACCACCATTAACTTATTAAATAACAAATTATAGGATTCCCCAAGAGGGGTATACGATATAGGAGGAGGTGGTCTAGGAGCTCTTTGTGGAGACTCCATGTGAGGAGTGGATGTGGAGGAAGATTTGATCATGATGGCATGTTAGCGGCGTTCGTTCTTATGATTTATCACCATGTATGGAGGACTCAGTGAATTCAGATTTGGGCTGATTGGATCAAAGTTTGATATGGCCTTACTCAAGGTAGTGAAGTTCGAGTTTACGAGCCATAGTAAAAGCCTCTTCTAAGGTTTGAAATGATTATTTTAAGAGTAGAGGATATATGTTTCGCATAAGAACATGAGAAGAGTTCAAAAAGCTCATATTGTGGAAGGGAGAATGATATTTGGTTGATGATGCCACACCATCTATGTGACGAAAATTCTGCAATAGACTCATCATCATATTTTCTAATGGCATAGAGGTGTCTGATAGTGATCTTACGTGCACAATATTGATTGAGAAGTGTTCTAGGAACAATTGCACAAGTTGGGTGAATGAAAAAAATGAATGTTGTGGGATGCCATTGTACCAATCCAATGCAGGGACCGGCTAATGACATGGGAAGGTGTGAAGCATAATATCTTGATCATGGGTGATGAGGTAACATGAATGTATAAAATCACAAAGGTGTTGTTGAGGATCCTCCTTGCTATTGAATTTAGAGAACTTTGGAATTACCAATGAGGAGGATAATGTTTTATAGGACATTTATGGATTGATGGGTTCATTAAAATTTGATCATATGAGAAGGTGGTTTTGGATCCCAAGGTAGCGGCTTCAAGATTATCCATTCTACTCAATAGTGCTTGCATACATGGGATCGCTAGATGGATGGTGGTTGTGATGTTGAAGGATGATATTGTGATGCATAATAGGTGGATGGTTATGTTGTGGATAAGGTTGATATGTTTGATGGATGAGTGTGTTTTTGGAAGTGTTTGATAAGGGGGATGTAATTAAATGGTTGTTATTGAATAGGTTGTGATAAATTGTTGTCATTAAGATGTGGGGATGTGATAAGATTGGTTGGATTGAGTTGGTTGTTGAGAGATAGGGACATTAGATTGAGGTGGTATATGATGATTTGGGATGGAAGTAATACGTGGTTGAGATGCTTGAATAGATTGGTTGGGAAGTATGTAATGAAAGGCATCTTGAGGAGGATATTTGATGGATTTGAGTTGATTCAAATGGGTGGGGTTGTGAAGTGATTACATTGGCATGAAAATGAGAATTAGAAATAAGGGGTAAGGTTGTGTTGTGTTGTTTCAGATGTGGGAAGAAGCAAGTAAGATTCTTGAGATGATTGATAGGGACACAAGTGACCATAGTGGAGAGATGTAGGTGATGGGGATATAAGAAGTGATAGTGGTGTTAATATGAGGCAAGTTGGGTGGAATGGGATCCACTGATTGAGTGGATTGATGGGATTTGGGGATCATGGTGGATTTACAAACTAGATAGTCATAAAGGGTGATAGGATTAGCGTCAAGGAGTTCTTGAAGCTCCAAGCATCCACGAGGGATAGTAGGAGGTCCAAGGGTCTCTAAAGGAGCAACAGATGGAGGCATAGTTGGTCTAGAGGAAATGGACTGAAGAGATAGAAGGATTGGTTTCAAGATGGGATATATTTTGGATGACATGGGACTCATGAAGAGAAACCATAGAAACAAGGGGTTTAGATATTAAAGGTGTGTTGATCATAGGTGTAGAAGAATCAGTGGCAAGTGTTGAAGTTTGTTGGGAAAGATCATCAGAAAAAGGGATGTCATTGGATGAGGTAGATTGTTGCAGTTTTCTTGGTCTGAGAATGAGTGATAACATACATGACACAAAAAAATAAAATTTATATAATTTATTAATAAACAAATCAGGCAATAAATTTTTGATCATCTTGATTATTTAGAATGATGTGAAAAAGAAGAAAATGGGCTCAAAGGGAACCTAGGAAATGAAAAAAAATGGATGGTTTCAGGTAGTTTTGGATATATTCCTCGATATACCTAAAGGTATATGAGGAATGAATTTGTGATAACTACTAGTACAGGGATTCGTATTGGGGCCTACCACCTCTCTTCATGGTCCCACAACGATAAGGGAATCAGGTGCTTTAGCCAATATCGATAGTCAAAAAAATTATAATGCGGCTAGAACACCATGGTGGATTTCCTATTGGGTGATGAAATCCCAATAGTTCCACCTGTGAGGAAATGTTTGAGATGTGTATTTTAATGCATGTGTTTTAAAATGTGTGTGATGAAGTGTATGCAATGAGTTAAAATAGATTTCCAAGCAAGTATGAGGGGTTCTTTTTAGATCCAAAATGAAATGTGTGGATTCGATGAAAGCAATAGACAAGAGATGCAATGAAATGAAAAAAAATGGGGAATAAAAACAATGAATACCTGGATAATGCTTTTCCTTTTTATCTAAATTTTTAAAGAAAGTAAGCAAGAAAAGCAAAAGCCAATCCAAGAAACACAATCCGAACAAGCAAGAAAAGTAAACGCTCTTACTTGCGAGGTTAGTAGAAGATAGATAGAAGAAAATTAGAAATGGAAATAAAATGAAAGACTCACCAAAGAAGGGTGGGTCCCATCAGGCAGTGCCAGAATTTTGACCAAATTCCCTCATTCTTTCTTAGATTAATGAACTAGTACTATAGAAAATAAGTAACTCCAAATATGCGAGGGTTTAAGGTACCTCGAGATGGGATGACGATGAATACGGGCACAAAATGAGAGATCCTTCTCCACAACGAGCTAAGTGACCTGCAAATCAAGGGAAACTCAACAAAAAAATATTGGATTAGTAGATTGATGGGTGGGTTTCCTGACAATGTCGATCCTGAGAAGTGAAAACTTCTTAGGATGGATGTCAACCCTTGTTTTGATAAAGATAAGATAAAATCAAATATTGATAAATTGGATGTAGTGCAGGAATCTGAAGTAAAAAAAAACTGAAATGTTAGATATAAGATAGGAAATGAAGATATGATCTAAATGGATGCAAAGTAAATCAAACCTGGGTGGGTCGATGGTGACCCAAGGCTGCAGAGGGCCAGTCGATGGCGACTAGGGAAGGATGAGAACAAAATGTAGAAAAATAGCAAATACAAGACCTCCTGAAGTTGTATTTGAAGATGATGATGGATCTGGAAGTGGATCTACAGATGAAGGCAAAACATTGCTGAACAGGATGGGTCTGGATTTTATTGAAAGGATGCAATAAAATTATGTAAATTGATGATGAATGCTAAAAATTATAGATCTAGTCGACGGTGACAAGGCTGAGTCTACGGTGACTAGGGGATGGGAAAAATTAAGATCTAGAAGGTTGATAGAAGGACAAGAATGATGGGATCTGAAGATGCTAGGAAGTTGGAAACACAGAGATCTGAAGTAGATGACAGGATGGATGACAGAATAGGAAATTGTAGTAGTGAGTGGGTCAAAGACGACGACAAACAAGGTCGAACGGTGACCATAAAACAGATCTAGGATTGAGGTGTATGGAAAATGAAGGATGAGAAGGACAGAATGAGGGTTGAGGCTATGACAGAGCTCCAAGGTGGCTGATAAAGACCTGCAAGAGGACTGACAAGCTACAAAGCTGATGAAAAATGATGGCAAGATGACAAGAGGGCTTCAAAAAAACACAAAGTGTCCAAGATATCCATAATGGTGAAAGAGGTCTTCAAAAGGTCTCCAAGATGAAAGCAGTTATTGTTGAGAAGATGATAAACCTACAAAAAACAAGTCCAAAGTCTGGAAAAGAAACCCAAAATTCCATCCCTTTGCAAGGAGGAGGTAAAGGTGGATTTATAGGGTCAACAACGACCCAGATGAGTCGTCGGTGACTGTGGAGAGCCGTCCATTTGGGCAGTGGAATGATGTCCTAACTTCAAGACAAAATGAGCCCAAAGAGATCTGATTAAGGTTTTAGGTGATAAGGATGAGCTAGGGTGTCTAGGGAAGATAAACAAGTAGGTGAGAGATGAAAAGATCATTAAATAAAGGCAAAGGGATGATGAAATTGTTAAATGAAAGGTAAAAGAGAATGGTTTAGGGAGGATAAACAAATTAGGTGATGATTAAGATTGATTAATGGAGATTAGGGATAATTAAGGTAAATACAAATAATGGGATGGGTAAGATAGGATTAAAGGTGGGAAATAATAATAAAATGGAATAAATGGGATTTTGGAGGGAAGGGGAAGATTCAAATAGGTGATCATGATGAAAGAGAGTGAACGCGGGGTGAAGAGGGTAGCGATACGAAAAATTGGTGTCTCCAAACCTTTCTAGATTTTGGAACCAAAAGTTTGTAACCAAGTGCCTCATCATTATATGCTAAGAAGATATACTTTTTGATTTCATATCAATTTTAGTTATTTGTTTCTTTGGAATGTGCATAGTAAATTTACATCCAAAAACTCTAAGGTGTGCAATTGATGGATTTTTCCCTGACCATGCTTCCTATGGTGTTGCCCCATCAAGAGTTGCATTGAGAAATTTATTTAATAGATAATTTTTTGTTTTAGCTTCTTATTCCCAATATGTTTTTGTTAAGACCGAATTTTCCATCATGCATTGTACCATTTCCATGATAGTACAATTTCACCTTTTAACAATACCATTCTATTGTGGTGTATGAGTAGGTGTCATTTGACGAAGAATGTCATGTATATCCAAAAATCGTTGAACTTATTGCTCATGTATTATCCCCCTTGATATGAGCGGAGTGTTTTTACATTATGACTAGACTCATTTTAAACAAGGGCTTTGAAATTTTAAAATGTTTCAAAGTCTTGTCTTTGGTGCGAAGACAATATATCCACATTTTTCTAGAGAAATCATCAACAAAAAGAAAGAATTATCAAAACCTTGAATGCTTAATTCACATGGGTCCGTGCGGATTGGTATGCACCATATCAAGTTTTCCTAGAGCCCAAAATGTAGAGGGTTTAAAAGGTGCTTAATGTTTTTTCCCTGCCAAACAATGTTGACACTGATTTGTAGCTTTTTTTAGAGGTGGAAAACCCCTTGTTGACAGGGTTCTTCATAAATTTTAACAAAGTGGAAGTAGAAAAGGAGAAAATCCATGAATCACTAAAACCTTCCAAATAAAGGATATAAGTCATGGTAATGGACGGAACCATGGGACACTGGAAAAATTTACAGATCATTGGGAATCCTCAGAACACCAAAAGGAATTGTAAAATAATAAAAAAAAATTGGTAAAATGAAGACAAAGGCCAAAAACGAAGATGTAGAGTCACTACCACAAGCGGGTTACTATTGGGTATTTCTAGGATTATATACTCATTGTAATTTAACCATGCAATGAAGGAAGATAAAAATCATAGAATGAAGACACAGGCCAAAAACAAAGATGCAGAGTCACTACCAAAAGTGTTGGAATCCCCCGGAAGGAAATTAATATGCACTGAAATTAAAAAATGAAGACATTAAATTTTAAATGGTATTCTTTAATTGAAAAAGATTCCACGTCAAAGTAATTTAACCATGCATTGAAGGAAGCAACAAATCACGTAAGAGAAAAAGGATTGTGCTTTGTGAGGATCATTCACAACCGTTGATGCATGAAAGAAATTGCAGTTATCGATTATTGAGGACATTGAAATGGCTTAAAATTTTTCAAAATGATATCCTGCAGACAAACCATTGAAAATCTTCCCTGACATGAGGAATAAGTGTGCAGATTTATTTTTCCGCGAGGCAGGCTGCAGAAGTATGCAGAGTTGTTTTGTCGTGAGGCAGAAGTATGCAGATTTTGTTTTCCATCAGGAAGAAGTATGAATATTTGTTTTCAAGTGAGGAAGAGGTGTCCAAAGATGGAGAGTGCAAAAAAGAGTCGTCATTGTCCGGCTAAGTGATGACGCCATGAAAATAAAACCGAAAAACACAACAGCTTTTTTCCCGCAGTGAGATGTGTGTGACATTTGTGTGGTATGTTGCGGAAGTTACCAGCCATGTTTTTACGTGAAATAGAGTTGTTTTGGATGCCAAAAATAAAATATCGTGTCTGTTTACGGATATATTTGTGTGTTTGGGAAATTTTTGGTGGTTTTTTTGTATGCGTCTAGTTTCAGTTTCGGTTTGTGTTCGTTGTTCTTGTTCTGATCATTTTAGTCAATGGCATCATATGCTTTCTACATTGTAATATTCGTAATTAATTACTTAGAACATTAGCCGAATGTCTTCCAGTAGTTTTGTTTTTAAAAATTTTTACCGTATTTTGCTTAAAATTCCTATGGTTTTTAGGATTTAACAAGTTTAGTAAAATTAAGTTTTTATTCTTTCAAGGTTTAATGTTTGTAATTATAATAAATTTGACCTTTCAGAATGGACTTTTCTTAGAATGCATGCATCTTTCCTTTTTCGGTTCACGTGTGAAATCACACAAAACAAATTACGACAGATAATCACTTTAAAAAAAAAATTATTGACCATATGTAGTTAGCCTTTGGCATAGAGAGGAAACATGCCATTTTGAATGTATTTTTTCTCAATGTTATAATGCATTGGTTATAGTACCAATGGTTAGTGCGTAGTAGAACTCAAACGCTATTTACATTTTGCATGCATTCCTCTGATATGGATTTCTTTTCATTTTTCTACATTTTTTTTTTTTTAAAATTATTGTTCGTTGTTATAAGATTTTTCAGGTAATCATTTAAATGTGAGCAATTTTGTGTTGTCCTTACTACTACAACATTTGTTTCATTACAAAATTGTGTTTTCCTTTTCAAAATGGCCACATTCAAACTCATGAATATTTTCTCGAAATAATTCATGTTGTCGAGAGTTGTAAGTGGAGGTTGGAGGATTATTTGTACTATATGTATAAAAAAAAATTTAGAGTAAAATGTGTTCCATTTGGTTCATATAAAGAACGGTTGGTCTTGTTGTTTACAAAATATTGGTGAATGGTGTACTTCTCTTTGAAAAAACATTACATAATTTTTATTGTTCAGGTTATACCTTGCTTTGGGCTTTACTGGTACATGTGGGAATGTGCCTTTGCAAATTCAAGAGTCACTGTGTGCTGAGGGGGTTTATTCCTCTATGAGGCCTCCTTGATAGCCCCAAGTTAGGTGATATATTATGTTTCAATAAGATTTTAAAAAGCTGACTATCGAAATAAAGCCTTATCTACCTTTAAATTTTGCCTTTCCCCTCCTCTGCACTTTATTTTTTATGCAGGAGCATCTTCTCACCAACAATTTTTTTTGAGTTTTTATAAAATTGGTCAATTTGGTTGAGTTAATCTAAGTAATGATTGGGGGATGTTAGTAGAGTCCTATTAGCTCCATTCAAATGCCTAAGTTAGTCTTAGTCCTTGAGAAATTTAATCTAGGAGGTTTCCCTCCAAAATGAAATTCAAATTCTTACAAAGGTATTTTAGTGGATTTTACATTGTAAAAGTGCTTTAACTCATTAGGAAAGCATGGAATATGTTTATTAAGGTCATCAATGTCCTAGAAAGTCTAATTAGGGTCATGTTGTTAGACCTAGGGTCATAAAGTCTAGTTAGGGTTAGAAGTCTAAAGCATGCTTAAGGTAAATTAGATGTTTTAAAAGGATAATAAAGCCTCTAAAAAGGATGGAAACTATCTTATAAGGCTATAAAAGCCTCAAATGTAACTAAATGAGGGGGCTCTTGGAGATATTGAGAAGAGAAAATCGAATAGAGGTTGAGAGAAAAAGAGATTTATGAAGGAAAAGTTCAATTTTTGCAAGCATTTCAGTGTGTTTCATATGGTTGTTGTTATTTTATGATTGTAACAGTGATCTAGGGAATATTTTTTCTATTCCTCCTTGAGAGATAAGCCAAGAATGATATGTATAATGTTTTCTTTAAATGGTGTGTACGTCCTTACTCAAGAGAACTTTAGTTTTGCATATTTCCCTTATGTTTTGAAAAATGCATGTTTCTGAGTTGAAGAAATTAGTCAAGTATTTTTTTGATGACTTCTCATATGCGTGTGGTAAGAAGAACTATGAATATATTCAGTGAAGGGTTTAAGGATTTTTGGTATCATCCATAAGAGTAGAAGGTATGACAAGTCTTAACTGATATTGAAGTTGAGTAAACCTTGGACAGTGAAGGTAAATAACTCAGGGTTTATTAGAGTTCTTTGGTGTACTATACAATATCCTTGAAATTAACCCTCTTCTATGATTCTAATTGATGGAATAATATTGAAGATGATATCTTAGAAGTAGTTAGATGGTTGTCCATAAGTCATGATTGGATGTACTAAACTTAGAAACTCTGCCCTATATAGTTTTCACAGTCTATGCATGATTGTCTAAATTGAGAATTAAATACTTATACCTCCATTGATGGAGAATCAGAAATGTACAAAGGTTGCATTAAGATTGGATACCAGGTGAGGACAATTTATTTTAAAGATTTAAATCTAATGCTCTGGTTAAACCCTCCAAAGCGTCTTAAAACCCTGATTTACCAATAAAGGAAGCAAGTAATTGTGTCTAATAAGGATTTGTTTTATTGAATTGATGCTATTGGTAATAAATATTTTCATAAAATGTGGAACATTCCTTGATGAAAAATCTCAGGTCTTGACATTAGATACTCTACCTTTTATAAGCTTTTAAAGCTCTCAAGCTTCTTAGAGTGTGCAAACTAGGGCATGAAAGATGAGGCCCTTAACCATTGATTTGGGAGCTAAAATTTTGTGAGGAGGTATATTTTGAATCATATTAGATTAATATTGAACAAATTTAAATTTCCACCATACAAATTTGGAGAATTTCCTTGACAGTCATGACTAAGATGTGAAACACAGTTTTAAGCCTAGTTTTGGGGGTCAAATTACAAAGGACCTAAGAGTTACACTAAGAATTGGTTCATGAAATTTCTAAGAGATGATAAGGGCCCTAATATATGTACAAAAATCCTCTATAGTGAATAAAATCCTTCCACAAGCTCATATATCAGTGAAATATGTTCTTGACAGGCCTAGTGAATGTCAAAATGGTAAAATTGTAAAATTTGGGTTCTAAATAATTACAAGAAGAGTTGAAGATTCAAAATTGGAGAGCATGTTAAGAGTGGAAATAAGATACCAAATAACCATCTAATGTTATTTATATATCTCAACAATTCATTTTATTATGATTGTCCTGGGTACCTAGTTGAGAACACCTAAAGACAGTGGTAGAGTATCTTGATAACAGTGTTCAACTTATGAATTCTTGATCATTGGATGATTGGTCCTAGATGGAAATAAGTATTTTCAAGAAGGTTTAGAGTAGGGGAATGGCTATGAAGACACAATGTTGAGAATTATCTAGAATTGAAGACTATGCTAAAAGGACTAGTGGAGTAAATACAAGGTATGTGAATGTTATACCTACTTTCAGGACATAGAATCAAGTTGAATGTTTGCATTGGCATTGTATGAAATTTTTTAAGAAAAGTAGGTGTTTTTTGGATACTTTATGCATGGTTCTATTCCTTTAAGGTGTCATTGAATAATTCAAGATAACTTGACAACTAGAAAACAGTCCTAGTGCAAGTTATATACAAGATATTGCCTAAACAGACCAAGAGTGAACTAATGAAGGGGTTCCTTACCATTAGTTTTGTTTGCAATGGTTCATTCCCCATGGGAATTGGTGGTTAATATTTCTTTTTCCTTTCCTATTTTTAACGTAAAGTTTCTTTTTTTTTGCTATTTTTTATATGTTTCTTTTTTTTTTCCCCCGTTTTGAAGCAATGAAAACACACAGTACCATTTGTAGTCCTCCAGTAAGTGTGACTTTCACAAAAATGTACTTGCAATGGGAAGATGCATAACAATTAGTCTGAAAATGATGTCCCTCTTTCTTTATAGAATATTGGCACATCTTTCATTAAAGTGTGCAAGGCTACTACCGAATTCCCTTTCAATCAACAAAACTCCACAACAGCCTCCCTTCCTTTATCACCAGAATAAAAGGAAGCTTTTGATACCATTCTTCATCACTTCATGAAAAATATCAAATGCCTCTACAATTAATAATTTAGGGTACTACAAGTATAGGTAAATCATATATCATAAATATTATCATGTCAACACTCTCTTATGCAATACCTTTAAATAAGTCTCCCCTCTTATTGCTTGCACCAACTGGAGTTGTTACCTTCAACATTTCTACATCTACTATATATGCCTCTTTGCGCATACCAATAAAGGAAATCAAACCTCTACAAGGGTAAGCACTATCATCTTTTCAAGAATCCCTCAAACACATTGAAATATTCTTATAATGAGATGACCTTCATTGGACCCAAGCTTCTTGCCAAAGTTACGTACCGCCTTTGTGAACCTTTCCCCCACTTCAAAACATTTGTTTTGTTAATAGATCCATCATTCTCATTGGATCTATTGGTCAAATGTCTCATGTCAAGGATGCCTCATTATATGTAGGTCATTCATATGGTACAACTTTACAATCTTTTGGAATAGCTTCACTACATTTGCAATGCTAAAGAGAGTCTTCTGAAAACAAGGTTCAGATGTAGCTCAAGTTTCTTATTGCCAACTTTTGTTAAACATTATAGATGCAATTCCCCTCATTGAGGATTGTCAAACACTTCTCACTCGTATAGATGCAAGGATGTTAGAATAAGAAATTATTCCTTTATTTTTTGCTCCACATTTGTTTGTTAAAAGTGAACTTTTAGACTACCATAACATCAGCATGTTAGAATCATGAACCTTCCTTTCATCACCCTTTCTATTACAGAAATTAATAGGCTTTATATCTCAAAGGATCATAAGGGACGAGTAGTTAAAAACAAAAAATTTCTCTATGCAAACACCATAAATTTATGCTTACATATAATTTTTAGGTTGAAGTCAGCCTTATCAATGGTTTCCATAGGCACCATTATCAACATCGTCTACAGTGTTTCTACTTCACCACCTGATCTTGGCACTTTTTGTTGCCATCAATTTTTACAAACAAATAGGCCCTCCTAGGAATGTAAATAACCCTTTACATGTTCCCATATCACTAACCTCCAAAGGCAACCACATGCAACTACCTCCTAAAATGGCATGGGCCTTGATAATCCACAAGTCCTCAGACCTTACATTGGTGAAGGGCATTGTTAATATAGGTGAAATTGAAAGGAAAGGGTTGACATTCATGCCAATATCCAAAGTCACCTCCCTTCAAGACCTTTTAATATCACCTCCTTTTTCTTATGAGAATTACTCTAAGATTTCCATTGCACCTCTACTCAAAAAAGGGAAGGGTGAGGAGACAAGGCTTCCTATTTTCACCATTCCCCATTCTAATATAAATTTGTCTCTTCCTTTTCTCCCCTTTTGTTTATAACTTGTATTTATTTTACCCGTCTCTTTTCCATCCATATCTAATAAATTGTTATCTTCCTCCATATATGAAAGAATAATTTCCATTTTTTTAGCTTATTCTCGTTCTTTACATGAAAAATATTTTTTGGCTTTTAAATATATTATCTTACTACTATATGCTTCACAAACATTTTCTTAGTTCATTTTCTCTATTTCAACTACTTTTCAGCACATACATCTACCTCTCATCTTTCTTCATGCACACTTCCTCCTCTTTCTAATTCTTGTTTGCACCATACAATCCCATCCCTCGACATTACCTTCATCACCCATATTAGCCAATCACCACATTTTTTCCCATACACTTGGCTTCCCCCAAAACTAACTGCCAATCCCATGAACCCACCACAACTTCCCCTACACCTTCACTTCTACTCTCTCTACTTCCCCTTCATATCTCTTTGGCATTTCCATCACACAACCCCAATGCATGATTGCTAGTTAATGAAGAAATTTATATAAATAACTGAATTATGTTTCAATGTGTATCTAATTTTGATTTCTTATTTGCATATTAGAGTATAATATGTTATTAAATTTTAATTTTATCCAAAATCTGGTTAGATTCCTTACTAAAAATGAACTAATTGAACCTCACAACTGCAATCAAGGATTAAGGTCACACCCCTCACCATATCATAATGACATAGTGGTGTCAAGATAGCTAAAACTTACATGACCAAGTCTTATGTGTCAAAACTGTGTTGATATTTTATCCTTGGCTATAAGGGCGTGATTATATTTTTGTTTAAAAATCCAATTGAAACATATTACCCACATTGGAATCTCTTGCAACAATTTTTGAGCTTTGTGACTTATCTCTTTGTGTACATATATTTTACCTATTTACAGTCAAAATAAATCTTAAGATTGTGCTCCAATGGTTGACTGATAGATAACATATTTTTTATTAATTCAAAAGGACATACAGAACATATGTAATTTTACATTTATGTATCCCAAGTGGTAGTGAAATGGAACCAATCTCCTAAACATTGTAAGATGTAATTATCGCCCAAAGAAACAAGGTTTTTCCGTGGGTGTGGTCTCTCAATGTGAAGAAACTAATCTTTATGTCCTGTCCATGTGGTCTATTGCCCAAAATCACCTACATAACAGACATTTTTGTGAAATGGAGTCTCATTGAGTTGTGAAGTGTACAATATTTTTCATCTCATATTCATCGTCTTGTTCAACCACATTTTCTCTTGTTGAGATGGTTTCTTCTTGCCACTTTTCATTTCATTTCATTATGGTTGTTTTTCCTTGTTTTTTATATTGCTTGTTTTTTGAGGACCTTTTTAGATTACTGGTTCTCATTCCTTCTTAACATTGATTATTCCTGTGTGGAAAGTATTATACCAACAATATTTTACTCAGGTCCCTTGAGGAAACAAAAATTGGACATTTTTTATTGGCCTTAGGCCTGTTGTTAATTTACTGTATTTAAGGTTGTTTACAAGACGTCCTTTGTTTCTAGTCGACAGCGACAAGGCTAGATCTACAATGACGGGAGGCTGAAAAGGAAGATCTAGGGTTGTATAAGGACAAGATGATGGGATCTAAATATATGGAAGTTGGGAACATAGAAAATGAAGTAGATGATAGGTATGAATGACAAAATAGACAGTAGCAGTGAGGTGGGTCAAAGGTGACCAGACAGGGTCAACAAAGACCATAAAAAATCTAGGATTAGGTGTATGGAAAATGAAGGATGAGAAGAATAGAATGAGGGTTGAGGCTATGATAGAGCTCTAAGGTGGTTGAAAAATATCTACAAGAGGACTGACAAGCCTTAAAGCTAATGTAAAATGATGGTAATATGACAAGAGGGCTTCAAGAAAACACAATATGTCCAAGATCTCCATAATGATGAAATCGGTCTTCAAAATTTCTCCAAAATGAGAGCAGTTGTTGCTGAGAAGAGGAGAAACCTGCAAAAAACAATCCAAAATTGGAAAAGGCCCAAATTTCCATCCTTTGGAAAGGAGGGATGAAGGTGTATTTATAGGGTCAAAGGCAACCCATATGATTCGTCAATGACCTCAGAGAACCATATATTTCGGGGGTAGAATGATGTCCAACTTGAGGCAAAATGAGGCCAAAGAGATATGATTAGGGTTTCGGGTGATAAGGATGAACTAGAGTGTCAGAAAGATAAAAAGGTGGGTGAGATGTGAAAATCATTAAATAAAGGAAAAGGGATCTAGTGAAATTATTAAATGAAATGTGGTAAGGTACTTAGGGATAATAAAAGAGATGGTTTAGGGAGGATAAACAAATTAGTTGATGATTGGATTGATTAATGGAGATTAGGGATAATTAAAATAGATACAATAATAGGATGGATAAGATAGGATTAAAGGTGGGAAATAATAATAAAATGGAATAAATGGGATTTTGGAGAGAAGGGAAATTTGAATGGGTGATCATGATGAAAGAGAGTGAACGCGGGGTGAAGAGGGTAGCGATACGAAAAATTGGTGTCTCCAAACCTTTCTAGATTTTGGACAAAAGTTGTAACCAAGTGCCTCATCATTATATGCTAAGAAGATATACTTTTTGATTTCATATCAATTTTAGTTATTTGTTCTTTGGAATGTGCATAGTAAATTTACATCCAAAAACTCTAAGGTGTGCAATTGATGGATTTTTCCCTGACCATGCTTCCTATGGTGTTGCCCCATCAAGAGTTGCATTGAGAAATTTATTTAATAGATAATTTTTGTTTTAGCTTCTTATTCCCAATATGTTTTTGTTAAGACCGAATTTCCATCATGCATTGTACCATTTCCATGATAGTACAATTTCACCTTTTAACAATACCATTCTATTGTGGTGTATGAGTAGGTGTCATTGACGAAGAATGTCATGTATATCCAAAAATCGTTGAACTTATTGCTCATGTATTATCCCCCTTGATATGAGCGGAGTGTTTTTACATTATGACTAGACTCATTTTAAACAAGGGCTTTGAAATTTTAAAATGTTTCAAAGTCTTGTCTTTGGTGCGAAGACAATATATCCACATTTTTCTAGAGAAATCATCAACAAAAAGAAAGAATTATCAAAACCTTGAATGCTTAATTCACATGGGTCCGTGCGGATTGGTATGCACCATATCAAGTTTTCCTAGAGCCCAAAATGTAGAGGTTTTAAAAGGTGCTTAATGTTTTTTTCCCTGCCAAACAATGTTGACACTGATTTGTAGCTTTTTTTAGAGGTGGAAAACCCCTTGTTGACAGGGTTCTTCATAAATTTTAACAAAGTGGAAGTAGAAAAGGAGAAAAATCCATGAATCACTAAAACCTTCCAAATAAAGGATCTAAGTCATGGTAATGGACGGAACCATGGGACACTGGAAAAATTTACAGATCATTGGGAATCCTCAGAACACCAAAAGGAATTGTAAAATAATAAAAAAAAATTGGTAAAATGAAGACAAAGGCCAAAAACGAAGATGTAGAGTCACTACCACAAGCGGGTTACTATTGGGTATTTCTAGGATTATATACTCATTGTAATTTAACCATGCAATGAAGGAAGATAAAATCATAGAATGAAGACACAGGCCAAAAACAAAGATGCAGAGTCACTACCAAAAGTGTTGGAATCCCCCGGAAGGAAATTAATATGCACTGAAATTAAAAAATGAAGACATTAAATTTTAAATGGTATTCTTTAATTGAAAAAGATTCCACGTCAAAGTAATTTAACCATGCATTGAAGGAAGCAACAAATCACGTAAGAGAAAAAGGATTGTGCTTTGTGAGGATCATTCACAACCGTTGATGCATGAAAGAAATTGCAGTTATCGATTATTGAGGACATTGAAATGGCTTAAAATTTTTCAAAATGATATCCTGCAGACAAACCATTGAAAATCTTCCCTGACATGAGGAATAAGTGTGCAGATTTATTTTTCCGCGAGGCAGGCTGCAGAAGTATGCAGAGTTGTTTTGTCGTGAGGCAGAAGTATGCAGATTTTGTTTTCCATCAGGAAGAAGTATGAATATTTGTTTTCAAGTGAGGAAGAGGTGTCCAAAGATGGAGAGTGCAAAAAGAGTCGTCATTGTCCGGCTAAGTGATGACGCCATGAAAATAAAACCGAAAAACACAACAGCTTTTTTCCCGCAGTGAGATGTGTGTGACATTTGTGTGGTATGTTGCGGAAGTTACCAGCCATGTTTTTACGTGAAATAGAGTTGTTTGGATGCCAAAATAAAATATCGTGTCTGTTTACGGATATATTTGTGTGTTTGGGAAATTTTTGGTGGTTTTTTTGTATGCGTCTAGTTTCAGTTTCGGTTTGTGTTCGTTGTTCTTGTTCTGATCATTTTAGTCAATGGCATCATATGCTTTCTACATTGTAATATTCGTAATTAATTACTTAGAACATTAGCCGAATGTCTTCCAGTAGTTTTGTTTTTAAAATTTTTTACCGTATTTTGCTTAAAATTCCTATGGTTTTTAGGATTTAACAAGTTTAGTAAAATTAAGTTTTTATCTTTCAAGGTTTAATGTTTGTAATTATAATAAATTTGACCTTTCAGAATGGACTTTTCTTAGAATGCATGCATCTTTCCTTTTTCGGTTCACGTGTGAAATCACACAAAACAAATTACGACAGATAATCACTTTAAAAAAAAAATTATTGACCATATGTAGTTAGCCTTTGGCATAGAGAGGAAACATGCCATTTTGAATGTATTTTTTCTCAATGTTATAATGCATTGGTTATAGTACCAATGGTTAGTGCGTAGTAGAACTCAAACGCTATTTACATTTTGCATGCATTCCTCTGATATGGATTTCTTTTCATTTTTCTACATTTTTTTTTTTTTAAAATTATTGTTCGTTGTTATAAGATTTTTCAGGTAATCATTTAAATGTGAGCAATTTTGTGTTGTCCTTACTACTACAACATTTTGTTTCATTACAAAATTGTGTTTTCCTTTTCAAAATGGCCACATTCAAACTCATGAATATTTTCTCGAAATAATTCATGTTGTCGAGAGTTGTAAGTGGAGGTTGGAGGATTATTTGTACTATATGTATAAAAAAAATTTAGAGTAAAATGTGTTCCATTTGGTTCATATAAAGAACGGTTGGTCTTGTTGTTTACAAAATATTGGTGAATGGTGTACTTCTCTTTGAAAAAACATTACATAATTTTTATTGTTCAGGTTATACCTTGCTTTGGGCTTTACTGGTACATGTGGGAATGTGCCTTTGCAAATTCAAGAGTCACTGTGTGCTGAGGGGGTTTATTCCTCTATGAGGCCTCCTTGATAGCCCCAAGTTAGGTGATATATTATGTTTCAATAAGATTTTAAAAGCTGACTATCGAAATAAAGCCTTATCTACCTTTAAATTTTGCCTTTCCCCTCCTCTGCACTTTATTTTTTATGCAGGAGCATCTTCTCACCAACAATTTTTTTTGAGTTTTTATAAAATTGGTCAATTTGGTTGAGTTAATCTAAGTAATGATTGGGGGATGTTAGTAGAGTCCTATTAGCTCCATTCAAATGCCTAAGTTAGTCTTAGTCCTTGAGAAATTTAATCTAGGAGGTTTCCCTCCAAAATGAAATTCAAATTCTTACAAAGGTATTTTAGTGGATTTTACATTGTAAAAGTGCTTTAACTCATTAGGAAAGCATGGAATATGTTTATTAAGGTCATCAATGTCCTAGAAAGTCTAATTAGGGTCATGTTGTTAGACCTAGGGTCATAAAGTCTAGTTAGGGTTAGAAGTCTAAAGCATGCTTAAGGTAAATTAGATGTTTTAAAAGGATAATAAAGCCTCTAAAAAGGATGGAAACTATCTTATAAGGCTATAAAAGCCTCAAATGTAACTAAATGAGGGGGCTCTTGGAGATATTGAGAAGAGAAAATCGAATAGAGGTTGAGAGAAAAAGAGATTTATGAAGGAAAAGTTCAATTTTTGCAAGCATTTCAGTGTGTTTCATATGGTTGTTGTTATTTTATGATTGTAACAGTGATCTAGGGAATATTTTTTTCTATTCCTCCTTGAGAGATAAGCCAAGAATGATATGTATAATGTTTCTTTAAATGGTGTGTACGTCCTTACTCAAGAGAACTTTAGTTTTGCATATTTCCCTTATGTTTTGAAAAATGCATGTTTCTGAGTTGAAGAAATTAGTCAAGTATTTTTTTGATGACTTCTCATATGCGTGTGGTAAGAAGAACTATGAATATATTCAGTGAAGGGTTTAAGGATTTTTGGTATCATCCATAAGAGTAGAAGGTATGACAAGTCTTAACTGATATTGAAGTTGAGTAAACCTTGGACAGTGAAGGTAAATAACTCAGGGTTTATTAGAGTTCTTTGGTGTACTATACAATATCCTTGAAATTAACCCTCTTCTATGATTCTAATTGATGGAATAATATTGAAGATGATATCTTAGAAGTAGTTAGATGGTTGTCCATAAGTCATGATTGGATGTACTAAACTTAGAAACTCTGCCCTATATAGTTTTCACAGTCTATGCATGATTGTCTAAATTGAGAATTAAATACTTATACCTCCATTGATGGAGAATCAGAAATGTACAAAGGTTGCATTAAGATTGGATACCAGGTGAGGACAATTTATTTTAAAGATTTAAATCTAATGCTCTGGTTAAACCCTCCAAAGCGTCTTAAAACCCTGATTTACCAATAAAGGAAGCAAGTAATTGTGTCTAATAAGGATTTGTTTTATTGAATTGATGCTATTGGTAATAAATATTTTCATAAAATGTGGAACATTCCTTGATGAAAAATCTCAGGTCTTGACATTAGATACTCTACCTTTTATAAGCTTTTAAAGCTCTCAAGCTTCTTAGAGTGTGCAAACTAGGGCATGAAAGATGAGGCCCTTAACCATTGATTTGGGAGCTAAAATTTTGTGAGGAGGTATATTTTGAATCATATTAGATTAATATTGAACAAATTTAAATTTCCACCATACAAATTTGGAGAATTTCCTTGACAGTCATGACTAAGATGTGAAACACAGTTTTAAGCCTAGTTTTGGGGGTCAAATTACAAAGGACCTAAGAGTTACACTAAGAATTGGTTCATGAAATTTCTAAGAGATGATAAGGGCCCTAATATATGTACAAAAATCCTCTATAGTGAATAAAATCCTTCCACAAGCTCATATATCAGTGAAATATGTTCTTGACAGGCCTAGTGAATGTCAAAATGGTAAAATTGTAAAATTTGGGTTCTAAATAATTACAAGAAGAGTTGAAGATTCAAAATTGGAGAGCATGTTAAGAGTGGAAATAAGATACCAAATAACCATCTAATGTTATTTATATATCTCAACAATTCATTTTATTATGATTGTCCTGGGTACCTAGTTGAGAACACCTAAAGACAGTGGTAGAGTATCTTGATAACAGTGTTCAACTTATGAATTCTTGATCATTGGATGATTGGTCCTAGATGGAAATAAGTATTTTCAAGAAGGTTAGAGTAGGGGAATGGCTATGAAGACACAATGTTGAGAATTATCTAGAATTGAAGACTATGCTAAAAGGACTAGTGGAGTAAATACAAGGTATGTGAATGTTATACCTACTTTCAGGACATAGAATCAAGTTGAATGTTTGCATTGGCATTGTATGAAATTTTTTAAGAAAAGTAGGTGTTTTTTGGATACTTTATGCATGGTTCTATTCCTTTAAGGTGTCATTGAATAATTCAAGATAACTTGACAACTAGAAAACAGTCCTAGTGCAAGTTATATACAAGATATTGCCTAAACAGACCAAGAGTGAACTAATGAAGGGGTTCCTTACCATTAGTTTTGTTTGCAATGGTTCATTCCCCATGGGAATTGGTGGTTAATATTTCTTTTTCCTTTCCTATTTTTAACGTAAAGTTTCTTTTTTTTTGCTATTTTTTATATGTTTCTTTTTTTTTTTCCCCCGTTTTGAAGCAATGAAAACACACAGTACCATTTGTAGTCCTCCAGTAAGTGTGACTTTCACAAAATGTACTTGCAATGGGAAGATGCATAACAATTAGTCTGAAAATGATGTCCCTCTTTCTTTATAGAATATTGGCACATCTTTCATTAAAGTGTGCAAGGCTACTACCGAATTCCCTTTCAATCAACAAAACTCCACAACAGCCTCCCTTCCTTTATCACCAGAATAAAAGGAAGCTTTTGATACCATTCTTCATCACTTCATGAAAAATATCAAATGCCTCTACAATTAATAATTTAGGGTACTACAAGTATAGGTAAATCATATATCATAAATATTATCATGTCAACACTCTCTTATGCAATACCTTTAAATAAGTCTCCCCTCTTATTGCTTGCACCAACTGGAGTTGTTACCTTCAACATTTCTACATCTACTATATATGCCTCTTTGCGCATACCAATAAAGGAAATCAAACCTCTACAAGGGTAAGCACTATCATCTTTTCAAGAATCCCTCAAACACATTGAAATATTCTTATAATGAGATGACCTTCATTGGACCCAAGCTTCTTGCCAAAGTTACGTACCGCCTTTGTGAACCTTTCCCCCACTTCAAAACATTTGTTTTTGTTAATAGATCCATCATTCTCATTGGATCTATTGGTCAAATGTCTCATGTCAAGGATGCCTCATTATATGTAGGTCATTCATATGGTACAACTTTACAATCTTTTGGAATAGCTTCACTACATTTGCAATGCTAAAGAGAGTCTTCTGAAAACAAGGTTCAGATGTAGCTCAAGTTTCTTATTGCCAACTTTTGTTAAACATTATAGATGCAATTCCCCTCATTGAGGATTGTCAAACACTTCTCACTCGTATAGATGCAAGGATGTTAGAATAAGAAATTATTCCTTTATTTTTTGCTCCACATTTGTTTGTTAAAAGTGAACTTTTAGACTACCATAACATCAGCATGTTAGAATCATTGAACCTTCCTTTCACCCTTTCTATTACAGAAATTAATAGGCTTTATATCTCAAAGGATCATAAGGACGAGTAGTTAAAACAAAAAATTTCTCTATGCAAACACCATAAATTTATGCTTACATATAATTTTTAGGTTGAAGTCAGCCTTATCAATGGTTCCATAGGCACCATTATCAACATCGTCTACAGTGTTTCTACTTCACCACCTGATCTGGCACTTTTTGTTGCCATCAATTTTTACAAACAAATAGGCCCTCCTAGGAATGTAAATAACCCTTTACATGTTCCCATATCACTAACCTCCAAAGGCAACCACATGCAACTACCTCCTAAAATGGCATGGGCCTTGATAATCCACAAGTCCTCAGACCTTACATTGGTGAAGGGCATTGTTAATATAGGTGAAATTGAAAGGAAAGGGTTGACATTCATGCCAATATCCAAAGTCACCTCCCTTCAAGACCTTTTAATATCACCTCCTTTTTCTTATGAGAATTACTCTAAGATTTCCATTGCACCTCTACTCAAAAAAGGGAAGGGTGAGGAGACAAGGCTTCCTATTTTCACCATTCCCCATTCTAATATAAATTTGTCTCTTCCTTTTCTCCCCTTTTGTTTATAACTTGTATTTATTTTACCCTTCTCTTTTCCATCCATATCTAATAAATTGTTATCTTCCCTCCATATATGAAAGAATAATTTCCATTTTTTTTAGCTTATTCTCTTTCTTTACATGAAAAATATTTTTGGCTTTTAAATATATTATCTTACTACTATATGCTTCACAAACATTTTCTTATTCATTTTCTCTATTTCAACTACTTTTCAGCACATACATCTACCTCTCATCTTTCTTCATGCACACTTCCTCCTCTTTCTAATTCTTGTTTGCACCATACATCCCTCCCTCGACATTACCTTCATCACCCATATTAGCCAATCACCACATTTTTTCCCATACACTTGGCTTCCCCAAAACTAACTGCCAATCCCCATACCCACCACAACTTCCCCTACACCTTCACTTCTACTCTCTCTACTCCCCTTCATATCTCTTTTGGCATTTCCATCACACAACCCCATGCATGATTGCTAGTTAATGAAGAAAATTTATATAATAACTGAATTATGTTCAATGTGTATCTAATTTTGATTTCTTATTTGCATATTATAGTATAATATGTTATTAAATTTTATTTTATCCAAAATCTGGTTAGATTCCTTACTAAAAATGAACTAATTGAACCTCACAACTGCATCAAGGATTAAGGTCAACACCCCTCACCATATCATAATGACATAGTGTGTCAAGATAGCTAAAACTTACATGACCAAGTCTTATGTGTCAAAACTGTGTTGATATTTTATCCTTGGCTATAAGGGCGTGATTATATTTTTTTTAAAAATCCAATTGAAACATATTACCCACATTGGAATCTCTTGCAACAATTTTTGAGCTTTGTGACTTATCTCTTTGTGTACATATATTTTTACCTATTTTACAGTCAAAATAAATCTTAAGATTGTGCTCCAATGGTTGACTGATAGATAACATATTTTTTTATTAATTCAAGGACATACAGAACATATGTAATTTTACATTTATGTATCCCAAGTGGTAGTGAAATGGAACCAATCTCCTAAACATTGTAAGATGTATTATCGCCCAAAGAAACAAGGTTTTCCGTGGGTGTGTCTCTCAATGTGAAGAACTAATATTTATGTCCTGTCATGTGGTAGATTGCACCCAAATCAACATACCATATTACATTTTGTGAAATGGAGTCTTCATTGAATTGTGAAGTGTACAATAATTTTTCATCTTCATATTCATCTTCTTGTTCAACAACATTTTCTTGTTGAGATGGTTTCTTCTTCCACTTTTCATTATTTTTTCCTTGTTTATTGCTTTTTTGACCTTGTTTAGATTAATGGTTATCATTCTTCTTACCAGTTGATTATCCTTTTTGGAAAGTATTATACCAACAATATTTTAACTCATGTCCTTTATGACCAAAAATTGGACATTTTTTATTGGGCCTTAGGGCCTTGTTGATTATTTACTTACTTTAAAGGTTGTTTACAAGACTTCGCTTTGTTTTTCCTTTCTGATTAGATGAAAGTGCATGCTCTTAAAATTTGGTACTTGTGTGAATAGCTTCTTGTTTGTGTAGCATATTCACAAATTATTTATAAGAAGTTATTGTACCAATGATATTCAATGTGATCACAAAAATTCTATATGATGAAGATAGAGCTCTCAAGATGATCGGTACAAAAGAGGTGTCACTTTTTCTTCCAAGGCTTGAAGTGATGCCTAAAAATTTGTGACACATCTTACAAGAGACTCAATATTTTTAGTTTATTGAATTTTTAGATTCAATTCTGACTTTGCAAATGAGGTGTTCATATTCTTCATTTCATACACAATTTTCAGTTTATCTAAAGTTTATTTTATTGTTTTAGCCTCACGAATATGTGGTTGAACTTTATCAGATACACCAAACAATTTATTAATTTTAGTTTTTTATTTTCCATCTCAAATATGTGTTGTTTTGTAGCATCATTTTCATATCTATCCAATTTGTAAATTGTGCTTGAACTTTAGTTTTCCAAGAAACATAATTATTGGTTTGAAGTTGCAATTCCAACGAAAAAATTTAGGTTCCGAATTTGAGGCCATTATAAAAAAAATGCAAAAGAACTTAGAAAGGACAAGTCGAGACACCCCCCCCCGTGGAAAGTAGTACACACACCCCCAAAAAATGAACTTTTATTTAATTTTGGGCTATTTTTTAGCCATTTTATAGTGATTTTGGCACTATTGACAACTTTACAAAAAGTTTTGATCTTTGGAAGAGTTACAAAAAAGAAGGCTCTATCAGCCAATTTTACAAAATGTTTGTCTTGTGGAAAAAATAATATCCCCTTTTTCCTTTAAAAAAAATCATTTTTTGCAAAAAAAAAAATTGAAATTGGTATCTTTGGCCTCTTTTCATTTACAATGCAGAAAGATTGTGATTTATGGGGAAAAAAATTACAAGAAACATAAGAGTAGGAAACAAAATAATATGGGCTTTTATGCTATTTTTTATCTTTACAATATTTCACTTTTTGAAATTTTGTAAAAATAAATGGTGCTCCAAAAGGATGAAACCCATTATAATTTCTAAACAATCTTGACCCCTTGATATCCCAATGCTTAAGCCTTAGAAACACCTCACTAGCGAAGATAGTTGTACATGCCACTTGGCTTTAATATAAGGCAATGTCTTATCTAAAAATATTTGACGGCTTTAAAAAATTTAAAACTAATAATGAATTGAGAGATTTTAATGACGTCCATGAGGCCAAACAACATATAGGGAAATGATGTAAACAGCTGGGATTTGAACCATTGACCTTTTGACAGGGGTCAAATGTTGTAACCAAGCGGCCCGGTCATACTCTTAGGACAAGTTTTAAACAATTCTTTATTAATCCTTTAAAATAGTGTTACACATTTTTTTGAAAATAAAAGCTTTCACTGACCTTGGCACCATGTCATAGAGAAAATTTCCTACGTAGCAATGTGGACTCCAGAGTTCAAGGGTGAATCACATGTAGTTTAGTCATGCAACTAAATAATTTTTACCATACAAACAAAAAAACTCCACCTCGTCTTTCTTGATGTTCTCCTCTTTTATGTGAGAATTCAGCTAAAAAAATTTGGTAGGGCATGAATGGAAGATCCACCACTTGTGAACATTTTTGGATTGCTTGCATTTTTCCTCTCTCTGTCTCAACACTGTTTCAAAAAAAATCCAAGTTTAAACTACCTATCCCACTCTCCTCAATCCAGTTGGGACCAATAATCCACCAAGTAACTCAAACTCAATCAACTCGATTACAAAATGGAAGTGGGAAGCTTATAGAGCTCGGGGTCCGCATAGATTTTTTTTGCTATTTCCTTCAAATTCTTGATTGCTAACCAAATCTTGATATAGTCCCACTAAACTTAGCAGTGTGCTAAATATTGTAACTAAAGAGGCTAAATTTAGCAATAAAACTCCTAATTGCAATAAAAAAATAAAATTGAAGAACCTCTCTTGCACCAACACCTGGTGTAGGAGGAAGTGTCTAGTTGGATCCTCCTTTCCTAATGCGAGATTCAAACTACAAACTGCTTCCATAAAGAAATTAGGGATATGTAGGTGTTACTGCTACTTTTGCTACAATGTTTGCACATCTATTATTGATGATTCATGAGGATGTGGAGATAGGGATAGGGGATGTGAACTGGTAGGGGCTTCTTTGACTCCTTACCTAGACTTCTACAAGACTCTCCTAAATCTTCTGTAAAATTCCTACACCTCTCACAATGTTAGAGCAAGAATGTAATTACAAAAACAAGATAATATCAAAATACAAGAATTACAAACACAAGAAAGGGTTGTAATGTATATAGGCATTGAACAACTTCTTTCCAAACCACATAAAGTAGATATAATCTCATAAAGTTGATACATCTACAAAAATTGCATATTGTCCCTAACTACTCTCTATTTCTCCTACCGGATTACATTTAGGAAAAAATAAACTAAGAATAGAACATCATCTCACAATCACAAGGATTGAATACTATTACCTAGTTAATTAAGAGACAATTAAAATACATTACTTTAATTATTACAATAATAAATTAACTCAATAGTGAATTAAAGTAGGTTTATTCGTGACATGAAATGTTGAAATGTATAAAGATATTCATGATTTTGTATCAAAGGAAAACAATGGGAATCTAACTTGTCATGTTTGAAGGGAACAATAAAATATATTGGGCAATATCACATCCAATTTTGCATTTTAAAACATTTCTTATAATATTTTTCTTGCACTATTGACTATTCTTCTCACATTACCAACAATAGTTGTAATTGATTAGTACTTGTAGACACAAATTTTTGGGTACGCTTGTCCCTCATTCCATGTTCTCTCCCCTTCATCATCATAGCACACATTCATACCTTTAATCCCATTTAAATTTCTATTTCCCTGCTACATCCTATTTTCCTCTAATCCCCATTTTCCATATTCTAATCCCATCTTAATACTATCATTATTTATTTTCCCTAATCCCTCTCTAATTCTACTTGATTACCCTTAAAACCTATCCATTTTCCTAATCTTACCCATAAATTACCCCCATTTATTTTCCCTAGGATTCCATCTACCCTCATTTAATGGCCTCTTATCCTCCCACCACCTTTTATTCTCCTTATGCAACCTTGACCCACCAAAATGGCTAAACCCCTCATTTTAGCCTCTGTAAATCCCCATTTATCGAGATAAACATCACCTCTACAACCCAAGTGGATGATCTTCCACATTCTTTGGTGACCCATTCGGGTTACCTTCGACCTATAAATATGTCTCTACCCTCCTCTCCTAAGGATGAAATTTTCAAGTGTTTTGTTATCTCTTGATCCGGGTCTTCTTTCTCCTCTTCCTGTGATCAACAATCTTCAACTTGAAGCTGGCTTATAATCTTTTCATGTTATCCATGGAGAGTTGAAGATGTAGAGGTTACTTGGAATCCTTCATTTTTTCATCACCTATTTCTTTCATGTCTATTGGGTTCTTTAGAGCTTTATTGTTGCATTTGTCATCACATATCCTTCTTTACAACTCATTTCAAATCCATTTAAGCCCATTAGACACTAGATCCACATCTAGTCATCATCGAACCTACCTAGTCACCATCAACCCGGTTTATATTACCCCTATTTTTTTTCTCCATCATCATCTATCATCTGTCCTACAACTCCCTCGTTATTCAAGGCCCTATGTTTCTTCCGTCCACCTACCTGACAACCCACATCCTACTTTTTGGCCTCGGTCACCGTCGACTAGCCTATATCTTCCCTTGGTCACCATCGAACCTGTTTGCATTTACCATACCTATCTATTTTTCTAGAACCTTTTATGTTCCTTATTCTCTTGCAAAAGATCTAGACATCCTCATCGCTTCAACATCAGTTCCAGATTTGTTTTTTACACATCTTTGGTGTAATCTATTGTAGGCTCTGTCAAATGTACCAGTAAGTCTCAGGTCACCATTAACCCAACCAAGTTTGACTTTATTTATTATCATCTACAGTATCAGATATTATTGTTATCATCTCTAGCATATCTCAAATCTTTGTTTTACTTTTTCAGTTGCATCTTATTTATTCAATATCATTTATCAATGTGGGTTAACATCTAGCCTTAGGAATTTTTCACTTCTCGAGACTGACCTAGTCAGGTAACCCACCATCTTATCTACTAATCATTTTATTTTTTTATCTTCTCTTTGTTGTGCAGGTTTATCAAGCTCTCCGTAAAGAGGCTCTTTTAAGCCTGTATCTCCATCATCATCATCATTATCGCATATCAGGAGGTAGCCTTAAAGGCTCTTATATTTTCTGAGTTTCTTTATTTCTTATATCCTTTCCATTAACTTGTAACGGGAGTGGTAAATATCATTAAGCATTTTGGCATGTCCGGTGAGACCCGCCCTTCTTCCTTGGTGAGTCATTTCTTTATTTCCATTTTTCACATTCCTTTATATTTCTCCCTTCCAACTAATTATGCACATAAAAGCTGGTCTTCTTGCATTCTTTGCGGATCTTTCTTGCTTGGACGAACAACACGTGTTTAAAATTTAAAAACAAAAAAATGAAGATAGTGTTATCTGATTATTCCTCATTTTTTCCTTATTTTCTCTCTTTTCATTTCTCTCCCTCCTTTTTTTGTGTGACCTCATCGAATTTCACATTTTGTTTTGGGACTTAAAAATAACACCTTCATTTTTGGTTTCTCACATAATCTAACTAAGAAGTAATATTTTGCATTCACACTTATTTCACACACAACCAAACTCACAAATAAATTAACACACCCAAAACATCTCCTACCAGGTGGAATTTTTGGTATTTCATCACCCAATAACAAATCAGCCACAGTGTTCTTGCCACGTTATAAATGTTTTGACTATTTATATATCAGTTAAGTTCCTGACACCCTTATCTTTGTAGTGTGTTAAGTGTGGGGGTACACCCCAATACCAAGCCATGTACCGATAGTCATCATATATTTTTTTCTCACATACCTTTTGGTATATCGAGCATGCCAACCTAAACAAACCTAAAACCATCCTTAGACTGTCTATTTCTTAGGTTCCCTTTGAGCCTTTATTTTTTATTCATGATTTTCTAAATAAACAAGATAATTAAAATTTTGTTTGACTTTCTTGTCATATTAATAACTAGCATAAGATCTTGTTGTTTGTTTCATGCTCATTCTCACTCGTTCTCAAAAAAAAAAATGGAACACACAACTTCATCTAGCAACATCTACATCTCCAACAATCTTTCTCAACGAACATTCACTCTTTCCAGTGTTTCTTCCACTCTTTTGATCACTTCCTCTTCATTTCCCCAACCTATCATTTTTATGATCCCTTCTAACGAGTCACCTATAGGTCAAAAAAATCCCCATGTTGGAATCAATCCTTTCATATACCATCATTCTATCTCCTATAGACCGGATACAACCCCATTTTTTATTTCCTTAGAGACCTTTGGGCCTCCCATTATCCCTTACGGATGCTTAGAGTTTTAGGAATGCCTTGACACTAATATCGTTTCTCTTCACAAATATATTATCCTTAAATCCACTAATCTTCCCATCGATGGATGTCCCTTTCAATAGTTGTATACTTATCACTCTCAAACCATATCCAGCCAAGTACTCACTTCTCAACTTCTTGTAGTAGATCCATGAATGAGATTTATTTATCCCAACATGAACATGGCTCTCATGAGTCTTCTATCATGATCCCCAAAACTCATCAATCCACTCAATTGGTGGTTCTTATTCCACCTAATCTACCTCACATTAACACCATCCCTACATCTTGTCTACATCCCATCCTCATCTAATGTTGTCATTAATGCCCCCATTCAAAATCTTCAAAAATCTAACTTACTCCCTCCACCACCCAAAGAACACATTCAAAGCTCGGTACCTATCTTCACATCCCAAGTCCATGTCAATGTTATTACCTCACAACCCCACCCTTTGGATTCAATCCAAACCAATCAATATACACTAGGAAGTACCTTCCAACACATGTTTCCTAATAACCTCATCCAACATATCCCTAATTTAATCCCCCTATCATCCAACAATAGTTTCCTCAATTACACCCACTCATCTACATCCCTTGCCAACATCCTAGCTCCCAACCTATTCAATAATAACCTCTCAATTATATTCCTCCTTATCAACCACCCCCAAAAACTCCTACTTATTCACAACGATATCAATCTTATCCACAACCCAACCCATCCACTTCTTAAAATCCACAACCTCATCCATCTTCTGATCCACATACCTCCAATGACCCCATGCAAGCTTTCCTAAGTAGGTTAGTGAACTCGGAAGCAACCACCTTGGGGCCTAAAAGATCATTCACTTATTAACAAAATTGAAATGAGCCCATCAATCCATTTGTCCCCTTCAAATCATATCCTCCCCATTAGGAACTAAAACATTTATGATATTCAACTGTAAGGAAAACCATCAACAACACCTTTGTACCTTTAGGTATGCATGTTATCTCATCTCCCACTATCAAGATCTCATGCTTCGTAATTTTCCCATGTCATTAGTCGAGCTCGCTTTGGACTGGTATAATGGAATTCCTCAGTGTTCTCTCTTCTCTTTCATCCAACTTACGAAGCTCTTCTTAAAACACTTCTTCATTAATATCGCACACAATATCATCATTACCGACCTCTATACCATCAAATTTTTTTATGATGAATCAATCACATATTTTGTCACTAGGTGACATGGTATCATTAATCAATTTTTCTTTTCTCTTCCCCAAACCAAGATCATCAAACTCTTCTCTTGATCATTTGTAAAAACATATATAATCTACTCTTCGAATCTAGTATTTTCATAGCTTTGAGGAAGCCTTCACCATGTCTTACAAACTCGAACTACAAACCCTTGAGCAAGGTTAGGTAAAAGTATGATCCAATAAGCCCAAATATGAATTCACCAAATCATCCTTTCCTCATAATGATAAATCCAATATTTAGAAAGTTTCATTATTGTTAAAACCTCTTCCACACCAAAATCTCATGTTGAACCTTTGAAGAGAACTCCTACGCCAAATCCTAACTATACTCCCCTAAGAGAATCTTATAGTTCCATCTTCGAAAATATTATGGCTACAAACCTTATTTAATTTCCCCCTATCTAACCGGTTTATTATTCACATCCTGCACCCACATGGTATCATAAATACCACTATTTAAAACATCATCAATTATTTGGCCATGATATTAAAATGTTTCATACCTTCAAGGACCTATTACAATGGTTTATCGATCGAGGGGACATTCACCTAAACAATTCTAATGCACCTCTTGACCAACCACTAGATGTCTTCAAACAAACTTTTCATAATCATCCACTAAATAACCAAACTACTCCTACATCCCAAGCACTTGATGCCCACACAATCAATATTTTGAATCAAGAGTCCACACCACCACCTTCATCCACATCTATTGTATCCACATCTACCACATCCACATCTATTACTCCCATACCTATTGTACCCCCATCAATTATATCCCCATCTATTGAATCCATATCTACTACTTTCACATCTATTACACATATACCTAGCATTCTCATCCACACTTCCACATCTATCGCAACATCCACTCCTACTTCGGTAGCCATATATGCATCTACCATACCCACATTTATCATGTCTACCTCTATCTAAAAAACTCCATATGTATCCATACATATACCTATATCCACATCCAAATCTATGCCATCTCTCATCTCTACCAAAAGGATGTCTCCTATAAAATCTAGTGCAAGTAGTGTCCCTATCCCATCCTAACATCTCCATCTATCACATAATCCACAGTCTCTTTGCATGCCATCAATCGTGTTATCCTAAAACCAAATTCATCCCCAATCCTTACGTCTATAATGCCATATATATCCACATCATCTACACCTACCTCCAAATATAACTCCATCTATTAAATCATTGTGATCCCCACCTAGGGTAAAACCTCACAAAAAAAACATAAGAATCTTATTGTTCCCATCCAAAAATCCCTAACTCACCTACATAAGAAATTGTAGCTTCCTGCCTTGATTCCCCATCAATCCAAGCCATCCAACATCCAAACATCTATCTTAGGGATTCCATCTTCTATTTTGGGACCGTTCCCTTTATCTAAGACAACCATCACTACCTACTATCAATCCAAATCATATATCCCTCCTCCTAAATCTACATCTAAATCATCTATCCCTTCTTCCAAATCTTGATTAAAATCATCCATCCCTCCTCCTGAGTCTGAATCAAAAGCATCAAAATGAAAATATAAATCTAAGGCCCTTACAAGGCCTCACAAGAGTAAGTTACCTCTCTTTCCTTTATCATCCTTCCCCAAAAAAAATCCACCAAAATTCCATAATACTTAATCTTCACAAACCCCTGTTGGATCTTTTACTGAAATCCTTTAATGTCACACCCAAACATCAATAATCACTCTTCCCCCTATGAATCCCTTTTACCCACATGGGCCGAAACCCATGTGGTTTGATTTCAACACCATATGTTCCTACCATCATGTCCCTGGATATGACATAGAGCACTATAGGGCCCTCTGAACCCTCATCTACAATATCATAAAATAATATGATCTTCTCATCGAATAATACCACCCTTTTCCATCTGTCATCCCATCCACATATAAGCACAATCCTCCAATCAATTCTATAATCTCTAAAACCTCCAAATATACTTCCATAACTGTGTCTTTTGTCACCATCCCACTGCCAAATTCTACCTCTCCTAAGGATGGTTCTCTTTATATAGATTTTATTCATAATAGCACTCATTCTTTCCCTCACGAGTCCCAACCATATACCCAATCTAAACCAAAAATTTTCATCATTTTTCCTTCCAATGAGCCCACTCCATCCCCTTCTTCATCTAAGGCCAAGGTGTCCATCATAGCCACACCGTAAACCAAAAATCTTTCCACCATTGAATAAATCGTTGTAAACCACCTACATTATACTCTCATTAAGATGTCTCTCTATAGCTCATCCAAAACTCCCCTAGCCATCAACAGGCTCTCATCAAATCCTTACAGCTTATCCCAGTCTCATCCAATGAGTCCCTACTTATTTTCATGCTTTTTAGAGCTCTTGTGGCTTCTGCCGCCATCACCTTTGATGATTCTAAGATTCCCAACATCCTACCTGAAGACCACGATCTCCCCCTTTTCATCATTTTTCACATCAATAACACCTTCATCTGATGATCTATGATTATCAACGGTTCCAACATCAATATCATCCCATCTCATACTTTTGACCAACTTAAGCTTCCCAAAACCATTTTCACCCAATCACCTATGGTCTTCTGATCCTTCAATGACATTGTTTCCTATTCCTTAGGAACAATTATCTTCCCTATCCGTTTTGGTGAAAAAATCCTCTATGAAATCTTCTACATTATCGAGGGGAAATTTCAATATAACATATTTCTTAGATGCCCATGGATTCATGCCATGGGTTGTGTCCCATCTACTCTTCATCATTGTACTAAGTATGAGCATGAGGAGAAAATTCATACACTCCCTGCTAACCTTCCTCCATTCAAGGATGTCATATGACCCATTGGCCAAATGACATGCTCATCCCTAAGAAAGACTCATCCTCTGAAGCATCCACTAGTTCTTCCGTACCTGTGTCCAAATTACCTAATGAAGAAATCCTTGATAATGTGATGTAGCATATCTCTTTAGGGGAGTATCAACTCCTCACCCTCAATTATCTTCCCTCACTCAATTGACTTGGTAGACCTGACAAATCTCATATGTATCAACCTAGCATCAGGGATATCATTTCATTTGATCTACTTTATCTAAAAACTAATCTTTTTTATGGTGGCATCGATTGCCCTTCTTCTCACACTGATGATCAACCTCATACCAATCCATACACCAACGGATTTGACTTCCTCTATAAAAAATCCTTCAACTATACATATCTCTACCCTTATACTTGGAATGTATTTGGTCTTGGGTGTTATGAACAAGGAATGCATGATCTTGTCTTCGACCAATCCCAAAAACCCCATGAGAAGTTTGGGTTGGGATTCAAAGAACACCCCACCACTTCTTCTTTGCATGCTTCTTTAACTCCTGCATCAACATCAAACCACCATCTCCTTCCACATCTAACCACCCCATGGACATGGATGACACCATGTTCCTTCCTCTTGACTTATTTTTTAATCTCCACAATCACTCTAGGATAGGTCACCAATCAGGTTGGGGGTAAAACTAGGTCCCTTCATCTCAATTTCCCTGAGATGATAGAGGAGAATTTTGCTACCATCGACATTCTCCAATGTAGCGATGATGAATCCATTATTTCTTACATAGGGGAAGAATATTCTCATCTTCATAAGGCCTTACCACCAAACCCATCCATCCTTCTCAATGAATCCACCGTTGACATCAATGGAGAGACTTTGCATGAGCCCCTCATCCTCAAAGTTAGCCAATATTTTCATCCAAAAGAGGTCAAGGCCTTCACCTCTTTCCTATCTATGCATAGCTAGGCCTTCACATGGTCGTATGCTAACATTATAGACCTCGATCCTAACATCGTTGTCATTCCCAACTCTACTCTTGTTAAGAAAAATCTATGTCGCATCCACCCTCACGTAGCTCCTCTCGTCATAGAAGAATTACAATGTCTTCTCTCCTCCAATTTCATCATACCCACTGATTATCCACAATGGGTTTGTAATATCATACTTGTTGTTAAAGCCTCTGGAAATCTTTGCATCTATACCAAAATTTGATATTTAAATATTTTTTTCCCTAAAGACAAATTTCCTCTTCCTAACATTGATCAGTTCATTGACCTCACCACCATCCATGAGATGCTCTCTCTTATGAATGGTTTTTTTGGACACAATAAAATCCTTGTCACACCAAAATACCAATATAATACTCTTTCATCACCCTTTAGGGAACCATCTGTTATCGTCTCATGCGTGTGTAATGATATTTCCCCACTTCCTATTTCAGATTAGTGAAAACCAAATGATAAATCAAGGAACCTCAAAGTATGGGAGGGTTTAGGGAACCTCCTGATGTGGATAGTTATAAAATGGTATGGGTGCACAATAAATGATCGTCCTCACTATGAATCTTCAACCTACAAAAAAATGAAAACTCAAACACAGAAAATGATTAGTAAGATATATGGTGGGTTGTCTGAAAAATCCAGTTCTGGGAAGAAAAATCTTCCTAGAAAGGATGTTAGCCCATGTGATAATAACAAAAGGATAATCATTAATAAATAGAGATATAGTGGTAACATAAATATAGAACAATGATCTGATAAACGAAGATGAACTGAAATGTTAAGTGATAATATGAATACTAAAAAACATGTAAAAACCAAAGTGGTTCGGCGGTGACCTAAAAGAAGACAGTATGGTTAATAGCGTCCAGAGCAGAACTGATCCAAGATGTTAGAATGTTGAGATCCCTACAGCAGATCCTTAACAAGGAGAAACAGAAATAATGCAAGGAAATTGGATGACTAGGGGAATCACAAGGACATTAGGATGATATTAGTGGAATAAGAATGCTAGAATTTTGATATGATTTCTATCTTTTTCAAAAGAGGGGGGAAGGCTGTTATTTATAGCTTAAGGGTGATATTAATTTAGGGTTTTGGGTAATCAAGATGTATAAAATTAAACCTGATTAGTTGAGTGGGGGACATGATTTGAATATTATATTCATGACTGGATTGAATATGGATTAAATTTGAATATTAAATTCAGAATTGGATAGCATATGGGTTAAATGTAAATATTAAATTCATTAGTGGATTGAATATGCATTATTTTTCAATATTAGATTCATTAGTGGATTGAATATGGATTCATTTTTAATATTAAATTCATAAATGGATTTTTCATGGATTATTTTTGAATTTTAAATTCATAGGTGGAATGACATGGATTAGATTTAAATATTAAATTTACAAGTGGAGTGACATGGATTAGATTTAAATATTAAATTTACAAGTGGAGTAACATATATTAGATTTGAATATTAAATTTACAAGTGAATTGACATGGAGCATATTAGCATGTAATGAGGATTAAGTATTTAAAAGGAATAAATTAATCAATTAACATTGACTAATTTGATGTGTATTTTTGGTGGGAAATGGAATTAATTAAATTTAGGAGGGAAAAGGAATTTGAAAGGGAATGCATGTTGAAAGAGAAAAAACATGAGAAGAAGGGGAGGAATGATACCAAAAATTGGTGTCTACATTTTCCCCTTTTTGATGAGTGGTCTATGTCGGCAATCTGCAAGACAAAAATGAGAAAGTAATGAAAATGTGGCTAGTTGGGTGTTCCCCCTCAAACTTGGGATTGACAAAATAAAGGAAGTCAATCTTGAATTTGAAAGAGATAGATGAATAAGGATGAAAAAATAATATGAAGGGATAAGATTTCCCAGACTAGGATAAATGATAAAATGAAAAATGGCAGTGATTATGATATCACTTTGGTAGGGAACAAAGTAAGGTCTCAATGGAGATAACAACAATGTCCTATGGACCTATGAGTGGTCAAAAATGGCTACAATATGGATGTGCAAGCCATGAGACCAATGAGTCAAAGGTGGACATCAAAGATATGCACAAACAAATGCAAATGGATGTCTAGATAAGGGTCTGACAAGGTCCAGGGGAAAAGAGGATGAGATATCCTTCATACATGAGGAATTGAGAAAAATTTTGTCTGAGTACTATGAAAGTAGTGTACTTTTAAAGAAATTATATGAAATGGGAGAATATTCCCCAAAAAAGGGGCTTTATGGTTTTGAAGAGATATTTCGTAAGGAAGGTGTTCCTTCAATAAGAAATTATTAGAGAAAGAAAAGAGAAATCATTATTTTTTATCATGTGAATGGAGGAAGAATTGAATCTACTTCTTCTAAGTAAAATTAGAGAAGATGTTTGTTAGGGAGAATAGAAACTGATAGGTGATGACCATTATGGTGTCCTCCAATACAAAAATCCCATGGGAAGATGTGATTAGGGATAGATGTGATGATGCCCCCTCAAGAGGGATGACAATAATGGAAGAGATGATAGAACTCTCGAAAAGAGGAGAGGTCAATATCATGGAGAGGAGGATGATAATGGGGTGTAAGAGAATGGAGAATTTTTGGTCTACAAATGGGGAGATATTTTTATCAACCTCAAATGTTAAGTGTGAAGATGTGTTGAAGGACGTAACTATGTGCAATGAAAAGTCTGTAAAAAGCTTTTGAAAAGGGGGTAAGAACTCAAAAGAAAATCCCAAAAGCTTTAGAATAAACAACTCAAATGACCATTAGATTAGAGATAAGAAAGAGCTACCTATTTTCATGCATATTATAAAGTTTGAAACAAACAATCAAGCTCTAAACATGACTATATTAGTTCGTTGCTCCGTGAAAGATATCTACCAGTAAACCTATTAAAGCTTTAGCAATCAATTTTTTGTTTATTGATGTTTCAAAATCTTAAGAATGGAAGCTCACCATTAATGGCTTCTCCCATTTACCTAAATATTTGAAATGATTAGTAAATAACAAGTAAATAGCTCAAATAAACTATAAAATGACTCTAAAAGACCTAAGCATGACCTAAATCAGAAATGAGAGAGAGAGAGAGATATATATTTATTAATAAAAGGAGGGAGGGGTATCCATCTATTTATATTTTTTGGATTTGATAAAAGGATGTTTTAGATGCATGTGGAACTAAAAAGGAGTCAAAAATTTGATTTTTAGAAAAACATATTTGGAGGTGTGAACAGTATTTTAGGAAGCTAAGTGGATATTCAGAAAGGAAAGATATTTGTTTAGAAAGTCAAATCCTTCCTAGAAATTCAATAAGAGGGTTAATTAACCTAAAAAGGTTAATTAAAGGAAAACAAGCTTATAGAAGTTAGTTAGAGAGGGATTAGTAGGTTTAGGGGGTTAAGAAGAGGTTAGAAAGGGTATTTTACTAACGTAGTGTAGTAAATTTACACGAGACTTAGATAGTTAGTATGATCTCAGTAATAAGATCATGTAGCCCAAATTATCGGTGTCTACATTTTCCCCTCATTGAGGTGATTTATACGATGTCACTTCAAAGAAAGTAGACAAGCATAAACAAGTATAAATTTTTGAAGGGGTAGAAGAAAAATTAGTAGGAAGAAGGATGCACCCTCAAGTGTCAATGGGGTGATGGAAGAACTCAGTTGATGATTGAAAAGAGAACAGAAGAAAGAATAGTGCAAAGAAAGGGGAGATAGATTAGAAAATAACAAGAAAAGGGATTTTCAGCTATCCACAATGCATTGCTATATAAAAAATTATATTCATCATATTGCTAGCAATCTTCATCATCAGTCCTGATTATTAAGATATGAGCATATGGAAGAAACATAAAATGACAAGGAAATCCAAGATACAAAGAACTGTTTTCCTCTTAAAAACATCTAACTCCATGCAACATACATGAATGTAATGTAATACAAGAAACAAACAAACTCACCTAACATGAAATAAGTACAATCACACACACACTCAAACCAACAACATTTAATATAGTTGTAGAAATATTTTTTTATCGAGTTACAATCTCAAATGTTCTATTAAACAAAATTGGTTGAAATTATAGCCCAAGAAATTTCTATATGCAAGGGAAAAGATGGAGCACACTTAGGTCCAATGAAAAAGTAGTGTGCACAGCGAAACAATTCTAGGCAAATCATGCCCCAGAGTATCGATGAAGTAAGAAACATAGCTTTTATAAATGAGTTACAGATTCAGAGGATCTGTGAGTCATTTTCTTAATGCATGTGGAAATTCCAATAAGATATGAGATGAACGTCATGCGAGGGACATGGATTTCAGCTGCAAATGAGTCTGTTACCAATTTTTTTTATGATTTTTTTGGATTTTTGAATGATTTAATAATTTTTAAATTTTTGATTGGTCATAAGAATTTAAGAGATGGAAGATCTCCTAGAAGCACATAAAAATGCGCCAGAGTGAGGGAGACAGACGTCGGGTAGCAGTAGCATGCCCCAACAAGAAGAAGAACGAGCCCAAAATAATTATTTAAAAATAACCATAGTGACAAATGAAATAGAATGAAAAATAGCACCTAGAAATATTGTAAAAATACCCCAGGGTGAGGAAGGAAATGCTAGGTGGAAAATAATGCCCCATCGTAGTGGAAAAGTGAATAAAAAATAATTATTTAGTAAAAATTATCAGCTTGGTTAAGAGAAGAAGTGTTAGGGTGATCATGATGGAGAAAACATGCCCTGAGGGCATCACGACAACCTAATATACCCACCTAGGGGGGGTAAATCAATCACAATCAGTTCATTTGTAGCAGAGCTCTTGCAAAAAAATTCACGAGTGTGAGAGCATTGGAGTGACATGGCAAGGCATACTGTTGGGGCCAGTGCATACTTGCACATTTATATTGGGATCTACACTTGATTACATACTACCATCAGAAGATGGTAGGACCTTCTAGACTACTACATATTTGGGCATAGGACCATATTACTATTGGTCATCCCATATGTGTATTGAGGATTCTAACTCCAAAGGAGCCTTCTGCTATGGGTTGGGATCTGATTGGTGATGATGTGTAGTCAAGCATGGGAGAAACCTACCATTACCTCTAAGAGTTAGATGAATTACAACTGGTTACGGTAGTATGGAGGTCATATATACATTTCTAGTGGCCTCAGGATGGCTTAGAGTTGAGTATAGAAACCATGGAGCATTTTATGTTGGGCAGCCATAGTTATATGTGAGATTTTTATAGAGTTTATTGGTGCCAGAGACAATTTTTCCTTATACAGGATGTATCAAGGCCATATTTTTGGAATTCTTACATGACCCAAGAGTAGGTCGATATGGGGCCACATATCACCAGAGACAGAGCCCTAGACAAGTACTTAAAATGGTGTCAGTTTAGTGGGTACCTTTGAGATAAGCCAGGGATCTAAGTTATATAGCAGAGTATGCTTCATGGTACCACATAGTTTTACCTCGTTGATTGATGATTCCTAGAGCAACGTGGGATGCAGGAGTGATAACACCTCATGTGGTACCTTCAAGTAGTAGTGATGAGGGTGGTGGTGAGGGTGGTGGGGATGATGAAGGTGATGATGAGGATGATGATCCTTTCGATGGCCAATGTCATGATGGGGGTGGGGGATAGGGTCCTCTACTATAGCAGACACATTGAAAGGGGCCTAGACCTAGGCAGAGACAAGTGCCCCAGGCTCCTAGTTTATAGTTTCCTCCATTAGGTATTACAGTGGGAAAATATGTTCTGTTACTGCAAGTGTTTCCATAATAGGGCCCACCACCTCATGCTCCAAGTGGTGGTGGAGATGATGTACATTTAGCTATGCTTCAGCAGCTGCTATAATCACCGATATCCATTTAGTTATAGGCAATGGTTGATAGTTATCGGGCCAGAGCATAGTTACAGGTTATGACAGAAGAGAGAGACTAGGTGAGAGCCCATGCCACTCAGGGTGGAGATGGGGTAGCATGACAGCAGAAAATATTGTAGCTAGTGGTATAAGGTGGTCATATATTGAGCCTCCTCATTAGGCAGAGACATATCCACATGGTCTCACTACACAGTGGGACTAGGCTTAGGTGTAGGTGCAGGGTATTACTATTTAGAGAGATTAGGCATGGGCCTAGCTCCAAATTTTTATAGTAGATAGAGATCAGAAGGCCACCACTTTGAGAAAAGCCCATGCTGATACTAGTATACTTATAGGGGAGTGAGATTTTGTTGTATCAGAAATATTGACTTTTGGGGCCATAGAGATGATACAAGATATCATGAGAGCCAGTGGCAAGGCCTTATATTACAAGGTTACCTACCATCACGTAGTTCAAGTAAGGGAGAAGGTTACACCATTTGATTAGCTATATGTGAGTAGGACAAGTTCTAAATCATGGAGGTCAAGACGGTCGATTAGATAAGTACAACAGCTAGCTAGACAGTAAGGTGGTACACCTGGAGCCGGCCCATCACACCAACTATCATTTCATCCTCTAGGCCATAGATCGAGCAGCCATGGAGAGGGAGAGATTCATGGTTGACTCTCTCTTTTTGTACTGACATATGTATATATACATGCCTCTCATGAAGCCTAATTTTGATTTATGTATGTATTGATGTATCATTTTGTGATTGTGCCTCTTGATGAAGGATCAGTTTTTACTCATTCTCTTTTGATGGCAGATGTTGTATCGATGATGCATCTTATTTTGAGATATATATTTACATATGTATATATGGACATTCAATGGTGTATATTGTCATGTTTTTATGTGTTTTGTTATGATGATGATTCATGTTTATAGATGTATGATGAGTGTATCATGGTGATGTATGATTCTCATTTCTTATGTATATTTCATGTTAGACATTGATGATGTACCACATGTTCTTATATTGATGATATCATATGTTTTGGACACGAGATATTCTGGTATATTTTAGCATTTTGGATGATATTAGGTGATAGTGGTGAGGAGCATAGATTTGTGATTATACGTAACCCCTCTTTCCCCCATTGATGATACGATATGTGATGATTAGCTTAGTATACATGCATGATGTAACACTTAGCATTTTTTGTATATATGATGTATTTTTATGTTGTTTTAGATGTGATGATAGATGATATATGTGATATTCGTGATGGCAGCAATTTTGCACAATTGATTTATAAACACAACTTGATACAAATAACAGACTATAAATAATCACAAGCATGCAAAGTGAATCTAATGCAATGAATTAAGTAAATACTCAACTAAAGTAAGCATTTGAACTCAATCTTGTAAACATATTATATAAAGCAATGGAAAAAAATAGAATAAAAGTAATATAAGATAAATTGAACTAAACGCAACGGCTAAGTAGAAAATAACCCAAGAAAATGAATCCAATATACAAAATGCAACCAAAACTTGACAAATGAAAAATAAAGCAAGAAAACCAAAAGAAATAAAACCAACAAACTAAAACTCTTTTTTTGCGAGATAGTTTTGACATTTTTTCGATTGTTTTTGGTGTCATCATGAAATACAAATTTTCAAGGCTACCGTTCACATTGTTTTCAGGGTTTCCTAAAGACAATGTTATGTCAACATATGTAGCATCATCCCTAGAAGGAGATATTATGAATGTTAATATTTTATTATATATTTTGTGAAAAAAAAATTCTAAGGTATGTTTGAAAGTGAGGCCTGATGAAAAAGAAGTGTGGATTCCCCCCACGTGATGTGGGAATATACAAAAGGTATAATTCCATGCGTGTATGTTCAAGAAGCTGAAATGCAAAGTTTCCTCTAATGTTAGATGGTGTAGCATTCCCATTTTAAGACTTTATAAATAATGGAAAGAAATTTATCTTACATAATGATACATGTTCTAAATTAACATAATTTAGAACACACATTCCAATGCTAATCCATCTCATAACAAAAAACTATATGCAACTGTAAATGACTCATTAAAACATCGATCTCTCATTTCATGACTCAGTATTAAACCAATCTCTCATGCTAACTCAATAATGTGTATACTACTTATACTTGGTGTCTTTTACCTTTTAGGGGCACCCAAGTGTTCTATCTGAATATGGGTTACCGATATTCATCTAAAATCCTACATCTTAGACTAAGTGACATAGGGCAACACAACCAACAACTTCCAATACTTTGGCCAAAGTTTTTAAACATGTTTATCATGTTTACATTACTAGACGACATACTCGTCAAACGGAATAATTCCCTCACCACACTTGTTCTATTATCTAGACTGGTCTTTCCTAACTTTTTTCAGTCCAATCTAGTTTAAGGTTTCACACTAGACAAGGCTAGCAACATGCACTAGTGTGTAAGACTACTCACGGTGACTAAGGGTACATAGACATACTCAATTGACTTAATTCGACTGGGTGTGTCTAGTTATCCTAAGTCGACATGAGTTGACCTCGACACTAGATCATGTTCCTATCCCTGTATAGGGTAGAACCATGATCTAATCTTACACTTATGTCAATCAAGTTAAACAAATTAAGTGGGGTGTTGAGACATAACAAGTGCATCCTAGTATCCTCGTAATGACTCCTGTCGTTACGAAGGTACTATACTGTAGTTGATGTGTACCAACATCCAACTGGTTTTCCTCAACTGGACTAACATACTTAAGGTTACAAATTTATTAATCCACTTAATCATTGTCTTAAATATTAATGATAACAATGTTTAAATAATCAACTAGCATCATTTAACCTATTAGGTTATAATTTGAAAATACATGAGAGGTAGGTATGCAGATAAATTTGCTTCCTATCCATTCCAATTACATGTTTAATTTTATCTATAAACAAAATAGCTTGAATCATAATACGACATGATTGATCTTAATGTTATGCAAGTGTGTTCATTAGATCCTTCTTTATTTCATCCTTAGCTTAAACGAGTTTATTAAAAACCTTTATTTTAGACTTCATGAAGATGAATTCTAAATCCCATTTAATTCCTTTTTAAGCATTCCATATTTTGATTAAAGAAATCTGCCTAAGGAAGAACACATTCAACCATTCACTTATTATATTCTTAACACTTTAACAAGGTCTTAAATTAAGTCTCTATGATTGATTTAAAGGAAAATATCATTTTTCCTAAATCAAGGACTAATTTCCATTTATGAAAACAGATAAATTATGTTTTAATACAACCAATAATTCATACATATATATTTATATAAATCAATCATAATTCCTTTATATTGTTTAAGGATTTTCTTGAGAGTATCGACTATTTGTTGCATCTCTTTTATGTGAAAATAAACCGACTAATATTCGGATCCACCATCCAAATCCAATAACACTTAAATATATAAATTCCCCCCCCTTCATTTAGGATATTACTTAATAACCCAATTTATGCCAAAGAAGGTATTACCATAAATTATTATTCAACAATCATAAAACCATTTATTCATCAAAAAGGAGTAATCCATTCACTGATTACAGAGTTATTTCAAAGATTACAAAGTGTCATAACAGCAATATAAAACTAGTTTTATTACATTTTTCCTTTTTCGACAAAAGTACATCTCAAGTAATGATGTCACATGATCATCATAATAAATAAACAATTTATTTAGTAAAACAGATGTAACTTTCTATATGTATTTATCCTTTAATCTTTTACGAAATCCATCTACAAAATTGTTAGTACAATTCATTTCATTTGAATTGAGCATGATAAGCACTATAACCTTAAAACGTTGTGCCTTTATCTAACCATTTCATAAAAAGAACCTTGTTGTTTTTGAAACAGTTCCAAACACAAACAATATAAATAGAAATAATTTTTCCTTAAAAGATTACAAACCAAGGAGAGGAAAGATTAAAGTTTCTATAAGTAATCACTAATTAATCAGAATAGTCAATCCTAACTTTTCATCATAAAATCTCTTTTCAACATGCTATAAATTAAAAAACAAAATTAAAGAAAGGGGAAATTTCATATTTCATCCTAACTTCACCTTCTCATTCAAGTTCAAAATTAAGTTTCTTTATTCATCATTTTCTAAATTTTCAAGAAGTAATACAAGATATACTAAACTACCTTTCAAAATGTGTATACATTTTCTATTACATTAGAACATCCTGATTAATACATAAAGGAAAAAAAAACAAATCAAAATTATATTCCATCTAAAAATCATAACTACAACAGGCTCAGTACGGAGTCCAAATTAGATTGATTAAGAATACGTCTCAGCACTCCAGGTAAGAAAGGTTTTTCCAACTAAGAATTAAAACAATTCAAACATAACCCATTGCAAGGCTTCCTCTAAACCTGAACTCATTTCAGAGTTGGATCTAAGGTGATCAAAACAAAACAATTAACCAAGATTTCTAAAAACATCAACATCAGAAAGGTTTAATAAAGGCTTTCAATCCACCTCAAACAGAACTTAAAGTTACATTTTTAGATACAAAAAGTATTCTCTTATAGAATAATATATTCTAATGAATGTTAAGAAATATTGTTCATTCTGAACTTAAAAAAAGATCACAATCTTAACCAACTAATGGAACGCATCCTATAGAAGAATCCAAAATGAATGTAACAACAAATAACAAGCAGCGTCAAGGAACTTCCTACCAGAGGCTTGTCAAAGTTACAGTCTAATACATCATTAAAATTTAGAGATTCAAGATAGAATAATTATTCGTAAAGATAACATGACAACTCAAGGTTCTAATGGCAGTGTGAATAGAAACCAAGAAGCGAAAGCCGAACCACACCAAATATTCCAATTCCATAATCCTAAATATGGGAAAATCAATTCTTAAAAGGAGAAGTAAATTATAGAAACATACTTCCAATACACGAGGAGGACATAGCTTAACATAACATAGATGTTTAATAAATCAACCCAACCTACACTCCTTTCACAGAGTAACCCAAAAGGGTACAAGTTCAAGAAGACCCAAAAACCAACACAAAATGAAATGAAACATTCTAAGTTCTAAATTATCGCTAATAGATTGCTATCATTGTCCAACAAGAAGAATACAAAAAGCATAATAACAATTTCAGTCTCAATTCCATTCTGGTTGCTAAAAAAATAACATTCATCCAAGCAAAAAGGGCAGAGAGAACATGTTGACTACTTCCCTTCTACAAAACAATCGTCTATAATCAATGATAAATAAGCATGCCTTCAATAGTTCACTCTAGATCAATTTAAGGAAGCCATAAGCCTAAAATGGGTTTTATAAATACAATTCATATCCAACAGAATAGAGATAAAAAATTTCTCACTCATTTCTTATTCAACCACCATTAAGGAAAGGCTCTATAAAAGAATAAAAGATTCAAACAGTTTCCATTTGGAAAAACCCCAAAACTGAAACCTCTGAACAAACAAATTGAATACTCCTAAAGTTACAGTCACGAAATAAACTCAAACAAACAATGGGTCTACATAGCCATCATCAAGAAAATAGATCAAATGCAAAGCACAGATTATCCTGAAATGATGGTGTAAGTCCAAACCGCCAAAAAAAAATCATAAACAATTAAACTCCAATCATAATGATCAGAAAATAATTCGAGTCAAGAATCTAAAGATTGCTACCCGAAAAACTAGGCTACTTACTAATGTATAACCAACCTTTAGTCTAAATATTCATCAAACAAGAAACAACATAAATCCATTCTCTTTTCAAGAAGGTTCTACCAAAATTAAGCTACATTACCGCAACTAGAACAATCTAGAGTTTGTATTCCACACAACATGTTAAAAAATCGTTGTTCCTCCAAAGGAAACAAATTAAAACACCATTGAAGCAAAGAATATACAAAAAAAGAACCAGAAGAGAATATTTTCAACAAGAGAAGAGTTATTCTAATGAAGCATTTAAATAAAAGTAAAAGACTTAAGGGATAGGTTCTATCATACCTGATAGAGCTCATGTCTTCTCTTTCTTGCAATCAATCTTCTAGCAGAGCTTTGATAGCTATTCCTTTCCACAAAAAATTCCAACAAACCTCCTCAGAACCTTCTTCTCCTTCCTCTTATAGCTTTACAGTGATTTTTTCATCACTATCACCACCATACAAGGCAAAAAAAACATGCAAGGATTCAAACTGAGGGTTCGAAGTGAAAAACTGCATACGGAGCTATAGCTCACAAAAACCAATGAGCAATGTGAAAACCAAAACCATTATTTCTTCCAACTTCCCTTCTTCCTAGGAGGCTTTTTTTCCATTTCCAAGAACATTAAATGTCAAATAGGACTGACAGTCCTTCCACATCTCCCACCACAACCAACTTATGTTTGGCCATCACTAAATTTAAAATTTCATACAACTAACACTTTAACAGAGGTGCCAACTCAACCTCTTATTTTATTTCATGCATTCACCAAATTTTTCTACAACAGAGAGTTAAAACCCACATTTATTCCCTCATAAATACATTGAGGTTGGTGCCATTGACTTGCCTTTTTATGGAATTCCATCATCCCCTTTAGGTTAGCCCAAATCTTAGGTTAGGTCCTAACATTAGTTTAAGAGCTAACTTAGGTCCTTAGTTTAATGTTTATTAATTTAGCCTTAGGTTTTCCTTTTAATAAACAACCTTTATTAATCAAAGAACCTAACAGCTTAGTATAGATTACAACTTAGGATAGGAATACCATCTTAGGAACATAAATTTAATTAGTTTCCCAAAAAAAATTAAATTACATCTTACCCAAAAAAGAATTAGAATGCCATTTTAAGATCACATACGAAGCATGTGAGCAGAAGAGCTCACCCAAGATTCCAAGACAGCCAGAGTTCAGAGATCTTAAAATTTTTCCATCTTGTTCAAGATGACCACAATGTCATGAAATTAAAAAGGTATAGCTATCCTACATTAGAGGTTATGAAAACTAAAGCACAAGTTCAAGCGCAACAAAGATATGAACTAGTTTATCTAAACAAATATCTTATTTCCACATGTAGTGAATTATTAAACATAAGAAGGAATTAAATACTTCAGTTTTAATTCAGTATAAACATGAGAGAGTTGTATCTATTTCAGCAGATAACCTATTATCCACAACAAACATGATTTCTTAGTTCACAAGAGTGCACAGTCTTCAAACAAGAATCACATGTCAACATCTACAAATTATAATACATAATACATCATAGATACTAGTCATGTTAGAGACATTAAAGATGGGAATATATAAAGGCAACTCCTTCATGCATATACAAGAACAAACAAGCCAGATCATGGCTTGATGAAGTAGACTTGGGGAAAGGTTCCTAGACCTGATAAGGGGAACCATCCCTATACAAAATTAATAGCCATTTTTACAAATGCAAGAGTAATTTGTGAATAATGAACCCTCCTTAAGTGTTGGAAATTGGTTTTCACCCAAATACCTATCCAATGTGCCATAATTGTGTGGTTTTCACACTTGAATGGCCTATTATTTTTCTTTACTGTTTTCTTGATTTTTTGGTTTTTTTGCTTCTTTTTTCTTTGTTTTTCTAATTTTTTAGATATTTTCTTATATCTAAACCATTCTTAAGCATAGAAACAATTGAGATGCATGGAATTCATAGGTTCTAAAATCTCTTCACCATCTGTGTATGCTAGTTTATAAGCTCTTGATCCATATTTAGTAACCACTACATAAGGCCCTAACCAATTAGTCTCAAATTTACCTTTCTTTACTCTGTCCTTGACAGTGTTATTATGATTTTATTTTAAAACAAGATCACCTACATCAAATTCAAAATGAATGATCTACTTGTTATATCCTCTTAATAATTTTTTTTGGTAAACCTTTAGGTGATTAAGTGCTCTCATACACTTTTCATCTAACAGCACTAGCTCTGCTAACCGAGCAACTCTATAGTCCTTGTCCTTATCAAGATAATCCCAGAGTGATATTCTCAAGGAGAGAAAATCCACTTCCAAAGGTATGATGGCTTTAATTTCATAGACTAGTGAATATGGGGTCACACCATTAGGAGTGTAGATGGAGGTTTGATATTCCTAGAGGGCAGGATGTATCTGTAAATTCCAATTTTGTTTTGTCTTACTTACAATTTTCTACATTGTACAAGAGTTTTATTGGTAGCCTCGGATTTACCATTACCTTGAGGGTAATAGGGAGTGGACTACTTAAGTTGAATCTTAAAGTGTTGGCATAATGCTTTGACCATTTTATTCTTGAAGTATTTTCCATTACTAGTGATAATAGCGGAAGGAATTTGGTAGCGGAAAATAAGGTGATTCATAATGATCTTCGAAAATTATGCAACAGTGACATAAGTAAGGGGCATAGATTCTACCCATTTAGTAAAATACTTAGTGCCGATAATAATAATGTGGGTATGACCATCTGATGAGGTGGGATGGAGCTTCCCTATGAGATCTAGGCCACACATATAAAATGGCCAAGGTGTTGCGATAGACTACAAATCTTGTGTTGGTGCATGTATTAAGTTTCCATACTTTTGGCATAGCTCACATTTCTTTTCAAAATTACAATAGTCTACTTCCATGGTGGGAAAATAGTAACCCACCCTCGAGAGTTTTCTAGCCAAGACCATACCAATATTGTATGCTCCACAAATAACTTTATGCACTAATTTAAAATCGTGGATCGATTTATTAAAATCCAAATAGCGAAGTAAATTCCTATTGTATCCACAACGATAAAGGATGCCTCCTAGGAGAGTATAACAGGCTATACGATAGATAAGAACTTTCTTCTCATAATTGGTAATGTTTGGGGGAAACATGACAACTTGTAGGTATCAAAATATAGGTTCATATCAGGGGGAGAAGGGACCAACAACTTCACATGCCAAACATGAATCTAGCATATCATATATGGGTACTCATAAATGCTCTACAAACAATGAAATTTTACTTGCCTGAGGAAGAATGTGTAATAGTGATCTGATAATAGCTATAGCATCTATTGATCTATGGTGTGACCTTGGTTTTTGTTCAAAGATAATCTATATAAAATATTCCTTTAAGGTTTTAACCAATTTCTTATATGGAATAATATTTTCATCTTTAACCTTATACTCATCATTAACTTTTTTAATAATATGTTTGGAGTCACCAATGACTCATAGTTGTCTAATATTCTAAGTGATAACTAACTTAAGACCAATAATGAGTTCTTCATATTCTGTAATTTTATTAGTGCAAGGGAATCCTAAACAAAAGGCCCTTAAAATTACCTCCCCTATGGGATTGATGAGTATGACTCCTGCTCCTGATCTGTGGAAGGTGAATGATACATCAAAATAGACTTGCCACTCCACAACCTCTTCAACATTCATCATGGATGCATCTGAAAAATCCAGACACAAAGGTTCCATCCCTGGTAGAGGAACTTATGCCAATTGCTCAGCCAATACATGTCCTTCAAATGACTTCTAGTTAACAAATTCAATTTCAAATTCACTTAGGAGAATGATCCAATTAGCCATTCATTTCGCAAGGGAGGGTTTTTATAAGAGGTACTTGAGAGGGTCAACTTTGGATAGTAGCTGTGTCTTATTGTTAAGGAGGTAATGACATATTTTTTGAAAGGAAAAGACAACTGTCAGGAAATTCTTTTCAATCTGTGGGTAATTCAGTTCATAGGCAATCAAGGTTTGACTAAGGTAATAAACCACCCTTTCTATGTTGTCTAGGTCATATTAGGAAAGCACTGTACCAATAGTAAATTGGGTAGCTGAAATGTATAATAAGAGAGGTTATCTCGGGGTACGTGGCATGAGTATGGGATTGTTGACAAGGTACTATTTAAGCAGTGAAATTTCCTATTGACAATTTGGTCCCCAATTTAATGTAACATCCTTCTTGACGAGATGTGTAAATGGATGAAACTTATCCACAAGATGTGAAATGAAACGACATATTTCATGAATCATTCCTTGTAAACTAATTTTTTTTATATTTGTAGGTGGAGGAATTTTTGTGATAGTTATAACCTTTGTAGGATCCACCTCTATTCCTCTTTTTGAAATGATGAATTCTAGGAGTTTTTATGAAAAAATGCCAAAGAAACACTTCATAGGATTCAAACGTACTTTGTAATCTCAGAGACGCTGGAAAATACATCTCAGCACTTCTAGGTGCTCTCTTCTGGTTTTGGATTTTACTAAGATATCATCAACATAATCCTCCATGATGTCATTCATCATGTCATGGAAGATGACCATCATTGTGTGTTGAGATGTGGCCCCAAAATTCCTGAGTCTGAAAGGTGTGACCTTGTAACAAAATGTCCCCTAAGGGGTGATGAATTTTTTCTTGTGTTGATCTTCCTCTACATTTCAAATATGGTTATAACCTTTAAAACCATCCATTAAGGATAAAATTTCACAACCAGTGGTAGAATCGACAATCATATCAATATTAGGCAAGGGGAAGTCATCTTTGGGACATGATTTATTGATGTCACTAAAGTCAGTGTAGATCCTTATACCAACTGGATTATTTTAAACTAGGACTATGTTGGATAGCCAATCTGAATAGTCAATGGGTTTAGTGAAATCAACAGCTAATAACTTTTCAAGTTCTTCTTTGACAATAAATGTAACCTTTGGGTACATCTTTCTCAATTTATTCTTGATGGGTTTGGCATCTAGGTGCATAACGAGGTTTTGTACAACCAATTCTTGGTCTAAACCAAGCATATCTACGTATGACCATGCAAATATATCAACATATTCTCTCAATAGTTCCACAAAAACTTTCTTTTCTTGAGCTGAGAGTGAAGCTCCCAACTTTATCATTTGAGGCTCCTCTTTTGAGCCAATGTTGACACTGATTGTTACTTCATCAAGCATTTTAGAAGAATCCTCTATCTGTGTAGGGTCAGTGAGAAGAGTGAGATCAACCTCAATAGGAGGTCTGAGATCCTCTTTATAAGAATATTCTCCTTCTTCTATGATTTCTTCAATTTTCTTATCTACTAGGTTCACAACAAGTCTGTCACTATAAGACTTGCACATGTTCTTCCCACAAGGCTTCCCTGACATATCCTTATTCTTGCTTACAACCTTTTTACTCAAGCATCCAAACATATCTGCTTCTTCTCCAAAGTATGTGCAGATGTCTAGTTTTATCGTAAATCCTTTCTTGTGATCTCCAGTCGGAATAGAATCCCTAAGCCCCATGGATTATGTGAATGCCTCATCATTTTCAAATAAATCGAGTGGCATATGAAATTGGTGATCCCAATCTAAATTTTTTGGATATATAAGGGTTACTTGATAATTCGTTTGGAAATTTGATCTGTATAAGGTAAAAACATCTGAATCAAGGAATACGTTTGTGGAAGTAATATCCTCATAGAGGTTACACTGGGAATCTGTGTCGCTATCTAAATGAGATGATTCATCTTCACATTCGAAAGAGGAGGCATCGATATGAAAGGATGGATCATCATAAGGTCTAGTTCCAAGACCATTTTTATTAGATTTGAAACAAGGGATAAGAACGGATTTTAACCATCCTTGTGCATTGATACCAAATCCAAACCCATTGTAACCCATGACATACATCACATGGTGTCCTTTGATACATTGTAGGGCATGATGGAATGAGGCCATGGTACCCTCAGGTATTCTTTTAGTGGGATATTCTAACATCTTTTCCTCATAAAAGAGACCACTAGGGATGAATCTCTCAAAGGGTTCATGGCATATATCTCTAGTGCCTTTAAATTAAGCGTAAGGTTTTCCCCATGTCCTTGGTGATACTGAAATATCTAATATCAGTTAGGCATGTTGAAGAGTAAACTGCTCACCTGGGTCGTACTTTGTTGATGTTTCCTCCCATGATGAGAAAGGGTTGACCAATGAAGGAAAGTTTCTATTACAAGGAGTGAGTGTATGTTGTTGGGAAAATGAATTCTGACACTAAGGATAAGGTGCACAGAAGATTCACACATGGTAGCTAGTCAAATTTGAAGGCGTGGAAGGATAGGGAAGGAAGCACATGCGAAAGAAAGATTGAATCAGGACTTAGCCATTTTCATGGTTATGGGCTATTTTTGGAGATAGCGTATGGAGTATACAATGGGATGGAGACTTGCACAAAACACAAATTTTATTTTGGGAAGAGCATCTACTAAAGTGTCATGCATGAGTTCAAATTTATAATAGAATTACTACTGCCAATTAACTGTAAGAGATATATTATTAGCACACTTACATCTATGCATGTTATTGTAAAGGTGCATGACTATTTTCAACATGTGACCTATTTTTGTAAGTGCGTAACTGCTGAAGGGAAAGTCCCCACCATTATAAATATGTAGTAATCTATGTAGATTAGTATATTGTTGTTTATGAACTATTGTGGAGTTATGCTACCAGATTTGATGCACGCATAAACTTAAGAAACAAATTATTGTAAGAAGATTTTGTTTTTATTGTGTTTTAATATAATGGAGTGTGCTGAGTGAATAATGGTGCTAAACATGACTGAAACTAGTTCTTACATGGTTGACTTCATTATATCTATCACTTAATTCATTATTCTTTTAGATCTAGATATGGAATATGCTTTATGGAATATTTATGTTGTTTGTGGACATGAATACATTACATCTTCATCATATTCACATCTTGTCAAATCAAATCTAAGGAGGGGCCTAGTACCTTTGCACACTTCAAGTGAGAACTCGTCTCAAGATGGGTGATGTGCTAGCACCTCTAGGTTATTTGTGGTAAATTCTAGGCTGCATCATTGGTTCCATTACCAGGACGTCTTTCTTAGTTGTTTTCAAAATGGTTTATGATGAAGACATATTGGTTGACCCTAGCAAGTGTTGAGGAGTGGATAAAATATTTATAAAAAGAGTAAACATGGAGAGTCAACACTAGATTTGAGTTTGATGCATGCGAGTAGGTGGAAAAAAACCTATATGACTATCTGTATGAGTGCTTATTTGATATTTTCCTGTTATAACTGTTCAAGTGACTAGTTGCTTATAGGTCTAAGTGAAACTGGAGGTATCACACACTTATCAAGACACAGGGATAATTTAAATCGTTATATGATGCTGATCTAATTTGGACACGTGTTGTGGATACTTGATTATGTGGTGTTTTGAACAACTATATCCTGGAATACTTTATTTCCACTTATTCTTTCCTAGAGGTAGCCGAGTTCTAATTTTTACGGTATCCTAGGGGAACTTACTTGTAAGGAATTACACTAACGATTAAGATCTTGATGGTAACACTAAATTTAGAGGAAAATCCAATGGCTAGCTAAACCCCACCACGCGCAGGGGAAGGAGCAGGTATGATGAAATATGGCAAACCTAGCGGTAGAGAAGCAGAGAGAAGAAAGGTGGATTAAGTAAAATGAGGTGTACAATAGGGAGATGGAGAAGCAGTGTGACATTGCAGAGTGGATGACATTGAGGAGAGATGGCTCGCAAAGGATTTGGAGCTCACACAGAAGGTGTGGATCAAGAGCATTAGGAACTCCCCCATTTGGGAAAGCACAAAAGGGAACCCTCCTTGGCCTCACACGGGAGCGTGCCACCAAAGATGAAATGGGCCGCAAGAACACATCTAAATCTACCTAGCAACCTAGCCCTTGCACTTGGTTTTCCAATACATAGTACATCCAATAGTCAATAAGCTAATTTGGTTAGTAGGAAAGTAGGAGTAAATCACATAGAAAGTACATCAATGGTAGGGAAAACATCTTCATTGTTGTTTTGAGGTACCTTTTTTAGGTGCATCATCTACAAATAATTTGAGCGCCTAGATTTTGGAGCTCACTTGTGGGAGTAGTACCACCACACAGATTGTAGGAGTTTAGTACAGTACTACTATTGGGACATAATGAAGTACATCTTCTGGTCCACTTTAGGCTACATGTGGAGGATCAGAGGGTGTAGGTCGCTCTACTTCTTGTGGATTTGGTGGTTCTCAAGGTAGGGGCAACATAGGGAGTTTTGGATCATGTAGGTAGGGTCCACACCAACCCCATAATATTTACATGGAGATGTCTCTTCATCTTCCATAGTATAGGGGCATTGAAGATGTTTTTGAACACGTGCACATGTGTGAGATATTTTCGTGCACAAAAGGGATCACGTCTTCTGAGCACAAGGAAATTCAATTTGCAACTACATTACAGAGACACACACATAGTTGGTAAAGGAACTTTGACCCTGATCAAACTTGCGTAGATTATGTAGCGTTCAAAGATGCATTCCTTACAGATTTCTATATCCCTGAATTTGATCATAAGAGTATAATCACACTCAAGGATATTAAATAAGGTACTACTGAAAGTGTTCAGGAGTATGATGCCCATTTCAAAACACTTTTATCTAAGCTTTCTTATGATATTCACCAAATCTATCATGTGCAATGGTTCGTTGGAGGTCTAATCACAACTTTTAGAAGGGCTCTGTCACATAAGACATACACTGATCCACATGAAGCCCTTAAAGTAGCTTTGTGTGCTGAAGCATTCGAGAGTATAGACACTAGAGTCAACCCTTTCTTAGAAGCATAGATTACAGCCATGGAAAAGTAGTTGTAGAAAATATCGGAAAATTTGACACATGAGACGTGCACTAGGATCTGGTGTACATACTATGAAGTGGAGGGGCACTCCCAATAAAGTTGTCCCCGCAGAACAATACTTTCATTATTGCTAGAATGTGAGATATGTCACCTAAACAATGATGTCAGCTATTTCCCATTATTAAAATATGTGATAAGGAAGAATGTATCACGCTATTATAAGATTTTCCAGTCCACGAGTCACGATACAAAATACTATAGAACGATTGGTCAAATCCATGATCTTATAGATATTGGTGTGCTACAGAAAGGAGTATCTGATAAATCTAAGGGTAAAAGTGAGCATGAGGATCAGAATCACAATCAAGTGCATTATGATTGGAACTAGGGGATTTATTATCAAGAAAGAGGCAGAGGTCAAGGATATCGTGGCGGATTCGGAGGCCGAGCTCGTGGTAGTGGATGAGTTGAATTCCCTTATGGAACATGCTTTACATTCGGATCACCTAACCACTACAGGTGTGAATTTCCTTAGAATATTACATGTTCTTTCTATGAGAAGAATCATAGCTATGATGAATTCCTAGATCTATATGAGCATCTTAGCAAGCAACATAAATAGGAGAACAAAGGTGTGGGGATTTTTAGGATACAACGTGCTATGGGAAATCTGTGGATGCCAAAGTTAGAACTAGAACCTGAGGTATTGTTTGTAAAGATCACTACACGGGTTGAATTTGTGTGCCCTAGAGAGGCATTAGCATAGAAGCCTACCATATTTAAGGAGGATGTTTTACATACAAGATACCAACATCCTACGCATCAGAAGGAGGTTTATCAAGAGACCATGGGGTACTTAGATACCTTCAAGGGTAAATACAATGTTTAAAAGAGCAATCACAGAAGATAAAACTAAAGGAGGCATAAGTGGTCCAGTCAGATATTGATGACTTGAAGAAGGTATGCATAATGTTGTGCTAGGAGAATATGATTCCATTACTAAGGAGTTGGCTAAAGGGAAACAATTTGTGCATGAATATTGAGAATGGGTGTCATATCCTGCATCTAAATATTCCCTATATAGCTTAGATTATTATAAGGAGATCACTCTGAATGTTGTTGTAGATGGATGGCTCTTGAGTAACATATTGATTAACACAGGCATGGAAGTAAATATGCTTACTTTAGATGTATGGGTAAAGATGGGGAGACCTACATTATATCCATTTTCAAATGTATTATTTATGGCTAATCGAACTAAGGCCACTCATATCAGAGTTTTAAAAGATGCATCCATTACTATACAAGGGGCCAAGTTCATTGGGGATTTTGATGTTTTAGTGCTTGTAAAAGCAGACAGTTTCCCAGTTCTGCTTGGATGCCCTTAGTGGTACGCAAATAATGTTGATCTTCAGTTCAACAAGGGATATATTAGTTTTGAGAATAAGGAGGAAATATTGATTAGCCCTTTAACAGATGGAAATTTTGCACCCTATGTTGAGCCTTTGAGTGAAGAATATTTGAATAGGATTTATGTACACACCATTCAGGATCCAGAAGTGCTCGAGCCATCTAAAGAAGGAATCATTTAATAGGAAGATGCACATTCTATTAGTGATAATACAAGTTCTTCTTGTGAAAATTGGGCTCATGATACTTATGAGATGGTTGGCCGTGAAGTAAGGAGCAAATTTGTGTAGAAAAGCAAACGTCATTGCATCAAGTGGATAGGTAAAAACTCTTTACCTCGATACACTGGGGAAGGAGACCCTACCGTATTCCTGTGTGCCATGGAGGAACATTGAATACACCATTTAGAAACAAGAAGTATGTTAGCATATACTTTGTGCATGACATCAACGTTTTGGTGGGTGCTTCACAGGGATAATCTTGTAGAATGGAATGAATTTGGGATTACTCTTACAACTCAATTTTCCAGGAGCAATGCACCTACTCAAATATGTACATATCATGGTAATCAACCTATTTTGCATCATATTCAGTAGTGTGAGAGGCTCTGGAAAGAAGTTCAAGAATATTTACCGCCTTCGCTATGGGCACATAAACTTTATTCCACTTTCCAAGGATGTGCACGTGCTTGCCATGTATATACAAAACTACATAGAGAAAATGGAAATTGGTAGGATTTGATTGTAGGTATCATCCATAATTTTGAATACTTCTCTACTATACCTCCAATAGAAGAGGAATTAAAGGTTATAAATTGGTTAAATATGGGATACATTGAAAGGGTGGAAGAACTCATTCAAGAGTAATTTTATGAGAATGACTCAGGAGCACATTTTGTTGGAGCAGAGACATATGCCACACTACTTAAGTGTGCTTGCTTTGAGAAAGAAAAAGGGAAGATGGTCTACATAATGGATGATGAAGAAGTAAAAGAACTAGATATAGATCATTCAGTAGGTATGCACAAGGTCTTGGACAATGCAGATAACAATGCACACTCGTATCATGAACCTATGAGGATAAAGAAAATGAATATTGGTATGGATGTTTAACCTAAAGAGGTAATAATTGGAGATTATTTGTCTTAATCTGAAGTAGCAAAAATAGTGGAGTTTCTCCATGATTTTCAGGAATTATTTCCTAGGGGCTACCATGAATTGAAAGGAGTTCATGAATCATTAGGAGAAATGAAGATAAAACTTAAGGAAGGTGCACACCCAGTTAGGAAGAGACCCTATAGGATGAACGCCAACTTACGCGTAAATGTCAAAGAAGAAATTGACAAAATGTTGAAGTCTGGAATCATCAAGCCCTAGGAAGAATCAGATTTGGTTATCCCCATGGTTATCAGTATAAAGAAACATGGTCAAATTAGGATTTGTGTGGCTTATAAAGAACTAAAAGTTCCATGTGTGATTGATCCCTTTACTACACCTTTCACAGAGGAAATATTAGGAGGTGTTGTAGGGTGTGAGATCTATTCTTTTACAGATGGATTCTCTGGGTATCATTAGGTCTAAATTGCATAGGAGTGTTAGGCCCTTGAAATATCAACTAATTCCAAAAAGGGTGTGTTAGCATGCATGGCTAAACAAAGTGAGCAAGATAAGGCGCGTAGGGAAGGATTCAAGTAGGGTTTATGCAGAACCCAGGATGTGCGACCACAGAGTAGAATCTGGGACTTAGCCATTTTTGACCTATCGGGTAGGACAGGAGAAAAATGTGACCTAAGTGGATAAGGTGCCAGCCTGGCGATACGATGACCTGGAAGGAATATGCCCTGCGATAGAAGCTTCTAGAAGGACATCATGGCAAGGAGTGGTGATCTCAGGCCTAGAGGAGCATGCGCTCATGGATGACCACATTCAAACACTTGGTGACATGTCTGAGGTTGCAGAAGAATGAGTCGACAGTTCAAGAAGGCTATATATACAAGTGCCTGCAGAAGCAAAGAGAGAGGAAATGGATAAAAGGTAGAGCTCTATAGAAATACTGTAAGGACACTGTTAGCTTGGGGAAATAAGTATTGGAAAGGATGTATCAAGGGTTTGGGAGTTATAAATTTTCTTTTGAGGGCCTACTTATATGAATCCAATTATAATAGATGACTATGGTCTGCCTCTCTGTGACATTCTGTAATGGGCCTAATGAATGTAATAAGGTTACCATTTTATGTGAATATGAACATTAATGGTTCTAATGCATACATCCTTCTTCATAGCTCTTTTTCATTTATGTTTATGAACTAATTATGAATTCTTGTACAACTTCCTTTATGTTTTGGTGTAAGTTCTATAACCTATTAAGATCTTTTCTGCCTGGAATGACTGCAAGGATCTAGAATCCATTCTGAGATCTATGGTGCTTTTAAAATCGGATCATAGATGATGTTTCCCACTAAACTCACATAAAAGAGAGACTCAATGCCTGCACGTGCCTCAGGTGAGTGCCCAGCGCCCACTGGGTAATAGGACAACGTGCATGGGATTCCTTTCCTTTATGATGGGTGTAAAAATGACTACAAGGAGGATCAAGAAAAAATAACTTTCACCACTGAATGGGGAAGTTTTTCATATATTGTGATGCCCTTTGGTCTAAAAAATGAGCCTGTTGTATTTTCATGAATAGTTGTTCAAGCATTCTAGGATTTTATTCATATTTTCTTTCAAGTTTACTTAGATGATTGGATGGTGAATGGGCTTGTTAAGGATCATTGTGACAATTTGTGCTTAATTTTTGAAAGATGTAGACAGTTAAGAATCTCTTTGAACATCAAAAAGTGTGTGTTTGATACATCTTTTAGCACTCTTTTAGGGCATATTATCTGCAAGGAAGGTTTGTTAGTAGATCCAGCTAAGGTTGCAGTTATTTTTTTCCTGAAATAACCTACCAGTCAGAGTAAGGTGTGTGGATTTTTGGGTCACACTTGGTATTATTGAAAATTTATAAAAGGATATGCTAAGGTTGTCATACCTTTGGGAGAGTTATTAAAAGGAAAAGGAACATTTTATTGGGGAGAAACATAACATTTCACATTTGAGGTACTAAGGGAGAGACTTACTACAACGCTTATTTTACGTTTTCCCACATGGGACCAACCGTTTCATGTACATGTGGACACCTCTAGCATGGCCATTGGCGTGATGTTTGCTCAGCCTTAAGAAGGTATTATAGATTATCCTATTTGTTTTTCTAGTAGAAATTTAAATCATGTTGATCAGAATTATAGAATGATAGAGCATGAAGCCTTGTCCATAATCTATGCACTACATAAATTCAGAAAATATCTTTTAGCAACACCTTTCGTATTTTACACCAATCGCATGGCATTGAAATACTTGGTAAACAAGCCCATTTTAAAGGGGCACATATGTCAATGGGTTCTTTTATTCCAAGAATTTGATTTCATAGTTGTGGTAAAACCAGATAAAAGTAATTCTGGTCCAGACCATTTATCACAAATTTAGTCAGGGGAGGATATGCAGACAGTTGAAGATACAATGCCAGATGCACAGTTGTATAGGATACAACACGTGCCTTTGGAATTGGAGGATAATGATATCTTTTTACGTATAGGGGTGGAGCCAAAAGGAATGAAATCCTTGGAGAAGAAAACACTTGCAATTTGTATGGCTCCTTTTATGTTGATTAGTGGTGACCTATACAAGTTAGAATGAGATAAAGTATTACGTCGGTGTGTACTAGAGCATGAGCACACAAACATCTTAGAAGAGGATCATGGTGGTATTACAAATGGGAACTGTGTAGGTGATTCCACTGCACACCAGATTCTACTCACTGGATTATGGTGGGAGACTCTCTACAAGGATTGTAAAGCATATTGTAAGGTGTTTGATCATTGTCAACACGTTAGTAAACCTGGGCAAAGAGATGAAATGCCTTTAAGACCTATTCCTAGTGTAGAGCCATTTTAGAAATGATTTATAGACTTTGTGGGTCCTATTTCACCATCCATGCATAGAACTAGATCATGCTACATCATCACTTGCACAAATTATCTTACAAGGTGGGCAGAAGCAACACCTACCAAGGATTGTATAGTTGCTACAGTGGTCAGGTTCTTATGGCAAAATTTTCTTACAAGGTATGGATGCCTGTTGAGTTTGACCAGTGATAGGGGCACATACTTTTTGAATGATACAATCAAAATTCTATTAGATGATTTCATGAATGCACACCATAAAACTATACCATATCATCCTCAAGCACATGGGACTACTAAAGATTTCAAGAAGATTTTGAGCCATACATTGACAAAAATTTATGATGTTGGAAGGAAAGATTGGAATTATAAATTTTTTGCCATGCTTTGGGCATATAGAAAAACCTACAAGTGGTTGAATAAGGCCACACCCATTCAGTTGGTGTTTGGCACATAATCAATTCTTCTAATGGAATTTATGTCACCTTCTTTGTGTATTACATGCACTAGAGGTCTAGCTTATGAGCACACTTTGGAAGAAAGAATTGATCAATTGATACAATAATGACAGAGTGTTTAACTTTGGAAAGTGTTGAATCATGGTTTAAAAGCATGGAGGATGAATTTTCTTAGATATTTAGCACTGGATCTGAGTTTAATGCATGTAGATGGGTAGAAGAGAACCTCTACCATGAATTATATGAAACTTTTTTCTATTGCTTCCCAGTAGAACTGTATGAATGGCTCTCAGCATATGCATCTAGATCAATCTGGTATTATAGATCACTTGCATGGACCCAAGAAGAATACCAGAGGTTTTAGGATGCATATCTTACATGGACTCATGTTGTGGATCATTTATGGAAAGGTGTGTTGGCTAGCTACACTATGGAGTACGCTATTTCTACATATTCTTGTATGGAAGTTTCTGAGTTTGAATTTCTGCAGGAGCCCAGAGGATCCTTTCTACCCATTATCCCTCTGGAAATGAAGATATTGATTATTACCTTAAGTTTAGAGGTATTTTGAATGGCCGACTAAACCATTCTGAGCGCTTATCTAGGTTAGAGGAAGATGGTAGATATTACGACAGATAAGGAAAGGGAGGAGAGATGACTCAAGTTCTATGAAGCGCATGAAAGGGAGATTGCTAGACAACATGAGGTTGCATGTGTGATGGATCTATGGAGGAAAATATTTTGGGAAGGAGTTGAGGTTCACGTGGAGGACGTGTAACCTTAGCAGTGTATGCTACCACATCTTGGAAACTACATAAGAGAAACCCCTTTGGCTTCCGATGAGAGTTCTTCATGCAGAGAGAGAAGATTCATTAGAATGTATCTGAATCCACCTAGTGACCAAACCTTGGTGCCTGATTCTCCAGATCAAGGAAGGAGTATCGTTGACCCATTTGGTATCAGTGGGAGTGACAAATCTGCACCCAGGAGATATAATTTTTCATTTCCCACTTCAATGGCTATGCATATTCTAGTATTCAAAGGAATTTTGGGACAAGGATAAAGTAAACAAGCCTTTAGTATCATTTCTGGGAGTGGTGCGGGGTACACTAAAGTTAGTGGGGCATTATCACAGATCGTCGACATGTAGTTCAGTGGAACCTTGGGGACACTTGGCACAACCACTATAGGACTTGGTGGACATGGTGGATCTAGTGGGTCAGGAGGAATAGGACCTAGTGGTTCTGGTGGATCTAGTGGGTCATAAGGAATAGTACATGGTGGATCCAGAGGATCTGGTGGCATAGGAGGTATAAAAGCTAGTGGATTTGGTGGATCCAACAATGGGGGAAATACCAGAGGGAACCAAGGCTCTGGCTCAGGAGGAAAAAGGCCCCAGCCACCCCCTCAAGTATTATTTGAGATGTCTTTATATTTGTAAGATTACAGATGTATTGAAGATGTTGTAGAACATGTTCACAAGTGTGAACTACTATGGCACACAAAGGGGATCATAACCCCGGAGTGGAAGGCCAGTCAATTTGCAATGACATTACAGGGGCACATGCATATCTAGTATAGGAAATATGACCCTCATAAAATGGTGGTGGATTATAATTCTTTAAAGAATGCCTTCAAGGAAAAATTACACATTCCTAAGTTTGAATAGAAGAGCATCAGTGCCCTGAAGGAAATTCAATAGGGAATGACAGAGAGTGTGCAGGAATATGATGTGTACTTTAAAACTCTCTTGTCTAAGTTATCATATGATATTCACCCTTCATAGCATGCTTAGTGGTTTGTTTGAGGGTTGATAACTCATTTTAGAAGGGATTTATCTCATAAAACTTTCATAGACCCATGCGAGGCGTTAGAAGCTGCTCTGCGCGCCGAGGCTGTTAAAAGTGTTGATACTAGTATTAGCCTATTTTTCGAGGCTCATATTGTTTCTATGGATAAGCATCTAGAAACCTTGTCTGCAAACTCATCTCATGAGACTCACAGTAATATATGGTGTACATATTGTGAAGTAGAGGGGCATGTTAAGGATAGTTTCCCCTAGAGGACTGTACGCACTGTGACAGTAGACTGTAAAATTTTTCATGGGGACCATGATGCAAGTAGATGCCCCTTGTTATAGCGCATAATTCAGAAGAATGTGTCTTACTACTGTAATATTTTCACCTCTATAACCCTTATTACTAAGGATTATAGGCTTATTGACCAAATCCATGAGGCCATTGATCATGGGGTGCGCAGACCAGCATTGCCAGCAGTTCTAAAGTTGATGATCACCGTTATGAGGAGTGTAAAGATGGAGGCTTCACACGGAAGGGGATTTCATGGAGGATTTTGTGGTCATGGTAACCACAGATGAGGAATAAGTGAGTTCCCACGTGGAACCTATTTTAATTGTGGGTCTACAGAGCATTACAAATGAGATTCTCCAGACCTATTGTAGTGCTCATGGTGCGGCAAGAAACACAAGTATGAGGAGTGCCCTAAGTTATTTGAGCACATGAATCAGTAGCAACGGAAAGACAAGGGCACTTTAATGGTAAGCATTAAGAAGACAGACACACAATGGATGCCACCGGTAACATGTGATGTAGGCGTAGAAACTATTTTAGTAACAACAAGAGTAGAGGCCACGCGTGTAAATGAAATACCGAGGCAGAGGACTCTAGTTTCAAGAGAAGAAGTGGTACATGGAAAGTACCCAGATCCTACTCATCACAAAGAGGTATAACAAGATATCATGGACATCATTTGGAGTTTACAGGGAGAAATTCAGTGTCTAAAGGACAATTCCATGAGGGAGGAGCAAATAAGGAAGGTCGAGGCACCAAGAGATGACCTAGATGAGGTCAGGGAGGTATGTAAAATACTAAGGCAAGATAATATTATCCCCTTGCTAGGAGCATGGTTGAGAGAGAAGGTACCACGTGCCAAAGAAGAGTGCAAAAGGAAGGTCTTGCATGTAAACCTCCCCCCTCATAGCCTTGAATATAATAGGGAGATCACCTTTAATGTAGTAGTTGATAGATTGCTCCGGAGTAATATCCTCATTGAAATAGGTGCAGAAGTCAATGTTCTCACATTGGATGCATGGAATCAGATAAGAACGCCCGCATTACAGTCGTCTTTGAATTTTTTGTATATGGAAAAAAAAATTAAGGAAATGCTCATCGGTGTCTTAAAAGATACAGCTATCACCATTCAGGCAACTAAGTTTATTTGGGACTTCAAAGTCTTGATGTTCACCGAGGCAGACAATTTCCCAAAACTGCTTGGGCACCTATGGTGTTATAAGAACAATGCGGATCTTCGGTTCAAAAAGGGGTACATCAACTTGAAAATGAAGAGGAATGACTCATCATACCCCTGGCTGATGGGAAGTCAACACCCTATATTGAACCTTTGGGAGAAGAGGTCCTAGATAAAATATATGTGTGCTCAATCAACAATCCAAAGATAATCCATCCTACCAACAGAGTTATGTAGTTTGAAGATGCTCATTCAGTAAGTGACACCACTAGTCTAGCATGTGATAATTGGGTGCATGGAACCTATGAATTGATAGAATGGAATTTAAGAGGATTGGTGACAAAGGTGACAAAGGAACACACATTCTAGTGCCTAGGAGGAAAAGAGCTACCTAAGTTCTCGGGAGGAGCCTCCCCTGATGTATTTTTGCATAAAATGGAAGCTCAGTGGAAAGAGAAAAATGAAAGAAGGGGGATGTTAAGTTACGTCCTACTAGGAATTGTTGCAAGTTGGTGTGAAACACATCAGGATAATCTCTTGGGATGGTGCAAAGTAAGAATTTCCCTCCCTATTTGTTTCTCTAGAATCAACACACCCACGGCTATAAAAGACTACCATTGTAAGGATCTTGCATCTTTCTATGTCCAATCCTATGAGAGAACTTGGAAGGATTGCATGGAATCTTTGCCACCATTCCTCTGGGTTCAAAAAATGGTTTCTATACTGCAAGGTTACATGTGTATATGGTACATACATTTTGAGACACGCCACCAAATAGGGAATTGGAAAGAGCTAGCGGCTGACCTCATTCAAACATTTGAGTATCGAAGTGACAAGCCATCATTTGATAAGGCATTGTAGGTTTTCAAGCACATTACCATGGGGGATAGTGCCATGACAGAAGATAGGCTACTGGACTTGCTTGGTGAGCTAGGTTTGGAAGTGCACTTTGAAGAAGAGGAAACAATGGAGGTTTAGCTTGAGTGCGTATGTGTGAAAAATGAGAAAGGAAATCTTATATATGTGATTGATGGGGAGGAAGTAGAAAGCTTAGATGCTAACCATTTTGTAGGGGCACGTGAGGTAGTGGAAAGTGATGATACTTGTGCATGCACCTACTCAGAACCTTTAAAAACTAAAAAGTTTAACATTGTCTTAGGAGAAGAATCTAAGGAAGCTATCATTGGAGATTTCTGGTTGGAGAAGGAAGTATCTAAGATCATTGATCTTTTGTATGAATTTGATTATTTATTCCCGCATGGGTACCATGAGCTCAAAGACGTCCACCATTTCTTGGGGGAGATGAGGATAAAGCTAAAGGATGGTGTACACCCAGTTAGGAAGAGACCCTACCAGATGAATCCCAATTTGTGTGTGAAGGTAAAGGAAGAGTTAGACAAAATGATATCATCTAGGATCATTAAAGTTGTTGAATAATCATAGTGGATAAGTCCAATGGTAATTAGCATCAAGAAGGATGGATGGATTAGGATCTGCGTGGATTATAGGGAGTTGAACATAGTTTTTGGCATCAATCCTTTTCCAATCCCCTTCACTGAATAAATTTTGGAGGAAGCCGCTAGGCATGAAATCTATTCCTTTACGGATGGATTTTCGGGGTACCACTAAGTTCGGATTCCAAAGGAAGACTAGTAGAAGAAAAATTTTGCTACTGAATGGTGAAGTTTTGCATACACAGTCATGCCCTTTGCGTTTAAGAATTTTCCTATTGTTTTCTCACGCATAGTGGTACAGGCATTTTAAGACTTCATCTATAAATTTCTTTAGGTCTATCTAGATGATTGTACAGTGTATGGGCTGGTAGAAGACCATTGTGATAATTTGAGGTTGATGTTTGAGAGGTGTCTATAGTTGAGGATATCCGTCAACATTAAGAAGTGTGTCTTTTCTACCCCCTTTGGAACGTTACTGGGGCATATCATATGTAAGGAGGGTTTGCTAGTAGATCCTGCCAACGTTACAGGTATTGTGGGATTGGGGGATCCTACTAGCCAAAGTACATTGCATGGGTTTCTTGGACATGTGGGCTACTATCAGAAGTTCATCAAGGGGCATACCAAGATCTCCATGCCTTTAGAATAATTTCTCAAACATAAAAGTTCCTTCCATTGAGGAAAGGCACACCAGAGGGCATTTGACACATTAAAGGATAGGCTTATCACTGTACCTATATTACGTTTTCCCTCTTGGGATAAGCCCTTCCATGTTCATGTAGATGCCTCTAGAATGGCCATTGGGATAGTACTTACACAACCTGGTGAGGGAATTTTTTATCACCCCCTATGCTTTTCAAGCAAGAATTTGACACCAACAAAGTGGAATTATACTACGACTGAGCACAAAGCATTGTCAATGATCTACACGCTTCACAAGTTCAAGAAGTATCTGCTGGCAACTCTGTTTATCTTCTACACCAACCACATGGTGTTAAATTATTTGGTGAACAAGACAGTTCTACAAGGCTGCATATGTCAGTGGGTGTTGTTATTTCAAGAGTTTGAGTTCATGGTAGTTTTGAAGCCTGGAAATAGTTATTGTGGACCTGATCATTTTTCAAGGATTGATTCAGGGGAGGACACGCAAAGCATTGAAGAGACAATGCCAGATGCACAACTGTTTATGCTGTGGTGTTTACCCTCAAAATTGGAGGAAATTATAGTATTTCTAAAGGAAGGTGTGGTGCTGGAAGGGATCAAGACATTAGAGAAAAAGTAACTAGCCATATGCGTTGCACCCTACATGTTGATCAGTGGGGACTTATACAAATTAGGGTGTGATGAATTTTTGCGCAGATGTGTACTAGAGCATGAGCACCTTTCCATCATAGAGGAACCACATGGAGGAATTGTAGGTGGACATTATGTAGGTGACACCACCGCACGTAAAATATTAATGGCAGGATTGTGGTGCGAAACTTTGTATAAGGATTGCAATGACTATTGTAAAGTGTGTGACCACTTTCAGCGCATTAGCAAGCCAAGAAGGAGAGATGAAATGCCTTTGTGCCCTATCCCTAACATTGAACCTTTTGAGAAATGGGTAATAGACTTTGTAGGCCCTATTGCACTAGCATCACGTAGGACTAGATCACACTACGTAATCACTTACACAAACTATTTGACAAGGTGGGTAGAGGTAGCCCCAACTAAAGACTGCACAGCAGCTACAACAACAAGATTTTTATGAGAGAACATTATCACAAGGTATGAATGCCATTTAAGTTTAACCAGCAATAGGGGTACACATTTCTTGAGTAAGACCGTGAAGATCCTATTAGCAGATTTCATGGTGGCTCATCACAATACTACACCTTATCACCCACAAGAAAATGGAACCACAGAAGCATTTAACAAAATACTAAGTCATACCCTAATAAAAATTTGTGATGTCGGAATACAAGGTTGGGATGACAATGTATCAGCCGTATTATGGGCTTATAGGACAACTTATAAAATGTTGAACAAAGCCACACCGTTTTAATTGGTGTTTGGTGTAATGTCTTGATTTTTGCAGCTACTATAATAACTTCTTTTTTTGATGTTGCAACTGTGGAAATGAGAATTATTATGTTAAGGTGTATCCTTTAATCTTGAAAATCATGTGTTACTGATCTGAACCCTTGCTTACTGTAACTTTGTTTACTTGGGACTAAGGTCATTATAACTTGTGTTTGCAAAGTTGTGAACTAGCAGAATTACTTTTGTACTTGATGAACTCATAATCATGAGACAACACACCTTGAATCAATTCCATTGATCCAAGGTATGCTTCAACCTTCTTTATTATCGTCTTGTCAATTGACTTCTGAGATAAAATGAAGTCTGGAACCGAGCAGGAAATTGTTGCAAATTTTAAAAGAATTGAGTTACAAGTATACTTACTAGGCACCATGCTACCAATGGTAAGGTTTGATTTCTTGAATACATACAAGTTGTAACGCCAAAAAATGTAAGATAGAAAAAGGTTTGATACAAATATATCAAGGCATATATTTAGCATTGGACGGAACGTCCTACACTATACTGGTTTTAAATCTAAGTCGTTAAAATCTACTTAAAACCTGTTATGGAATGGCTAGGGGTTATGTGTTAACCTATGCAACAATATTATACCCTATAAAAATTTTAATTAAAAAAAGGGTTATGTAAACTAACCTTAACCTATGAGTAAAAAGGAAACCTAACTATTAAAATTTTGATCTAATCTATTACTAGAGTATTGGACGGAACATCCTACACTATACTAGTTTTAAACGTAAGTCATTAAAATCTACTCGAAACCTATTATGGAATGGATAGGGGTTATGTGTTAACCTATGCAGTAATATTATACCCTATAAAAATTTTAATTAAAAAAAGGGGGGGTTAGTAAACTAACCTAGGTGAATCCTAAGGACTTACGAGCAAAAAGGAAACCTAACTATTAAATATTTGATCTAATCTATTACTAGACCTAAGAGGGGCCTATGGATACATGCCAATGAGAGGATAAGGGGGGGAAGGTTTTAAAATTTAATGGAAACTTAAATGTTGTCCTTGAAGTTTTAAACGCCAAGTTTGGCAGGAGCAAATAAGTTGGAGGCTTCTAACTAAACCATACTACTAAATTTGAATTACAAGCAAATTTGTAAGAAAAATCTCACCAAAATTGAGTTGGCAGTAGCATGGAGAAAGAGGAAAAAATAAATTCATTTAATGCCTTTATTGGTCTTGGTTTTGGCAACCACCCACCTAGGAAAGAGGAAAGATGATTTTTTTTAGGTATTGTTTTTCATTTGGTTTCGGGTTTTCTTTCTCTACATTTTTGTTGCTCTTTCGAGCCTGCAAGTTTGATTTGTGGCCATTGTTGTTTTGACCTCCTTCAAGTGGTTTATGGGCCTGTGGAAACATGGAAGCAGTTGAAGGAACTGGTGAATAACGTTGTTGGAAGGAAGAAACTCTGGATAAGCTCGGCTGTGACCTTCCACGAGCTAACAAGAAGTTATATAGGCATGTTAGGCTCTTTTCTTTAAATAGCTTTGCTCTTTATTAAGCGTCTTCATTAAAAGAACTCTGCTCTTATAAACGTGTGTTCTTGTGAAAATATGATGATATGTTGGATGTGATCTTTTGCTTGAGTTGTTGTTTGGATAGGATGCGATTTGGGTATTTTCTCGATGCATACATGAGTAAATGGGTGATATTTGTTGCATTAGTAACTGAACATGGAAATTGTCTCTGCTGTTTTGATTTCCAAAGTAATGGGTATACGTGTTTTGTTGTCTTTTGTGGATTGGAACTCGTTGAAAGTGACAGAAATGTGTATACTATTTTCAAAGTTATGTATGTGTTCAAGAGATATGGAATTCGAGTGAATGCTTTGACAAGACTTGAGTGTGAACTGTTCTTCCTTGCTGAATTGCAGTGAATGGTGATGTGAATTCTCTTAGGGACAATAGATTTAATATATCATCCTTACATTTTCTTGAGATAAAATGATATGATGTTCCTCATATTTTATTCTGGTATCCATGAATGACTGTTTGGAAATAAATTCTTGTTGAACCTGGAACAGGGTAACCTAATATTTGATGGATTTGGGTATAGAGTACAGTTTTTATTTCTTCTTGAACTCAATGATGAACATATATATATATATATCCTGTGGGTTTAAAACTTCTTCGTTGTTTTCATTGAATCTGAATTTGAGTAGGTTCCTTACTCTTGTGGTTGAAAAATGATTTCTATAATTATTCCAGTGAAATTGGGATCATGTTACTTTGCTGTACACTTTTGCTCATTTCATACCTGGATAGATGCGTCTATTTTCAATGAATAAACTAATAGAACAATTACAATTGAAAGTTTTGTTATTTTTGAATACTTGCGGTTTGGATGCAAAGTGAATTCTTGAATACTTTCCTCGAATAGTAGTTAGTAAACTATTAAGATTGTAACAGTCTGGATTGGAAAGAATTATCCTATGGATAACAGGTCTGTACTTCATGGTTTGATATTTGGCTGTGAATTGGAAAGAGGTAACGTGAATCCTCTTCCTTTCATTTGATTTTTGACTTCTAAATATTTCTCTTCTTGAATTTTATCCCTGGTTGTTAGCTCCTTTTGCATAAAATCAATCAATTCAGTTGTAATTAAATAAAAGGGATTATGGATTAGGTAATTGGAAATAGTATTTTCTTTTCCTTAGTATCCTATCCAAATTTTTGTTAAAAGGTATTGAAGTCACATATGACTACCCTCAGGAGTATGCAAATGCATTTTACGTTTTGTCTCTCTCTCTGAAATAGATGAGTACTACGCTGCCGGTTAAATTCTAAAAAGTAAAAATGTTGTTGTTATGATGTATGATTGTCTTTCACTTCTGCATTGGATTTGGTTGAAGTCAAGTGAGTAGCAAGTAGGTAAAGGAGTTTTGTTTAAATTTATAGTCAATTTATTATATGAAATTCATTTATAATGATGAAATGGGTTTGACAATGATTGCATTCGAACAGTAATATATAAATCAGTTCTTACAAATTCTCTAATATGAGATTGTTTAGAGAAAATATTCCTTTTAATATTTGCCTAAATTTGGAATGAACTCTTTTCATTTTTAAAGGGAACAGTTATGAAAATGGTGATATATATATCATTGCATGTTAGCTGTTATAGAAATTGGGGAGTTGTTAATTGTTAGTACTGTTTGATTTTGATGCTACTTATTGAGATAAGGTTGTTTAAATTGTTCATCCTTATCGTTACTTAACTCTTACGTGATGTCCATCTCAATTATTGGACGTTTCATAAAAGTAGAGTTCTTTTATTGAGACAGTTAGTCAAGAGCACTTCATTTTATTGATAAGTGCTTAACATGCTCAGTTCAATGAACTGACCCGTGCTAGTAACTTTTGCAGATGGATTCCATGAGTAATAATGAAGACATGTTGTTTTATGATGTTTCTTCTGATTATCTAAAGGATGGATCTTTTCTGAGATTTTATCATTCTTCCCGAAGGAAATGGAAAAAGGAAAAGTTGTATTCTTCTTCTTTTTGAGTTATCAATGTTGATTGGCATGAATGAAGTTCTGTTGTTCAGATTAGTGAAATGTATAAATTTTATCTAGAGGAATGAAAGAAGGGAATGGTGTGTTATTTTAATTGCTGTACCATTGTTGAACTATTGAAATATGATTGAGAATATACTCTTACTCATTGAAATTGTATTTATTCAAATGATGGCTGTTAGATTTAAAAGGACATAACGTCTATTCTTCACTTGAATACAAATTTTAAGTTGGGATGTGAAAATGCTTAGTACTTAGGTCAATATGGATTTTAAATTGACATTAGTAAAAGAGTAAGATGCATATGAACTCTTATATAAATGAAATATGGAATTAGATTCTAACTAATGAATGTAAAGGAAAGGACAAATGAAATTATGTATTCAGATTTCGTTAAAACTCCTTGGGATGTCTTACCCAAAGGATATTCGGAAGGAGGAATCATACCGCCTCTTAACAAACCTTAAGCTAAAGAAAGGTAATTGTAAATAAATGAATACATTCATTTGGGAAATAGACTTCATTCAAATGACGTCTAATATAAAGGGAACCTAAATTTATAATCAGTTGCAAATAAACTCGATTAAGCTTAGTAAGTTAATCTTACTTCATTAAGCTACAATGGACTGTAAGTCTGAAGCTTTAATTAATGAACTAAGATAGAAATATGCAATCCTTAGGTAAGGAGGGGTGAATGTATATTAAGCTATGAGATAATTCAAGTCATTCCTAGCTATGAAACTATAACAAACTATGAGGTTAGAGGATCAACACGGTTGCTGAAACTCATTCTTAATAATATTAAAGTTAAGAATCTAATCACACTTTTAGCTGGATGTGTAACCCTTGATGGGAGGATTCCGTAGGATGTTGGCACATGCCAGCTGCAATATGGTGTCTTCATGAAGGTGGGGCCTTCATGATGACACAATGTTACAGCTGACATGTTGCAACACCCTTCTGAATCAAATCATCAAGGTTTACATAAGCTTGGACTTGGCCTCAGTTTTTCTTGGATCAAGTTAGGAATATGACCTTGTATACAGAGAGACTCGTAAAGACTAAAGATACTTAGACACATGCAGTCGACTAGGGTCGACGAGGTATGCCTGCGTACCTTTAGTCATACTGAGTGCCTCTCTATACTCTTTCATATTGTTATCTTGGGTTAAAGTTCAACCATGGACAAGAGGACTGACGAAAGTCAGAAAAGACCACTCTAGGTAACAAATGAAGTGGGGGTGAAGGATGTATTCTATTGACGAGTATAAATGTCTAGGAATATGATCATGCTAAGAATGTGAAAATCTTTGGCCAAAGTATCGCAAGTTGCTGGTTGTGTTGTCCTAAATCACCTAGTTTAAGAAGTAGGATTTCAGATGAATATCGGTAACAGATATTCAGATAGGCCTCTTAAATGGAACACTTCAATAATCAAGAAGGTACATAGAATCAAGTATACATAGTATACGATGCATGGATTAACATGAAGGATCGGTAAGTAGCTGAGTCATGAAATGAGAGATCGATGAAACTCCGAGCCATGAAATGGGAGATCGGTAGTTCTTCGAGTCATTACAGCAGCATATGGTTATCTGTTATATGATTGAATGGCATGGAATGTGTGTTCCATATTATGAATATGCGAACAGAGAACATTGGTTTTAAAATCCTTGTGTGTTCTAAATTACGTCATTTAGAATAGAGAACAATTATTAAAACTTGAACATGTGTTCTGAATTACGTAATCTAGAGCAGAGAATGTTATGAAAAAAAATCCCCTTGTTCTAGTGTCTTAAAATGGGAATGTTACATTTGGAACGGAAGTTGTTCTACCGGTTGATTTCATGTTACCTTCTCTACAAATAACACACGCAGGAGTGTTGGCTAATGAGCAAGCACTGGAAGAAATAATTGATGAAATGATGAATCTGGATGAAAGACGGTCACTTGTTAGGTGGAGCCAAACAACAAGAAAAGAAAAGTAAAAATCATGGCATGATTACCACATTAGGAACACGAAGTTTGAGGTTGGGAAAATGGTCTTATTGTATGATTCTAAGTTTCTACGTAACCCTGGAAAGTTAAAGGTCCATTGGTTAGGTCCCTATATAATCTCAGACATCCTTGATTTGGGTGCATTTCAGTTACAAGCGTTGGATAGAATGAAATTTCTTGTACACTTCAATGGGAGTAGGTTGAAGCCCTACTATAAATAATTCTTCTTGGTGTTTGTAAATAAGGTAGTTTTTCTAGATAGTTTAGAATTTCCTTTATGCATTTATTTTCTTATGTTTCCCTTTCACGTTGTTATTTTGTTTTGTGCCTTCGGCACCAGTAACCTTATTAATTTTTGAGGTTTTTGAAATGTGTAAAGGACCACCCATCGTTTAAGTGTGGGATGGATTGATGTGAAGGAAAGTGTGGGTAAAGTGTCAAGGAGGATTCTATTGGAAAGCCCAGTTGAATGGACCTATTGAAAGAGGTGCATGAAAGAAAAGGTAGGAAAGAATGGATAGTGTCAAGATAAGGCTACTTTCAAATCCCATGTACACAGAAGGAAGAAGTGCATAAACAACATGGGGTAGGCAAGAGCAAAAATCATGACACAAGAAGTGCCTTCAGCATTGGTTATGCACGCAAAAGAGTCTCCTATCAAGATGGATTTGTTAAGCACCAGAAGGCTGGAAGATTATCCATGCAGGTTTGGGTGTGTGGGTTAGGATGCAAACGTCAGGATTTGATTAAAAAATATACATTAAACGTTAAAAGTATGGTGGTAGGTGAATTATCATTTAATGATTAAAATAGGAAAAACTATAAATAAAGGTTTGGACATTTCATTTTTTCACTTTGCGTATACGAAGAGGAGATTTTGGAAACTAGGGTTTCAAGAGTTGATCCATGTGAAGAAAAATTGCAAAAATTCAAGCGTGAGTGGCCAATTTGGATTTACAAACTGGAAAGGAAGTGATTCACGGGTGTGGGAAGAGTTATGGAGAAGCATCATCTAGTGAAAAGAGGCTCTAGTTAGGGTTTGGCATCTAGGGCAAGGGTCAAAAGAGAATTTCTTCGCCAGTTTGAGATCTAAACTTGGAAAGGGGTAGTAAAAAAAGCAAGTGAAATAAGTTGAAGTGTTAACATAAACAATGGCACACAAGAAACTAGTTGGCACACCTAAGAAGGGAAAGGGAAAGGGCAAGTGCAAGCAACAAGACACTATCATGGGTACAAATGAAGAGTGGTACACAAAAATGTAGTACCTAGATAGAGTATTGTTTGGGTGTGAGTCGGAGTCCCATTTAAGAAATATGTCAGTAAATGATTACACTCATCGTTCGAGCACAATCGAGAAGGAAATGGTGTTGGAGTTAGTGCACTCGACGAATAAAAGGACAACATAGGGTTTTCCCATCTATATTGATGATGTAAAAGTGAAGATGGAGAAGTCAAGATTATTCCTACTCTTTGATTTGCCCTACTTTGGGAAGCCTGGGTGCCTATATCAAAGGTTGATGTCGTGCGTGCATGAATATTAATTCCATTTCATAGGGCTCAAGATGTGCATTACCCCTCAGCTTGTCTCACATTACACAAGCCTTGTCTTTTAAGGAGAGATTTTGGAGGATGACCTAAGTGACAAGGAGGTAATTAAGGAAACCGTTGTTGCTTATGCATACAAAAAGTGGTCAAGGTACTTTGATAATGCGGACATCAAGGACCCAGTGATGAAGATGGCCATGCACCTTGTGATAAAGTTAAATGACCATGAGAGATGGACCCAAGTAAACAAGGTCTGGTTGAATGTTTGCGAGAGGATTTCAAAGGTCACCATCTACAACTTTTCTACATTCATCAAGGATAATATTGTCAGCACCGTGAAGCAAAGTGATAAAAACCTTTTTTGTAATGTCCTACTAACCATTGTGTTTTCAGAGATTGGAGTGTTGTATGCAATCAAAAAATTCATGTGGGAGTACACTGTTGAAGACCCTTCTCCCGTAAAGAGGTTTGAGAAGTAAATTTGTGATAGTATGATGGCCATGCACAAGGCTCACCTGGAGAAGTGGTACATGTGCCTAAGGAATGCATTCGAGGTGGAATGGAGGATCCCTGAACAACTACTAGCAACCACTAAGGGAGAATTTGAGTTTGTTGTGTACCAAAATTTCTACCTCAGCAGATTTAAACTGATGGATGAGACATAGAGCCCATGGTGTAAGTTCCCTTTTGCGTTCACAACTCAACACTTCCAAGCGGGAGTGAACAGGTTCAAAGAATCTAAGAATTTGAAGTTGGACCTTGGTAATCTAGACCAAGACCATAGAGAAATGTGAAAAGGTTTGGTCTACCCTAACAAGTGTGCATACATGGAGAAGTATGTGTCACATGAGGTCCAACTTATGAGACCCATGACTGTTCCCATTGCAAGAGGGACCACGATACGAGTATACCTCTGCATAAGACCCAAATTTGAGAAGGAAATGTATTTGGAGAATGAGGTGTCCATACCTAAGGACCCAACATGCAGGAAGAGACCCGTGCCCAGGAAGAAGGAAAAATAACCAAAGGAGAAAGTACCAAGTGTAGTGAATACACAGGAAATAGGTAGTCTAGGACAAGTGCCAGAACAAGTATGTATTCACGTAAGAAAAAGTCCATATTCAAAGAGAAGACTCTAGAACCAAAGGATTCATTAGACAAGGAGTCATCAGAAGAAGAAGAGATAGAGTCACCTATGTCAAAATCCCCAGTTGGAAAGAAGCAGAAGATGATAGAGGAATCAGATTCTAAGTACACTGAGAGCTTGGGGACCTACCAGGGTGAAAGGGATGATGATGAGGAAGATAAGTTTGAGGTAAACCAAGAACTTGTGTTCAGTGTACATGACTCAGAGGAGGGAGAAGGAGAGAAGAATGAGTACATCTTCACGTGGAGAGAGGGCAGCTAGGATGGGGAAGGAACCTGGGACAAGGAAGGGAGCAAAGAGGTAAACAAGGAGGTGAAAAGAGAGGTTGAGAAGGTCATTGAGACCTTGGTAGAAGAGGTTTTGGAATGCAGTGTTGAGCTGGTAGTGAATGAGGATAAGGAAGAGAGTAGGGAAAAGGACCACAATAGCATTGGAAGCCCCACTTTAACAGTAAATCTTCCTAAGGGCATGCACATGGGAGGAAAGCACATGGAGGAGGAGAGGTCATGGTTGGGTTATATTGATGACCCCAACAAAGTTTTGTGCACACGGTTCCAAAGCATGGTTCCAGCAGAGGAGCTCCTGGAAATGTCATCTTTTGATAAGGAGGCTACATACCCATGGACAAGGAAGATGCTCTCATGGGAATTTAAGTCCTATTTTGATGAGCCAAAATTTGAAGTAAGCCACGTGGTAATAATAACATTTCTGGAATCAAAAAGAGACAACCCATTAGTGAATTCTCAGCAGCTCTTAGATGAACAATTGTGCAATGTGCTCAACAAGGTTTCCATTGAGGTTAAAGCTAGACTCTTTGGGTGGAATGATATAATCAAATATCTAGAGGATGAACTACAAAAGAAAGAGGAAGAGCTAGCTGTGAGGACAAATGAGTTGACTTAAGAAAATATGATCAGTGCCTAGTTACAGCATGAGTTAAGGGACGATAAGGCTAGAGTACGGGAAGTATACAAAAAGGTAGAGTCCATTATAGATGCAATAGTGTTGAAGCATCTGGACCTAGTGCCTCCCGCATGAAAGTATGCATATGCCCTAGAATTGTTGGAGGACTTAACAAGAATCCTCACCATGGAGAGACAACCGCTAGCCTTGGAATTTTTAGAAGAATTGGCCACACATTTAGAAAAGGAGGATAAATTGAAGGTTATGGTGCTCATAGCTTAATATAGCAAGGTCCTTACTAATGTAAAGATTGCTTCTTAGACTACTCAGATTGTGTATGACAACTGCATGGACAAATACAAAGTGGCAAGCATGTTGGTCGCTAATGATGAAGTAGAAATTAAAGAGTTCAAGGAGAGGAAAAAGGGGAACAGAGTGGAGAGAGAAAATATCCTAGCCGAGGTAGAAAATAAATCAGAAGCTATTGAGGCCTTACAGGGATCAATTAAAAACTGGCTAAAGGAGCTATACCCGTAAATTACACGAAGGATGGATGCACTGGATGATATATGAAAGGAGTTAGAGAAAAATTTTGACACCATGAGTGCCCAAGGGGATGGGCTAGGCTTTGATCAGGTAAGCACCTTAGTGGTGATCTTTGCAAGAGACCACTGAGTGAGGTTGATGCCTGGAATAATCTGGAGGCTAACTTGTAGAGGAACTTTCCTCTCTTATTGCCCTAAGTAGCATCATTTCCCCATTCTTCCTTCTTTTCCCATTCTTTTTCCCCTTTTATTGTGTATTTCTTTATTCTTTGAGGAAGTATCCGAGGGTGGAGAACAGGTATAGTGTGGGATGATTTTGGACCCCTGAAATATCAACTAAGTCCAAAAAGGGTGCATATGCACACACAAATGAACAAAGCATGCAAGATAAGGTGTGAAGAGAAGGGTTCAAGTAGGGTTTTGGTAGAAAGCAAGATGTGCACCCATGGAGGATAATCTAGGAATTAGCCATTTTTTACCTATTGGCTAGGACACACGAGAAAAACGTGACCCGAGTGGATAAGGTACCAGCATAGCGATAGAAGCTTCTAGAAGGACATCATAGCAAGGAGTGGTGAGCTCAGGCCTGGAGGATCATGCGCTCATGGAGGACCACACTCAAACACTTGGCCATAGGTTTGAGGCCGCAGAGGAATGAGTTGGTAGGTCAAGAAGGCTATATATACAAGTGCCTGCAGAAGCAAAGGGAGAGGAAATGGATAGAGGGCAGAGCTCTGGACAAATACTACAAGGACTCTGTTAGCTTAGGTAAATAAGTGTAGGAAAGGATGTATCAAGGGTTTGTGAGTTATAAATTTTCTTTTGAGGACCTAGTTATATGAATCCAATTATAATGCATGACTACGGTCTGCCTCTCTATGACATTCTATAATGGGCCTAATGAATGTAATGAGGTTACAAGTTTATGTGAATATGAACATTAATGGTTTTGATGCATACATCCTTCTTCATATCTCTTTTTCATATATGTTTATGAACTAAGTATGAATGCTTGTACAACTTCCTTTCTGTTTTGGTGTAAGTTCTATAACCTGTTAAGCTCTTTTCTGCCCAGAAAGACTGCAAGCATTTAGAAGTTGTTCTAATCTCTATGGTGCTTGTATGTCTTATTTCTTTTCAAATATCTTAAACTAAGATCATAGATGATTTTTCCCACTAAAATCACATAAAAGAGAGACTCAGCACTCGTGGGTGCCTTAGGTGAGTGCCCAGCACCCATTGGGTGATAGGTCGGTGCGCATGGGATTCCTTTCCTTTGTGATGAGTGTAAAAATGACTACAATGAGGATCAAGAAAAAACAACTTTCACCACTGAATGGGGAAGTTTTGAATATATTTTGATGCCATTTGGTCTTAAAAATGAGCCTGTTGTATTTTCATGAATAGTTGTTCAAGCATTCTAGTATTTTATTCATATTTTCTTGCAAGTTTACTTGGATGATTGGATGGTAAATGGGCTTATTAAGGATCATTGTGACAATTTTCCCTTAATTTTTGAAAGATGTGAATAGTTAAACATCTCTTTGAACATCAAAAAGTGTGTGTTTTCTACATCTTTTGACACTTTGTTAGGGCATATTATCTGCAAGGAAGGTTTGTTAGTAGATCCAGCTAACGTTGCAATTATTTTTTTCCTGAAATAACCTACCAGTCAGAGTGACGTGCGTGGATTTTTGGGTCGCAATGGGTATTATAGAAAATTTATGAAAGGATATGTTAAGTTTGCACTTTTGGAAGAGTTATTAAAAGGAAAAGGGACATTTTATGGGATAAACGCAATAGTGCGCATTTGAGGTACTAAGAGAGAGACTTACTACAGTGCCTATTTTACATCTTCCCACATGGGACCAACCGTTTCATGTACATGTGGATGCCTCTGGCATGGCCATTGGTGTGGTGTTAGCTCAGCCTTGAGAAGGTATTATAGATCATCCTATATATTTTTCTAGTAAAAATTTAAATCATGTAGAGCATAATTATATAACGACAGAGCACGAAGCCTTGTCCATGAGCTATGCACTACATAAATTCAGAAAATACCTTTTAGCAACACCATTCAAATTTTACAGCAATCACATGGCATTGAAATACTTGGTAAACAAGCCTATTTTAAAAGGGAACATACGTTGATGGGTTCTTTTATTCCAAGAATTTGATTTCACAGTTGTGGTAAAACTAGGTAAATGTAATTTAGCCTAGACCATTTATCACAAATTTAGTCGGGGGAGGACTTGTAAATAGTTGAAGATACAATGTCAGATGCAAATTTTTATAGGTTATAACATGTGCCTTCAGAATTGGAGGATATTGATATCTTTTTACGTATAGGGGAGGCGCTAGAAGGAATGAAATCCTTGGAGAAGAAACAACTTGTAATTCGCACGGATCCTTTTATGTTGATTAGTGGTGACCTATACAAGTTAGTCTGAGATGAAGTATTACATTGGTGTGTACTAGAGCATGAGCACATGGAAATCATTAAAGAGGCTCATGGTGGTATTGTAAGTGGTAACTATGTAGGTGATGCCACTGCACACAAGATTCTACTCACTGGATTATGGTGGGAGACCCTCTATAAGGATTATAAAGCATATTGTAAGGCATGTGATCATTGTAAACATGTTATTAAATCTGGGAAAAGAGATGAAATGCCTTTAAGACCTATTCCTCATGTAGATTCATTTGAGAAATTAGTTATAGACTTTGTGGGTCCTATTTCACCAGCCATTCGTAGAACTAGATCACGCTACATCATCACTTGCACGGATTATCTTACAAGGTGGGTAGAAGCAGCACCTACCAAGGATTGTACAGTCACTACAGTGGTCAGATTCTTATGGTAAAATATTCTTACAAGGTATGGATGCCTGTTGAGTTTGACCAGTGATAGGGGCACAAAATTTTTGAATGAGACAATCAAAATTCTATTGGATGAGTTCATGATTACACACCATAAAAATACACAATATCATCCTCGAGCACATGGGACTATTGAAGCTTTCAACAATATTTTGAGCCATACATTGACAAAAATTTGTGATGTTGGAAGAAAATATTGGGACGATAAAGTTTTTTCCATGCTTTGGGCATATAGAACAACCTACAATTGGTTGAATAAGGCCACACCCTTTCAGTTAGTGTTTGGCACAGAAGTAGTTCTTCTGATGGAATTCATGTCACCTTCTTTTTGTATTACATGCACTGGAGGTCTAGCTTATGAGCCTACTTTGGAAGAAAGAATTGGTGAATTGATAAATTTGGATCAGAGGTGCACAATAGCATGTTGGAGCTAGACGCAGGAAAAGGCCAGGTAGAAGGCATGGCATGACAGGCACATCAGGGGAAAAAATCTTGAGATAGGATAGATGGTGCTTCTTTATGACTCTAAGTTTCTGTGCCATCTAGGCAAGCTTAAAGTACACTGGTTGGGACCATATATTATCACTCATATACTTAAATCAGGCACTTGTCAGTTAAAGAAACTTGATGGAATACAGTTACCTGGTTACTTTAATGGGCGTAGGATGAAGCCCTACTATAAATAAGTCTTCTTGGTGTTTGTAATAAGGAAATGTTGCCGTTTAGACTAGGTTTTCATTACTGTATTTCCTTTTTGGTTTTTTTTCTATGTCAATTTAGTTGGTGTTTTATGTAATAAGCTCATTTGCGCACCGAAAGCTAATTACCATTTGAAGAAATTTTATGCACAGAGGATATCACATACCATTTGTGTGGGGTTGTTATTTACAACTGGGTACACATAAAGGAACAAACTGTTACAAGTGTTATTCAATTTTGCAAAGGAGTTGTTAGAACGGAGATTGCTTTAAAAAGATGACTGTAGATGGAGATAAATGAGGGAATAATATAATGCGAGGTAAGTAGCGACCGTAGAGACTACTAGGGGAAGGCGCATTAGTGACGTACTTAGTTGCATCGAATTGCACTGAAGAAACTATTGTAGCTAGAAGGTAGGAAGGCACACTAGAAGGTTATAACCGGGGCGTGAAGATGTACTGCCCAGATATTTTGCAAATGGTAAATTAATGAGAGGATTCTTAGTAGGTGGGGAGTAATAAATGTACTAAATTTTTGAAAATATATATAAGGACGTGATGTGTGTTCATTTTTACCTTTTTGATCACAAGTATTTGAGTGAGCTAAGTGTAAACAAGCTGAGCAAGTCATGTTAAGGTGTGGAGAGTTGTGAAACCAGACATGGAGAGAAGACGGTTGCTAGAAGAGGCTTACATCCCCATTAGTGAAGGGTTTGAGCGAAGAAAAATAATTGAGGAAGAACTAGGGCACACATTTTAAAGCTAGGACACGTGGACTCGAGAAATGGTTTGAGTTTTCTCATTATAGATAGTGAAAAGGTCGATTTTTAGGATGGCATAAAATAAAGCACATGCCACAGGTACCAAATGAAAGAAGAAAGTAGAAACAGAAGTTGAAATTTCTCCTGAGAGTAATTTCTCAGAGATGCAGTAGCCAGAGGGTGTGATAATTGAACAAGAATGGGATTCCCACATCCGCAAGTGCAAGATAAGTGACTATAACCACCGCACATTCTAAAACAAAAAATAATTGGATGCATTGTTGAGTACAAAGACCAATAAGTGCATAGTGGAGGATAGGTCAGTGTATGATGACACTAGAGAGAAAATTTTGAAATAGGTAAGAGTCTATCAGTTGTAAGAGCTCCCATATTTTGGAAAGTATGAAACTTTAGACCAGTGGCTGATGAGAAGAGTCCATGAGGACTTTTTCTATTTTGTCAGATGAAGGGTTAAAATCACAACAACCCTGATTTCAACACTGGTGGGATTAAAAGCCACAGGGGTATACCTAGCTAGTGATCTGATTGATAAAGTAGAAATCATGGAGACATGGAAGGAGTTAGGGTATACAAAAGGTCCACGTGGAAAAGACATTGATAAATTAAAGAAGTACCTAGTGTTATAGGCAGTTGCACATCTGGTACCAAGTTAAATGATCAAGAGAGATGGTCACAAGTAAATACCGTGTGGCTCCATATCACGAGAAAATTGTATCAAGGAGTAGTCTATAACATAGCAGGCTACATTAGAGAAACCATTATTGAGGAAGCACGTATAGGTGATAAAATCAGGTTTGGCGCTATCTTACTTTCTCTAGTATTTATGGAAAATGGAGTGGCTGATGGGCCAAAGAACAAGATTTGGGAATATCCCATGGAAAACAAGTCCCTTGCGGAAATGTTTGACAACTATTTATGTGAAGGGTCAATGAGTGGGACATTTAAACACAGATTGGAGATGTGATATGATTAACTCCATGTGGAATTTGAAAAGGAGTGGTCCATCCCCAAGGAGCTACCTTCAGTAGTTGGCAAGGTACTACAGTTCATAGTCTACCATCACTTCTGCATCATGCAGTTTGCTATGAGGGATGGGACGTGGAGCCCATGGTGCAAATTTTCATATGCCTTCATAGTGCACTGCTTCTAGGCATCATTTCATCACTTTACCAATGTGTGCCGCCTGATTTTTATTACAAATAAGGTAGACTATGACTACCACATTCTAAGGAATACATATGTATATCCAGGTTAGAATGCCTATGTTCAGAGGATTATTTTAGACGTTATAAGCATGAAACTTCTAAGATTTGGAATTGGTAACATTGGAGTAGTTCTCATATACATTTATCTTAAGCCCAAGCTAGAGAATAACAAGTATGTGGAGAATGAGTTCACGCTCCCAAGGCCTCCTAAGGGCAAGCATACATTAGAGAACATATCAGTACCAAAGCCCACAAAAACTATAGAGGTATATGATGAGGAGGGAGATGAAGATAATGGTGGCTTAGATATAGAGGTCAGAGGCAGCCCACATACAAAGTGGAGACTGAGCATACAGGTACTCCACCACAGGTGCAGGAAGAAGACGAAGACTTAGATGTAGAAATAGACCAGGTAGAGTGCCACTTTAAAAGGGTATTCAGGAGAACAAGTATCTAATGTGTAGGAACCCCATAGCCTATGAGGATATCACCATGACTCTCTCCTCAAAAAGAGGCAATTGAGAAGAAAAGGAGAGAGCTAAAGCTAAATGAGGAGGTGGAGGATTCTGTAGAAAGTGTACCTAGCACCCCTATAAAATCAGAAGATGTGGAGGAACTAGAGGATGAAGATCTGAAGGATGAAGAAGAGAGATTAAAGGGGGTTTAAGAAACAAAACATGATATTACTTAGAACATCAAATATCTGACTCCAAATCTTAGTGCTCAAATTCCTAAGGGGCCAAGAACAAAGAGATCAAGTGGGAAGTATGTTGTACGAAGTATGTGCTATGCTGAGGACATAAGTAAAATTTTTCACACCCATTTCCATAGTAAAATTGGCCTTAAAGGGTTGTATGGATGGGATTTGATGGACCCAGACATGGCCACTATGTGCATGAGGAAAGATTTATCCTAGTCTATGAAAACTCACATGGATGATCTTGATTTGGATGTATGTGAGGATTTATGTGTGTCTCGAAGAATGAACAAGGCACGGAAAAGAAGGAACATGACTATAAAGCCCACTCTTACATTTGATGAGAAGGTAAGTAATTCCTTAGTTAAGGTATCTACAGAAGTGGCATGGAGGAACATAGATAAGGATGAAACTATTAGAGCACTACGAGAAGATAGCAAGGCCAAAGCTGCAAAAATAGCACATCTACAAGGAGAAAAGGACTTGGAGTGGAAAAATAATGGGGCCTTCATCATTATGGCTGAATAAATTGGTGTCCATTTCCTGAAAGTAAGACCGCACTTGCAACCTAAGGTACCTGAAAGGTTTCCTTCAGCTATGCATTATGTGTTTACCCTAGTAGATTTGGTGCTTGAGGATGGGCTGATTCACATGCTAGCATAAAAGGACCCTAAATAAGAAGCGGAGAGAGAAAGGGCCTCAGTGGTTAGAAATATTTCATCTTACGAAGCCTTGCTCCAAAATTTGTAAGAAGATTTGAAGAAAGCAAACCAGGCATTGAACATTTGTGTAGCTCAAGAATTAATAATCTGGATAAGAACTATATTGGAGGATAATTAAATTCTGAAATTAATGAGGGATGCTACTTTAGGCCGCTATGAGAGATTGGTGTTAGTGAAGAAAAACCATGAATACCTTACAGCAACACAACAGCCGCACAAGGAAAGATTGGGTGAGCTTGGAAATCTCATAGCACAAAAGATGGATCCTCTGGAGGGATGGATGTCTGCTATGGCTATCGTTGTCATAGTATTGCAGAATTAAAAGGGAGATATGTCTTCTATGGATAATGTTGTCATTGATATTGACCTTCCACTCCACATACTCTTCAACATACATCATGGATGTATCTGACTGATCAAGACACAAAGGTTCCATCTCTAGTAGAGGAGCTTTTGCTAACAGATCAATAAATACCTATCCTTTCAATGACTCCTAGTTATAAATTCAATATCAAATTCACTTAGGAAAATGATCCAATTAGCCATTCATCCTGTAAGGGTGGGTTTCTATAAGAGGTACTTGAGAGGGTCAACTTTGGATATTGGCTTGGTCTTATTGTTAAGGAGGTAATGACGCATTTTTTTAAAGGAAAATACAACTATCAGGAAAGTATTTTCAATCTTTGGGTAATTCATTTCATTGGAAATCAAGGTGTGAATAAGGTAATAAACGACCTGTCGACACTAAAATTTTCCTCCATAATTTCTATTTCATTAATGTATCTATTAGGAATAGGATGTTGTTAAGTATAATTAGTAGTAGCGTCCGATAGAAGATAACGGCGCTGCCAATACGACGCCGCCAATAATGTGGAGTACGGTAACAGTAAAAGTACAATAGGATTGTTGTAAAAAGTAAATATTCGTCGTAAGTGGTCTGGTAATGTTAAAATGTCAAAGTTTGGGTAATTAGAGAAGTAGGGTCTACATGATTAGGAATTAGAAATATTATATTGGTAATAAGGACAAGGAGTGAGGTCATAAATATTTTGTGTATTTTATTTGTAAAAAGTCTAAAAATGTGGAACCCATGTAAAATGATAAGGTTTATCTTATCTTAAAAGATAAGCTTACATGTACAGATAAGAGTTAAGGTATGGAATATGAGTTTTCAGAGTGGATTTCTTATCCTATCTTAGAGATAAGATGGATAAGCCTGGAAGTTCTATAAATAGAGAGGCCACCCCCCTCATTTAGCATAGAAGGAAGTAGTGAGAAATATTGTATGAAGTATGTAAAGGAAGCCATCAGTTTAAAGGTGTGTTGAAGAAGCCATTAAGAGGTGTAATTGTAAAGTTTCTCCCATAGTCTTGGTGAAAGTCAAGTGAAGTCAATAACACTTGAAGTACCTTATGGGTGAGATTGTAACAATTTCATGTTAATATTATAATTTACTTTGATATTTCATATTTGTCATCATTCCGTCTTATCATAGTTGATGGTATTCTCGTGTTATGTTTGTTGTTGTGTTTCCAGATTACATCCACCAAACTAAAGGCTGTGCATTAGTAAATAATCATAGCACGAGGAGTTCTTGATGAAGAATTATCATAGTGTCAGATTGGTGATGACATTTTGGTTCCGTTGCCGGGACCATTCCTCGTTGGTGGATTTTTTGGAGAGATATTCCCATTTAGTCAAAAATCAATTGGAGGGTAACCTTATTTTTACTATGCATAGTAGTTACCATGGTAAAGTCATTTTTACCATGAATAGTAGTTACCATGATAAAGTTATTTTTGCTGTGAATAGTATTTATCACAGTAAAGTCACTTTTTACGGTGAATAGTATTTACCGCAGTAACTTCACTTTTTACTGTGAATAGTGTTTACCACAGTAAAGTCAGTTTTTACCGCAATAAGTCAAGTTTTACCATAGTTTACCATGGTCATTTCTATTATAGTGATTTCAATTATTTGTGCACATAAGTCTTGTTGATTGTACTTGTGGGTTGGTATTTCACGGTGGTTACTTTTGAAAATGGGAAAGATTCCTATTTTTTCAGCTCAATCTAATGAAGATGCTTCTTATTACATTCAAGAGTTTAAACGATCTTGTATTTGTAATGGCCTTATAAGAAGGGAACAATGGACTAAATTTTTTCCTACCTTTTTGGATGGTTTAGCACTTAGGTGGTTTGAAACACTAGGTGATAATGTGAAAAATTCATGGGATTTATTATTTGAAAGTTTTCTTGAAGAATTTGGTGAACAACAGAAATATGCAGATCTCATGATCGAGATCACAAAGCTATCCCAAGGAGAGAAGGAGAAGATAAGGGATTATCATGCTCGTGTTCTAAAGCTAAGGAGGAAGCTTGATGCCCAGATCCGGAAGGAAGGATTAGCAGATGGGTTGATGAATGGCATGGATAATCTCCTCTGTAAGTACTTCATTCTTGGGATGAAGCTAGAGATCAGAAAACGAGTGAAGTATGACCGCCCAGCTACCATTGAACAAGCAAAGGAGATTGCAAGAAGGCAAGAAGAAAGCATGGAAGAGGAGCCCAAAGAAATTATTGCTAAAGTAGAGCCTACACCAGCACCTTTGGTCCAGAATCCACAACCACTCCCGGTGAGCACAAATATTTCTCCTAGTACATCTACTTAGTATGAAGATCTGCTCAAAAAGATGGGTCAGTTAACTATTAATCTTCTTCAAGGAAAGAAATTTAGTTCTCAGGGAGGAGATAGAGGTCCAAAAAGAAATATTTTTGAAGTTGTTTGTTATGGTTGTTATAAAAAGGGTCATTATAAGTATAATTGTCCAGATAGAGCTTCTACATCTGGTAAAGGAGATAATGATAAAGGAAAAGCACCGGTGAATTCTTTTGATGTAGTAGATAAGAGCAGAAATAATGAAGTAGATGTGTTTGTAACAAAAATAAAGAAAGAAAAAGATAATCAAGATGGAAATGATCCTAAGAAGATGAAAGAAGAAACTAGTAAGAAACATAGGAGAAGAAAGTTGGGTGTGCAGGATTTTCTGATTTCACAGGGGCAAGGACCATACTCCATCCTTGAAGATCTGTCCAAAAGGCCTGCAAATATTACATATGGTCAACTCTTGGCTATGTCTTCTGAGAAGAGGTGGGAGCTACGAAGTGGACTCAATGCTCGATGAAGAAAGGAGGTTGAGGTCCCTATTTTGGAGGTAGAGGCGGATCCCTATGCTCCACAAGATGAGGTATTATGTAATGGTTTTTCAATTCATGATGTCTTAGTTGATGGAGGTGCTGCAGTTAATGTAATGACTGAGTCTGTAATGAATATGTTGGGTTTAAAAATTGATCGCCCTTCAACACTTATGTTAAGGTCATTAAATAAGGGAAAAACTAAACCAGAAGGTGTAGTTTCAAATGTGGCAATATCTGTTATGGGTGTTATATGTGTGGTAGAATTTCAGGTGATGAAAAATGGTACTGTTGCGTACCCAATGCTACTGGGAAGACCATGGCTAAGGAGAGTACATGCAAGAAACTATTGGAATTAAGGTTTCATGACACTTGGACGTGGTAGAGAGAGGGTGAAGATAAACATGATCCCTTGACATAATAAGGCAGAACCTATGGATTCAAGTGATGAAACTGATGATTGGACATCCTCTGATTACTCTAGTACCAGTGAAGTGGACACTAAAGATGAAGAAAGTGAGGTTGATGTTTCAGTCATGGATATCCTTCCAGTCACACCAACTCATGACCCCATAAAATTATCTGAAGAAGAAGTTGATTATCGTCTCCAACAAATAAAGATTGGTGATTCCGTGATGGAGAGTGAGAAGGAATCCTATCTCCAGCTCTTTCGAAGGTACATACGCATATTCACTTTTGATTACAAGGAACTCCGTCAAGTAAGTTGGGTATAACATTATATTGAGCTGGTAGATGGTGCTAAGCCCATAAAGCAAATGCCATATAGAATGAATCCTAATTTTTCCAAGACTATAAAAGAAGAAATAGATAAGTTGCTTGATGCAGGATTCATATTTGTTGTGGAGAATTCAGAATGGGTTTCTCCCATTGTGATCTCAATAAAAAAGAATGGGAAGCTACGCATTTGTGTTGATTACAGGAAGCTCAATAAGGCAACAAAGAAGGATCATTACCCTCTTCCTTTTTCAGATCAGATCTTGGATGAAGTAGTTGGCCAGGAGTGTTATAGTTTTGCTGATGGATATAGCAGCTACAACCAAGTTCGTATAGCAGAGAAAGATCAGCTGAAGACCACGTTCACCACTCCTTGGGGAACGTTTGCTTATAGAGTTATGCCTTTTGGGTTGTGTAATGCTCTGGCAACATTCCAACGTTTGATGAATAGGGTGTTCGAACCCTACATTGGGACCTTCATCAGAGTATTTCTAGATGATTTTTGCATCTATGGGAGCAATTTGGACCACCTGCACCAGATGGAGACAACATTTCAAAGGTTAGATGAAGCATAAGCCTCACTAAACCCTACAAAGTGTGTCTTTGGATGTTCTAAAGGCATTTTATTAGGGCATGTTGTATTCAGAGATGGTATTGGTACTGATCCTGATAAAGTTTCAAAAGTCAAAGAGTTACCATTTCAGTTGGCCTATGGCATTGATCCAATTCTTCCTATTGAGTTTGATATTCCCACTATGAGAGTTATGAAAAATGAAAGGATGGATGAAAGTGATTCAGTAAAAGAAAGGTTGGTACATCTTCATTTGTTAGAGGAAATGAGGGAAATAGAAAAGGATACAAGCCATAAGAAGAAAATGAAGCAGAAGGAATACTTTGATCAAAAGATCTGTTGGTCTCCATTTCATGTGAATGACTTGGTTCTAGTATATGATTCCAGATACAAAAAAAGAAGACAGAAAATTTCTTCCAAAATGGATGGGGCCCTACAAAATAGCAGCTGTGCATGAAAATGGTACGTACCGACTGGAGAAATTGGATGGCACTCCCATTATGAAATGGGTCAACCATGACAAGTTGAAGATTTTCCAAGCACCAAAAGAGTCTACTCCGAGGACGGAGTAGAAGCTAGGAAGGGGGAAGATGTCGACACTAAAATTTTCCTCCGTAATTTCTATTTCATTAATGTATGTATTAGGAATAGGATGTTGTTAAGTATAATTAGTAGTAGCATCTGATAAAAGATAACGGTGCTGCCAGTACAACGCCACCAATAATGTGGAGTACGGTAACAGTAAAAGTATAATAGGAATGTTGTAAAAAGTAAATATTTGTCGTAAATGGTCCGGTAATGTTAAAATGTCAAATTTTGGGTAATTAGAGAAGCAGGGTCTACATGATTAGGAATTAGAAATATTATATTGGTAATAAGGACAAGGAGTGAGGTCATAAATATTTTATGTATTTTATTTGTAAAAAGTCTAAAAATGTGGAACCCATGTAAAATGATAAGGTTGATCTTATCTTAAAAGATAAGCTTACATGTACAGATAAGAGTTAAGGTATGGAATATGATTCGTCAGAGTGGATTTCTTATCCTATCTTAGAGATAAGATGGATAAGTCTGGAAGTTCTATAAATAGAGAGGCCACCCCCCTCATTTAGCATAGAAGGAAGTAGTGAGAAATATTGTATGAAGTGTGTAAAGGAAGCCATCAGTTTAAAGGTGTGTTGAAGAAACCATTAAGAGGTGTAATTGTAAAGTTTCTCCCATAGTCTTGGTGAAAGTCAAGTGAAGTCAATAACACTTGAAGTACCTTATGGGTGAGATTGTAACAATTTCATGTTAATATTATAATTTACTTTGATATTTCATATTTGTCATCATTCCGTCTTATCATAGTCGATGGTATTCTTGTGTTATGTTTGTTGTTGTGTTTCCAGATTACATCCACCAAACTAAAGGCTGCACATTAGTAAATAATCATAGCACGAGGAGTTCCCGGTGAAGAATTATCATAGTGCCAGATTGGTGATGACAGGCCCTTTCTTTGTGGTCTAGGTCATATTGAGAAAGCAGTGCACTAATAGTAAATTAGGTAGCTGAAATGTATAATAGGAGACATTCACTCGGGGCAGGTGGCATGAGTACAGATAGGTTGAAAAGGAAATGTTTAAGAAGTGCGAATGCATGTTAATACTCTGGTCCCTAGTTTAATGTAACATCCTTCTTGAGGAGATGTGTAAATGGATGACACTTTTCCATAAGCTGTGAAATGAAATGATAGATTTCCTAAATCATTCTTTGTAAACTTCTTAGTTGTTTGATATTTATAGGTGGAGGTATTTCTATGATAGTTGTAACCTTTATAGTATCCACCTCTATTCCTCTTTTCGAAATGATGAATCCTAGGATTTTCCATGAAAAAATGCCAAAGAGACACTTCCTAGGATTCAAACATACTTTGTAATCTCGGAGACGATGGAAAATACGTCTCGGCACTTCAAAGTTCTATCTCTAGTTTTGGATTTTGCTAAGATATCATCAACATAATCCTCCATGATGTCATTCATCAAGTCATGGAAGATGACCACCATCTCACATTGATAGGTGGCCCTAACATTATTGAGTCTAAAAGGTGTGACCTTGTAACAAAACGTCCCCTAAGTAGTGATGAAATTTTTCTTATGTTGATCTTCCTCTACAATTCAAATCTGGTTATAACCTAAAAACCCATCAATTAAGAATAACATTTAATAACAAACGGTAAAATTGACAATCATAACAATATTAAGAAAGGGGAAATCATCTTTGGGACATGATTTATTGATGTCGCAGAAGTCTGTGCAGATCCTTATACCAACTGGATTCTATTGAACTAGGACTATGTTGGATATCCAATCAAAATAGTCAATGGGTTTAATGAAATCAGCAGCTAATAACTTTTCAAGTTCTTCTTTGACGAGTAGTGCAACCTTAGGGTGCATCTTTCTCAATTTATTCTTGATGGGTTTTACATCTGGGTGCATAACAACATTGTGCCTTTGAATTGAAATTAAGGTTTTCCCCATGTGCTAGGTGATACTGAAATATCTTATATCAATAAGGTATGCTTAAGAGTAAACTAATCACCTAAGCCATACTTTGTCGATGTTTCCTCCCATGATGATAAAGTGTTGACCAATGAAGGAAAGTTCTGATTACAAGGAGTGAGTGTATCTTGTTTAGCAAAAGAAGTATGCAACTAAGGAGAAGATGCACAAAAGATTCATGCGTGGTAACAATGCAGATTTCAAGGTGCGGAAGGATAGGGAGGCAAGTGTGTCTAAAAGATGGATTGAATTAGGACTTATCCATTTTCATGGTTACAGGCTATTTTTTGAAATAGTGTACGGAGCACACAATGGGATGGAGACTTGCATGCCACACAAATGTTTTTTTGGGAAGAGAAACTACTAAAGCGTCATGCATGAGTTCGAATTAATAATAGAATTACTACTGCCAGTTTACTGTAAGAGATCTACTATTAGCACACTTCCATGTGTGCATGTTATTGTAAAGGCACATGACTATTTTTAGTGTGTGACCCATTTTTGTAAGTGTGTAACCGGTGAAGGGAAAGTCCCTACCCTTATAAATATGTAGTAATCTGTGTAGATTAGGAGAGTGTTATGTATGAGCTATTGCAGAGTTATGTTGTCAGATCTAATGCGCGCATAAATTTTAGATACCACTTATTGTAAGAAGCTTATGTGTTTATTGCGTTTTAATATAATGGAGTGTGTTGGGTTAATAATGGTGTTAAACATGAATGAAAATAATTCTTACATGGTTGACTTTGTTATATATATCACTTAATTCATTATTCTTTTAGATCTAGATCTGGAATATGCTCTGTGGAATTTTTTTTTTTGTGGACATGAATACATTACATCTTCATGATGTTCACATCCTATATAATCAACTCTAAGGAGGGGCCTAGTATCTTTTCATGCTTTGGGTAAGTGCTTATCTTTGGTTGCATGATGTGCCAGTGCTCATGGGTTGTTCATGCAAAATTCTAGGCTACATCATATCTAGATCCACATGTTTCTTTATGGCCTCTATTTATAAGGGAACAACAATATATGTAGAAGAACATTCATAGGCTGTATGATAAAAACTATGCAATGCCCTATAAGGTGTGAACAATTCATGTTCACCCTCAATGGTGATTATCTATCCTCCATAGCACATATTAATACACTGATGGAAGGTGGAGGGAATAGCCTACATGGTGTGATTCCATGGGCATCCCAAGAGCATGTTATAGCGAAGATCTAGGTCGAGGACATGGAAAGTCATATTGTGACATGTTGGCCCCACTTCCATAGGAACTACTATAGTACCCACTAACTCGAGTTCCTCATTATCATAAGTTGTGATTGTAATAGTTTTAGCCCCTAGATCTATTTCTGAATGGCCCAACTTCTTAACCATCTTCAAAGTGAAAATATTTAAAGTGGATCCATCATCCACAAGTACTCTCTTGATCTTACAATGAGTAACAAATACTTTTGGGTATAGGGGTAGGTTGTACTCTGGGTCATTATGTGGGATTGCACTATGATCAAAAGTGATATGATCATTGAGATCAAGGTGTACAATCATCCCTTGTAGGTGTGTTGGATCTACATCAGTGGAGACTCCTGAACTCTGTAATGTTTAATATAATATTTTTTGTGGGAAGTAGAGATTTTAAGGAGATCCAAAATTGACATCCTAGTGGGTTTCTTCTCTACCTGTTTTATTAAATTGTATTGACCTTCCTGAGGGATAATTAGGGGATCTGGTGTGATCACACAAGCACATCCCATCCCTACAACATAACTTTTTTCCAAGATCCTAATAGTATTAACCTATTCATCTAGTGAACAAATACAACCTATAAGGGAATCAAATGGACTATTATTAGTTGGATAGACATATGCAGTAATCCTATAGTCATTTGAAATTTTTCAATGATCTAGCTTCTTATTATTTTTATCTTCATGGTTAGGAAAGGGCTCTTTGTAGATACACATTTTCTCATTGGGATCCTGTCCTGAGTCAGGGGATCAATCTATAGTGATTTTTACCTCTTCGATGAGGTATTATATATAATGTCGTAGTCTCAAGCACATATCTATTTTTTTTCCTTTAACAAAATATAAATCACATTACTCATGCTCTTTGAAATAACCATATTTTGGAGCATCCTCTGGATATGGTACTGTTGCGGTTGGGTTATGCACCATGTTTTCCACATCTAATTATTTAATTATGGCAGATAGTTATTTCGTTAGTGGTGTAAATGTACATTATGTGGGTGTTTTTTGGTGAGGCCCTTGTGATATCTTTAAAATCAAACCATTTTACACCATTTGGACTCATTTGGAGTTTGTAATGCAGTCACCAATGACATGTTTGTTTTTGTTCAAGAACTTTGGTTTATCTGAGGGTTTTGTTTCATGTTTTTCCTACATGACCAGTTTAAGTGTACCCTTCACAATGAGAGCCTTTCCAATTTCAATACCCTTCTCTATAACTTCTTCAAAGTTATCTCTGTAGTGTATTTGTAAATGAAAGGTTATATATGGGTTTAGGTTATGAACGAATAAGCTTACTAGTTGTTTTTCCAACAAGGCACAAGGGAAATGGCTTTCCAATCAACACCATCACTATAAGAATTTCACAAAGGTCTCGTTAGGTTTCTATTTTGCGTTGCAAAGTTCTTTTATCATGATATCATTCTCTATATTGAAGGAGTAATGTCACATGAATTTTTCAGCTAATACGGGCCATGTTGTAATAGATCCCTTCGGTATACTGAAAAACCATTCTAACACCAATCCTCCTAAGTTGCGAGGGAATAGTTGTATTAAGAAATTATCACTATATGTGACGTCTTGACAAGCCATGTAAAATTCCTTGATGTGATCATGAGGATCACCTTTTCTCTTATATGTATCAAACTTAGGAATGGAAAAATGTTTTGGAAATAGTTTTCACAACATGTCTTTATCAAAGGGGTAATGACATAATTATGCATATAAGTACTTCCTAATTTTCAATCTGTTACTTTCCTGTAGCATAGTAAGTGTGTTATTCATTGATTATAACTCTTGTTGAATGAGATGTTCCTTTTTAGGTGATGTTGGTCTATTTACCTTAGCAATTTTGAAAGTTTTGGGATTATACACATCAAACTGAAACTCACTAGATTTCGTTTTGATTTTATATTTATGGAGGTTCCTTTTCAAAGAGCCTAAATTTTCTAAATTTTGACTTAGCTTCAATATTTTTTTTTAAGAATCTCTTCATCAACTAAGGGATCATCTTCCTCATTAAACTAAGGAGACAATGATCCTTTTCATTCATGCTCAACTTTTTCTTTACGTGAAGCCTTATAATAAGGTTTTCATGAATCTCCAATTAGTTTTGATGGCTCTTCTTCAAGAAAAATTGTGATGTTTTCCAGAAGTATAAGTATACCCTACATCAAAAGGATTATCCATGTCTAAGAGGGATGGTCACTCTTTTATTTTACGATTAATGATTTTAGCCTCCGTTTCACATTCCTGTGGAAGTTTAGCTCCTAACTCTAGGACTCTTGGGATTACTTGATCTTTATTATAATAAAGGAGCTTGTCGAATCAAACTAGGTCTAACTTATGTTTTTCCTCAGAAGAATCTGATTCTTCTCCGCTATGATCGATCAAAGGTTCTATGTCTTTGACCTATAAAAAGAGAGGTGTTAAGTTATTACCACTAAATGGGAAGGATACAAAAATATTTTCTTCTAAGTTATGCTCTTTTTCTTTAGATGCCATTTTCATGATTCTTGGCATTACTAGTCAAAGCTATCTAGGTTTTGTCTAAATGCTTTCAAAGTTTGTATGAAACCTAGGCATATGTTGTGTAAGTCATCTGATGGCCAAAATATCCTAGTTTGTTCTAGATGTAATGTTATGCAATCGTTATTATTCAAAGAACAATCATATGAACACTCTAACAAATCAAACAATCACTCAAACTATCATTTAGAAAGACTATACCCTAAGCTATGATTCCAATGAAGGGCTTAAGGAAGATAGTGGCAATACCCTATCAATACATAGGTGAATTTAGAATACTAACAAGGCCTAAGTACTAAAGTGATATCGACATGATATCTCCACAAGATATACTAAGACCAGGTTAAATACCTAAAAAACCTAAGTTTTTGAAAAATGGAAGTTATGAATGTGGATAGAATAACAACACTATCTCGACACTTTAACATAGCAAGAAATTTGTTAGCATAAAGATGAGGTTATCGTGGTATACATAAGGAAATATTGACACTCTCAAAAGACTTAGATGACATTGGAAGTTAAACTAGGCATAAGTATAGTAAGAATTTCTTTAGTTATGCACGCAGTGTAACAGTACAATAAAGGGACTTATACCAAGTTTTCACAAACTATTAAAAAATGATGTAAGTAATGTAATTATATCACTAGAATGTGAGGAAAAATAACAATGTAAGGATAAATAATGATGAACTAAAATCATAACAATGAAGAAGATCTTGAAATCAAGATTGAAGGGCTATCAAAGATGCGAAAACATATTTACACACTTTAGATGTTTAACAACCCATCCAAAAACATGGATGGACATAAACGGAAAAAAAATTACTAATACTGTCCTTGATAATACTCATGGGGTATGTCTCCTTCTCATCCCAAATGGGTGACAAGAATGTAAGGGTATAGATCAAAAGATGAAAATAAACTATGTGCCACTTGGGTAGAGTTTCACCTCATCCAAAGGTAAGAATGAAACTCAAGTGGACTCTTTGCCTTTTTTGAAAAAAAAGGTTCAAACTCCAAGTAGTTCATCACTTCGTGATGGTTTGACAAGACATGACAATTGACTAGCGAAGTGGGCTCCAAGAAAAAAATGAATTTCCTAATAAGATCACTCAACTAGGTGTTAACAGATTGTCTAAATATGAGCTAGATTTACCCAAAGAGTCAAACTGACTAGTTTGGGATTATCTTGGCTTTAATTTACCCCCTTCTAATATAATGAGCAACTGGTGTATTTAGTTGTATCATCACTCAGGTCGTGATATGGAAAACTTCGACTCCAACTCACAATGTAAAAAATAGTTAAGTGGGTAAGCATAATGCTTCCTGTTTCATCCATGAGGTTACTCAGTGGTGGATTAATTTAGGGTTCCTATAACCACCCTCATTGTTGTAGCTTAAGGCATTATGCCAAATGGGTTATGTTCTAGTTGAGCACATAGGGTCGTACCCTTTTCTGAAACCTATAATACAGTGTGATGTGAAGTGGTGTGTTTTTTATCTTTCTTAGCTTAATGTGGTTTAAGTAGCACACCATTTTGGAAAACTATATGAAAACACATACTAGTGGGTTATGTTTTTGCAAATCCTTTCTTCCACAAGTTGTTTTGGTTCTATATGCAAATGGTTAGTAATTTTCCATAAACTATCATGATAGTAAAAGAGAGTTTGTGTGTTGCTTTTGATTCCGAAGATCATCAAAAGGTGAAAAGGAAGAACATACACAACGTGAAAACTTAACTAAAACAAGTTTTATGAATATACTTTAATTGTTTTTGTAAAATTTTGAGTTCGTTTTAACCAATTTTGAAAAACCAATCCATTTAGGAAGCATAAAATAAGTGTTCTAAAATCAATAACAAGGTTTTTAGAATTGTTATTTATTCCCAAGATCGCCTAGAAGGTGTGAGGGAAGAGCATACACACTTCAAAAAACTCTCTTTAACTAAGAAAATAAAACACTTAAACTACATTAGTCAATCAAAATTAAAAGAAACCTGTAATCACCTGTTAGAACCTGTGAATAGCCAGAAAAACCCAAAAATTTTGATCTTACAACTCGAAGAGATATTCCAATTTTTAACTCAGATACCTTCATGCCTAGAATGATGCATGTGTATCCTAGCCAGTGGATATGTGCCCAGATAGTAAGGCCCAACACCTATGTAGGCCGAGAGACAAGTACATGTGGGTTTCAATGGAGATACCTCCTTCCCAACGGATACGCGTGCAAGCTAAAAGATGAATCAACACAGTATGTCAAAAATACACTTGCGCATTCGGAGACACGCATGCACGTGATATTCAATAGAAACACCGATAGTTTGATAGGTACACGGCCCTTTGTAAATGTCCTGACAATGAAAAATATGACCAGACAAGTGCACGGCTAGTTCGACAAGTGTGCTAGGGTTTCGACAGAGATGTTCCGATCCAGGAAACCTACACATACCCCTGTAAAAACCTGAATACTCACATAAAAGAACATTTTTAAGAAGCAACCAGCTTAGTTTTTAATCAAGGAAATCTATTTCTAACTTGAACCCATTAAATGTTTAACCAAAAGGGATATTTAGTTTGTTTAAAACATGAAAAGTATCAAAAGACAAGCCTTTTGACCCTAGAAATATCTAAAATGATTAAAAATGGACATACAAAGATTATAAATGATTTCAAAAGTACTATGGGGTTGTCCCACTCGGTGTGCCAAATGTGTGCAATGAAAATTTTCCAAAAATCTTATGAAATGGGGGTAAGAAGTCAAAATAAAACCCCAAAATCTTTGGAACAAAAAACTCAAATGACCATCAGATTTGAGATAAGAAAGAGCTACCTATTTTCATGCATATTATAAAGTTTAAAATAAACAATCAACCTCTAGACATGACAATATTAGTTCTCTAATCCATGAAAGTTATCTATAAGTGAACCTATTAAATCTCTAGCAATCAGTTTTTTTGTTTACCTAAATCTTTTAAAGGATTAGAAAATAACAAGTAAATAGCTCAAATAAACTATGAAATGACTCTAAAATACCTAAGCATGACCTAAATCATAAATGAGAGAGAGATGGAATTCTTGAGAAAATGTGGGAGGGGTATCCCTCTATTTATAGTTTTTGGATTTGAGAAAATAATGTTTTGGATGCATATGGGACTAAAAAGGATTAGAAAAGTTGATTTTTAGAAAAACATATTTGGAGGTGTGAACATGATTTTTGGAAGCTAAGTGACTATTTGGAAAGGTAAGATATTTGTTTAAAAATTCAAATCCTTCCTAGAAATTCAATAATAGGGTTAATTAACCTAAACAACATTAACTAAAGGGAAACACGCTTATACAAGGTGGTTAGAGATGGATTGGCAAGTTTATGGCATTTAGAAGAGGTTAGAAAGGGTATTTTACTAGCGTAGTGTAGTAAATTTACACGAGACTAATATAGTTAGTATGATCTTAGTAATAAGATCATGTAGACCAAATTATTGGTGTTTACAGTAACGATTGAGAGTGAAAAGAGAGAGAAAATGGAATGGATAGAAGTGGTTTATTATGGGTAAGTGGAGAATGAGGAGAGAAAATTCAGAGGTGACGAAGAAAAGGGTATGGAATAGACTAGACGTGGTGGAGGACGAGAAAAAAGTAATGAAAGAGGTGAACGAGAATAGTAGAAAAGTATGATAGGGGAAGAAAGGATTGAGGAAGGATAAATAAGAAGACGAGATGAGAAGAGAGAAGATGACAGAGCAGAGGGTGAAATCATATAAAACGGAGAGAGAGGTTCAAAATGAAGGTACTGGAATAAATAGGATACAGTGAGGGAGGTGATGAAGATGAAGGGAGATAAATGATGGTAAAATAGAGGAGATGAGGAAAATTAAAGGAGAGAAATGATGGAAACATGGAGGAGATGAAGAAAATGAATAATTTAAAGAAGAGGAAATAGATGATAGAAAGGAGAAAAGAAAGAAACTAGAGAAGTACGAGGTGAAGAAGACAAAGGTATGGAATGGAGCAGATGGAGATGAATGATATAGAAATATGATAGGAGAAGGGAATGAGGAAGAATGAACAAGAAGGAGAAGATGAGATGATAAAAGGTGATAGAGTAGAGGGTGAAATCAGGAAAAAGGGAGAGAGAAGTGCAAAATGAAGGTAGTAGAATAGAAAAGATACAATCAGGGAGGTGATGAAGATAAAGGGAGAGAAATGATGGAAACATGGAGGAGATGAGGAAGATGAAGAATTTAAAGAAGAGGAAAGAGATGATAGAACAGAGAAAAGGAAACAACTATAGAAGAGATCACGAATATGTGAAGATGAAAGGAAGAGAAACTTGTATTGACCACATAGAGATGCATTTGGATGATAAAGGTGTAAAAAGGTAGGATAGTGAGGAAGAGATAGGGTAACAATGGGAAAGTAAAAAGTGGGCACAAGGAAGAAAGACGAAGAAGATGCAAAGAAAGAGAGAGATAAGAACGAAGATTGGGAAACATAAGAGGACAACAAAGAAAATAATTTAGAAGGAAGGGAATCAAGAGTATGGATATGCAATGGGGAGTTGGTATCATCAGGAATGTTAAGAGGGGAGGAATGACACAGAGTGATAAAACTATAGAAATGTGTGTAAAGAGGATAAAAGGCTTACAAAGGTTACAAAATGAAGACAGTAAAGATATCCAAAAGGGAGAAGGGAATATGGAGAGGTGGCAAAGAAGTGAAAATAAAGGGTGGAGGAGGAGAAAAGGAAGGGGAAAGAAGACAGAATGGATGATGAAGGAGGAAATGCTATTCAAAGAATGTTAGGGAAAGACCAACAATAATTATTGTTGGTGAAGAGTGAGAGGAAAAGTGAAGAAACTGAAAAAAGGGAATGGTGAATAGAAGAGGCAATGTCGGTGAAGGAACATTAGGGGAAGACCAAAAATAATTATTGTTGGTGAAAAATTGGGGAAGGAATGGAAAAACAATGGAGAAGGACAAAGAGAGTGAGAAAGGTAGTGAAGAGTGATGTGGAGTAATTTTTAGGGGTTGACTAACGATAATAATTATTAGCATGGAAATCAAAGATGATCATGAAATAATTTTAGGGGGAGACCAACAACAATAACGGTTAGACATGAGATTGGATATGTAGGATAATTCAATAAGATGGATTGGAAAGAGTAAAGAAGGGAGGAATGATTATTTATGAAAATATGAAGGTGAGGATAGGATGCAGAGGATGAGGATAAACAAGGTGAAGCTGAAGGAACAAGAAATAAAAAGAACGGAAGTAGTATGAAGGATGATGGATCAAAAGGGGGAAAATGGGGGAAAGAAGTACAATTACAAAGGGGAGATGGTATATGTAGTATGTGATTTGATAGGTTGAGAAAGGGTAATTGTAGGAGAAAAGGGTTTGTTAGTAGGGGAAAGTAGGAGGAAGGAATAGTAAATGGAGGGGATGGTGAGTGAGTAGAAGGCGTAAGCTTGACTGACAGGTTTATTGTAATGAAAATCCTTAAGTGAGATAGTTACATGGCATAATCTATTAAGTTACATGCACTTGAATTTAGAAGAAAACAAATTTTTGTAACATCAACAATACCAAATAGATTTTGATGAACACGAAGTTCCACTAAACCCCTCAATCAAAAAAGGCTAAAATTCCTTCTTCATTTATTAAAGCTCAAGCATAAATTTTACATATCATAGAAATGGAAGACATTTTGATTAAGGAAAAATAGAATAAATTTTCTATCTCTTTGTTCTCTTCACAAGGATATCTCTCTTATGAATTCACAAAAAAAAGCTCCAATATATAAGAATTTTAAGAAGATTTTAGAAGTTGTCTAAGAAAGACATCAAATGAGGAGATAGTTAGAATTTATAGAAGAGGATGCAACTCTTCATATTCTGGGTGACTTTTCAAATACTTTAATTTTACTTTATACTATTCATATTCCAATTAAATATTTAAGTCCCTTTTAGAAAATAAAGGTAACTTAAAGTTTACATTATGTTTCTAAAGTCACTTAAAGTAATATTAAAAAGTGCAAACCTCAATGCAAAAATATAACATTGATGAGAGAGAGAATTGAGTGAGAAGAGAAGGAGAAGAAAGAAGAAGAATTATGTGGAAGAATGAGTTGTTGTGGTGGAATTGGCTCCATTCTTTGACTGCTCTCCACTTAACATTCCTGAGAAGACTTCTATATTTCTAAGCTCATTGTTAAAACAAGCGGCTGCAAGTTCTTCTTTTTTTAGCATGAGGGATGTGATTCCAACTCAAGGATTTGGTCCATCCATCAATCAAATTTTTGATGTCCTTGTACTTCTCGAACCATAATGAGTTCTTTTCTGCGATAAGTACAATGGAGGCTTGGATCTCTAAGAGGAATTTGAGAGTATCCTTAGTGAAGGAAAATGGGTTTCCCACCCCTTTCTTGACATATTCTTCGAAAGGGCCAATCAAATCATCAGCAGTTGTGTGTTCGCTTATTGCAAGTACTCCAAGTTTCTGAACTTTCTGATTTATACTATCCTACAACTTGTATTTTTTCCCTTCTTTCTCCTCTATCTCTATGAAATCCTGATTGATTGCCTCAAACTTGATTGCTAAGGCCCTTTCCCATACATGTGTTAAGTATTCTACAAGAGTTTCAAAAAAAATTCTTTTCGATCAACTCCTGACGATGGGTGTTGCTCATCTTACTCACTACTGGTCCCAAAGGTTCTTAGTACTCTCTTTCTTTCTCCACATCTTCTTTGAGTGTTCTTATTATGTTGGTTGTTATACACATGTACGCAAAGAGATTGACTACCTCTTGGATTGTTGGCTTCTTTTTTTTGGAGATTGAGTCAATCTATTCAATTTTTGCTCACCCCTATATCATGAACTCACACGTTCTTCTGATGTATTCTAGATCAAATCTACTGATGGCCACCACTTTATCAATAGGAATTTTTTTAGTGCTTGGTTCCACCATGTGTTGCACATAAGATGAAAGAGTTTGTACTAGTTCCTCTAGTACCTTAATATTCTATTTATATTATTTATTCCTTGCCACCATGTGAGCAGAAGATTGTTGATATATGTGCAAATATCCCTCATGAGTAGCTGGTCCCAAATGTATCATGTTCATATCATAGTTAGTTGGTGTCATCTCATCCACTGGCTTGATTACCTTTGGCTGAGATACTTTGATTTCTTGATTACCTATCTCCCAACTTTAGAATCATGAGGTTGTATGTGTAATCTTTCTTTACCATTTTTATTTATCCAATGAGACAATTGATGATAGATCACGGGCTGCTACTTATTAAACAGTGTGATTGGTAGGGATTATCGTTTCCCATATCCACGGAAACATTTCACTGGATTCAGGCTCAATGATGGGTGCACCAACCATTCTTTGTTCTTAAGGAGGAGGCAAGTCCTAAATGAGAGGGGAATTGGTGTCAACAATAGGTGAGACCTCCTGTGGTATCTCAAAGACTCAATCATGAACCATGTACTCCTCATTCACATGTGCTTCTGCTGCTGGATTTTTTTGTTTGCATTGTTGAGATCAAGTTTTCCTCCTATAACAATGTCAGTGAGCCTTGTTCTACCCTAACTTTCTTGGGTGTTTTCTCACAGGAAGAATTTTCCAATTCTATGGCCTTCCTTTTTGAACTCACTCCAGAGTGTTTATAGCTGGAATTCACCTTCACCACTTTTGAAGACGAATGATGTGAAGCTTGCTTCTATCTTGGAGAAATTCCTTGTGACTGGATGACTAGAGTCCTTTTCTTTTGAAACCAATTCCTCATTCTCATCACCACCTTTTTAGTCCGCTCCAATATATCTCATAATTCACAAACAAGCTAGTTGATCTGGGGCATTGAAGACATCTTGACTACTGTGTACTCAAGATTATACATTTTTCTCCCATCGTCATGCAATATGTCTTCATACCAAGAGAACTTGAATTTCTTCATCTCTCTGATTGTCAGCCTCATGTGGTCCTTTTCACATACTTCAAACTAATCATTATAGCTGGCTTAGTAGTCCTTGACTTGTGGCTCATGTTACAATTTTGGGACATAGAACGATTCGAGATCTTCTCATATGTCAAATTTTGGCCTAGTGACGTAGGAATGTAAAGTCAGATGTGTGAAATCAGCCTCCGGGTGAGATGTATCATTTGAGCTTTTACACATGAACACCCCTAGAGATATAGGGAAATAGATCAACTTATTTCTCCTTCTTCAAATCTTGTTATTCACTTGAGTGATCTTCCTGTAGAGCTTGAACAATAAAATCTGGTCACTGAGGTACTTAGGCAATCTCGACAGAGCTTTGTCAAAGCCAGCAACTCGTATGTAAGAGAAGGTTAAAAATTATATAAAGTATGAGCCGTATTCCTTGATCAGGGATGCCACTTGTGGTGACATCCTAGGTTTAAGATCCCCTTCTAAACTTTGGACCACATACATGGTGAATGCATTGTTCAAATGAGTGAAATTCATGTTGCTCTCCTCCATTACCAACTGTGGAAGTTTCTCAAATGCATGCACCTTGGTGGTAATGTTATGCATTAGATCCAATCCTTTGAATGATCTCGAGTTGGAAATGAGATAAACTAAATAATAATTCATGTGGAAATTCCTTGTCATGGGCACTTGGAGTAATTGTAGATGGAGATTTTTGGTGATTATTTTCCCCAAGTCAATCCTTTTCTTTACTTCTGTTGATGTCAGGATGAAAAGGCCCATCCAGTCCTGAAAGTATCTTGTGCTTGCTTTTCCCATAACTCTACTAAGGGGAGTGATGACATTAGAATACCCTTCTTGGAACTCACACCTTAGAATATTCTTGGGCATCCATGAAGGATTTCTTCTTGTTTTAAAACATTATCCAAGTTCTACTCCTTGGACATATGAATTCATTGTTCCCCAATCGTGTAAGGCTCTATCCTTTGAGATGATGACCATATTAGGGGATGTCGATATCTACAGAGAGATTCAAATGGTCCTAGGGCTAATGACTGCCATCATTGTACCATTTTTATCTTAGATGGTTCGTGTCTTGGGCTCGTATTGGAAAGAGCAAGCTAGGACTAACTTGAGACCCTGCACAGACACTTGGTGTCCTGCAACAGCGAACAAGCCACTTGTGAATATATGGTCTTCAATCCTATTTCAGTCCTTGGAGGCCATGTGATTCTTAAGGTAATTAAATTCCATGTACAATACATCACTATATTTTACATCATACTCATAGGTGAAGGGTTGTGTCGGCTTATGACCTATCCACTTCGACTTCATGTTTAGCCTAGAAAGAACAACTTACTATTTTTAGTAAGTGTGAAAAATCAAGTCCCCAATCTTCAACTATATGTTGCGGCTCTACTTTCCTCTTCCTTCTTGTGTTCCTTATTCCTTCTATATCAACTTTCTATTTTTATTAGGTTTCCATGGGACCACTTACTATTTTTAGTAAGAGTCCAAAATATTCGTTCTGGTGAGTTCTCAGTCGCAGTGCATCTTCAATGTCATCATCTCCTTCACATGTTCTTCAGTTGATGACTTTCCCAAAATAGCAGTCCCTCTGTAGTAGACCTATTTTTTATAAAGTGGGATTCTAGAGGTTGGATTGACGTAGAAAAAAAAAAATTGATATGGTTTTTTTCACAATATCACCCCTTTAAAATTTCAAGCCCACCCGCTTAATAGTCCAAGAGATTTTGAAGTTTGAATTTTCGGTTCTAGCAGTGCTTCTTAACGAGGAAACCATTAGTGGACCTCAAAATTACAGGTCTATTTTTCTTCTTTGTTTGAAAAAAAACTTATATTATAGATGCAGTTTTTCTCTTCTGATGCTTCACCCGTAGTTCTACTTCATTTCGCCCAACGGTTTGACGGGAAATTGAATTTTTTCTTCATTGAGCCAAACATGGGATTTTTTTGTTATGGATGCTCTGTTACATAAGAGGAGAGTTTTAAGGTGTCTTCTTCATGGCATTGGCTAAAGTAATTAACATAAAAATATATCTTGTTGTTTCACACATCTGTTTGAGTAGTTTCTTCAACTTCTTGTTTCATGGCCATGGAGTTTTCTTTGTTTGCTCAGTCTTCGTTCTATTCTTATCCTTTTGTGTTTGCTCAAATTTCAATCTGAAACCTACATGATTTCATGGAGTGGAAGGTAATTACCTCTATGGAAGTTCTGGTTTGAAGTTCAGCAATGGTGGAATGATGGATGAGAATTTACAGAGGATAAATACAAATATCTGTGCACAAGAGTGGAAGTAGCTAGAAGCACTGGAAGCAGGTGAAGTGGCAGTTATAATTTTAAATTTTTGAAATTATAGAGGGAGAAGGTTGGGTTTTTTTTTCATGTCTTTATGTCCCTGACTTCATGGGAATGAGGGATATCAAATTCCACGGTGGTCAATAGGATGACACGTGGCGGCGATCAGACGGTAGGGAATGGATGTGAAGAAAAGTTATTTTAAAGCACTGGGAGCTGAAAGTCGGTCACATGGATGACCAAAAGACTCCTAGGGCTTGGGTTCATTTTTCCATGTCTTCTATCTCTAACCTTAGGGGTGTGAGTGAACTCAAATTCCATGGTGGTCCTAGAGCTGACACATGTCCTTGATCTAATGGTAAAGAATTTGATCTCCAAAAATGCACCTAGGGGCTAAACTGTCGAGTCTAAAGGACACATGAGGGTCCCAGATGTCACAAGGGGGTCAAGAACATTTTTCCAAGGTTTGTGTACCTGACCTCAAGGAATTCGGGGACATGAAATCCCACCAGGATCCTGGTGTTGACACGTGTCCTCCCAAAAATTGACTAACACCTGAACTGCCTTCAAGAGGGTAACTTGGAATGATAATAACTCGAGCTCCCGGTGGAATTTATTGGTAAAATTTTATATGTTCCTGACTATAAATGGAATTTTGAATGTAGTGGTGGGGGTGTCATGTGTTGATTCATCCATTTGATCCTTGAATAATCATATTTTTTATTTGGGACTCCACCTGTGCCTGTGAAAAACTTTCTGCAAACCCTATGCGCAAAGGTGTTGTGAAATATATGATTTCACCATCATGTAGGTATTGGAATATTCTTTCCTTACATGTTTTTTTACGTCTAATTCCATCTGGAGCTCCCAGAATCTTCTTCTGAAGCCCAACAGTTGTTTTAGGCCTGTGTACTGCCTAGGCTTGTGAACCCTATTTTTTACTTAGACTTCTCCAAGTCTTTCAAAACGTCCCAAAACATTTCAAAATAATTTCCATGATGTTCTAAGGTATTCAATTCACCTCCATGTTGAATTTTTCCATTCTGTTACGCTCTAGGGGGGTTGATCCATTCCTAGGAAGGCCATTGATAGCCCTTCCCAATACTTCCAGAAGATGCCATCTTTTCTAAACTTCCTAAAATCACCTAGGGGACTGATTTTAATTTCCTAAAATCAGCTAGGGGGATGAGATAATGTTTTCTGGAGGGTCACTAGATAGACTGGGTGGATTTGGTGTGCTTGGGAATGGAAAAACATGAAAATTTTGGCACAGGAATATAGTTTTCATGCTTGGAAATTGTCAATTTCCATGTTGCACATTTGCACAACAATAATAATGTTCATATATGTTAATCGAATCATGGAATTATAGATGATGTAAATAGATGTCATCCTTAAAATTAAACATATGGATATATATGACATGGTTTGAAATTAGATATGCAAGAATGTGATGTTGATAAAAGGTGATTATAAGGAGATAAATGACACATAATTGTAGCAAGGATCATATGGGGAAACCATGATTTGAACTAGATTAGAGGTACACAAGAAAGGGATCCACTCAAGGCATCAGACTCTAGCCAATAGCAGGTGTTCACATAACCAATGATAGTTACTTATACCAAAACACCATGAGGGAAATATGGATGAAATAAGCTCATAAACCTAATGTCAACATAAAAAAGGGTTTTAGATGTGACTTATACATAGGGAAATGGTTCTCCATAGGCATATTTCCCTAATTCTATGCCCCAGCTCTAGGTAGGGGAAAGAGAGCAAACTGGTCAATACGGGAAGCTTTCTGAGGTTGCTAATACAATAGAAGGTTGATCAATTTGGGAAGCCTTTGCTGCCATGATAAGAGATTAGCCATCCTTCAAGGGTATGGTCTACTTTATACATTTATGATTTCTATGGAAAGAATGATATACATGATATTCATCCTTTAAGGGATAGGTCTATTTATTTGATTTGTTTTTATTTTTTGACGTGAACAGTTTTCCTTCGAGGGAGTAGTCTATTTTGGATAACTTTAAATTTTGATATGACAATCAATGAATTTTGACTTTTACATGGGGAATAGTTGGAGATGGTTAGGTATACCACTTAAGAGGGGAAATGAATGTCCAAGTGATAACTATTGACCCTTAACGTTTTTCTGATATGTAAATAAGAGGGTGACTGATGTAATGATCGTGAAGTTCTCACCAAAAAGAAGAACATATCTATAAGGAATATGCTATGAGTAGAGTCATGGTGACCATATTAAAGGTCCTAAAAAGGATAAGTGATGGTAGACAACATAGTTCCATATCATTACAAGGAGAAATGGAAATGGATGATCAAAGAGATAACTAAGTTCACATTAGTAAGCGTGCTAATAATAGAATGGCTGTAAGTGCAATGCGTTAAGAGATTCTAATTTTGGTTTACCATGAAGGGAATCCAAATGATAGGCCTCCTTGAGATGGTTTTTGTAAGTACATTTGATGCACTCTTGATAGACTTGGTGATGTTCAAGAGTGAGAACATAGTGTTCATATATCAATTTGAGTTGTGTTAAAAGATCTTGGCGATAATTTTCATCATAAATTAAGTCTCGAAGAGACATGCACAAGGATAGAATTTGAACTTCGAGGGGAAGAATGGATTCAGATTCATATACAAGGGAGAATCGGGTAGTGCCCATGGAGGTATGGATGCTAGTCCAGTAATCCCAAAGAGCAAAAGGGATATGAAGATGACAATCACAACATGATCTATCGACAGTCTTGGCAAGAATGCTATGAAGAGTTTTATCAGTCACTTTGGCTTCATCATTACCTTGAGGATAATAAATATAGGAGAAACTAATATTTATATTGAATTAGTCATAGAGATTCTTGACATATTTGTTTCTGAATGAATTTGTGTTGTCCATGATGATTTTATGAGGTACTTTGAAGTGGAAAATGATATGGTGATAGATGAAGTTAACGATTTGATTAGATTTAGTTACGGTAATTGGAATTTCTTCCACCCACTTTATGAAATATTCATTCATAGTAATTATAGAATGATTATTCTATGAAGAATGAGGATTGATGGTACCAATGAGATTGAGGCCCCATTGTGAAAAGGGCCATAGGTCTTGAGCCGGCTATAAGTCTTGGCTAAGAATGCAAACCAAATTGGAATGTCGTTGACACTTGACACATTTCTTAATGTATTCACATCAATCATGATTGAGAGAAGACCAATAATAGCCAAGGTGAAGAACGTGTTTAGTGATAGCTAGGCCACTAAATTTTCCCCCAAATATTCTATCATGAACTTCTTGGATATCACGAGTAGATTCGTGGGATTTAATGCATCAAAGGAGAATACCATCAAATCGATGCATGTAAATAAAGACACCAAGGATGACATAGTGGTTATCATGTTGAATAAAGGATCTCTTACCATTTTTAGACAAGTTGGAGGGAAGGATGGATTGAGATAGATAATCAAATATTTAAGAATAGGAAAGTTCACTTGCATTAGTGTCAACATGGTTGATATGAGGAATACGATGAATATGAATGGGTTGATCCTGACACTGAACAACAACAGATAGATGGTATTCTTCAGTTTTCTAGGGAATGAGAGAAGCGAGGGAAGCCATAGTGTCTACGAAGTGATTAGATGGTCAAGGGACAATTTGGATTGGATAAAAATCAAATTCCCTAAGAAAGAAGTCGACAATATCCTTATAATTTTTTAAGACATCATTTTTACACTAATAGATACATTTAAATTGATTTATGACGAGTTAAGAGTCCCCATATATATCCAAGATTTGGAAACCAAGCAAGATAGTAGTTTCAAGACCTATGATGAGAACTTCATACTTGAATATATTATTCATACACTCAAAACTAAGCATGTTTGCAATGGGGATAGGAGTATCCCAAGGAGGAATGATTATGACACCAGCTCCTCCCCCTTACTGACACTTAGAACCATCAAAGAATAGATTCATCTTAAGTGGATGGAGTTCATGTTGTAAATTGAATATAGACTCATCAGGTAAGTGCTCACAAGGAAGAAAATTGTCTTTAAGAGGGGTGTTGGCAAATTTTTCAAAAAAAGCTTTCCCCTTAATCACCTTTTGAGATATAAATTTTAGGTCAAAATATGTTATGAGAATGAACCATCAAGTGATGTAATCATTGTGATACGGCTTAGATTGCATGGTTTTTTGAAGATGGAAGATAGTGATGATATAAGTCTTATGATTGAGAAGATAATGACAAAGTTTGAAAGTGGGAAAAAAAGAGCATGATAGATACTTTTTAGTTTCTGTGTAGTGAGTCTCATAATTCTGAAGAGTGTAATTGATGTATTATATGACCTACTCACAACCTTTCTCATCACAGTGCACCAACATAGTTCCTAGAGCATGATTATAGGTGGAGACATAGAGATAGAAGAGTTCACCCTCACATGGAGTTGTAATCACCGGTGGAGATAAGAGATATTGTTTAAGATCAAAAAAGGTCTATTGACAATCATGATCCTAATTGAAATCAACATCTTTATGAAGAATATGGTAGAAAATTTAGAAATGATAAGACAACTGCAAGATAAAGAGATGAATGTACTGAAGACAACCTTGAAGACTACAAATTTGCTTCAAGTTTGAGAGAGGAGGCATCTCAAGAATGGCCTTAATCTTGGCGGGGTCAACATCAATACCCCTAATAGAAAATATGAAACTAAGGAGCTTTCTAATAATAACTCCAAACACACACTTAAATGGATTAAGGAAAGGAATAATTTAATAAGGCACTCAAATAAGACTTTGAGAATGGTGAGATTATCACATTGATTTTTAGATTTTCCTAAGAGTTCATTGATGTAATCCTCAACAATTTTGTGGATGAGATCATGACAGATATAAGTCATGGCCCACTGATAAGTGGGTCCAGAATTATTCATACCAAATGGCATGACACGATAGAAAAATTTCCCCCAAGGAGTGATGAAAGAAGTCTTATGTTGGTTTTCTGGTGTGATAAGGATCTGATTGTATCTAGAAAAACCATCCATAAAAGACTACATCTCATGGATTGTAGAAATGTCTACAAGTTGATTGATGTTATGAAGGGGGGAATCATCTTTAGGGTAAGAAAGGTTTAAATCTTAAAATCCATTACATATGCAAATCTTTCCCAAATATTTAGAAATGGGGGTGATGTTTAAAACCCATTTTGGATAGTCGATAAAGATGATAAAGTTTGCAAAAAGGAGGTGATGTAACTCCTCTTTGACAAGGAGGGCAACTCGTGGATGCATCCAATGAAGCTTTTGCTTAACTGGCTTAGCATTTTGGAAAGGTGACAACGTTTTGGACAAGGATGGAGGGGTCAAGACCTGACATGTCAGAGTATGACCATGTAAATACCTGGCTATGTTTGGATAAGAAAGAGGTGAAGGCTTTGAGTTCTTGAGGCTCAAGAGATTTGCCCACCTTAAGAATGCAGGGCTCTTGATGGGTCCTGATATTAATGTCGATAGTGGAATTGTTTAGGAGAGTGGAAGTGTCAGGGGAAGGGACTTTTGGATATGAGAACCCTTGGCCCCCATGTAAGAAATAATGGATTTATCATCATTACACTGAATAATTTCAATGGTAGAGGAATCTTCCCTTATCATCTCTGGAGGCTTGAGAGGAAAGGACTGGGTTTCATTTCTAACATGATAAGTGACTAGTCTAAGGGAAATTGTGGAGACTAAAAAAAGTCTAGGTGGAATGGATACAATATCATTTGGATCTATGAGATAGTCGAATGGAGAGAAGGGATTTGAATCAACGTTGATGGGAGATGATGCATAAGTTCTTGAAGGGGGGATGGATGGATCTTTGTATCCTAAGCCAAATTTTTCATATGGTTTGCAGGTTTTTTTTGAAGACATGGTCATGAGGACCTTATTCATAACGCCCCATACTAAAACCCCTTCCATGAAAAATGGTGGAGGTATGCGTAGGAAAAGGATGGTTTTCCGAGGAATTGAAACCCACTGGTATATGGTTTGGTGTGAGGGAAATCTTCGGTATGAGAATAAGGTCGATCAAGGCCACTGTACACCAGACTTAGTTTTGAGAAAAGAGGGGGCCAAATGAGATGATGTCCTCAACATTGGATTGATACATACGGAACTTATTTGGATGGCAAAGACGTGGTGGATGGGAGGAAGGGAATTAAGGGAAAGGAGTTGATACTATCCCAAGGAAAGGATCTGAATCACATCATCAACAAATCTATCATGGGGTAACTTAGATGCAGGCACAGAAGAACTGTTGGATGCTTCCGAAGAAGGGATTGATTTAGGGATAAACATGTCATTTGGTGAATAAGTCATATGACATGCCTTTAAAGGAGGTGCATCGATGGGGAGAGTATGAATTATCCCTTCATATTCATATTCATATTTAATACTATGGTGAAGGGTAGATGCAATGCAACACATGGCATGAATCCAAGGGCTTGAAAGCAAGACATTGTTTTGACACTCTCCTTCTATAATGTATAAGATCTCATGAAGGAGTTTATGACCGAAACATGAATGGGAAGGATAACTATCCCCAATGCCAGGGAAAAAATGCATCTTTAAATGCTCGAAGGATGAATGGGGAGTTCGAGACAATGGTGTTAGAGAGTTTGAGTTGATTAAAGGTATGTGAAGAAATTATGTTGATACTAACACCATTATCAATCATGGATTGATGAATGAAAGTGTTGTTAATGTGAACTGTGATGAAGAGAGGAAGATCATGGTCTTCACGAGGAATGTCGGGGATTTCAGAATCCTCAAAGAATATGGTGGCAGAAGTTACGAGGGCGTAAACTAGGGCTGCGATGGGTTGAGGTTCATTGGTTGATACAGTAATGTGTTGTAAGGCCTCGATAAGAGCATATCTGTGGTATAGGAGATATTTGGATAAGCTCATAGAGGAGAATCTTAGCAAGAGCTTAATGTAACTATTTCATGATTGTTTGTTTGATGGAAGAAGGATTTGGAGCATCTAGAATAAACACCTTCATCTTAAAGGAAGAAGGAGGCGATGGTAGAGGATAAGTGGTGGGAGCAGCGATAACAACCTTAGGTTTCGATGAGGGTGTAGATGATGTAAACTCCTTAGGAGGAGGGATGGTAATTAAGGTATTTGATTTTTATTTTGTTTTTGTTTTGGATTCATGTGGACTAGAATGGGTGGTTATCTAAATAGCATTGATGATTAAAGGGGGACTATCTTTAGAAGAATCATCTTTTGGTGATGGGATAGTGGGAAATGGTCTGTGATGAATGGGTAGAATTACATACTTTGGTGGATGGGGTAGATGTTGAAAGGGTTATGGGTGAGGAAGTGGAAGAAGGAGGTTGATCGGTTTAAAGGAGAAGGTCATCCTCCTCAATGATGTTATGAATAATAGTTTGAAGAACATTACAATGTTATGTATCATGTTCAGGGGTGCGATGATATGAAGAGATACGATTAGAGCTAAACCATGAGGTTTTCTTGCTATGTGGATCAAAGGGCTTGATAGAATGGAGTGTGATGGTAGAAATTTGAAGTAAGTGTTGAAGGACCTCTACATATAATTTAACTGAAGTGGTAAGAGGTGCATCATGTCTATGATAGAAGTTTTAGGTTCTAGTTTTTGCATTTAGAAAGAAGAGGTGGATGCTTGGGATGTAGGCATGGGAGGTGATTTGGAAGTTGTGGGTTGTGCTTTGGTATTTTGAGGTTTTGATGTTTCAGACTTAGTGATGTTTGATGTTTTGGAAGAAGAGTCATATTGTAGAGGGGTGTTAAATTGTTTTGACTTAGATTAATTGGTTAGTTGTGTTGTTTTGGATAAAGGTCCTGACGCTAAAAGAGATGGCGGTGGTCATAAGATAGATAAAGTGGGATTGAATGTGCTTACTCTTAGTTGGGGGAGACGTTTGTCTTTTTACAAGGATGAGAAAGGGACCTTTGGTGATGTATGCCAAGGGCCTTATATTTTGATTATGAAGAGGTGCCCTTGGGAGGGATGACAATGATCTTGACTGGAGGATCTAGGGACTACAATGTAGGGGTTGGTGTTGGTGGAGGGAGTAATTTATGTTTGATGAGGTCCAAAGATAGATATTGAATTGATGTGAGGTGATCTAATCTAGTGGATGGGATAGAGGTATCACTTGAAGTCATAACGGCTTGAAGTGCTTTCAAAAATTCTTCAAATGATGAGATAGATGTAGAAGGGGAAGATGATGTAGGTGATGACACAGTAGCCGATGTGTTTTTTAGAAGTAAAAGTGTGAAAAGAGGAACTGGAAAAGAAACTAAGGGGGTATTTGACATGATAGGTGAGGATGGGATAGATGTGGGTAAGGATGCGGGAGTGGTCAAGTCTGATGTAAGTGTGACAAGTGATGGAGTAGATGTAAATGTAGAATTAATAATAGAAGTTGATATAGGTGTGGATAAGACATGTGTAGAGATGGGAATGGGTATTAATGGAATTGTAGATATAGGGAAAATGCAAAAGGAAGAAGTAGATTTGGTAGTTGATGTAGTGGGTGGAGTTGTTGATGAGGTAGGCTCTTGATCAATGGTGTCGGTAATGTTGATGGTGTTAATGATGTTGGCATTAGGCGGTTGGGATGTGGGAGTAGAGGCTTGATTTGTGGGTGCATGATTAGGGAAGTTTTGTTTAAAACATCAAGTGGTTGATTAAGAGGTGCATTGGGATTATCCACTTGAATATCACCTTGGTCGATGAGTTTTTGGACAAGATCTTTAAAGGTTTGACATTTTTTTATATCATGTCTGTGAACTTGATGGTACTTGCAATAGTGTTCTTCATGATACCAAGCCAGTTTAGGTATTGAATTTTCTAGTGGTCAAATGGGGGTAAGCGTGATAAGATGGACCTCCATCAGTTTTTCAAATATCAAACTATAAGATTCTCTGAGGGGAGTGTAATTGGGGGTTGGTCTAGGAGTTCTTTATTGAGGTGATGTACTAGAAGTGGGCACAGAAGAAGAATTAACCACTATGGTATTGGCTGCATTTTTTAGATTTTTCATTATGTGTAGATGGTTTAGTAAACGTAGGATTTGGCTTATTTGATCTTTAATTTTAAGTTGGCCTTGCTCAAGGGCACGAGTTTCAAGTTTACAAGCCACAGTAAAATCTTCCTCAAATGTATGAAATGATTGGATCGGTAGAGTGGATGAAATATGCTTCACGTAAGAGTGTGAAAATAATTCAATGAGCTCTGTCTATGAAAGGGAAAATGATAATTGATTTATGATTCCAAGTCATCGTGTGAAAAAAGTCTGTGATAAAATCATCATCATATTGTTGAATGGAATATAAGTCAGTAATGGTGACCTTACAACCAATATTGATTGAGAAGTGTTCTAAGAAGAGTTGCGTAAGTTGGGTGAATGAGAAAAATGAGTGTTGGAGGACGTCGTTGTACCATTCCACTGCAGGACCAACCAAGGACATAGGAAGAATGCGCAACATGAGGTCTTGGTCATGGGAAATGAGGTATTAGGCATGCCTAAACACACGAAGATGTTGTTGGGGATCTTCTTTACTATTAAATTTAGTGAATTTTCAGAAGTTCCCAATGAGGAGGATAGAGTTTGACGGGGACCAACAGATGAATATATTTTTTACAAATATGCTCATAAGAAAATGTGACTTTGGTTCCCAAGGTAGCAGCTTTGAGGCTAACCAACATACTCATTAAGGTATGTATGGGGTGTTTTGAAGTGATTTGATAAGATGTAGATGGTGGTGGTTACATGACGTGAGAGGTCGTTTGATAATATTGTTGCTAAACTTGTGGATTCATGGGTGTTTGAGAGATTGTTAAATAAGGTGTGGCGTATGTCATTGGTTGAGATGGGATAGGATGTTGATATTGAGAAATAGGAATGTAATGTGATTGTTGAGGTTGGGTGAGTTATTGTGAGATGGGAATATGACCATGCTGAGGCATATGATGGGTGGGGATATGCATGTTTATGGGTTGATATTGTTGAGGAGGTGGATTAGAGACTAGGAAATGGTAGGTGCTTATAGGAGGAGGTTGATGGGTGTGGGTAGACTCCGTTGGGTGAGATTGGGAAGTGATGACATTTGCATGAATGTGGGATGTGAGAGGTAAGGATTGACTATGTTGTTCAGATATGAGGGGTAATGGTTGGGATTGTTGGAAAGACTGGGTAGGGATACTATTGATGATGGTAGATGTAGAAGTGATAGGGAGTGAGGTAGTGGTAGTGGTATTAATGGGAGGTAGATTAGGAGGAATGGGTGTAACTAGTTGGGTGATTGGATGAGGTTTGAAATTGGTGGAAGAAGATGGATCAAGCTCATGTTCGGTGATGGAGAGCTCATTCATGGCTCTCGGGAAAAACACCGCAAGTTGTGAAGAAAGAACTTGGGTTATTTCAGGATTAGAATGATAATCATATATTTTTTGGAGAGGTGGCCCATCAATAGGAAGTTGGGTTGATTTCCTAAGAAGGTAATCATGGAGGGCTATGGGATTAGCATCAAGAAGCTCTTGCAACTCTGAATCTCCACAAGGGATAATGGGAGGCCCAAAAATCTTCATTTAGCGTAGCAGATTGAGGAGTGGTTGTTCTAGAGGGAATGGATTGATGATGTCGAAAGGGATTAGTCTCCTCATGGGTGGTGGTTTGCAGAAGAAATTTTTTATGAGGTGGGTTGATAATCAAAGATTGAGTGACCATATGAGAAGTAACAAAAGGCATGGATGGAACAATGGTAAAATAAGAAGTTGGTTTGGATGAATTGAAGGGGTTATTAGATGTAATATTTTATTCTAGTTTCCTAGCTAAAGAGTACATGATAACAGACATGAAACAAAACAAGAAAAAAATTACTATAGTAATTAGAGAAAACAAGTCAAACATGTAATGTTTTCTTTATCTTTTATTAATTGGAAATTTTGAAGAAATAAAAGGGGGGGTGGATAACGAGGGTACCTAAGAAATGGCAACCTAAGTTTGGTTTCAGGTAGTATTGGATGGGGAATCCTCAATATACCTGAAGGTACATGAGGCTCAAATCTATGCAAGATTTCTAACATGGCCAGAACACCACATAGGCTTTCCTATTGGGTGATGAAATCCCAATTAGGTCCACCTTGTATGGGATTGTTTCAATGTATGAATTTGATTAGTGTGTTTGGATGTGTGTGAAGAAGTGTGAAATGCAACCAATTAAACCCCTACTTACACTATATTTGCAAGAAAGAATACAAGAGGTTCATTTTAAATCAAAAACCAAATATGGAGATTTGATGAGAGAAACCACACAAAAAATGGAAAATATGATGCAAAAGGAGAAACTAAGACAAAAGGGAAAACCTAGTTTTCACTTTTCCTTTTTACCTGATTTTGAAAAGAAGCTCGCAAGAAAAATTCAATCCAAATAATCCACAACATGAGTGAGTAAGAAACCTAAATTTTAATTTGTATGAGGATCATGTAGAATATTTTATCATTTTTATATGATAATATTTCAAATGATATGGTCCTCTACAAAAAAGGTTAGTAGTTTACCCTATAGACAAAAGATTAGATAAATGGATAGTAAATGATCGTGGTTGTTCTTTATTCTCAAGATTGTCCCAAAGCACAAGAGAATATCATACACAAACATGACTAGAATAGTTGTTTAAAAATATGGATAAATCTATAAATTAATCATGTTTACTGAAAATGAAGTTGAATAAAATGCAGTGATTAATAAGCTAATTGTAATAGACTATATAGCTAGCACAAGGTATCAACACGAGTCGGGACAATGATATTTTTTTTTTTAGTCATCTTCAAAATATTCTTTAACCAAGGTAATCATGTAGAAAGTCTTAGAATTTTAATTTTGTTGTTTGATAAATTTCAAGCGATGCGGTCCTGCCGAAAGAAAATTAATATTTATCCTACACATAATGATTAGAGAAATGGATAGTAAAAGAGCATGATTGTTTTTTATTTTCAAGATCATTTGAAAGCACAAGAAAAGAGCATACATAGCCAGAAATTGGACAACTATTAATAATGTGAAGAAATGAAATAAAGAGCAAGACGATAGTTAAAGATGGAAAAAAAATATAGATTTAATGAATTGATTTAATTAAGCTGCTTATAATGAAAGGGTTGGTTAGCACGAAATGTTGATTTAAATTTTTAACTGCTATTTGATCAGGGATCTTGCAAACAATTATTAGAATGTTCTCATGAGGTATTTAAAGTCTTGGATAATAGAAGCAAGTTCACGCTTTTGATTTCCAAGTTCACTTAAAAGTCACGATGAAAGAGCATACATGTAAAACAAGCTTTGGTTTAAAAAAGAAAATGAAAAGAAAGGTTAATTCCCAAAAATAAGAAATGATCACATTTCTAATTTCCAAGATCAATTTTAAAGTGTGAGAAAAGATCATACGCGTGAAGTTGCTACATTAAAAAAACAAATAATTTTTTTTTAAATAGTAAAAAGATTTCTTTAAATGACAAGTGTTACGAGAAATGAAACCATAAATTTTCTGTAACTTCAAATCAGAAAATTATTTTTCCATTGCAAAGATCTTCTTGAGACCTTCCCTTTAAAAAAATAAAGTTATTTTGAGTTTGGGAGAAAACGTTATCACTTCCAGAAGATGGGTTATGCTAGCACTCTCAGTGAAAAATTTGAACACGAGAAAAATGGCTCGGTAATTAGTTTTTTGGTTTTGTAGCTTTTTTGCTCCACTTGAGAACCTCAAATTTTGAGAGCAAGATTAAATGAAAAAAATAAACACACATACAAAGTTAAATCCTAAAATTACAAACTAAAATGAGAAAAATAATGTGGGTGTCCCTCCGGGCATGCCAGAATGTTTAACGATATTTTTCATGCTTCCTGTTTCATATTAGTGAAAACCAAATGAGAAATCAAGGAGCCTCAAACTATGGGAGGGTTTATGGAACCTCTTTATGTGAATAGTGATAAAATGATATGAGCACACAAGAAATGATCCTCCTCGTTGTGAGTCTTCAACCTATACAAAAATGAAAACTCAAACATGGAAAATGATTAGTAAGATATATGGTGGGTTTCCCAATAAATTTGGATCCGGGAAGTGAAAGCTTCCTAGAAAGGATTTCAACCCACATGATAATAAAAAAAGGATAATCAATAATGGATAGAGACATCCTAGTAATAGAAATATATAACAGTGATCTAATAAATGGATATGAACTGAAATTATAACTAATAATATGAATGCTAAAAAAACATGAACAAACCAAAGTGGGTCAGCAGTGACCCAAAAGAAGATAGTACGGTTGATAGCGGCCAGAGCAGAACTGATCCAAGATGACTAAATGTTGAGAGCCCTGAAATAGATCCTTAATAAGGAGAAATAGAAATAATGCAAGGAAATTGGATGACTAGGGGAATCACAAGGACATTAGGATGATATTAGTGGAATAAGAATGTCAGAGTTTTGATGTGATTTCTATCTTATTTGAAAGAGGGGGTAAGGCTATTTTTTATAGCCTAAGGGTGAGTTTAATTTGGTGTATTTGTGTAATCAAGATTTAGAAAAGTAAACCTGATTAGGTGAGTGGGGGACATGATTTGAATATTGAATTCATGAGTGGATTGAATATGGATTAGTTTTGAAAATTAAATTCATAAGTGGATTGCGTCTGGATTAAATTTGAATATTAAATTCATTATTGGATTGAATATGGATTATTTTGGAATATTAAATTCATTAGTGCATTGAATATGGATTACTTTTTAATATTAAATTCATTATTGGATTGAATATGGATTATTTTTAAATATTAAATTCATAAATGAATTTGTCATGGATTATTTTTGAATTTTAAATTCATAGGTGGAATGACATGGATTAGATTTAAATATTAAATTTACAAGTGGAGTGATGTGGATTAGATTTAAATATTAAATTTATAAGTGGAGTGACATGAATTAGATTTGAATATTAAATTTACAAGTGAATTGACATGGAGCATATTAGCATGTAATGAGGATTAGTGATTTAAAAGGAATCATTTAATCAATTAACATTGATTAATTGGATATGTATTTTTGGTGGGAAATGGAATTAATTAAATTTAGGATGGAAAAGGAATTTTAATGTGCAAGCATGATGAAAGATAAAAAACATGGGGTGAAGGGGAGGAACCATACAAAAATTTGGTGTCTACAATGTCATTCGGTTTGAAAAATGTCAAGGTCACCTAGTAGCATGCTATGACTTATATCTTCCATGATCTCATCCATAAAACCATATAGGATTATGTTGATTACCTATTGGGTAAATCCAAACATCGACAAGACCAACTTGGCATCCTTGAGATCCTTTTTACACATCTCATCCACTTCTTCCTTCATCTCAATCCCGTCAACTATGTGTTTGAGGTTCTGACTGGAAAACTCCTTGGATTCATCATTTCTATCAAGGGTATTGAAGTTGGCCCCACCAAAATGAAAAGTCGTTGGGATGCCCCCTCCTTCTAATCTAAATAAACTTCATAGTCTCCAAGGATGAATTAAATCAGTCCATCATTTCATCTAACAACTCTCAAATCATTGTCAACCCTTTCATCTTATTCTTAAATACATTCACTTAAGTGGGATTCCAATTGCTAGAAAGCCTTCAATGAGCTCAAGCATTATCTCTTGTCTCTTTCGGTGCTCACACCTCCACATGAGGGGGATCATTTCTAACATCACATCTCTTTCACTAATCATGCTTTAGGATCCATGTTATCACATTGTGATGAGAAAGCCAAGGGGAAATCCATCTATTATATCAACTTCACTCTTCACGATTATGAAATCCACTACACTGAAGCTGAAAATTTTTGTTTCCCTCTCTTTTTTTCCACTTCAAAAAATCAGCACTATCTCCTCAACCACAAAACCTACGTTTTCACTAGCTTCAATCATCTCAAAACCATGCATTCCAAACCTTATCACAACAATTGCATCACTCGATGGCTCATGCTCATGACTAAGATTGACCTAGATTTCATCTCCCAAAATTCAATCATGGGCCAACCTATCATTGATAAAATTTCCAAATCTCCTCTTTCTAACAATCAACTTCCTCAAAAACAATTCCTCAATGAATCTAACCATACCATCGATCATGTGTGTTCCCGACTCAAAATGAAACTCTTATTTGATGTATTAAGTGTTGACAAGGGGGAGGTATTTACATCATCATCATTCATCCTTGGGAACATCCTATCACCATGGCTTATAAGCTTAAGTTTGAGTGTACTAACAATATGGCTAAGTATGTGTAGACACATAAATTCAGTATCCCTATCCTTTCCTTCTTTTGTTCCTGTAACTCATCATGGTCCTAACTAGACCCCCTTTATTGAATTCATCCCCTTTCATCTAATTAAATACCTGTTTATTATCCCATCATATTTAATATTTATAAACATTTATTAATTAATATTAATTAATTAATTAATTGACCATTATCTATTAATCCCTAATGGAATTTATTTTTAATAATATTTCATTCTAATTCTACATCCCTATGTTTTTCTAGATTTTATCTTACCCATCTTTATACCTGTACGATGGAAAAGTGACAAGCGAGCATGGGAATCTGCAAGTAACTCTTCCTCGCACCCGACCTCCCGAGGTCGTGCCGAGACAGTCGGTGGGGATGGAATATACATGGGGCACAGACAAACTAGATAGGCAATCTTATGTCTTTGACGTGCACTAATGGAATCTGTGAATCTAAGGCAAAGAAGGCCCTCCTAACCTAAACTGGCATGATAGATCATTCGGCGAGGATGACTGCTTGAAGGCTCCAATCAATATCGAGCTCTAGCGTGATCCGATTTATAGGTTGTGGGATACATGGAAGATAACCTGTGGGTGCTTCATAGATATCCCTCGACAGGGTCATGAAAAATGGATGATGGATGTATGGTGGATTATGTGGGTGATTCTCTGGTCTAGTCCAGAAATCCTTAGCTTGATTAGCTACTACGTCTAGTGAGGATAGTTGTGTGATAATGATTAGTGGAAGTGGAGAGGATCCGAATACTAATGTGTGTAAATTAGCATCAACATCTGATTGACTTGTGGGCCCATTGGGTTATGGGACCTATGGATCATAACCGTAGGTTTGTGGTCGTTACGGGCCTCCTATGGTCATGTGCAGAATCAATCCCTAATCCCTAATATCAAGTAGTCATATGTCTTTTCAGCCTCTATGTTTATAACTAAAAGTTGTACAATCTTCTCAGAGTACCTTACAGGTGTTCTAGCAACTTGAATTCTTAAGCTAGTGTCTATGTCAATGAGGATGTCTCCCGCATCTGGCTATGGGACCAAAGGATCACAACCAAACTTTTTCTCTCTTTCAAGCCCTTCTACAATCATTCGAATATTTATTAGGGAAATCTATATTTTGGCTAGATTAACCAAAACGTATGTGCTTGTTTGACCAAAACATATGTGCTTTGTCGTCTTCTATGTTTAATCCTCTTAACTATGAGCTAATTTCTTGTAGGTCTGTTGTTGTTCAGAAGACTTGAATTCTGATATTTTGGTCTATGTCAGTTATTGCTACAACAAGATTGGGTTGAGGCACAATTGGCTTGAATTCATATTCTTTGGGCTCCCTAGGTCTCGTGATTTTCATACAAAATAAATAATATAAATCTAACCAAAGCAAAGTAAACTAATTATGCAAAGTATATCCACAGCATATATCTAAATTCTCTATTTTGTATTTTTGATAGAATATTTAACAAAATTAAGATAATAACTATTTAATATATCTAGAAAATGACAACTAACCTAATAACATAATTAAAAACAAACAAGGTAGCCGAGTATAGCTACTTGTATGTGCAGTTGTGAGTCTATTCTAAATAACTAAATAACTGATCTAATTTAATTGAAAGATTTTCGATCCTACCTCAGAAGTGAGGAACAAATCATAGTTTCTTAGAAACTATCAATCCCCACAGCTTCCCTAGCAATATCAAAAATGAACGTAACTGAAATGAAGTAATTCACTACTCTATTTGGTATATTTTAACTAGAACTTTGAAAGCTTGAACCTGGATTTTATAGAACAGTGGAAAATCTAGTAGTTTGTGGTTTTTTCCCCTCAGTGTGGTATCCTTGTTCCTTCGTGCTCATGTGAATCCAGAAAAGCATGTAATGCTAGCATCAACAGAAGTAGGTATTGGAAAAATGGTAGCTTTAGATGTAGACTTAATACAATGTGAGTAGGAGAGAGATAGCACAAGAGAACAGAGCTTGGATTATGTAATTCCTAGTGGGATTTATTGCAAGTCATACAACACAAAACATCTAGAACCTGAAACTATCCTTCTTGACAAACAAAACCTGCAACTCTAATGGCTTTAGACTAAAAATGAAACTATCCTACCATATTTGATTGTATGAAACAATGGTAACAATAGAACAAGAAGATCATGTGGCTTCTAAACAACAAAATAAAACTAACCATGCATGCAACAAATGAAAACTATTGAATTCCTAAACAAGAACTGAAAGACTAAACTATTGAAATGAGAGGATGAGGGGCAGTTTTTTTTATGGGCCATTTTGAAACCAGCTATTTATAGAATTCCCATTCACCCAAAGGTAACTCCAACTAGGACTCTTTTACCATTAAAAAATGGAGAAACACTATTCCAGGGGACATAAAACATAAATACTATCCAAAGTGGGTGAGAAATCTGGTAAAAGTTGAAAATTTATGTGAGTCATGATCAGAAAAGTGTGCTAGAAAACGCGTGAAAGACTGCCACCCTGAGCAGGGGGGCGGTTATAGGACCGCCGCCCTACCTGGGTAGCATTTTCATCATTAAAGACAAAATGCCAAGGAAAAAGGGGGGAAAGAGAAAAACAAAGCACGTGGAGGCTAAGTGGGGCATACAGGATGTTAACGTACACTTAAAGAGCTTTTTCGGATCCCGAACACCTTGCGAGGAGACATGTATCATCATTGGGGCATGTGTAACATTATTCTGGTAGCACAGTACCCTTACAATTTTGGGTTCGTACAATACCCTAACTACCCATGAAGCATCCCTAAACAACCTCCTATCATCTACAAGATTTAAAGTGTTGTTCCCATCCTTAAAAATTATTTAAATCCTGAATAAACTCAAAATCAACCCCATTGGGGAAATTTTCCCCACAGCTGGTGGTAGCCCAGCCCATTCATCATCGACCCTTTAATATTACATTCAACACCCTTTCTGAGGTATGCATGAAAATATCCTAGCTTTCTTTCAACTTGTAAATTCTTTTTCGTGCCTAATCATTCCTGTAACAATTATAGACCTTTTGGATATCCTCTTTCATGTGTTTGCATCACTCATGAACATCCTTTGTGAGATTACCATCATTTGAGTTGTTTTATTAAGTTATCATCCTATTATCATTGCTTTTTTGATCTAACATCTTGCAGGTTTTGTAGTTATTGGAACTCCATTATCAATTTATTCTTCTAGTTTCTATGTTTGTGAGTCACTCATCTCACCCATTTGCCTTCAAATTTGTTCTACATTGATCTAGTTTTTGTCAACCATGCTCTATGATCCTGTTTATTTTGTTTCACGTTCATCCTCTATATTTTTTTAACTCTTTCATTCCTATCATACTCCATACTTGTCTTCATGCTTCTTTGTTTCATCAAATCAAATCTTCCTACACCCCACAGTAGTCGTCATCAACTCGGGTCCTATTCATCAACCAATACATCTAAAATCCATATTTTCTTTTATCCCCTAGTCTTTTCTACCTGATATCTTCTTCTTCATGTTGTTTACAGTATCTATAGGTCTCTATTGTGTCTAGTTTGTATTTAGGTCTTTGCATATCTACATAATTCTCTTGTTTTCTAGCTTCATCCACTCAGGTCGTCATCGATGTGCCTCTAAGTAGTCAGGGTCACTGTTGACCCAGTCAAGTAAATTTATTTTATGTTAATTTAGATCATATTTGTATGTTCCTTACATTTCTACATTTTCAGTTTCTAGTTCATTACTTTTATCACCTTTTATCAAAATATGGGGGTTGACATTTGTCAAGGAAGTTATCGCTTCTTGGAGATAGATTTTTTGGGTATCCCCCGCATCGACTATCTAATGCATTTTATTTTTAGTGTCTTTTATACAAGTCGTCATCTTGTAGCAACGGGAATCCATCACTCACTTTGCACCCATTCATCCATATCCATCACACATTTGAGGTACCTTATGTAAGCTAGGAAAAATATGATGCTAACAAGAAAGTAAAAAACACTAACAATAATACCTCCTCCTTCACAATTCTATAGAAAACCTTAGAATAGGCATGGAAACATGGATGGGCCCTAATTGTGTGATATGTACGTTCCTTTCTCAAAACAGAGAAAGGACTTCCTGCAACAATGATTTACTTACTTTACACCAAATGGATAAAAGGACTAAGGATTTGGGGTGTTTCAAGATGATGATATTTGGGCATTAAGATGAGGTAGAGGGATGTTCTTTTCTCAAAGTATGTAAGAACTTAGATAGGGCATTAAAGCTTATTCTTCATGTCTTAGAGGGGATGGTAAGGTTTTATTTATAGCCTGGGGAAGTGATTACTCAAAGTAATTTAAGTAATCATGATTTGAAAATGTGTGCAAGATTAGGTGAGTGGGTACCACGAAGAATGGGTGAGGATTTGAATTAGATTTTTTTAATTCATGAGTGGAGGATTTTATGTGAGTGGGGACCATGAATATTGGGTGAAGATTTGATTTTGAATTTTTAATTCAATAGTAGAAAAACATGGAGAATAATGACATGTGGTAAGGATTAGGTTATTTTTAGATTTTAAAGGGATAATTAATCAAATTATATTTGATTAATTCAGTGTGCATTTTTGTGGGAAATGAGGTAGGGGAATTATTTGATTTAAAACAGATGTGAAATTATGGTGTCTACATTTGCCCTTCTTTAGAAGGGTACTATGAAAGTAATGTCCTTTCACAGAAAGTAGACAAGATGGAGTGAATATGCCTCAGGTGGCAGGATTGAATACTTTTTAAGAGATTCTTCTTGAAGGAGGTGTTCCCTCGATAAGAATTTTTCAAAGGAAGAAAATAAGAAGCATTCTTTCAGCAAGAACAAACTTTCACTTGTGAGAATGGGGGAAGAATTCAATCTACTTTTCCTAATCAAAAAATAGAGCAAATGTTTGCTGGAGAGAGTAGAAGGTGGTGAGTGACGGATGTCATGGTATCCTCCAAGATAAAAATTTCATGAGAAGATGTGATTATGGATAGATGTGATGATGCCCCCTCGAGAGGGCTGATGAGAATGGAACATACGACAGAGCTCTCAAAAAGAGGAGAGATTAATTCTATGGAGAGGAGAACAATAATAGTGTATAAGATAATGAAATGAGCACACAACGAAAATGGAGAAAGGATTCAATTGGTCTTCAATGATAGGTGTGAGGGTGTGTGGAATGAATCAATGGGAAAGAGAAAAGGGAATGGACGGGATTAGTGGTTGATTATGAGAAGAGAAAGAAAGGTGAAGGGTTATGGAGATAGAGGAGGGACAAAAAAGGAATGAAAGAGGTAGAATAAAATAAGAGAGAGGGATGATAGGGGAAGAAGGGAATGATGAAGGAAAAATAAGAAGAAGATAGAAAAAGGACAGAGCAAAGGGTGAAATTATGAAAGTAGAGAGATGTGACATATGAAAGAAGCAAAAGAGATAATAAAGAGGGATGCAGGAAAGTGAAAGAAATGATAGCTCTGAGAAAATCAATAAATGGGGAAAGATAAATAAGAAGGAGAAGACGAGGTGGGATTGGGGGGTAAAATAGACAAAAAATTGAAAGAAGACGAAAGAAGATGTATAATGGAGAAAAAAAGAAACTATTTGGTGTTAGAAAAGTGTGAAAAAGATTAGATAAAAGAAGAGAAATGGGTTCAGAATAAATGAAAAGGTAGGCGTGATAGAGAAAAGGAGGGGTGGTCAGAAGAAACATGAAAATTATTGGGGTGGAAAATAGGACAGAGCAAATACAGGGAGAATATTGAAGGAACCAGGTCTTCGTGAGGAAGACCAAGGAAAATAATATTGAACATAATACATGGAGATGCATGTGGATGGTGGGATGATTAAAAAATTAGGACAACACTAAAGAGCCAGGTTATCGATGGGAAATTAAGGAGGAAATGTGAGGTAAAAAGGGTAAGAAGATTATACCAAGGAAGTGAAATAAGACGAGGGGTGGGAGAGAGAATAGGATAACAGAGAAAATGATGTAGAATGATGGGAATACATAATGGGGATAATAAGTGTAGAGTGAGCACTAAAGAGTAGAAAGAGGGGAGGAATGAAACAAATCATAAAATATTCAAAGATGGATGAAATGAGGATACTAGGATTACAAGACAATAGACAAAGGATGTATGATGAAAATAGTAAAGATATTTAAGAGCGAAAAGGGAAGATGGAGTGGTGGGGAGTAAGCAACAAGAAAGGGTGGGTGGGGGAAAATAATGGGAGAGAAAAGAGAATGGGGGATAGAAGAGGAAATTTCAGTGAGGGGACATTAGGGAAATTCCACTAACAATGAGTTGTGGGGAAGGATGAGAGAAAAAATGAAGAAAGGGAGAAAGGTAACAAGGAATGGAAAGGGTAACACCAATGAAGGTACGTTAGGGAAAGCCCACTAACAATGAGTGTTGGGTCCAGAGGAAGGAAGGAATGAAGGGAAAATGGAGAAGGTCTAAGGCAGTGAATGAGGTCATGTAAAATTACGATTGATGTTTTTTAGGGAAATTCCACTAACAATTATTAGCACGAGAATAGAATACGATGATGAAAGAATGTTAAAGGAATGTTAACAACAATGGCAAGTAATATTGGGGGTAGATGTGTGGGAAAATTTGAGAAGATGAAGTGAAAAGAGTAAAGAAAATGTGAGGGATGAGTTGTGACTAGGTGAAAGTGGGGAGAGGAAGAAGAAATAAGACATGAAAGGAATGGGAAGAAATGGTATGAAGGATGATGGATCAAGAAGGAAAAAATGGGAGAAATGATCATGGTTATAGGTAGAAGATAGTAAACATATGTTGTGAGATGATAGGTGGAGAAAGGATAATGGTAGGAGGAAAATGTGGTTGGTAGGAGAGACCAGGTGGAAGAAGAGATTAACAAATTAAACTAAGAATGAGGTGAGGGAGAAGTTCAAAATGACAAGTTTAGTGTAAAGAGTACCCTTATGTAAGACTATCATGCGACGGAAGGGGTTAAGTAAGATTACCAAGGGAGGGATGATGGAGATGAAAATTGGGCAAGAGTAAAGTGGTGTTTGCGAGTATGGAAGAGGATGTGAGAGGATTTGATAATGGGCAATGTTGAAAAAGAGTGAAAGGTGAATATTTGTTGTGATGGGGAAAGGAAAGAAGACATATCATCCTTAAGAGGGATTCTTAAGTGAGATTGCCATGCCACGTGAGTGGTTAAGTAAGATTTTCAAGAAAAGGATGGTGATAGTGGTAGTAAGAAGATGTGATGATGGGGAATGAAGAGAAAATATGGATGGTGAGAATTTAGAATGATGGGCGAGTGCAAGATGAAAATTCGTCCTTAAAAGAGACTCTTAAGTAAGATCTTCATGCTTCCGGAGTGGTTAAGTAAGATCACTAAACCGACAGGGATGATATGCAAGGAGAAATAAAAAAATGTATTGGGTACAAGGGTGGAATGGTTGGTTGAATAATATGATCACGATGAGATGCGGGAGAAATAATATGGGGGAAATATGATGGGAGGGAGGAAGGCTAGAGGGGAGATCAACCTTAAGAGGGACTCTCAAGTAATATTTCCATGCAACATGGATGGTTAAGTAGGATCGCCAAGGTAAAGAAGAAGAAGAATGGTGATAGATTTGGTGTGAATAGGGTATGAAAAAATCGACTGAAGGGGAACCCTCAAGGGAAATTTCCATACTATAAGAGTGTGTAAGTAGGATAACCAAACAGAAGATGGATTTAGGGGAGGATGAGAAAAGAGTGAGTGATGTATGCCATAGTGGAAAAGGAGGTAAGATGAGGTAATAACAAGGAAGAAAGTAAAAAAAGCAATGTAACATGAATGGATGGAGGAATATATGTGGTGTAGGGAAAAGAGTGTGAGGGGAATCCTTAATTGAGATGCCCGTGTGGTGAGAGTAATGATGCGATAATGAGAAGTAGAAGAGGTGGAATGGAAAGATGAGTTTGGTGGTGATTTTCATTTGATGAGAGGGGAGATGGTGGAGAAGCTTCTACAGCAGGAAGATCTTAGGGAGAGGGTATACCTCCACTAAGGATCCCATATAGAAGGGGTTATTAAGTAGCATTGTCAAGCGGGAAGTAGAAGAGTGAAAGGAAAGAATAAAAACGGGTGAAAGGGGCCAAGAATGGTGAGAAGGGTAGTACGGGGATAAGTGGTGGAGGAGTATAAATGAGGAGCGAGGATGAATGGATCAAATACATGGTGATCATCGTGGAGGAGAAGGAGTTGTTGGATAGTGAATGTTACTTGAGAAAGATCTTTAAGTAGGATTCGTAAACTACAATGGTGATCAAGTAGGATTCCCAAAATAGGGAATGTATTAGTACATGTGAATGGATGGGGTACAAAGTAAGATTTTGATCATGCAGGAAGATACTCACGTGATGAAAAGCATCTTAATTTAAATATAGCACATCCCAGGATGCGTCGTGATATAAAATATCAGGATGACTAGACTCTAATATGTGTGATAGCATAAACAAGGGCCATCAAAAAGGTTTGATTCCCCAATATGATATGCAAGTGGAAGAGAGCATAGACAGAGGCCATTAAGAAATTATGATGTCCTAGTATGATATGCAATCAGATAACATAAGTATATTAGAGAGAACACTAGGATACATAAAATCGAGATGCCCCCTGTAATATATCAAGATACAAAAAAGTAATTAATAATTTATAACTAATAATGTAACACAAGCACCAATAAAAATGGCCCTAACATGTTCCATAGTGAGAATTGATCGGATGTACCCCTAAGCAAGGGTATAAGGGCATAAAAAAGGATTGGGTCATTGTCCTCAAACAAGGAAACAATGAGAGCTGGATTTTCCCCAAGTAAGGATTCACATGAGGATTGATCTGAATTTGATATTCATAAGGTGATTGGATCATTCATTTGGGATAATAGTTCAAAGGATGGATTGTGTTGATTAGTTTAAATTTTTTGTGATTTTGTGGAGTTTAAAATTTTTTAGAATTTTTTTGCAATTTTTTTTATGTTTTTGAGATTTTGAAATGTTTTCAAATGCTTTTTTTGAATGTTTTTGAGATTTTGAAATGTTTTCAAAAAAAAAATATATGTTTTTTGAGATTTTGATATTATTTCAATTTTTTTCGTATTTGTGAGATTTTCTAATGTTTTTTTATTTTTGAAGATTTTTTAATGTTTTTGGATTTTGGGGATTTTCTAGTGTTTTTGGATTTTTGAAGATTTTCTAATGTTTTTGGATTTTTAGATTTTTATACTATTTTTTTAGATTTTTGGAGATTTTATAATGTTTTTGGATTTTTGAATATTTTCTAATGTTTTTAGATTTTTGGATTTTTACACTATTGTTGGAAACTTATGGACAAGAATACAAACTTGTTTTGAAAGGTGATAAACCAGGATATTGTCTATGTGGTAACTCATGCTATGAATAACACAAAAATTCTCATTCCATTAGCAAGATATGTTGGTGATGATATGATGAAAAAAAATCCAGCTCCATTCTTGACTCCACGCAACTAGTAAAATTTGAGGGCTTGTCGACATTAAAATTATCCTCCATAATTTCTATTTCATTAATGTATGTATTAGGAATAGGATGTTGTTAAGTATAATTAGTAGTAGCATCTGATAGAAGATAACGGCGCCATCAGTATGGTGTCGCCAATAATGTGGAGTACGGTAATAGTCAAAGTACAATAGGAATGTTGTAAAAAGTAAATATTTGTCGTAAGTGGTCCGGTAATGTTAAAATGTCAAAGTTTGGATAATTAGAGAAGTAGGGTCTACATGATTAGGAATTAGAAATATTATATTGGTAATAAGGACAAGGAGTGAGGTCATAAATATTTTTTGTATTTTATTTGTAAAAAGTCTAAAAATGTGGAACCCATGTAAAATGATAAGGTTTATCTTATCTTAAGAGATAAGCTTACATGTACATATAAGAGTTAAGGTATGGAATATGATTCGTCAGAGTGGATTTCTTATCCTATCTTAGAGATAGGATGGATAAGCCTGGAAGTTCTATAAATAGAGAGGCCACCCCCCTCATTTAGCATAGAAAGAAGTAGTGAGAAATATTGTAGGAAGTGTGCAAAGGAAGCCATCAGTTAAAGGTGTGTTGAAGAAGCCATCAAGAGGCGTAATTGTAAAGTTTCTCCCATAGTCTTGCTCAAGTACCTCATGGATTACATCCACCAAACTAAAGGCTGTGCATTAGGAAATAATCATAGCACGAGGAGTTCCTGGTGAAGAATTATCATAGTGCCGGATTGGTGATGACATTTTGGTTCCGTTGCCGGGACCATTCCTCGTTGGTGGATTTTCTGGAGAGATATTCCCACTAAGTCAAAAATCAATTGGAGGGTAACCTTGTTTTTACTGTGCATAGTAGTTACCATGGTAAAGTCATTTTTACCGTGATTAGTAGTTACCATGACAAAGTCATTTTTACTGTGAATAGTATTTATCAAAGCAAAATCACTTTTTACCATGAATAGTGTTTACCACAGTAAAATCAGTTTTTACCGCAGTAAGTCACTTTTTACCATAGTTTACCGTGGTCATTTCTATAGTAATTCTAATTATTTGTGCACATAAGTCTTGTTGATTGTACTTGTGGGTTGGTATTTCATGGTGGTTACTTTTAAAAATGGGAAAGATTCCTGTTTTTTCAGCTCAATCTAATGAAGATGCTTTTTCTTTCATTCAAGAGTTTAAGCGATCTTGTATTTGTAATGGCCTTATAAGAAGGGAACAATGGACTGAATTTTTTCCTACCTTTTTGGATGGTTCAGCACTTAGGTGGTTTGAAACACTAGGTGATAATGTGAAAAATTCATGGGATTTATTAACTGAAAGTTTTCTGGAAGAATTTGGTGAACAATAGAGATATGCAGATCTCATGATTGATATCACAAAGCTAACCCATGGAGAGAAGGAGAAGATAAGGGATTATCATGCTCGTGTTCTAGAGCTAAGGAGGAAGCTCGATGCCCAGATACGAAAGGAAGGATTAGCGGATGGGTTGATGAATGGTGTGGATAATCTCCTATGTAAGCACTTCATTCTTGGGATGAAGCCAGAGATCAGACAACGAGTGAAGTATGACCACCCAGCTACCATTGAACAAGAAAAGGATATTGCAAGAAGGCAAGAAGAAAGCATGGAAGAGGAGCCCAAAGAAATTGTTGTTAAAGTAGAGCCTACACCAGCACCTTTGGTCCAGAATCCACAACCACTCCCGGTGAGCACAAATATTTCTCCTAGTACATCTACTGAGTATGAAGATCTGCTTAGGAAAATGGGCTAGTTAACTATTAATCTTCTTCAAGGAAAGAAATTTAGTTCTCAGGGAGGAGATAGGGGTCCAAAAAGAAATATTTCTGAAGTTTTTTGTTATGGTTGTTATAAAAAGGGTCATTATAAGTATAATTGTCCAGATAGAGCTTCTACATCTGGTACAAGAGATAATGATAAAGGAAAAGCACCTGTGAATTCTCTTGATGTAGTAGATAAGAGTAGAAATAATGAAGTAGATGTGTTTGTAACAAAAAGGAAGAAAGAAAAATATAATCAAGATGGAACTGATCCTAAGAAGATGAAAGGAGAAACTAGTAAGAAACATAGGAGAAGAAAGTTGGGTGTGCAGGATTTTCTGATTTCACAGGGGCAAGGACCATACTCCATCTTGGAAGATCTGTCCAAAAGGCCTGCAAATATTACATATGGTCAACTCTTGGCTATGTCTTCTGAGAAGAGGTGGGAGTTGCGAGGTGGACTCAATGCTCGAAGAAGGAAGGAGGTTGAGGTCCCTATTTTAGAGGTAGAGGCAGATCCCTATGCTCCACAAGCTGAGGTATTATGTAATGGTATTTCAATTCATGATGTCTTAGTTGATGGAGGTGCTGCAGTTAATGTAATGACCGAGTCTGTAATGAATATGTTGGGTTTAAAAATTGATCGCCCTTCAACACTTATGTTAAGGTCATTAAATAAGGGAAAAACTAAACTACAAGGTGTAATTTCAAATGTGGCAATATCTGTTATGGGTGTTGTATGTGTGGTAGACTTTCAGGTGATGAAAAATGGTACTGTTGCGTACCCAATGCTGCTGGGAAGACCATGGCTAAGGAGAGTTATGAAAGAAACTACTGGAATGAAGGTTTCATGACACTTGGACATGGTAGAGAGAGGGTGAAGATAAACGTGATCCCTCGACATCATAAAGCAGAACCTGTGGATTCAAGTGATGAAACTGATGATTGGACATCCTCTGATTACTCTAGTACCAGTGAAGTGGACACTGAAGATGAAGAAAGTGAGGTGGATGTTTCAGTCATGGATATCCTTCCAGTCACACTAACTCAGGACCCCATAAAATTATCTGAAGAAGAAGTTGATGATCGTCTCCAACAAATAAAGATTGGCGATGCTGTGATGGAGAGTGAGAAGGAGTCCTACCTCCAGCTCTTTCGAAGGTACATACACCTATTCACTTTTCATTACACGGAACTCCGTCAAGTAAGTTGGGTAGAACATTGTATTGAGCTAGTAGATGGTGCTAAGCCCATAAAGCAAATGCCATATAGAATGAATCCTAATTTTTCCAAGACTGTAAAAGAAGAAATAGATAAGTTGCTTGATGCAGGATCCATATTTTCTGTGGAGAATTCAGAATGGGTTTCTCCCATTGTGATCTCAATAAAAAAGAATGGGAAGCTACGCATTTTTGTTGATTACAGGAAGCTCAATAAGGCAACAAAGAAGGATCATTACCCTCTTCCATTTTCAGATCAGATCTTGGATGAAGTAGCTGGCCAGGAGTGCTATAGTTTTGCTGATGGATATAGCGGCTACAACCAAGTTCGTATAGCAGAGAAAGATCAGCTGAAGACCACGTTCGACACTCCTTGGGGAACGTTTACTTATAGAGTTATGCCTTTTGGGTTATGTAATGCTCCAGCAACATTCCAGCGTTTGATGAATAGGGTGTTCGAACCCTACATTGGGACCTTCATCAGAGTATTTCTGGATGATTTTTGCATCTATGGGAGCAAGTTGGACCACCTGCACTAGATGGAGATAGCATTTCAAAGGTTAGATGAAGCACAAGCCTCACTAAACCCTACAAAGTGTGTCTTTGGATGTTCTAAAGGTGTTTTGTTAGGGCATGTTGTATCCAGAGATGGTATTGGTATTGATCCTAATAAAGTTTCAAAAATCTACGATTTACCGTTTCCTCTTAATAGAAGTAAGTTGAGATCATTTTTAGGCCATGTGGGTTACTATAGAAGGTTCATCAAGAATTTCTCAAAGATTGCATAGCCACTAACCCAGTTCTTGAAGAAGGATGTTACTTATGAACCAGGAAATAAGGCGCATGAAGCTTTTGGACAATTGAAGGAAGCCCTGGTGTCTTCACCTGTTTTGAAGTATCCAGATTGGAGCAAGCCATTCATTGTGTACAATGATGCCTCAGATGCAGCACTAGGAAGTACTTTGAGCCAAAAGGATGAAAATGGGAATGAACATCCAATTTACTTTGGGAGAAAACAAATGAGCAGTGCTGAGGTAAACTATACTGTAACTGAAAAAGAGGCTCTGGCTATCGTTTTTGCTATAAAGAAGTTTAGAAATTACTTGCTAGGGCAGAAATTTATAGTTGTAACAGATCATCAGGCTCTGAAATATATTGTCAATAAGTCTAACCCATCAGGGAGGATAGCAAGATGGATAATTTTGCTACAAGAATTTGAATTTGATATTATAGATAGGCCAGGAAAGAAGCATGTCAATGCAGATGCACTCTCTCGAGCCTATGATGGTTTAGGATCATCTTGTGATGATGATGATTTTCCCGATGCAGCATTGTTCTCCCTTGACACAATCCCTAGTGAATACATAGATATTGGGAATTATCTAAATGAATTCAAGTTTCCTGATGGTGCCAATGCAAAGACTAAGAGAAAGATTACTCAAGCCAGTCGTCCATATTCTATTCTACATGGAGCATTATTTCGAATAGGACCTGATGGACAGTACAAGAGGGCAGTTGGACGTGATCAAGGAAAGGATCTGCTAGAAGAATTCCACAATGGTACATGTGGAGGGCACTTCTCTGGACAACTTATAGCAAGAAGGATCTTAGATGCAGGTTATCACTGGCCCACTCTTTTTAAATATTGTTATAATTATTGTAAGACATGTGATATTTGTCAAACACATGGTAACCGTAAGACTTCATCAGCTCCATTATGTCCTATTCTTCCCCTTGGTCCCTTTGAAAAGTGGGGAATAGACATTGTAGGTCCACTTCCAACTACATCATGTCAAAATAAGTATATTGTAGTTGCCACAGATTATTTAACCAAGTGGGTTGAAGCTAGGCCATTGAAAACAGCTTCCATGGATGAAGTGGCAAGGTACATATATGAACGCATTGTCACCAGATTTTGTTGTCCATTAGAAATTGTAACAGATCAAGGAAGCCACTTCATTAATGAGGTGGTAGAATCCCTAGTCAATAAGTTTTCTATTAAGCACAGGAAGGCAACAACATACAAGCCAAGCACAAATGGACAGGTGGAACGAACAAATTTTGTGTTGTGTCAAATTCTAGCAAAAGATGCAGCCTTGAAGGTACATAAATGGGATAAAAGGATTCATGCAGCATTGTGGGCATATAGGGCAACATCAAAGTCAGCAACAGGATACTCCCCATTTCAGTTGGCCTATGGCATTGATCCAGTTCTTCCTATTGAGTTTGATATTCCCACTGTGAGAGTTATGAAAAATGAAAGGATGGATGAAAGTGATTCAGTAAAAGAAAGGTTGGTACATCTTCATTTGCTAGAGGAAATGAGGGAAATAGCAAAGGATACAAGCCATAAGAAGAAAATGAAGCAGAAGGAATACTTTGATCAAAATATCCAGTGGTCTCCATTTCATGTGAATGACTTGGTCCTAGTATATGATTCCAGATACAAAAAAAGAAGACAGAGAAAATTTCTTCCAAAATGGATGGGGCCCTACAAAATAGCAGCTGTGCATGAAAATGGTACATACCAACTGGAGGAATTGGATGGCACTCCCATTACAAAATGGGTCAACCACGACAAGTTGAAGATTTTCCAAGCACCAGAATAGTCTACTCCGAGGACGAAGTAGAAGCTAGGAAGGGGGAAGATGTCGACATTAAAATTTTCCTCCATAATTTCTATTTCATTAATGTATGTATTAGGAATAGCATGTTGTTAAGTATAATTAGTAGTAGCGTCTGATCGAAGATAACGGCGCCGTCAGTACGGTGTCGCCAATAATGTGGAGTACGGTAACAGTCAAAGTACAATAGGAATGTTGTAAAAAGTAAATATTTGTCATAAGTGGTCCGGTAATGTTAAAATGTCAAAGTTTGGGTAATTAGAGAAGTAGGGTCTACATGATTAGGAATTAGAAATATTATATTGGTAATAAGGACAAGGAGTGAGGTCATAAATATTTTGTGTATTTTATTTTTAAAAAGTCTAAAAATGTGGAACCCATGTAAAATGATAAGGTTTATCTTATCTTAAGAGATAAGCTTACATGTACAGATAAGAGTTAAGGTATGGAATATGATTCGTCAGAGTGGATTTCTTATCCTATCTTAGAGATAGGATGGATAAGCCTGGAAGTTCTATAAATAAAGAGGCCACCCCCCTCATTTAGCATAGAAAGAAGTAGTGAGAAATATTGTAGGAAGTGTGCAAAGGAAGCCATCAGTTAAAGGTGTGTTGAAGAAGCCATCAAGAGGCATAATTGTAAAGTTTCTCCCATAGTCTTGTTGAAGTACCTCATGGATTACATCCACCAAACTAAAGGCTATGCATTAGGAAATAATCATAGCACGAGGAGTTCCCGGTGAAGAATTATCATAGTGCTGGATTGGTGATGACAGGCTCATCACTGAGAGTCAAGAAGGACACAGGATGTAGATAATGAATATAGAGACAAATGCTAAACAAATTCCTTTGGGAAATTATGACTCAATTATTTTTATGGTTATTCAACCATTTTCAAAATGACTTTCCCTTTATGGGTCACATGCTAGACTTAGACAGTTACGTGGCCTATTGATTGGTAAGATATGAGGTGAAGGGATAGTTTTCTCTTCGCTTAGGCATCTAAATTAATTCCTTTGGGATTTTATAATTGTAAGAAATTTCATATTGATAAGATGTTTTATTTATTGTAATGAATCCATTTGCCTTGCCCCATGCCACTAGTAATAAGCAAGGACTCATCACCAGAGACAAAACATAGGTGAGTAAATTTTATTGTATGTTTATTATTTGTTTTTTTTTCAATTTTTTTTTACTTTTGTGAATGACCCTCTATGCTTTTCCCCATGCCACATGTAAGATGAAAGGGTTTATCACTGAAAACAAGGTGTAGATGAGTAAGGGCACCTTCCTCTATTCCCAGTCTTAAACTACCAGTAAGAAGTGTGAGCTCAACACTAAAGACTATGAAGGATAAAAGATGTGACAATGAATTATTCATAATTTATTGAATTGATGGAATTTTACCATAGTGCTTTGTATTTGGGAAGGAACATTTTCCCCCAATCACATCCCCACATGACTAGTAGGATGTGAGGGTTCAACACCAAAGACTAAGATGGACAATCAAATGAACCGGGTACAAAAATTTAGAACTTTGTTATGAAAGAGAGAATGTCTTTGAAGGGAATATATGACGCTTCTAGGTATGACCATAGGTGAAAGAGACTAAAAATGGGAGATGTTATAATAAGAAATATTATGCTCACAAACTTAATAGGATCTATATTAGCACATGTCTCATGATGATAAATATGAAGATGTGACTTTGATAATGAAAATATCTACCGATGGAAATGAATAACTTTAAATTATTTGGAGATAAGTTAGACAGAAGGAACAATGTACACGTCGTTGTTTCCCAGAATAGTGAATGACTCAAGGATTAAATTTCTTTAAATGAACTACTTTCATTGGTTCATCAATTTCTTGACCATCTTCAGTGGCCAACTTATAGACTCCATAGCCAAATTTGGTTGTAATTACATAGGGTCCTAACCAATTAGGCTCAAATTTTCCTTGTTTTCTTGTTCTTTAGTGGTATTCTTTTGATTTTATTTTAAAACGAGGTCACCAATTTTTAATTCTCTGAGTCTTACCTTTTTATGATAACTACGTTCCAGCCAGTTTTGATAGACTTGAAGATGATTGAGGGCATTAAGTCATTTTTCATCGAGAAGCTCAAGCTCTTGAAGTCATGATTGTCGGTATTCATCCTCATTAATTACATCTTTAAGGAATATTCTCAAGGATGGGAGTTCTATCTCAATAGGTAAAATAACTTCACAACCATAAACAAGGGAAAATGGGGTGGCTCCAGTATGCATATGGTAAAATGTGTGGTAAGCCCAAAGAGCAGGGTAAATTTGAGTATGCCAATTACATCCATGGGTGTTGATGATTTTTTCCATGATGGATTTCAAATTCTTGTTGGTTAATTTTTCTTGACCATTACCCTCAGGGTAGTATGGATTGTACCACTTAAGTTTGATGTGGAAACATTTGGCGAGGTCTTTTACGTCCAGGTTTTTAAATGATTTTTCATTAGCTGTGATAAGAGCGGATGGAATACAAAATCGATAGATGAGATTATTAAAAATAAATTTTGATATGTGGCTACCAGTAACATTGATGAGAGGCATATATTCAACTCATTTATTGAAGTAATCGGTAGTGGTAATGATGAACTTATGTCCATCGGATGATGTTGTTCTAATTTTACTAATGAGGTCAAGTCCCCATTGAGAGAAAGGCCATGGTGTGGTTATCGATTGTAATTCTTGGGAAGGTGTGTAGATAGGATTTCCATGCTTTTTACATGCTTGACATCATTTGACAAAATGGCATGCATCACTTTCCATGGTGGGCCAATAATATCCAATGGGCAGGATTTTCTTGGCTAAGGTTATATCATTTGTGTGTGCTCCACAAATACCATAATGGACTTATTTAGGAAACTCGAGGATTCTTGCTAATTAAGACATCAGAGCAGGGTGCCATCATATTCTCATTTATAAAGAGTTTCTACTAAAATTTTGTAACGAGAGGCACATTGTGCTAAAGCGCATTTATGCATTGGTTTCATGTCGGTAGGAAATGTTTTATCATGGATGAAGTTGTAAATATCACGGTACCAAGGGTTATTTGGACCCATGATTGCACATACCATAGTGTTTTCAGGAAGATCATAGGTAGTAATAAGATATTTTCTAAGAGAAAATGTGTCTGGGGTTGATTAGATGTGATTTCTAACATTGATCTAATAGTTGTCATAGCGTCGGCATATTTATTACAAATTTTGGGGATTTTATCAAAGCTAATTAATCGAAAATATCTTCGAAGGATATCCACCATGCGCTTATATTGGATAATTTTTTCATCCTTGACCTGGTATTCATTAGTAACATGTTTGATGATAAGTAAAGAATTACCAAATACAAATATAGCTAGTTTTAATCCTGTGATTAAAGCTTCATATTCTACGCTATTATTTGTACATGGGAATGTTAATCGAAATGATTTGGGGATGACGTGCCTACTAGGTGTGATAATAAAAATACCAAATCCTGAGCCATGGAGATTACAAGATCCATCAAAAAATAGAGTCCAAGCTGGTGTGATGTCTATGTGTAGAAGATTTTCATTAGGAAATGTAAAATGCAGTGGTTTTGTGCCAAGAAGGTATGCCTCGGCAAGTTGGTCTACAAGGGCTTATTCTTTAATTTATCTCTATGGAACAAACTAGACGTCAAATTCACTAAGTATTATGACCTAACTAAACATTCTTCCTGCGAGAATGGATCGAGACAAGAGATACTTTAGGGGATCAATCTTAGTGATCAACTTATTTGTGTGATTGAGCAAGTAATGACATAACTTATGAAATGCAAAGGCGATTACCAAGCATACTTTTTTTATTTGGGAATAACATACTTCATGCTCAATAATTATTTGACTAAGGTAGTATACATCCTTTTCTGTTACTTGATCATTGTGTTGCGCTAACAAAGCTCCTATCATATTTTCAGTGGCAGATGTATAAAGCAACATGAGTTTATCTGCAACTAGTGACATAAGAACAAGTGAGCTAGAGAGGTATTCTTTTAACTTAGCAAAAGATTCTTGGCAATCATGGTTCCAGTGGAATTGTGCATCTTTCTTGAGTAACTGGTTGAAGTGATGGAACTTATCGGCCAACTGTGATATGAAATGTTGAATAGATTGAATTTTTCACTGAAGACTGTGTCATTTTTTTAGGTTTTGAGGATGAGGCATTTCCATAATATCTTTTAATTTTTTAGTATCCACTTCTATGCCACTCTGTGAGAAAATAAAACCTAAAAATTAACCAGAGGCCACCCCAAACACACATTTCTTTGGGTTAAGATGAACATTATACTCACGTAATCTGTCAAAAATGTGTCTCAACACACTTAGAAGTCTTATACATGTTTTTGATTTTACTAATATACCATCAACATAATCTTCCATGATATCATGTAACATATCATTGAAGATGACTGTCATTGCTTGTTGATAGGTGGCACCAGCATTTTTCAAGCCAAAATGTGTGACCTTATAATAGAAGGTGCCCCATGGTGTAGTAAATGCCATTTTATGTTAATTCCTTTTAGCAATATATATTTGATTATAAACAAAAAATCCATCCATTAAGGAGAGCATTTCATCGCTTGTCATAGAATCAACAATCATGTCTATGTTTGGTAAGGGAAAGTCATATTTGGGACAAGCCTTGTTAATATCTCATAAGTATATGCATATCTTGATGTCAGAGGTTTCTTGGATACAGGAACTATGTTAGATATCCATGCCGAATAATCAATAGGTTGGATAAAGATGGCTTCTAAGAGTTTCTTGAGTTCGGCTTTGACAATCAATGCTATTTGGGGATGAATTTTCCATAGTTTTTGTTTCATAGGCTTTGCATCCAAATGCGCCACAAGGTGGTGTAATACAAGAGATGGATCTAGGCCTAGCATGTCCTTATAGGTCCATGCAAAGATATCTTTGAATTCAATAAGGAGTGTTGTGAATTCTATGCATTCTTGCTTAGACAAACTAATGCCAAGTTGTAAAAATTTTGGTTGTTTGATGGTTTTAATTTTTATGTCTTTAGTTTCTTCTACAAGCATTTTATATGTATCCTTTTCAGATAATGATGATAATGGTTTATGTAAGTCATTGATGTCAGGTGATTTGGGGGAGTTGGCACAAGATTTTTGTGTGTGAGGTATAGACTTTTTATTGACATGTTTGTTTGATAGGGTGGCGATGAGATTTTGACGATGGGAAATTTTTTGTTTATGCTTCTAATCCAAATTTTCCAAAGGTGAAGGATCCAAATATTTTATTTCTTCACCAAAATATGCCAATTCATCTAGATTGATTTCAAATCCTTTTCTATGGTCAGAAGTAGGGATTTGATCCCGAGTTCCAAGGAATTCTTTGATGGCTTCATCATTTTGGAACATGTCCATGGCCACATGATGTGATTGGTCATGGTCTATGAGAGTTGGATGTGTAGGCTCAATATCGATGACATTAACGGATAAATGTTCAAAGTAAAGATGTGTTTCAATGAGGTCCTCAAAAAGGCTATGTGTAGACCTGGTGTCACTATCAGAGTTGGTGTCGTCATTATAACTTGAAATTAGTACAAGAGTAGCACCGAATACCTTGAAACCCAGACCATGTTTATCATGATGTTGTGTGCAATTGATTGGGTCTAAATGACCTTGTTCATTTGGACTAATTCATTTACCCTTCCATCACATGTTTTTCATTATTTTGGTAAATTGAGGGGATTCATAATAGGGAGAAAATTCATCATTATACAACCAATATCTTGAAGAACTTGGAATATTCTCATTGTCGAGATAACCAATTTTTTTCCAAATCGATTGTCCCATTTGGTAAGTGGGATGGATTCTTAGATGCGGAGTGTTGGGTTTACTATAGTTATGTGGGGATTTGTTGATGTAAAAGGAGTCTTCTAACTTTTGAAATTGATATTCACCTCATCCTTTCTCAATAATTTTGAATGTGTGGGATAGGGGACTAGTAGGTACCTCACGTGGCGGGAAATTCAGTTTGGTAGTTCTGAAAGATGAAGAAAATGGATTATAAGAAGAAGGGGGTGGATTGGAGGATGAATTTTTGTTAATCGAAGGAGAAGTTATCTTAATAGAAGAGGTATGGTTGGATTAAGAAGTTTGACTAACGAGGAAGAAGATGGTGTGGTGGAAGAGTAATTGTTGTTCGAAGAAGATGATTGATTAGTGGAAGAAGATGATTGATTAGTGGGAGGAGGACTAGTTGAAGACTGTTGATTAGCGGAACAGAATGGATAGGAAAATGTGGTTTAGTTAGAAGGTGATGGTTTTAGATCATATTTAGGGAGTGTATCCGGATCGACACATGTTTTACTAGGGATTACATGAGCTAGAGAATAATTATCTGTTGATGGACAATAGTGATCATGTCTATACCATCCTTTGAGGAATCTACAATACTCAAAGGGTTGAGGATCCGCACGTAGCATAAATTATTTATCTAAATGAGGAAATTTAATACATTGGTGGAACTTTAATGGGATGGATTTCATGGCATGAATCCATGGTCAACCGAAAATAATGTTATATGTAACTTCTACATCCACCACATGACATATTGTTTCAAAGCAATGGGTCCAACTTGGAGAGGTTACCCATGAATGGTTATGATGTTGTTTTGTAGATCATTTTTGGTGTAATCTAGGCAGCATAAGAGTTTCATGGAAAAAATATTCAATGTGGATCCATTGTCAATTAATACACGCTTGATCTTATGATGAGTTATATAACCCTCGATGTATAAAGAATTATTATTAGCAATTTTAGGATTTAGAAGGTCAGCGGGACCAAAGGATAAAATAGGATTGGGTACCATAAGATATGAAATTAAAGCCTAGAATTATTGTGAATTGATGTCCTCGGGGACACAAGAATTATTTAATGTTTGCATATGGATGTGTTGTAGTGCAAGATAATAATTAACTAATTCCATTATGGAAATATGTGTTATACTTTTCTCTAATTGTTTGATAATATTGAATGATGGAACAAGTTATGGAGTGTAATTGGTAGTGGAGTTAGATGGTGAATTAGGAGGTGGTGTGGGAGACGAAGTAGCAGATGTTTTTATCGTAGGGACCCACATTTTTTTTGTCTAGTGGTGATCACACAGTTAGTTCTGATCTTTATAGTTTCCACTAAGTCTTGGTCATAGTCTATGGTTGAGATGACTGAGTCATACTCCACATTGCTATATGATTGGCCTTTATCCTTTAAATTATCATCATGGTTAGGGAAGGGATTTTTGAACTTGTTAACTTTTTCGCTGGGTGTTTTTGTCTCAGAAGTATTTTCAAATTCTATGTCTCCACGTTTAATCAGGTCTTAGACGTAATGTTGGAGTTACATGCATTGATCTGTAGAGTTCCCTTTTATGTGATGGTAATCACAATATTCATTTTACTTATACCAATTCTGTTTGGATGTTCCTTCTTCGAAGGGTTTGACGATGGGATACATAATCATTTTGGTGTTTTCCAAGTGACGAAAGACACTACATAGGGTTTCTCCGAGTGAAGTGAATTATCTTTTCCTATCCTAAGAAGGAGCTTCCTTTCTAGGGATTATGATTGGTTGTTTGGATTTGAATGTGTTGATCACATTGTTTTGAATGTTTCAGACATAGTGAGAATCAGTAATTTCATCATTGACTATATTTCAGTTTCGATTAAAGAATTTGGATTTGTCCTGGTTCTAAGGGGCATCTTTATGAGGTTGGTCCCTAAAGGGTGTTTTAAGTAATCCCTTAGAAATGAGGGTTTTTTAGATTTGTGTTCCCTTTTCAATGACTTCTTCTAAATTACTCAGACAATGTATATGCATGTGGAATGATAATTCGGCATTGATATTTAGAACAAAAATACTAACCAATTGTCTCTCATGTATTGAGCAAGGAAATTTGCTTGCAATTCCTTGCCATCATTGTAAAAAAGAGGTGAAGTTTTCATTGGGCCTTTGTCTAGTGTTACAGAAATCGAGCATGGTTATTTCTGAGTCTAAGTTGAAGGAAAAATGTTTGACAATTTTTTTCAATAAGTCTGTGAATGTCGTGATTAACCCTTTAGGAAGTTGGATAAACCAGTTTAAAGTTTTTCTTCCTAAACTTTGAGGGAATAATCATAAAAGATACGTGTACGATAAGCAACTTCCTGAAATTACATGTAAAATTCCTTGACATGTTCACGGGGGTCACCTTTGCTTTTGTATTTATCAAATTTTTTGATTTCGAAGGATGACGGAAATGGTAAGCGTAATATTTTTGTATCAAATGGGTAAGGACATAGTTCTTCAAAGTTAAATTTTTTCGATTGATTTTTTAGTCCATGAATGGTGTCTTTCATATATTTTCATTATTGTGTGAATGGAGAGGTAGGGTACGGGTTATCAAGAATGTCATGAGTATATGGGTATGGATTGGAGTCCTTTAACCTTTCAACTCTAGTAGTTACTTCCTCACGTTTCTTTGTTAAGTATTGGATTTTAGTGAATAACTCGTCGGTCGAAGAGCTATTTGGATTCTTTGGTATTTTTTGTGATAACTTGATTCATAATTGTTGATAATTTTGTTTAAATTTTCAGTCCCGAAGTCAGGGGTAATTTTTCTCCCATGGCTAGGATGTGTAATAGATATTCATTCTTGTTTTGTTCTATCACCCTATTTACTTGTTCTTTTTATTCATTGGTGTGTTTTGGTTGCACGAATTATTTTTCACCATTTTCATGATTGTGACTGTGTGAATACCATGATGAGATAGGTGTGTGCTTGATTAAGCTATAAAAAGTGGTTATGAATTGTGTGTAGGCGTGATTAAATGAGAACTTGATTGGTTTGGATTTGGCTTGAATAAGCTCATGATTATTGATAAGAAAAGTAACTCAAACAAGTTATCTCAATATGATTATGATATAACTCAAGATGAGCTATTAGGGAATTTGTGTCACCTTGTGTAGATTTGGCTTGAACAAGCTTTGGATTATTGATAGGGAGAGTAACTCAAACAATTTAATCTCAATATGATCGTGAGATAACTTGAAACGCATTGTGAATGGATTTATGTCAGATGTGATTTTGATAAACTCAATAGTTTAAAAATAAAGAGTGAACTGAAACAAGTCTCCTAATGTCAGTTTGATATATCTTGAAAACATACTGTGGAGGATTGGTTGAAGCAAGCTAATGAAATCGGTGTGATGTTTTGGTCTTCGCTGGTGGATTGCTTGAATGTTTTTCTTGGCATTGAATTGTTCGAGAAATGGTTTTTGGTGGAACACGTATATCAACCAAGTTTGATGATAAAAATAATGCTAAACTATTTTGTTAACAAACAACAAGCAGTCATGTGTATCAAATTTTTTTGGCTCAATAGGTAAATTCTTCAGGAATGATCATTGTTTCATGCAATCATACAAGTATGTTGTGGAATGATGGATGCAGGCTCTTATCACTTCAAAAAGATGCATCCTCCAATATACCCTAGTCCTGATATACCTAATTTTGTATAGGGATAGAATTGGTATGGGAAACCCTTAGAGCACTGGAGGAGACTCACCAATTCTTACTTTCCTGCTTCGGAGTGAATCACCACGTCCAAGGTAGATTTTTCTTAAAGGTGATGGGGGATTAATGTGTATAATGTCCTTATAACTCCATGAAAATTTACAGGGATGATGCCTAGGCTTCATTGTTATAGCTATTTAGGTGTAACTCGCATGCTCCGCACAACAGAATTACCTATAAGTGAATAATAGGGGTGAGGTAGATACCGAACGTTGTGATGAGATGATGTCTCAAAGTGCAATGTAGATACAAATGTTGTTAGTGCGTGGTATTCAAGTCCATGTCACTGATGTAGAGTCAGTGGTGATGAAATCCACCTCAACTACGTGTAAAAACAAGATGATGAACTGATTAAATGCAAGGTTTTTTCCAACTTGAAATAAATCACCAGTGGAAAATGACAGTGTACTTGAACGTGCTAAAAAATTGGTTTCAGAAATTTTCTTTAAATGGTGGTACTTTTGCGAGAGTTTTTTTTGTTTGTGTTTTTGATAATATTCTAGCAATGCAGTCCTGGAAAGAATAGATTAGTAGTTATCTTGCAAACATTGTTAGGAAGAAAAATGATTATGGTTGTTTTTTATTTTACAGATCGCTCAAGGCGCAGGAAAAGAGCATATACATCCAACAATTGATCAAACTATGAAGAATCAACAAAATTGAAGTGATAAGTTATTTAATGACAAAAAATAGAGCTAATTTAAATTATTTGAATTAAGCTAAAAAAAGGCCCCACTAGTATGAAATGTTGATTTAAATTTTTCAACTTGATTGGGAATCCTGCAATGTTAGCGCAAGAACTAAAAAATTATGACTGTTTCTGATTTTCCAGATCACTTGAATGCATAGGAAAAGAGCATATGTGGATACAATTTAGACAAAATTTGGCAAAAAAAATGATAATTATTGCACTTAATCATGATTATGAAATAGCGATAATGATTATCTTCATAAAAAAGAAAAACGACGAAAGTTGTAAAACGTTACCAGAAGTGTTGCAGTGGAAAGTTGGAATGTAAGGCAAACAAATTTGTTTTACGGATCCTGTGTGGCCTCCGATGTGTAAAGGATGAATGGGAATGCAAATATGATAATTATAGTGAGATAGGTGTGAAAAGGTCATGTAAGAAAATTGTAAGTAGTTTGTACCTGCACACAAGGTTAGTATAATGATCATGAAAACTAAGTAATTTTAATCACAAAATTAAGGGGATAAAATAAAATGTGGAGATTGAATTTTTTAGATTTTCTAATGTTTTTGTAGTTAAATACAATAAAGTAGGCAAATAGCTAACATGAATGAGTCAAGATTAATGATTGTTGGGACCTAAGTAATATAAACACAACCAACTAAGCTTTCACGCGACCTAAATAAGAATAAGAGTAAGCAAGTTATAATTCATTAAAATAAAAAATAAAAATTTAGAGCAACCACGATGTGTGAACCAAGGGAAGGTGATTTGAAAGTGGACTTTAAGCTGAAAAGGTGGACTGATGCACCAAAAAGGTGGACATTGATGAAGGGAAAGTCGATTTGAAGTGGATTTTAAGTTGGTTTTGTTGACACCAAAGGAGTCATGAACATTAAAAAAATAAAAATAAAACTATGATAAATGTCAAGGGTGCAAGTGAGAGGTGGAAGAAGTGTGAAGACTTACCACCAAGATTTATAATGGTGAGGTTTTATGGAAGGAAACAAAGGGATTGATGTGTAGGGAGTAGCGCGATGAGGAGTGACGGGAAGTGCCGAGTAGACGGGTATGTAGGAGTTCAAGGTGGATGGTAATGAAGGAGTAGCATGTAGGCAAGGGGTAGACATGGGGAATATGATTAGAGTCATGTTAGGGGTAGGAAATGGGGTGTGGCTGATTGGTATGAGAAAATGGGTCTGCGGGAATCAGGATAAAGGCTTAGGACGTGGGAAGGGCTTGGGGTGACAGGGATGTGGGGATTGTGGGGATTGTGAGGATTGGGGATGGGGATGAGTCAGGGTAGGAAGTTCATGAGAGGTGAGGTCAGTATTGAGGGAATGGTTGTGTAGCTCAGCCAAGGATCCGAATAGGGAACATTGAAAAAAAAGGGGAGAGGATGGAAAATGATTCAGGTGAGTAGTGATGTGGGGACTGCGGGAGAGAGAGCTTGGCCAAGTGGCCTGAGGGAGGGACATGGGTGTGGGTAGTTAGGTTTTAGTTGAGGATGTATATTATATTTTAGTTTATATTTAGCTAAATAAATATACCTATATATAAACTAATATCGATATATGCAAGAGTGAAATTTTAAAGAAAATATTAATAAAACATTAAATAAACTAAGATCTATATATTTATTTTTATTTTTTGAAATAACGATGTATATTTACCTTAAAAATGAGATTAAAATAAATAAATAGGAGTGATTAGAGTTGTAAAATTAATATCTAGATGAATGGCGAAATAAATAAATATATATTTATTTTTGTTTTGGGTTTTTTAAAGTAAAGATCAAAAAGTATGAGTGTTAGGAAATATAAATAGATAGTGATTTAAAACTAATATTTTTAAAATGGATGAGTAAAGAAGATCGAGTGCCCACAAAACAATTATGGTAGCAAAAAGAAATAAATAAATAAAGAAATTAATTTTCCAGATTAGTTTCTCATACCAAAATTTATCATCCATGGTGACCCATGAGTAGCTAGAGCAGGGGATGAATGTTCTTTGTACTGGACACCGAGCACTGAGGAGATCAAAGAGATGATGAGCATCGTAATTTCAATGTTACTAGAACTTATATATGCACCACAAGACACCGCACAACAAAATCACTTCCCATAACATGAAGGTTAATTAAAGAAGGCCATAATGCATGGAAAAAGAGATAATAGTGAACAATAATAAACAAAGAATTGATAAAACCACTAATTGGGAAATCAATGGTAACAAATCAAAAGTAACCGGGCATGCCAGAATGTAAGCTAGGAAAAATGCGTTGCTAATAAAAAAGTAAAACACTAACAATAATACCTCCTCCTTCATGATTCCATAGAAAACCTCTGAATGGGAATGGAAACATGAAGGATCCTTGATTGCGATATATATAGGTGCTTTTCTCTAAATGGATCAAGGCCTTCCTACAACGATGATCTACTTACTTTTCACAAGATGGATAAAAGGATTATGGATTTGGGATGTTTCAAGATGAGGCTATTTGGGAATTAGGATGAAGTGGAGGGATGTTCTTTGCTCAAAGGATGCAAGAACTTAGATAGGGCATTCAAGATTATTCTTCGTGTATTAGAGGGGAGGGATAAGGCTATATTTATATCCTAGGGAAGTTATCAACTTAAAGTAATTTAAGTAATCATGGTTTTAAAATGTGGGCAAGATTAGGTGAGTGGGGACCACGAAGAATGGGTGAGGATTTGAATTACATTTTATAATTCATGAGTGGAGGATTTTAGGTGAGTGGGGACCACGAAGAGTGAGTGAGGATTTGATTTTTAATTTTTAATTCAATAGTATAAAAACATGGAGAATAATGACATGTGGTAAGGATTGGGTTATTTTTAGATTTGAAAGGGATAATATATCAAATTATATTTGATTAATTTGGAGTGCATTTTTGTGGGAAATGAGGTAGGGTAATTATTTGATTTAAGATAGATGTGAAAATAGGGTGTCTACACCTTAAACCTTCCATGTTCTGAGTTATCTATTTTTCTTTAATACTATCTCATTAACTTGAAAAAATGAACGAAAAGTTAGATAAAAATTATGGCATGCCCGGTGGAACCATACTTTAGGTGATTCCTTGCATTTCTTATTATTTTCTGTGTTTCTTGTGTTTTATACTAACACTAAAAAGAATCGCTTCACTTTTTTCTTGTTCGTGTTGCACTTGATTGTTTGGATCTCTCTTCGTTTACATCTTCTTACAGATCAAATAAAAAGGAAAAGTGTTCTACAGGTATTCTCTTTTTTGTCGTATTTTCTCTTTTTGCATTGTATTTTTCCTTTCTAGTGTGTTTATCTTCATCAAACTTCACATTTGGATTTGGTTTTAAAAGAACCATTTGCATCGTTTTCTTTAAAACATTGTAGACACCAAATTTTGGTCACACTCCCCTCGACCCCTTTCAATTAATTAATGTAACGCATTTACCTAGCCATGACCCCTTTACCCCACATTAATATTAATTTAATCACTTATAATTGAATTAATATTTATCCTCACGTTGTTAATTAATTTAATTAATTTAATTAAGTTAATTTAATTCTAACACCTCCACATCAGACTGGACTCATTCCAGGGACATTTAACTCACAATGACCAATTCATCACTCTCAGCACTAAGTCATCACTCCTAATGTTGAGTCACCACTTGACCTAACTAAATGAGACTTCTTCCTAAACCTAACTGGACTTCTTCAATGATCTTCCTATCTTTTCTAACAAGAAATCCACTTACCTAAGAGGATCTAACTTGGAAAAGACACCAAATCTAGGAAGATCTACCTATTTTGGTAAAAAGGACTATTTGACCCTAACTGACGTTGGTTTATGCTCGACTGGTGCCGCTTACCTAACCACCATCAGTAAATTTATATACACTTTCACAACTCTTCACCCAAGTTGGTAATTTATTTATTGAAGTTATATTGCAATCAAGCTCAAATCTTCCAAGCTTCCTGCTTCCAAATAACAAACACACACAACCACAATGCAAGACAAGCAACTGGTTCTCCTTCCAGAGTGTTGGAATAATCACAGGAGCACACAGGTTGTACTGCTATGGCACTAGACTCAAGCACCTCTTCTTTGATCAACCATAAACCGTATCCACTCACATGATCTATAAAATACAAATTAATTATTGTGATTTTAATCATTTGTTTTTATTCCATTGTAGATATCTTGCTCCTTTCAATATTTCATTTATTCTATTACCCGTATATCACCTTCTTCCCATCAACCTACTAATCAACCACCCCAATCCCTTTCACCCTTCTTAACCTCCTTCTTAGTATTCTTGAGTCTTCTTAGCCATATAATGACCCAAATCACACTACCCTCACTCTTTGTGTAATCACAGAGAGCCTAAAAAATTATATTTAATAGTTTACTACCTATTACCCCTACCGATGTCTTTGACCGTCGTTGGTTTCATCCCCATACCGGCATTGGTCACCCAACTGATACTAGTCTTTATGTTATTTTATATTCTCATACCGACAAGCCTTCCATTCATCCAAAACCAACCTAGACCTCACCTCATACCCTTATCAGACCTCTGACAGACCTGCCTAACCTGAACAAAACTTGGGTTCTAATTAGATTTGGTGTTGCATTTTGTATTTAACATTGAATCTATTGTAGTTTGTGTATGAGAAGTGTAAATAATTACATCACAATGGGACCTATTTATTTCAATTTCTTATTCACATTAAATTGTTATTAAACAGTGGATTGAAAACCTCTCTAGGAAGCACCATGCTTTCTGGATCTAGCATATGCTAGGTAGTCCACTGTCATATGCTATTTAATACTCTTCTTGTGGTATTTCTTTACATTTATAGGTAGTCCTTCCCATACAAAAAGGAGTTATCTACTATCATCTTGGATAACGTCAACAACGCACGCATTCTACCTTTCACCTTCACTTCACAGGTATTCCTCCTTAACCATTTCATCGTAGAAATTATTAAAATTATTGGTGAAACAAACATACTTTAATTTGGTTTCAATTGGTTGCATCTCTCATTCTATCACACATAACCAAAATTCACACATCTAAAACATCATCCTACCAAGTGTACTAATTGGGACATGATCACCCAATAGAAATTTGTTTTGGTGTTATAGACGTGATATAAATCATGTAAAGACTCGTGCCTCTCGTACCTTTGGGTATATCAAGGACTCACTAGCCATAATTACCTGAAACCAAATCTATATTTCCTTTTCCTAGGTACCTCTTTATTCGTCCCATTTTTTTCACACTTTCTTAAATCTAGATAATGAAAAAAAAGTGCTTGACTTGTTTGCTAACACATTTCATAAAAAACTCGTTTCTTATTTCATGCCTAGAATTACTTCCTTTAAAGATCAAACAATGTAACACTATAATGTATCATACAATGCTACTAATATATATCAAATAATTGTGAGATTCCACAATGGATCTCTCAACCTTGTAAAGACTATATCATTCAAATCGACCCTCCTTTTGAAACCAATTCTCCTATCGTCCATTAGCCCATTTCCTCTTGACCAACCACACCTCCACCTCATGCCTCTTTATAAAATATTGGGCCTCTCTTTAGTCCCATCTATGACTTCCTACATCATAGACCCCCTCAAATATCTCAATCCTATCAATCCACTCAATTTTTCAACACTATCCCCGCTTCATCTAGTATTACCAATAGAATTCCAATCCAATTATCCCAATCCACCAATATTCACACTTCTCATATGCTTAAACAATCAAATATTTCCATCCAACCCAAAAAATCCCCTTCGAATTTAACACACCAAGCTTCTTTACATCCTTACCAATCCACTTCTCATGTGGTACAGCCAAAACCATATGACACTTCTCCTACACTTACATCAACCATAATTACAACACCCATACCTATCACATTAACTACTACCACTCCTTCAACATCTACCGTGACCAATATTTTATCAACACCCTTGGTTATTCTTGGGCCTCCTTTTATCCCCATCTATGACTACTTTCACCACAAATCCATCTCTCAATTATATCAACCAATGAATCTTATTCCTCTCACATCATCTTATATCAATGTCATCCCTGTGTCATCCAACATGTCTATTCAACCTTCGCAATCTCTTAACATTCCCATGCACCATGTACCTCGACAATAAAGCCTTCCCATCCAATCCCAGCCATCTTATTACCTTCCTACTTTCCAACATCATACAATATAATCTCCACCCTTTTTCCATCTTCAAACAACCCTTTCCTAATCCACCAACAACCAATAAATTCTCACCTCCCACATCTTACACATCCAATACTTATACAATCAATATTATACATCAAACACCTCCATCCTTACCTATCTCATCTACCTCATCATTTATTCATATCATAGATATTGTGCCTATAACTTCTATTGTGCCTATTACATTAACTCATACCACTTGTTCTAAATCTACATCTATCCCTACCTTTACCACAACTACACCGACTTTTAATATACCCACATTTTCATAAAAAACACCTATCACTACATCCCTACATGATCCAATTATACCCAGATCCTTGTCAATCCCAACTAGATCCATATCTACTACATTGAAAATCCCGCTTACATCTACCTTGACATATTTGTCACATATACCTACATCTTTTTCTATGGCCACATCACCTATCTCATTCCAACCTCCTACACTTAATCCTTCAACATCAACCATATCCACATCTATAACTGCTACCGTACAAATCACATATTCTCAATTTTCAAATATATCAATGATTCCCCTCACAAAATTTGAAATGAGCATGAAGGGGATTCATTCTCCCTCTACAAAATTAAATGTTTCTATATCAACCATCCCAAAACTTACACCACAATCTTCAAATCCACCTGTTGAAATTATATTCATCCCCACCAAGGGTAAATCTTCTCGATTAAAATCTAAGATTCTTGGTAATCATCCCTAAAATTATCCCATTCTTCCTTATACTAAATTTAATCTTACCTCTCCTCAAAAATCTAATGTCACAAAATCCATCCTAGACACACCCTCATTTATTTTAGGGCTTTCCCTTCATTTAAGACATCTCATAATAATAAATCCCAATCCAAACAATCTAACTCTCCTCCTAAAATTGATTAGTCTTTCAAGATGCCGAATTTACCCATCCAATATACATCTGGACCTAAGAAAACCCACAAAAATTATCTTCCTCTTAACTCTTCAGTTGGGTCTTATGCAGACATCTTTCGACAATTAACTCAAATATCCTCCACCATGTTTCCTCCCATCATACCTTTTGATCCTCATAGTAAGAAACTATCATGGCTCAACCAAGATCTTATATGTGCCTATCATCATACCCTGGGTAATTATGTTGAGAATTTTTAGGCCTTTCACACTATTGTCCATGATATTATTGAGAAAGATGACTTCCTCATTCATAGAAGCCATCCTTCTCCATCAACAATAACCAATCCAATTACTATTTCTACATCCATTGAGTCACCTTTTCAAGAAGTTTTTCCCTCGTTTATCGATATTGTTTTCCTTACCAATCACCCCTATAATCCCCAACCATCTATCCAATCCAAATCAAAATTCATTATCAACTTTCATTCCAACATGATCCAATTTAAACTCTTCCAACATCCACTAGCTTATCCATATCTAAGTTACCCACAATGATATAATCTCTTTCACTAGGGGGCATCCTCCCCTTATCCTTGAGTATCCCATCCACATAAATGCATCTTCTATCTATCCAAAAAATTCCCTTGATGCTAGGGGACTTCACTTTTGACGTTGTTTTATTTAACCTCGTCCAATTTTATCCAACCCATCTCTTCCGATCTTACCCACTTTATTGTCTCAACTCAATATAAATGTTTTTATCTATCTTCTTGTTTTAATTCCACCGTTGTGGCCATATTTTATTCTCCATTGAGAGACCATTCATACTCTTAATCCAAATTCCACCTTTGTGGCCATATTTGTCCTTCTCTTAGGGGACCATTTATTTTCATCCAAAATCCACCATTGTGGTCATATTTTTTCCCCTCTTGGGGGACCATCTATTCATCTCGAATGCATATTATTTTCACTTCCTCAAAGGTAGCACATAGATTTTTTCTTCACTCATTTATCTCATCATATTCTATTCTTCATAATCTATCATCCTATCTTGAATGTGACTTTAAATTCGGTGACCTTGTTCTACTCTAGAACGGATCCAACATGGAAATTTTTCCCCTAACTGGATTAGACCATACATTATCACACATAAGTATGGGTCAAGAGCCTATCATTTGGCCTCCCTTAGTGGTAAACTGGAAGTGGAACCTCTTAACACTTTACACTTTTGACCATTCTATTCTTAGCACATTAGCAATGAGCTATTTTTCATATCTTTAGATCATCCTCCCATCATTATCCTCTTCCATCTATCATTTTAATGATTTGGAACTATGTGGTCTATGGTCACTTTCCTTGGCATCATCTTAAATATGGGCACCACTACTCTACCCATATCATTTTCCTTATGGATAGGTTCTCCCTTCTTGGTGAGAACTCCATAATCATTACATAATCACCCTCTTGTTTACCTATTGAACCCATGCAAAGGGCTCACTAGTGTCACTTGTACATTCATTTCTCCCTTCTAAGTGGTCTACCTATCACATCTTTTTTATCTCATCAAATTGTTTCCAATCTATCTCATCCTAGGTAAAATTGTGTGGCCTTATTTAAGCATTATATCACGCATTTTCATATCTCATCTTTTTGGCCATCTTCATGCTTTTTAGGGCACCATTTCATCGTTTCATCTTGTCTCAAGACCACCTTGTGGCCATACTTACTCCCTCTTAGGGCATTTTATTTCACCACCATTTTTCACTTTGCCCTCTAGGCCATTTTCCGTGTCCTATATTAGGGCACCAGTATTTTCATCCTTTTCCCTTGCGGATGCATACCATTTTTGCTCGATTCCTCATTTACAAAGGATTTTTCATAATTTTTGTATTTAGTTTTGCATGTTTGATGTTTCCCATGACCCATTAGTCATCCCGACTTACATCCATTTGAAGGTTTCCCATTGGATTCTCTCCATTTCGTAGTGATTTTCACCCACTCAGTGGCCTCTAGATAATTTTTTCTATCTCCATTGAGACCACCTTGTGTCCCCTACCCATGTGATATCGAAGTCACCACCATAGTTTTCATTGTTATTACGATCCTTTTTTCTTGGGGCATCTTGCCTTGCATTATTCTTTTACCCATTTTTCTTCACCCACCTACCCTTCATCATCTACCTTTTTCAAACACATCATCCATTTCTCGTGGCATTATCTATCCCTCATTTGAGCAAGATCTCATCATCAATCCTTCATTATCCTACTCCTACTCTTTATCTCTTATTTTTTTTGTCTCATGGCTTGCTAGCGTGAACACTCGACAAAAGGGGAAAATGTAAACACCTAAATTTGGTATCCCTATCCTTTCATGCCCATGTGCATGTATCTCACCATGGCCCTAACTAGACCCCCTTTATTTAATTCATCCCCATTCATCTAATTGAATTCATGTTTGTTATCCCATCATCTTTAATCTTTATTAACAATATTTAATTAATTGACCATTTTCCATTATGCCCTAATGGACTTTCCTTTTAAGACATTTTTATCCTATATATACATCCCTATGTTTTTGTATCTTTTATTCTACCTGTCTTTATCCCCTTACTACCCATGACACGTCCCTAAACAACCTCCTCCCACCTACAAGCTTTAAAGCACTTTCCCCGTCCTTAAAAAAAACTAAAATCCTGACTAAAACACAAAATGAACCCCATTGGGGAAATTTTCCTTGTAATCAGTGGTGACCCAGCCTAGTCACCATCGACCCTTTAAAATTACATTCACCCCCCTTTCTTAGGCATGCATGTAAATATCATATCTTTCTTGTGACTTGTGAATTCTTTCTCGTGCCTAAGCATTCTTACAATGGTTACAGACATCTTGGATCTTCTCTTTCACGTTTTTGCATCACTTTTGAACATCCTTCATGAGATTACCATCATTTTTGTTGCTTTGTTAAGTTATCATCCTATCATTGTTACTTTTTGGATCTAACATCTTGCAGGTTATGTAGCTGTTGGAACTCCATTATCAATCTGTTATTCTAGTTTTTATGTTTGCAGGTCACTCATCTCATATGTTTTCCTTTGAATTTTTTCTACATTAATCCAATCACCATTGACCCTACTCTATGATCATGTTTATTTTGCTTCCCATTCATCCTTTGTTTGTGTTTTGACTCTGTCATTCCTATCATACTCCATACTTATCATCATGCTTCCCTATTTTATCAAATCAAATTTTCCTACACCCCAGTTGTCATCGACCCACCCTGGTCATCATTGACCCAGGTCATGTTTGTCAACCAATACATCTAAAAGCCTTATTTTTTGTTATCTCTTGGTCTTTTCTTCCTGAGATCTTCTTTTGTAGGTTTTTCACAATATCTATAGGTCTATATTATGTTTGGTTTGTATTCAAGTCTCTGTAACTCTTCAACATTCTCTCATTGTCCAGCTTCATCTACTCAGGTCGTTGTCAATCTGCCTCTGAGAAGTCTGGGTCACCATCGACCCGGTCAGGTAACTTTATTTTATGTCAATTTAGATCAGATTTGTATGTCCTTTACATTTATACATTTTTAAGTTTCTTTGTGCCTCAGATTCTACATATTAGCTATTTCATTATTATTTTTGTTATCACCTTTTATCAAAGCATGAGGGTTTACATCCACCAAGGAATTTAATGCTTCTTGGAGCTGGATGTGTCAGGAATCCCCCACATAAACTATCTCATCTATTTTCTTATTAGTGTCTTTGTTGTGTAGTTCCTCAGCTTGTAGCAATGGGGATCCATCATTCACTTTGTGCCAATTCATCTATATCCATCAAACATTTGAGGTACCTTATACCCTCTATGTTCTGATTTATCTAGATTTCTTTAATATTGTAGCATTCACTTGAAAAAAATGAACAAAAAATTAGATAAACAATATGAAGCCCTCGTTTTCGACCTTTAAACCACTATCATGCTCGGTGTTCAAATTCTTTATATATGTGGGGATTCACTTCTTATCATCAATCAAATCAAGGGATTATATCAATGTAAAAACAAGTTCCTTCAAAGATATAAGGACATTTTCAACTTTCTTCTTGAAGCCTTCAACCGGTACACCATTCAATCTTTCCCTTTCTCATCTAATCACTTCGTAGACACTATGGCATCCCCCACATCCCTCATACCTTTGAAAATGGAAGAATCCAAACTCTCTGTTGTTGTTCATTTCATCGTTCAACCATCTCATACTAACAATATTCCTCACGTTTATCTCGTCGACTCCAATCAATCAAATCATTGGTATTCTCATGTCTTTGACTATCTATATCAATCAAAAATTCCCTCCAACCTATATAAAAATGGTAGGAGGTATTTTATACAATCGTTAACCACTATGTTATCCTTGGCAGAAACCTTTAAAAATGTGGGTTTGGTGGTATTTTAATACAATGCCTTAAATCTCATGAATCTATCCACATTCTCTGAGAATACCATGATGACATATGTAGTGGACATGTAAACGGTTTGGTCATTGTCAAGTGCATTCTTTTGATGGGATATTATTGGCCTACCCTCAATCAAGACTGTTGTGATTTGATTTTGCTAAAATGTAATATCTTAGCCTAATATAATGTTATAGGAGCAATAAATAAATGGAATAATGCAATAAAGGAATTACTTGAGCAACTAAGAAAATAAAAGATGAAACCCTAACATGAAAAAGAGGGTTAAGAACTATTTAGCTGATTTGAAAAATGTGTGTGACTTTGTTACATTGCAAACTAGTTGAACAATAGGAGGAAACAACCACACAGAAGCCTGAGAAAACATAGATTTGAGCTATCAGACTAGATTGGGGTGCTTGATATAGGATAGGGTCACCAGTGGGTGCCCTAGTCTGACATCTGGGTGCCTTGGTCTATAGAAATGGCCAGAATACCTCCTCTAAGGTGTCGCAGGATTTTCTCCTATGTTCATTTCCTATCACACTAAACTCATTGAACTAAACTGGATTTCATTGTGAATAGGAGATGGAAGTATCACCTACAAAACCCGAGACAAGGCATCAAAACCTTAAAAAATAAAAATTCATATGAAGGGGTCATACTGTCCTTAGCGGCCACAATGGTGGACTTACTAAGTGTTACACTACATCTCAAACATAATGTAGTTCTAGATGTGTGTGTGTGTGTGTGTGTGTGTGTGTGTGTGTGTGTGTGTGTGTGTGAATCATGCCCTATGTTACTCTTATGTCAGTCGCACTTTGTGAAGTAGCAAGAAAATAACTAGATATAGAATGTAGTAAATGTGTGCATGGAAACAATAAAATCCCTTCCTATAAGTTGTGATTCAAATGAACTAGCCTTGTGTGCATTGAAATGGAGCTGGATGGATGAAAATGTAGCTTTATGTGTCTTTGATGGATGTAACTCTAGATGGTGATAGTAGATTCTTAGTGCTTGGTCCCTCATTATGGTCACATAACTTTATATTTATATGGTCCTCTTGTTCTAATTTCATAATTAACCCTAAAAATTTTGACCACTAAAAAGATAGAAATATCAAATGGCTATAAATTTTCCAAAAGGGGAGAGTAAAGTGTAAAGAGGATCAGGGCACCCTACAGGGGACCAGAGTGCCTGGGGTGCCCTAGTCAGAAATAGGAAAAACAAAGTATGAAAATATAGACTCGGAAATTGTAGGTGTAAGATCGAAAATATGATAGAAAACAACATAAAAAATGGCCAAAGGCATGGGTTAATTATTACTCTCTTCACTCAAGAACCATATGAATAGTAATATGAGACCAAGACTAAATAATGACTCCATGTACGTGATTTAGTGACTACATTTTTCCCCACTTTATGTTGGTGAGTGAAAGGCTCGGTAACATAAATTAGATAAATATTTGTAGTTGATAATCCATGTAGAGTTATGTAGCAAACATTCCAAAGTACTAAACAAAGCATGAAGTGAAAAAAATATGGAGCACGGAGACTAAAGATGAAAAAGTGTAAAAAAGTGATGAGAGTGAACCTAGGGTGGAAACGCATGTGTATATGCCAATGTGTGTAGTGTACCTACATGATTAGTACTGCATGTGTGATGTACCTACCATGTGCGTGTGTGTTTTTGTTGACTATTTTCTTCCCATAATGATAGACCTACAAAAGATAAGATGATCACGTAGTCAAATACGCATGTATATGAGTAAAAATGCATGTATATAGTAAAAATATTGTAAATAAAAAATACAAAAAATGAAAAAGGAACATTTGCACCTAATCCATGATGAGACAAAAGGGTGTAAAAAGGATATCTTGTAACTTTTGGTAAAGTGTGATTTATTTGGGTGATATCACACCACTATGGCTAAAGAAGTGTAGGGAGAAAGAGATGTTATTCTCTAACCTGTAACTGTTTCCCTGATATTGGTGAAGAGATCTCTATACTGTTTGGTTTTTTGGGTGATATGGTGCCACTGGTTGAAAAAGAGTAGGGAGGAAAGTCTAATGTTCCTCCAACCTGTAACTACTCCCGAGAATGCTAAGGACAATTGCCCTCTAAAATCCTTTGTGTATGGGGTTTGTAGACTAGTTTGTACCCACTCGTTGTAAACTAAAAAATTTCATTGATGAAAAATATAGTTTGAACTGTAGATCATTGTATATTGTAAACAAAAAATGATGCCCCCCATTTTTGGGGGCATATGTGACGTCATGGATAGGAGGATTCGGCCCAAAAAGAGGACCAGATGCATAAATTGTGCCCTACAGGGGGAAGGGAATGTGCTTGGTAGAAACCAAGGCACATGTAAACAAGTGGATAGAAACAATTGTTAGTCCGAACAAGCATACATATAGAAAACAAAGTGTAAACTACCAAACAATGTGTAAACTAAAATGCAAGTAAACACACAAGAATCCAATCATAAACCACAAAAGGTGGGCTGCAAATGTGGGATACCACTCACGATGTCACAAGACACTCAAGGCCAGAGTGTGTGTATACAAACAAACAATTTTTCACACCAAAAAAAGGGCAAGGCCCATATACAATAGCAAACAAAAAGATAGATAACCATGGAAGCAAGTAATCCTTCAAAACAAATTTTTCACATGAAGCACCCGTTAGCATGTTAAAAAGATAACCTAGATGTCGAAAGCATGTATAACCAAGTAATGCAAAGTTCTAAGTACAAAATGAAATAATAACACATGTAGTATATGAAATCTAATTCCCTCAGTAGTCATTATGGGACTGGTAGTAGCAGAGCATCCATGTTGCATGTAAGAGACCTATATCTACAATCACACTAGATAATGGCATGAATGCACATGTGTGTATGGTAAACATAATGACATACAAGATATCTATCTAACATTTGTAGTAAAGAAAATATGTACGAATAAATGTAAGAAAAAGTAAAAGCAACCAAAGTATGCAAAATGTTATGGATGGATGGAATGGAATGCAAGATGGATGATAGGAGTCATGTGCCCCCTAAGTGAATGGATTTGTAAGCAGTGAGGTTCATTTTTTTTTCCCTTATAATTCAAGAATGAACCATAAACGAGATTCTGTTATCGGAAAATGGTTGAATTATGTTTTGTGGGTGGTAAGTTGTGATGGGATGCGACATAGTGATGACATGTGCATGACTCTATAACCTAAGCGTATATCATGATAATATTAATAGAAAATATCTGGTGATTTATCCTAAATCGTATACCACAGACAATGTAAGTGAAAGTGGTGGTATGACCTATCACAAGATGATGCTAGGAAAAGTGACCCTATAACCTAAATCGTATATCATTAATCCTAGAAATGTCACCTGAGGAACATAGGATGTGAGTGGATGCACGAGTGTGATGTGGTCATTTTTGTGGTGTATACTCTCAACATTTCAATATGGAATGTGAGACTAGAGTGTGTCATTAGCTAGTGAGTGCAGCGTGTACAAGTGAATATACAAAATTCATACTATGTACGGTAACATATAATGGAGTATGTGTATATGACCTAAGATGTTTAGCATAGTTGATATAAGACACAATATTACAGGACATGTATGAGGTATAATAACATGCAATATACAATAGCTATGGAATGATGTGTGTAGGAGAAGATGTAAAATGTAGGATGTATGAAAATGTGCAATTCCTATAGCTTGGAATGTGTAGATCATGTGTGATGATATGCGGTGCCTAATGTGTAGTGGTTATTGTGCAGTCTGTAGGGTTCATGTGTATATAATTACCTCAACATTCAAGTGTGAACCGAAGCACAAGAGTGTGTTATCAGGTAATGACAATGGTAATGTGTTGGTGACTTATGTGAATTCTAGAATGTGGATGTGTGTGAATGCGAGTATGAGACGTGTGTTGATGCTAGGATGGGGGGTATGTGAATGTTGTTCCCCTCCAAGTGTGTAAGGAATTGAAATAATCAAGTAATATCATCAAGGATATCGTCAGTGTCTGGGTCAAATACATAGGGTTTTGCATCAGAAACTTGATAAGCTATAGTGTCAGGATGTTCATGTAATGAGCCATTGAGGCGTAAGTGACACATGTCTATATCATATTCCTCATCAGTGAAGGGTGGTAAGGGACACCCATGCACATACCAGTGAGTGATATTTTTTGTATAGCCAAGAAAAGAACTGTTCCAAATGAATACATGACCAAAGGGCATGGGAAATGATATATCTATATGATCGCGGTCCAATGTACCTTGTATATATGTAATTCAAGAATGTCCTAATATGAGTGCAGTAGAAGGAGGTATACGTGGAAGTTAGACTATGATATGGAATACATGTAGACCATAAGTTGCAATAATGGTGATGAATCCATAATATATGTGAGGATTATTCATTGGAGGATAAATAGCGTTAAAATTGAATCAAAGCCTATCCAAGCCATCATGTGAACATATAGTGTCATCATAAGTAAGATCAAATGGAATATATCCCTAATATGAATCATTCATGAAAAGTGTACGTATGAAGGGAAGCCTCAATGATGAATGTGGAATGTGAGAAGGTGAAGGAGCTAAAGCAACATCTAATGTAGAAACAGGCCCATGATAAACAATCATAGTAGTAGTAGTGGAAGGGGGGAGGTGGAGTGGAAGAAATTGTATCAATCACACAAATAGCACCTTCTAGCAGTGGTAAATGAGTTAGTTCATCTATCGATTGAGGATTGGTTGTGGTTTCAGTCATTGGGATAGGAAATGTAGTATTTAGATCATGGTCGCAATATTGTTATGGGTGACAATCACAAAGAATAGTATACTCAACATTCTCATGGAGATATTTGACACAATGATGTACTGTAGAAGCGATGGCTTGTATAGCATATATCCATGGTCTACCAAGTAAGTAGTTATATGAGATTGGAAAGTCAATGAAAAATAAAAAAAGTATTGAGATTTTTTGGCCCTATGGTAATAAGAAGAATAATGTGACCTATGCATGGGAGAACTAAGCCATCATATGCATGAAGTGAAAGAGATGATGGACTAACATGGTAAGCAGAAAGACCAATATTTTCAAGGAATGACATAGGACAAAGGTAAAGTTCATATCTATTATCAATTAAAGTTTGTTTGATACCCACATTGTAAATGTGCATCATGATATGCAAGGGTGGATCATTGTCAAAGATAGCAAGATCTACATTGGGATAAGATGGAAAATAAATATGTTGAGAAAATGCATCTATAAATGTTCGGTATACTGACTCAGGATGCATATCAATAAGAATGTGAGTAGTAAAAAGAATATTTTGGAATTTATGCCTTAAATTAGGATTTGTAAGCAAGTAATCATTTATTGAGATACTCATGATGACTATACCCTAGGATGAAAAGTAAAGAATGAGGATCCTAAAAGCGTAAAGATGTCGAGTTAACCAAAATAATAATGCTAAAATATAATGTCCTAGCCTAATTTGATGTTATAAGAGTAGTAAATAAATGGAATAATGCAATACAAAAATTACTCAAACAAATAAGCAAATAAAAGATGAAACCCTGATGTGCAAAAGAGGTTTAAGAATTCCTTAACTTATTCGATGAAGGTTTGGGACTGTGTCGCAGTGCAAAATAGGTGAATATGAGGAGGAAAAAACCACACATAAGCCTAAGAAAACACATATATGAGCTATCTGACTGGAATGGGATGCCTGGAATAGGATAGGGGTGCCTGTGAGTGCCTGGGTCTGAGATCTGGGTGCCTTGGTTTGCAAAAATGTCTAGAAAACCTCCTTTTGAGGTGTCGATGGATGTTTGCATTTTTTTTCCTGTTGCACAAATATCACTACACTACACTGGATGTCACTATGAATAGGAGATGGAAGAATCACCTACAAAACCCTCGAAAAAGCATCAAAAACTTAAAAAATAAATATGCATATGAAGGGGTCAAATTTCCCTCAGTGGCCACAATGGTGGAATTACTAACTGAGTAGTGAACTACATCTCAAACCTAATGTAGTTCTAGGTGTTTGTGTGCAAATCATGCCCTAGGTTGCTCTTGTGCCAGTCTCTCTTTGTGAAGTAGCAAGAAAATAACTAGATGTAGAATGTAGTAAATGTGTGCATGGAAACAATATATTCCCCTCCAATGAAGTGTGATACAGATAAAATTTCCTTGTGTGCTTTGTGATGGAGCTAGATGGATGAAAATGTAGCTTTGGGTTCTTTTGATGGATGCAACTCTAGATGGTGATAGTAAATGCTTAGTGTTTGGTCCCTCATTATGGTCACACAACTTTATATTTATATGGTTCTCTTATTCTAATTTTGTATTTAACCTTTAAAAGGTCAACCACCAAAAAGATAGAAAGATCAAATAGGTAGAAAGTGCCCAAAAGGTGAGGATAAAGTACAGATAGGATCAAGGAACCCCAGATGTGACCAGGGAATTTGGGGCACCCCAGTCCTAGCTGGGTGCCCCAGTAAGAAATAGAAAAAACATAGTATGATAATACAAACTGGGCAAGTACATGTGTAAGATCAAAAATATGATAGCATGCAATATACAAAGCTCCAAAGACATGGGTTGATTATTACTCTCTTCACTCAAGAACCGTATGAATAGTAATATGATACCAGGACTAAATAATAACTCCAAGTGCATGATTTAGTGAATACATGAGTATGTCAGGAAGTGCATTAAATTCCAACAACATTCTAATCTCATTTGTATCCCTAACCAAGCCTTACAACTAGCTCAAGATCTTTGGCCTTTCTCAAAATGGGGACTTAACCTCATTGATCTCATGAATCCACACTCTTCTCAATGTCATGATTCCATTATAACCACTACTAAATAATTCACCAAGTGGGTGGAAGCCACCCCACTCACATCCACTAATGACAACAAAATAGTCTATTTTTTCTATCAACACATCATCTATCACTTTGGCATCCCTCATAAAATCATCAAGAACAACGGAAAGTACTTCAAAAAAATATCTTAAGAATATTTACGAATCTTTCAACATCAAGCTTAGCTTCTCATCTCCTTATTATCCTCAAGATAATGGCCAAGCTAAAGTCACTAACAAGACTCTTTGCAACATCCTTGCCAAAATTGTTGATAAAGTAAGTCAAAATTGGCATCTTCATATCCCCTTCACTCTTTTTGCCTATCAGAATAGTATCCACACCTCTAAGGGTGCTACTCATTTCTCTCTTGTCTATGGCTCTAAATTTTTTCTTCCTCTCGAAGTTTAAATCCCATATTTTTGCATTTCTCTTTGCAACTTCATCTCTGATGAGGACTATTCCTAAGAGCATCTAACACAGCTTGAATTTCTTGACGAATGTCACTTAATCCCTCTCCAACATCATCATGTCTATCAAGATCACATCAAATGTGCTTACAAAAAACATCTAAAGGAGCACGGCTTTAATATAAATCACCTTGTCCTCAAAAAAATAAAAACATCGCAACTGTATAAAGGATCCAATGTGGAAATTTTTATCCTAACTTGATTGAGCCATATATTATCATGCATAATTATGGGTCTAGCGTCTATCATTTAACCTCTCTTGATGGTAAACCTGAAACAAAGCCTATAAATGCCTTGAACTTGTGTCCTTTCTATAGTTAACACACTTACCAACATGATCTTATTCATATTTTATGATATCTCATTCCCATTACTAGCCTTTCTATCTCTCATTGTAATGATTTAGAATTATGTGGTCTACCAGCACTTTCCTATATATGCCCTCAAATATGGGCACCACATCTCTTCTCATAGAATATTCCTTATGGAAAAGTTCCTCCTTTTATGTGGGAACACCACAATCATTATGGCCATCACATTCTTATCTACCTATTGGAACCATGATAAAGGTCCATAGGTGTCTCTTGTACAACTTATATTTCCCTCCCCAAGTGGTCTTTTTGGCTATCCTCAGCTCTATCTAGAATTCAAATTTTAGGATGCTCATATCAAAAGCTATGTTATCTAAAAAATAGACGGATCCCTCAAAGGACATTTATTCATGTAAATCAAATAATGTCAAAACAATAAATTTCTCCCTTGAAGGACAGCTATTGTGCATATCTTATATTGTCATCTAAAAAGTAAAAAATCCAAAATCCAAAGAAAAACTATAATTATAGACCACTCCCTTGAAGGAAGAATATTATCTTATATCATGGCAGCAAAGGATTACCACATTGATCATCCTTCTAAAAATCTAAAAACCAAAAATTTAAAAACAAGCATCCTCGGAAAGCTTCCTACCTTAATCAGCTTTCCTGTCTATAGAAAACTTCCCGCATTGATTAGTTTGCGCCATATTTCTCAAAGATGGGGCATAGACCTATGAAACCCACCTAAGGAGAAACTACTTTCCCCATACAGGCTACATCTAAACCCCTTTTTCCTATCAACAATTGGTGTATATGAACACCTTCCATCTCACCTTTATGATCTAAAAATATGACTAACTATCATTGGTTATGTCTTAACACCTATCATAGGCTACAAGTGCATTGTTTTTCTTGTGCTCCTTTTCAATTTTTACCCCCAATCCATTCTAAAAACATATTTCCTATGCACACTTTTTGTTACGATGAAGTGTATTGTTCTATATGAGGTCACTCAATCTTGGTCACGTCTTATTTATCACATCTCATCCAAATTACACCATCTTATATCTTATTTAGTCCAACTAACATCTACAACTATTTCTTTCATATCTAATCTAAATCCTCTCATCATCATCTCTACTACATCACATCCATTCTAATCTAATCAAACTTGGATATACTTATCACACCCATCATATAATTTTCCATCTAAATCCATCACATTATCTACATCTAATCTTGTCAAAACCATCTACACCTACTTCAAAACATCTAATATAATCTCAATCGCATTGTATCTATCACATTTATCACATCACAATATATTTGTATTTCTAATCAAACATCATTTCCTCTCTGCAATCTAAATCAAATGTCAACATCATTAACATCTCATCTATACATCACATCATCTATATCTAATCTAACATCTACATGACATCCATCATATCTATCACATCTATCGTAAGTACATCTAATATAAATCCATCATATCTTTCTAAATATCTAAATTCATACACCATCATCATATCTAACATCGGAGCTCATCAAATCAATATCTAAATAACTATTCATCAAATCAATATCAATATCATCAACATCCATACATCATATCAAATATCCACATCATTGTCTATATCTAATCATATCCAATCCATATTATTTAATTTGTATCCAATCAATATATCACATCTTCAATATACATCATATCACATCCAACATCAACATCAACATCCATTACCTAATCAAATATCAACATCCATCAAATCATATAAATCATCACATGTATCTAATCTACTCAACACAACACATGAAAAATCAGGAAAAAATCATCATACACACAGATATATATATATATATATATATATCATCATCAAAATGTCTATACATCAGTGATAGGCCTTGACTAGGCTATATCTCAATATTTATACATCAAAATCTATATACAACATTCATCCACTAGGTGATCAACTCAATATCATACACTCTAAGTCCCAAACCCTATACTCCTAGTGTAGGGGGTTTTCCTCCTCCCTGTCCACCCTCAAGTCCATCATCCGATCCATGATCATGCCTCAAATGTGCCATACTCATTGTGCTCCCTGATGTCACTTGTCACACTGACGGCCTTGATCTCCTTTCAATGATTAAGTATGTTGTATAGTGCGGCACATCTGGTATCCTCGTCATGACTATGCACTCATAGTAGTGTGCCTCCTTGCCTAAGGCATGGTACTGCTCTAAAGACAATTTACTAGGTAGAGCCATCTGACCATCTCCTTGTGTGGCTCCCTGAGCCTTGCCCCATGACACATCATATTTTGTACCTAGATCTCTATATTCTACCTAATAGGCCTCTCATTTTCATTGGTACTAATCTCACTTCTTTATTCCCATGTCCCTCTTAGAACATCTCATCCTTCTCTTGGCATGTGATGTCTCACTCCCAGAGAGTAGTATCTAGATCCACCTGTAATCTAGCTATCTCTATTGCCACCCCTCTATCTCCACCCTCTCCACCTGTAGGCATTTTTACCTCTCCTCCTATTGGCAATATTGCCTCTTTGCCTACCTATGTTATCTCCTCAGCAACCTTGACCACCAATTTTTGTGTCCACTACTCCACATACCCCTCTCTAACTCCCACATCATCATCATTTTTAGTATCCAATGACTCCCACCCTCTGCCAATGAATCCACTATCACTGGGTTGGGAAATTCCCTCTCTACCTCATCTCACTTGTATGTAATAGGTGTTCTAGCCACCGTTTGCACTAATCCAAACTGTCTCATAACTCGTGTAAATTGGAATACCTTTATCATCTCATGTCCTTGCCTTTACACCCATCTGACCCTCCCAAGACATTTAGGCAAGCCTATATGTCCTCCATATCACATCATCAACCTCTGACCTCCCCAACCTCTCCTTATACCAGTCGTCACCACGCTCACCCATGTCTCTATACACTTGGTCAGATTACCATATAAAAAATATAACTAAAAGCTCAATGTGGTCCCCTGTGACCCAAGTAAACCATAGCAGCCTCACCATGACTATGTGCTCATAGGTCTAGTAGTGTAGTAGGAAGCCCACATCCATACCCTACCGCCTTTCTAACGTGTACATCAAGAGATCATAGTAAACCTACACTAGTAGAGCTGATCCAAAGGCAAACATTGTCATGTGCATGACTATATCTATTACTACACCTACTAACACCCATGGAAATCAAGCTCTACCCAATTAACTAAAATTTGGAATTCATTAAGTTAATCTAACTAGGAACAATAGTAAATAAAAGTCGTAAATAAATATAGAAAGTGACCAAAACAACTAGGCTAATGAAAATAGAAACCCTAATATGTAAAGAAGGGTTGGAATGAGCTTAGCTGATTTGAAAAACATGTTGAACTGTGTCACAAAGATGACTGGAGAAACAAAAGGAAAAAATGACTATGCCAAGGTCTAGAAACTTGCAGATCTAAGAAATATTATTGAACTGGGATGCGTGGGAGAGGATTAGGGTACCTGTGGGCACCCTAGTCTACATTTTGAGAGCCCTGATCTATAACAGAGGTCTTAAAATAAGATTTACATGGTCACTAGATGATTTGAATCCTTCGTTTTCTTTCACACTAATATATCCTAACAGCATTGGATATCACAAGTAGTCAATGATGAAGAAAATACTTGCAAAACCCCAAGACAAAAATCAAAACCTAAAAAACAAAGATGCATATGAAGGGGTTAGACTAACTTCAGCTACCACAATGGTGGACTTACTAAGTGTTGCACTACATCTCATACCTAATGTAGTTTTATGTGCAAGTGTGTGCAATCACGCCCTAGGTGCTCTTGTGTTAGTCACACTTTATAAAATTAGCGAGCAATAACTGTGTAGAAAATGTTATAGAATGGTGGATGGAATAGAATAAAATTCCCTCCTATGTTTATGTGATGCAGATGAACCAACCTGATGCCTTTTGATGGAGCTAAATGGATGCAAAGGGAGCCTTTGATGGATGTAACCTTAGGTGATGATAGTAATGACTATTGTTTGGTCCCTTATTATGGTTTCATAACTTTATATTTATATGTTTCTCTTCATCTACTTTTGTAATTAACTCTGAAGAGGCCAACCACAATAAATATGAAATTCTCGAGTGGATATAAAGTTCCCTAAAAGTGGTGGGAAAGTGGGAAAAAGGATTAGGGTGCCCCAACTAGGAAAAGGGTGCCTGTGGGTGCCCAAGTATAAGCATGGGCACCCCACTCAATGCTATAATGATGGAAAACTACAAAAATATATTGGACAAGTGTGTATGGGATGTCGGAAGTGACGAAATAAATAGAAGAAAAATGGTCAAAACAGTAGTTAATTAATAATTTTTTCACTCAAAAACCATATGAATATTAGTATGAGACCGGTACTAAATAATGTCTAAAGTGCATGATTTTGTGACTAAATTTGCCTCTACTTTATGTTGGTGAGCGAAAAGCTCAGTAACTAAAACTAGATACAGATGTGTACCTGATAATCTATGCAGATTAATGTAGAAACACACTAAAGGACTAAACAAAGCGTGGAGTGATCAAAATATGATGAAGCATGGAAACTAAATATGCAAAAGTGCAAAAAACTGATGAGAGTGAACCTAGGGTGGAAACGAGTGTGTAGTTTCTGATGTGTGTGATGTAATTGCATGGTTAGTATGGTGTGTGCTACCGCAAAATGTTTTTGTTATTGTTACCCCCATTGTTGTAGTTTTTTTTGTTATTGACTACTTGCTTCTCATACGGTCAAACATGCAAGGATAAGACAATTAAGAATTCAAATATGCATGTATATATGTAAAAACACATGTAAAATATGCAAATGAAATTTGGAACATGTGCACATGATCCATGATGAGAGAAAGGGTGTAGAAAGAGGATATCTTGTCTTGGGTTTTTTGGGTGATCTGACGCCATAAGCCGAAGAAGCATAGGGAGGAATTTTTTTGTATCCTCCAACCTTTTATTGCTTCCCTAAACATGTATGAAGAGATCTCGGTACTACCTATTTTTTTGGATGATCCGACACCACTGGTTGAAGTAGTGCAGAGAGGAAATCTGTTATATCCTCTAACCTATAATTTCTCCCCAGAATGCTAAGGGCTACCGTGTCCTATAAAATTCATTGTGTACTAGGTTCATAGACTGGTCTAAACCCACTTGTTGTATAACCCATAATTATAAGGGAAGAAACTAAACTGAACTATACCCATAATGCCAACGGTAGAAACTGAATTTATCATACTAGTATAGAGCTCTGTGTAGTATTAAAATCCCAAATGATGTCCCCCTCTTTGGGGACATATGCTACATCGCTAATAGGATAATTTTTCCCCGAAAGAGGATCAACCACATAAGCTCTCTAAATCTTCCCTACATGGGGAAAGTAAAGTGCTTGGTAGAAACCAAGGCATGCACAAATAAGAGGCTAGCCAAAATAAGTGTTATTACAAACAAGAATGCATGTATAATTCAATGTATAATCTAAGTAAATAGTTTATGAGCTACCAAGAAAGATAATAAAACACACAAGAAGACAAAGTAAGCCACACAAAGTGGGCTGCAAACATGGGACATCACTCATGATGTCACAAGATAGGCAAGGCCATCATGGCTGCATTTAACAAAAAAATGTGCATACCAAACATAGAGCAAGGACCGCATACAATAAAAAATAAAACAAGCAAGTACAAACAATAGAATGTCATGGAAGTACGTAATCTTGTGAACAAATGTTACACATGAAGCACCTGGTAACATGTTAGAAGGATAACCAGTATGTCAAAAGAGTGTATAACCATGAAATATAGAGTGTTATTATAGATATATTGTGACATTATTATTTTGTTTTATTATTGGTAAATAATTTTTTGAAAGGGACTATACCCTTGTATACAAAAAGGGCCTAGAAGCCAGAATAGGAATGTAAAACATTATAAGAAGGATCAAGATCTAGATAAGACATAAAAATCCATTGTAACAAAAGAGTAACTACCCCAAAACATCAAACTAGTTTGAACACTGCATAAGAGAAGCCAAAAAATAGCAAAAAACATGACAGAAGGCAGCAAGAGCAGTGCAGATCCACAATTACTTATTGGCAGCTTTGGCAATTTTGGATTTAATAGTCTGCCAGGAGGTGAACATATCCAATGCCATCATGTGAGTAGGGTCGGTAATATCCAACTGTTGAATGGTTTGTTTGCTTTCTTTTTTCGTGCCCCAAAGAGTTGCTGGTATTCCACTGAGATTAGAGACGCAGCGGACATGCTGCTCAATAAATTCCTTGATTGCACTAAATATATCTATATTATGGTCATGATGAGTCTTGGTTTTTCCTATTCGGTTGTCCAAGGAGTAAATTTTTTTGTAGATATCTTCAACCTATTTATCGTCAATATCAGCCTCCTCCTCCTTCATCCTCTTACCTTTTTTCTTAGTCAAGTTTTTGACTTCTTCTTTCAACAGCAACATGTCAATTTCTAAAGCTTCCAGCCTTTGTATGGAGCTCTCAGTGTGTGTCTCTTGAGAACCTGTACTGCTAATGTGAATAATATTATGAGCAACCTCCAAGTCTTGAGGAACGTTCCCCGAAACAGGGGTATCCAGGTTCAATCTTTTAGAAGACCTAGTTATAGGTCTAGTCAAGGTGGAGGTGAAGGGGGTGGGAGCAGAGGTGGGGGGATGATAGGGGGAGATGAGAAGGAATTCATAGGGTTAGCATCAGTGGTGATGGGGATAGAAGGAGTGGTATCGGCAGCGGTGAGGGGAAAAGAAGGAACAGACATGGGGGAATTTGGAATGCCATGAAGCTTAAGAAGACAAAGTTTATGCAACAAGAGAATGAGACCTTGATGTAAAGGGACCACACGTGCATGCTTTTGGAACTCCAAAATGGAGTGCTCAAGAGAATTAAGCAGATAATGAGGGAAACATACCATGAAATTTCTACGGAAGTGATTGAGGAACACAAGATGTTTTAAGGACACTGTGACAAATCTCCCCTTAAAGAGATGTAACACACCATCATACGGGTGACCTCGTCAAAAGGTGGAGGGATGCCAGCTGACCTACAGATCCTGCCATGATGAATACTAGTTTCTCATTGCCCTCCAGCAAGCTTCCTCTCCTCAGTAGGCTCTGTCAATCCTTTTATTGAAAAATTGGTACCCTTCCATCTCCAAGGCCAGTGGACTTCAGCTGATTAACTCCTCATTGATAAAAATATTCTACCCGCCATAATCAAATCAGTGCGATCTTTCCAATCCTTCACAAACCTTGACATGGAAATCCTTTGGTCGTGCACCCTGAGCTCTTAGTAATAAAATTAGTGATGCCTCCCTGAAGATGAGAAGATTCCAAAGCTCTTCATTATTTTTCCACTCTGATTCCATGCATTGGGCTCCAATCTGAAAAGGGGGAACCTCCCATTTGTCAATATTCATCTGCTTAAGTTCTTGAAACCTCTAAAATTTTCAAAATCCTTATGAGGAGTTCTATAATTTGGACTTCAGTTTTCAGTCCACCTTTCTCTATTCGAGGGTTTCTTCTCGAGTGAGAATGATGAATAGCGGTAGCCGTTGTTTGGGGGTTCAGGTTCCCACGAATATCATGGAGTGACTGCTGTTATGTACCTGAGAAAACCTAGGGATGTGCGAGTGTTCAGCCCCTTTAGAAACCCACTTTCAGATCATCATCATCCTTATTACATGACTTGGGAATCCGTAAAACCTGTTTAATTTCAGCTGTTGGGTAGGCACCATATTTCCCGCATGTGGCATTGCTTTACTCTTCAGATAAATCCACTTTAAGTTCATCATTATACTTCTTATATCCTTGATTTCCCACTTAAGATTTACTTGAGTGATGTTTTAAACTTAGCACGTGTGAACGAGTCTTATTCATAAAGTTCCACTCCAAATGCTCATTGAATCTTATTCCCCAAATTTGCATGCCCATAAGTATCCACTTGTATGTTGCTTTAAAGCTACTTCAGGAATGTTATCATTTATTATCCCAAATATTGTGAACATTATTATATAAATTATAATATTATTAGCCAATGATCTTTGTATAACTCATATTAATATGCTATAATTGTAATAGTTATTGAATTCATTTGGCTTCCACCAATACTTGTGAGAAACTTCAAATCACGTAGCTTAATGGCTTCTTCAACTGGAGTGTGAACACTGATGGCTAAAGGGATGTGTGAGATATTAGTGCTTAAGTCTAAGAAATGAGGTTCATGGATATTTATGAGTATAGAGGGATTCTAAGGCCCCATGAAGTGTTGATCTACCATTGTAGGTTATAATCAATCACTCTAAAATCATGTATTCCCATCTATTAAATCAATTTATCTTGAAATGAATTTAATTTTTATATTATAATTATTCGGTGTTTTTAATTATTGTGTATTTTTAATCATTGGTATCAGAGAAATTTTACCAAATTAGGTTGTGACCTCAAAGAAATCCATAAGTCAAATTATACTACCAAATATGGAATATATATGTTCATAATCCTAATCAAGCTATATAAAGTTAGTACCAGAATTTTGAAACATAGATAATCTTGCTAACTTGAATTTCACTATGAACAGGATGCCAAAGTATTGAACATTATTAGCAGATAAAATCAACTTTGTAACACTAACTAGATCCATACTATACATTCATGTGGAAAAATCTCTATCGGACGCTAATAAAATTGATCTAGAAATTCTAGATTTTTGAAGACTCTGTCGTTGATGTGGAGAAGATACACAGCTTTACAAATTCCACCAGTTGGCACTCTATGTGTAGACACATACTTATGGCAATCCACATGCCTTTTCTATCTTTGCATTTGTTCAAATCTGATTGGGCGATGTAACAACCATTTAGAGATCCTTATATTTTTTAGGAAAGACCATATTTTGTTTCATCCAATCATGGAAATCATGAGTTACAACTCTTCTTATTTATTTTTTTCCATTTTTGGATTCAGTGAAAAAAAACACAAGTACAATAAAATATTCCATTTTAGGAAAGGGGTCCGGAAAGATGTTAGATTTAAAATTTGTAGTTTCCATAACTTTCAGCTGGTATCTCATATTGAGATGATGCTTTTCTTTAAAATGTGTGTTTTTCAAGCTCTTTGCATTGATCATTTTGTAGTCATCAAAAATTGTAAAAAAAAATTACCTCACGGACGCATTTTCAGTTGAAACTGACGTCCAATTATTTAAATCAACATCGACAAATTGAATCGAATTGAAAAATTCGAAGGAAAATATTTCTATACATGTTATATTAGAACTCAATTGTTGTTGATTAACAAATATTAGTGGGATTTTGTGGAAGTAAAAATCAAGAAATAACATTGATTTAGATGAAGCACCAAAATGGTGAAAGGAAGGATCAAAAAGTTGTTTTCAGTGATTATTGTTGCCTAAACTTATTTCATCTGATGCCTACCTACATCACATAAATCTAACAAAGACATCACATTTGATTTGGATGACATTAAGCAAACTATTTGGGTCATAAGCAGATAGCACAATAGTGGCAGTCAAACAAAATTTGTTTGGACTCAAAATGGAGGAAGGAGAAATTATGGTGCAACATATCAGTAAGTTTCATTCTATTTCAAATCAATTAGCTAGAAACAATTAGTTGATGTCATTTGATGTGTATGATGTAGTTAGTAGTATTGTGACCTTAATAGCATGCCTCCTAGGGAAGCTTTTCTAATATGGTCTTTACTTTGAGAAAAATAAATCTGTAGTCTAGAGGATTTAATGGGATTTCTTGATAGAAGTCCAGAGTAGATTCAAGAAGATTGATCTAGAATGAAAACTTCAATGTATGGTATAAAACAAATCATATGCTAAAGGAAGATTGAAGGTGCTTATTTTAAACAAAAATCAACCTCTTGAGGTACAGTTATCCAATATTTTCACTATTGTAATGCATTAAAGTGGACAAGGGCATTATGTATTGTAAGAAAAGAGCAAAAGATTTACTTGATTGGTCCTAAATTGAAGGATAAAAAAATCCTTCATGCTTAAAATAGAGATGAATAAAGTGATTGGGATATGAATTCTACCCACTCTAATAATGAGGAAACAAATTCTCACCAAAGTGATGAAGACTTCTTGTATTAAGTAAAGAGTGCATTATTTTGGAGGATGGAGGTCAATCAGTTACCTCTCATCAGTCACCAACGATGGGGCCACAAAAAGATGTGGTGGAAGTGTATGTGTGTGTGTGTGTGTGTGTGTGTGTGTGTGTGTGTGTGTGTGTGTGTGTGTGTATGTTTCAGATTTACAATATGTTTTTTAGAGTTTCTATTTGAATAATTGAAATGTTCACATTGAGGGGGGCAAATGGAACATGGTCTCAATGTTCAATTTTCCCTCTATTCATTTTGTATTCAGTAAGCAATGGTTCCTACTTGGTTCCCTAAAGGAAATACATAGTGGAAAGATGAAAGCACAAGGAAAAGTAGCAGCATGATATTTGGGTTATTGTTTGTTCTGTAAAACCATCCTTTGTTTTAGGTTGTTGGTTGTCCTGTAAAACCATCCTTTTTCAAGTTGTTGGTTGTCCTACAAAACCATCTAGATCATGAGCACGCATGGGCAACAATCTACCGGAGGAAGTGTGATTGTTGTTTCTATAATGTCAACATTAGGGGAGTGTATATTAAGAATTAATAATGTCAACAATATGGGAGTGAATGTTACAAATATATTGTGACATTATTAATAAATTGTAATATTATTAATAATGATTTTATATAACTCATATTAATAATATAATTGTAATATTTAGTATTAGTATTTGGGTGAGTTGTGAGAACAACTCACGTAGCTATTTTGGTGTGTGAGATAATCCAAAGGGATGTGTTTAGAGATATTAGGGGATAAGTCTAAGATGAATTCATGGAGCACCTTTGATATGAGGGATTGAAGATGAAATTTGACTCCACGTTTGTAGGAGATCAAACACTATAAAATGTATTCTCCATCTATGTAAATTTAACCCAAATGAATTTCAGTTTCTATATTATTATTATTTGTTATTTTATTATTGTGTATTTTTCATCAAGTGCTCAGTACAAAATGAAACAATAGCACCTGTGAGAGATGAATTTGGATGCCCCCAACGACCAATGTAGTATGGGTAGTGTAGACACCAAATTTGTGTCTTACGACACCCTGTGCCCCGCATCTCATTTTGCAACCTAACCTCACCACCTAAACCTTACACAATTATTATTAATTACCTTATAATTAATAAATCCACTTCTCCAAACCTTCCACCTCATTTTCCAACCTCATCATGACCTAGCCCTAACCCTAAACTAACCTAATTAAGACCTATAACTTGGTCTACATCCACACCCTTGACTAATTACTCCTCACCCGCACCAAAACCAACCTAATAATGACTTGACCAAGCCCACAACTAATCCCTCAAAAGAAAAGGAGGGAAAGTTGGCTATTTTACTAAAAATAGCCCACTTTGAATTAACTGACATCGGTTCTTACTCGACCGTCATCAGTTACGTAACTACCATCGATTCCCTGTAAATGACCTTCCCCAACCAAAAACAAGGGATCAGAATTCATTTGAAAGATCCGGAATTCACTTGGCAAGACAGAGACAAGTGAAGAAAAGAGAAGTTTTTGCGGAGAAGGACATCGAGCCCAAGACTGCAACTGAGTAACCAGAGCACAGCGACACTCATCCAAGCATTGGGAGAGAAGATAGCTCACTTTTGATTGTCAGATCATCCCACCTGAGCCTTTCCTTCGTCATCACAATCCTTGGACCTGTATCTTCATCAGGAACTAGTAAGTAGTGTCTTGTACGTTCTTAAATACCATTTCTGGAACTTCTGATTCATAGTAATTATAAGCTCACTCCTAGATCTACTACCTGATAGCACCCTACATCTAACCTTCATTCCTCTACCCCTACATTGCCCCAAGAACAGCTCCCACACTCTCTAAGTCTTCTCCATCACCCTATTACGTACCCCTGATCATTTACCAACCTTATAAACACCATAACCGCCTTACAGCCAACCTTCATTGAAAGCCCCTAAATCACTGCCCCTACCGATATCAGTTATCAGCCATCGGTATCGGTGTTATAACCGCAGTTGGTTATGTAGTGACCGACATTGGTCACTGTGACTCAAACCAAAACAAGCCTTTCCTCTATTGCTTTTTAACGAGGTAACTAAATCGTAATTTCGCAATAAATTCTTTGTTATCATTTGTGTTAATTCGTATTAAAAGGGGAACTGACCACCTTCGAAAGGAAGTCTAATATTTCCTGGGCCCAAGGCAGTTCCCTCATTTATTGTCTAACTATAATCTGGTGGTCTTGCATTCTTATTCACAGGTAGTCCTTCCCAGACAAAAAGGAGTTCTTCGCAATCGGTCTGATCTCTCTCTACGGTACATGCACACCCTCCCAACACTCAACAGGTATTCCTCCTAGCCCTAACCTTTATCTGTTTCTCAAGAGAATGAAAGGATAGAAGCAACTCTATTCTAAGAACAAAAACATTCTATGCGAAACATTTTGGCATGCCCGGTGGGACCCTTTCTCAGGTTTCTTTCTTTCTTGCTTGCTTTCATATAGGGAGCATACTTGCTATTTTCTTCTTCTAAATATTCACAAGATATTTTGTCATTTTGGTAAAAGAATTTGTCTTTCTTCCTCATCTTTGCATTAGTGAAAGTCATCTTCTTTGCTTCATCGAATATCATTTTCGATTTGGGTTTAAAACACGTGCATCACATTCTTGCTTGTTGTTTTTAATTCTAGTGAACGTATATTAAGTAATAGGTCGTACACGTGGGGGTGATATCCACGGTATTGACAAGAAATTAATCTTACTTTCACTGCACAACACATACCAAATCACATCATAATCAACACAACAGCTCAAACATCCCCCCTTTTCCACAGTATTCCTCCACCCGATTGAGGTAACCTTATAAGCCAAAACAAACTTGACATCTCCCTTAGGTCTTTTTTTGAGGATTGGCATCATCTTACGTCTAAGGCATAAGCCCACAATAATTAAAACTAATCATAGGGTTAGTCTCTTGATTTGCTTGTGCATCTTGCTTGTTTTTAGTTCTGTTTCTCTTTCATACACTGTTTCAGTGATCACTTCAGAACAGTTTGGTGGGTATACTAAGCATTGTTAACCCCAAATCAACAGCTTCTTACATATTCTCTTTGCTTTCACAGTGACTGATACCGGTCCTATTATACCGACATCGGTTATCTGACCGACACCGGCTACAGTCTGAACGACATCAATTATCTGACCGATATCGGTTACTGTCTTTCATAGTTCTCAACAAACCAGTAACTTACCAATTCCAACATTTTGTTGTTGTTTCTGTTCTGGATTCATTGAATCTCTGCTATGTACTCTTTTCCATGGTTGTTATCACTCAGAAACAATCCACAGCCATGGTTTCACATGCCTGTTCCGTGCCTTTTCCTGAATCACCCCCTTCACATCCTATGGGGAATCCTACGGACACCAGTGATGTTCCCAAGATCCCTGTAGGAGATAAGGAACTTTGCCAAATTTTTGGATGCTAATCCTAGTGCTGTACAAGTACTATTTGTCTCATACCCCTGACCGTACACCCGACGGTCAGCTTCTCGTTGGTATGCCCATTAGTATAGCTGCTCACTTAGCTCCTTCCCCACCTAATAACTCTACCTTACCATCTTCATCCTTAGCCCCATCTCCCAACTTAGAGGCTTCGGGGGTTCATACTTCACCGATTGGCTTTCCTTTGGTTAATCTAGGGCCCCACATATCACTACCGTCCACTGCCCCTTTCATAACTTGCTCTCTGCCACCTATCCACACAAGCTTTCCTTCTCAAGCTCCGCCCACCTTTTCATTTCCACAAACTTATCCGGTGACCTCAACATCTTATATAGGACACCCTTATTTGGTCGCCTCAACACATTCGTCATCAATACCTTATCAATATTTAACCCCACCTTTATCTAGTAGCAGCTTTTATCCTCCTCTGTTTACAACAATGGCACCATCATCTAGCCCAACCAATGATCTAATCAAATAGATGATGGACAAGATGCAAAATCTTAAAGCTTCTGTTTCAGGAATCTGTAACACCCTGACATACGAGCAAGTTTGTCAAGAGCCTATTCATCCTTCTGTCCCCCTTCATTCATATCCTCCTCAATGGGAATTACTGAAATTCACTCGCTTTAATAGTAAGGAGGACCCTCAACAACACTTGCGATCGTTTAGACATGCCTGCTACCTGATTGCCCATGACGATGCCTTACTACTCCGTACCTTCCCCATGTCCTTATCAGGACCCACCTTGGAGTGGTATAGTGCTTTAACCCAACACTCAATCTTCTCTTTTAACCAATTAGCCCAATCTTTCTTAGATCATTTCTCCATCAATATTGCCAAGAAAGTATCCATCACCGACCTCTATGCCATCCGACAATTTGAAGACGAATCTATCACAGATTTCGTTGGACGATGGCGGGGCCTCATCAACCAACTTACTTATGCCTTACCTCAGGCCGAACTCATCGAACTCTTTACGCGGGCCTGCGCTAAGCACATTTCTCCCACCCTCCAAATTCAAACTTTCCACACCTTTGATGAGGCCTTTACTATGGCTCGAAAACTAGAAATTCGAGCCTTAGAGGAGGAGAAATTGAGGTTGCGCAACAAAAACCCCAATTTCTGAACCCAAGACTCCACCAACAAACCCAACACCACCAATTCTCATGCATCAACTGCTTCAAAATCAAAAGGAGTTGTACACGTGGTGATGGTCAAATCCCAAGCACCGTCTAGTACCCCACCAAAAACCACCTATAAGTATAAAGCCGAGCCCATCAATTACACTCCCTTGGGAGAAACTTATGGTGTGATCTTGGAAAAATTGCTCAAAGCAGGAGCTATCACCTTGCCTCCTGTTAAACCTCATTCTGGGTTTGATTCCACCCGTGCTATACCTTCTTGGTACAAAGAAAATGACTTCTGTAACTTCCACCGCGTGAAGGGACACAGTCACAAAAACTGCAAGATGTTGAAAAACATAGTGCAGGAAATGGTTGATGCAGGGGATATAACCCTCGATAATCCTAATGCCCCTACTAACCGAAATTTGAAAATCTTCAACAAACCATTCCCAAACCACTCATCTAACAGTAACATAAACCAAGATATCTTAGCCGAGGAGAGTGTTCATGAAATCCATGCAATTTTCGACTCCCAACCAAAAGCTTCTATCGAGGAAATTCTGAATCAAGCCTCGTCACTAACGCAGGGATCCGACACCCGCTTCACCACCATCAAGACAAGATGATAACCTTGCCATTCCTTTACCCATAAAGGAATTAACTGCCCAGAGTTCTCTTCTCACGAATGAGTCTTCTTACACCACATCCCTGCAAGATTGTGAGTGGATGTTATCTAACTTATCTATTTCCCAAACATCTCCTTCTGTCACTCTTGCTATAAAAGAAGAAGGCTCGCCACTGTTTCTGTCATCCTTAGAAGAGAAACCTCTCGAACCGACATCACCAAACTCCTTAATCATGATAGATCCCCTCAAACATGCTCTCCTACCTATTAGTTCTTCATCGCCTAAATCTTTTCAGCGACCGATTGACCTCTTAACACCCATTGATACAGTGCCTCATTTACCCCCTGTATCACACCCATAGTGGACCGGAATCACAACCCACCTCTCTTCCATATCAAATTTCCTATTCACACGTGAAGATTGTCATCCCTCAGAAGATAGACGAGTCCTATGGGAGCGTTTGAGTACACCATGTTCTACTCAAATGCAGATGACTGATCCAAACACCTCTACCATATACCCGAGGTGTTTACAAAAGCTCAAAATGCCTATGTCCTCATATTCACCCCTCTCATCTCTACCAAATACCTCATCCACCTCTATTAACCTAACCAAACCTTCCCCTACGCTTGGGACTTCACCAATACCTAGCCTAACACACCCACCTAAACGGTTAGATTTATCCAAAAATAAAGCCGTCCATCCACATAGGAGACAAACCCAATCCCCTCAAGTCCAATCTATGCCTCTGTCACAACTAAAACCCTCTTCATCACACCTACCTTCTAAATTAGGACCTCACCCCTCCACCTTGCCTCAATACATCATACCTCCTGTGTTTTCTTTAAAACGATATGCACCTTCTGCACCCATACAGAGATCCATGGGTGTATCAACACCATCACCCCAAGTATCTTGTCCACCTATCAACCCTAAACAAAATCCATCATCAAAGGATTTATTTGTTGTCACTCCTCTTTCTCCGTGGTTATTTCCTGCCACCACGTCATCTGTGGCCTCATCATTTAACCAGCTAAACATAACTTCTGTGCCGAAGAATCCACGTTTAGTTAAATCCAATTATCAAAACCCCTTGTCTAAACCACCACCCATACGAACCAACCATACCCAACCATTACCAAAACCCACCCAATCAATAGCCTCATCTTCCTCTGAATTTGACCTGCTCAAAGGATCTTACGCCAAGATCCTTGATATGTTGGTGGAGAATGCGACCATTTACCTACCCCCACTTAGACCCTATGATCCATCTAAACCTCGACCTATAGGTTATGATGAGTCTAAAATCTGCGCTTACCACTGCACACCAGGACATGATGTAGAGGGATGCAAAGCTTTGAAAGCCATCCTTCGTCAGTCTTCTATCTCAGATAAAAAGGTTAAGAAAGACAACTTACGAAGGGAGAAACCTTTAGCTTCAATCCCCTCTCCTATACCACCTGTCCCCACCTCACCAATATCTATCATTATTGCAACCCCACCTCCCGAAAACAATGACTTATCATTGCCATCTTCCTCCTCTCATGTTCACGAGATCAACATGATTAGTATTGCTACTCGAGGGCAAAAAAACAATGGGAAATCTAAAGAAAGCACTCTTGCAGCCTCTCTTTCTCCGTCTTCCATGTCGTTCACACCACCACGTAAATTGGTTATTCATGGACCTACCTACCCCATCTCTGATGGAGTTTCCCACCGTACCATGATCAAACAGCTTCATCAATCACCTATAAAAATGACACTGTATGATCTCATTCAAACCTCTGAATCTCGTTGACAAGGTCTCATTGAGATCCTCCGAGGGATAGAGGTCCTACCTAATGAAACCTTTCCCGTTACCTCCATCTTAACACCCAACCATGTTTCTTCTCTCACCAAACAATCTACCACTTCTATCCCTGTACAGCAAGCCGCTGCTGTCAGTTTCTCCGAAGATGAAATTGTCGACTTTTTTACAGAAGATCCTAACCCTGCTCTTTTCATCTCGGCTTACGTTCGGGACATCTGAGTACGTCGTGTTATGATTGACGGGGGTGTTAGCCTAAACATCATCTCTTCTAAAGCCTTCCAACAAATGAATATCCCTTCTAGCTGCATGTGTGCCAACCCCACCATGTTGTGTTCATTCAATGATGTTATTACTTCTACTTTAGGCACCGTGATCCTTAACATTTGTGTAGCGCCACGTACCTTACCCAAAATCTTCTATGTCCGTGAGGCAGAATTCTAATACAACATGTTGTTAGGCCACCCTTGGATCCGGGCTATGGGATGCGTTCCCTCCACCTTACATAGATGTATAAAATTCGAGTATGAGGCGAAGTCCTACACCGTAAAAACTGATGCTCCGCCCTTCAAAACCTGCAATATGTTATATCACCCTAATGATGTGCTTGTACCAGTCAAGGCACCCATTCATCCAACCCAACCATCTACTTTGACCACACCTCAACCATCCACCTTGACCGTACCTACACATTCAACCAATGAAACCGCCGCCGCAAATACCACTTCCTTCCAAGCGGACAACATCCCAACCTCAGATCCCTTGGTAGATGTTTTTCAACACTTACGCTGGGGGAGTATCACCTATATAACGTTATCACTTTCTATACCCCACAGGAGTACGGACAATTACATGCACATCCTACCTATGACCGTTGTGTGGGGGAAGTAATCTCCTATGGACCACCTAATTGCCGCACTAACCTAACGTATGGGGGTGTCGACGCATCCTCTGTCACCCCTGAACCTCCCCTTGGTGTGGTTCCCTTCCAATCTGATTTTCAATATCTAACTAATCGTCGTTTCGCCCTCACCTTCCTGACGCATTGTGCTTGGAAGGACTTCGGTTTCGGTCTTTACGAACAAGGCCGACATACGATCATTCCCGTGACTACACGCAAACACAAAGATCATCATGGTCTTGGATTCTATGAACCACCTACATCGAAGAAACCGCATATCCGTTGTATCCAAGAAGATGACAAAGTCACCCTTTCTGAACCATCATCACCCATTTTGCCATCGTCACCCACAGAGTTGATAGACCCGGATTCTATCCCTCCTAACTTTTTTTTTTCGTAAACGCTATCTTCCTGGGTCCTCTCACTTATCAACATGATAATGAAGACCCATCTTCTTTTCCCCTTCTATATCCAGACATGATTGAAGAAGACTCACCTTCAATTAATGTTGTTGAGTGCCAAGATGATGACTCCATCCTCACTTATCTTGGTGCGGACGACTCTTATATTCAATGCGCCTTACCATCTAAAACTCAAACCATGTTGAATAAGTCAACTATAGAAATCAACATCCACACAGAGGACAATCCTCACATTGTGAAGAGTGGACAATCTCTTAACACATTAGAACAAAATTCCTTCACTACCTTCCTTCGTGCCCACAACCAAGCTTTCGCTTGGTCCTACGCTAACATGCCAGGAATTGATCCTGACATCATTGTCCATAACATTACTATGAAACCTAACTCCAAACTAGTTAAACAGAAACTGAGAAAAATGCATCCACGCATTGCTCTCTTGGTCAAAGAAGAGCTTCAACGACTCCTTTCTGTTTCCTTCATCTTACCTATTAACTATCCTCAATGGATTTCTAACATTGTACCTGTCACTAAAGAAATGGGGGGACTTCTTATATGTACAGATTTTTAGGACCTTAACCTCACTTTCCCAAAGGATGACTTCCCCCTACCTAGTATTGATCAACTTGTTGATCTCACTGCGGGCCATGAGATGCTTTCTCTCATGGATGGCTTCTCGGGATACAATCAAATTTTGGTAGCCCCGACCGATCAACATAAAACCACCTTCATAACTCCTTGGGGAACCTTCTGCTATTGTGTCATGTCGTTTGGCCTTAAGAATGCTGGCGCAACCTATCAGTGGGCTATGACTTACATTTTTCATGACATTATGCACACTATCCTTGAGGATTATGTCGATGATCTTCTTGGTAAATCTAAACATCGCAGTGAACATCTCGATGTTTTAACCATTATTTTCGATCACCTGTTACAATACTGTGTTCATCTTCAACCAAAGAAATGTGTCTTTTGTGTCCTTTCAGGAAAACTCCTTGGTTTTATTGTCTCTTTGTGTGGCATCAAGGTCGATCCAGCTAAAGTCAAATCTATCCTAGAAATTCCCCCACCCACTAACCTCAAACAATTGCATAGTTTGCAGGGAAAACTCCAATCTATCCGGCGTTTCATTTCACAAATCTCTGATCGATGTCAACCTTTTCATAATCTCCTTAAAAAGGACATTGTCTTTCAATGGAGCGACGAGTGCCACCAAGCCTTTGAGGCTCTTAAAGCCTATCTCTTGCAGCCACCCGTGCTTATCCCACCTCAGGACGATCGCCCTTTCTACCTTTACCTTTCTGCCACCAACCATGCTGTAGGAGCCATGCTCGCACATCATGACTCCGAGCATCGAGAACAATCCGTTTATTACATAATTCATACTCTTGTGGATTACGAGACTAGGTGTAACATTCCCAATTTAGTACATTAGAACAAAAAAAAATATTTAATTTTTTTTATAAGTGCTTCCTAGTTCTAAATACATAATTTAGAACTCACAGATCAAAACAATCATTCTTATAATAGATAACCATATGCAGTTGTAATGACTCGGTGTACCACCGATCTATTCATTCCATGACTCGGTAATCTACCGATCTATTCATGGGTATCATAGAGTTGACGTTCTTATTTTAACACCACATTCTTGCGGTTCTCTTCCCTAAACTGGGATTTCAAAATGCTCTATCTAAGGAACCTATCTGAATAATTGTTAAAATTATTCATTGGCATCACATCCCTTAGACTAGGTGACATAGGACAACGCAATCAATAACTTGCGATACTTTGGCCAAAGATTTGAAACATACTATTTATGTCTCGTATTCCTTGACGACATACTTGTCAATCTGGAATACGTCCTTCACCCCACTCTGATGTTATATAGAATGTCTTACACTGAATTTTATCAGCCTCCCCTGTCCTAAGTCATTCACTCAGGAACAGATTAATAACATGTCAACGTTATAAGGATGCTCTCGAGGACTAGGGATAAGCTGACATACTGGGTCAACCCTAGTTAACCCTGTGTGTCAAGATACCTCGAGTCTCCAAGGGCAGCCTCATAACATGACCATGTTCCTAACCAGATCCAGAGTAAAAACTTGTTCGAGTTTAAGGTGTAAATATTAACGATCAATGCAAAGGGTGTCACCATAAGTCACCTGCATTGTTGTATCCTCGAGAAGATCCTAATCTTCTCGAAGGTACAACCCTACAGTTGACATGTGCCGAAATCCTACAAAACTGCCTCAGAAAGATCTACTTAACTTAAGGAGTTACTTACGTTGAGTTGAAATTATACTTTAAGACTCTCCTTTCTGGGTCATCTTTTCCCAACCCTTGGGTTCCTCACCTTTGAGTTTCCCTACTTATTTAAGATCCATTTCATAGAGAGGAGTTTAATAATATTTGAGATCTCATCAAGGAGTTCATTGATTCACATTAATCTTAATCAACGAAATTGGCAGTAGCCCTAAGTCCTCTCATAAGGATGCTAACTATACCCCTATAAGTTTATATCAATTCTCAAAACTGATATATATATCTTAGTTAATGTTATTAAGGTATAGCGATTTAAAATCATCAGTTGTCTTGACTTAGATCATGGATAAGGAGTATTAGATTACCCTTCCTATTTCGGCTACCTATAAAGGTGTAGTTTAACCTTAACTCCCTGTAAACAGTGGATTAATTTTTACAATTTAGCCATATTCAAAACATAAAAGAATTACTAATCATTCACAAAGTATTCAATCACATAATCTTTACAAGGCCTACTTAGAGAATCCAAATAACTCTAAGGTAAAAAAAATAATAAAAATGCACTTTAAAATCAATCGAACTTGAGAAGATCAATTCCATCAATTAAAAATACAGCCACATAAGTAACCTCTTTTTCCCTTTTCATTTATTTCCAATTCATACAATTACAACCTTTGCACTTCGGCATATTGGATACAATCCTCAACAGCAAAAGAACAACTTTCTTACTATAGTACAATCAGAGATATCAAATAGAAATTCGTCATAAACCAGAGTAAACAATCTAAACATCATATCAGATCTGCATGCCTTTATTACTTACAATGTCCATCTGTAAAATTGTTATCACAGGTCAGTTCTGTGAACTAAGCATGATAAGCACTAATTCTTAAAACAATTGCATTCTACCAATTGCTCTCATTAAACAACCTGTTTAAATGAAATCATTTTGTCAAATCCTTAAACATAAATCAGGCTATTCATTTTTCTATAATTCTAACATGAATTTTAACGCATGTCACATATTATAGTTGCCAACTAATCCTAAATACCTTTCAGATGATTCATCATACATGTTAGAGACTAAGGACAAATGAATACAACCATCCTAAGGACAGCAATACTCCAACAAGTATGTTTTTAACAATTCCACAAAGGTAGTTTATAACATTCAGCAAGCTCAACTAACGGAATTCCTTTATAATCATACATTATTTCAATGGTATTGACAAGTATACCTACTTATACTGCAACACACTTTTTACCAGTCTCTCCATACAATTTAACAGTCTATTCTTGTTATGCTCGTACCGTAGAGTTCACATAAGGATACAAAGAAGAAAGCACTCAAAGTTTCTAGACAAGGAGAGAATATTTTCTTTTCCTACAGTTATATATATCAACATGTACTTTACAGCTTAGGAGAAAGAAACAAAGGCAATCATATTCCATTCCAATCATGTTCAGGACTGTATCGACTCCTCAAGAATAATGCAATTACATTATACGCATGCGACTAAATCAGTCAAGATCACAAGAAGAAACTACAGTTTCATCAAAATTCAATATAAAATCATCTGTAGCTATTTAAGCAATACAAGAGTTCTTACGACCCAGTAACAATCAATAAAACTACCAAATTAGACTCTACAATTCTTTTCATAACATTTTTCAAACATGAAATTACCCAATGCCATCGCCTGACATGGCACAGCTAGGAACTCATTATCTCAATCAAACCAGAGACTAGATAACATCATAAACAGAAGACATATCCATATGAAAACACAGCTAACATTTCAACTGAGTCGAACTACATACATACACAGCAAACATTCAACTGAGTCGGTTTCATATGTATACACAGCAACATTTTAACTGAGTCTAATCCCTACGAATAAATAGCAAGGACTTCACAGAAAATGAATTCAAGAAAAATAATCACAGCAAGGACTTCACAGAAGTCACCTCCATATCATAATCTTAGCAAATTTTCAACCGAAGTCGAGCTAATACGAAAATACAGTAGGGACTCTAACAGAGTCGTGTTCGTAATGTAAACCCAGCACACATTTCCACAGAATCAAACTGAATATAAACACAACAGCATTTAGAAAGATTCGAATCAATATGTATGCACAGTGAGGACTTACATCAGAATTTGAGCCAACATGCAAACACATCAAGGACTTCAACAGGAGTCATGTTCACATCGGAATACTGCAAGGACTCCAACAGAGTCATATCCAACAAGTACTCACAACCAAGGTTTCGATAGAAGTTGAAATCATACGAAAACATTTCAAGGACTCCAACAGAGTCAATACCAATAAGTATTCACAGCAAAGCTTCTACAGAAGTCAAAAACATACGATACATTTCAAGGACTCCAATAGAGTCATTTTCATATATAAACCTTACAAACTTTCAACGGAGTCTAACCAAAATTGAAAACATAGTAAGGACTTCAACAGAAGTCGCGTTCGAGTAAAATAATCACAGCAAGCATTCCAATCAGAAGAAAATTTAATTATACCTAGCAAGATTCATCAGGATTCAACAACATGATAACACAGCCGGGTCTTCAGCCGAATATGAATCCAAAAAGAAGAAATAAATATAGAAAACATTTCAACAGAGTCTTTGCATAACTAGAGATTCCTAAATCCACAGGAAAAGAAGAACCAATACATTACTTCAAACCAACTGTACTAAAATCACCTGAACAGAGTTGTTTTAATGAAATCATTTGAAGGAAAGAAAGATTTTTAAAAGTTAGGGCTTATCATGCCTGATAGTGTCACTTAAAAATCTGAAGAAGACATCTGAATGTGCTCGCACCTTCTCTTCTTCTTCCATGATAGATTAAACAACAATAAATTGTTACCTTCATGCCTTATAAACTTTCACCGACAGAGAAAGTTGCCATGCAATACAGAGTAGACTGGTTCAAAGAACCAGTGATCAAGCAGAGAGAAAAATGGAACGCATGGAAAACCAAACAACTAACTAATTTTCCATTTACATGACTTCCTAAGCAATCCGTGCTCGGGAACTGAAGTTCATCAACTGCATTAACTCCTAAATTCCTGCCTATTCTCCATTGCCACCGACTGCCAAATTTGGTGATTGCCAAATGAAAACAAACAACCATTCCCAAATTTGGTGATGCTGCCACATCAGGTCACAATAGCCGTTTGCAACCTCCACCAAATCCCAAGTCCTTCATCCTTATCCACCTCATAAAATTCATGGAAACCACCGCCCATAACTCGCGCCCCTTCATAGGTCCCCCTCCATCCATTATCATTATTTAAGATAGGTTAGAAACATAGGTTAGATCCTAAGGTAAGACATTAGTCTTACTCCGATAGTGCTAGGTGTAGCTAACCTTAGAATCATTAAGCTTATAGTTTAGGGCTAGGTTAGATTAGCAATAACTCAACAAATAGGTTATAGTTTAGGTTAAGGCTATTAACCTTACCGTATCCAGTCTAGGTCTCCCATGTAGGACCGGTCAGTATTAGAACCAAACAAGTTAAAACATCCCTGTATAGGATCTTATCTGGTATTGCTAATTAAGCTTACTGGATACCCAGGAATATCTTACCTAGCTTAAGGTCTAGGCCTTCCTGATGTTACGGTATTTGAAAGCGAATTTCATTTAAAATGATCAGCCTGAGTTAAACTCCAGAATCGCTCATTCAAATCATTCAGACCTTGCAACTTTTGTAAGGTCAATATTTTTTGTTCATCCTGAATAAGCTTAAAACATCTCTTAGATCAATGCAACTGATCCAAGGCTGAGTCATAAAGATGGATAAATCCACCATTCATCCTGAAATCAAATTGAACTCAAATGCTAAAAATGAAAGAAATAAAAGAGTCCAAGCAAATTCTGACTTAGTCAAAGATCTTCAAGATCAAATAAGATACAATCCATATCAAGCATGACTTCACAAATCAAAGGAACACGTCCTTATACAGAAGAAATCATATATCAACACTTGAATGCTCAGGAGGAAGTAACAATAATTCAGGGTGTTACACTAGGTATACACATGTAGAAAATTTGTGCCTAGCCCTATCATTCGTGGCCACCAAACTCCGCCATTACCTCCTAAATCACAAAACTTTTGTCATCACCAACGTGAACCCCATCCATTATATGTACGCAAAACCTCATCTAAACCAACGCATCGCCTGATGGCTTATGCTCCTCGCCGACCTTGACCTTGAGTTTGTACACCAGAAATCAGTCAAAGGAAAAATTATCACAGACCAACTCGCGGAAGCCCCCTTACTTGGGGAACAATTTACCAATTTTACTTTCCCTGACGAACTCATCGCCACTCTTTCACTCAGTGAGGAGTTTTATCCAATGACCCTCTTCTTCGATGGATCCAAATGCCAGCATGGTGGAGGGATTGGCGTTGTTCTCATTCCTCTTAATGTTGAACCTATGCCTCTTTCATTCCGGCTCGATTTCCCCTGCACTAATAATACAGCGGAATACGAGGCCCTTGTTTTGGGTCTCCAGGTTTCGTTACACTTAGGTGTAAATTCTATTAACATTTTCAGTGAATCTCAACTGGTAGTCAATCAAGTTACGGCCATCTACCAATGTAAAAATGAAGAACTTCAAAAGTACAAACATTACGTGGACTCACTGTTGACCTTATTTTCTCATTATTCTATCCAAACCATTCCCCACTCAACTAATAAATTTACGGATACTATGGCTTGCTTGGCCTCGCAAATTCCTGCCTCACCAACTGACTCTGACATATTTGTCTTGGTCCAATAACTCTTTTCCCCATCTTACTCAGTCCCGGATGTTTGTATCGTAAATAATGTGTCTGCTAATTCGCAGGATACCTAGTATCACCAATTTCACGACTACCTTACAACCTCTGTTCTCCCACCTGACCTTACTAGTAACGGCAAACGTTCTTTTCTTAAAAGTGTTTCTCGTTATGTCATCATAGGGGGACTCCTCTATAAACGTGGCTTTGATGGCATCCTCCTTCGATGTCTAACCGGCACGGAGGTCACCTATACCATCCAACAAGTCCATGACAGCATTTGTGGTGGACATTTTAGTGGCCTTTTCGTGGCCAAACGGATCCTTCGGCTAGGCTATTATTGGCCTACTCTTTATAAGGACTGCTACGAATATGTTAAGCATTGTATTATGTGTCAACAACATGCCAACCTACAACATACTCCTAGCCATCCGCTACAAGCCACACGAGATCTTTGGCCTTTCTCATAATGGGGTTTAGACCTTATTGGTGAGATTCACCCACCCTCTTCGCAACGTCACCATTGGATAATCACAGCAACCGAATATTACACTAAATGGGTGGAGGCCATTCCACTCATTTCAACCAAAAAAGAAAAAATTGTAGAGTTCATCAACCATCACATTATCTGTCGTTTTGGTGTTCCTCATCGCCTGATAACAGATAATGGAAAATCTTTCAAAAATAAGTTGTTACAAGACCTTTGTGACAACTTTGGTATCAAACTTAGCTTCTCATCACCTTACTATCCACAAGCAAATGGTCAGGCCGAATCTTCTAACAAAACCATGACCAAAATTCTCATGAAAGTCGTTAACGATTCTGGGAAAAATTGGCCTGATCACATCCCCTTTGCCCTTTGGGCTTATCAGACCAGCATTCATACCTCCACTCATTCCACCCCATTTTTTTTTGTATATGGTACCGAGGCTGTCTTGCCTCTCGAAATACAAATACCCTCCCTAAGAATATCTCTCTAGGATATTCTCACCAATGATGATTTCCGCCAAGAGCGGTTAGCCCAATTGGACCTTCTTGAGGAGTGTCGTCTTACAGCTCTTGACCACCTTCAAATCTATCAAAAGCGCATCAAGTGTGCTTATGATAAGTGAACTCATGAGCGTACATTTAAGATTGGTGATCTTGTCCTCAAAGAGAATCAAACATATAACCAAACTATAAAAGAGAAAGCATGTGGAAAATTTTCTCCAAATTAGATTGGGCCTTATATTATCACTCACACTTACAGATCAGGCACTTACCATTTAGCTTCACTCAATGGTAAACCTGAGCCTGAACCCCTTAATGCCTTACATCTTCGACCATTCTACTATTGAATTTAGTATTATATCACTTCTTATCTACCTTGTGCTCGTCCCTTGAGCTCATTTACCACCTCATACATCTTGTTTCATGCATCTCAAAATAGAATCACACTCACATGGTTTGGTCATCATCTCCTCTTAAAGATGCCTTCCCCTTTTTAGTCTGGTGCATGACTTAAAAGTATCAAAATAAAACGTTCTCAATTATATAATTATGGGATATTCTTTAGTCAAACTTCCTACAAAACTAGATGCTTCATGCCAAAACAGACATCTAGACCTCAAAGTTATACATAGACTGCTCCCTCGAAGGACAACTATACACAAAAGCCGCATCTGCTACTATAAATAGACTACTCCCTTGAAGGACAGCTATACAAAGTCAGTCTCTATCAGAAGCTTTTCGCATTGATCAGCTTTGTGAAGAGCTCAAGAACAACAAAATGCATATCCCATATAGACTTCCCGCATCGATCAGTCTATATTCAAAAGAAGAAAAAAAAAAGCAGCATTCAAAAGCACTTTTGAGTCATGGACTTGTCTATTTAGGTTTTGTTCTCTTTCGTCAGAATAATCACCTTATAACAAGTTCGATCATGCCCCAGCTATACCATTTACCTCATCTCACCATTCTTCAAAACAACACAACTCAAGGGATGTGACGTATATCCGATATATTGTGATTATACAACTCTTTTACCTATCGACTTCTCGCATATGCAAGGTACCTAGGGATTCAAGTTCATCCTCTGATAATAGGTGGTTTGTTCAGCTCTTTCCAACTATGGGACACTTTTCCTTTTTTACCCGAATCTAGGATTATGTGTTGACCTTAATTAGGACACGTTTCCCTAATACTTGGGTAAGCTAACCTTTGCTTCACCTATACCTACACCAATACCGCCAATACCTTACCAACACGAACAACATTACCCTACCAATATCAATATTTTTACCAAGCAACAAATTGCCTAACCACAACCAAATTACCTGAATTCACCTCTCCCTGGTCCTCAGGGAGAACTACATCGGTCTGAGGCCCCTCCTTGCTTTGTGCAATGGGCTATGTAGGTAGCACTTAGGAGACATGGGGTCTTCGAAGGTTAGCTCGACCATTCCCTACCATAACCTATCATGTGTTGTTAAAATATAAATGATTTCACATATTTATATTGATAACACTCACCTTGGTCCTTTATCAATTCTAAACATTCAAAACACAAACATTCTTATTATTATCACAACTCAAATCAACATACATATTCATTTTTATTTAGATGTTAAACAAATACATCTTCTATATCATCGACGTGCAGGTCGACATCCTTATTTATTCTTCTACCCCTATGAAATTCACTTAGACCCTTGCACCTCATCCCGAACCAGGTGATGATCGTGATCATCGACGCCACTCACCTAGCCTCTCCATCCTTAAAGGTGCCATTGCTATTGGTTCCTCCCACTGATCAACCAATCTCTCCTGTAACATATGAATACACCCTCTCATGTGGAAGAATCTCACCTCTAGTCTCTCCACTCATGACTGCGCAACCGCTAACAATCCTGTTGTCTCATTCACCTGCATTTGAAGTTGGTGAACTAAACCCTGTAGGTGATCTCTCTCTGCTGTAATCACATTTATGTCAGGATGATCGGCCCTCTCACGTGAACCTCGCAACTCTGCTACCCACCATAATCTATAAGCCTCTATCGCTCCTGCATCCATTACCCTACAATCAGCTGCTGTCTCTTCTGGTCCTTCTAGAGGTGTCGGCCGGGGAGGTGAGAATGATGCCTCAACATCGATCCTCATGTATGGTCTATAAGCCATGGGTATATCCTAAAAAATCCAAATTTTCACCACACGTGATCTAGAGGAATCCTCTCGTACTCACCTGGCATGTGTCTCGCGATCCACCTTAATCACTCTACACCCCTCAAATCCTTAGCTATGTTCTCCGCCACCAACCAATTAGGCCTGACCCAAGGCTGTAACCAACCATTTGGCCTGACCCACAGCCACAACAAACCAATTAGGCTCGACCAAAGGCCACAACCAACCACTTTTTCCCGCATCACCTACCCCCATCTTTGCTAACTAGCCTTATTTTGACTTCAATCGGCCTGACCCAAGGCCCAACCAACCAACCAAGGCCAATCCAACCAATCGGCCCGACCCAAGCCGCAACCAACCAATTAGGCCTGACCCAACCGCAATCAACCAATCGGCCGGACCCACGGCCACAACCAACCAATCAGGCTCGACCCAAGGCCGCAACCAACCAATCAAGGCCCGACCCAAGGCCGCAACCAACCATTTGGCCCAACCCAAGCCCGAACCAACCATTTGCCCGACCCAAGGCCGCAACCAACCAATCACCACCCAAGGCCACAACCAACCATTTGGCCTGACCCAAGGCCGCAACCAACCAATCAGGCCTGACCTAAGGCCACACCATTTAAGTACCTCGACCAAGACCCGCAACTTACAATTTTATCCACCCATCATGTAGCTTTTTGTTCAATCGAGCTCACCTGTTTGTGTTTTTAGCATGATTAGGATACTTGACTTGATCAGTCAACCAACTTTTCCTAGATCGAGACCGTGATGTTTATCTCAACCAAACCAACCATTTGGTACTACCGAACATGCCTAAACATTCTTGTACCTTACCCGTTATATCCCCTGGAGCTACTTCCTATGCCTTGGATACCAAGATTATATCACCCTTGTTTGGATAAACTATCGACCTTTGCCTATGAATTGCTTGTTTTCTCTTCAAATCATGTACCCTGGTCGCACTACTGCATTTCAACGTGTGTCTGCTTCCTTGAACTTACCCCACCATCTTACCATCATCTCAACACCATTCACCCTTTATCAACCCTATCCCTGATTTCACGTCACCTCAATCTGTGATAGATTTGAGGGGGATTACCTATACCCTTAACGGGAGTAACCACTTCTTATTATTGTCAGTGCAGCTTTACAAGACAAGCTACACAACAACAAGGAGCTAATGTAGACACCAAATTTGTGTCTTACGACACCCCGTGCCCCGCATCTCATTTCGTAACCTAACCTCACCACCTAAACCTTACACAATTATTTATTAATTACCTTATAATTAATAAATCCACATCTCCAAACCTGCCACCTCATTTCGCCACCTCATCATGACCTAGCCCTAACCCTAAACTAACCTAATTAAGACCTATAACTTGGTCTACATCCACACCCTTGACTAATTACTCCTCACCCACACCAAAACCAACCTAATAATGACTTGACCAAGCCCACAACTAATCCCTTGGGAGAAAAGGAGGGAAAGTTGGCTATTTTACTAAAAATAGCCCACTTTGACTTAACCGACATCGGTTCCTACTCGACCGCCGTTGGTTACGTAACCACCATCGGTTCCCTGTAAATGACCTTCCCCAACCAAAAACAAGGGATTGAAATTCATTTGAAAGATCCGGAATTCACTTGGCAAGATAGAGACAAGTGAAGAAAAGAGAAGTTTTTACAGAGAAGAACATCGAGCCCAAGACTGCAACTAAGTAACCAGAGCAAAGTGACACTCATCCAAGCATTGGGAGAGAAGATAGCTCACTTTTCATTGTGAGATCATCCCACCTGAGCCTTGCCTTCGTCATCACAATCCTTGGACCTGTATCTTCATCAGGAACTAGTAAGTAGTGTCTTGTACGTTCTTAAATACCATTTCTAGAACTTCTGATTCATAGTAATTATAAGCTCACTCCTAGATCTACTACCCGATAACACCCTACATCTAACCTTCATTCCTCTACCCCTACATTGCCCCAAGAATAGCTCCCACAATCTCTGAGTCTTCTCCATCACCCTATTACCTACCCCTGATCATTTACCAACCTTATAAGCACCATAACCACCTTACAGCCAACCTTCATTAAAAGCCCCTAAATCACTGCCCCTACCGATATCAGTTATCAGCCACCGGTACCGGTGTTATAACTGTAGTCGGTTATTGAGTGACCGGCATTGGTCACTGTGACTCAAACCAAAACCAGCCTTTCCTCTATTTCTTTTTAACGAGGTAACTAAATTGTAATTTCGCAATAACTTCTTTGTTATCATTTGTGTTAATTCGTATTAAAAGGGGAACTGACCACCTTCGAAAGGAAGTCTAATATTTCCTAGGCCCAAGGAAGTTCCCTCATTTATTGTCTAACTATAATCTAGTGGTCTTACATTCTTATTCACAGGTAGTCCTTCCCAGACAAAAAGGAGTTCTTCGCAATCGGTCTGATCTCTCTCTACGGTACGCACACACCCTCCAACACTCAACAGGTATTCCTCCTAGCCCTAACCTTTATCTGTTTCTCAAGAGAATGAAAGGATAGAAGCAACTCTATTCTAAGAACTGAAACATTCTGTGTACGAAACAAGGTACGATAGGCAAGCATATGTTTGTGCATGACTTGTAACTACTAGATTTAACAAGAATAATTTCATAAACTGCGCATCTAAGAAATGTGTTGCTAATATAAAACAAATGACATACAATGAGATCTGAAATGAGCAAGTGTTGGAAGATGTTAATATATAATCAATACTGTATAGATAAGGATTGAAAAATAACCAAATTATTCCCTAATCTCGTTGGGGAGGAGTGGACCTTTCTGCTTTCCTAGCTGATCTGGATTTCAGGATTGAAAATTACACATGCAATATTGGACTGTATAATTATGACTTTCATTGAATGTAATACAATACAATAGTCAAGAATGAACCAATCACACTAGATTCATCATCTGAGAATGCATTTTATAATAAACAAAATTGTTTCTAACATGTAAGTGAAGATTGATGTATTTGTCAAGAGTTAACTAATACATTGACCTAAAAAATGATCTATCGTTAACAATGGCTATATTGAAGCATTTAAAATGATAATATGATCAAACAAGTGATCATGTCACACTTGAAGTAGATTTTTCTACAAGTTAACTCTGATGGAGTCCTTATTTAATGCCTCAACTGTATGGCATGATTTAGTAATTTCATAGGATAAAGCTCGATCCATTTAAATCCCTTCAATAATGAGTAACTTCCATTTGATTTATGAACCATTTTAGTTGAGTATGTTTCCAAGGAACTAAATTGATGTCATAGTTGGTCTCATAATAGTTGCAGTGCTCAGAAGAAATGTAGATATGTAATACATGATGAAATATGACCATTCATGATGTAGTCTGTGTGCTAACTATGTGATGTGTCAAATCCTAATTGCAAGAGTATTTTTCTCCCTTCATACAAGTCCTACACTGTACATTAATGTAGATTCGTGCGCTCTAAAGTAGTTTCATGAACATAGTGATGAGTCACGCAATGGTCTTAAATGCAAGTTATAATGCATGTAATTCAATATAGTGTAGAGAGACTAAATTTGTGCTATGTATATGTAGGCATAACTAGGATTAAGTAAGGTCCTTCATTCACATTGTAGCACACATACATATTGTACCAATGTATTCAAAAGATCATAGATAAGATGAAAATGATTTATAGATTTGTGCACAATGATTCCTTTCAATGATGTAGATTAAATGTATTAATTAAAAAAATGCTAGGATATAAGACATATCACGTGAAATATATGATAGAAACACAATTGGGGTAATACCTATGGTGCAGTGTAATAAGGTTCATCAGATATAAGCCATCATACAATTAATGTTAATCATGTAGCAAACTGTATCATCGGGAAATGACCCACATTGGTTCGAATGGGTGATGAGGTTTGGAACCTACCAGCTAAGGAGATTGATGTATGATAATGCAAGTATGGGAGATGTGCTAATGTTAATATAGTTTAGGGGGTGTTATATGTTATGCCCCCCAAGTATGTAATAGTGAATACATTCATGTGACACTATCTATAAGATCATCACTATCTGCATCGAAGCCTACTATAGCGGCATTGGAAACTTGATAAGCAATAGAATGAGGTGGATCATATAAAGAACCATTGTGAAATAATGTGTAGATAGTCATGGCATACTCTTCATCGGTGAAGGGTAATGGTGGACAATCGTGTGCATAGTAATGAGAAAGATTCAGAGCATAAGTTGGATATGATTCATTACCTATGGAGATACTGCCAAAGGGCATAGGAAATGTCAGAGAAGTGTGATTTTCATCAAGAGTAACACTGATTTAATCAAGCCAATATTTCCCAACTATTAGTGGAGAAGTGTGAGGAGAGCAGGAAACAAAGATTGTCAAATGAAAAATACGAAGGCCAAAAGTAATCGTGATGTGACAATAGCCATGATAAATATGAGGCGAGTGCATGGGTTGTAAGATATCATTAAGTGTTAAATTGAGTCTAGTTAATCCCTCAGTGTGTAGATAGTGTGAGAAGATGTGCAATCAAGTAGAATATTATGCCAATATGAGTTGTTGATGAGAAGTTTGCATGTGAAAGAAAGTGACGTAGGCATAGACCGCACGAGATGAGGTGAAACAGTATCAATAATGTTAAAATATCCCTTATAAAGTATCATAGCATTGGTAGAGGGAGGGATCTTAAACCTATATTCACTTGGGCCATCAACCAAAAATGTTTCCTCGAAGTAAGAATCATCTATATCAACAAGTGTGAAATTTAATTGGCCTAATGCTTCATCGGTTAATTCAGTAGTGTCAACTTCATCATCAAAGTCCTTAGAATCATTGGTGTTAGAATTCTCATGTTATATTGGTGGGTGGCACAGAATGTGGATATATATAAGGTGCCTCGATAGGTGAAGGAGGAATACTCACAGGAGGTGATACCATAGGTGAAATAATAGTTGTGGTGTCTGTAGTAATAGATGGACTATTTGTATACGCAGAGGAATATTCTAAAGCTCTATACTGAACAAATTCATATGTGTCTAAGATACTATATGGAATTTATTGTGAAGGTTGGATGGGGATAGCAGTAATAGGGTCTATGTGACAATATTTGAATGGATCTAGATCTACAGTGACAGTATGTTCATAGCCATCATGCAAAATTTTGACACATTGGTGAGTAGTAGATGGAACTTCTTACATTACATGAATCCAAGGTTGACCTAATAAAAGGTTGAATTTAAATGAGGCATCTATAACATAGAAGTTAGTGAGAACAATCTTAGGCCCAACCCGGACATGTAATGAAATAGTTCCTAAACGTGTATAAGTGGTAGATTCATAGCCTTGGATGATAGTAGAATTTAATGAAATGAGAGTATCCCTAATAACCATCTAATTTAGAATAGAGTAAGCACATAAGTTGATGGATTTTAGTCATTTTCACACCCACAAAAAAATAAGGGAATCCCATGCATGTTGGCCTATCACCCAATAGGCATTGGGCACTCACCCGAGGCATGTATAGGTGTCGAGTCTCTCTTTTATGTGATTTGAGTGGGAAAACATCATCTATGATCCAAAATTTAAAGAAAATGAGTGGGAATGAGACATACAAACATCATAGAGCTTAGAATGGTTCTAGACCATTGCATTCATTACAAGACAGATATACTTTAACAGACTTAAAGAACTGAATAATAGAATGGAAAATACATAGGGATTCGTATTCATCTTATAGACATACATGAAATAGAACTATGAAGATATAAGGATGGACCATAATCATTAATGATCATATTCAAATAATTTGGTAGCCTCATTACATCCATTAGATTCATTACAGAACATCGCAGTATAGGTAGACCAAAGCCATACATCATAACTAGATCTACATTCCTTTAGCTCTCAAAAAGAAATTTTATAACCCCAAGCCCTTGATACATCCATCTCCTATAGTTTATCTAACCAACCCAACAGAATCCTTGCAACCATTTTTGTAGAGCTCCACTCTCTTTTAATCTATATTCTTAACAAACTCTATCAACACCCACACACACACATTTTCCTTCTACGGGCGCTTGTATATATAGGCATCCCTGAAGTGCCAACTCATCCTTCTGCGGCCTCAGATCTGGCATGCCAAGTTTTTGAATGTGGTCCTCCATGGGTGCATGCTCCTCTAGGCTTGAGCTCTCCACTCTTTTTCATGATGGCCTTCAAGAAGCCTCCATCACATGTAATATTCCTTCCTAGGCCAACCTGTTGTCAGGCTAGCACCTTATCAAATCCGCATGTGCAGTTCAGGTCACACTTTTCTCGTGTTCTACCCGAAACACTAAATATGGCTAAGTCTCAAGACCTTGTTCTGCTAGCACGTAACACGGTCCTTCAAAATCCCTCCTAGAACCCTACCCTACACACCTTCTTCTTGTGCATCCACCCTTCAACTTAGGCCTTGCACTCCCATGCGCATTTTGTGTACTTAGTCAATATTTTAGGGGCCCAACATCACCCCACACTTTACCTGTTCTCCGCTCGCAGGAACATTTCTTCAAAGAAAGAGTTACAATAGACTTAACGTCTTGGAAAAAGAATAAGGGAATGAAGAATTGGGAAAAATTAAAGAATGGGGAAGTGTTGTCATTACTATAACAAGATGGGAAAATATCTTTGCAAGTCAGCCTCCAACTTGTTCCAGGCATCGACTTCATTTTGTGCTCTCTGGAAGAGGTCACCAACTATGGTACTTACCTCCTCAAAAACTCAGTTTATTTCTTTGAGTGTTCAAAGTTTCAACCATTTTCTTCTAATTCCTTGCCCATGTCTTCAAGTGCATCCATCCTTCTTGTAATCTGTGGGTACAACTCCTTCATCCGGTTTTTAATTGAACCTCATAAGGTTTCAACATACTTCTGACTTTTTTTCAACCTCAGCAAAAATCATTTGCCACTCTACTTTGTTCCCTTTATTCTTATCTTGGAATTCCTTGAGCTCTACCTCATAAATGGTGACCATAATACTCTCCACTTGATCTCTGTTTGCATAATTTTCATATGCGGCCTCGGTAGTATGGGTAGTAATTTTCACATCAGCAAGAACCTTGTTGTACTCGGAAATGATTGCTACAACCTTCAATTCATCCTCCTTCTCCAGGAACTTTGCTACTTCTTCCATAGATTCTAATGCCAAAGGTTTTCTTTCCATGGTGAGGATGTGGGTTAAGTCGTCGAGGCACTCAAGGGAAGATCCATAATTTTTTGTGGGTGGTACTAGGTCCAGATGCTTCGAAAAAATGGGATCTGTGATGGATTATAATTTCTTATATACCTCACACACCCTTTCCTTTTCTTCCCTTAGTTCACGCTTTAGCTGTTTGCTAATTAGTTCCTCCTGCTTTAAGTTCTTGGTCTTCTCTTCTAGCTCTTCTTCCCTATTTTCTAGCTCTGCCTCTAGAAATTTTACTTTGTCATTTCTTTCGAATAACATGGCTTTTAATTCAACCGAGACCTTATTCAACACATTACAGACTTGTTCATCTGAAAGATGTTGAGCGCTAACCAATCAGTTGTCTCCCTTTGACTCAGGAATCTTCATTAGTGCTCCTTGGCTTACCTCGAACTCTAGCTCGTCGATGTCGGACTCAATTTCCCATGAAATCATTTTCCTCATCCGAGGGTATGCACCTTCTTCATCAAAAAACTTCATTGCCAATATGTGATCTATTAGTAATGTTCTCTAGACATGTGTGTGCAACGCATTGTTTGGATCATCAATGTAGCTCATTCTTGGCTTTTGGATGTCCATGCACTTTCCTCCTATGCGTGTGCCCTTAGGAATAGTTACCGATAGACTGGGGCCTCCCGCACTATCGTGATCTTTCCCTACACTTTCTTCCTTATCTTCATTCATCACTATATCAGCATTGCACTCCAGCTCTTGTTCTACCAAGGCTTCAATGATTTTCGTTGCTTCTCTTTCTACCACCTCGTTTACTTCATCTTTAGTGAGGCTTGTAGCCTTCTTATTCTTCATGCTAACCTCTTCACTTCCTCCCATGTCGTAAGTTCCCTCCTCCTGTTGGCTGCCCTTCCTTTGCACAAAGCGATTTTCATCCTTCTCCCCTTTTCCTTCTTCTTCTGAATTGTGCACGTTGAAAACAAGTGGTTCTTATTCTCCTTTAGGTTCATCCTCTTAATCAACAGCCCTGTCACCCTTGTATTTTTCCAAGCTCTCTTTTTCTGGTAAATCAGCTTCCTCCATCACGTTCTACTTCTTCCTAACTAGGGATTCTAGTATAGGAGATTCTTCTTTCTCTTCTTCCTCCTTCAGTGGTTTCTCCTCTGCGATAATATTTTCTTGTTCTAACGCCTTCTCTCTGACTAGTGCCTCTTCCTGTGCATGTAAGTACTTATTCTAGCACTTGTTCCCGAAGCACCCACCACTTGATTATCTTGGACACTTGGTGCCTTCTTCCTTATCTCTTTCATCTCCTTTTTCTTGGGCACAGTCTTCTTCTTACCTATTAGGTCCTCGGGTATAGCTATCTCATTCTCAAGATAAGTGCCTTTCTCAAACTTGGGACTTATGCGAAGGTATACATACGTCATAGACCTCCTTGTAATAGGTAGAGTCAAGAGTTTGATCATCTGAACTTCATGTGACATGTAATTTTCCATGTATGCATGCTCATTGGGGTAGACCAACATCTTGTGCATCTCCTTGTGGTCCCAATCCATATTTCTAAGGTCAAACTTCAGCTTCTTAGATCCTTGAATCTATTTACCCCCGCCTAGAAGTAATGAGAGGTGAAAGAAAATGGAATTTTACACCATGGGCTCATGCTTTTAGCAACTAACCTAAATCTATCAATGCAGAAGTGTTGGTATACTGTAAATTAAGTTTCTATTTTTGTGAGCTTTGGCAATTGTTCTCGGATCCTCCACTCTTCCCTGAATGCATTCCTCAAACACGTATACCATTTCTCAAGATGTGCCTTATGAACGGCCATCATGTTATTGCAAGTATATTTTTTTAATCTCTTTGTGGGTGAGGGGTCTTCCTCTAGGTACTCCCACACAAACTTATCTATCGCATCTGGTGCTCTGATATCTTAAAATACAATAGTTAAGAGGGCATTTCCGAAAAGTATCTTTTCACCCTCTTACATGCTATTGATGATCTCATCTGCGATGTACACAGACAAGTTATAGATGGTGCCTTCTGATATTCTTCTATAAAAATTGAGCCATGATTCATTCACTTGCATCCATCTCTCTTGGTCAATAAGTTTGGTTACCAGGCACGTGGCCATTCTCATCACCGGGTCTTGGATATCTATAATATCAAAGTACCTTGACCCCTTCTTGTATGCATATGTGGCGATGGTTTCTTTGATGGCTTATTTGTCGCATAGGTCTTCCTTTATATCTTCTCCTTCACAGATGAGACCTGTGAATTTTGAAATTAGCTGAGGAGTTATGTGCATCTTGTGCCCTTCAAAGTGAAAGTGATTTTCATGTACGTGTGACATCATCCACTGATAGAGGCACTCAGGCTTCCCAAAATAGGGCAACTCATAGAGTTGCAACAATCCTGCCTTCTCTAACTTCACTTTTACTTTGTCACTATAAATGGGTAACCCTTCTGGTGTCCTCTTGTTTTTCAGGCATACTAACTCCAATGCCATTTCTTTCTCATTCATGTTTATGTGATGGTTATAGTTACTGTCATGTCTCCTAAATGGGACTCCCACTCCTTTCCAAGCAAAACCCCATCTGGGTACTGCATTCATTCTTCATTGGTACTTGTGGTGGTTTCTTGTTGTTTTCCCTTTCCCTTTCCCTTTTTAGGTGTTACAGATGGTTTCTTGGGTGTCATTATGTAGGTTATCTTTACACTTCAAGTTCTCTTGCTCTGCTTCTCTACCTTTTCCAAGCTTAGATATTGAACTTGTGAAGAAAATCCTTTTCAACCTGTGGCCTAGCTATCAAACCCTCACTAGAATATCCCTTTCACCAGATGGTGCTTCTCCATAACTCTCTCTATGCTTGTGAACTATTTCACTCCTCGTTTAAAAATACAAACTAGTTACTCACTGTTAAATTTTTCCAATTTTTCTTCACATGGATCAACTCTAGAAACCCTATTTCACAAAAGATCTTCCTTCTTCATATTCTCAAAGTAAAATAATGAAGTGTCTAACCTTTTATTTATAGTTTTTCCCACTTTTTAACATTAAATGTTACCTTACCCACCACCATAATTCAACACTTAATGAGGCTTTGTCAACAAAACCCAACTTTATCACTTTAACTCACGTGCCCAATCTTGCGTGGAAAATATCCAAACCTTCTGGTGCACAACCAATCCATCTTGATAGGAGACTCTTGCACATGCGTCACCAGCACTGAAGGTACTTCTGTCATGATTTTTTCTCTCACCTACCTCATGTTACTTTTTGTGATTCTTCCTCTTTTGTATGTGGATCCATAATGTAGCCTTACCCTAATACTAACCATCATTTTTCACATTTCCTTCCATGTACTTACTTTTCCAGGGCTTTTCAACACCTTCTTTCCTAGTTCTTCACACTTTACACTTCCCTCCACATTATTCTACCCCACACAAAAAGGATGTGGAGTCCTCTATGCATTCACAATAAAGAGGTTACTGGCGCTCAAGGCACAATACAAACACAACAACGAGAAAGGGAAACACAAGAAAAGACAATACATTAAGGGAAATCCTAAACTAACTGGTAATACTACCTTATTCATAAACACCAAGAAGACTTATTTATAGTAGGGCTTTAGCCTACTCCCATTAAAGTTTCGTGGCAATCTCGTTACATCCAGCGCTTGCAACTGGCATGCGCCTAAATCATGGATGTACAAGATGATGTAGGGGCCCAACCAATGGACTTTCAACTTCCCAACATGGCACAGAAACTTTGAATCATATAGTAAGACTATATGCCCAACCTCAAACTTCTTATTCTTAATGTGATGATCATGTCATGCCTTTTGTTTTGGTTTTTCAGTTGTCTGGCTCAACTTGGAGAGTGATCATATTTTGTCCAATTGCATTAACTTGTTAATTCTTTCTTCCAGCACTTTTTAATCATCTAGCCCTCCTGCACATGTTATATGTAGTGAAGGTAACATAAATTCAATCAGAATTATAGCTTCCACGCTAAACACTACTTGAAATGGTGTGGCCTTGCTCAACCTTTTGTAGGTTTTCTTGTACACCCAAAGAATGGTTGATACTTTGTCATCCCAATCTTGCCTATCAACATCACATATTTTAGCCAATGTCTGACTAAGTATTTTGTTAAATGCCTCAGTAGTTCCATTTGCTTGAGGGTGATAGGGAGTATTTTTGTGATGGGCCACCATGAATTCTGATAACATAATCCTGATCATTTCATTGAGGAAGTACGTACCTCTATCACATGTTAAACTCAAAGGGCATCCATACATGTTGATTATGTTTTCCCATAAAAATCTAGTAGTTGTAGCTGCTATACAATCCTTTGTAGGCACTGCCTCTGCTCACCTTATCAAATAATCAGTGCAAGTGAAGATATAAAGTGAGCCATTCCTTCACGCTGGTAGCAAGATTGGTCTGACAACGTTGATAGCCCACTTCTCAAATGGTTTTGTGCTAGCTATTGGTCGCAAGGGAATTTCATCTTTTTTTCCAGGTTTTTCAAGGCATTAGCAATGGTCACAGGCCTTGCAAAACTCAATGCAATCTTGATAAATGGTCTCCCATCAGATCCCTACGAGTAGAATCTTCCACGCGGTTACATTTCCCGCATAGTGTCCTCCTGCAATCCAACCATGTGTCTCTTCCTTAATAGCAATGCACTCATGTTCTAGGATGCATCGGAAAAGAATATCATCATGACCCATTTTTATAGATCTCTGCTAATTAACATGTAGGGCACAGCGCATATGGCCAACTTCTTCATCTCCAAGGCCTTCATTCCGACTGGCGCCACACCTGTTTTGAGAAATACTGCAATATCTTCTAAGTTTGATGACGTGTGTAATAACCTAAATAGTTTTGCATCTGGCATGGTATCCTTAATGATTTGTGTGTCCTCCCCTGAATCGATTCTAAACAAATGATCAAGTCCAAAATTACTTTTTCCTAGTTTAACAACCACTGTGAACTCAAATTCTTAGAACAATAGTACCCACTGGCATATGTGTCCTTTAGAACGGGCTTGTTCGCCAAGTATTTCAATGTCATATGGTCAGTGTAAAATATAAATGGAGTTGCTAGCAAATACTGTCTAAATTTTTGAAGCGCGTAGATCATTGATAATGCCCCACATTCAGTTGTAGTATAATTCTGCTCCACTGGCGTCAACTTCCTACTTACAAAGCACAAAGGATGATCAACAATCCCCTCACCAGGTTGTGTAAGTACTACTCCAATGGCGGTTCTTGAGGCATCCATATGAACATAGAAAGGTTTATCCCAAGAAGGCAAATGTAGGATGGGCGTGGTGACAAGCCTATCCTTCAAAGTGTCAAATACATTTTGTTGCGTCTCTCCCTAATAAAAGGAAATTTTATGTCTAAGAAACTCTTCTAAAATCATGGTGATCTCAGTGTACCCCTTGATGAACTTCTTGTAATACCCTGTATTCTTGAAAAATCCATGCACTATGCTTTGGCTAGTAGGTACCCCTAACCACACAATGACTGCAACTTTAGCAGGATCTACTAGTAGGCCTTCCTTACATATGCGGTGTCCCAATAATGTTCCAAATGGGGTAAGAAAGACACATTTCCTAATACTAAGGGATATCCTCATCTTCTGACACCTTTCAAACATTAACCTTAAGTTGTCACAATGGTCCTTCACTAACCCATATACTGTCCAATCATCTAGGTAGACTTGAAGAAATTTATGGATGAAGTCCTGGAAAGCTTGTACCATAATACCTGAGAACATAGGAGGTGCATTCTTCAACCTAAATGATATTATTGTATAGGAAAAACTTCCCCACTCAGTGGCGAAATTTGTCTTCCTTTGGTCCTCCTTCACGATCCTTAATTGGTGATAGCCTAAAAATCCATCTATGAAAGAGTAGACCTCGCGTCCTACCACTCCCTCTAAAATTTCTTCAGTAAATGGGGTTACAAAAGGATCAATGATACACACTACATTTAGGTCCATGTAATCAACACATATCCTTATCCTTCCATCCTTTTTTATGCTAATTACCATTAGACTTATCCATTCTGACTCTTCAACAACTTCAATGATACCTAATGCTATCATTTTATCTATTTCTTCCTTGACCTTCACCCGAACATTAGGATTTATTTGGTATGGTATTTTCCAGACCGAGCACACACCCTCCTTTAACTTAATTCACATTTCCCCCAAGGAATGGTGAACACCTTTGAGTTCATGATACCCCTGCGGGAATCAATCCTCAAACTCGCGTAAAAGATCAATGATCTTAGAGACTTCCTTCTCTGACCAATAGTCTCTAATGATAGCCTCTTTAGGTTCCTCTTCTGAGCTGATGTTAACCTTCTTTATCTTTAAAGGTTCATGATAGGTGTGCGCCCATTCATCAGAACCATCTAACACCTCGCACATCCTTACAGAGTGGTCAACATCTAAGTTTTCCACTTCTTCCCCAACAATAACATACACCATCTTTCCTTTTTATTTTTCTATACATGCGCACTCAAGTTGTGTCTCTTCTATTTCTTCTTCCTCAAAGTGCACCTCCAGGCTAGGTTCACCTAGCAATTCCTGTATTCTATCTTTCATCATAGCACTACCCACAATGGTAAGGTGCTTGAAAACCTACAATGCCTTATCTAACAAGGGTTTTGTACTCTGATACTTGAATTTTTGAATGAGATCATACGCTAACTCTTTCCAATTCCCTATCTAGCGGTGTGTCTCAACATGAATGTACCATGCGTGCACACAACCTTGTAGAGTGGAATACAACTTGTGAACCCATAATGAAGGTGGAAATGCTTCTACACTTCCCATCTAGGTTGTCTCACATGCTTGGATATAGAATGAAGCAGTCTCTTTACCATGGTACTCTTTTATAGCTGTGGGCACATTGCTCCTACAAAACCTTCCAGATAAGGCAATTCTCACCTTGCGTCATTCCAAGAGATTATCTCGATGTGTCACCCACCATCACTTAGCAATTCTAAGTAGGACGTAACTTAACATCCCTCTTTTTTCATTATCCTTCTTCCACTGAGCTTCCATCTCTTGTAAAAATACCTCGGGGAAGGATCCTCCTAAGTACTTAGGTAGCTCCTTTCCCCCTAGGCACTGGACTATACACGCCTTTGTCATCTTTGTCATTGATCCTCTCAAATATTGTCTGATTAATTCATAGGTTTTGTGCACCCAATTATCGCATGCTATATTGGTGGTGTCACTTAAGGACTGAGCATCCTCAAACTGGATAACTCCTTCTGTGGGATGGATTACCTCTAGATCCCTAATTGAGTGCACATATATTCTATCCAGGTGCTCTTCTCCCAAACGTTTAGTATAGGGTGCTGATTTTCCATCAGCCAGGGGTATGATGACTAGTTCCTCCTCATTTTCAAAGCTTATGTATCTCTTGTTGAACTAAAAATATGGATTAATCTTATAGCACCATGGGCACCCAAGTAATGTTGGGAAATTGTCTGCCTTGGCAAGCACAAAGACTTCAAAGTCCCCAATACACTTAGCCCCTTGAACAGTGATAGTTGCATCATTTAAGACACCGATGTGCATTTCATTCATTTTTTTTGCCATATACAGCACTTTCAAAGATGGCTATAATGTAGGTCTTCCCATCTGATGTTATACATCCAAGGTGAGAACATTGACCTCTGTGCTTGTATAAATGAGGATATTACTAAGGAGCCATCCATCCACGACTGCATTTAATGTGATATCCCTATCATAGTCAAGGCTATGAGAGGGAAGGTTTACATGTAAGACCTTCCTCTCATACTCTTCTCTGGCGCGTGGTACCTTCTCTCTCAACCATGTCCCTCACAAGGGAATAATATTCTCTTGCCTTATTATTTTACATACTTCCTTGACCTCATCCAGGTCATCCTTTGGTGCCTTGACCTTCCTTCTTTACTCCTCCCTCCTGGACTACTCCTTTAGACACTGGATTTCTCCTTGTAAACTCATAACGAAGTCCATGGTTTCTTGATATACCTCCTTCTGATGTGCAGGATCTGGGTACTTCCCATGTACCAATTCTTCACTTGAAACCAGGTTCTTCTACCTTTGTATTTCCTTTCCACGTGCGGCCTCTACTCTTGTCGTTACCATAACAGGTTCTAAACATGCATCACGGGTTACCCGTGGCATCCATTGTGTGTCATCCTTCTTAATGCTTACCATTTCAGCACCCTTATCTTTCCAGTGCTACTGACTAATGTGCTCAAAAAACACAGGGCACTCCTCATACTTGTGCTTCTTCCTGCACCATGAGTACTACAATAATTTTGGGTACTCGCAATTGTAGTGGTCTATAGATCCAAAATTAAAACAAGTTCCACATGGGAACTCACTTCTTCCTCTAAAGTTATCACGACCATGGAATTCTCTATGAAATGCCCTTCCATGGGCACCTCCATCTGCGCGCTCCTCATAATGGTGATCATCACCCTTAGAACTACTCGCAATGTTGGTCTGACACACATCATGGTCAATGGCCTCATGGATCTAGTCAATAAGGTGACAATCCTTGGTATCATGGGTCATAGAGGTGCATATCTTACAATAGTAAGATACATTCTTCCAAATCATGTGCTATAACAAGGGACATCTACTCGCATCATGGTTCCCATGACAAACCTCATAGTCTACTGCTACAACGCATACTATTTTCTGGGGGAAACTATCCTTGGCATGCCCCTCTACTTCACAATTTGTACACCACATTCCACTGCGAATCTCATGAGCTGAGTTTGCAGATAAATTTTCTAGCTACTTTGCCAAAGCAGCGATTTGAGCTTCCAGAAACAGGCTAACACTAGTGTCAACTCTCCCAATAGCTTCAGTGCACAGGGAAACTTCCAACACCTTGCATGGGTCTATGAAAGTCTTATGAGATAAAGCCCTTTTAAATGGGGTTATCAACTCTCCAACAAACCATTGAGCATGTTGTGAAGGGTAAATTTCATATGATAATTTTTATAGGAGAGTCTTAAACTGCGTGTCATACTCCCACACACTCTCTGTCATTCCCTGTTGAATCTCCTTAAGGGCGTTGATGCTCTTCTATTCAAACTCAGGGATGTGGAATTCTGATAGGAAGGAATTTTTCAACGCAGTGTAATCTACCACCATCTTATGGGGGTCATACCTCCTATACCAGCTGTGCATGCACCCTTGCAACATCGTTGCAAACTAACTGGCCTTCTGCTCCAAGGTTGTGATCCCCTTTGTGCGTCATATCAACTCACACTTGTGAACGTGTTCTACAGCATCTTCAATACCCCTATAATCTTGAAAATGTAAAGACATATCAAAGAAGGCTTGAGGAGGTGGTTGGGACCCTTGTCCTCCTAATCCAGTTCCTTGACTTCCTCTGGTGTTTCCTCCTCCGCCAGATCCACTAGATCCACCAGGTCTTGTGCCTGCAGCTCCACTAGTTCCACCTACAGATCCACTAGTAGCGAGTAATGGGCCTAAATCGAATGAACCTAGGGTCCCCAAAATCCCACTAAACTACTTTCCAACCATCTACAATATTGTGCCGCTACCAGATGTGTGTCCCACACCACTCCCCAATGTGTTACCCAAGCCTTGTATATTTTCTCCTTGTCCAAAAATTCTTCCGAATACTAGAATAGTATGCATAGCCATAGAAGTGGGAAATGAAAAATTGTATCTCCTGGGTGTAGATCTGTCACTTCCACTAATACCAACTGGGTTAGCAATACTCCTTTGATCTAGAAAATCAATCACCATGGTTTGGTCAGTAGGTGGGTTCAGATGTACGCCAACGAATCGTCTCTCTCCACGCAATGAACTCTCATCAAAATCCAAATGGGTCTCTCTTACGCTCTTGCCAAGATGGGTTAGCACAGACTGCTTAGGTTCCATGTCCTCTACGTGAACCTCAAAGCCTTCCTGCAATGTCTCCCTCTATATTTCCATCACACTTGCAACCTTGCGTTATCTAGCAATCTCTGTTTCATGCGCTTCACTATACTTGAGTCATCTCTCCTCCCTTTCTTTCTCCATCACAATTTCTGCCATCTTCCTCCACCTTAGCTTCCTCGCCTAACACTTAGGAAGGTTTTAGCTAGCCATCAGAAATGCCTCTAAACCCATGGTCATAATCAATATCTTCATTGCCAAAGGGATAGCACATAGAAATGATCCTCTGGGCTCCCGCAAAAACACAAACTCAAGAACCTCTAGACAAGAATACATGGAAATAACATACTCCAAAGTGTAGCTAGCCAATACTCCTTTCCACCAATGATTCACAATATGAGTCCACGTCAGATCTACATCTTGTAACCTCTGGAATTTGTCTTGGGTCCACGTGCATGATCTATAATACCATCTTGATCTAGATGCATATGCCAAGATCCATTCATATAGCTCTATTGGGACGTAACAGAAAAACATTTCATATAAATCATGGTATAATTTCTCTTCTACCCATATGTACGCATCAAACTCAAGCCCAGTGTTTAATCTCTGAGTAAACTCATCCTCTGTGCTCTTAAACCATGATTCAACACTTTCCATAGTTAAACGCTCTATCATCACTCATTGCACAGATCATGATGTATGTTATTTCCACTACAACTTTGAAAAGATGTCCCCATAACGGAACCAAGATATAGTCATTTTCACACCCACCAAATAATAAGGGAATCACATGTGCGTCGGCCTATCAACCAGCGGGTGCTAGGTGCTCACCTGAGGCACGCACGGGCACCGAGTCTCTCTTTTATGTGAGTTGAGTGGGAAAACATCATCTATTATCCAAAATTTAAAGAAAGCAAGTGGTAATGAGACATGCAAACATCATAGAGCTCAGAACGGCTCTAGACTATTGCAATCATTACAGATAAAGATACTTTAATAGACTTAAAGAATTGAATAACAGAAAGGAAAATGCATAGGGATTCATATTCATATTATAAACATACATGAAACAGAACTATGAAGATATAAGGATGGACTAGAATCATTAATCATCATATTCAAATAAGTTGGTAACCTCATTACATCCATTAGATTTATTATAGAATATTTCAGTATGGCAGACCAAAGTCATACATCATAATTGGATCTACACTCCTTATCTCTCAAAAAGAAATTTTATAACCCCAAGCCCTTGATACATCCATCTCCTATAGTTCATCTACCTAACCTAATAGAATCCTTACAGCCATATCTACAGAGCTCCATGCTCTTTTAATCTATATTCTTAACCAACTCTATCAACACCCACACACACACCTTTTCCTTCTACGGTGCTTGTATTTATAGGCACCCCAAAGTGCTAACTCATCCTTCTACGGCCTCAGATCCGATGACAAGTGTTTGAATGTGGTCCTACAGGTGTGCATGCTCCTCCAGGCCTAATCTCTCCACTCTTTGTCATGATGGCCTTCTAGAAGCCTCCATCCTAGGGTATATTCCTTCCTAGGCTAGCCTGTCATCAGGCTAGCACCTTATCCATTCCACATGCACAGTCGAGTCATCCTTTTCTCATGTTCTACCTGAAATAGAAAATATGTCTAAGTCCCGAGACCTTGTTCTATCAGTGCAGAACACGGTCCTTCTAAAACCTTCCTAGAACCCTACCCTATGCAACTTGTTCTTACGCGCCCACCCTTCAACTTAGGCCTTGCGTGCCCATGCGCCTTTTTGTACTTAGACAATATTTTACGGGCCCAACATGGATGATCCATAATCAATAAGTGAATGTTTAATAAAAGTGGTGCTAATGATGGAAATGATGAGAAAAGGAACACATGGATTTATTTTAGCAAAAGGTGATAGATTCTCGTCAGTGAAAGATATAGCATGTGGTAAATTACAAAGAGACTATATGAAATTTGTAAAGGCCACCGCAGATTTTTCACTTTCAATATGAATAGCACAAAGAGAATCCTCTAGAGTGTTACGATAGTTTGGTCCATTACACAAGTCATAAAGAAAAATATTAGTAGGTGTATTTTTTAGTTTCTCAATTATTTCATAGCTCTTAAAAGTAGTAGGAGGAGATGCCAAAGTAATGGGTGGAGGGATAGAAGTTGGTGGAGCCATAGGTGGACTAAGACGGGTATGATGAGTAGTAACTATATTAATAGATGGATCAGCGCTATGCATAACAAAGTGGGGAGGATGTTGAGTACGCACACGCATGAATTCAACAGCAGTAGTCACTACACTAGAAACCTTAGTAGGTGCAAAAGTAGGCTAACACGATTGAGTCATGACTTGGAAATATGAAGACATGATCAGAAGAAAGGGTTGGATATATCAGGTTCACCAATATGATTAATTAAAATTGAGAATTTATTACGTTAATCTAGCTAGGAACAACAATAAATAACTGTAAATAAAAGAGGTAAATAAACATAGAAAGTGACCCAAGCAACTAGGCTAATGAATATGACAACCCTAATATACAAAGAAGGGTTGGAAGGAGCTTTACTGATTTAGATAACCTGTTGAACTATGTCATAGATATGACTGGAGGAACAAGATGAGGAAATGACTATGCCAACTCTATAAACTTGCATATCTAAGAAATTTGAGTGGACTAGGATGTCTGGGAGAGGATCAGGGTGCCTGTGGGTGTCCTAGTTTTTGTTATTGGTGCCTTGGTTTGTACAAGAGGTCCAAAACCAAATTTATATGGTTTCTAGATGACCTGAAGCCTTTTCTTTCTGTCACACTAATATATCCAAACTACAATGGATTTCATCAGTAGTCAATGATGAAGAAAATTCCTACAAAACCCCAAGATAGGCATCAAACCCTAAAAAATAAAGATGCATATGAAGGGGTCGGAATGACCTCAACTTCTACAATGGTGGAATTACTAAGTAAGTGTTGTACTACATTTCAAATCCAATGTAGTTCTATGTGCAAGTGTGTGTAATCATGCCCTAGGTGCTCTTGTGTCAGTTGCACTTTGTAAAAGTAGCAAGCAATAACTATGTGTAGAAAATGTAATATAATGGTGGATGGAATAAAATAAAATTCCCTCATATGCTTGTGTGATGCAGATGAACCATCCTTGTTCCTTTTGATGGACCTAGATGGGTGCAAATGGAGCCTTTGATGAATGCAACCTTAGGTGATGATAGTAGTTACTATTGTTTGGTCCCTCATTATGGTTTCATAACTTTATATTTATATGGTTATCTTTATCTAATTTCATAATTAACCCTGAAGAGGTCGACCACAAGAAATATGAAATGGTCAAATGGCTAGAAAGTGCCCAAAATGTGGCAGGAAAGTGGGAATAGGATCAGGGGGGCACAACTATGACCAGGGTGCCTTTGAGCACCTAAGTTTAAGCATGAGTGCCCTAGTCAAGGCTATAATGATGGAAAATAACAAAAACAGACTAGGTAATTATGTATGGGAGGTCGGTAGTGATGAAAAAAATCAAAGTAAAATGGCCAAAAGATGGGGGTTAATTAGTACTTTCTTCACTCAAAAAACCATATGAATATTAGTATGAGACTGGGACTAAATAATGTGTGAAGTGCCTGATTTTTTTACTACACCACCTGATTTTGGAAAACCATAGCAAGAGATTGCCATCATAATCAAACAAATCAGTTGGATCCTTGACGTCATTGGCTGATATCATTTCTCAATATGGAATGCCCCTGATACAAAGGTAATATGCGGGACATCCACTCCAAATATTTGTGTCAATGTATCCATTCTACCCTCTGTTGTAACTGACACTAGCGGTCTCCCTTGAATTAATAGTCTCAATATATGATACACGTCCTCTAACATGATCTCCATCTCTCCAATCCTGAACCAAAAAGTATTGTTCCTTGGATTCCATCTGTTTATCAACACAATGATGATCCCTATATCCCTTGAAACCCTCTAACAATGGTGAAATCTACCCAATCTAACCTCCCCTAAGTGGTCCCACTCTATATTGGTCACTTCTCCCCTCACAGTCTCTAATAGGGTCGGGACTTTGTCTCTAAAATACTCTATAATACAACATGTCTTTGGCCTATAAAATCACCCAAACAAGCACCCATCGACATCCAATCTTTAAAAACCATCATTTTAATCAATCAAATTTCTATCCTCACCTGGTCAATGTCAACCCTAACCAGGTCGACGCTGAATTTCCCCTTGTTGAATCTAGGTCAACATTGACTGACCTTAATCGATGAATATTCACCTATTGACCCTTGGCGCTTGTCAATTTCTAAAAAAAAAATTAAAAAATCAAACAAAAATTAAAACTAAGCTATATTTTTGAATTTTCCGCTCTCCATGACCTCGGGTTCTTCCTTCCTCCTCCACTCGCCTCCATTTCACTCAAATCTCAAGTTTTTATACCTTTTAGAGCTATTGATCATCAAAATTGTGGCGTGCAAATGAGATTATTTGGCTGACTCCGCCTCTTATATAGGCACGCCGACCCAGTCATCTTCAACCCACTGAGTTACCATCGACCCAAGCCAAGTCATCATCAACCGAACCTTATTTTCCATTAGTCATCTTATCTTTCCCAATTTCTTCATCTAAATTATCTTTTCTTCCACTTCAAGTTTGTGTCTCACTCACAACACTCCTTTATTTGTCCCACTGGACTCAGTTGGCTATTTTTTGGCTTATCTATCTATATCATCACATATCTTTCATCACATCTAGCAACCCTCTACATTCATATTTGTGTTCTCTTTTGGGACACCATCTCTTATCTTAAGCAAACCATTGCGGCCATATTTTACATCTTCATCTTTCCCAAATGCATATTTTTTATTCTTCATATATGAAGGATATCGCATATGATTTTTACCTCGTATTTTTGTCAGACCATTGTCTTGACCATCCTCACATTTGTTTACACATATTTTTGATGTCTTCCTTTGACTCATTGGTCCCATAGTTTGCACATCCATCTGATTGGATTTCCTCCATCTTGCAGTGATATTTTCCAGCTCACATGTCCATGGGACATTGTCATCATCCCCATTGAGGCCGCACTATGTTCCCTATTGAAGTGATTCCAAAATCATCGACATATTTTGTTTTTGTTTTTTTATCCTTATCTTCATTGCAATGGTCATATCATTCTCTTCTTAGGGCATCTTTCCTTTTATTTTTTCCTTCATCTATATCTTTCAAACTCGTAATTGATTCTTCTTCATCTCATCAACCCCTAGTTTGAGGGGGATCTTCTCAACCATCATCTTTCATCAGTTCTATTTTTTATCTCACGGTTTTATTAACACAAATCACTTGACAAAAAGGGGAAAATGTAGACACCAATGTTTGGGTACATGTGTCCCCCATCCCGTGTTCTCTCCCCTTCATCGTCATCTCACACATTCATACCTCTCATCCCATTTAAATTTATATCTCTCCTACATCCTATTTTCCTCTAATCCCCATTTTCCCTATCCTAATCCCATCTTAATACTATCACTATTTATCTTCCCTGATCCCCCTCTAACTACACTTAATTACCCTTAAAACATATCCATTATCCTAATCTTACCCATAAATTCCCCCCATGTATTGTCCCTAGGATCTCACCTACCCTCATTCAATTCCCTCTTATCCTCTTGTTGGTTTCTAAAACGTGCACCCGCATCTCGAATCTAGAAGGATTGAAGTGTCTAAGACCACAATGGAACCATCCCCAAGTTGTGGGACCTTGCGAGCTTGGGACGGATCAGCGGGGAAGGCCAATTCCTCTATCTATTACTACTACTACTGCTACTCCTAGTGCTGAAAGGGGAAACTAAGCTAAGAATTCCAAGGGACCAAGGAAAGAAGGACAACATGAAGTAAAATACACTAAAACGTGATAGCACCAGAAAAGAGGGGTGAACACTATCTGTTCTCAGCGAGAATGATAGAGGATGTATGAAAGAAGGCTAGGCACTAGTAGCATAGTGAAATGCACATTCACCAAATCATTCTCATGGAACACAACCAATTATGGAACTATTAGGGACTTGAAATAGCACAACAATACATAATTCAAGAGAAGAGGCAAGAAGAAGGAATAAAAACATGTTAGGATAGAGAATAGTCACAAACGATGCTTTTATTACTTCCAAAAATGCACAAAATTGTTACAATGATAAGGAGGCTGATATCCACTTGCAAGAGCCAAACATGGAGGTCTGAAACTCAAAATACATAAAATATGGAGTCCTTAGCAACATGTGTAATGATCCAGAGTGTCCAACATAATAAATGAGCCTTGCTCTTACATGTATAGATGAATCCATGGAGGAAGAAGGAAAAAGGAGGGAAAACCTGAATTTGAAACACAACCACCAATAGGAAGCATTCAATGCATGTAATTCCACCCCAAAACTATCATGTCTACATCAATTCCTTGTTCGGTGCCTCAAAGGAGAAAGAATATTGGGTCATATTGAATATAGTCTAGTTGTTGGGGCAAATAGATCATGTATTAATGGTATAAAGATGTTTCTTCATTTTCTCCCCACCTAACCTCTCTAAAATTAAAGTGTTAGATCTCCATGGCCTAGACAAGATCGAGCTCTTTCCAATGGTGCCAAAATTGTCATATTTTGAGCATTGAGTCAAAATATATGCCCTTTTGAAATTTGAATTGGGTCTATATAAAATGGCAGGAAGCAGCTACCAAAACGGGGCCCCTTTTGAAACCGGATACGAGGAGGGCTGGCACATGTCTAAGGGCAGCCTTTTTATTTTTCTTTTGAAGTTGTGTTGAGATGACACGTGACTTCTTCCACGGCTTGTCTCAATGCTTTGACTATTCAACCTAACTCTGTCCCTTTTGGACTCTGAGACACGTGGAAGGCTCGTGCTCATTTGAAAACCCACACAGGATTTTACCCTTAAGGGAGCATTATTAAGACATGTGGTGCCTTCTTCTTGCATTCTATAATTAGTCATTTTGGGCCCGCTTTCCTTTAACCTTTGTCGACCATTTGCTACATGGAGGGTTGGCGCAAATTTGAGTCTCTAGCCATGGATCCTGCTTTTGAATGTGCATTGTTAAGACACTTGACACCCTCTGCTAAGTCGAAGACTTTTCAACGGCCGGTGAAAGTTTTTGGGGCTCTAGATGCATGAAAGCTTAGAGCTCATTTGGGTCTACCCCTTTAGATTTAATCTTTGGAGGTGCACCATTTGGACAGTTGGCATCTTCTGCTCTTTCCTCCATACTTAGCCAATTTCGGGCTCGTTCTGAGTCATTTGTAGAGCTTGAAGACTTTGAGCCTTCGTTGTTTCTTTTCCTTTGAGCCTCTGGTTATTTGACACTGTTCTTCTCCCCAACCCTGCTATTCCATTTCTGAGCATGTTGATAACTTTTCTGCTCGATTTGCAGCATGGATTTGCTCGATAGAATCATTTCTTTGATTTCTTATTGCACAGGGTCATGTTTGACCAAATTTGTTAGGGCTAAATTTGGGATAACAAGTTTTTGACTCACGTGGACATCTTTCTGCTAGGTAAAGGAGATCAGTAGCCTAAAGCATCCATTGGGCATGGAGTCTATTTTTTCAATTATGAAATTCCCCTATGATCACTTTGAGAATCATTTCTACACTCTGGAAATAACAAAAGAGCCCATGCAGGAAGCACGCAAGAGGAAAGAACTATGTACAAACAAATAATGTGTACGGAACACACTTGGAGGAATTGAAACTACTATAATATATACAACATGATGCAACAAACGTAATGGAAGGGTTTGAGATGGATCCCATTTACAGGGATTTATAGTGCGCTTCCATCCAAATGAGTTAACTCGAAAGATTTAGCTTCCTTGTAGGACTTGATGATGTATGGGCCACTCCAAAGTGCATCAAACTTTGAATGGTGCCCTGGCTTAGCTCTTTCAACATCCCATTTTAGGACAAGGTCCCCAATTTTGAAATCTTGAGGCCTAGCCTTCTATCAAACCATTTCTTTGTTACTTGTTGATGTTGTTCTAGCTTGATCATGGCAAATTTTCTAAGCTCTTCAAGATGAAATAGCTCTGCCATCCTGATTTCTCTCTGATCCATGCCCTCAAATTCTAGTTGTTGGGTAAGTGCCAATGAATTTAGTTCTAGTTTCAAAGGAAGGGAATTCTCCTTTTCATAGACAATATTATAAGGTGAAGTTCCTATTTCCTTTTTTACTGTAATTCTATCTTCCCAAAGTGCGCACAGGACCTTCGTATGCCACTATCTTTGGCTGATGTTCATTATGCACTTCATGATTCTGATCAAGTTCTTTTTTATTGATTTTTCCAAATCATTTCTCTAAGGGTAATAGTTGGAAGAGGTTTTCAGGTAAATGCCCAGACTTAGAGCCCAATCAGTGATTTTAGCACCAAGGAAGGCCTTTACATTATCATAGATAATGGTTTGAGGAACACCAAACTTTGTGACTAAACCTTCAAGTAATTCAAGGATGAATACCTCAGTTGGTTACTTAAGCATGACATCTTCTGTCCATTTGGTGAAGTAATCTATAGCTGTCAGTACCCATTTATGTCCAGCGCTTGAAGGTGGATTGATCATGCCTACGAAGTCAAGACCCCATTGTGTAAAAGGTTGATCTACTTATATTGGTCGGAGGGGAAGCACTACCAATCTTTTCTTTCCTGAAAAGAAAGCACACTCCTTGCATTTTGTGACCCACCTATGTGCATCTGCAAATAGGGTAGGCTAAAAGATACCCGTCATTATGATTTTCACTGCTATAGTTTTTATAGAGAAGTGTCCACAAGAGAATCCATCATGAAATTTTGCTAACACTTTCTCAGTCTGCACGCCATTGATACATCTTAACAGCATGCCATCTAGATTTCTTTTGAAGATAATTCCATCAATCAAAACATAAGGGATAGATTGCAACCTCAGATTCCTTCTCCTTTCCTTGTTCAAACCGGGAGGGTATGCACCCTCGGAAAGGAATGTGATCATGTCCTTCATCCAATCACGTGCACCGGGGTCTATATTTTGTTCATGTTCTACACATGGGAGGTCTTCATCCAAAAATAATGAAGCCTCAGGTTCACTTTACACATCCTTATCAATCTTCTTCCAGAGTGCACTACCTCTTACCAACTTTGTGGCCTTAATAATCACATCATATTCCATGATTTTGGTCACCCATCGTGCTCTCTTCTCAATAATATTCACTCCCATGATGATGGCTCTGACATATGAGTCGGAGAATAACACCTTGATATGATTTTTGATGAGCATAATTTTGAATTTCTTGAGTGCACGCATGATGGCAAAGACCTACTTCTCTGTGTGACTCTATTTCAATTCATAATCCTTCAGCGTCTAGTTAAAGAAGGCCATTGGTTGTTCCAGCCCTTGTTCATTTTCCTTTGTTAAGACAGTAGAAATGTTTACATCAGCACCATAAGCATAAAGGATTAAATCCTTTGATTAATCTGGATTGATGAGTGTTGGTGCACAAGTAATCTCTTTCTTGATCTTTTTGAAGATTTCTATTCCTTTTGTGTTCCATCTGAAGGCTATGTCCTTTTTAAGCATGAGGGTGATGGGTCGAACTAGTCCCACAAAGTTAGGTATAAAATGCCTAACAAATTTAATCTTGCCAAGGAAGGACTGTAAGGCCTTTTTGTGCATCGGTAGGGAAAGGGCTCGGATGGATGAAATGTGCTCAGGATCAATCGTGATACCATCTTTTGAAACCACATGACCCAAGAGCTTGCTCTGAGCCACCACAAAATTACACTTCTTGGGGTTAAGAGATACCCCAAATTCTCTACATCTCTCAAAGACCTTTTCCAAGTGCGCCATGTGATCCACACCTTTCTTTGAGAAGATATTTATATCATCCAGGTAAACCAAGATGAACTCATTGATGTTTGAAGGAAATATCCATAGCGCACTGAAATGTTGTGCCCACATTTAACAGACCAAAGGGGAATTTCTTATATACATATGTTGCGTGATGAGGCCATAATATGTCTGATTAATGTATAATATATGATCTCATATTACTCTCTTTTTAATTAAGTTTGATTGCATTGTGTGACTTTTAGTTGATCTGATATGAGTTAGGATGTAATTGTCTATGTTTTTATTGATTGTGATTCTAATGTTAAAATCTCTAGAATTCCTGACGAAGTGTGTGTTTGAAATTAATTTTTGTAATAAAGTAGGTCTATTTAGTCGAGGAAATGAAGCAAGTAGCATTCAGTATGTTTCTAGTAGCATTTTTTCCTACACAGCTTAGTTCTGAAACTTCCAAGCTAGTTCTGGAACTCCATCACAAAGTAATCATCTAGTTCTGAAACTTTCAAACTTAGTTCCGGGACTCCATTATTTAGTTCTGAAATGTTTGGACTTAGCTCCGGAACTCCTGGGGATAGCTCTGGAACTCTCACAGTGTTGAACCTTAATAATTTCCTATGGTTCTGGAACTTCTCTGAAGTTCTGGAACCAATGGGAGTTATCTATTCTAACCACATCTGGAGAATTTGCATATATGACCCTTTCAATCATGAAAGGATGATAAGATATCTAAACGCATATTCAGGGAGATTTATCTTATAGCTATCTTATCAACTGTAATCTGACCCAGCATCTATTCTGGGCATGATTCGATTTCATCATAATCGTTGAGACAGCTATGATTGTAAAATGTATATAAAAGCATACCTACAGTAGATAGGTAATATATAGAATATGATAAGAGATAGAAATAGTATAGAGAAGAGAAATATAGACTAAGTACTCAGATCTAGTACGTTTTGTAATACTGAATGTTTTATCAATAAAATAGCCATTCTTATTTGAGAGAATTCTGAGTTATTAAATCCTGATTCGAGAAGGAGCAAGGGCCCACTCCCCCAAGGACCAGGATATTTGTTTATTTGGTATTTATATTTCTTCAGCAAATAGCTTAGATTTTTTGATTCTGTATTTTTTTAATTCTTTTAATTAAACTCTATTGTATACTTGTTCCTATAGGTGTTTAGATAGATTCTTATATTTCTTGCAATTGTTTTCAATAATTCTAAATTGAGTGTGTTTATTTCCAACAGCAAGTGTGTTTCCATTTTGCACATTGTGTTTCCTTTTGGCAAAGCTTTTAGTGTGTTTACTTTCAGCAAGTTTTCATAGTTTGATTTAAATAAGGTTTAACCAAGAAGCCCTTACAACATATAAGAGATCCCCCAGAAAATATAAAAATAACAACAGTCAACTACTAGATCGATAAAATTACGCTTGTTGCATATAGCTTTAGACACACCCCTAGTTTGATATGACATCAACAAGAAGCTAATTAAATGAAGGGAATAATGACACCCATCATTTTTGGCACCGTTGTCGGGGACACTGGTTGGAACTTTATAATTAAGTGTTAGCAAAAGAAACAAATCATACATCTAGTAGTTGAAGGATCTTCCCCGCTATATCACAAAATATATGAGTAGACCATGAGACTCACAGGGTATATTCCTCCCAAAAACATCTTCACAAGAATTCATAACATCCTCTAGTCAAAGTTATGAAATTGATCAAGAATTGGAAGCACCATCATCCCCTGTCAGATAAGAAATAGAATTACCATTTTTGGAATTCTTAGATCAGTCACCTAAAGGAAGTGGAACTTTTAAGGCTTATTACTCAAGATCCATTTAGGGCAAGTTTCGATTCTCAATTAACTAGTCAACCTCCTACTCCTGATTTTTCACCTTCCCCAAGGCATACTGCTTACCACATTGATTGGGAAGAAAATTTAGAAAATGTTTTTAAAATGGAATGAGAAGCTGAAAGAGCATCTGATAGGACCTTTACTTATCCAATCCAATTGGGAGATGATGATACAACAATGAAAAATATCTCACCTACACATTTACCCACATTTAGATGGATGTCATTTGAAGATCCTGACCAATTTCTATTTGGGTTCAAAATACTATGTCAGACCTATGATTATAAGACAGATACTCAAAAACTCAAGTTGTTTCCATCCACTTTGAAGGATGCAACAATGAGGTGGTTCATGGGATTACCATCCAACTCTATTAGCACTTGGGCACAAATGGAGACTACCTTCCTAGACAAATACCAGGATTATTGTAGAGGGAGAAATAGGAAGAAAGAATTCTTCAAAATCAAGCAGGAGGAAGATGAAAACATAGAAGACTATTTAGACAGATTCCTCTTTGTTAGCAAAAGATGTGGATTTGTGCTTTCAGAGGAGTTAAGTAAAACCATTTTTCTTAAAGGTTTGGATAATGAATCTAGGGAAGCCCTTAACTTGATAGGAGGTGGAGACATTGATCAGATAAGAATGAATGGAATTAAGGAGATTTGTAGAAGCTATTCCAGAATAAGAGGTGGACCTAGAAAAGGAAACTTAATGAAAAGTCTGAATCTAGATATGAACAAACTAATGGATGAGTTGGAAAATTTTAAAACAAACATTTTAGTGCAATTAACCTTTACTATGGATGGATTACAAGCTAAAGAAAATTCCAAAACTGAACCATTGGCTATGTATTGTCCTAGATGCATGAAGAAGCATGCATTAAGAGACTATCCTTTAGATAAAATAGAAATGTGTCTTATCTGTGAATATAAAAAACATGATATTGATTTTTGTTCTTTATTTCCCATTATTAAGAATCAACTTAAACAAGCCAGTGCCTCATCTACAATAGAAGAATTGAATTTTGTTTAGAGATAACCTAACCAAGGGCAGTTTATGCCAAGATCAGCTCCTAATCTCTGGATGATGTCATGGGCTACTCAGTCAGTACCACAAAATTAAGGACAACCACCTTAGGTACCTCAACCAACTTAGAACCCTCAAGATTAGGCAAATCAAACTTGGTATGTTCAGGGGCATCAACAACCATGGGCTGGTCAAGGAAATCCTTATGCTTGGTCACAACCTAGATGGAACCCTAGTAATTATGCTCAAGGAAGAACATATCCAAATCAGAATCAACAGGCCATTATGGGATCCCCTGCACAAAATTCACAAACTGAGAATGTAGTCCAAAAGAAAATTCTAGCACAACCAGTAGCAAATCGAAGAAACAAACAAACAACTCTTGTTTATGGAACAAAACCAAAAAAATCAGTTGATTTACATGCTATGGATTGTAAGGATATTCAAACTAGATCTAGGAAAATCATTAATAGTCCACCACTTATAATCACTGAAATGACAAAAGAAAATGAAATTCCTAGTACTGTTGTTCCAAAAGAGGATATAGAAAGAAAAGAAAATGAGCCAGATAGCAACACTACTGAGACCCCATTGCTAGAAATATTTAAAGAAGCTATAGAAATCAAGGAGTCTGAATTGGTACAGGAATTAAGGAAATTGAATATTGAAATACCATTGTTACAAGCAATTAAGGGCATTCCATAATTAAACAAATTATCAAAATATTATGTCTGAAAAAGCCTGTAAGGAAGAAACAGTACCCCAAGACTATCAAAGTAGATGGGAAACTTGCTGATTTCTTATCAGGAAAACTTTTACTTCCCAAATATGGAGATCCTAAAAGTCATGTTACTTCTATCTCTATAGGAAATAAGGATATACATAATGTTTTGATAGATTTTTGAGTAGTTATCAATGTAATGATAGTGGATACTCTGAAAACATTACCATTAACGGGTATACAACCTACTAATACCATATTTCAGATGGCAGACCAGTCTATAGAAAAACCAGAAGGAAATATTGAAGATGTGGTGGTTATGGTGGAGTCGTGGGAATATCCAGTTGACTTCCTTATACTACATCCAAAAGGTAAAACATTGGGTTATCCCATTATTTTTGGTAGACCATGGTTAGCTACAGTTGTTGCTTTAATTGATTGCAGGTCAGGTGATATGACAATCTCGAATGGTAAGAACTCTAAACAAATTTCCTTATATCCTACTGCATGACCTTTTACTGAAAATCATGAACAATTGTGGGTTGATTCTCTTGAAACTAATAAGCAAAATTTGTCTTCTTTAGCTATGATCACATTGCAAGATCATGTAAGAGAAATTGAAGATATGATTAATCCACCATTGGAGGAGAACCAGCTATCCTCGAAGAAATCAGAAATACTTCTAGAACCTGTGAACTTAGTTCCAGAACCCACGAAGTTAGTTCCGAAACCCACAATCTTAGTTCTGGAACCCACAAACTTAGTTCCAGAACCCGCGAACTTAGTTCCGGAACCAAGACAATAGCAGTTCTCTTTGATTGAAAATGATTTCACTCCAAAGGAACGAGATTTCTCATGGGGAGAGGATGAATCATTATCTTTAGTTTCAAGTACATCATAAAGTGGTGAAGAATTTCTAGAAAGTAGCAGTGACGAAGAATTGGGCCTGCAAAGAGATAAGTATCATAATTCTTATTACTGTCCTTTTTCCATTATTCTGTCTCAAGGAAATTTTGGAGATGTTGCTACATACCATATGTTTTTGCCACATGCATGTCCATTAAATACTTTAATGAAACCCTTCCCACAAATTATTTCATCACATATTGAAACCAAGCATGTTGAAATTCAACCGGGTAAAACTTTAAACATTAACAGTTGGTTGAAGGATGATGAAGAATCCAAATTGTTTGATGTTCTAAAAAATCATACTAAAGCTTTTGCTTTGGATTACAAAGACATGAAGGCAATTCACCCAAGTATCTACACTCATCACATCTATACTGAAAACATTAAACCAGTTAGGCAGCCTCAAAGAAGGATTAACCTAGCTTTAAGAGATATAGTCAAACAAGAAATTGAAAAACTATTACAAGTAGGTTTCATCTACCCTATCCCAGATAGCTAGTGGGTATCTCCTCTTGTAATTGTTCCCAAAAATAATAGAAAATAGAGAATATGTGTTGACTATAGGGAATTGAACAAAGCCACAATAAGGTATTATTTTCCCTTACCATTCATAGATCAAGTCCTAGATAACCTTTCAGGTAAACAGTAATTTTCTTTCTTGGATGGCTTTAGTGGATACAATCAGATCAGAGTTGCTACTGAAGATCAGGACAAACCTACATTTACATGTCCATGGGAAACCTTTTCCTATAGGGTGTTACCATTTGGTTTATGCAATGCTCCTGTAACTTTCTAGAGAGTTTTACTTGCAATCTTTTCTGATCTAACAAATGATTGTGTTGAGGTATATATGGATGAATTCACTGTACACAGAGATACATTTGAAGATTCTTTAAGAAATTTGGACAGAGTGTTAACAAGATGTGAACAACACAACCTGTCTCTTAGTGATGAAAAGTGTTTGATGATGGTGGATGAGGGGATTGTATTAGGACACCATATTTCAAAAAAAAAGGAATTCAAGTGGATCAAAACAAAATTAGGATCATTTCATAGTTACCTATTCCTCAGACCCCCACAGATATCAAATCATTTCTAGTACATTCTGGTACTATATGAGCTTTATAACATATTTTAGTAAAATTGTTGCCCCCATGTTTAATTTGCTAACCAAGGACTGTGATTTTCTTTGGGATGAAAAGTGTCAGTATGCTTTTGAAGAAATTAAAGACAAATTAATCAGTGCCCCAATATTGAGAGGACCTAATTGGGAAAATCCATTTCATATCCAAACATATGCCTCAAATTATTCCATTGGTGCAGTATTGGGAAAAAAATATGAGGAAGGAAAGATGTATGTCATTTATTATCTTAGCAAGAATCTTACTCCCACTGAAAAGAATTACACCACCACTGAAAAGGAATTTCTTGTTGTGATTTATGCAATCAATAAATTCAAACATTACATTACATGGTATAAGATATTTGTACACATAGATCATTCAGCAATTAAGTATTTAATAAACAAACCAGTGGTTGGAGGAAGAATAATTAGATGGTTATTACTTTTTCAAGAATTTGATATTACCATTATGGACAATCCAGGTAAATCTAACATGGTAGCTGATTTTTTGTCAAAACTAACCACCACATTGGAGCAAGATCTAGTCAAGGATAACTTTCTAGATGAACAACTGTTTACAATCTGAGCAACTACACCATGGTTTGCTGATATGGCAAATTATCTTGCAACAGGGAAGTTTCCTCCTTTCACTAAGAAACAAATAAAGAAGTTAATTAAAACTAGTGCACAATTAAAATGGTTAAATGGAATGCTATTTAAATGTGAACTTGACTTTATCTCACACAGGTGTGTAAGAGAAGATGAAATCTTTGACATCCTCATAGCATGTCATGATGAACCAAGGGAGGACACTATTCAGTGAAAAGAACAGCTCATAAGATACTTGGCACTGGTTATTATTGGTCATCCCTGTACAAGGATGTGAAGATATATATCAAGAGGTGTGATCCTGGTCAAAGGATGGGACAACCAACTTTCACCAATGAAATGCCTCTTCAACCTCAAGTTTTGGTAAAACCATTTGAGAGATGGGGATTGGATTTTGTTGGTCCCTTTAATCCTCCTTCACAAGGGAAGGAATATATTCTTGTGTGTACTAACTATGTGACAAAATACTCAGAAGTGCAAGCATTGACAAATGCCACTAAGGAAGCAGTCACTGATTTCCTTTAGAACAGAATTGTGATAAAGTGTGGAGCACCAAGGAGCATAGTTTTAGATCAAGGACCACAATTCATGTCTAATATGATCCAAGCTTTCATAAGGTATTACTATATCAATCATAGGAAGTAATCTCCTTACCACCCATAATCAAATGGACAAGATGAAGTAAAAAATAGAGAATTGGAGGACATCCTTACCGAAACAGTTGAAGCTGGGAGAAAATATTGGGTCAAGAGACTACCTGAAGTTATCTAAGCTTATAATATAACTTGGAAAACTACAATATGGTTTTCACCATGTAAATTAGTCTATGGGAAAAATATCTTGTTGCCTATAGAGTTTGAACTTCAGACATTGAGGACAGTAGTGAAGGTGGGAATTGAGTTGAATGTAGCTCAAAAAGAAATAATCCTTCAACTCAATGAGTTAGATGAATTAAGAATGGAAGCACTTTAGCAGATAGAGATAATTCAAGAGCAAAGGAAGCAATGGCATGACACACATATCAAGAAAAGATAATTCAAAGTAGGATACTGGGCATTGATGTTCAATTCTAAGTACCAACAATTCAAGGGAAAATTGAGAACATATGGTTGGGACCCTATCAGATTGAGCAGGTATTTGACAATGGTTCTATTCATTTACTTCCCATTGATGGCAGCAGTAAAACACTCTTGGTCAATGGACATATGCAGAAACTCTATAGGAAGCCTCCCACTAAGGATGAATTCTTGAGGAAGATTGAAGCAAACAAATAATTTGATCATATGGAAGAACCTAGTTCTTCCAAAATGATCAAATAACCAAATGATAGATCCAGAATAAATGGAAGAAGATGAAAACCATAAAATGGTGTTTTTTTCCCCAAAAACTTTTTAAAAAATCTCTCAAAGGTCAATTGAAAACTAGCAAATGGTGGTTGATCTCTTTTTGGATAGTTCAAATAAGGGAATTCTTTTGAATTCCAGTTGTCTTATCTAATCATGGTTTGTTCCACTTGTAGGAATGACGAGTCATCATAGTAAAAGGGTTACATCATTAAGGACAGTAATTATATCTTTTAACTTATTTAGGGTTGATTAAATATTTGCATGTGTGATTTGACTTAATTTAAAAGTAGGTATGACGAGTCATCTATTTATACATTATGATTACAAGTGTGTAATCATGAATTTGATTTGGATGGAATAAGTGGCGGCATGGTTATCATCAATAATCATTATTTCAAACTAAAGTGAAATAAGTTGTAGAGATATTTTGAGGAAGGAGCAATGAAGTAAGTTTTTATCCATAGTAAAGAATAGAGAATTCAACAGCTAAGAATAGAGGTTCCACAGCTAAGAACGGAGGTTCTGTAGCTAAGAACAAAGATTCTGCAGCTAAAGTTGTCAGTTACACAGCTAAGCAAGAGGGTATGCAATCAATTTGCACAAAATCAAAAGAGACAGAACTCAAACCAATATGGGGATTAAAAAAATCAGAACCAGAGGATGATTCCTAGCTACTCCCAGACGAAGAAGTGGCATCCATCTTTGAGCATGCAAGATGGCAAGAGTTCCTGAAGAAATTTTCAAGGAATAATGATGAATTGGTAAGACAATTTGTCATAAACCTATAGAAATCCAGGACAAAAGTGAGAAATATATTTATTCATTTTTCTGGGAATAGTGTAAGTAACGTGTCTAGAGTGCCAATTGTGCATGTCCCACAACCTACTTCTATGAATTTTAAAGAACTAGTTAAAGTCTGCAAGAAGGAGAAATTTAACCCTAATACATCTACAATAAAAAGAAAATCATAAAAGGGGTCAGAAGGGCCAGTTTTCCCAAACCCTTTGACAAGGTAGCATTTTGGATAGTAAAATATTTAACCTGTGATGGTCAATTTGGGTTTGTGGGAAAAGAAGTCCTAAAAATGCTCATATATCTTAAGTATGGAGCCACAAAACCTAAGTACATAATAAACCTTCTAGGTTTTCTTTTTTATTCTATCCATACCATGGCTCAGAGGTATTCTTGGGGTGTTGGGACAATCAGGCATCACGGCCTAATTCATTTAATGTACTAGCACCATTTTCTATCAAATAAGAATGGAGAAGAAATTTGGAACAAATTTCTTGGTAAGTTTAAGAAAAACCCTAATATTATCAAAAGGAAATTTTCAGCCCCATTCTCTCCTTCAACTAATCTGGAAATTGATGCCCTTGCAAAAGAACAAAGGGAAATGGAAAGAAAAAATATACCAAAAAGAATAAGGTCGGTGAGAAAGATCAAAACAGCAAAGCCTTCTATACCTATGAAGGAAATTCCTTCTTCTACAGCAGCTTCAGGGGAGCCAATATCTGTCTCTGACAGTGATAGCTCACGCATGCAGAAGTAAGGAATAATAGTAAGAAGAATATCTAGAAGGAAATCCACAGTTGGGCATGTTGAAATTACCTAGAACAAAAAAAATCATAAGAGGTCTAGGGAAACCCCAGAGGGAAGGAATGAGAAAGAAAGGATTGAAAAGAAAGCTACTGACATTTTAGGTAGCATGGCCATGACTCCTCCTGAGTCAAGTCAAGCTGAAATGGACAAAGGAGAAGAAATATTTGAAGAGCAGGATTTTTTAGGAATTGGTTGAACCTTTAGCATTGCCACATGAAGAAGAAGAGTTGGCATCCTGGAGAAGAAAAGGAAAATTTCCTTTAATAGAGGGAGAATTTCCAACTCCTCAAGTAATTTCATAGGAAGAAGAAAGACATCAAGTTAAATAGGCTTTGTTCTTGTCTAGAGAAGAGCTCATTATAAGAGAAAAAGATGAGGAATTGGATTTCCTCAAACTCAAATTGGAACAAAGGGAAATTATCATTGGAGAGCTAACAACTGAGCTTGCAATTAGGACTAAGGAATTATCAGAAACCAAGAAACAGCTGATAGAAAAAGAGGAAGAATTTCAGACTTCCAGATTAAAGATTGTTGTGTCCATAGTCTCTGCACATACTAAATTAACCTATTTACCACTCAAACAGCTATGGAATGACACTTGCAGGGAACTCAGAGAAGCCAAAACATCAAATGAAGAATTGAAGACCAAGATGGAAGAAGAGATGAAGGAAAGAAAAGAATGGGAAGAAAATTCTTATAAGGAGGAAGGAAATAAATATAAATGTCTTGTAAAAATTCATATGGTCTATATTAGGATTGAAAAACTGCTTACCTGCAGGATGCCCTCTCCTATATATAGTGTGTTTTTAGAAGAGCAGTTCATTCACTAGCAGCTATCAAGGATTGCATGTGGGTTTCCACATGAACTAAAAGATGGATCTAAATTCATGACATCTTACTCTCTATCTAGTCCTGAGTAGAAAAATCTTCTATGTGAATTTTATCTTTGTAATTTTATGCTAGAGAAAAACATAGGATTTATGATCAATTTGTATGTAGGGGAGAGCCAGCTCAATGCATTTGTCTTTGTTCTACAAAGCCAAATTGCATGGAAGGAAAGGGAATCTAAATTTTTATTGAAAGCTAGCTCAACAGGTCTCTGTATGAGAGCTCATTATGATAAACCCTCTGCCTTCCTCACACATTTTAGAACTTGTTCCTTTGATTAGAGATTCAAGACACACTATCTTGCCATCCTGCAAAAGAGTATTGATGCCTTCACCTCCTATGAGGAGGAAAAGTTTGAAGATATTTATGAAGGATGCTTAAAGAGGTGGGAACTCCTTACTACTTCCTTGAGAAGCAGGGAAGTAATTTTCCCTACAAATCTGATCTGGAGTTTAGAAAGGGCAAAGGCGTTATGCACAATAATTCCCCAAGTCAGTGAAACCTATGGGAAAATATGAATGGGAATGCAAACAAGGCCCCCTCTACTTCTCACCCCCATGTCTCCTTGGAAAAACAAAGAACCTCAAGACCCTAATGAATTTGAATAGTGGGAGAGGAAAATAGAAGCAGGAGCAAGGTACAGTACATATAAGTTTAAACATTGGAAAATCTAGTTTCAGCCATTTGATCTAAGCAATCAAATGGAATGCAGAACTTATAAACAAACTTTAGAAGAATGAAGTTTGTAACGGGACTTACAAACAAGTAAGTTTGGGGGAAATGATGAGGCCATAATATGTCTGATTAATGTATAATATATGATCTCATTGCTTAGGTCTTGCAATTGCTTCATTAATTCTTGAAGCTACATCTGTGTGCACTTTTAGTTGAAGTAGAAGCTTGATATGAACTCTAATTTCTAGGAGTGGGAGATTGAGCTATCTTAGGTGATTAATTGGTGATTCTGGACTATCTAAAAGCTCTCGAATTCAGTGGCATGGGAGTGTGTATTTAAAAGTTTTCCAGTTTTGATCAAACAAATTTCAGGTCTAATGGCAATGTTGAGGAAATGAAGCCAGGTAGTGTTCAGTTATGTTTCCCATGGACTGAATCATCATAGAAATATCTTAATTTACAGCTTTGAGATAGTCCGAGAAAAGCACCTTCCAAGCTAGTTCCAGAGCTCCATCACACAGTCATCATCTAGAATTCTCTCCCAAGTCTTTTGAGATCTTAAGTTCCAAAACAGTCCAGTATTTAGTTGGGAGAATCTCTTGATGGACTGTCAGCTGCTCCAGAACTCTTGGGACAAGTAGTCTCCCTTTTCTCTCACGTTGTTCATGAAGTGCTATACACAGATTATCCTATGGTTTGTGATAGCACCAGCTCTGAAGGCTTCCAGAACCGATGGGAATGCTTATCCCCTTGAATGAAGATGCCAGCATCTTGACAGCCATTTACATCTCATTGACCCTTTCATGGATTGCAGGAAAGGATGAGCAACATCTTCTGACATGCATCATCCAAGGAGTATTCTGATTTTCTACAGCTGATCTGATGGAATTATAATCTGACTCAAGGCATGCTATAGGAATGGGCATGATGTGCGATTAAGGGCAAGTCAGAATGCTGCCTGTGAAGTTGACATAGGGGTTGTGATTGTGCCATTCTAATCGGTATATAAAGCAGACTTGTAGACTGAGATAGATAAGGCCTACTAGGTAGAGGAGTATGATATGAGTATAGAAATAGAATGGAGAAGGAGAAATATAGACTAAGTACTTCATATCCAGTACGTTGCCTGTAATACTTGAGGATAATTGTAGATCAATCAAACATAGTCACTTCTTATTGAGATCCAATTCTTGACCTTGTGGTAAATCATGATTTGAGGAGTTTTCAAGGGCCTGCACTTCCCCAAGGACAAAGATGATTCATTCCCCTTGGTATTTGCCATATTTCTTCAGCATAATAGCTCTTTTCAAGATCTAAAATTGCATTCTGTATTGCACATCAACTTCTTCTGCAGTTAAACTCTGACCTCTAGTCATACTTGTTCCTGCAAGTGTTTGTTAGAGCAAAATCACAGCACCCCTGGATGCAAATCAAGGTTCTAAATGATGTCTTAGGCATCCAGTGTGATTGCACAACATGGAAACCTCTCTCCAAGTGTGGGACTTGTGAAACTAAGAGAGGAATCTCTAGATTATAGGCTGGTTCCTCAAACTCCTCTGATTTAGATCTATATTTGCACAACTACAGAGGTTCAGATCCTAATCCTACTCTAAATTGCAAGGAGACAGGAATAGAAATGCAAAAATTGAAACTAACTAAAGATGGTGATGCACCAAAAGGAGTGGTGAATATTTTTTTCATGCAAATAGACACAAACCAAAGATTACAACATAAAACATACACAGGCTGATAAGATATAATTTAGGATCTGAAATGAAGCAAATAATACAAACAAAGGACTGAAACCCATTCACAAAGCTTGCATTATCATCTCCAATGTCAAAAACCACTGCATTACAACCTCAGAGAGGTAGAAAACCTGTTACAATCTTTGAAGAGGTCTGATTCTTGCAACAATCACTTGCTAGAGGTGAAAGAAGAAGTTTTCTATGCCAAAAAGTGTTCCCCCTGAAGAAATGAGCCAAATCTGGCTTTTACATTGCATGGGTCGAGCCCAGGAGAGAGAAAACATACAAAACATGGGAGCCCATTCCTCATTGACTGCAAATGCATTAAATCAGCATGGAGGACCTTACAAACCCATACCCTGTCATTTTTGACCAAATTGGAGGAGAGTGCGACCCATTCTGCATTTAAATTTGGTCACTGAAATGTCATTTCCGCCCATGGAAATGTAATAGAGCTATTTTTTGAATTTTCACTCTTCAAACTGAACCAAAATTAGAGATTGACCATGGAATCTTGTAGAGAATTTAAAAAATTTTCCAATGATATGAAGAACGTGCAAATCTAAGCTCTGGATCAAAAGATATGAAGGTCTGAAGTTTTAGGGAAAAACGGCCCAAAAAACAGATGTCGGGAAAAAAAAATTAAATTTTGACCTTTTTACATTTTGGAAAAAAAAAATTTAAAAATTTCCACGCTCCGCCGGTCGGATGCCACGTGTCAGGTGCTGGTTTGCTGAACAATTCTCTCTCCTCCACCTTTCTGTGGGATTTCCTTTGAAATTTCGACCTTTTTAACTCTTTGCAAAATTTTCCATTTTTCCCCCATGCCCCGCCACTTGGGACACGTGGCACGCTTTGGTTGGTTGACAGGGGTGCAGGGGCATCTTTTACCTTTTAATTTTTTGGCCAAAACTTTTGCCAAATTCTCCAAGTCCTCCCCGAGATCCACACTCCCCTTGTGACACGTGTCACATTCTGATTTGCCAGCGGCTCTTTCGGCTCCCCGCGTCCCACGCGTACTTTTGGCCTAGATGTCCCAAACTGTCTGGGACAAAAATCTCCGAACCGCCCGATTCAGGCTTCCTTGTCCCTATTTGAGGTGAAAACATGTGGTAAGATTTGATTCGCTCTCAGCATTGTCAGCTTTTCGCGTCCTCCGCGTACTTTTGGCCCAACTATCCCGGAATTTCTGGGACAAAGTTCTCCGGCCCGCCCGAAATGGACTGTCTTTCAGCTTTTCGGCCGGTTCGCGTACTTTTGGCCCGGATGTCCCAAATAAAATTTGCGAGTTTTTCCTTCTTTCGGCCGCTTCGCCCTTTCACGTCCCGCACATCCCAATGTCCCAATTGCTTCATGGACTACCTGGCGACTTTTCAGCCAGTTCTGTCATCACCAATCCGGCACTATGATAATTCTTCACCGGGAACTCCTCGTGCTATGATTATTTCCTAATGCACAGCCTTTAGTTTGGTGGATGTAATATGGAAACAAAACAACAACCGAACACAAGAATACCATTGACTATGATAAGACGGAATGATGACAAATCTGAAATATCAAAGTAAATTATAATATTAACATGAAATTGTTACAATCTCACCCATGAGGTACTTCAACAAGACTATGGGAGAAACTTTACAATTACACCTCTTGATGGCTTCTTCAACACACCTTTAACTGATGGCTTCCTTTGCACACTTCCTACAATATTTCTCACTACTTCTTTCTATGCTAAATGAGGGGGGTGGCCTCTCTATTTATAGAACTTCCAGGCTTATCCATCCTATCTCTAAGATAGGATAAGAAATCCACTCTGACGAATCATATTCCATACCTTAACTCTTATCTGTACATGTAAGCTTATCTCTTAAGATAAGATAAACCTTATCATTTTACATGGGTTCCACATTTTTAGACTTTTTACAAATAAAATACACAAAATATTTATGACCTCACTCCTTGTCCTTATTACCAATATAATATTTCTAATTCCTAATCATGTAGACCCTACTTCTCTAATTACCCAAACTTTGACATTTTAACATTACCGGACCACTTACGACAAATATTTACTTTTTACAACATTCCTATTGTACTTTGACTGTTACCGTACTCCACATTATTGGCGACACCGTACTGACGGCACCGTTATCTTCTATCAGAACGCTACTACTAATTATACTTAACAACATCCTATTTCTAATACATACATTAATGAAATAGAAATTATGGAGGAAAATTTTAATGTCGACATCTTCCCCCTTCCTAGCTTCTACTCCGTCCTCGGAGTAGACTATTCTGGTGCTTGGAAAATATTCAACTTGTCGTGGTTGACCCATTTCGTAATGGGAGTGCCATCCAATTCCTCCAGTCGGTACATACCATTTTCATGCACAGCTGCTATTTTGTAGGGCCCCATCCATTTTGGAAGAAATTTTCTCTGTCTTCTTTTTTTGTATCTGGAATCATATACTAGGACCAAGTCATTCACATGAAATGGAGACCACTCGGATCTTTTGATCAAAGTATTCCTTCTGCTTCATTTTCTTCTTATGGCTTGTATCCTTTGCTATTTCCCTCATTTCCTCTAGCAAATGAAGATGTACCAACCTTTCTTTTACTGAATCACTTTCATCCATCCTTTCATTTTTCATAACTCTCACAGTGGGAATATCAAACTCAATAGGAAGAACTGGATCAATGCCATAGGCCAACTGAAATGGGGAGTATCCTGTTGCTGACTTTGATGTTGCCCTATATGCCCACAATGCTGCATGAATCCTTTTATCCCATTTATGTACCTGCAAGGCTGCATCTTTTGCTAGAATTTGACACAACACAAAATTTGTTCGTTCCACCTGTCCATTTGTGCTTGGCTTGTATGTTGTTGCCTTCTTGTGCTTAATAGAAAACTTATTGACTAGGGCTTCTACCACCTCATTAATGAAGTGGCTTCCTTGATCTGTTACAATTTCTAATGGACAACCAAATCTGGTGACAATGCGTTCATATATGAACCTTGCCACTTCATCCATGGAAGCTGTTTTCAATGGCCTAGCTTCAACCCACTTGGTTAAATAATCTGTGGCAACTACAATATACTTATTTTGACGTGATGTAGTTGGAAGTGGACCTACAATGTCTATTCCCCACTTTTCAAAGGGACCAAGTGGAAGAATAGGACATAATGGAGCTGATGAAGTCTTACGGTTACCATGTGTTTGACAAATATCACATGTCTTACAATAATTATAACAATCTTTAAAAAGAGTGGGCCAGTGATAACCTGCATCCAAGATCCTTCTTGCTGTAAGTTGTCCAGAGAAGTGCCCTCCACATGTACCATTGTGGAATTCTTCTAGCAGCTCCTTTCCTTGATCACGTCCAACTGCCCTCTTGTACTGTCCATCAGGTCCTATTCGAAATAATGCTCCATGCAGAATAGAATATGGACGACTGGCTTGAGTAATCTTTCTCTTAGTCTTTGCATTGGCACCATCAGGAAACTTGAATTCATTCAGATAATTCCAAATATCTATGTATTCACTAGGGATTGTGTCAAGGGAGAACAATGCTGCATCGGGAAAATCATCATCATCACAAGATGATCCTAAACCATCATAGGCTCGAGAGAGTGCATCTGCATTGACATGCTTCTTTCCTGGCCTATCTATAATATCAAATTCAAATTCTTGTAGCAAAATTATCCATCTTGCTATCCTCCCTGATGGGTTAGGCTTATTGACAATATATTTCAGAGCCTGATGATCTGTTACAACTATAAATTTCTGCCCTAGCAAGTAATTTCTAAACTTCTTTACAGCAAAAATGATAGCCAGAGCCTCTTTTTCAGTTACAGTATAGTTTACCTCAGCACTGCTCATTTGTCTGCTCCCAAAGTAAATTGGATGTTCATTCCCATTTTCATCCTTTTGGCTCAAAGTACTTCCTAGTGCTGCATCTGAGGCATCAGTGTACACAATGAATGGCTTGCTCCAATCTGGATTCTTCAAAACAGGTGAAGACACCAGGGCTTCCTTCAATTGTCCAAAAGCTTCATGCGCCTTATTTCCTGGTTCATAAGTAACATCCTTCTTCAAGAACTGGGTTAGTGGCTGTGCAATCTTTGAGAAATTCTTGATGAACCTTCTATAGTAACCCACATGGCCTAAAAATGATCTCAACTTACTTCTATTAAGAGGAAATGGTAAATCTTTGATTTTTGAAACTTTATTAGGATCAGTACCAATACCATCTCTGGATACAACATGCCCTAACAAAATGCCTTTAGAACATCCAAAGACACACTTTGTAGGGTTTAGTGAGGCTTGTGCTTCATCTAACCTTTGAAATGTTGTCTCCATCTGGTGCAGGTGGTCCAACTTGCTCCCATAGATGCAAAAATCATCCAGAAATACTCTGATGAAGGTCCCAATGTAGGGTTCGAACACCCTATTCATCAAACGCTGGAATGTTGCTGGAGCATTACACAACCCAAAAGGCATAACTCTATAAGCAAACGTTCCCCAAGGAGTGGTGAACGTGGTCTTCAGCTGATCTTTCTCTGCTATACGAACTTGGTTGTAGCCGCTATATCCATCAGCAAAACTATAGCACTCCTGGCCAGCTACTTCGTCCAAGATCTGATCTGAAAATGGAAGAGGGTAATGATCCTTCTTTGTTGCCTTATTGAGCTTCCTGTAATCAACACAAATGCGTAGCTTCCCATTCTTTTTTATTGAGATCACAATGGGAGAAACCCATTCTGAATTCTCCACAGCAAATATGAATCCTGCATCAAGCAACTTATCTATTTCTTCTTTTACAGTCTTGGAAAAATTAGGATTCATTCTATATGGCATTTGCTTTATGGGCTTAGCACCATCTACCAGCTCAATACAATGTTCTACCCAACTTACTTGACGGAGTTCCTTGTAATCAAAAGTGAATAGGTGTATGTACCTTCGAAAGAGCTGGAGGTAGGACTCCTTCTCACTCTCCATCACAGCATCGCCAATCTTTATTTGTTGGAGATGATCATCAACTTCTTCTTCAGATAATTTTATGGGGTCCTGAGTTGGTGTGACTGGAAGGATATCCATGACTGAAACATCCACCTCACTTTCTTCATCTTCAGTGTCCACTTCACTGGTACTAGAGTAATCAGAGGATGTCCAATCATCAGTTTCATCACTTGAATCCACAGGTTCTGCTTTATGATGTCGAGGGATCACGTTTATCTTCACCCTCTCTCTACCACGTCCAAGTGTCATGAAACCTTCATTCCAGTAGTTTCTTGCATGAACTCTCCTTAGCCATGGTCTTCCCAGCAGCATTGGGTACGCAACAGTACCATTTTTCATCACCTGAAAGTCTACCACACATACAACACCCATAACAGATATTGCCACATTTGAAATTACACCTTCTGGTTTAGTTTTTCCCTTATTTAATGACCTTAACATAAGTGTTGAAGGGCGATCAATTTTTAAACCCAACATATTCATTACAGACTCGGTCATTACATTAACTGCAGCACCTCCATCAACTAAGACATCATGAATTGAAATACCATTACATAATACCTCAGCTTGTGGAGCATAGGGATCTGCCTCTGCCTCCAAAACAGGGACCTCAACCTCCTTCCTTCTTCGAGCATTGAGTCCACCTCGCAACTCCCGCCTCTTCTCAGAAGACATAGCCAAGAGTTGACCATATGTAATATTTGCAGGCCTTTTGGACAGATCTTCCAAGATGGAGTATGGTCCTTGCCCCTGTGAAATCAGAAAATCCTGCACACCCAACTTTCTTCTCCTATGTTTCTTACTAGTTTCTCCTTTCATCTTCTTAGGATCAGTTCCATCTTGATTATCTTTTTCTTTCTTTCTTTTTGTTACAAACACATCTACTTCATTATTTCTACTCTTATCTACTACATCAAGAGAATTCACAGGTGCTTTTCCTTTATCATTATCTCTTGTACCAGATGTAGAAGCTCTATCTGGACAATTATACTTATAATGACCCTTTTTATAACAACCATAACAAACAACTTCAGAAATATTTCTTTTTGGACCCCTATCTCCTCCCTGAGAACTAAATTCCTTTCCTTGAAGAAGATTAATAGTTAACTGGCCCATTTTCCTAAGCAGATCTTCATACTCAGTAGATGTACTAGGAGAAATATTTGTGCTCACCGGGAGTGGTTGTGGATTCTGGACCAAAGGTGCTGGTGTAGGCTCTACTTTAACAACAATTTCTTTGGGCTCCTCTTCCATGCTTTCTTCTTGCCTTCTTGCAATCTCCTTTGCTTGTTCAATGGTAGCTGGGCGGTCATACTTCACTCGTTGTCTGATCTCTGGCTTCATCCCAAGAATGAAGTGCTTACATAGGAGATTATCCATGCCATTCATCAACCCATCCGCTAATCCTTCCTTTCGGATCTGGGCATCGAGCTTCCTCCTTAGCTCTAGAACACGAGCATGATAATCCCTTATCTTCTCCTTCTCTCCTTGGGTTAGCTTTGTGATATCAATCATGAGATCTGCATATCTCTGTTGTTCACCAAATTCTTCCAGAAAACTTTCAGTTAATAAATCCCATGAATTTTTCACATTATCACCTAGTGTTTCAAACCACCTAAGTGTTGAACCATCCAAAAAGGTAGGAAAAAATTCAGTCCATTGTTCCCTTCTTATAAGGCCATTACAAATACAAGATCGCTTAAACTCTTGAATGAAAGAAGAAGCATCTTCATTAGATTGAGCTGAAAAAACAGGAATCTTTCCCATTTTTAAAAGTAACCACCGTGAAATACCAACCCACAAGTACAATCAACAAGACTTATGTGCACAAATAATTAGAATTACTATAGAAATGACCACGGTAAACTATGGTAAAACTTGACTTACTGCGGTAAAAACTGATTTTACTGTGGTAAACACTATTCATGGTAAAAAGTGAAGTTACTGCGGTAAATACTATTCACGGTAAAAAGTGATTTTACTGTGATAAATACTATTCACAAATAAAATGACTTTGTCATGGTAACTACTATTCACGGTAAAAATGACTTTACCATGGTAACTACTATGCACAGTAAAAACAAGGTTACCCTCCAATTGATTTTTGACTTAGTGGGAATATCTCTCCAGAAAATCCACCAACGAGGAATGGTCCCGGCAACGGAACCAAAATGTCATCACCAATCCGGCACTATGATAATTCTTCACCGGGAACTCCTCGTGCTATGATTATTTCCTAATGCACAGCCTTTAGTTTGGTGGATGTAATCTGGAAACAAAACAACAACCGAACACAAGAATACCATTGACTATGATAAGACGGAATGATGACAAATCTGAAATATCAAAGTAAATTATAATATTAACATGAAATTGTTACAATCTCACCCATGAGGTACTTCAACAAGACTATGGGAGAAACTTTACAATTACGCCTCTTGATGGCTTCTTCAACACACCTTTAACTGATGGCTTCCTTTGCACACTTCCTACAATATTTCTCACTACTTCTTTCTATGCTAAATGAGGGGGGTGGCCTCTCTATTTATAGAACTTCCAGGCTTATCCATCCTATCTCTAAGATAGGATAAGAAATCCACTCTGACGAATCATATTCCATACCTTAACTCTTATCTGTACATGTAAGCTTATCTATTAAGATAAGATAAACCTTATCATTTTACATGGGTTCCACATTTTTAGACTTTTTACAAATAAAATACACAAAATATTTATGACCTCGCTCCTTGTCCTTATTACCAATATAATATTTCTAATTCCTAATCATGTAGACCCTACTTCTCTAATTACCCAAACTTTGACATTTTAACATTACTGGACCACTTACGACAAATATTTACTTTTTACAACATCCCTATTGTACTTTGACTGTTACCGTACTCCACATTATTGGCGACACCATACTGACGGCACCGTTATCTTCTATCAAACGTTACTACTAATTATACTTAACAACATCCTATTTCTAATACATACATTAATGAAATAGAAATTATGGAGGAAAATTTTAATGTCGACAATTCGCGCCCCGACGTCCCAACTGTCCCAAGGACCACCTAGACTAGGACTTAGCCGATTTTCATGATTTTTGGCCCCAAGCTTGGTACAACAAAACTCATATGCATGTTATCAAAATTTACCCTGGGGGGTGAATTTTGGATAACAATTTGGCGACTCAGCAGGGTCATCTGCCCGCTGGACGAAGTTACCAGTTCCCTGAAGCAGTCCATTGGGCATGGAGTCATCAAATATTTTGTTTAGAACCTCAACTAGCTTAGAATGTGCAAGGAGGAAGATGAAATATCACCTGATGGAAGCAAGGACTGCAAAACATCTCCATGGATAGCAAGCTGTGCCAAAGCACTTAGGGAAAGTAAAACTAACCTACAGCAAAACAATGTGCACAAGCACTTGGAGGAATGAAAATCTAATCTAATATTTATAAGGTGATAAATTTCCCTCTAGAAGCAATGCTTGAGATAGATTCCATTGACTGGAATCTGCAGTTATTCACCATCCAATGAGGCCAATTGGAAAGCATTGTTGTTCTTGCACTTCGTGACCATGTATGGGCCACTCCAAAGGGCATCAAATTTTGAATGCCTTCCCGGTTTTGCTCTATCCACATCCCATTTCAACACTAGATCTCCAACCTGAAAAGATCTATCCTTGGCCTTTCTATCGAAGGTCTTCTTGATCAAAGCTTGATCCTTTTCCATTGCTTAGAATGCCTGATTTCTGATCTCTTGCAGCTCCATCAACTCTGCATACCTCACCTCCATGGGCTCAAACTCTTGTAACTCCAGCTGCTTCATGAGTTCCAATGTTGGCAACTCAAGTGACATGGGCAAGATTGCCTCTCTTCCATAGACAAGTTTGAATGGAGAGTTACCTGTGGATCTTTTAGGAGTTATCCTATCAGCCCATAAGGTTGATTTCAGTTTGGTATGCCAACACCTTTGATTTTCATCAAGAGTCCTCTTAATGATCCTCAACAAGTTCTTTTTTGTAGACTCGGCCTGGCCATTACCTTGAGGGTAATAGTTTGATGAAGTGCTTAGGTAGATACCATTCTTGACAGCTCACTCAGTCACCTTAGATCCAATGAATGCCAAAGCATTATCAGAGATTATTGTAGCAGGTATACCAAATCTGGTTGTTATCCCCTCATAAAAGTCTAACATGCTAGACTCATTTGCCTCTTTGAGTGCTACTGCTTCTATCCATCTGGTGAAGTAGTCCGTGGCTGTCAAAATCCATTTGTGCCCTTGGCTTGAATTGGGATTAATGACTCCAATGAATTCCAAACCCCATTGCATGAATGGTTGGTCAACTGAGATTGGATGTAATGGAAGGGCAGCAAGTCTCTCTTTTCCTGTGAAGAATGCACAATTCTTACACCTCTTGATCCTTGCATATCAATCATTGAAGATTTTAGGCCAATAAAAACCAGCCTTCATGATTTCTAGAGCTGTCACTCTTGGTGCAAAATGACCACCAGCTGTTCCACTATGGAACTCTTCCAACACCCTTTGAATCTGATTTGTGCTAATGCATCTCAACAGCACTCCATTCACATCTTTCCTGAACAAAACTCCATCAACAATGGCATACGGGACAGCTTGCAATCTGAAGTGTCTCCTTTGGGTCTTGTTCATCTCTGGAGGGCATAGGCCTGTGCCTAGGAAGTGTATAATGCCTTGGGTCCAGCAAGGAGTGGGGGCAGCATTTTCTTCTTCTTGATTGCCACTTGGCTCATGGCTGTCCTGGACTATCAAAATAGCCTCTTCTTCATTGCATACTTCTCTTTGCTTCTCCAAAACCAGCTACTCACACAATCCTTTCCCTCTTACCAGCTTGGTGATCTTGATCTCAATGTCATACTCCATGACACGGGTGATCCAACCTACCCTTTTCTCATTCAAATCCTTGTTGAGGAGGAATTCCTTAACCCCAGCGTGTGAGACCAGCAACTGGACCTTGTTGTTTGAGATTAAATGCTTGAATTTCTTCAAGCTTCTGATTACTGCCAGCACACACTTCTCAATAAAAGAGTACCTCACCTCATAGTCATATAGGCTCTGGCTGAAGAAGGTAATTGTCTGCTCATCATTGTCCTTGTTCTGCTGTACCAAAATGCCAAAAATAGTATCATTACCTCCAAATGCATAGAGAATGAAATCCTTGGAGAAGTCCGGGTTGATGAGAGTTGGTGCTTGAGAGATGGCTTCTTTGATTGCTTCAAAACTATCCTTGCCTTCTGCTGTTCACTTGAAATCCATGCTCTTCTTTAACATTTTGGTGATGGGCTTGACAAGGGCTGCAAAATCTGGGACAAACCTCCGAAAAAAGTTTATCCTTCCCAAGAAACTCTGAAGGGATTTCTTGTGGCTTGGCAATGGTAGTGCTCTTATGGCTTCAACCCTCTCTGGATCAATTGCTAATCCTTCTTTCGAGACAATATGGCCAAGGAGCTTTCCTTCATGTGCAAGAAAGATACACTTCTTAGGATTCAAAGACACTCCAAATCTCCTGCACCTCGTGAAGACTTGTCTCAAATGAGAGAGGTGGTCTGCTGCATTTTTTGAAAAAAAAGTGATGTCATCAAGGTAAATCAGCACCACATTGTTAATCAAACCTTTGAATTCCATGTCCATTTCCCTTTGGAAGATAGCACTAGTGTTGGACAACCCAAATGGCATTTTCCTGTATGCAAAAGTTCCCCATTTGGTTGTGAAGGTTGTCTTGAACTGGTCCTCTTCCTTCACCATAATCTGATTGTAGTCTAAGTAGCCATCAAGTAGTGAAAACCTCTCGGCGCCAGCCACCACTTGCAATATTTTCTCCATGGAAGGGAGTGGGTAATGGTCCTTGAGAGAGGCTCTATTCAAGTCTCTGAAGTCAACACACAATCTGATCTCTCCACTCTTCTTTCCTACTAGAACTAAGTTGCCAACCCAACTAGAATGCTTGATTGAGAATTTTATTCTTGACTCAATCAGCTTTTCCAACTCTTTCCTCATGAGAGGCTCCATGTGTGGATTGACTGGTCTTTGTTTTTTCCAGATAGGCTTAGTATTTGGATCCAATTCAATGGTATGCTGAGCTAAGTTGGGATTGAAACCTTTCAAGTCTTCATAGCTCCAAGCAAACACGTCAGGTAACTCTTGACACAGTTGTATGAACTCATACCTTTCTTGTTCAGTTATCATCCTTCCAATTTGCAATGGTTTGTTCTCTTCTACCAAGATGGATTCTGAATCCTCTCTCTTGATTTGAATGTTTGCTTTCTCCTTTCTAAACTGATCATTGGGGTTAAAAATGGACTCCAAGGTGATAAGTCCCTTGGGCAGCTTGTTAGTTCTCAACTATACCAATTGGTCACCATACTGTTGTTCCAATCTTTCTTGATTCTTCGCTGAGAACTTAGCTTCTTCTTACAAGAAATGGATGATTTGCTGGTCATTTTCAAACACTTGCCAACTGACATTGTTATCCGGCACTGAAGGCCTCACAATCATGTGGATGTTTGGTTGTACCTTGTCTTTTTTAATGCTTTCCACAATGTCAAAGGCTGCCCCTACTGCTGCAAGCCTGTTAGCAGCTTGATTCTCTTTCCTAGGAATGGATTTGATTCCAAAACCCTCAAAATCTTCCATGAGGTCCCACACCCTATTCTTGTAGCACCTGAGTAGATCATTCTTGGCAGCATGTTGTCCCTTGACCTGATTTACAATCAATTCACTGTCACCAAAGACTTGCAAGTTCTTTATTCCTCTCTTGATTGCCCAATGCATCCCTTGCACTAAGGCTTCATATTCAACAGTGTTATTGGAGCATGCAAACTGAAATCTAAAAGCTAAATAGTACTTTATTCCTTGAGGTGAAACAAGCATAGCTCCACCTCCTGCACCTTGTCTACTCCTTGATCCATCAAAAAACAGCTGCCATACCTCATTGTCATCTTTATGGTTTGGCTTGGTGATGCTAGGAATAGGCTGATTTTCTTTGTGTATACAATAGACCCCTAGCTCAGATTCTTCTACTTCTTGATAAGGATCAAAAGCATGTATCTTGTTTTCCCATTCATCAAGAGTTAGATCCGGGATGCTTCTAACCTTGCTGTCAGCCTCATCAGTGCTTGGGTGGTCTTCTTGATCAAATGCTGAACAATTGGCGTTGATCTGACTTAGAGTGTAAGGCTCAATGTGGAAATTTACAATAGGTTCAGACCTGATTGTAGCCTTAGTTCCATACCTCGTTTTGAACAGCATGTGCAACCAATCAGCAGACAAATATCCCCCAATCTTGGCTGTGAAGTCCCTTGACAAGCATAGGGCAAAGAGTGGTGGAAGGTCTATGATTGAGTTGGCCTAGGGGTTGTTCTTGGCTGCCCTTGTGCATTTAAAATTGGATTTTTCTTGGCAACCATTTGTGGAGCCATGGAAGGTTGTGGATTGGTTCAGGCTAATGTCTTTTCTTCACCCAAATTCTCATTTTTGACCTTGTGTTGGCTGCAACACCTACAGAAACTGCCTGGTTCATGCCACAAAAATCCTCTGCTTGCCAATTTATCAATGTGGTGTCATTTGGGGCTGATTGCTGTTGGAATGTTTCTTGTTGTTGGCTGTTTTCTTGACTACTCTCACCCTCCACACTAGTAGTTGTCACCATTAATGCTTGATTCAAAGCACCATTGAAGCACATGGATTGATTATGAGGCTCATTGCATGGAAAAAACCAATCATACTCCTGGGAAATGTTGTTTTGTGTTGGCACCAATGCCTTAGAGGCAGATATGGCATTTGGATTATAGGGCTGAAATGGTCTATTGGCAGGAGGCGTTGTTTGATTCATATTTGCAGTAGGATTAGGTGGCCTTTGTGGTTGGTATGGCTACCTGTTAGGCTAAGCTTGGGGCTGATAAGAAGGTCTAAAACCTTGGGCCTGCTACCTTTTGAGAGTAACCAGCTCATTGCCTAGGTTTTGCAATTGCTTCATGACTTCTTAAAGCTCATCTGGGGCACTTGGAGATGAAGTAGAAGCTTCATTTGAACTCTAATTTCTAGGAGTGGGAGAAGGAGCCAAATTAGGTGCTTGATTGGTGTTTGGACTCTCTAAACTTGGAAACAGTGGCATGGGAGGTCTAGGGGCAAGTTTTCCAGCTTGGATCAAACAATTTTCAGCCCTAATGGCAATGCTATAAGCCATAGGGATAGTTATGCCTCCCATGGACTGAATCAACATAGAAATATCTGAATTTAGAGCTTTGAGATAGTATAGAAAAGCACCTTCTATTGTTGGCCTGACTGCCACTGGAATTCTCTCCCAAGTCTTTTGAAATCTTAAGTTGAAATCGGTCAACTGTTCATTGGGAGCTCTCTTGATGGTTGTCAGCTACTCCAAAAGAGACAAGTTGTCTCCCTTTTCTCCAAATTTTTCATGAAGTGCTATACACAGCTGATTCCAATTTGTGATAGAACCAACTCCAAGGCTTCTAAACCATTACAATGCTTTCCCCTTGAATGAAGATGCCAGCAACTTGATAGCCACTTGCATCTCATTGATTTCATGGATTGCACAAAGGTTAGCAATATCTTTAACATGATCACCTGGAGTAGTCTGATTTTCTCCAGTGAAGTACGGAATGTTCTTCAAGGCTACAATAGGAATTGGATGTTTTGCATTGAGGGCAAGTGGGCTGCTGCCTGTGAAGTTGACATAGGGCTTGTTTTGTGCCATTCTAATCGGTCTTAAAACCCTTGTTGACTGAATGAAAGGCCTACCAGGTGGAGGAGTTGAGAGAGTTCTATTTGGTGGAGATGGAGACCTTTGAATCCTTCTTCCTCTTTGCCTTCTTCTTGAGGATAATTGTAGATATTCAAACAGCACTTCTTCTTCTCCAACTCTTGACCTTGTGGTGACTCTTCTCATGAGTTTTTAGGCCTGCACTGCTAAAACCAGTTGATTCTTCCCCTTGGATTCACCAGATATGCAAATAATAGCTCTTTTCAAGCAAGAAAATTACAGCAGATGCACATCAACTTTGCTGCAATAAAAATGAGACCTCTAGTCCCACCAGGCGTGCCAAAACTGTTAGAGAAAAATCACAGCACCCCTGGATGCAAATCAAGGTTCTAAATGATGTCTTAGGCATCCAGTGTGATTGCACAACATGGAAACCTCTCTCCAAGTGTGGGACTTGTTAAACTGAGAGAGGATCTCTAGATTATAGGCTGGTTCCTCAAACTCCTCTGATTTATATCTATATTTGCACAACTACAGAGGTTCAGATCCTAATCCTACTCTAAATTGCAAGGAGACAGGGATAGAAATGCAAAAATTGAAACTAACTAAAGATGGTGATGCACTAAAAGGAGTGGTGAATATTTTTGTCATGCAAATAGACACAAACAAAAGATTTCAACATAAAACATACACAGGCTGATAAGATATAATTTAGGATCTGAAATGAAGCAAATAATACAAACAAAGGACTGAAACCCATTCACAAAGCTTGCATTATCATCTCCAATGTCAAAACCACTTCATTACAACCTCAGAGAGGTATAAAACATGTTACAATCTTTGAAGAGGTCTGATTCTTGCAACAATCACTTGCTGGAGGTGAAAGAAGAAGTTTTCTATGCCAAAAAGTGTTCCCCCTAAAGAAATGAGCCAAATCTGGCTTTTACATTGCATGGGTCAAGCCCAGGAGAGAGAAAATGTACAAAACATGGGAGCCCATTCCTCATTGACTGCAAATGCATTAAATCAGCATGGAGGACCTTACAAACCCATACCCTGTCATTTTTACCAAATTGGAGGAAAGTGTGACCCATTCTGCATTAAATTTGGTCGCTAAAATGTCATTTCTGCCCATGGACACGTACCATAGCTATTTTTTGAATTTTCACTCTTCAAACTAAACCAAAATTAGAGATTGACCATGGAATCTTGTAGAGAATTTCAAAATATTTCCAATGATATGAAGAACGTGCAAATCTGAGCTCTGGATCAAAAGATATGAAGGTCTGAAGTTTTAGGGCAAAACGGCCCAAAAAACGGATGTCGGGAAAAAAAATTTAAATTTTGACCTTTTTGCATTTTGGAAAAAAAAAATTAAAAATTTCCGTGCTCCGCCGGTCGGATGCCACGTGTCAGGTACTAGTTTGCTGAGCAATTCTCTCTCCTCCACCTTTCCACGGGCTTTCCTTTGAAATTTCGACCTTTTTAACTCTTTGGAAAAGTTTCCATTTTTTCCCCCATGCCCCGCCACTTGGGACACGTGGCACGCTTTGGTTGGTTGACAGGGGTGCGGGGGCATCTTTTACCTTTTATTTTTTTGGCTAAAACTTTTGCCAAATTCTCCAAGTCCTCCCCGAGCTCCGCACTCCCCTTGTGACACGTGTCACATTCTGATTTACCGACGGCTCTTTCGGCTCCCCACGTCCCACGCGTACTTTTGGCCCAGATGTCCCAAACTGTCTGGGACAAAAATATCCGAACCACCTGATTCAGGCTTCCTTGTCCCTGTTTGAGGTGAAGACACGTGGCAAGATTTGATTCGCTCTCAGCTTTGTCAGCTTTTCTTGTCCTCCGCGTACTTTTGGCCCAACTGTCCCGGACTGTCTGGGACAAATTTCTCCAGCCCGCCCGAAATGGACTGTCTTTCGGCTTTTCGGCTGTTTCGCATACTTTTGGCCTGGATGTCCCAAACAAAACTTGTAATTTTTTCCTTCTTTCGGCCGCTTCGCCCTTTCGTGTCCCGCGCTTCCCAACGTCCAAATTGCTTCATGGACTGCCTGGCAACTTTTTGGCCGGTTCGCGCCCCGACGTCTCAAGGACCGCCTGGACTAGGACTTAGCCGATTTTCATGATTTTTGGCCCCAAGCTTGGTACAACGAAACTCAGATGCATGTTATCAAAATTTACCCTGGGGGGTGAATTTTGGATAACAGTGTTTAGATATATTCTTATATTTCTTGCAATTTTTTTCAAGCATTCTAAATTGAGATTGTTTATTTCCAAGAGCAAGTGTGTTTACTTTCATAAGCAAGTGTGTTTCCATTCTACACAGTGTGTTTCCTTTCGGAAAAGTTGTTAATGTGTTTACTTTCAGTAAGTTTTCATAGTTTGATTTAGATAAGGTTTTACCAAGAAGTCCTTAAGACATTTAAGAGATCCCCCAGAAAATACAAAAATAACAGTCAACTATTAGATCAATAAAATTAATATTGTTGCATATAGCTTTAGACACACCCCTGGTTTGATATGACATCAACAAGAAGTTGATTCAATGAAGGGAATAACGACACCCATCATTCCCCACTTGGTTGTAAATGTTGTTTTGAATTGATCCTCTTCCTTGACCAGGATCTGGTTGAAACCTGAGTGCCCATCCAGCATGGAGAACCTTTACGCACCAGCCACAGTTTATAGAATCTAATCCATTGAAGGAAAAGGATAATGATCCTTTAGAGATGCCTTATTCAAATCTATGAAATCAACACAAATTCTTATTTCACCATTCTTCTTATGTACTGGACCCAAATTTGCAACCCAAGTAGAGTATTTGATAGGAAAGATAATTTTTTCCCTAATGAGTTCTTATAGTTCCTTTCTCATGAGGGGTTCTATCTTTGGATTTATTGGCCGCTACTTTTGTCTGACGGGCTTGATACTAGGATCAAGGTCGATAGAGTGTTGAGCAACATTTGGATCAAAACCTTTGAGGTCTTCATACTCCCATGAGAAGATATCGATGTATTTCTGACAGAGAGAGATAAAGGCCTATTTTTCTTCATGCGCACAAGTTCTGTTGAATAGTAGCTCTTTTCCATGTGTAATAGTGATGGAGGAGCACTCCTCCTGCGTAGCGCGCATATATCTTTCTTCACCCTTGAACTCATCATCAGGGCTGAACATTTTCTCTAAGGTGATCAATCCTTTAGGCAACCTATTTTTCTTCAGCTGTATTACTTGGTCACCATAGTTGTCTTGGAGATAAGCTTGCATACTTGATGAAAATTCAGGTTCATTCTAGATAAACTGGATGATTTGTGCATCATTTTCGAACACTTGCTAGCTGGTTTTATTATCTAGAATTGATGGTATGATCACCATATTAATGTGTTGAGTGTTTCCTTTGAAAAATTCCTTAGCAGGAGAAAACTGTGAACCGATCACGGCCATTTGGCCAACCTCTTTATTCATTCTCTGCTGGACTACCTACAAATTAAGGGCATTAAATCTCTCGAGTAGGTCCCAAAATCTATGTTTATAAGATTTAAGAATCTTATTATTTGTCTAGAATTTGTTGGTGACCTGGTGGATGACCAATTCTGTGTCCCCAAAGATCTGCAGCGCTTTAATTTTCTTCTTTTCAGCAATAAGCAAGCCATGCACCAGTGCTTCATATTCTGCCACATTTTAAGAGCATGTAAATTGCAGCCTATGTATGAAGAATAATTTCTCATCCTTAAGGGAAATCAGAACCACTTCTACTCCCGCATTGTTTTTGCTTCTGGATCCATCACAGTACAACTTCCATATACCAGTTTGAATTTTATCTCCCATGAGCACGCGCGGAAGCGTGGCGTCTTCTTCTAGAATGCAATAAGTACCAAGCAAAGTTTCATAAGATTCCATTTCTTCAGCATAGGGATCAAATTTGTGATGTCTTTCTACCCATTCATCAAACACTAGGTCTAGAACAGAGGGTGGAAGAGATTTCTCTTCAGGAAATGAAACTTGTTCTTCCTGGATAAGATAGTTGGCTTGGAGAGGGGATGGGACATATGTCTCTACATGATAAGAAAATATAGGCTCAGCTTGTATGGTAAACTGGGTACCATACCTTGTCTTGGAAACATATGAGACCAATTAAAAGACAAGTAACCACCCACCTTAGTTGTAAATTCTCTTGATAGACATAGAGAAAACAAAGGAGGCAGGTCAATAATTGACACATCTTGAGTAATTATCAGGCTTGGACATGCATGGAGGGTTAACTCAAGATCCTTGATAATTCCTAAGGTGGTTACAATTGATCCATCAAGTTATAGGACTTCTTTAGACAAAGGGCTATATTTCAGACCTAAGACATTAGCTATCTTCTTAGGCATAACAGAAGTACTAGCACCTGAGTCAATCAAGCAGTTATGCACTAGGTGTTTGCCTATAATCAAGGACATATAGAAGGGTGGGGTTTTAGCAACTTCACTTACTTGTTTCTCCTCTTCTTGGTAGATTCTAATAGAATCATGTGGCTTTTGTATAACTGGGTCAGCGTGCAGAAGTTACACCAGAGCTTCATGCGACAAATCCCACTCAGATGGAATGGTCAGGGCATCCCACATTATGACTTTTATGTTTGTTTTCTTCATCTGGTCAACAATGCTAAATGGAAGCACCCCCCCCCCACCTTGTGCATTTGGGGAACAACATCCCTTCTTGACTGTTCAGACGCAGAAGCTTGAATTTTAGCTGGGGTTGAGGCTTGGCCTACCAAATGAGGAGTTCGTGTTGTTTCAAACATAACTTTACGAGGGGTCTCCTTATTAGGGATTTCAATGTTTTTACTACACGATGCCTCATCTGATTCTTTCTTCTTCTAAGGATCTTCTTGCATTTCCAAGGGGATAACTTACACGCCTAACTCTAACACTCTCTTCTTGTATCTCGTCTTGTCCACAACTTGGGCGCATGATCTATTTGTATCTTCTATAGCTTTCTTGATTGTACAGAAGTCCTCTACACCAAATAACATCAAATTGGACTCCAGAGGAACTTCTAGTCCTTCTTAATTATCTTCTTCATGGGCACTTAATGAGGGCTCACAGGATGAAGCATTATGGATCATGAACACTTGGGTGCAGTGGCATTAGCACAATGGTAATGACTATGAGGCATTTTGCAAGGGAATCACCATTTTGACTATTGCGGAAATTTGTTCTGAACTGGAACAAGCGCTCAGCTTACACTAGGTTCTAGGAGAGAAGGCACAAGAGGGACAACTCGTAAGGGTATATTTGTATTAGGTTATCATCTATCATTCTACTAGTTGGGCATATATCTTTGATTTCCATATTGATTCTGCCAAGGCTGATTGCCTTTTCCATGCGCCTGATTAGAATTACCTCTATACGCTTGCATCTGCTACATTTCTAATGATATGACCTTGTTTGATAAATTTCTGATCAAGACCTTCAATTCTTCATCTTCCTTTTGTTTTGATGGAGAATAAGATGTTGAGGCAACCGGTTGCATGCTCTACTTAGTAGTAGAAATAGAGGCTTCAAAAGGTTGGGGTGCTTGTGAAATTTCTGGGAACAAGGGCATAGGCGGTCTGGGAGCTAATTTTCCCACCTGAATAAGACTATTTTCTGCCCTTACTGCAATATTATAAGTGGTCAGTAAGGTTCTACCTCCCATAGATTGTATCATAACTAAAATATCAGTGTTGAGCACCTTTAGATAATAAAGGAAAGCATGTTGGGTTATAGGTCTTACCACAAGAGGGATTTTGTCCCAAGTCTTTTGAAATATGATGTTGAAATCAATCATCTGCTCATTGGGTGCCCTCCTTGTTGTCAGTTGCTCCACCAAAGATAGTTGATTTGACTTGTCTTCAAAATAATTGCATAGAGTTGTTCCTAGCTCATCCCAGGTGCTAATAGATCCAAGTCTCAAGCCTCTATACCACTAAAGTGCTTTTCCTTTGAAAGAGGTTGCAATCAGCATGACTGTTACATCATTATGTGTGATTAGATAGAGTGAACACACATTAGCTACATCCTGGATATGCTCCTAAGGGGTGACTTGATTCTCACCAGTAAAGTAAGGAATACACTTGAGCGCACCATTTGGCACATCATGTTGCACGGCCAGGAGTAAGGGACTCCCTCCATAAAAGTTTGCAAAGCTTCTTAATGGAGGAGGTAGTTGATTTTCCATTGCAAGGTGATCAGGTTGTGTGTTTTGAGGAGTTGAATAGGAGTGGCACACTGGAGATAAAGATGTGCGGGGGGGATTTTTGGGATAATCTCTTCTCGAGGAAAGCTAGAGGTATTCAAAATAATCTTCAGCTGCTGCACTTCTTCTTGTGTGCACTCTTCTCATAAAAGGTGCTCAAGACTATTGAAACAGATATTTTAAAATATTGGGTCATCATATGTGTTTGAAATGAGTCTCCAAAGGCTAAAACACTAAGTTCACACACCGAAGCTTAGAGATATGAAATTTGAGTTTTCAATGTTGGTACCACCGGGCGTGCCAGAAACTGTTGGTTTCTCAAATGTGCACCCACATCTCAGATCCAGAAGGATCGAAGTTTCTGAGACCACAATGGAACCGTCCCCCAATTGTGGGACCTTGCGATCTTGGGACGGATCTCTAGAGAAGGCCAATTCCTCTTTCTATTTCTACTACTACTGCTACTCCTAGTGCTGAAAGGGGAAACTAAGCTAAGAATGCCAAGGGACCAGGGTAAGAAGGATAACATGAAGTAAACTACACTAAAATGTGATAGCACTAGAAAAGAGGAGTGAGAATGATGGGGGATGCATGAAAGGAGGCTAGGCACGAGTAGCACAATGAAATACGCATTCACCAAATCATTCTTGTGGAACACAACCAAGTATGGAACTGTCAGGGACTTGCAATAGCACAATAATACAAAATTCAAAAGAAGAGGCAAGAAGAAGGAATGCAAACATGTTAGGACAGATAATAGTCACAAGTGATGCTTCTATTACTTCTAAAAATGCACAGAACGGTTACTATGATAAGGAGGCCGATATCCACTTACAAGAGCCAAACATGGAGGTATACAACTCAAAATACAGAAAATATGGAGTCCTTAGCAACATGCGTAAGGATCCTGAGTGTCCAACATAATAAATGAGCCTTGCTCTTACATTTATAGATGAATCCATAGAGGAAGAAGGAAAAAGGAGGGAAAACCTGAATTTAAAACACAACCACCAACAAGAAGCATTCAATGCCTATAATTCTGCCCCAAAACTATCATGTCTGCATCAATTACTTATTTAGTGGCTCAAAGGAGGAAGAAGGGCGGATAATATCGAATTTGATCTGCTTGTTGGGGCAAATAGATCTGGTATTAATGGCACAAAGACGTTTCTTCCTTTTCTCCCCACCTAAACTTTCTAAAATTAAAGTGTCAAATCTCCATGGCATAGACAAGATCGAGCTCTTTCCAATGGTACTAAATTTGTCGTATTTTTATCGCTAAGTCAAAAGACATACCCTCTTGAAATTTTAATCAGGTCCGTATAAAATGGCAGGAACCAGCTACCAAAACAGGCCCCCTTTTGAAACCAGATACGTGGAGGGTTGGCGCATGTCTGAGGGAAGCCTTTAAATTTTTTATTTTGAAGTTGAATCAAGCTGACACATGGCTTATTCCATGGCTTTTCTCAATGCTTTGACTATTCAACCCGACTCTGTCCCTTTTGGACTCTGAGACACGTGGAAGGCCCGCGCTCATTTGAAAACCCGCTCAGGATTTTACCCTTGAGGGAGCATCGTTAAGACATGTGGCGCCTTCCACCTGCATTCTATACTTAGTAATTTTGGGCCCGCTCTCCTTTGAAATTTGTTGACCATTTACTACGTGGAGGGTTGATGTAATTTTGAGTCTCCGTCTTGGATCCCGCTTTTGAATTGCGTTGTTAAGACACTTGGCACCCTTCGTTGAGTCTAAGAATTTTCAACGGTCGATGAAAATTTTTGGGACTCTGGATGCATGGAATCTTGGTGCTTGTTTGGTTCTACCCCTTTGTATTTAATCTTTAGAGGTGTGTCATTTGGACACTTGGCATCTTCCGTGAAGACTTCGAGCCTTCGTCATTTCTTTTCCTTTGAGCCTCTATTTCTTTGACATTGTTCTTCTCCCCAACCCTTCTATTCCATTTCTGAGCCCGCCTATAACTTGTATGCTAGATTTGAAGCATGGATTCGCTCGATAGAGCCGTTTCTTCAATTTCTTCTTGCACATGGTCATGTTTGTCCAAATCTGCTGGGAGAAAATTTGGGATAACACCTCCCACCACCTTTATTCTCCTCATGCAACCTTGGCCCACCAAAATGGCTAAACCCCTAATTTATCCTCTTTAAATCCCCCTTTATTGAGATAAACATCACCCCTACCACATAAGTGGATAATCTGCCACAGTCGTCAACGACCCATTCAAGTCGCCTTCAACCCTATAAATATGCCTCTACCCCTCCTCTCCTTAGGATGAAATTTTTTATTATTTTTATATCTCGCGAGCTTGGTCTGTTTTCCCCTCTTCCCATGATCAACAATCTTCAACTTGGAGCTTCCTTAGAACCTGTGCATGTCATCCATGGAGAGTTGAATATTTAGATATTGTATGCAATCCTTCCATTATTTCATCACCTCTTTTTTATAGGTTTATTGGTTTCCTTGGAGCTCTGCTATTTCATTTTCCATCACTGATCCTTCTTCACAACTCCTTTCCCATCCATTTAACCCCATCAAACACTAGATCCACATTTGGTCATCATTGACCCAGACTAGTCATCATCAACCTAATCTATATTTTTCCTATTTTTTGTCTCCATCATCATTTTTCATATGTCCTACAGCTCCCTCCCTATTTAATTCCCTCTATTTCTACCATCCATCTACTTGACAACCCACATCCTACTTTTTGGCCCCATCGCCATCGACTAGCCCAGATCTTCCCTTAGTCTCCATCAACCCTGTTTGCATTTATCACACATGTATGTTTTTCTAACACCCTTATGTTCCTGATTCTCCTGTAACAAATCAAAACAAACTCAATGCTTTAGCATCAGTTCTAAATATTTTTTATGTACATCTTTGGTTTTCTTTGTTACAGTCATCATCGACTGTACCAATCAATCTCAGGTCATCGTCAACCTGATCAGGTTTGACTTTGTTTATTATCATTTACATTATCACATATTTGTCTTAACGTATTTATAATATATCATATAATGTTTTACCTTGTCAGTTACATCATATTTATTCATTATCATTTATCAATATTTTTTATTAAAGTGGCTTGACATCCATCCCTAGGAAGTTATCACTTCGCGGGACTGACCTAGTCAGGCAACCCACTGTCTTATCTACTAATCAATTACATCATACATTATCCAAATCATATGGGTGATTAGCTAGTTTACCAAGAAACAGAAAATGAAAAGAAACAAGTCCCAAATGTAGGAACCCAATTTTTAAAAAAAAAATTGGATAGAAAGGACACTAAAACACCCTGATGCAGGAGCATTGCGGAAGAAAGGTAACTACATATATTTTTGGAATTTCAGCTAAGTTAGGTAGAAAATTAAATATATCAGCTGTGAAGACATGGTGCGGCAGAAGAGTGTGCAACGGTGCACAAAACTTTGAATAAGGAAATCAGAGTGTGCATGGAGAAATTACCAGGAGGTATGAAATGGGTAAAGGTAGGTATAAAAATATGTTAGCTCAACTATGATGTGGAGTTCCAGATGGACTACTCTCAACTACCAATCCCAAAGTAGTTGGTCACCATTAATGCACAAAAATTTTGAATTTCAATTTGATCAGGATTATGAGAGGATTCTAGAAGGAATTTCAAAATCCTGATGGATGGGAAGATTTGCTATAGATACCTATCTAAATCCTTGATTAGAGAGGTTAGAGAGGTCAAGTAAATTAGAAGGCATAAGGAAAAGTAAGATAGAGCTTTGTGGACTATAAATCCCATGGAGGATTAAATTTTGTATATGTTGTATGGATTTCATGAATAGAATCTAAGGTTTGAGGTGAGCTTTCTATTATGTTTACTCTACAAACATCCCAAATTCATTTTGATCTTATCGGTTGATGTTAAGTGGTATCAGAGTGTTGTTTCATACTTTAGAGTTAGGTTGAGAGGTGAAGGACTAGTAGAACGTTGACTGAGATGCAACTAGTCAAGAAGGGGAGAAGATGTCGCTGAGAAGAGCCACCAATTTGGTCGTAACCAATGCAGCTAATGCAATGATCATGGGATCATTTAAGTGATTACATAGCTAAGGGGTGTGAGAAAAATACTATAAATTGTTGAGGAGGATAAGCGAAGAGGATTTTTGGTGCCAGATGCACAAAGTGATGATGAAGGAGAAGTGGTAAGGAGGAATGAATGTAATGCAGAATTTTTTGAAGATGTGCAAGACGAAGCTAAAGCCATAGGTGCAGGGGAAGCACAATTGCTACAAGAAATTTCCAAAATGGGTCGTGTACCAATATTGGATGTCCCGTCATTTTTTGGAAGGCTGGACCTCAAATAATTTTTGGATTGGTTGACATGTATGGAGGAATACTTTTATTTTGAAGAAATCACTGACCCACGATGCATCAAAGTAACACAAACCAACTTGAAGGAACATGTGGTATTGTGGTGGAATGATATACAAAACAAGAGACAAAGAAGAGGAAAGGAAAAGATAGTACATTAGGATCACATGGTCATGAAAATGAGAAGTTTTTACCATTTGATTACCAGATGAGCTTATCCAAGAAATTGTAAAACTTGAGACAAAATAAGATGTCAGTTAAGGAATACACAGAGGATTTCCACCGAATCATGATAAGATATGGACATACAGAAGTTGACCAGGAGAAGGTCATGTGCTATATAATGGCTTGAGATTTTGAATTCAAGAAGAACTCAACCTATTGTGCATTCAAACAGTATAAGTTTATCAACTAGCATTGAAGGTGGGAGATAAATTGACACACAAAATTCAGAGTGTGGCCAGGAGAGGGACCCGTAATGTTTGGGGTAAATGAAGAAGTGGCTGAGGATACAATGGACCGTAAGAATATGAGCACAATAATGCGCAGACACTATCTTAGAATAGTGCACGGAGTAATGAAGCATTGTACTATTCAAGAGGACATGGAAGATTTTGTCGAGGAAGGGGAAGAGGATTCTCTGGAAAAAAATTTAATTGTGGAACCATCGGGTACCATGCATTCAAATGTCCAAATGCACAAAGTGAAGTCATGAGTAGGTGCACAAAATTTGGAGCACATTTGGCACATGGAGATGTAGAATCAACAGGATTAGCACAACATTCCAAGATACCAAAGCATGGAGAAGCCCTGATGATAAAGAAATTATTGTTGAAGACATCACAGAAAGAAGAGGAACCTGCACAAAGGAAAAACTTGTTTAGGACCATTTACAAGTCAAGGGGAAAATGTTGTAAAGTGATTGTCGATAGTGGGGGCACAAAAAATCTTGTTTCATGCGAAATGGTGGAGAAATTGGGATGAAAAATATTGTGCATCCTTACCCCTAAAAAGTGTCATGGTTGTAAAAAGGGCACCAAGTCCTTGTAAATGAGCAAATCCTTGTGAAATTCTAGATTGGAAACTATTGTGATGAAGTATTGTATGATGTAATGTCGATGGATGTTTGTCATCTATTGTTGGGAAGGCCCTGGCAGTATGACGGGAAGGTTTTCCATGATGGATGCACAAATATTATTTACATAAAAAAGGATGGACAAAAGTTTAACTTGTCACCATTAAAAGATGAGGAGAAAAGATAAGTGCATAGTGGAGTTTGCACAAGACTTTTGCTTGTATCTGATAAAGAGTTCTTACGAGAGGTGGAGGAAGAAAATATGTGTTACATGTTTGTGCCCAAGGAGGTGCATGGAGATTTCATAAAAAAGAGAGGAAATTCCTGCAGAAGTACACAAGGTATTAGACAAGCTCCTTGAGATTGCGATGGAAGAATTACCACAGGGTTTCCTCTAGTGCATAGTATCAGTCATCAGACAGACTTGATATTACAAGAGCTAGTTTTCCAAACAAGGTGTCGTATAGGATGAATCCAGAAGAGAATAAAGAAGTGCACAGATAAGTGCAAGAATTGTTCAACAAAGGACTAATTCATGAAATTTAAAGCCCATATGCGGTACCTACAGTCCTAGTACTGAAGATAGGAGGAGAATGATGAATGTGTGTTGATTCTAGATCCATCAACAAGATTACCATTAACAATAGGTTTCCATTACCCAGGATAGAATATCTAATGGATTTCCTTAGTGGTGCGTGGTATTTTTCCAAGATCGATATGAAGAGTGGCTATCACCAAATCTGCATTAGGGAAGGAGATGAGTGGAAGACCACATTCAAACTGAAGGATGGCTTATATGAGTGGTTAGTCATGTCATTTGGGTTAACCAATGCCCCGAGTACTTTCATGAGACTAGCTTATATGAGTGGATAGTCATGTCATTTGGGTTAACCAATGCCCCGAGTACTTTCATGAGACTAATGAATGAGGAATTAAAGCCATACTTGGGGGAAAATGTGATTGTATATTTGGACGATATATTGGGGTTTAGTAAAACCAAGGAAGAACACATTGAACACATGTGACATGTGATGAAGTGCTTACAAGAAGAAATTATGGTAAATATAAAGAAGTGTATCTTTATGTGTGAAGATTTAGTTTACTTGGGTTTCATAATATCCCAAGAATGATTGTGAATGGCCCCAAAAAAAGTGTGTGTAATTGTAGAGTAGTCCTCACCAAGAAGTGTGACGGAGGCATGGACTTTTCACAGTTTAACAAGCTTCTATAGAAATTTCATCAAGAATTTCATCAGGAACTTCAATGGAATATGTGCAACGATCACAGAGATGATGAAAGGAGACTATAAGGAGTTTGTGTGGACAAAATAAACATATCACAACTTCTAAGAATTGAAGCAAAAGATTACAGCACAACCAGTGTTAGCGTTGCCAAGATTTGAGAATGTATTACAGGTGGATTGTCATGTAAGTGGGACAGATATTGGCATAGTACTAAGCCAAGAAGGGAGACTCATAGTCTGCTTCAGTGAGAAACTGAATGATGTAAAAAAGAGATACTCAACCTATGATCAGGAGTTCTATGTGATAATACATGTGTTGAAATGGAGACATTACTTTTTACAAAACACATTTTTTTACACTGATCACCAGGCGTTGCAATTTGTCAATAGCTAATAAAAATTAAACCAAAGGCATATGAAGTGGTTTGAGTTCCTATAAATTTATTTTTTACGTTGAAGCACCGCAATGGAAAATCCAATAAGGTCGCAGATGCATTAAGTAAAAGAGTGGTTGTGTTGACAAAAATGTGCAATGAAGTCATAGGGTTTGAGGCCATAAAGGAGTTATATGTGTAAGACATGGATTTCAAAGTATGGGAGACATGTCAGGAACCAACACACGTGGAAATGACACCTTAGACTATTTTATCCTAGAATGAATGTTATTCTGAGGAGCACAATTGTGTATATCACAAGGATCTGTGGGCAAGAGTATAATCGGATAAAAGCATAGTGGAGAATTAGGAGGTCATTTTGGGAATGAAAAAACTTTGGCGTAGCTAAAGGAATGATACTATTTTCCTAAGATGAGCACGGATGTGCATAAGTATGTACAAAGATGCAGGGTTTGTCAATTTACCAAAGTATGCAAACAAAACACAGGGTTGTATCAACCTTTACCTATACCAAGAAGACCATGGGAAGACATTAGCATGGGTCTTTTGTTATGATTTACCAAGACACATAGAGGGAATGACTCCTTATTTGTGGTAGTCAATAGATTTTTAAAAATGGTGCATTTTATTGCCTACAAAAAGACAAGTGATGTGATAGGGATCGTGCATCTACTTTTCAAAGAAATAGTTTGGTTGCATGGGTTACCAATGAGCGTAGTTTTAGATAAGGATACCAAGTTCCTAGGACATTTCTGGAGAAATTTTTGGAAGAAGTTGGGAACAAGGCTAACCTATAGTTTAGGTTACTATCCACAAACCAATGGGAAAATAAAAGTGGTAAACAAAATCTTAGGTCATTTGTTGTGTATCCTGATAGGAGATAAGCTATGTCAGTGGGATACGGTGTTGGCACAAGCCAAGTTTTCCTACAATGATTCAATTAACAAGAGCATATGAAGAACCCCATTTCAAATTGTTTATAGAATAATTATAAGGTGAGCCATAGAATTGAACAAAGTAATGAATAACCGAAGCATGAAAGAAGAGTAGTAAGCATAATACATGCACACATTACATGAGGAAGTGCACAAGAAATGGGCAAGGAGTAATCAAGATTACAAGGAGTGTGCGGATAGAGGACACGTAGCCAAGGTATTTGAAGAAGGAGATAAATTGATGGCACATTTGTGGAAGAAAAGGTTTCTTAAAGAAGTTAAAGCTGAAGAAAATTGAGCCATGTAAGATAGTCCAAAAGATTGGGCCAAATGCCTATATGTTTGAGTTGCCTAAGGGATTAAACATCTCTCCAATTTTTAAAGTTTTATATTTATATGAGTTCCATGAAGGGGACACTAGTGTGTACATATCTAGAGGACAATGTGTAGAATAATTAGAGTAAGAAGTGCTAGAAGATAAAGAAACTCTAGACTGGAGGAGGCAGCTACTGGAGAAAAGGGCTAAAGAAATCAAAGTCGTACTAAACTCAAGGATAGTAAAGAAGACACGCAGAAAATAATATAGGGAATATTTACTAAAATGAAAGTGATGCATCGAAGAGTATGCGACATGGATAAGTGTAAGGGATATTGGTCAGCTAGGCCATACTCTGGAGCCCAACTCGTGAGAAGAAGCTCACTTTTGTTTACCCAGGGTGTTTGATGTAGGAGCATCATGGAAGAATTTTAACTGCATAGATTTTTTGGAATTTTGTCTAAGTCAAGTGTCTTGCACAAGAATTAAAATAGATCGGCTATGAAGATAGGGCATGGCAGAAAATTACACAGCAGCATGCAAAATTTTGAACAAGGAAAGCGGAGTGTGTATGGAGAAATTACCTAGAGGTAATAAACGGCAAAAAGGTAGGTATACGAAAGATGTCAGCTCAGCTATGACGTGGAGTTCTAGATGGAATTCTCTCAACTACCAATCCCGTAGTAGTTGGTCGCCATTAATGCACATTAGTTTGAATTTCAATTTAAGCGGGATTATGAGAGGATTTTAAAAGGAATTTCAAAATCCTTATGGGTGGGAAGATTGCCTATAAATACATGCCTAAAGCCTTGATTAGAGGGGTTAGACGGGTCAAGGAAATTAGAATTTTCTTTGAGAGATTAGAATGCATAAGGAAAAGGAATACCTCTAGAATTGTCTCCTTTGTAGCTCTGTGGACTATAAATTCCATGGAGGATTAACTTTTGTATATGTTTTATGGATTTCAAGGAATAGAATATAAGGTTTGAGGTAAGCTTCTTGTTGTGTTTACTCTGTAAATGTCCTAGGGTCGTTTCGATGTGACCGGTTGATGTTACACCCATACAATGTAATATATATATATATATATTAAAAATACATAATATTGATTTACAGTACATAAAAGATTAAATCCTTCTAAAATATAATATTCATAAAATTTTAAAAGCATTCAACATGCTCAAAATTTCACCTATTCATGAATCATCTAATATACAAAATTTATATAAAAGTAAAAAGAATGATCATAGAATATTCTTTTGTTTTTTTGTAATCCAAAGGGACCAAAAAATACACAAAGATCTAAAAATTCAAGGAGTGACTCTAACACAAGGCGGGGCACCACCAATCAACCTCATCTGGAGCAGCATATATCAAACCCTCAACACATTTTATGGGTAAATCACAAGAACCCATGACCTAAGCCACCTAAAGTGATGGTCGAAGTCAAGTGAGTCAACCCCGAGGGCTAAAAATTTGTATGGTAAACACTTTTATTATACCAAAGCTATGAGTTGGAGTCGTGGAGGAACACTTTCTCAAAATGGGACATGGAGGTGGGTTTGGATCCTTGATTTTTTCCAAGTGATCCGCATTCGAAGCACCCCGTTGTATTCTACTTGGTCTACATGGAGAATTTTGACCCCTACCTCAAGGTATCATCATGGCCACTTATTAAAAGTGTCTAAGGAACTCAATGGGAATGGAACTCTAGGTGATGGTTGGGCTATTTTTGTTTATATAAAAGCACAAAGAATACAACCAAAAATGTTTCTTATTACATCGATAGGGGTGTCATGACGAACCCTATTCAAAAATTACATGGCAATATATGCCTAGATGGTTGTTCAGATGCAATGATAGCCATTAGATTGATCCTAGTTATCACTTTCCTAGGGATAATGTATACAAGTAGCTCCAACAAAACACAATGCAAGTTTTCATAGATATGATGTCTTTTGTGAACTTTCAGGTTTACAATCCCCTGAGTAAATAGAGGTTGGAGGATTGTCTTTTGGGGGGTATCATCTAATCAAAAGAGTTATGTGCCCTCGCACAAATCAAGCAAGCTTTATTTTGAATCTCCCACAAATTATTTTATTTTGTTTGGTCCTTTCCACAAACCAGAACACAAAAATAGAACACGAGCTTGAAAGAGTGCATCCCAAGTTCAAATATCCTTTCTTGTGTATTGATGGATGCACATGTTCTAAGATCCCCATTTGGCATAGACCAACAGAGCTAAAAGAGTTGTGGAAATATCAGTTTAACATTGCATAAACGTACTTTAAGCCTTTTCGACAAGTTTATTTTATGCTCTCAATTTTCCTTCCATTATCTTTTCACAATTTTATGTCAATGTCTTATCAGTGTGCCCATTGTACCTTTTAATACAATTGTTATTTATTCTCTTCTTTTATTAAAATATAGCCAATTACTCCCTTGGTGTACGTTTCTTTTCAACTAATATACCTTTTGTCAATCGCGTTCTCAATCTCTACAAATGGCAATGAATTTCTTTTCCTAATTTTCTTGAATTGGAAGTCATGTTGACAAGTCAACGCAAGGGCAAGTGTAGTCTTCGGGAGTCACCCCTTAACACTAAATTCAAGCCCATTAGAACCACCACTAGTTGAACTTCCTAGTGACAACTCTAGGATACATATCTCGTCAATTAAAATTAGAATTTGTAACAAATGCTCCTAATGAAAGTAGTTGGGCTCCACTCAACCAAAGGCCTTACGGTAAACTCCCCTATTGGCAATGACAAGGGCCAAGTGGAGGAAAAACTCTTTTGGCAGTGCCACTAACAAGAAATGATGCAGCCTAGAATTTACCAGAAATAACCCAAGTGTGTTGGCACATCACTCAGCCTAGGATGAGCACTCACTTGAATCGTGCAAAGATACCAAGGCCCCTCTTTAGGGTTGTTTGTGTAGGATGTTAACAATATGAAGAGTTGATTCATTCAGATTCATAAATAGTATAACATTCATAAGTTTATGAGCGCATCAAATCTGGCAGCATAACTTCACAATAGCTCATATTCAATCCTCACTTAGTCCCTCTCATTCTACATAGATCACTACATATTTATATGGGTGGGGAATTACCCTTCACCGATTACATAATTCCCAAAATAGGTCGCATGTTGAAAATATCCTTGTGCCTTTACAATAATAGACACACATGCAAGTGTGCTAATAATAGATTTCTTCTAGTTAACTAGTAGTAGTAATTATATTATTAACTCAAACCCATGCAAAGCGCTTAGTAGAAAATCTTCCAAAAATAGCCTATGTGTGTCGTGCAAGTCTTTATCCGGTTTGTGTGCTCTACACGCTATCTCCAAAAATAGTTTGTAATCTTGAAAATGGCTAAGTCCTAAATCTATCCTCTTTCACACATGTTTCCTTTCCTATTCCGTCATGCCTTTGAATGCGGTATATTCCCACGTGTGAACCTTCTATGTGCCTTCTGCTAAGTGTCACACTTTGTCTACTTAACATTACCCCACACAAAACTGCATTGCCACCCCGGCAATGCTTGCCTCTTGATACTTTTAAAGAATAAAGAATGGGAATGAAAGGAAATTAAAGAATCGTTGTACAAAGAATGAACTTTCACATTGCAACGTCCTCTATTTCAACTAGAAGAATCAACTCCGAATATTCTTCTTTGATTTCAACCTCTAAAGCTTTTCAATCACTCAACGCGGCTTCTGCCTTTTCTGGAATATCTAAAACAATAGAGTCTAACTCTTCTTGCACAATCTCTTCCTTCTCGTTCTACAATACGATAACAATGTTGGACATTACAGTCACCCTTCCTTCCAGGAGATCCATAGTTTGGGCTATAAGCTTTCCAATTTCATCCAACCTTTCTTTATGGGGGTCTTGAGTTGCTGCAAGAGCCTCGCCCTTTTGCTTTACCAGTGCCAATGTTCTGTGCACCCCAAAGTTTCATCCTTCATGGCCTTCAAGACTTCATTGTCTTCTACTATGGTTCTGATCCTTATTACTGCCTCCGAAGCTGCACATATATTCAATGCCTGGTCTGCTTTGATCAGCTCCTCCTGCAAGCTTTGGAGTAATGCTTCATAAGATGAAATATTTCTAACCATTGAAGCCCTCTCTCTCTCTTCTTCTACTCAGGGTCCTTTGGCATTGGCATTTGAACCCGTCCATCCTCAAGCACCAAATCAACCAAGGTATGCGCATAATGCATAGCCAAAGGGAACTGTTTGGGTACCTTGGGCTCCAAGTGCGGTCTTTCTTGCAAGACATGATCACTAATATCCTTTGCCATGCTGATGAGAACCCCATTATTATTTTTCTCTAGGTCCTTTTCTCCTTTCAGACGCGTTATTTTTGCATCTTTGTCTTTAATATCTTCTCTTAGCACTTTAATAGTGGCAAGTTTATCCACATTCTTGCATGCCACCTCTATAAATACCTTCACTAAGGCATTACTCACATGTTCATCAGACATAACTGTGGGTTTGATGGTTATATGTCTATTTTGTGGTGCCTCTCTCATTCGTATTGACACACGGGATTCTTCACATACATCAAAATCAAGCTCATCCATGTGTGTTTGCATGCACCATGACAGTTGTTTCCTCACGTGCATGGTTGTCATGTCAAGGTCCATCAACTCCCATCCATATAAGTCTTTGAGGCCCACTATATTTTGAAATCATGCCTAGACAAGTTTACTTGTGTCTTCTTCATAGCCCATGATTGGTGTAGCATACTCCCCACTTTCCCTTTTTGTTCTTGGCCCCTTAGTAACTTGAGCGCCAAGGTTTGGAGTTAGATCCTCTATGTCCTAAGCAGTATCTTGCTTTGTTTCTCCTAGATTCTTTACTCCTTCATCCTTCATTTCTTTGTCCTTGGGTTCTTCCACATCCTTTGGTGGTATAAGAGTTCCAGGCACGCTCTCTATAGACTCCTCTGCCTCCTCATCCAGCTTCAACTTTCTCCTTCATTTCTTTGTTGTCTCTTTCTTTAGAGAGAGTCATCGTGATCTTCGTATCGACTATGGAGTTCCCATGCCTTGTGCTCTTGTTCTTCTAAACACTCTCTTGAAATAGCGCTCTCCTTAGACTGCTTCTAAGTCCTCTTCTTCTTGTTGTTCCTGTGGTGGGATACTTGCACGCTCTATCTCTATTTTGTATGTAGGATGCCTTCGGCCTCTATGTACCAAGTTGCCACTGTCTTCTCGCCCTTCTTCCTCGTCATCTACCTCTATAGGTTTTGTGGGCTTTGGTGCTGGTACATTCTCCACTGTATGCTTACCCTTAGGTGTCCCTGGGAGCGCGAACTCATTCTCAACATATTTTTTATTCTCCATCTTGGGCTTGAGTTGAAGGTATATGAGTGTTTCTTTAGTGTCCCCAATTTCTAAGCTTACAAGCTTCATGTTTATAACATCTGAGATAAGTCTTTCAATATAGGAAGCCTTGCCTATGTATACATATGTCTTCCTCGGCATGTATTAGTCACAGCTTACCCTGTCTGCAACAAAATTCAGGCGGTGCGTATGATTAAAATGGTGGAATGATGCTTGGAAGTAGTGCGTTGTGGAGGCATACAACATTTTGCACCATGGGCTCCAAGTCCCATCCTTTATAGCAAATCACACAATGCATAAGTGTTGGTACACCACGAATTGTACTGCCTTTCCCACCATTGATGGTAACTCCTTAAAAATGTGTCACTCCTCTTCAAATGCCATGCGGAGCCTGTCATACCACATCTCCACCCTCTGTTTGAATGGCCCACTCATTGACCCTTCACATAAATATTTTTTGAACCTTTGTGGAAGGGATTTATTCTCCATGGGATACTCCTAAATATTGTCTTTTGGCCCATTGGGCACTCCAATCTCCATAAATACTAAAGAAAGAAAAACAGCACCAAAACTAATTTTGTCACATGTGTGCGCTTCCTCGATAATGTTCTCTGCAATGTAGCCTACTATGTTGTAGATCACTCCTGCGACATTCTCCTCACAATATGCAGCCACATTGTACTCATTTGTGACCACCTCTCTTGGTCATTCAACTTTGTTACAAAATGTGTTGTTTCCTAAACCACAGGGTACTTATTTAATTTGTCAATATCCATCCCACACGGACCCTTTGTGTATCCAAACTATATTTGTGTTTTCAAGATTGATGATTTATCTGTTAGATCACTGGTAAGGTCTACCCCTATGCTCTTTAATCCTATTAGCGTCAAGATCAGCGCTGTTGTAATTCTTATCCTTCTTCTGAAAAAATAGATGAAGTTCTCATGGACTCTACTCATTAGCCATTGGTAAAGAGGTTTGTATTTTCCAAAGTATGGGAGCCCATACAACTGGTACACTTCTACTTGTTTTAAAATTTTCCCCTCGGCATCATCATATACTAGCATATCCTCCATCATGCACTTGTTGGTCTTTATACTCGACAACACGTCTAATTCTTTCTTATTATCAATGGTACAGTGGTTGTAATCATTCACCTTACAGCTACGTATGTGGGAATCCCACTTTTGCCCAACTATCATGCCTTCCGGATACTACATCTCTGAGAAACTACTCTTGGGAGCAATTTCAACTTCTACCTCCACTTTCTTCTTTCCTTTGGCTCTTGCAGTCGGTGCTTTCTTTGGTGCCATCTGAAAAATCTCACATTTATGTCCTTTAAGGTGTGTAAATGTGTCTCCTTCTATCCTCTATAGCGAGAAATTCCAAACCCTAGCTCGAATCCGCTTGCCCTAGTGGAAATCACATGCCCTAGCTCTTTCGCAACACTCCACTTTGCTCAAACCCTTCACAAATGGGGATACAAGCTTCCCTTGCACACAAATCTACTCTCCACATCTGGTTTCACACTCTCCGCACCGTAATACTCTTTGCTCAGCTCGGTCACACTTAGCTCGTTTAAATTCTTGTGATTACAATAGTAAAAATGAACTCACATCATGTCCTTATATATATTTTCAAAAATTTGGTGCATTTATTGCTTCTTCACCTACCAACGACTCCTCATAAATTGACCATTTTCACAATTTCCGCGCAGTACATCTTCGTGCCTCAGCTATAACCTTCTAGTGCACCTTCATACCTTCTAGCTACAAATTTCTCTTCAACGCGCTTAAGTACCTCGACATTGCGTCTTCTCTTGGTAGTCTTCACGATCGCTACTTACCTCGTGTTATATTGTTCCTTTGTTTATCTCCATCTATGGTCCTTATTTGGAAGCAATCTTATTTCCACCAACTCTCCAAACTTGAGTAGCACATGTAGCAATTTGTTCCTTTACGTGTACCCATTTTTCAAGAACCACCCCACACAAATGGCATGTGCAGTCCTATGCTTATAAAAATACTGCAAATGGTAATTACTTCTAGTGCACAAATGCGATTATTTCACAAAACACCAACTAAAGTAATAAAGCATAGCGACAAAGAAGAAAATACATTAAAGGAATACATAATTGAAAACCTAATCTAAATGGCAACACTACCTTATTACAAACACCAAGAAGACTTATTTATAGTAGGACTTCAGCCTACTCTCGTTGAAGTAACCAGGTAACCGTATTCCATCAAGCACCTCTAACTGACAAGATCTTGTTTCAAGTATGTAAGTGATAACATATGGTCATAACCAATGTACTTTAAGTTTTCATGGATGTGTTGGTCTGAAAATCTATCAGGTGGACAAATCTATGGATAGACGAGCCAACAGTGTGCAGGGCATAGCCCCTCTTTGAGACAGCAAAGCGAAACTGGTTTATTGCTATTCTACCAGCATGAATTTGTGCAAGTCTTACAGTATTCTGCCTTCAGGGGGTTTGGGATCTCATCCCAGTAGAGTTAGTTTCTACGAAGAATAGAAAGGAATGAAGGAAGGAAAGGAAGGAAGACGGATCTAAAGGGAGAAAAGAAATGAATTCCAAAGTAGAAAGGTCAGAGGGTCTATGTTTTGGGCTGGTAGTAAACAGAGTCGAACCTACTTGCATAGACGAACAAAGCAATACTGATGAACAAATGACAAAAAAGTAGAGATAAATCCAACAGAATAAACGCATAGATCTTACATAAGAAAGATCAGATGCCCATAACACACATATTCAGCACAAAGTCTTAATATTTGTATTAATGTTTTCTTTTGTTACAAAAAGTACAAAGCCTTTTCTTCTCACTTCTATTTTTCATCTAAAAAGTGTCCACCCGGAATACAACCAGCATTCCAGTATTTATAGAAGGAGAGGAGAGAAGAAGACAAAAACAAACCAACCACTTAGAAAATATCTAAAAAGTCAACAATTGACTTGGGCAAGTTTTTGGATGGCAACATCCCATGGTGCAACATGGATGATGTCATCATGTATGCCAACATGCTTTTTAAATATTTTACAAAAATAATCAATGGATCCTAGGAAGAAACTACTCTTTAGTGTAAAAGGACGCACTTTTCAGCATGTCGACAGGAACTTCTCAGTGTTTGGTGCACTTTTCAGCATGTCGACAGGAACTTCTCAGCACCTTGAGCATACTTTTCGACGTGTCAACAGGAACTTCTCAGCGCCTTGGGCGCACTTTTTTGCATGTCGACAGGAACTTCTCGGCGCCTTGGCGCACTTTTCAGCATGTCGACAAGAACTTCTCAGTGCCTTGGGCGCACTTTTCGGCATGTCGACAAGACAATTTTTGCGCCCAACTCAAAAAGACTGAAAAATGGCTAAGTCCTTAAAACTTGATTTTCGGAAGGGAATTTTGGGCTATTTCGAACGTTGTCAAACTTCCATGGGGCCAAAACAAAATTTTCGGTATGGTTACCCGCAAATTTCCCTTGACAATTTTGCAGGATAACAGTTGGCTCTTTCTGGGGACTATCTTTGAGTGAAACTTAAGGGTAGAGAATCCCAGATTTTCATGTGCCTATCCATTGGGTTGGAGAGTCAAAAACAAGGGCGACCGGAGAGCAAACAAAAAGGAACAAATAAAGGGAACACGCAACGATAAAAAGTAAACACACAACAAAAGCAAACTGTACAAAGAAGAGAGCAAGCTCTACTTCTTGAAGATCTTCAGATGTTGCCCGCTATAGGGAAGCAGGAGCTCGGTTCCATCTAGATACGAGAGATAGAAACTATTCTCTCTGTTAAGATGCTTGATCTTGAAAGGCCCTCTCCAAAGAGAGTCAAATTTCCCATGCATGCCTTTGAATGTGAAGTTCATTGCTCGTTGAAAGGTGCCACCAGCGTTGGTCAAACCAAAAGGCATTCTGCTATAGGAAAATGTGCCCCAGGGGGTAGTGAATGTTGTTTTGAATTGGTCTTTAGGCGAGACTTCAATCTAATTGTAGCCTGAAAAACCATCAAGCATAGACAGCATTTCTAATCCAATTACTACCTGCATAACCTGATCCATTATAGGAAGCGGGTAGTTTGCGGAAGTCTACGCAGATGCGTATTTCGCCATTCTTCTTTCGTACTGGCATGATATTCGCAACCCAAGTATTGTGATGGATAGGAAAAATGATTCTTGCATCCAACATTTTTTGTATTTCTGCCTGGATAGTAACCCGAGACCTTGGGATTATAATGCCTTTGTTTCTAGCGAAAGGGTTTGACATCTCCCTTCAATGGGATGTTATGTTGGATGTCTGTTGGCTTGAAAGACTTTAGATCAGCATAGGACCATGCCAATACATCCACATATTTCTTCAGCAGTTTGACAAACTTCTGCTTTTCTTCAGGTGTGCAACCTTTTCTAATGTTCACAAACTGCAGACACTCCGCCGAACCTAGATCGATCGGTTCGGTCTCTGGAGAGGAGTTAGGATTATCTTGCCTTTTCTCCCTGACAAAACGATCGTGTCTGTCGAACAAACGTTCTAGAGAAACCAAACATTTTGGAATTTTATTTCCTTTGAGCTAACATATGCCATCACTTCCTTTTGATTCCTCGTCTTGATCCATAACCAATTCACAACATGTAGAAGTAGATCCTTCAAAATGAAGCTCACTGAAATTTTATGCCTTCTCTAGAAAGGCAATAAGTTGGTTGTCATCGTTGAATACCTGTTAGTGCTGAGAATTATCCGGCACGCTTGGGTGAAAGACTACCTCAATAGTATACGTGTCTATTTTTAACCCTGGGTGAGGGAGCATGAGGAATGCTGAGACGGCCAATGAATCGGCCATATCGTTCTGAGCTCTCAGAATGGCTTTTATCGAGAAGGCGTCAAATTGCTCAATGATGTCCCATACCGCGTTGCGGTAATGCCTGAGCCTTTCGTTTTTTACTTGGTATATCCTTTTCACTTGATTTATGACCAGCTCTACATCACCTTGTACTTTCAAGTTCTTGATTCCCCTTCCTTTTGCGGCTTGCATGCCAAGTAGCAAAGATTTATACTCAGCAGTATTATTCGTGTTGAAAAACTGCAACTTGAAAGAGAAAGGAAAAATCTCCTCCTCAAGAGATATTCGCATAGCTCTAGCACCGCATCCACTAATTGCACAACTGCCATCAAACTGCAATGTCCAAACCTTGTTAAGATCCTCCTCTCAGATGAAAATGTCCATTTTTTCAAACTCATTAGATAAGAAGTAATTCCCCATCTCTGATGATTCGAAGAGAATTTGGGCTTAGGGGTCATCAGAAATTGTGACCAAGTACTTCTTTTGTGATTCCGGCTCCAATGTTTGCATTACACCTTTGACGGGGATTATAGCCTTAGACCAATCCATATGAATTTCTCCACCAACCTCACTACAAAAGCTCCTCCCTAGTATAATTCCATATGCTGTCGGAATATCGGCAATGATGACGGTTATCTTTACTCTTTTCTCTGGGAACACTGCAAATGCAAACTGCGCGTCTTTGATTTGACCAATCAACGGAACTTGTTTGGTTTCCAAGGAGTAACATCTGCCAAAAGGCTTGGTAAGGGTGAGACCCAGAGCATGAGTGACTTTTACCGGCATGACATTGTCAGAAGCTCCAGAATCAATTATGCAGTTGCTTAACTTATGACCATTGATTAGGAGAGAGAGATAGAAAGGTTCTATTTTACCTGACGCAGAAGTCGAGGCAACATTTATGCGAGATGCATGAGTAGAAATAATTCCTTTCGAGGAGGTCTGAGAAGTTATGACAGCTTGGCTTTGAATGTATTCGGTCAACCTTACAAGCTGCTCTGGGTTAAACTGAAGATACTCAGCTTCAGACATTTGGATCTTGGTCTTTTTAGCATGATCAATTATGTCAAACGCGGCCAAGGGTTGCGTTGACGAAGGAATGAGTCCCTCATTTCGCAATGATAGGGTAGGATTACTAGTCTTGAAAGGAATATGAGAGGGTTGATTCAGAGGGGAGATAGGGGAAAAAGATTTCTTCGAAAAAGACTTAATAACAGGTTGAACAAGAAGGGGATTACGTCTTTTTGCAATGGTTGGAGGTATGTTTGACATGGCCTTCACTTTTTGTATCCTGGCAGCAACTTCTATTTATTTTCCTTGTGAGCAGGTGAAAACAACATATGACTGCCCGCTTGCATATCCTTGGGTACCCCCTTCTTCATCAGATTCCTCCTCGTCAAATTCCATATACCCGATAGTAGATTCGTCAGTCGGTTCACCGACATCTTGATCATCTTCGCCTTGCAACAAAGGTTCTTCATAATTTTGCTCCTCTTCTTCGATCTCAACCAGGGCATTGACCGGAGGGGCCTCAAGCGCCAACCTTTGAGATGCTGTAGGTAAATGCGGCCTTTGCGGGGCGTTATTGGAAGTGAAATTTCTTCGTGGGATATCCCAGTACGAAGAGCTAGAGGAAGATTGAGCTAGCTACTTCTTTAACGCGAGCAAGTCATTCGCCATCTTTTGAAATGTCGGGTCAGATGAAGTGGCTAGAGAAGGGATTGAAGCTTTAGGCTTGGATGGTTCTCTTGTTAATTCCCCAGATATTAGCAAGTTATCTTCAATCCGTATGGCAGCAGCTTGGGCGAGAACCAAAGTAGCGACCTACTCTTGCAAGAGTAAGAAACTTACTTTTGAGCTCATGGCATTTACGAAGAAACACTTCTGATTTTATGGCGTTGGCAGCATGGTAGGCAGAACACGATTGATTAGTGAATTGAAACAAGCGATGAAATCGCGCATGGTTTCATTGACCTCCTTCTTCAGGTGAGTGATCTTTGACAGTAATGCAAACGCATCTTCTGAAGGCTTATACCTTTCCTCAAATGCAGTCTGTAATGTGGCCCAACTAGTTATAGATCTGGCCGGCAAATGCTGAAACCATTCCGCTGCAGGTCCTTGCAAGGTTTCCAGGAAGAGGCGAACCGACACATCCTCATGGGTCACATCCAGAATGTTGCATGACATGTTGAATGCAGATATATGTGAATCTGTGCTTTGGTTTCCGCTCCCATCAAATTTGGGGAAATTCTTTCGGTTTCCATGAGGGAGCGTGTGAACAGGATGCGGCAAAGCGAGTGGGCCCATAGCATTTCCCCATGGTACTGCCATTTGAACAGCTAGAAAAAGGATGCGAGCCGGAAGCACAGTTCCACTGAGCAGCAAAGCACTACAAAGAGACGAGGATGTTCCTTCTGAGAAATGCTTTCTTCGTGGAGGTGAGGCACTTCTGGATGACTGGTCAGCTGAACTTAGCGATGAGAAGTGTGTTGGTGTAATACTGAAGTTGTGATTTTGAAGTAGGTCAAAAATAGGATCAACTTCTCCACGATATTTTTCGCTACGAGTAAATGGTTCACCTACCAGTGTACCCTTCAGATCTACAATATTTTGGAGCAGATTAAAGAACTCTTTTTTAGTTGTACTTGCTGATTTTCTGATTTTTCTGACAAAAATCAATAGCATGTACTTTTCTAGATATTTAATTTTACCCCTTTTTTGAAAACCAATGACGGTTTAATGACAAAGATTAGCGAGGGTAAAATGATGGTTAAATTAGCAAGCTGATTTTCATATCTCAGAGTTGACTTTTGACAAGGGTTTGAAATTTTGTAAAACAGTCAAAAACTCAGATCTATGGAAAAATATGGGTTTTTATTAAAACTCAACGAACTAAAGATCTCTAACTAGCCCAGATCTATGGATCTCTGAAGAAATTTTCCAGTTTGGATCATTTTTGCAAAAATTTTGGGTTTTGAACAAAAAGTAAAAATTTGCAAACAGGTAGTGATTTTTACAGTTTTATCAAATAGATTTGTTCAATCCCCAGTAGAGTCGCCAAAAATTGTTGGTCTGAAAATCTGTCATGCGAGAAAATCTATAGATAGACGAGCCAACAGTATACAGGGCATAGCCCCTCTTTGAGACAGCAAAGTGAAATTGGTTTATTGTTATTCTACCAGCAGGAACCTGTGCAAGTCTTACAATATTCTGCCTTCAGGGGGTTTGGGATCTCATCCCAGTAGAGGTAGTTTCGACGAAGAACAGAAAGGAATGAAGGAAGGAAAGGAAGGAAGACGGATCCGAAGGGAGAAAAGAAACGAATTCCAAAGTAGAAAGGTCAGAGGGTCTATGTTTTGGGCTGGTAGTAAACAAAGCCGAACCTACTTGCATAGACGAACAAAGAAATACTGATGAACAAATGACAAAAAAGTAGAGATAGATCCAACAGAATAAACGCATAGATCTGACATAAGAAAGATCAGATGCCCATAACACACATATTCAGCACAAAGTCTTAATATTTATATTAATGTTTTCTTCTGTTACAAAAAGTACAAAGCCTTTTCTTCTCACTTCTATTTTTCATCTAAAAAGTGTCCACCCGGAATACAACCAACATTCCAGTATTTATAGAAGGAGAGGAGAGAAGAAGACAAAAACAAACCAACCACTTACAAAATATCTAGAAAATATCTAAAAAGTCAATAGTTGACTTGGGCAAGTTTTTGGATGGCAACATCCCGTGGTGCAACATGGATGATGTCATCGTGTATGCCAACATGCTTTTTAAATATTTTACAAAAATGATCAATGGATCCCAGGAAGAAACTACTCTTCAGTGTAAAAAGGCGCACTTTTCAGCATGTCGACAGGAACTTCTCAGTGCCTTGGCGCACTTTTCAGCATGTCGACAAGAACTTCTCAGCGCCTTGGGCACACTTTTCGGCATGTCGACAAGACAATTTTTGCACCCAACTCAAAAAGACTAAAAAATGGCTAAGTCCTTAAAACTTGATTTTCGGAAGGGAATTTTGGGCTATTTCGAACATTGTCAAACTTCCATGAGGCCAAAACAAAATTTTCGATATGGTTACCTACAAATTGCCCTTGACAATTTTTCAGGATAACAGGATGGCGCAGAAACTTAGAATCATAAAGAAGCACCATCTGTCCTATCTCAAGCTTTTTGTCCCTAAAGTGCCTTTCATGTCATGCTTTTTGCCTGGCTTTTTCTTGCTTCTGAATCCAGCGTGATATTTCTCATCGCTCATCCAACTTAATCAATGTTTCAATTCGTTCTTCTAATGCGTGTTCATCAGCTAGACCTCTAGCACGCGCAATATGCAAAGAAGGTAACATGAATTCCATAAGAATAACTACTTCTACACCAACCACCAATTGAAAGGGTGTGGCCTTGTTTAACCACTTGTATGTTATTATGTACACCCAAAGCACGGCAAAAACTTTATCATCCCAATCTTTTCTTTCAACATCACAAATTTTATTTAATGTCTAGCTCAAATTCTTGTGGAAAGCCTCAACAGTCCCATTTTCTTGAGAATGATATGGTGTAGTCTTATGGTGTGCAATCATGAACTCATCCAATAATATCCTGATTGTCTCACTCAAAAAATGTGTGCCCTATCACTTGTTAAACTCAATGGGCATCCATACCTTATAATATTTTCCCATAGGAACCTGGTTGTTGTAGCTACTATACAATCCTTTATAGGTGTTGCTTCTATCCACCTTGTCAAATAATCTGTGCAAGTGATGATATAGCGTGATCCAGTCCTACACGCGGCTAGTGAAATAGGACCCACAAAATCTATAGCCCATTTCTCAAACGGTTCTGCACTAGGTATAGGTCGTAAAGGCATTTCATCTCTTTCTCCTGGTTTTCAAGGTGTTGATAGTGATCACAGGCCTTGCAATATGCCTTACAATCCTTATACAGGGTCTCCCACCATAATCCAGTGAGTAGAATCTTGTGTGCAGTGGCATCACCTACATAGTGCCCACCTGCAATACCACCATGAGCCTCTTCCATGATATTTGTGCGCTCATGTTCCAGTACACATCGGCTCAATACTTTATCTTGGCCTAACTTGTACAGATCACCGCTAATCAACATAAATGGTGTCACGCGAATGACAAGTTGTTTCTTCTCTAAGAATTTTATTCCTTCTAGTGCCATACATGTACATAGAAAGACAGCAATGTCCTCTAATTTCGATGGCGCGCATTGTAACCGGTATAATTGTGCATCAAGCATGGTATCTTCAATTGCATGTGTGTCTTCTCCCGACTGTATTCTGGATAGATGGTCCGGTCCAGAATTAATTTTCCTTGGTTTTACCGCAACTATAAAATCAAATTCTTGGAATAAGAACACCCATCAGTATATGCGCCCCTGTAAAACGGGCATGTTTAGCAAATACTTCAATGCCATGTGATCAGTATAGAATACAAATGGTGTTGCTAGCAGGTACTATCTGAAATTATGTAACGCATAGATCATTGACAAAGCTTCTCGCTCTGTAGTTGTATAATTATGCTCTGCATGAGTCAACTTTCTACTAGCAAAACAGATATGATGATCTATAATAACTTCCCCACACTAAGCCAACATCGTGCCAATGGTCATGCCAGAAGCATCCACATGTACATGAAACGGTTGGTCCCATGAGGGAAAGCGCAGAATAGGTGCTATAGTAAGTTTTTCCTTCAATGTTTCGAATGTGCGTTGTTGCGAATGCCCCCAGTAGAATGTCCCTTTTCCTTTTAGTAACTCCTCCAAGGGTGCCGCAACCTTAGCATACCCTTTAATAAATTTTCTATAATACCCAGTGTGATCTAAGAATTCGTGTACCTCACTTTGACTAGTAAGCTCTTCCAAGCCGATAATGGCTGCAACCTTAGCTAGATCAACCAATAAATCGTCCTTGCAGATGATGTGCCCTAACAATGTGCCAAAAGGTGTAGCAAATATGCATTTCTTGATGTTCAAAGAGATGCTTAATTGTCGACATCTTTCAAACATTAAGCATAAATTGTCACAATGATCCTTAATAAGTCCATACACCGTCCAGTCATCTAAATAAACCTGCAAGAAGTTGTGAATAAAATCTTTGAACACTTGGACAACTATGCGCAAGAATACAGCATGTGCGTTTTTCAAACCAAAAGGCATCATAGTATAGGCAAAATTTCCCCATTCAGTGGTAAAAGTAGTCTTTTCATGATCCTCTTGTGCAATCCTAACCTGATGATACCCAAAGAATCCATCTGTAAAGGAATAGATATCGCGCCCTACAATGCCTTCTAATATTTCCTTGTGAATGGCATAGGGATGGGATCAGTCACACATGTAGCATTCAACTCCCTATAATCCACACAAATCCTAATACAACCATCTTTCTTTACACTGATCACCATTGGGCTAACCCATTCTTATTCGTCCAAGGTCTTGATGATTCCAGACTTCAACATTTTGTCAATTTCTTCCTTGACCTTTTCGCGCAAGTTGGGGTTCATCTTGTAGGGTCTCTTCCTGACCGGGCACGCACTTTCCTTAAGCGTTATCTTCATTTCTCCTAATGATTCATGCACGCATTTTAGTTCATGGTATCCCCTAGGAAATAAGTCCTAACAATCTTGTAGTAACTTAATGATTTTTTCCACTTTAGAGTCAGACCAATAATCCCCAATTATGGCCTCCTTAGGCTCAACATCCGATCCAATATTCACTTTCTTTGTTTTCATAGGTTCATGATAGGCGCGCATGGTCTTATATGCACTGTCCAAAACCTCACGTCACCCTATTGAATGATCTACATCCATATTTCCTACTTCATCATCCACTAATAGACCATCTTTCCTCGTGTTTTCTCAAGGCAAGTGCACTTAAGTAGTGTGGCATCTGTCTCTGTTTGTTCAGCAAAACGTGCTCCTGAGTCGTTTCCATCAAATAACTCCTGAATGAGTTCTTCCGCCTTTCCACTATCTCCCATAGTTAACCGCTTCATACCCCTTAATGCCTCTTCTACTTGAGGTTTAGTAGAGAAGTAGTCAAAATTCTAGATCATTCATGCAATCAAATCTTGCCAATTTTCAGTCTCTCCATGAAGTTCTGCATATACATACCAAACACGTGTGCAGCGTTATAAAGTGGAATAAAATTTGTGCACCCAAAGTGAAGGTGGTAAAGCTTCCTGCCCCTCTGTCCAGAGTCTCTCACACTGCTAAACGTGGTGTTGAACAAGTTATTACCATGATAAGTGCATATTTGAGTAGGTGCATTGCTCCTGGAAAACTGAGTAGAAAGAGCAATTCTGATTTCAATCCATCCTACAAGATTATCCCTGTGAACCACCCACCAATGCACTGTTGTCCCATGCATGGTATATGCTAGCATATTTCGTCTCTCCAACTGGTCTATCCATTGTTCCTCCATGGCGCGCAGAAATACCTTAGGATCTCCTTCTCCAATGCATCGAGGTACCAAGTTGTTACCTATTCTCCTGATACAATAGGGTCTATTGTTTTGTGCAAATGTGCTTCTTACTTCGCGCCTACCAACTCATAAGTACCATGAGCCCAATTATCACAAGCAATACTTGTAGTATCGCTAATAGACTATGCATCTTCCCACTAAAGGATTCCTTCTTTAGATGGCTCGAGCACTTCTGGGTCCCAGATGGCGTGTACATAAATCCTATTCAGATATTCCTCACTCAAAGGCTCAACATAGGACGCAGATTTTCCATCTGTTAAAGGGATAATAACCCTTTCCTCCTTGTTCTCAAAGCTGATATATCCCTTGTTGAACCGAAGATCAACATTATTTGCATAACACCAATGGCGCCCAAGTAGAGTTGGAAGTTGTTTGCTTTTGTAGTGCCAAAACCTCAAAGTCCCCTATGAACTTGGCCCCCTGTATAGTAATGGATGCATCTTTTAAAACTCCGATAGGAGTGACCTTGGTTCGATTAACCATAAACAACACATTAGAAGATGGTCGTAATGGGGGTCTCCCCATCTGTACCCATGCATCTAAAGTAAGTACATTGACTTCTGCGCCTGTATCAATCAATATATTACTCAAAAGTCATCCATCCACAACAACATTCAGCGTGATTTCCTTGTCATAGTCTAAGTTATGGGGGGAAATATTTGCATGCAGGATCTTTCGTCTAGTCTCATTACTTGCGTGCGAAGTGTTTCCCTTTAGCCAATTCCCTAACAATGGAAGGATATTCTCCTGGCACAACATTTTGCACACCTCCTTCAAGTCATCAATATCATATTGGACCGTCTCTGGTGCTTTATTTTGCTCCATCTTTCATGATTGCTCCTTTAAACACTATATTTCACCCTGAAGATTTCTAAGTACCTCCATGGTTTCATGATAAACCTCCTTTTGATGGACAGGATCTGGGTACCATGCATGTAGAACCTCCTCCTTAGTGATGGTAGGCTTCTACTACAACGCTTTCTTTGGTGTGCGCCGCTTCAACGTGAGTAGTGATCTTTACAGGTAATATCTTGGATTTTGGTTCCAACTGGGGCATCCATTGATTTTCCACAGCGCGTTGTATCCTAACCATCCCTACACCTTTGTTTTCTTGTTTATGTTGCTTACTAAGATGCTCATATAGGTTCGAGCATTCCTCATAACTATGATTCTTTCCACAGAAGGAGCATGTAATATTCTGAGGACATTTGTGCATGTAGTGGTCAGGAGATCTGCATGTATAACATGTTCCTCGAGGGAACTCGCCTCATCCACCACCACGGCCTTGGCCTCCAAATCAACCATGGTATCCTCAACCTCTGCCACATCCTCCTTCAAAATGTCCTTCATTTCGATCATAATGCGCTTGATTGTGATCCTGGTCATGATGCTCACCCTTACCCTTAGAGTTGTCTGATACTCCTGTCTGTCATACACCAATATCTATAGCATCATGGATCTGACCAATCAGTCAGCAATCTTCCGTATCATGAGTCGTGGACCTGCAAATTTTACAATAGCAACCAACATTCTTCCTTATTGCACGTTGCAATAATGGGCAATGGCTTGCATCATGGTTCAAATGACATATCTCACATTCTAGCAGCAGTGAACGCATGGATCTACGGGGACAACTATCCTTGGTGTGACCTTCTACTTCACAATATGTCCACCAAATTCACATGTGTGTCTCATGTGTTGAATTTGTCAATAGTTTCTCCAGCCGCTTCGTCATAGCTGTAATTTGTGCTTCCAAAATGGGCTCACCCCAGTGTCTATGCTCCTGAGTGCCTCAGGGAGCAAAGTTGCTTCAAGTGCTTCACGCGGATCAGTGTATGTCTTATGTGACAAAGCCCTTCTAAAAGGTGTGATCAGACCTCCAACGAACTATTGTGCATGTTGGCTTACGTGAATATCATAAAAAAGCTTAGATAAAAGCGTTTTGAAACAGGGATCATACTTCATGATACTCTCAGTAGTGCCTTACTTAATATCCTTAAGCGCGCTTATACTCTACTGCTCGAACTCAGGGATGTGAAACTCTTTAAGGAAAGCAGCATTTAATGTTGCATAGTCTACAAAGTCTAATCAAGGTCAAACTTTTTGTACCACTTGTGTGCGTGTCCTTGTAACGTAGTGGCAAATTGACTTGCCCTACACTCAGAAATGGTGATCCCTTTTGCACGCCATGGTATTTCACACATGTGCATGTTCAACAGCATCTTCTATGCCCCTATATTCTGGCAGACGAAGAGACATCTCCATGTAAATATTTTGGGGTTGATGCGGACCTTGTCCCCCTGATCCAGAACCTTCTGTGTTTCCTCTGCCTCAAGAACCACCAAATCCACCGGAACTAGAACCACCTATACCTCATGATCCTCCACTTCTAGCTGGAAGCGGACCAGAAGATGTACTTCCATGTGTCCCAACAGTAGTACTCAACTGCACCCCTACAGTCTGTGAAGTGTTACCACTCCCAGAAGTGAGTCCAAAATTTTGCGTGCTTGAATTCTGTGAAGATGATGCACCTGAAAAGGTACCTCCAAACAACAATGAAGACGTTTTCCCTGCCATCGATGTACTTGCTATGTGACTTACCCCTGCTCTCCCACTGCCTAAATTAGCTTGTTTACTACTTGTCACACTAGATATTGGAAAACCAAGCGCAAGGGCTAGATTGCCAGGTAGATTCAGATGCGCGCCCGCGGCCCAGGTCGTCTTTGTTGGTGTGCTTCCACGTGAGGCCGAGGGGGGTTCCCTGTCATGCTTTCCCAAATGGGGGAGTTCCTGATGCTCCGGCTCCACACCGTTTATGTGAGCTCCAAATCCTTCACGAGCCATCTCTCTCCTCAACGCCATTCACTCTGTAACATCTCAATGCTTCTCCATCTCCCTCTCGCGCGCCTCATTATACTTGAGCCGCCTTTCTTCTCTCTGCCTTTTTGTCGCTAGGTCTGTCATCTTTCACCAAACATGCTCCCGCCCCCGCACGTGGTGGGGTTTAGTTAGCCATCGATTTGCTTTCTAAGTTCAAGGTCACCATCAAGATTTTGATCATCAGTAGAATGCCTTGCAAGTAAGTTCCCCTGGGATACCATAAAAAATGGAATTCTGCTACCTCTGGGCAAGAATAAGTGGAAATTGAGTACATAATATAACTATTCAGAACACCACGAAACCAAGTATCCACAACGCGTGTCCAAATCAGATCAGCATCATAAAGGGCCTGAAACTCTTCCTACGTCCAAACAAAGGCGCAATACCTCCAATCCCTTTTAGACGCATAAGCAACCAGCCACTTGTACAGTTCTATCAGAAAAATAGTGAAGAAGCTCTCATACAAACTGTCATACAGATTTTGTTCCACCCATGCGCGTGCATTAAACTCAGATCCGGTGTTGAACCTCCATGCGTACTCTTCTTCTAGATCTTGTATCCACTCCTCAACACTTACTAGGGTCAACCGGTATGTCTTCATCGCGAACCATCCTAAAAACCACTGAAAAAGAAGCTTCAGCAACAGAACCAATGATGCAGCATAGAGTTTACCAGAAATAACCCAGGGGCGTTGGCACATCACTCACCCTAGGCTAAGGGCTCACCCGAAGCACGCAAAGGTATCAGGTCCCTCTTTAGGGTTGCTTGTGCAGGATGTTACCAAAATGAAGAGTTGATGCATTCAAATTCATAAATAGTATAACATTCATAAGTTCATGTGCACATCAGATTTGGCAACATAACTTCACAATATCTCATATTCAGTCATCGCTTAATCCCTCTTATTCGACACAGATCACTACATATTTATAAAGGTGGGAACTTGCCCTTCATCGCTTACATAATTCTCAAAATAAGTCGCATGCTAAAAATAGCCATGCGCCTTTACAATAATAGACACACATGCAAGTGCACTAATAATAGATCTCTTCTGGTTAACTGACAGTAATAATCCTATTATTAACTCGAACCCATGCAAAGCGCTTAGTAAACACTCTTCCAAAAATAGTCTATACGTATCGCACAAGTCTTTATCCGATTTGTGTGCTTTGTACACTATCTCCAAAAATAGCTCATAATCCTGAAAAAGGCTAAATCCCGAATCTGTCCTTATCTTTCGTCCATGTTTTCTTTCCTATTCTGCCGCGCCTTTGAACACGCCCTATTCACACATGCGAACCTTTTGTGTGCCTTCTACTAAGTGTCACACTTTGTCTGCTAAACAAAAAGGCTTTGCCCTACACAATTGTGTGTCATCTCATTAGTGGTTAAATATCCCCAAGGCCCCTACAATGCCAACTGCGACACATCCCTCTTCATCATTAATAAGTGACTTAAATTAAGTGTGCACTCTCAAGTCTCTACCCTTCTTTGTGATAATTCTAAGAGAGAACAATCCATGGTTTGTAAATCCAAAACATGTATTTGAAAATTTTAGTCATGTCATTTCGAATCAGAGTTTTCGTTAAGAAAATTTTAATCGTGACATTTCGACTCGCACCTTTATCAATCCGATGACAATTATGGACGTGGCATGTTTCAAGTATTTCATATCATCTGTTCCCAAAAGTGTTTTCCTTCCGGATATCATTTCGTAGTCCAAGCTTTAAGTTCTTTTTTTCCGTACTCCATGCTTCAGTCTTTTATATTTCTCTAGTACCAAACTATGCCTAACATTTCAGGTCCCAATTCAAGGCATATGGACAATCTACAAGAAAACCCAAAAAACTGTCAGCCCTCTTCCCAATTGGGACCACTTAATTGCTTCGATAAACAGACAGCAAGTTGATAGAAGGTAAGGGGTTTGTCCTTGATATTGAAGGCGGGCCAAGGAATTAGGAAGTAAAACTTATGCTTACGATTTTCAAAAACTTAAAATGCACAGCAAATACCCACTCGTACTTTAATTTTTGTCCTGTTTCTAACGGGATAAGCGAACTGTCACGCTGTAAAGCTATGGTTGGAGCTTGTCCCACTCCTCCCCCTTTAAGGTACATGTCAAATGGAGCACATGGAGGGAAGGACCCACTTGTTGGACACTGTGGAGGCTTTGAATAGTCCAAGTTACTGGGCCTCTGTTTATCTTTTAATGAATTTGTAGAAGGAAAAAGACTGTTCATATCTTTATGATTATGCATTCCATGCACATGGGGCCTCATGCGGTCCAAATTAAAAATAAAGGTCACTGTACAGCGATGACAGGTTCTGTATAGTGTTTGCTTCCTTATGGGATTCTGCATAGTGGTCCCAAACACCATTTGATCTTGTGGGCATTATTAAAATCAATCGCTCACTGAATGAATTTATCTTTCTTTTTTGACAATCTATTTTCTAACCTTGAACAGCAGACTTTATAGACATTCAAGTCTTCAAAGGGTGTGGTGTTTTTCAAGCTTTGGTAGACGTTAAAGTGGTATATATACCCTTGACTCGAAGCTGGCCCTACAACTAAAAAAAAACAAGGTCAATTGATGATTTAGTAGCCATGCGGGCGAGCTTCCATTCCACAGCCTAGGCTTGAGGAAAAGACATGAGGTGTTAGCAGTATAGGTCAAATGCATTTTCAGATTTAAGTATACAAGTTTAACTGTGGTGTACTTTGTGAGAAAGTGGGTTTTTCTTCTACGCTATTTTTCACAAATGTTAGAATATCCCAGAAGAAGTAAATCAAAGACTAAAACAGTTCAAAGAAAAAAGTATGGTACCTAAAAAAGAGTAGACTTGATATTTGAAACTTAAGCGACAGTAGGTATAGGGGCCACTTTTGTTGATTAATGCCCATAAGCATGGGACCTCTTGGCACTAGGTACTATGGAATATGCTTATGGTACATATCAATCTTGACGAGTTTGCAAGATCAGATTGTCAGATGGTTTCATATCAATCATACTGATCAAATGTCAGATGGTTTCACATCAATCATTCCAGCCACAATGGCCATCTTTATTATTGATTTGTCATCTATCCTATCCTACGCTCTGCCTCTACCCTCAAGAATATGCTAACCTATCCTCAACAATGGACCCATCCCTATCCACCCTGTCGAGAATACACATAAGGCGTTCTGGTGCATTCCCCAGTACTTGAAAAAATGCTTACCACCCTAAGTGCTCCCCCCACAAGCGGACACTGTACCAAGCAATACAATGGGCATGCATAGTCTTTTCAGCGGTCCATTTGTGGTAGTTCTATGAAAGCAATGGATAGCAAATACTAGACCACAAATACACAGGAAAAAATATAAACTTTATTACCGGTTTAGGTGATGTCCATAAATCCTAGTTTCACTGTTTTCAGTTTCACTTCTATGAAAACAGTGAAACTGGAATCAGCACCTTGGCGCATACGCCAGAGATATTGTAGACTCGTTGGTTATAACGTAAGATTTGTTGCATTATGGGTCTGATAAGGTTTAAAAATTGGATGAGATCAAATATATTCTGGTTAGGGTACAAAGTAAAGCAAATACATAGAAAGTTATCCACCCCCTCCCAGTGGAAACTTAAATTTAACGCATTCGAAGTCACAAAAAAGAGGGCCTCATATCAGAGGACAGACATACCCACCTTTATATGCAACATAGACCAATACATCACCCTGTAACTAACCAAAAGCAGCTTTAATTAAATTATCAACAAACCAGCAAACATAGAGATGCTAAAATCACCTCTACACAATCATACTTATGTTCTCCTCAAAACAATAAAAGCACATTTTAACCAATAATGGCAAAGGACTAAATGTTAGTTATTCTGGAATGCACTGAGCTAATCCAATAGACATTTATGGGTGTTTGACAGACCATCAGGACATATAAACTATATTTCTGTATATCACAACCAACAGAGCCCTGGGAAATGTACATTCAAATATAGATCACAGACTCATAAGATGCACTGGACTTACAAGAATGTGAAGGGCTTTACATACCACATAATAATATTATAAAAAAATAAAGCATCATATAGATGAGTGTCTATAAATCCAATAAACTAGCAAACCTTAATAAGGTAATTTAAAACTAATTGGGTGACAAGTTCAACAAATATGAGTCGTTATTTTTGAAGATAAAGATTCCCTCAAGAAATCATATTAGCAAACAAGGCATCTACTTTCACAGTTTTGAGAGTCAATTGCCTCTCATAAACTTCAAAAAATAATACAATTTGCACCCACTATACTGTTCATAAGGCTGTAACCATGTTCTGATCTGACTCAATTTAGTTAAATCACTTCATAGACAGCCAGATCCGCATTCAAGATACACTTACATGGTGATAGAAATCACATTGAGAAAAGTTTTAACCAAAAGTGAAATAAAGCCCAGCAGACCCAAATTGTTCCTTTAGTAAGGTGACCTCCACTTGAATTCTGCCTTTCCAAACACACAAGACCTGCTTCTGACCCGTGCATACCATCTAGTTATTTGTGTCATCTTGATCACTTCCAGAAAGAATATAGTAGTTCCAATAAAACATCATTCACAATAAGCTTCCAAGCCTACTGAAGTCAATATGGTTGAACCATGAACATACCCAAGACTGATTGGTCTTAAGATGTCAACCAACCTTTTCTACTGCCCCTGTTTTCACTGTAATCTCTAAAGAAACTTACTCTGCTTCCTCCATAGCCGGCAAGTTTCACATCCATCAACACAAGCCAAGGCATGTACACACAGAGACAAGAGCAGGTCCTGCTCGAGCATTAGCTCCTATTTTTACATTTTTCCATGGCCCTGGGTGCTGCAAATCATCCAAAGAACAAACAGGATAATCATTAATGACACAGAGGAGATGAACAAAAAACTAAAACACCTTTGCACCATAAAAATCAACATATACTTATGGTTGCTCAGAAGACAGTTTTTGCCAAGTAAATATGCAAATAAAATTGTGACAATGATTCCAAAAAAAAAAGAGTTTCCCAGATACTATGTACTAAATTCAGTACAATACTAATTTGCAATCAGCTATACCAAAGATGCTTGATCACTTGACAGTATAAGATAAAAAGATCCACAACATTGAATCCAGTAAATTAGTCTTGCTCACATACCAAGGCCAATTGCTTCCGAACCCTTCATTATTCGAAGTCTCTTGCAAGAATCAACAAACATCCTGTGGTGCAATTAAGTTGAGATTAGCAAGTCACCACAAAACATATGAAACAACAAAAAAATCAAATTTTGAAATATAGGCATCAAGGTAAGCCCAAAGAAAACTTACTCCCAGGGAACATCTCCAACAAGCATCCAATCACCATCCTTGTCCTCATAAGTAAGAACATATTCTGACCCATGCAGCAGGTCCATCAACTTACTCTCACTCAAACCATCCCTCCCAGGAATGCCATGAGAACCACATTGACCTGAATCAACCAACCACAAATTCAAATTTTTTATCACAATTACTAAATGTTAATACAAGTAAACCAGAAAACATGAATTGTGATATAAAATCATAACGCACCTATCGTAAAACAGCTAAACATTTTCTCCAAGGCAGAGGAGAGCTCCTGGTATCTGCTGTACATTTTCAAGTCCACCTTTCTCAAGTATGGAGCTCCATCCATACTGACCTTAACATATAAAGCATTTGCTCCAGCCTTTCCTTCACCCTCTTCTGTGGCCTTTGGATTTGCAGCAAGTGTTTTACACCGGAAGGATCGTACTGGTGGCCATCCTACCACCTGCTGTCTGAAAATCAAATCCACAATAATCTTTTCTCAGCAACAAGAATATATAAGGCATTCAAGTGTAAGGGCCAACCAATTTAATTCAGAAGCAACAGAACAGCTAAATCTTAATATACCATTTGAGAGCCACAAAACCTATACAAAAGATCAGCTTCCACAAGAAACCATTTTTGGGTTTAATCAGGTGGAAGGAGGAGCGCATCTAGAATTAGAATTGGAATTTCAATTAAGTCTTTAATATCCAGTATAGGAAGAAACAGATACACACATTGAAATTGTCCCAAAGACCACAATTTTAGGAGGCAAATATACTTAAAAGACACTGAACTGCATAAAACAAGAACAAATCCATAGTGAGTTATGAAGGAGGAACTTTCTTCGAACATTTCAAAACTTATTAGAGATAGCTCATTAGAAACAAAGGCGTCTCCAGGTTGCCAACACTTCAAATCTTTCAGCGGGTGTAACATGCGTAGAGCCTACTTCAATGGGAAACAACTATTAGTTATTAACTTCCTTGGGAACGTATCATATTCAAGGGTAGAATTATGATGATAAAAGATGCAACCAGAGCATCTTTAGTAGTCTGGTAAGAGTTGAGTTATATTGGTAAATTGATAAGCGCATCATGTACTTAAAAGGCAGTACCTAACAAAAGTGTTCAATAACTGTAAATACCATGAAGCAAATTGATCTAGGCTTCAGGAACAAAGTTAATAGGGTAGGAATATGTGTAAGAGGCTACTTGCAATAAACCTGCGTTAAAGCCTGAATAGGCCTGGTGGTGAAGACATGCCTGCTCATATCCCAAATTGGTATCTCGGCTTCCCAAAAGGAAGTAGGAATATGTGTAAAAGGCTAACAAAAAGCCTACATAAAAGCCTAAATAGGCCTGATGGTGAAGGCATGCCTGCTCATATGCCAAATTGGCGTCTGGGCTTCCCAAAAGGAGTCCTCATACACCAAATTGGTCACACTTAGCAGTGACCTAAACATAAACTATTTTTACATGTACTTATAAATGGTTCAAAGTAGGAGGATCAAGACAAAATAAGAAAACGAATTTGATATTTTTCCCTCGGGTGTAGATCTTTGGGTGCAGTTTAAATTGCACCAAGTACGCCCCTTTCTGAGTGTGTGGAAACGACACTTCCTATACTACCTTTAGCAGTCGAATCTAAGCATATAACCAATCTTGGGTAGTGCAACTTCCCCAACAGTACTTGAAGCCATATCCCAAACATCCTGTTTACAGCTTACAAGCCCTCAGATCCTCATTACAAACAGCCTCACAACATGTCTCCACCTTCGATTAAACGAAAGATGTTTTCTTGTGCTCAAGATCCCTTGAAGAAAGAGGTGACTGACATAACTGAGTGTAGGCAAGTCAATGTTAACAGCTGTAGCCAGAGTTTTTGCAAGCCAAAGTTTTAGTGTTGCATCAGCAGCGCAAACTTACTCCAAACATGTGAGGACAGCTTGTAATGAGATTTTGCACCAGATCAACATTGGAAGTTAACTCCAAATAAATCTGCACAGAGGAGACCGAACAGAAAATCGGCAATGGAACAACAATAATAGCTTATGCCAAACATAGCGGCATAGATTACAGGTGTACAGTCTGAGTTGAGCTGGCGATGAAGAAAATGTGTGCTATATGAAGGTCACGTTAGGGAATACGGAGAGGAGGAGGTCACGTGTTTGAATCCGGAGGGGAGAGTTGTATAAGGTAAAAGCAAAAAAATAATTCCCATCCACAAAGGGGATTTCGTAAACCAGATTGGTGTCTCGTTTTACAAAAATCAAAAATTGAACTTCAAGGAAAATTTTGCACCGGATGTTCCCCATAGAACAAATCAAGATGTAGAACAAGCCTACAAGAATCAAGCTTTGGAAGTGGGCAATTTGGAATGCTTCCCAGTGAACTCTAAACCCGTGGAGGAAAAAGGCGAATAGCTATTTTCTGATAAAACTCCATGGACGCCATAAAGGAAAGGAAAAAGTAGCTTACTTGGATACCGGGGCGTCAGTTGGAGCAGAAGCTTGACCCTGCTGCGAAACCCTCTCCTTACACTGCCCGGCTCCTTCCTTAGACGTGCCCACTTCGCTCATAACACATTTCCCGTTCATATTCACCCCGCCAGCTGTACCAGTCCTAGCAGAAACGTACGCTGACTCACCCTGCCACACGGGCCCCGACCCCTTGGGAGACGTCAATTGCGCCTGAAACGTAACCCTGCTGGAAGCTTCCACGTCGGACGAGGAAGCCGATCCGTTCGGCAGCGCCACCACGGGAGGCTTCACCGCCGGGAACGCCCAACTCCCTCCACCAGAAAAGAGATTTCTTTTCTCCATAGCTTCAGCAAACCCTCTCTTCTTCAGCTGAAAGTTATTACTGCTGGAATGCTGCGGGAGGCGGTACGACGCGTATTTTTCCGCCGCCGGAGTCTCCTCACCTACCCCCGGGAAGAGATTTTTCTCCACCACCACCGCCGCCGCAGAGCGCCTGGGGCTGAGCAAACACAGCTCCGATGTAGCAGAGGAAGACGAGTTTTCGTCGCTGGACGTGAGCGGAGGCGGAGCGCAGCATTTTGCGTTCTCTCGCACCGGCGAGCGCGCTCCGGGAAGGCCGAGGCGGAGCTCCGTCTCCTTCAGGTTATGATCTTCAGTAGCCATCGATATCCACAGATTTCTAGCAGGAGTCGACTTTCGAGCACTTGGAAAAAACAGAGTCCACGAAAATTGGTATTTCTAAGGCAGGAGACAGTTAAATCTTGTAGGTGTTACTGCCACTGCTTAGGTACCCTCCATGACATGGGCTGAACGAAGGCGCCACAACTGTTCCTGACAAAAACATGAAACAAGGAAGAAAAAACTGCAATTTTTTTGCTGCTTCAGACTGCCGATCTGCTCTCTGCTCTCTCTCTCTCTGTCCTGAAACCACCCACACAAACTTTTTTATCCCTTTTCCTTTACCGGCGGCGGGAGCTGCTCCGGCGACGCTAATCTCGATTAGGATTCCAGAAATCGGTGTTAAGGGAGGGGACAGGTGGGGACAGAGGAGGGTATTGATTGAAGACAAGGAGCCGGCCGCCTGCCTGGTGCCGGAAGGCGATTGGAGCGCGTAACAGAATTCCTCGAGATGAGGTGGCGTGGTTGGAGTCTTAGTGGAGTGTTACATCATCATTTTTTGCTGTGTCGGGAAATTTCATGGAATGCAGGGAATCCCGGGTCTGTTTGTCATGTGCATGTCGCAAACATCATCTCCCATCTATGTATCCATGTTTTCTTTATTTTCATTCTCTGAATCTGCTTTGCGTTTGCAATTACGAAACCATGACCACATTAACATTTTATAATTACTTTTATTTTATTATTACGACACATGATTTACTCATACGTGCGAAAGATATTTTCTGTTCCCGTCTAAATTCCATGGCCGTTTACACGTTTTCCGGATAAATTACTTTGCAATTTTTTTTAATAACCGTCAAACCTGGTACGGTATTCTTTTGCTTTCACATTCCATTACAAGTTTTCCACGTCAGCTTGATATCTCTATTGAACAATTTTGTGATGTGATGGTTTTGAAGTAAAAATATTGCAAAGACAAAAAACACAACATTCAATGTAATTGCGTTTGTTCCTCGTTCAATTATTCTTATAGAGTTCCGGGTTTATCCTCTCTTTATTTCTTTGATTTATCACCTTATCACTATGTTGCATTGGCTTCGATGCATGGTAGACATTTTCTCTAATCAAAAGTGGTTTCTATATTTGGCATTTCAATATTTTATGCAACTTTCCATATAAAAATACAAATCTTGTTGGTATGCAAGAGTTGTGACTCTTTAATTTAATGGTTTTGAATTAAACCTTTATTCACAGTAACTACTTTAATAATTGATGTACAACTGTTAATATACAGTAAGATGCAAGCAATAATGCATGTGCAATATGAAACCCTAAGCAAGAAGGAGAGATATAAGGACTTAGTTGATTTCCGAGTAGACTGGAGGTGATCTGGGTAGGTAAATGTGTTGAACAGACTGTAGACAATGTTGTTGATGCTCACTGGAAATTATGGGACTCGGAAATGGTGTAGGACAGGGGCGCCCACAGAAGAGCAGAGGCATCAGGGCACTAGCAAATGGATTTGGGTGTTGGTGGTCGTGCAAATGCTCAAGAACTAATTTCTTTTGTGTCGCAAGGGTTTCGTTGTTGATTATTGTTTTTCACTTGATATTCGCTCCTTGATCACCGAAGATACCTGTAACTTGCAAAACAGAATATCTACCTACACATGTCTACAAAACACATCAAATCTAATAACAAAAATGCAGAATGTGGAGTCGAACTGACCCCGACGATCACCCGAAGAGTGAACTTACTGCGGAGCGTTACACTACATCTCAGAACCCATTTAGTTATTTTGTGTGTGTAGAAATGATGCCCTTGTGCAAGTTGCACAAATGATAACGGACTAGATCTAAAATATAAAAAATGCATAGTATCTGTGGATGGAATAGAATAAAACCTCCCTCCTATGTTGTCTATCCAGAAGTGATGCAGCCCTTGTCCCTTAAGTGAATGCTAAATAGATGCCTTTGAACGCTACTCTTATGCCTTTAGAATTCAAGCTTAGGTGATAATAGTAATGCTTAGTGTTTGGTCCTTTTTTTTTAGAAGTAACTAAGTATATATATATGATTCCCTTATTTTAATCTCGCAATTGACAACTAAAAGTTCGACCCGTAAGTGAAAAAGATGCCCAAAAGATAAAAGAGACCCAAAATAGCGAGTAAAGGTAAGCAAGGGTCAAGAGCGCTAAGTATGGACAGAAGCGCCTGTGCGTTGTTGTCCTAATTGGGCGCTAGTGTCTAAGTCCATAAAAGATAAATCAGTCAAGTTATGTCAGGGTTGTAGGGTGTGTAAGACCAAAGAGAAGAGAAGAGAAGAGAAGAGAAGAGACAAAGAAAAGAGGCCAAAGATAGTTGTCAACCACTAGTCTTCTTGCTTAGGAATCATATATACATTAGTACGCTTTAAGACCTAGAAATGTATCCAAGTGCGTGCTTTTGTGTCTACATTCTCCTCCAAAAGTTAAATATCAATATAGGGCTCCTTCTTCTTAGGTTTTTAACAATTGATCCTCAACTTACTAAACAAAAAATTATTAAAGATATTCGTGAAGAGATCAATAAATTGTATTTGAAAGTTACATGATTAATCTTGTGATCAATCTCACACATACTTTAAACAGACTCACATCTTCTTCATTATCTCCCTTAACACCTCAGATTTTCCTCCATCTATCTAGGCATGCCTTCTTGATCTTTTCATTCCTACATTTCCATTTCAAATGACATCAATCATGGTCAATGCCATTTTTTGAGTGGATTTCCCTAGTCAACAACATCAACCATTGTTGATGTGGTTTTAATAGTTTGGCACAACTGACAACAACATCCATAGTTGATGTAATCAGCTAGCACAAATTGTTAATGTTATCATTATATTATTTATACTTGGTAAATGAGCATTCATTTCATATCTCACCCATCACTCATTCAGTCTAATATGGCTCACCAATTTCCCTTGAAAGCTTATAAGGTCTTGAAGTTGGTCATATTTGTCTTCTTTTGAGTTCACACTTAGAGCATTGGGTACTTAGGTTCTACAAGCACGAGAGTTGCACTTGTTATGGTCTACCAAGCCTTTGGAGTCTTTAATTAAGGTGTTCCTAGGTCTTCTTCTTAGTCATTTGTGGTTCCCCTTACAACTCTCTTAAGGTGTTGACAACCCTAGTGGAAGTGAATGCACCAATGGTATTTTCACGTAGGTAAGTATCTCTAACCTCTCTTGTCCTTTATGCTACTTAAAATTCGGATGTTTGTGGATGTGGTCACGCATATATTAGTATAGGGTAGCATATTCTTTTATATTACATCATTTATCTATTGGTCCTTACCTTTACAACCTTGCACAACCTTTGATAGTATTTTGCAATCTCTTGGATTTCTCTTATAATCCTTGCAGCTCTTTCCTACCAACCTCTCAGATATTTCATCCCTTTGTTACCTTGCTTACAATTCTATTTACAACCTCATCATCATCATTTGACTATCATGGGCTAGTTAGACATTACTACCCTATTATAGGTCTAGGCTTTAGAGCCATATACCTCTTAGAGAGTATAGAGTAACATCTTTATAGATCCGCATCTACACCAACTTATAATCTAAGGTGTGCATCTTTATCATGACCCCTTTTATTGTCCTAGTCTAGAATACCCCCATTTTAGAGAGATGAAAGGATTTGTTATTGGGACATTATTTATTTATATATAAGGTTCCCACCTCCTCATCATGATGGGTGGGTTATTCTGCCTCACACAAATAAGTTGTCATGTCTATATCTAGCTATTTCACCTTTGTGGGATCATGCTCAAGGTTTAAAGGACACCACACAAGCATTCAATTTTGAAAACACAACCAATATTGGTTGGGACCCCATTATTGAAGGAAAAGATCTTCTAGATGGCAGTTGGGTCAAACCCAATGACAATGACCCGCCTGTTGCCGACCTCTTTATTGTTGTTATTTAGTTTTATTATATTGTATTTTCTCTAATTTTTCTAGACTATGTTTTTTGTAAACTTTGTTAATAGACCACATGTTTAGCCTAATGTGACGATTTAGCGGTGTGCTTATGGACCACCTCCTTTTTAAACTAGTACGCATTATTTTATTTTAAGTGATATATCTCTATTTCAGTTAAAAACAAACATTAAAGCTTCAAGAAAGAATTATTTTTGGAGATAAAACTTTTATTTCTCATATGTGTACTAGTTTACTATGTTTGTACACATAGCGACGCTTAATCGCTAGCGCATTAATGTGTTTAGTGTTAGATTTTGACGTTCAATGTTACATGTCGCAAAAAAAGGTGATGATCTAGAAAATTATGTGGCTATCGCTTGATGTTCAAAATTTAATAAACATGTCAAAATAATAAATTTATATTAATAATTTAAAATATACAAATTAGTTTAAATTGTACATTTAATACATTCGAGATAAATAAATGTGATCCACCTTCACTAGTAGTGTAGCACATAATGGATGTTTATTATATATATGAATTTTCATTGTGCATGTTTACATCCTATCATAAAATGTAAAGGTTACATTGTAATTAAGTTAATACAATAATGAGCATTGTATTCTTTTCTTTTCCAACCAATAGCATGTTATATCGAGTTTGTGATTTGTAACAGGGTTTTTATATGCCATTTTGAGTTTGTATTATTTTGATTTTCTACGTTCTGTTTTATAACAGGTTTATATTTCTGACATTTTGTTTAAATAAACAATGTTTCCTTAAAACAATTGAACTTATATAAGAATTTTTGCGGGAATTAAATTAAGGTGAAAGAAATAGCAAAAAGACGTCTATTAATAAAGATTTTCTTACTTAATGTTTTTAGTAGCCGACCATGAGAGTCTTAAACCGATCGATGAATTCATGTGACTCTACCTTATATGAGAAGATCTTGGTTCTTACTAGTGAAAGCTTGTAGCTATGTATAAAATGAGCTCCGAAGTCTCGCAAAGTCCCAATGTGTAATTGACTAACCTTGTATGTAATCTATGTTTGCAAGAAATCAAATAAAAGAAAATAAAAGAAAACCAATTAAAATTTAAAATGTAAAGATGTTTCTATTTTATCTATAAAATATTAAGATGTTTCTATTTTATTAATAAAATTATGTTTTCATTTTATTCATATTTCATTTATGTGATGTATAGTATTTAACTTATTAGTTTTTAAAGTAAATACGCCGAGAGGCATTCCTCTAATGGCAACAAGGGTCGTAATGGAGTGATTTGTTCACTTTTATTCTCAACATTAAATTTGACATCTATTTGATCGTCACACAATAATTCATCCATAAATTTGACTTCGTGTCATATAAATGCTTTTGTTTTCCCTTTTTTCTTGAAGAAGTCAATAAAAAAATAGTAATATCTTGGTCATATAGCAATGTTTGGACTCTTTTTATTGAATTTGGTTTTTCAAGAACAACACAATGACGCAACAAAAGTGATTCCATTTGCCACAGATCATTGATAAATCGATAAAGAAATTAATGAAGTTATTGATTAATGTGGTATGTGAAAAATCTAAGCTAAAAACCTTGAAATTGATATATATTGATGTATTTCATTTAGATATATTTATTATATTATATTGATATCTTTTGACGTATTTTAGATACATGTATTTAAGATGTGTTTGTGTGTGTGTGTGTGCGTGCGTGCGTGCGCGCATTGTATATATATGTCGATCAAATTTTAAACATATAAATTATTTTGACATTTAAATTATATTTTCACCTATCAACCATGACCATAATATTTTAATATTGATCGTATTTTAACGTCTAAAATAATTAAAAGCATAGAAACACCTTGCAGAATCCAACTATGAATGTATTTTATAATAATCGAAAAGATTGCAAAACTTTGAGCTTGAAAAAAGTAGAAAGCATGGACAATCATCGTTGGCCCAAAATGGTTATAAAGGATAATCTAGAGCGCAAAAAGAAAACTTGGATGAAGCAGAACACCAAATGGATGGAGAAGTGGGGCATCCACTTCCAGGAGTGTCCTAACAGTAATAGGGAAATAAAAAATTATGTGACAGAGAAGTTTAGGAACACCATGTGGACAGAGAATATTGGTTGTAAGAAAACGCACTATATCAAATATTTTAACCCCACTTGGGATCACGATGACAAAGCTTACTTAAGGGATGATATCAAAGGTAAGGCTAGGATTATTTTGGCTCAGTTGAGGACCGGGTCGCATCATCTTCGTTGTGCAACTGGTAGATGGACTATCCCCAAAGAAGAGTGGGAAAGGAGAACTTGTCTTTTTTGCAGTACATGGGTTGTTGAAAGAGAATGGCACTTCATCATGGAATGCTCAGCCTATGATGACATCTGCTTCTAGTATGAAAATGAGTTACACGTGGACAACCTAAATGAGTTATTTGAGGAAGCTAAGCTTCAAAGGATTGTTGGTTTTGTGCTCAAGATTCACAGTAGGCGAGTGGATTTGGCAAAGAACTTGGTTTTAGCTCAGTGTATTTTCTTTTTGGTCCCTTTGACTCTTCAGTCACGTGGACATCATTAAAATCTTTCATTTCATTTCAAGGAGTTAATTAAAATTGGCGTAAACTAATAACCCATGGTGATGTGCGGGTTTGGTTTAGCATTGTTGTCCTCCATGATTCATGCATCGTGCAACGAGACAGTCTCCCAAAGCGAAGCCCCGCACTACCTTTTTTTCTCCCTAACAATTTATTCCCCAAATAAATTCTCAGTGCAACTATAAGTAGGAATGCCTTGTTTCCATTGTTTTAATATTAATCAAGACATTTGAAGACACAGAAGCCAACTAATGTTGTTAAGGGAATATGTTGAGTTTGTAGTTATATATAAGTTTTAAAAAACAACTAATGTTCTTATTAGACTAATTATTAGTGGCGAAGGCGTATTGTTGGCCGGTATTTATGTATTTTTTTATTATTGGCCTCGAGTGTATTCTTATTGGTGTGCTTTATGTTTTTCTTCTTATTTAGAGTAGTTTTTTATTGGTATGTTTCTTTGTATTTTGACCATTTTATGATATCTTTCTTATTTTATTTTATTTCTTCTACTTATTTCTCAACAATTTTAAGTTTCCTTTAAATTTGTACAATTATAATATTAAATCCTTACTTTAAGTATGTGATTAATTGTTATTGATGAAATTGTATTGTTATAAGGTAATTGCATATTTATTGATTATTAGTCTAGATTAGGATCTTATTAATATGTTTCTCTGTATTTTGTTCATCTTATGAGATGATGCCCTTTCTTATTCTCTCTACTCATTTGTTTTCTCTCTTTAGATGTTTCTCTATTGTTTTTTATTTTCCCAAAACCGTACAGTTATAGTTTTATGTCTCCCACAACTATATATATATATATATATATACAATTTTGTAACATTTCATTGTGTGGGCCCTTTCGAACCATCTTTAGGTCCCTTAGAGTTTTTTGCCCTTCTTTGTTAATTTTTCTACCTATTATGTATTGCTTTATATTCTAGTAGGGCAATAAGTCTATAAATACATAGGCACATTAGTGCATTTGATAGATGATTGAATGATTGAGTGTAAAAGTATCTTCATGTCAAAATAAATCACTACAAGCATTTCGAGAAGACATTCAAGCATTTAAGGATATTTGTAGAGTATCTAGTATTTATTGTGTTTTGTATGAAGTGCTTTTTAGAGCACTAAAAGTGATGAGGGTTGGGTGATTGCATGATATCATATTGTATGTTGAACTGCAATATAATATTCTATTCACTTCAAATAATTGTTCAAATCTAATGTGCTAATAAAAATTGAGGGATAACACAAATCCCTAAAAATATCCCTAATTTTACTGTGTTATTATGGGTGTTGCCACTTTACTAGGGTTCCAACAAAGGAGACTAGTTTTCCAAATATATGTATAAAAATGAACGTTGTTTTTGAAGCCCTAAAAATGATGAACATGATCATAAAATATATTTTTTTGTAATTAAAATATGTCATAATCATGCACTAATGGTCCCAAAAGAGTGCACTAATAATTATGGCATAGTTTCTCTATTCGTGATATTTTTTTCGGTCTTCTTTGCCTCGTTGTCTAGACTTGATTTGTGTTATCTATTTTTGACTATCATCTCTAGTTTCACAACAAATCATAAATTCCTTCAAAATCTTCTCTTGTCAATTATTATTACTTCAAGAATATTTTTTTATGCAGTTAGGTGTGATTATAATGTTCTATATCTTTTTAGATTTTGCTACAATGTTTACAGGTATATGTATTGCATTTTTTAAGTAAAACTATTTTCCCATTTAAATTTTTGGTGATCTCTCATGTCTTTTATGTTCTATATCCTTCTAAGGTTAAATCTTGATTTTATTGGTGACAAATATGATTTTTCTATGGTTCCCTCCATCTTAGCTCTTGTGTGTTACATTTAAAACAATAGTGTGTTTGTAATGACTAACCCCTTAGATGACCCTTTTCAAGATTATGGTTCCCTTTGTATAAGACTTCACAATTATAAAAACTAAATTTTGATGCGAGAGACCCAACAAGTAAGGGAAACAATATTAACCTAAAACAAAATAATCTAGCACAATAGGGATTTAGATTTGGATGTGCACAACAACCTATTAACTCCCTTGTCTAATGAGAAATTGGATATATTAGAGGGGATAATGTGGATTTAGATACCTATTTTATATAGATATTAATGCTTCTTTGGTGAATGTTATGGCCTCCCACAATTATTATTATAATACAAACAACAAAGATTGAGATTATACGACTAAATTAGAAATAAAAACTTTAGGAAAGACAACATTGAAAATATTACACAATGTGCTTTGAACAATTTTATTGGTATCTATAGAATTATCAATACATTGTAAGAAGTTGCTTATTAAAATATCCCTTCTTAGGGGCTCACTTTGTAAGTTCCTCCTCAACCTACTCTAGTACAAAATTAAGGTTTTATTTCAAATTTAATATATTGTGCAATAATGATAATTGAGAGCCAGAATAAATGTAAGGAAATTAATTGGATAAATAAGAATATCAACAACAAGAGAACACCAGGGAACACAATATTGCAATACATGATCACAATATGCAAGTATAATAGCTTAGCCACTTCGAGGGGGCAACCTCCAAACCATACAATAAGATTCAAATGCTTAAAATGATGATCAACTACTACCTACTAAACCCTATTTATATTATTCCTATGTTATGGCCATCCCCAAGGCCGACCCACCCATGATAATATAACATATATGAAATATATACATGATTATAAGAATTTATGATAGCCACAAGTCGGCTATATACATCAAATGTAAGATCTATGATTAAGGACGTAGCATGCCCTTCCCCTTCAAAGAAACATTGTCCCCATTGTTGAGAAGCTCTGGGTGCTGCTGTAGGAATGCCACATCCTCCCATGTTGCATATTCATTGTCCATATTCTTCCGCTTGATCGGGTACTCAGTCATAACGTGTGTCCTCAATCTTTTAGTGTGTGTTTGAAGGATACATTCAAGTTCCAAGATGACTCTCCCCTCCTAATCGAGCTCAGGTAACACTGTTTGGGATAATACCCTCTATCCAATTAATTTCTTCAGGCAAGAAACATGAAAGACTGGATGTATTCTAGTTTTCTGTGGAATTTCTAACTTGTATGCTACAGTACCAATCTTCTACAATACTTGATAGGGGCCATAATACTTAGGTGAAATTTTGTTATCCTTTTGTTGTTGTTTCAAAGACATTTTCTTATATGGTTGCAAACGTACAAAAAACCTGTCACCGACTTCGAAATGTCTTTCCGTGCGATGTTGATTAGCTTGTTGCTTCATGCGGTTTTGTGTCATGGCCAAGTTCTCCTTGAGACTAGAGAGGATCTCTTGTTTATGCTAAATGGGTTCTTCTACTACTCTAACCCGTGGTTGTCCTCTCAATGATGATGTGATGGATGGTGGATGGTACCCATAGAGTGCTAAAAAGGAGACATTTTGGATGAAGTATGGAAGGAGTGTTATACCACCATTCTACAAGTGGCAACCACTGGACCCATCTCGCTTGTTTATCTGAGGTGAAGCAATAAAGATATCCCTACAAACACTTATTTACAACTTATGTTTACCCATTAGACTGGGGATGATAAGAAGAGCTACGGGCTAACTAAGTACCCAAACATGAGAATAAATTAGTCCAAAATTTACTAGTAAATATAGGGTCCCGATCACTTACTATAATCTTCGGTGTTCCATATAGCTTCTGAACTGTGTCTATGAAGGTTGTTGCTACTGTTCTTACAGCGAATGGGTGTGATAAGGCACAAAAATGAGCATATTTGGTGAGTCTATCCACCACAACCATGATGACATTTTTTCCTTCAGATTTAGGAAATCCTGTGATGAAGTCCATGGAAACATCTTCCCACCATTGGCTAGGAATAGATAGAGGTTGTAGAAGACTTGGGACCGAACTGTTTCACCCTTATTTTGCTGAAAAACCATGCATTTTGCCACAAATTTTTGGACATACCCTTTGAGCCCTTCCCAAAATAAATCTTTTTTTATTCGATGATAAGTCTTCAAGAAGCCAGAGTGCCCCCTACTAGAGAAGCGTGAAGCTCAGATAGAGCCCTATTTTTAAGAGTGGAGTTCTTACATAGGTATAATCTATCTTTATACCATAAAGCATCCCCTTTCAATACAAATTTTTCAGACATGTTTGGATCATTCTAGATATTATGAATGAGGTTTTGTGTAGCTGGGTCATTTCTCCATTCAGACCTTGCCTCCTCTACCCAATCTTCTTGTAAAATGGCTATGGTACATAACAATGTTGCAGTCGATTCATCTTTCCTAGATAGAGCATCTGCGACTACATTCTCCTTCCTTTCTTGTAGTTAACCTCAAAATCATATCCCAGCATCTTTAAGACCCATTTTGTTGTTCTTTAGATGATAAACACTAGTCCAAGAAGTATTTCAGACTATCATGATCTATCTTCACTTTAAAGTGTCTTCCTATGAGATATGGTCTCCATTACTTTACTGCATGAAGTATGGCTATAATTTCCTTCTCATAAGTTATCTTTGAAAAAGTCTCACCTTTAAATTGATGGCTCAAAAATGAAATATGAAAACCTTCTTGCATTAGAACTGCCCCATACCAGATCCTAATACATCGCATTCAATAATGAATGTTTTGGAAAAATCTGGAGTAGCCAAGACTAGAGTGGTGCACATGGCCTCCTTTAACTACTCAAATGCTTTGGTAGCATCCTCATTCCAATGGAAAGAGTCTTTCTTTCATAAATCTGTGAGAGGTGTTGTTATACTTCCATAATGCCTTACTAATCTACGATAATAACCTGTAAGCCCCAAAAATGCTTGTAGATTCTTTAGGGTTTTTGGAACATTCCACTCCATCATGGCTTTGATCTTATTAGGATCCACTTTGACACCTTCATGAGAGACAATGTGACCCAAATATTCAACCTCCTTGACTCCAAAAGAACACTTACAGGTATTTGCATAAAGTTGATGTTGCTCAAGGGTTTCCAAAACATTATTTACATGATGCAAATGTTCTTCCCGTGTTTTGCCATAAATTAATATATCATCAAAGAACACTAAAACAAACTTCCGCAAGAATGGATTTAAAATAGAATTCATCAAACTTTGAAATATAGAAGGTGCATTTGTGAGTGCAAAAGGCATTACCAGAAAATCATAATGGCCTTCATATGTCTGAAAGGTAGTGTTATGAACATCCTCATCCTTGATTCTGATTTGGTGGTATCTCGAATGAAGATCAAGCTTTGTAAAGTAAACAACACCATGCAACTCATCAAGCAAATCATCAATTACAAGAATATGAAACTTATCTTTGATTGTGTAGTTATTAAGTTCCCTATAATAGGGACACATATGCCACATGTCATATTTCTTATACACCATCACTACTGCAGAAGGATAAGCACTCTGACTATGACATATGATTCCAGATTCCAACATCTCTTGTACAATCTTCTCAATCTCACTCTTTTGTACATATGGGTACATATAAGGTTTGATGTTAGGAGGTTGGCTCCCTGGTACTACTTGAATAACATGATCTGTAATGAAATTACTAGTATAATTCATAATATGAGCAACAATAGAACACTAAATAACACAATATTTTAGAATAATGATCTCAATATGTAATTAGAATAGCTTCGCCACTTCGAGGGGGTAACCTTCAAACCATATAATAAGACTCAAATGCTCAAATGATAATGAACTACTACCTAAAATCCCCTATATATACTATTCATATGCTATGGCCATCACCAAGGCCGACCTATTAAGCATGAGAAAGTATAAATGATATGGTAAGCCACAAGTCATCTACTCATATCCTAATAAAAGCAATAGGTTAAGGGCGTAACATGCCCTTCCCCTTTAAACCAACATTGTCCTCAATGTTGAATAATCCTAGATGTTGCTACAGAAAACCTTCATCCTCCCAGGTTGCATCTTCTATGCTCAAATTCTTCCACTTGATCAGATATTCCTTAATGTCTCTGGTTCTCAACCTCTTAATACGTGTTTGTAGAATCTTCTCTGGCTCTAAAATGATTCTTCCTTCCTTGTCAAGTTCTGGTAACTTTGTCTAGGCTTAAATTTTTTGTCCAATAACCTTCTTCAAGCATTAAACATGGAATATTGGGTATATGTGTGAAGATGGAGGCAACTCTAGTTTATAAGCAACACTGCCAATTTTCTATAGAACCTAATAAGGGCCATAATATTTAGGAGCAAGTTTGTTGTCCTTTTTCTGTTGCTTTAGGGACATCTGTTTGTAAGACTGGAGACGTATAAAAACCCTGTCACCAATTTTAAAATGTCTTTCACTACGGTGTTGATCTGCTTGTTGTTTCATCATGTTTTGTGCTAATGCTAAATTCTCCTTCAAACTAGCCAAAACCTATTGTTGATGTTGAATGTGTTCCTCAACATCTCTGACCTTAGTTTGCACCCTCAAGGAGGAAGTGATAGAAGGTGGATGGTAACCATATAATGCAAAAAATGGGGTCATTTGAGAATAGGTGTGAAAATATGTGTTATACCACCATTCTGCAAGTGGTATCCATTTAATCCACCTTTCTTGCTTATTTGATACAAAACAACGTAGATACCCCTCTAAGCATTTGTTGACCACTTCTATTTTCCCATCAGTTTGAGGACGATAAGATGAACTGTGAGCTAGCTAAGTACCCAAACATGAAAATAATTCCATCCAAAAATTACTTGTGAAAATAGGATCACGATCACTTATAATTATCTTTGGGGTTCCATGTAGCCTTTGAACTGTCTCCAAAAAAACACATGTGACTGTACTGGCTGCAAATGAATGTGATAGGGCACAAAAATGGGCATATTTTGTGAGCCTATCCACAATTATGAAAATCACATTCTTACCCTCTGAACAAGGCAATCTGGTGATGAAATCCATGGAGACCTCCTTCCATCTCTGGCTAGGAATTGGTAAGGGTTGCAACAGACCTGGTGTCGTAATTGTTTCCCCTTTATTCTGTTGGCACACTAAACACTCTGATACAAAATTTTGTACATCCCCCTTGAGTCCTTTCCAAAATAATTCTCTTTTTATTCTATGATATGTCTTCAAAAACCCAGAGTGTCCTCTAACAGGTGAGGCATGTAGCTCTGCAAGAATCTTATGCTTCAACTCAGAATCTTTACTCAAGTGTAACCTGTCCTTGTACCATAGGGCATTACCTTTCCACTCAAATTTGTTAGATGTCATAGATCCTTGCTTGATATTATTTATTAGAGATTATGTATCCTTGTCTTGATCCCATTCCAATCTTTCTTCATCCACCCAATCAGCTGTCAATAAGGACATTCCACATAGTAAGGCATCTGCAGATGTATCCCTTTTGGACAACACATTAGCTACTAGATTTTATTTACCCTTTTTGTATATGATTTCAAAATCATAACCCAACATTTTTGTTACCCACTTTTGTTGTTCCTAAGATGATAACCTTTTCTCCAAAAAGTATTTGAGACTATCATGATTAGTTTTTACCTTGAAGTGTCTACCCATGAGATATGGCCTCCATTGTTTGACCGCATGAAGAATAGTCATCATTTCTTTCTCATAGAAAGGTTTGAGAAAATATTTTCATTTGAATTGGTGACTCTCAAATGTAATTGGTCTTCCTTCCTACATTAGAACTACTCCCAATCATGATCCTGAAGTGTCACATTCAATAATGAAGGTTTTTGAGAAGTTGGGAGTAGCCAAAACTGGGGTGTTTCATAAGGCTTCCTTCAGCTGCTCAAAGGATTTAGTGGCTGCGTCTGTCCAATGGAAGGAATCCTTATTTAGCAATGCAGTGAGTGGGGTTGTTATTCTACCATATCCCCGCACAAATCTTCTGTAGCACCCTCTTAGTCTTAGGAACCCACAAAGATTTTTGAGAGTTTTGGGCCTTGGCCATTCCACCATATCTTTCATCTTCTGAGGATCAACTTTGAAACCTTCATGGGATACATTATGACCCAAGTACTCTACCTCTTGTACACCAAAAGAACATTTGGATGGCTTTGCATAGAAAGTATGTTTCTCCAAAACTTCCAACACTTTATTTACATGTTGTAAGTGTTCTTCCCATGTCTTACTGTAAATCAATATGTCATCAAAGAAAACTAATACAAATTTCCTTTAAAATGGCCTAAAAATAGTGTTCATCTAGCTTTGAAAGGTTGAAGGTGCATTTGTAAGACCAAAAGGAATTACCAAAAACTCATAATGGCCCTCATGAGTCTTGAAAGCCGTTTTATGAACATCTTCCTCTTTTATTCTAATTTGATGGTACCCCGAACGAAGATCTAATTTTGTGAAATAAATAGCACCATGCAATTCATCAAGTAAATCATTAATTACTGGAATAAGAAACATATCTTTGATGGTGTACTTGTTGAGTTCTCGATAATCTGGACACATCCTCCAAGTTTCATCCTTCTTACGTACCATGACCACTAGTGAAGAATATGCACTCTGGCTAGGCCTGATGATACCTGCCTTCAAAATTTCCTGGACCATTTTCTCGATCTCACTTTTATGGGAATATGGGTATCTATATAGTCTTATGTTAGGTGTTTGGCTCCCTAGAATCAGTTGAATGACATGATCATGATCCCTAACTGGTGGTAGTCCCTTTGGAATTGCATAAAAAATAGATGAGTGAGCATCAACAATCTTCTGAAGATCGGGTGGAATTGAAGACTCTATATTTTGTACTTCTATGAAAAATAACTTTGCTATAAATCCATCTACTCCTTTTCTGAGAACCTTCTACTTTTAATGAGAGCTAATAATCCGTGGAGACTTAGCAACCATCCCATTCAATTGTATTTTCCTTCCATCTGAATGAAATCGCATGAAAAATTCTTGGAAATTCATCTCTATAGTACCTAAGGTTGTGAGCCATTGGACACCCAAAACAATATTTTCCCCTCCCATAGAAATAGAAAACATAGGTGAGTCTAACATGTAGTCTCCCATGTAAAGCTTGATACTATGGCACTTTCCTGTGCACTTGACTATCCCACCATCCGTAATCATAACTTGCATTTCTAGATCTGGGTAAATAAAACAATTGAGGCGGGCAACTAACTTACTATTTATGAAGTTATGAGTACTCCTTGAGCCAATCAAAACTGTCACCTTCTATTTTTTGAGATATCCAATAACCTTGAGTGTTTGAGGAGTACTAATACCTAACAATGCATGATAAGAAATTGTAGGTTGGTGATCCTCTACTTCATCTTCTACTGGTTCCTCAGCCTCTCCTATAATTTCAGCTTCCTCATCATCCCCATTACCTCCGTCAATATAGAACAAATTCTTCTCAGCACATTTGTGTCCCGGTCCATATTTGCTATCACAGTTAAAACATAATCCTTTTGCTCTCTTTTCTTCCATTGGTTGAGGATTCAATCTAATTGGCCTAGAAAATGAAGGGGAAGAGATAATGTGGTCTCTGGTGTTAATAAAAGGCGACCTCCTACTAAAAATAACTATTTTCTCTACTCAATGTGTCATGATAATAGAATCAAAAAGATTGAGTGGATTAAACATACGTACCTCAAGCTCGATCGGGTCCTTAAGACCCCCAAGAAACAGGTCATTCATATTCTCTTATGGAATATTCTCCACCCCTAAGGATAGGTTCTGGAATTGATGCACATAATCTTTGACTGATCCTGTTTGCCGTAACTTTGATAATTGAATAAATTAGTTCTTTGAAACACTGGAACTATAGTGCAATTGCAACTCCGTGGTAAAAATTGTCCAAGTGACACCGAGATCATTCTTCTGCCTCTGAGCACATAAGCATCGATTCCAAATGAATTGGTCTGGTTTAAGATACAGGGATGCTAATGTCACATTTTTTCCTGATGGTGTTTGATATAACTCAAAGAAGTTCTCCATTTAATTTATCCAATTCAGGGGATCCTCACCATCAAATTTGCGCATATCCACTTTCGGCATCATGTTCCATGGTTGCGAATAAGTTAGATTTTGATTAGGCTAGAAAAGTGATCCAACATGGTTATTTTGTCCATGATTTTGAACTGAAGATCCTCCTTGGTTAATATGGACCGGATTTGGGCCATACTATTTACCCTTTACATTTTTCATGATATCATCCAACCGATGATTGATTTGGTCAGTCTCCTTTAGAGGCCATCTTAGATTGTACATTTTGCAGCTCATACTCAAGTTGTCTCACCTTATGATCAACTGAGGTAAACCCTAGTGTTGAGGAATCTGTATTCACCCCTTCTGACTCCATCTCTTCAATCACTACCCCATCTTTATCTGGGGTTTTACCTGTAGTAACCAGATTCTTTTTTTCTCTTGTGGAAGGCCCCACCATGATGTCAAACCTTAGGTTTTAGGGTTTCGATACAAATTCAGCCAAACAGGAAAGACCATACAGAAGATACTAATACTTTTTTTTTGAGATATTTTTGAAAATGTAAAGAACTTGAAAACATTCCACGATTTACACCCTAGGGAGCAATTTTATGAAAAACCCTAAATTTGCAATAACTTGTGAAAAATAAATTTAAAAAGTATGAAACTTTTGGGGAACCTTAATTGAAATATTTCACAACTCTGGTAAAAATATATCCCACCAATTCACTCTGGTTTGCAATATATGGTGGAAACAAAAAATTAGTGTTTTGCCCTAATTTTTGCCCAGATCGCAGCTCTGATACCACTTATAATGAAATTACTAGTATAATTTAGATTATGAGCAACAATAGAACCCCAAATAACACAATATTTCAAAATAATGATCCCAATATGCTATTATAATAGCTTCGCCACTTCAAGGGAGAAACCTCAAAACCATATAATAAGACTCAAATGCTCAAATGATAATGAACTACTACCTACAATCCCCTATATATATTATTCATATGCTATGGCCATCACCAAGGCCAACCTATTAAGCATGAGAAATTATAAATGATATAATAAAATGATATGGTAAGCCACAAGTCGGCTACTCATATCCTAATAAAAGCAATATGTTAAGGGCGTAGCATGATCATGATATCTCTTTGGAGGTAAATCCTTTGGCATATTTTCAAACACAACAGAGTTTGCATCCAACACTGTTTGCATATCTGATGGTATAATGTCCTCATACTGATGTGTCTCCAATAAAAATAGTTGTGCCATAAATCCCTCTGCACCCTTTTTTAGCATTTTGTGCATCTGATGAGAGCTCACTAGCTGTGGAGACTTTTCTCTTAATCCTCTTAGCTCAAAATTATTTCCTTCAGAATGAAAGCACATGAACAATTCTTGGAGGTTCATCTCAATAGTTCCCAAGGTGTTAAGCCATTGAACTCCTAGCATAATGTCTGCTCCTCCCATCGAAATTTCATACATGGGGCTATTTAGTATGTAATCTCCCATCGAAAGCTTAATGTTATGACATTTTCCAGAACAAGTAACAATACCTCCATCACCAATCATGACTTGACATTCAGGAGCTGGATAAATAAAATAGTTTAGGTGCACTGCTAGCTTATGATTGATGATGTCGCTTATGATTGATGATGTCGTGAGTACTTCCTGAGTCAATCAATAGTGTGACCCTCTCTTTTTTTAATAATCCAACCACCTTGAGGGTTTGGGGGGTGCTAATGCCTGAAATTTCATGGCATTAGATTGTTAGCTATGGATCTCCTGATTCCTCCTTTGGCTAGACCATGACCTCTGACTCAACATCTTCATCCTTCTCTTCATCTTCACTAGGCCCATCAATATAGAACATATTCTTTTCAACACATTTATGTCCTAGTCCATATTTACTGTCATAGTTAAAACATAACCCTTTTTCTCTCTTTTCTTCAATTTTTTGAGGTGTTAATCTAACGAGCTGAGGGAGTGTTGGAGGCAAGGTGTTGCGATCTCTGATATTAGTGAAATTTTATCTCTAACTCAAAGAAAAAATTTCCTCTACTCTTTGTGCCATAATCATAAAATCAAAAACCTTATGAGGATTAAACATATGCACCTCATGCTCAATGTGATCCTTAAGACCCCCAAGAAATAGGCCATTCAGATTCTCTTTAGTAATATTTTCCACCCTGCAAAGAAAGGTTTTGGAATTGATTAATGTAATCCTTAACGAATCTTGTTTGTCTTAACTTTGCTAATTGGCTAAAGTAATTTTCTGACACACTAGAACTATAGTGTAATTGAAAATTTTCGATGAAGACTATCCATGTAACATTGAGACCACTCTTTTACCTTTGAGCACATAACCATTGATACTAGACGAATTGGTCAGGTTCGAGATACAAAGATGCCATGGTCACCTTTTTTCATGATGGAATTTGATGTAGATCAAATAAATTCTCCGTCTGGTTAATCCAATTGAGTGGATCCTTTCCATCAAACTTACGCATCTCCTCTTTCATAAACATGTTACGGGCCTATAGAGTATTTGTATTTGGATTGGGCATGCTCGAAGATCCACCCTGTCTCATTTGTCTATCACCTAACCTGAAGATCCTCCTTTGTTGATAGAAGTTTGACTACCCATTATATGTGTACTGAATTTCTACATGAAATTCTCTAATCGTTGTCCAACCTTTCCACATATTATTTGTTGGCCACCCTATACTCAAGGTCTTGTAGGTCAAACTCAAGTTGGCTTACCTTATGGTTTGTCGCAATAAACCCTAACTTTGAGGAATATGTAGTTACCTCTTGACTCCAAATCCTCAACTATTATCTCATCCTTTTCTGGTGTTTTTCATGGAGTTATGGGATTCATTTTTCCTCTTGTGAAAGGCCCTACCATGATACCCCAAAATAGTAGGATTTTGGGATCAAGTCAAATTTTAGGGTTTGGAAGTTTAATGAGTGTTAGGAAAAATATTAAAAAGCTTAAAGAATAGACTCCAACTAATTTTTATCCTCTTTCAAAATAAATCAAAAAAGTCTAAAATTTTCAAGGAACATTTCTTGTAATGATTCGCAACTTTGATTAAAAAATATTGCTACAAATTCACTCTGGTTCACAAGATATAACATAAAAAAAAATTAGGGTTTTTGCTGTAATTTTTGCCCAAATCATAGCTCTGATACCACTTATAAGGAAATTAATTAGATAAATAAGAATATTAGTAGCAAAAGAATACCAAGGAACACAATATTTCAGATAATTAATCACAATATGCAAGTTAATAGCTTAGCCAGTTCGAGGGGGTGGCCTCTAAACCACACAATAAGACTCAAATGCTCAAAATGATGATCAACTACTACCTACTAACCCCTATTTACACTATTCCTATGCTATGGCCTTCCCCAAGGCCAACCCACCCATGATAATATAACATATATGAAATATATACATAATGATAAGAAATTATGATAGCCACAAGTCGGCTATATACATCAAATGTAAGATACAAGATTAAGGGTGCAACAATAAATGATCTAAATAGTCCTAAATTATATGAATCTTGGATATGCTAACAAACTTTCCAAAGATAATCAATGAAAGTAAAATTAGGGTTTAGGATTTATAGAGAACCATTCTACCATGTTTATATTGTAAGATAAATAATTTAGAATGTTAAGCAGATCAAAGTGTTATTAAGATATCTATAGAATATCAATACTTTAAACTCAACATAGGATTGGTGTATGGGTTCTTGAACACCTTCATTGAACTTTTCCCTTAGGGCTACATACCCTCCTCTATACCTTCACACTAGATATATAACTATAGGATCATGTTCTTTTATATCTAGAGGTTTAATTTCAGGAGTTGTTTCTACGTGATCACTATATTTTGATGAGATATGACTTCTGCTTACTTGGAATCTTAAAAATGTATCAGTAGTGACTGGGCTGAAATGTTGGGTTGAAGTGCCTTATCATGTACCCCTATTGATGTGATGAACATTACACTATATACCACTAATTTGAATAAGGATCAAACCACTTATAGTTATCCCAACCCTATGATTGGATGTGTGTGATATAGAATAAAACAATAGAAGATGGAGTCCTTGAACCAACCCTCAAACCTAGAAATAGGTACTTAATGCGAACACCCACGGGTACTATAGATGAAACCAACAATATTGTTAAATATATAAGGGCTTCCATCAATGTACATACATTTATGAATATGACGAGTTGTTTCTAGGGCTATACAAATTTTCTCTTCCATTGAATTTGCATTACAACACATGTTATATTTAGACATATTGAATTTTTAACTCACCACATGTGTTCAATCTATAAATCGGTACATTGGGCCATAAAAAGGTAATATTGGAAGACCAACTAAACATTGAGTAGTAGATGCAACATTAATTATTGTCAAAGTGAATAGTCAAAGACCTACATTAAGAATAGTAGAAGGTTGCATCATGTAGCTGTGCTTCCAAAATGTGAATTAATCATAAGGTGCTAGAAGTGGTTTATCCATTGGACAAACCCCATAATGTCTCCAATTGGGAAAATCATATTGATATTTCTTCAACGCCTTAGGTAGAAGTTCCAAATCATCTTTGGAGTCTTCCTCATAAGGTGTAATATGATATTCCCCCCTTTTGCACGCAGATTTTCCTCAATTGTTGAAAACCTATTGTTTCTTCGTACACCACTAAAACTACTTTCAACATCCTCCTCTTTAACACATTTTCCCAAATTATCTTTTGTCAAATTCATATTGTTTTTATAGTTACCCACAATTTATATACTATCTACATATGAGTATGTAGACAATTCTAGACGTGGTGGAGAGAAAATTGAATTTTCAAAGGTTGACATATCTGCAAATATAATGATACTTATTTTTCAAATATTAGCTAAAATTGAGTACTAATAAGAAAATTGCAAGAATATAATTATTTTTCAAAAACCTGCTAATTTTTCGGTTTACATATTTTTGTAGAGTTCACTATTTTTCCTGAATTCTCTTATTTTTCTTCAAGTTTTTATATTTTGTAATATTGACATAAATATAAAATTATTACCAAATTTCATCAAGTTTGGTATTTAATAGTTAAAGATACGTAGAAGGTTTACAAGGGGTTTGTGTGTTGTAAATTAAATGATAAGTGCATACTTCAACCCACCCTATTTGTATCATGGTGTGTGTTTGAAATTGGAATTTTATGATTAAGTGAAACATTGGAAATGTGTCTGTTATTCAATCTAATTTTACATCAATGCCAAATGGAAACATGTTATTAAGATCCATCAGAAAACATTTAAAATTTTATTTTGTCAATTGTTAGTGTTACAAATGTTATAATAGGCATGTAAAACCATGCAAGTTGAGTGGATGAGGGTTATAAATACTTCAATGGCATGACTATTTTTTATTACTTTACACCCACAATGAATCATTTTGTATGCATGGTTAACCTTCTTAGCCATCTTAGCTATCTTAAGGAATCTCTAAACTTTATAATCTAGAATATAATTAAACTTTTGGTGGTTGTGTGGACGTGTTTTCTTGATGGTTGGATGAGCAGGGGTATGAGAGGAAAAGAACTAGTTCGTATTTATTAGATGCCCCACTACAACGTATTATATCCCCAAGTTTCTAGGTTAAAGACAAGTGTTGCGTGATTTAAATATTTTTCAGGTTCCTATAGAGTTCCACAATATTTGTGGTTAATTATGTAAGTGTGTATTAGGGAGCATCCCAAGAACACGTCTTTCTTAACTTCGTTGTTATGATTAGAAGTATTGTTGAGTTTCACATTTTAGCATTAAGGGAGTTTTCTCCTTGGTTGACTTTGTGTTCATTCTAAGTATCTAGGGAGTTTTAGTATACCCTAAAATTACTTTTAATCATGACGTGGGGTGATCATTGTTTTATTGGACACTGTATCATATATAAAAGTAACTAAAAAAAATATATTAACCTTGAAAAATATATTTGGAACCAACGTGAAAAAGGAACCCACAATTACTTTTCTTGCAACCTAATGTCTTAAACATCATGTTAACATATTCAAATTGATGAGTAATTATCTATATAAATTTTACCTTAAAGGAAGATAATGATAATTCGTGTCAAAAAATTCCCATGTAAAAATAATGGATAAAATTGGAGTTCATGTTATATGAGAATAAAGTTTGGAAAAATTTGAACTTTTTCACAAGTTCGGTGTAAAGATAGACTCCACAACGTTGTTTGCATACTTGAAGCTCGTGTGAAAATGAGAATTTTGATTTAGGGTATGGGTATCTATCACAATTGTATACACTTGTAGTTTGATCAATACACTATTATTTCTAATGGTGCACTAACGCTTCTTCCTTTTACAAATTGACGACACACCACCAGTTAGACCTATCTAACTCCCTTCCTATGACACCCTTTTGGTCATTTTTCCTCTTATAAACCATTTAAATAGGCAGTTATAGCCTCGTTCTAACTACATTAGCTTCTTATTCTCTTCTAGCTTGCTTCTATTAGCTCCCCGGAAGATCAATCCACTTCGTTGGATTGATTAAGCCCTTCAGAACCCTTCCTAGAACCCTAATTACTCTCTAAGAGAGATTAATTAATCTAACCTAGGTTAAAAGCCCTAAACATAGTCAAATCACACTTTGACTTGCTAAAAGTGCTTTTTGGACTTTAGCCTTTGTCCCACATGCACCCAAATCTCCCTTTTCTTCCAAACCAAAAACTATAAATAGGGCTATACCCCCTCCCTCATTTCCTAAGAATTCTCTCTTCTTCTTAGCACAAATTATAGCAATTTGCTTAGGCTTTAGTTTGTATTTCATCTTCTTTCATTTGAGCTAAAAGCATTTAATCTTGTATTTCATAGCATTAACATGGAGTAAAAGGGAAGATCCATTGGCCTTGAAGCCATTAATGGGGAGATCCATTTCTCTTAACACATAAACTGAATGCTTAGATCCTCTTAGGTTCATTATTTCAAGCTTTCAAAGAATAGAGATTAACTTCATTTGCTTAGTTTGCATGTTTATTTCAAATTAATGTATGCAAAGAAGAGAACCTTGCTCATTTCTTATCACATGGTCCATTGATCAGATTGTTAAAATCCTTTGGGGTTTCTTTAGAGATTCTTACCCCAAATCCATGGCTTTTACAACTTTTCATTGAACACATTTGGCACGCCCAGTGGGACACTTATGTCCACCCTCCATTAATGGAGGTCTTTTAGGTTCTTCAAAGCTCATTTTCAAGTTTTTTGCTCAAATCACTTGTTATTTCCTAATTTTTATTTCTAACCCTAGATAAATGACCTTCATTTATATACATTTTATGGGTTTGATATAGAAATAGGACATTTTGACTAACAACTAACCTATTTGCTCTTGAAAATTTGAAAATCCATGTTTTTTACAGGTTTTTCACTGGGTGCGCATACACGTCGAAACCCTAGCATACCCGTTATATCAGGCATGTACTTGTCAGAAGATCCTCATCATTTGAAAATTTTACCTTTACAAGGATGCACACGCATCTCTGTCATCTGGGGCGCGTATCTACCTTTTTGGTCACGTATACGTCAAGTGCTAGACTATGTAAAAAAAATCTGAAAACCTTTACACGGACGTGCATGCATCTCTGTCATCTAGGCCGCATATCCGCCTCTCTGGCTACGTAGGTGTAAAAGGTCTGACTATGTAAGAAATTTTACAGTTCACTGTTTTAGGCTTAAGCGCTTATACGTTGTAACCTAAGCGTCCATGTCAATACAGGCGTGTCTCTGTCATATTATGAGCATCTGTGTTTACTGCATTGGGTTTTATTAATTTTTGATTGTAGGCATACTTATTACGTGGGGCACGTATCCGTCAGATAGGAAGTGCTAGTGTCGGTATAGGAGCGCAGGTGTTTGTGGCAAATTGAAAATTTCTACAGTCTGTAAAAAAAATTTCTTCTAATCCATCACTGCAGGTTTTTAGGACTAACAATTGGAAAAACAAGGTTCTTTCTTAAACATTTCAGTTTGCATAGATTAAAAGTGTTTTTTTTTTACATAGAAGTAGTTTTTGTAGAAGTGTGTATGCTCTCTCCTCGCGTCTTCCAAGGTGATCTTGGAGATCAAAAACACCAATACAAAACTCATATAAATTGTTCAAAAAACACTTGCTTTATAATGATTGAAGTAAAACTTTCATTTCAGTAGAGTTTTTCACGATTGTGTATGCTCTTCCTTCGTGCCTTTTTGGTGATCTTAGGAATCAAAATCAAAGTGGGTAACTCTCTTTCTTAACATCAACCTACGAATTAGAAATTTTTTGAAACTTGTTGTCTACAAGACCTATCGCTTGTCAAAGAAAGGCATCAAAAACAAAAAAACACAAACCTTCTAATACACGGGCTCTTACATGTTGCCAAACGGTGTGCTACTTAAAACCACATTAAGCTAAGCAAGATAAAAAAACACACCACATTCGAAAACATTATATTGCAGGTTTTGGAAAAGGGTATGTCCCTATCCACTCAACTAAAACATAACCCTTTAGCATAACACCTTAAGCTATAACAATGGGGGTGGTACCAGGAACCCTAAAGTAGTCCACCGCTATGTAACCTCGTGGATGAAACAAGAAGCACTTCGCTTACCCACTTGACTAGTACGCCTTGTGAGTTAGAGTTGCAAGTATTCTGTATCACGACCTTAGTCAAAGTACACGATGGATGCATTCATTGCCCACTGTACTTGAAGGGGGACAAAGCTGAGATACTCCCAAACTAGTCATTGTGACTTTTTGGGTAAATCACGCCTCGCTCTTAGAAAACCTTGTAACACCTAGTTGAGAGAACTTGTTAGGGAAGCCATTTTGTTAAGGAGCCCACTTTACTAGTCCTTGTTGTGTCAAGCCATCACAAAGTGACGACTCATCTAGAATCTAAACCTTGTTTGCTGAAACAAGGAAAAGTACCCTTGTGAGTTTGAACTAAGTGTCTTTTCATCATGAAACTAAGCTACGTCCCACTTTTTCTTAGTTTTATTCTCGTCTTCAGATGAGGTGAAGCTCTGCCTAAGTGTTGCTTAGCTTGTGTTCATCTTTTGATCAGTACCCTTGCATTCTCACCACCTATTGTTCGGGGTGAGAAAGGTGCATACATCATGCATTTTTATTAGAGATAGTACTCGTCACTTTTTTGTCTGTTTACGCCCATCCATGTTTGCGGCTGGGTTGTTAAACATCTAAAGTGTGTGGGTATGCTTTTCGTATCTTTGATAAAAGTCCTTCCATCTTGATTTCAAGATCATCTTCACTATTGTGTATTTGGTTCATCTTTTGTCTCTTCTTGAGTTGATAGTCTTGTTCACATCCTAGACGTACAATCTCAGTACTTACATCATATTCTCACTTTGTGAGGAGGTGGTATAAGTCCCCTTATTGCGTGGTTACGCTGCTCACACGATTAAAAACTCCTTGTTATACTTATTACTTGGTTTCAGTTTCGATCGTCATTTGAGTCTTCTTGAAAAGTGTTGATAACACCTTACATATATCATAATAAAGTTATCATGGTACTAACACCTTGCTTTCTCGGTTAATGTATCACGGTGACATTATTACGCTATATCTATTCACGAATTCCATTTTTGAGAAGGTTTGGCTTTCATCGACATTCAAAATAGTTTTAAGTATACCTTGTCGAGGGACTGCAATAACATCGCGTTAGTGCTTAGACCTTTTTGGGGTTCTAACTTGTCATTACATTGGGTGTGCATGTGAGTGTTTCTTGATAAAGATGACTACATAATACTACATCTAGGGTACATTATGGTATAATTCCAACATCACCTTGAACAGCTTGCAGAAAACCATACACTTGGGGGTTATGCTAGCTACATACATATGTCTACTAGTGATGCCTAAAATCATAAAAATGGCAGCCAAATCAAATGAGTAGGATATGGGAGAAAACCATTTCGACACCTTCCCATTCAGTGGTCACAATTTAGGACCACTCTTCTCTCAAGTCAAAGATACAGAGACATTAATTGATCATAGTGGAGAAGAGTCAGACTCTTCAGGAGAACAACAAAGGTTAGACCTAAACAGATTTGACGAGCTCTTATATTATAACAAAGATCAAGTACTCGCAAGAGTCTTGGCATTAGGAGCTAAACTTCTGCACGAGCACGAAGAAGAAACAAATGTCATTAACCCTAACTTAGGAGAGCGAAGATTCATCTTAGACACAAATAATCCTTTTGATGTGGGATACGCTTCCACTTCTGGGCAACACAAGGTCGTTGTCGAAGGTGAACCATCACGTAAACCTCACTTTAAGGCTTTGCGTAAAGTGAAAACTAAATGGAAAGCTTCCCCTTCTCTGAAATTTGATGAAGAAGAGGATCCCCTAGTTGAGGAGGAGATCCTCCAAAAACAGATCTTGAAATTGAGTCAGAAACTAGAAAACCTAGGCTCTTTAAAAATAAACATATGCAAAGACAAAGAAAATAAATTAACGAGTTTCAATTTGCTCCGCATACAGACTATACCTTTAAGGAAACTCAGGCCCAAAGGTCGATATCACCTACTAAAGAGCAACTCATTCAGGATGAATTGAAATCTATGAAAGATACGCTCACGACATTACAACAGGGAAATATAGGCCAAAACAAAATATTCGTATGAAGAACTATGTCCTTACCCCTTTGATAAGGACATGCTACAACAACCTTTCCCAAAACACTTTACTATTCCCAAGTTTGATATGTATGAGTGCAAAAGTGATCCTCGTGATCATATAAAAGACTTTTACATGGCTTGCCAAGAGGTCGCGTATAGCGATAATTTCCTAATATGACTTTTTCCTCGCAGCCTAGGAGCCGTGGGATTGGAATGGTTTTATAGCATACCTAAGGGCTCCATTACAACATGGCCCACACTAGCAGAGAAATTTGTAAGGCATTACTCCTATAATATGGAGAGTGACATCACGATGAACGATCTATGTAACACAAAACAAAAACCCAATGAGACATTTGCAGGATTTTTACAATGATGGCATGGGTTAGCTAGTTGCTTTCCTTGTGCCTTACCCAAAAAATAGTTAGTGAGCATATTCATTCCTAACTTGAACCCAAAAATAGCCTTTCACTTACAAATGCATTATGGCTCGAAATTTGAAGAAGTCATAGAGAAAGGTAGTCAAATTGAGAAAGCACTCATTGCCAAAGGAACACTTAAACCCATTACTAAAAGCAAACATGAAGCCAAATCCACAGAAAAACCTAAATTCTTCAATAAGAATAAACATGTTGTTGGTGATGGCATTACAGACTCCAAGAGAGTCCAAGCCATGCAGACAGGCCCACTCTTAAAACTTTCACAAGGGCCTCATCCCAAAGCACCTACAAAACGTACGTTCACATCTTTGATAGAATCCTTATCTACCATCCTAAAACAATTAGATGGTGCAAAGATGGTAGAATATCCAACTACAACAATGCCCTACCCGGAAGATGCTCCAAAACCGGTTTGGTTCAAAGACAATGAATATTACGACTTCCACCGTGTCAAAGGACACAAAACGGATAGATGTTTGAGATTACGCCATTATATCCAAGACCTCATAGAGGAAGGGAAGATTTTTTTAGAGTCTCCCCCCGAGACTGGTAAAATTTCAAATGAAAAAATGGGTATTTACAAGGAACCTTTTCCTGACCATACGGATAAAAAGAAAAAGAAAACAGATCAAGGGAAAACTTCCAACGACTATAGGACTGCTGCCTATGTGTACCCTACAAATGATAGTCCTTATGATTCCCTCATTGGATGTATTAACTCATCTAATGAACATATTAACACCATTCGGATCTTAGAAAAGAGTTGCGCAGTCGGGACAAGACGTGCCCGCTTAATCATACCAGATCCTGTGCCTACCCTTGAGGAAAGTCAATATAACTTGATAGAGCAATTAGAAAAAACGTCTGCTAAGATATCTATCCTTGACCTCCTAAAGATCTCCAATGCTCATAAAAACATACTGTTCAAAACTTTGCAAAATTTAGGGGTTTCCATAGAAATAGATCCCATAAACCTTCAAGCCATGGTTGCACGCTTAGAAACCAACGATCATATTACTTTTGATCATATTGTAATCCCACATAACAACCCAGAGCATAACTTACCATTATACCTCGAAGTGGTAGTTACTCGTCGCAAAATCAAAAGAGTACTTGTAGATGGGGGATCTAGTCTGAATATTTGCACCTTGAAGCTGGTAAAGCAGCTAGGGCCAGTTCAGAAACAGAGCTGGGTGCTAAAACTATCACAATCACAACATATGAAAATGAAGAAAGAGAGTCAGTAGGGACTATAGTGGTCCCCATGGAGGTAGGACCAACATGTCATGACACAATGTTTCATGTCCTTGACTTGGACCTTCCATACAACATGCTCTTGGGGCACCCATGGATCCATGCCATGCAAGTTGTTCCGTCAATGTTTCATCAGTGCATCAAGTTATGCCATGAAGGGTAGGTGGTTACCATTTTGGGTGACCCAGAACCATTCACACATTGCAGGGCATTGCACAGTTTCTCTTGTGCCGCTTACGAGTGTCCTTCTGCAGATGTTGTTGTCCCCCTACAGACAGAGGCTATGAAAAACTGAGTGGATTCAGAATCCCTCACGCCTTTCAATCAATATTTTCCCTCATTGGTCAATCCATTTGCTTCATGGGAGGCAACATCAACAAAATATGGCCCAAGTAGGCCATTCACTCTTGAGTAGGCTCTGTTAATATCATACTTATCAGTATCCCCCAGGACAAGGGGTAAGCCTTATTTTTAGTTCGAGAGCACCAGCAAGCAATGTCCTAAACCTTTGGAGAAATTTATCCATAGTGGCCTCCTATCTGAGGAGAAAATGTTAGAAGACCCTTCTAGCAGAGTACCAGAAGGCACCATGGCTTCATGCAATCAAGCACCTTAGTACATCAAAGGTCCTCGCATGATGTTTGTCATGGGCTATAACAGGTTTGGATGTGGCGTTAATGCACAAGGCCGGTTAGAGCCTATCCCTATCCCTCGTTTCAATTCTAATAAACATGGCCTTGGAATAAGGCCCCATGACGCTCTACCTTCTGAGAATGATGCCACCTCTTCTGAACGTGAGGATGTTTCATCTCATTCTGATAGTGACACAGATTCCCAATGTAGCCTTTACGAAGATCTTGCCTCCACGAACCTATTCCCAGATTCGTCAGTCCTTACCTTATCTAAATCCACCCCCCTAAATAAATGTCTCGTAGCCCTTGTATATCCTGAGCTTATAGATTGGGATCAACAACTTCACATGCCATTGGATTTCTTTGAAAATGATGAGGCATTCACAGAGTTCATGGGACTCAAGGACTTTATTCCGACTGGAGACCACAAGAAAGGATTTAAGATTCAACTAGACACTTGTGCCTATTTTGGGGAAGAAGCAGAGATGTGCAGATGGTTGAATAAAAAGGTTGTAACTAAAGGTATACCTACCTCTGAGAAACCAAGCAAGAAGGCTCAACGGAAATCCCATAGTGACAAACTCTTTGATGAGCTCATAGACAAACAGAATGAAGAGTCTAAAGATGAAGTGATTTATCCATTTAAATATGATCATGAATTACCATAGGAGGTCGATCTTACTCTTCCCCCTAATCCTACAAGGATGGAAGATGCATCTAAAATGCTTATTGAGGAAACAATCAGTGTCAACATTGGCTCAGAGGAGTAACCCAGAATAGTCAAGTTGGGAGCTTCACTCTCATATCAGGAACAAAAGACATTTGTAGAGCTCTTAAAAGAATACATGGACATATTCACGTGGACATATGTAGATATGCCTAGATTTGGACCCTAAGCTAGTTGTGCACAACCTCGTTGTGCACCCTAGATGCCAAACCAATCAAACAAAAAGTTAAGAAATATGCATCCTAAAGTGGTTGCTCTTGGTCAAAGAAGAATTAGAAAAGTTGTTAGTTGTTGATTTCATAAAACGTATTGAATATTCAGAATGGATCTCTAACATAGTCCAAGTACAGAAGAAACCTGTTAGAATAAGGATTTGCATGGATTTCTGTGATATCAAAAAAGCATGTCCAAAATATGATTTTCCCCTACCTAACATCGACATGATAGTCGATTCAACCGTTAGCTATGAAATGTTGTCCTTAATAGATGGTTTTTCATGGTTATAACCAGATACAAATTATGGAGGAAGACCAAAATAAAACAACATTCATCACCCCTTGGGGAACCTTCTGCTACAAATTCATGACATTTGGGGCTTACAAATGTTGGGGCTACTTATCAGCGGGCCATGATAGTTATTTTTTCATGATATGATAAGTGATATCAAGGAAGATTATGTTGATGATATCCTAGACAAAATCCAAAAGTAGAAAAGAACACCCTAAAGTGTTGAGGCATTTATCTTTCAGTGCCTAAGGGATTTTAAGGTTTGTTTGAACCCTAAAAAATGTGTCTTCAGTGTTTTATCTAGAAAACTCCTAGGATTCATTGTCTCACAAAGAGGGATTGAAGTGGATCCTGGAAAGGTTACAGCTATCACAGAAATGCCACAACCTATCACTCTCAAGTAGCTAAGGATTCTACAAGGGAAGATTTAGGAAATCCATTGCTTTATCTCATAACTTACAGTATAAGTGCCACCCCTTTACTCATTTTCTCAAGAAAGATGTCACATTCAATTGGGGACCTGATTTTCAAAAAATCCTTTGCGCTACTCAAACAGTACTTTTCCAGCCCGCCTGTACTAATGCCACGTACCCCCGGTGAACCTATCCTCTTATAAATTTCAGCTACCCAGTTTTTCATTGGTGCATTACTTGGCCAATATGACTTAGCCCATAAAGAGAGAGCAGTTTACTATCTTGGCCGCACCTTGATCGCATACGAGTCGAATTATCCCCAGATAGAAAAGGCTTCCTTGGCAGTTGTCTTCACATTTCAAAAGCTTCGTCATTATCTCCTAAATAATAAAACCAAGCTCACATCCAAAGTTGACCCTCTCAAATACCTTTTATCCAAACCTGCCCTCACAGGACGAATGGCTAATTGGATCATTCTTCTAAGTGAATTTGAGATCGAGTTTGTAAATCAGAAGTCTTTAAAAGGACAAGCATTGGCTGATAAGTTGGCAGAAGCTCCTCTCCCAAGAATGGAACCCCTATGCTTAGATTTACTAGATGCATCTATGATGTATATTGAGGAATTCGTGGAATGGCAGGTTCATTTTGACGGATCTTTTACCTTCCATGGATCTGGAGCAGGAGTGGTGCTCATCACTCCAAATGGCGATGTCATACCACAAGCATTTCGGTCGGGGTTCTTGTGTACAAATAAAATTGCAAAGTACAAATCACTCATCGCTAGCCTCAAGCTAGCTATTACATGGAACATCAAAAAAGTGCGAGTCATTGGAGACTCTCAACTTATCATAAAATAGGTTAATGATGAGTATAAGGTTAAAGATGAAAAGCTTATTCCATATAAGAAAATGGTTGAAACTTTGAAGGAATATTTCACACAAGTCATATTTGAACAAAGACCAAGGTCGCATAATAGATCCGTGGATGCTATGGCTACTATTGGGTCTCTCTTACGCATAACACCTAAAGAAAGCAAGATGCCTTTCTTCGTGGAACATCTACATGTACCTGCATATGATATGTCGGAGTCATGTTTGGCATGTGAAGTTGTTGGTCCTTTATCCCCTTAGTACGACCCTATCTTCCAATACCTACACGACGACACCCTTCCCCCTGATATCACCCATTCTAAAAAGAAAGCCCTTATTCACCTCATAGCCCGTTATACCCTCCTAGGAGGCACCATTTATCATCGTGGCTATGATGGGAATCTTCTTCACTGTCTGGATGTCGCTGAATCTATCCACGTAATTAAGGAAGTACATAGTGGTATTTGTGGAGCACATACTAGTGGCATGGTATTAGCTAAAAAGATATTGAGAGTAGGCTATTATTGGCCTACCATGGAATTTGATTCTTGCAACTTTGTAAAGAAGTGTGAACTATGCCAGAAATATGGAAATTTAATACATACACCGGCGCGAGAATTACAGCCTATTTCAACACATTGGCCCTTCTCTAAATGGGGCCTGGATCTCATAGGGAAGCTCTATCCTTCTTCATTATATGGTCATACTCATATCATCACTACCACCGAATACTTTACCAAATGGGTAGAGGTTGTCCCTCTTACCTATGTCACCATTGCACAGATTTCAAAATTCATCATGAACCATCTCATATGCCGTTACAAGATCCCCTCGGCCATTGTCACTGATAATGGTAAATCCTTCAAAAATAAAATAGTTAAAAAATTGTGTCAACGCTTCCATATCCAACTTAAGTGGTCTACCCCTTATTACCCTCAAGGTAATGGACAGGTAGAAGCCACCAATAAAACCCTCGTGTGGATTATGGAGAAAATGGTCAATAAAACTAGACGTAATTGACACCTATAGATACACCCCACCCTCTGGGCCTATCGTACGTCCATCCGCACTCCTACTAGTGTGACCCCTTATTCACTTGTCTATGGCACTGAAGCCATCATACCTTTGGAAGTGGAGCTTCCCTCCCTGAGAATATCTCTCAGGGACTATCTTGATAAAGATGAAGACTACAGAGTTGCTCACCTAGCAGAGTTGGAACTATTAGATGAGAGGCGTATCAGAGCTCTCAATCACCTAAAATTTTATCAAAACAGAGTGTCCAGAGGATATAATAAACGCATAATTCATCAGGAATTTTTTGTAGGAGATCTAGTTCTCAAAGAAAACCAAAAGAACACCGTCAAAGATAGAGAAAAGAAAGGAAATTTTGAGGCTAACTGGTTAGGTCCTTATGTTGTAATTACAAAATATGGATCAGGGGCCTACAAAATAGCATATTCAGACAGTGAAGAGCTTCCAGAACCTATGACTGCCATGCACTTAAAGTGGTTCTACACTAAGGCATGACGAGAATATCAAAATAAGAACTAAAAATTAGAAAACAAAGAAAAAACAAGCAAAAAAATGGAAAAATGAGAAAATAGTAAAGAAAAAGCAGGTCATCCTCACGTGAAAACCATGGAATTGTGGCACATGGGGCAAGTCTTTGAGTGAAAACCAGTTTTTGGTGCTCAAGGCAGATTCATCGAACACAAGTTACTCTTACGGAAGGACGGATAATCGTTACCACTTTTTAGGTATGACTTTTTTTGCTAGGTCTAGGAACCCTACTAGGATCACCTTTGCCTTGCCATGATTTGGTTTGTTTGCTCTTATATCTGCATGAAGGATGTTTCCTTTGTATACACCCATCTAACGTTGAGCATAAAAATACTGTGGCCATCTTCCTGCACATATGCGTGTGGTATTCTGCCCTTTGTATATTACCACATCACGTTGGGGGCATCCACTCTTCATTGTTCTTGTACATGGCTTTCAAAACATGACCTTGGAAAATACAAAAACATTCAGAAAATAGTACACAAAAAATCTAAACATTTGGAAAAATTCCCTTTCCAGGGATAAAGCTACATTCGTCTCACAACATTATCTTTGGGAAACCTAGACAAACAGTGACAAACGTAGCCGCGAAAAATTATCTTCTTAGATAAACCCAAAAACATTAAAAAATATGTCAATGTTGTCCCGCAAAAACAAAGTAGTACTTTAATTACTTTTAGTTTTTGGTTTGTATAGTTTTGGTGTACTTAGTCCATTGAATTGTTAGTTCTTTAAATGGATCATTTGCTTATCAAATTTTGAATCTTGTTTGATTTAAATTGTGTATTAAATTACATACATTTGAGGGCTCTCATGCTTGTAAACAATTGTTGCAGATTTATTTTTTTGTTATGTACGTCCTTTTAGGGTTCATTTTTACTTGCTTAGATTAGATCTCATTTTTATCTCTTGTTAAGTTTTTGCATATGTGTTTGTTTATTAGTAGTTCATTGTATGTGTATATTTGTTTAGTTTTGTTAACTTTTACTTGTGTGTTTTTGGACAGTTATTTGTTATCACATCTATCATCTATCATCTCATTGCATTTATAACATCATTCACTACATCATATATATACAAAAATGTTAAGTATTACATCATGCATGTATGCTAAGCTAATCATCAAATATCGTATCATCAATTGGGGCAAGAGGGGTTGCGCATAATCATAAATCTATCCCCCCACACCAATATCATCAAGTATCATCCCAAGTGCTAGCATACAAACTCATAATTAACTCATGAATCTAAAAACATGTGGCGCCATCTATAGATACATCATCAAATATGAAAGAAGGAAATACATACATTTCTAAATCTAAGATATGCCACATACATGAAAGAAAGAACAAACATACATCATAAATCCATCATATAAATGATACATCAAAATGTCCATATATATACATGTATAATTGTCCAGGTCGGTACTTGTATGACGGAAAAGTGACATGTGAGCATGGGAATCTACAAGTGACTCTTCCTCGCACCTGACCTCCCGAGGCCATGCCGAGACAGCTGGTGGGTATGGAATATGTGGGAGATGCAGACAAACTAGTTAGGCAATCTAATGTCTTCAATACGCACTAGTGGAATTTGCGAGTCTAAGGCAAAGAAGGCCCTCCTAACTTGAACTGGTGTGATAGATCAATCAGCAAGGATGACTACTCGAAGGCTCCAATCAATATCGAGCTCTGGCATGATTCGATCTATAGGTTGTGGAATACGTGGAAAATGACTTGGGATAGTTTTGTGTACGTCTCTAGACAGGGTCATGAAATGAATGATGGATATAGTTACTTCTATGGACGATTCTCTAGCCTAGTCCAGAATTCCCTAGCTCTGTTAGCTGCTGTGTCTAGCAAGGATATTTGTTCGATGATGTTAGGTGGAAGTAGGGTAGACCGGAATACTAGTGTGCATAGGCCAGTGTCTATGTCTAATTCTCCTATGGATTCGTTGGGCTGTGGGATTTGTGGGTCACAACCGAAGGTTTGTTCTCTTTCAAACCCTTCTACAGTCATATGAATGTTGCCTAGGGTAATCTGTAGTTCGGTTGATTCGACCAAAACGTGTGTGCTTGGTCGTCTTCTATGTTTAGTCCGCTCAACTGGGAATTGATTTGTTGCAAGCTTACCGTTGTTCAGAAGACTTGGATCCTAAGATTTTGATCTATATCAGTTATCGCTATGATGAGATTGGGCTGAGGTACGATTGGCTCGAATACATATTCCCTGGGCTCTCTAGGTCCCGTGATTGTCATACAAAAGCAACAAAGTAAAACAAACTACAGTAAAATGAAATTTAACTATGTGAAGTATATCTATAGTATATATGACCTCTCTATTTTTTTTGTGTTTTCTGACGAGCTTTACGAATTTAAGAAAGCAACTATTTAAAATATCTAGAATTGACAGCTAAAATAATAATTTTAAAACAAACAAAATAACTGAGTGTAGCTATCTGTATGTGTAATTTGTAGATCTATTCTAAACAATAAAATAGCTTATCTAATCTATTTGCAAGACTCTTGATCCTACCTTAGAAGTGAGGAGTGAATCATAGTTTCTCAGAAACTATCAATCCCCACAGCTTCCCTGGCAATATCGAGAGTAGAATTAATTGAAATAAAGCAATTAACTACTCTATTTGATATGATTCTAACTAGAACCTGGATTCTGCAGAACACTGGTGAATCTGATGGTGTGTGTGATCTTGTCCCCTCAGTGTGATCTCCTCGTTCCTTCGTATTCACGTGGATCCAGAAAAGCATGTAATGCTAGCATCAACAGAAGTAGATATTGGGATAAAGGTAGCTCAGAACACTGACTGAATATAATGCGAGTAGGAGAGGGATAACACAAGAGTACAGAGCTTGGCTTATGCAATTCCTAGCGAGATCTATTGCGAGTCATGCAACATAAAGTGTCCAGAACCTGAAACTATCCTGTTTGAGGAGCAAAACCTCTAACTTTAATGGTTTCCTAAGCTATTCTTCTCCAATGGATTGGATGAAATAACAGCAGTGCTTGCACAAGATGGATATGTGGCTTACTAACAGTAAAACAATGCTAACTAAGCATGCAATGAAAGAAACTAAGCATTCTAAGCAAAAGGAAAACTAAATCTATTGCAAAGAGAAATCAGAGGCAAATTTTGAGGGCCCATTTGCTTGAGGACAAGCCAACTATTTATAGCATTTGCATTTACCCAAGGTAAAAGCCAAATAGAACTCTTAAACTATAAACAATGGCAAAACACTATTCCAAGGAACCAGAATCATAAATGCAAGCTTATGATGGTGAAAGAAAGCTAGTAAAACGTTGAATTTACATGAGTCGTGTTAAAAGAGCTTTCTGGAAAACACGTAAAGGACCGCCGCCCTGAGCAGGGCGGTGGTTACAGGACTGCTGCCCTGTTCAGGGCGGCGGTCATGAGACCGCTACCCATTCAGGGTGGCGGTTTCGTCACTAAAGAGAAAAGGGCCAAGAAAAGAGGGGAAAAGGGAAAAACAAAGCACGTGGGAGCTAAGCGGGGCATGCGGGATGTTAACGCACACTTGGAGAGATTTTTCGGATCCCAAACACCTTGCGAGGAGACCTGTATCATCATTGAGGCACGTGTCACGTTGTTCTGGCAGTACAGTACCTTACAGTTTTGGGTACGTACATATTGCCCCCTCGAAGAAGCATTTTAGCCATGAAGAGGCATAAAATGTTGGGTCCGAGTATGGCGGTCCCGAAATGGGAAGTTAGAAGTTATACCTAGTACATCCGTGTGTTGAAATGACGCCATCCAAGATTCCCGCTACCTGCAAAACGAAAAGAGAACTCAAGTGCAGATAGACACAATAGTTTGAAAAATAAATGCTAAAATAATAGGGAATGAGAACGTACCATTTGTGTGGGGATAGGAACTTACCTCTGTCAGCACTCCAAACCTGTGAAAAGTCATTTAAAACGAATCCAGACGCTATATTTATGAAAGTGGGCCCATTTTCCTATTCATTTGTACGAGTTGATTTGATTGATTTTGAGCTCTGGGACCCACGGTGATGGTTTCTTGCGTGAGTAGAGTCAAAACGTCCGTGACGAGATAGCGATCATGCCTCCACGTGCGGAACACCGACCCGTGAGATCACAGGTTAGTTTTCTTCAGTTTATCCTTTTTACCCCCTTAAATTTGAAATGCTAAATACTTTGTCATGGGGGGGTAATTTTTGAAAATTTTAGTGTTAAAAGGTCCACCTAGGGGGGTGCCTACTGGGTAGGCTTTGTTTTTAGGTAAAATGGTCATTTTTTGCACTTTTTAGGCTTTTTAAATTTAAAAACCCATGTGGGTTTTTGGACCACGACCGTCGCCCTGCCCAGGGCGGTGGTTACATGATCGCTGCCCTGTTCAGGGTGGCAGTTACATGACCGCTGCCCTTAAGGCGGCGGTTACAAAACTGCCTCTCTGCTCAGGGCGGCGGTTTTGCACAGAATGCAAAAGGATCATATGTTTGAAATTGTTTTTTCTTTTCTAGCATTTCTACGTGTTTTCATGATTTTTCCAATATTACTCGGATGCTAACTTGCTCTGTTTTGTGTGTTTTTGGGTGTATGCAGGTGAGAGAGGAGTATATCCGGTGGAGCAGAGAGAGGGAGTGTGATTGGCTCCCAGGGGTACTAGATGCCCTCTCACAGGATGAGGAGGACACTCTTCAGCGGGCTGGGATACTACGCATTTCACGCGTGCCCCACATTACACCATCTAGTCACATCCTTTGTGACCTGTTTTCATACTGGGATGCATATCAGAACACCTTCCGATTTCCAGGGGTTCGCGGTGAGTGGACTATTACATTGGAGGACGTCTATCGCATTCTGGGGGTCCCGATCATCGAGAGACGACTCACCCTAGAGACAACAGGTTCACGAGCACAGATTACACAGTGGGCTACATATATGGGAGATGCATTCATCTCCATGGGGTTGAAGAAGGGGGTTAGAGTTCGATCTATTCCTTCTTTTCCCATCCCCTTACTTCGCCAGGCCATCATGGGGATCCTTGCCTCGAGATTGATCAGGGACAAGGGAGGAGATACATTACTATAATGTTGGTCCCCTATTATTGCACAGATAGAGGGACACGGTCGGATATATGCCTGGGGAGCAGACATTCTTGGGACCACCTACCACGACTTATATAGGGTGGTCCGTTTATAGGGGCAGTCCTTGAGCCACCCGACCCTAGTTATGAGTTGGGTCTATGAGCATTTCATCCCCTACGATAGAGGTGTAGAGGTGACAGACCCCGGAGCTATGAGGGTAGTCAGATGGACAGACATGTCGGTGCTTAGAGCACCTCGTCATCCAGTTGCCTCCCTGACTACTGCCTACAAGGAGGCCACACCATATCAGACTATGGCAGGCATATGGGGTGAGGAGGCTCTTACCTTGATCTCTTGCTCCACCACAGGGAAGCTTATTGATAGGGTGGGGCGAGTGGAGATGCACCCCTTTGGCCGAGTTCCTCAGCAGTTTGGCTTACCATACATGGGTATGCTTCCCCCAGTGGTGCCAATATACAGATCAGTCTAAGAGGCCAGAGGGGGGCCTAGAGGCTGGGGTTGGACAGTGGTTACTCCTGGTGTTCTTATTGCATCCAAGAGGATAGTACATGCCAGAGGGAGAATCGGTGCGCCTCAGGCACCTTTGCTTCAGATTACCATGGGTCCTGCCCATAGCAGCAATGACCCCATTGAGGTAGACTCCGAGTCTGAGGAGTTTACAGGGGGAGAGATAGAGGAGGAGACCGAGGATAGTGATCCTGAGTGACACGACACCCAGGATATCATGCAGGCAGAGAGGGCCAAGCAGAGTGCAGAGAGGGTGACTCTGGTTTCAGAGGAGCCACTCTCCCAGGGCCATGGGGAGGATGAGTCTATTGTGGGGCACTACGTTGCTCCAGCCACAGGAGCAGCCCCTCAGTCGGCAGTGGCATCCGTGGCAGGTGCTGATCCCATAGATCCATCTTGGAGGCCTGGTGATCTAAGTAAGTTACCTTCTCTCCCTTTTAATGTTCATTTTTAGTTAGGATCTCCTCAGTTGCTATCTTGTATTTCTAATTTCTTGTTTGGTTTCTAATTTTTTTCTCCTTTGTTTGCAGAGACCGCCGATGAGTGGCGAGATTTGATTCGCAGGGTATGCACTGATACCCTGATGATCCCCATGGAGAGGACCCACGCAGAGCTATCCATGGATGCTAGGGAGCCTTCAGCAGCCGGTAGACATACTGATGTCTTCGCCCCAGTCTGGCATGTGTCCAGGATGGTATCGACTCTCTGCACAGAGTTAGCGGAGTATAGGATGGCTAAGCGCCTGATGAGGAGCCATTCTCGTGGTGAGACTGTGGCTACCCCTCGGGATCCAGAGCCCTCTGTGCACTCAGAGTGCCGGCGTAGCCGAAGTCCTAGGCATTCATGGCTCACTTTCTATTTCCAGTTTCCTTATGTATACTATGATATATGTTTATATGTTTTTAGAATATATGCAACGGTGAACAAATGATGCAAGTGTTTTACTTTCCTTTTTTGTATTTCATGATGCTAATATATGATGATGTAGATATAATGTGATTTTGAATCTTAGTTTCTGTAAGCAATTTGGATACTTCATATTTGTTTTGGCAAAGTGATGAAAATAAACCGGTATGATGAACAGATAAACCTGCCCCTACCCCCAACTCCACGCAACTGGTAAGATGCAAGGGCTTATCACCAAGAGTTGGGAAGGGCGCAAGTTATGAGGTGTAGTGAAATGATAGTGATGGAAGATAGACAAAGCTTTGGTGGAACCAAATTAGGACACCACAAGTCCACTCCACTCGAGTGACTTCATAGTTTTGGATGCAACTTTCTTTGCAGTTTATCCAGACTTAGACCCGTAGATGGTCACATAATAGAAAAAATATGGGTTTTTAGGATTTTAACTCTCTTGGTATTTTGAACATCTGATTCATTTGTTTTTGAGTCAAAGTTTCAAGGTTTGAATTGTTTGTGTATGACCTTTTGCATTTATTTGTCAAGAGGACCCCCTACACTTTGCCCCATGCTACTAGTAAGAAGCGTGGGTTTATCACCGTGGGCAAAGCATAGGCGAGTAAGGGCATTTCCATCCTTTCCCAACCCTACGTCACTAGTAAGAGACGCAAGCTCATCACCAAAGGTAGGTGGGGCAAGGAAATGTGTAAAATTAAATTTTTTTGTTTGATCAACGTTTGACTTGTTTATTTGAGTAAAATTTCAGTATGTGTTTATTTCCAAAGAGATATACATATGGGATAGATGTGACACCATGAAGCTTCTAGAACAGACCATAGGCAAGACACCTACCCTAAGAAGAAACCAAAAGTGAGAATAAACTTGCAGATCTTGGTATGGTTACCGTTAAGACTTTGTCATGTCTAGCTTTATTTGATAAAATGATTTCGAGACAAATTGATGATATCATGAAAATGGAGAAGTATGATTAAAGTGTTTATGCCAACAACATCATGAGTTTGTAATGAATTTCTTTGAGAATAGATTCCTTGATCACAATTTGTGTATGAAACAAGCGGACAATATGATCCTAATCTATATGAAGATGCAATGTAGATATATATATAAGTAGTGCTAGCTGCTTATGCGTAGAACCGCTTGAGGTGCAGGGAATTGACCGTTTCACCAAATTCCTCACCTTCTAGCATACATAAGAGGTATGCACCATTTCCATAGTCCTTCATGACTCGGTATGGGCCCAACCATTTAGGCCGGAATTTCCTTCCTTCGCCGGTCTTCTTGTCGATCCGGCTGTCTAGCCTTAGAACTAGATCACCTTCATATATGTCGCGTTCATAGACTTTCTTGTTATATTGCCGGCACATCCAGTCAGCATAGACTCTATGTCGTTGCTCGGCATCTAACCTAGCTTCATCTAGGCTTTCTAGTTGGGAAAGACATGCTTCTCTGTAAGCGTCTTCATCCAGAATCCCTTGTAATGAAATGCGGAGACTGGGTATTTCAACCTCAAGCGGGAGAACTACCTCTGCCTCGAATACTAGTGAGAAAGGAGTTTCTCCCGTTGGTGTTCTTATTGAGGTTTGGTGGGCCCATAAGGCCGGATATAACTTCAAGTGCCAATCTTGTTTGTTTTCTTTCACCTTTTTAAGGAGAATGGCTTTTAGTGTTTTATTCATCGCTTCGGCCTGTCCGTTGGCTTGAGGGTAATACAAGGAAGCCGTATGATGGCTTATCTTAAATTTATTACATAGTTCGCGAACCTCTTCATTCTTAAAAGAAGTTCCATTATCGGAGATAATGATTTACGGGATACCATACCTGCAAATGATTTGGTTAAAAATGAACTTGGTGATTACAGAACCAGGTACAGTAGTAAGAGGCATAGCCTCTACCCATTTGGTAAAATATTTGGTGGCCGTGATTATAAAATTATGGCCATCTGTGGATGAGGGAGATAATTTCCCTATTAGATCTAGGCCCCATGTAGAAAAGGGCCATGGAGTAGCGATTGGTTGCAGAGCTTGTGCCAGCATGTGGATCTCATGGGAGAATTCTTGGCACTTATGACACATGCGTACGAACTCTACTGCGTCGTGTTCTAGAGTAGGCCAGAAATAGCCCATTCGATGTATTTTACGAGTGGTGGCATGGCCACCGAAGTGGCCTCCACACATTCCGCTGTGAGATTCATGGAGAATCTTCTTGGATTCTTGTGTCGACACATCTTAGAAGCATTCCATCAAACGCTTTCCGATAGAGCACTTGCTCTATAATGATGTATTTTGCTATGATAATGCGTAGCTGCCTTCTGTGTTGTGGTGTGGCCCCTTCTAGATACGTATGGTCCATGATATAATTAATGATATCAGTGTACCAGGGACACTCAGAGATAGAAGGTCAGGTTTCGATGTAGTATACACACTCATCTGGAAAATCTAGCTCTACTAGATTGCCTCCATCTAATGGGTTATCAGCTAACCAATCCGCGATGATTTGTCCCTTAACTGATTTCTGGTTTACAAATGTTAATTCGAATTCTCCCATTAGGGTTATAAAACGTCCAACTTTCTTAGATAAGGACCCTTGTGTGAGAAAAGTTCGTAAATGGTCCGTTTTTACCATGACCCTTGTTTCTTGATTCAGCATATAGTGTCTTAAGCGTTTGGTTGCAAAGACTATGGTGAGGCATTCTTGTTCTGCTTGTGTATAATGTGTTTCATAGTCAAGCAACGTTCGGCTAATGAAATAAATAGCGTGTTCTCTCTTGTCATCGTCTTCTTAAGCCAGTAAGCAGGCTAGCAAGACATTGGTAGCTCGTGAGTATAAAATTAATGGGTGATCTAGCTTAGGTGGCGTTAGCATAGGTGGTGACAACAAGAAACGCTTAACTGCGTTGAAAGATTCATTGCAATCTTCAGTCCAATCAATGCTATAGTCTTTCTTGAGTAAATTGTTGATTGGATGAATGGCAAAACTTAAGTCCGGGATGAATCTTCGGATTGCACCCAGCTTTCCAAGAAATGACCTGATTCCAGATTCATCTGAAGGTGGAACCATTTCGAGGACAGCCTAAATTTTGGTTGGGTCAACATCTATCCCTCGTGACGATATGATGTAACCTAGGAGCTTCCCTCCTGTTACACCAAAGACGCATTTTTCTGGATTTAGCGTGACTCCGTATTCTATCAGACGTGAGAGGATGACGCGGAGTACTTCCGGATGGTCACAATGCTTCTTGGCCTTAGCCAACAAGTCATCTACGTAGGATTCCATGATTTTATGAATTAGATCGTGGAATATATATGTCATAGCTCACTGGTATGTAGCACCAGCATTCTTGAGACCAAATGGCATAACAACATAACAATAGGTTCCCCAAGGAGTTATAAACATGGTTTTAGCTTGATCTTGTTAAGATATTTTGATTTGATTGTATCCCGAGAATCCATCCATGAGAGACAAAAGTTCAAACCCAGCTGTTGCATCAACAATGACATCAATGGATGGCAACAGGAAGTCGTCTTTAGGACACGCTTTGTTGATGTCTCAGAAATCTATGCAGATGCGTATCTTCCCATTCTTCTTGAGAACGGGAACGATATTAGATACCCATTGGGAGTAATCGACTGGCTTGATGAATCCTACTTGAAGGAGTTTTATTACCTCCTCTTTTACCATGAGAGCTACCTTGGGTTTCATGGGTCTCGATTTTTGTTTAACTGGCTTTACATCAGATTTGGTGATGAGGTTGTGCACCACAATGTGGGTACAACTCCTGTCATTTCCTTATAATTAAATGCAAACGCCTTCTGATGTTCTTTGAGGATCCAAGTGTGTATTTCTACTTCCTCTGGGGTTAACGAGGATCCTAGTTTCAATATCCTTGGTTCATCTTCCGTTCCGATGTTAATATCAATTGTTTCTTCGATCAAAGAGGCGTTACCCTCTTCAAACTCAGGTGGCGCTGGAGGTAAATCCAAATCATCCCCATTTTCTACTGTGCATATGCTAGGTTCCATTTGTGAGGGAAGATCCATCATGGGATTTCTGAAGTAGGAAGATGAATGTGGGATTAAGGACAAATCTATCATATGATAGGAGAGATGTAGTACTGCATAGGCGTTTAAGTACTCCAGAGTGGCCATATCACTATCAACATGGTCTAGGATAGTAGATTTATTTCCGTTTAAAAGAGAATTCGTCATTGTTTTTATCAATGGTTCATCATGAAGGGATACCATGAAACGGGTATCCTCTAACTCATTGCTTGGAGTAAAACGTGATGCTGAAGTTGCTATTGAATCGGCGAGAAGATTTTTCTCTCGCGGGATTGCTTCAATTGATATGAAGTCAAACTCCTTGCTTAAATCTAATACAACTTTTTTGTAAAGCTGTAAGTGCTCGGCTTTGGTTTCATATATCTCAAAGACTTGATTTGCTACTAATTGCGAGTTTCCTAAGACTCTAATGTTATCAACACCAATTCTCTTAGCTAAGATGAGGCCAAGGAGGAGGGCTTCGTACTCAGCGCCGTTGTTTGTGCATTTGAAATTTAGTTTAAAGGTAAAAGGTAGGACTTTTCCTTCGGGGGAAGTAAAGATTACACCTGCCCCCGCTCCGTAACGGCATCTAGCTCCATCAAAATGGAGTGTCCAATATTTTACTGGGAATATGGACACTGGGATATCTGTTGTGTTTGTGCATTTTACTTCCACCATACAGAGATCCTCTGCTGGAAGAGAGCCAATGCCTAGGGAATATCCTATGCCTACTGAATCGAATGGTAAGAATATTGGTAGATCATTTTCTAGCAATTCAATGATTTTTGCAGTAGTTCCTAATGATACTATTTCTACAGTGTTAGCCTCATCTTTGGGGGTTGGGGTTGCTTTGGCTAGGCTCATAGTTTCAAGATCTGTCGTAGGTACCAACTTTTCTTTTGTTTTTGCGTCGGTAGGTTTATTAAGTTGGTTTGTTGGGAGTTCAAACTCCGAGTGCACACCTGGTCTTTTCTTTAAGTTAGCTAGGTGTACATCAAATGGTTTTGGATCACCTTTGGCCACGAATATCTTTCCTAAATGTAAAAACCTTACTTCTTGAAATAGTGTAGAAGGGATTGCCTTCATGCGGTGTATCCATGGTCGGCCGAGGATCATATTATAGTTAGTTTCCCGATCTATAATATAAAACTCAGTCAAGATGGTTTTGGGTCCTAAGGTGACCGGTAATATTATAGTTCCAACCGAGGTGGCTTTAAGGCTATCATAGCCCCTTAGTGTGTTTCGAGTTGTGGAACAATTGGTTTCTCCATACCCTAGCTTTTGAAGGAAAGAGAAGGGGACTATGTTAACTACCACCCCATCATCAACCATTGCACGCTTTACATAGTTGTTATAAACCCATACTTGCAAATGTAAGGCTGGATCACCTCGGCGTGCGATCTCAGCATCTGTCGGCATTTTGTTTATCTCGAATATGAATTCGACATCCCTATCTGCCTGCCCTGGAGGATGAACATCAAAGTCCACATGATTTACCTGTGTTTCAGGAGGTGGAGTGATGTTAATTAAATGACCTAAACCTAATGCTTCTAAAAGAGCAGCCCTGTGAGCAGGAGAGTTCTTTAGTAAGTCTAAGAATGAAATGTGCGAGAAGGTTTTTGTTAGGTCGTTAATCAAATCATAGGCACCCACAGGTTTTACTACGACTTGTTGGATGTCATCTACCTCTGGCAGGTGGCTTGGACTTGGCTGAGAGAAATACTCTCGCATCCTTGTTATAGCTTCGATGGGTAGTTCAGCGTCTAACTCCACTAAACCGACTACCTTAGGTCATGGCTGACTTCCTAGTTGTGGCGCAACTAATGGATTTAGCGAGGTTGAGGCTTCATGATCATTGTTTCCTGTCATTACACCCTTGTTCATCCTAGTTAGATTTAGCCTGTTGTTATCGTGATTTGGGAGTGGATCATTAAAGATCTTCAGGGGTGCGTTTTGAGGGGAAACTGCCCCTGAAAAAGTATTTGATGTTGGTGACGTAGGATCTGCCAAGAACATATCCATGAAAAGTTGTCTTTGTTCATCTGGCAAGCGTTGTATGAATTTATTGTAGTCACAGCACGTTCTAGTGTCATGGCCCGAATTTTGTGGAAACCACAATACAAATTAGGATTGTAATTCCTAGTTTGTTGGTTTGATGTGTATTGTGGCCCAAAATTTTTATCAAACCGTTGTCTATTAAAATTTTGTGTTTGTTGTCTTTGGTTTGAATTCTGGTTTTGGTACCTAGTTGAATTTTGGCTTGGACCTTGTATGGGATTTCCCCATTGTTGTTGTTGTTGTTGGATGATTAAAATCCACTGTATTGATTGTCGGGGTAAAGTTGTTGTTTCGTTGGTTGTTTATTTGTGATGGAGTATTAATAACATTTACCTTCTTAGGCTGGTCGGTTACTCCATCTATTGTTACACCCCGATTTTTGTTAAGGATTTTAGGTCCTTGATTGACGTTCGTGGTAGTAGGATAAGTTGTAGTGTTCTGGTTGGGGGTGATTAACCTCCCGTTTGCTCCATATGTTTTGTGACCACTGTCAATTGCTGCTTGATCTATTCGAAGAGCACTCTCAAGTACTTCATCGTAAGTTCTTAATGGGAACTTCTGGACTTCTTCCTTCACTTCTCTGCTAAGAGAATGAAGGAATAAATCACATAGTTCCATTTGATCCATGTTTGGAGCACTTGCCGAAGAATAAAGAACTGTACGCCACCTTTGGATGAAATGGGCGACAGATTCGTTGTGTTCTTGTTTGATGTGTAAGAACTCCCTGATTCCTGTTCTTAATAATTTGTTCATGTCGAAGGCCTTGATGAACTCTGACACGAGTTGTTTGAATGAATGTATGGAAGCCTCAGGTATTCTATAATACCAATCGAGAGCGATGCCTTCCAAGGTTTTTGGGAATATTTTAGCAACAACCCCATCCCATGGGAGTAGTTCTCGAATGGCCGTAGCGTAAGCTTTGATATGTGCGTTTGGATCTCCCTCACCTTTGTATTTGGGAAAATCGGGGAGAGGTCTTGGAAGCATGATGCTTCATATGGTGAAATCCAAGGGTTCTTTCAAATATTCTGAGTAAGTCCCTATCGCATATTTTTCGACCATTGATGGTGCCTGTTGAGGGAGCGGTGGTGGAATGGGTTGTTGATATGGTGCAGCGTATGCGTTGGCAGGGGCATAAGGAAGCCCCTGTGTTTGAGAAAACATGCCGGGAGAGGAGAACATATCCCCTTGTGGTGATTTGGAGTATATGTTTAAGTATGACGGGGTACTGTCCATGAATGGATTGTTTTGTACTAGACCGGGAGGAACAGTGCTAGAGATGGTGGGTCTAGTTGGCGTTTGTTGCGAATACTGAGGAGTCATGCCTAACGTGCCTACTCCTGTGAGGAGATCTACTTGGCTAGGATGGTGTGGAGGATTGGAACTTCCTATTTGCATGAATTGTGAATTTTGACTTGCTTGGGCAAGTTCTAATCCTCTAACCTTTTCTACTAGAGTTGAAATGACTTCATTTGGTGAAGTCACGGTGTTTTTCCGTAGTGGCATTTGTTGTATACCATGGTTTTGTATAGGAAAGTGATACCCCGCTATGAACTGATCACTATCTTGCCAAGTTTCTCCGAGGGTATTTCCTATATGCAGTGGCATAGAGGTATTTTCTTGAAAAGAGACCTCGGGTTGTTTTTGTAAACCTCCTACAGGTGGATACATACTTCGAGAACGTTGGTCATTCCTGGCATAATGTACCAAATATTCATCGTCTAAACCTCGGTATGAGTCTGATTGTCTACTAATTTGTGGTCTAAGTAGCATCTGAGGAGATGAACCAGATTCTCCGGTGAACGTCATATTGTTCGAGCCTGAAGGCTCTGTTTGTTGCATTTGAGCGAGCTGATCTAACTCCTCAGTTTGAAATGATGAGTTATATCTGATTCTCAGAGTTTGTGTTGACAACTGGTTAGTTGAGTAGTTGTCACCCCATACTGAGAGTGAGGGTGATGATTGCCTATTTTGTTGGGTGTAGTATGCCTCAAGACACAAGAGGGGTCTACCATATGCATTGAATCCCAACATATTTGGGGGGTATATGAATACCCGTAGAATAATGGGAGGGAGTGAAGGTGATGGCGAAAGCCAATGAGGCGGAAAAGATGAAAAGTATACTAACTTGGAAGGACACGTAACAATATGACTCCGAACTAGAAAGTAAGAAAGTTCACGTCGGGTTCACCAATTTTGTTGGTGAAGCTGATGTGAAGGCTAATGAGGTACAAAAGGTGAAACAGTTGTTTGTTCACGTCGGGTTCACCAATTTTGTACGACAGAAAAGTGACATGCGAGCATGGGAATCTACAAGTGACTCTTCCTCACACCTGACCTCCCAAGGTTGTGCCGAGACAACCGGTGGGTATGGAATATGTGTGAGATGCAGACAAACTAGTTAGGCAATCTAATGTCTTCAATACGCACTAGCAGAATTTGCGAGTCTAAGGCAAAGAAGGCCCTCCTAACTTGAACTGGTGTGATAGATCGGTCAGCAAGGATGACTGCTCGAAGGCTCTAATCAATATTGAGCTCTGGCGTGATTCGATCTATAGGTTGTGGAATACGTGGAAAATGACCCGGGATAGTTTCGTGTATTTCTTCAGGATAGGGTCATATGGTGGATGGTAAATATAGTCAATTCTATGGACGATTCTCTAGCCTAGTCCAGAATTCCCTAGCTTTGTTAGCTGCTGTGTCTAGCAAGGATAATTGTTCGATGATGATAGGTGGAAGTGGGGTAGACCGGAATACTAGTGTGCGTAGGCCAGTGTCTATGTCTAATTCTCCTATGGATTCGTTGGGCTGTGGGATTGGGTCACAACCGTAGATTCTTAGTTGTTGTGGACCTGTTATGGTCATGCATGAAATCAAGTCCTAATCCCTAATATCCAGTAATCATATGCTTTCTCAGCTTCTATATTTAGGATCAATAACTGTGTGATTTTCTCAGAATATCTTACAGGTGTTCGTGCAACCTGGATTCTTAGGCTGGTATCTATATCTAGAAGAGTGTCTCCTGCATCTGGCTGTGGGACCAAAGGATCACAACCAAAGGTTTGTTCTCTTTCAAACCCTTCTACAGTCATATGAATGTTGCCTAGGGTAATCTGTAGTTCGGTTGATTCGACCAAAACGTGTGTGCTTGGTCATCTTCTATGTTTAGTCCGCTCAACTGGGAATTGATTTGTTGCAAGCTTACCGTTGTTCAGAAGACTTGGATCCTAATATTTTGATCTATATCAGTTATCGTTGTGATGAGATTGGGCTGAGGTACAATTGGCTCGAATACGTATTCCCTGGGCTCTCTAGGTCCCGTGATTGTCATACAAAAGCAACAAAGTAAAATGAACTACAGTAAAATGAAATTTAACTATGTGAAGTATATCTATAGTATATATGACCTCTCTATTTTTTTTTGTGTTTTCTGACGAGCTTTACGAATTTAAGAAAGTAACTATTTAAAATATCTAGAATTGACAGCTAAAATAATAATTAAAAAAAAAACAAAATAACCGAGTGTAGCTATCTGTCTATGTAATTTGTAGATCTATTCTAAACAATAAAATAGCTTATCTAATCTATTTGCAAGACTCTCGATCCTACCTCAGAAGTGAGGAGTGAATCATAGTTTCTCAGAAACTATCAATCCCCACAGCTTCCCTGGCAATATCAAGAGTAGAATTAACTGAAATAAAGCAATTAACTACTCTATTTGATATGATTCTAACTAGAACTTTGAAAGCTAGAACCTGGATTCTGCAGAACAGTGGCAAATCCGATGGTGTGTGTGATCTTGTCCCCTCAGTGTGATCTCCTCGTTCCTTCGTGTTCACGTGGATCCAGAAAAGCGTGTAATGCTAGCATAAACAGAAGTAGATATTGGGATAAAGGTAGCTCAGAACACTGACTGAATACAATGCGAGTAGGAGAGGGATAACGCAAGAGTACAGAGCTTGGCTTATGTAATTCCTAGCGGGATCTATTGCGAGTCATGCAACATAAAGTGTCCAGAACCTGAAACTATCCTGTTTGAGGAGCAAAACCTGTAACTTTAATGGCTTCCTAAGCTATTCTACTCCAATGGATTGGATGAAATAACAGCAGTGCTTGCACAAGATGGATATGTGGCTTACTAACAGTAAAACAATGCTAACTAAGCATGCAATGAAAGAAACTAAGCATTCTAAGCAAAAGGAAAACTAAATCTATTGCAAAGAGAAATTAGAGGCAAATTTTGAGGGGCCATTTTCTTGAGCACAAGCCAACTATTTATAGCATTTGCATTTACCCAAGGTAAAAGCCAAATAGAACTCTTAAACTATAAACAATGGCAAAACACTATTCCAGGGAACCAGAATCATAAATGCAAGCTTATGGTGGTGAAAGAAAGTTGGTAAAACATTGAATTTACATGAGTCGTGTTAAAAGAGCTTTCTGGAAAACGCGTAAAGGACCGCCGCCTTGAGCAGGGCGGTGGTTACAGGACTGCCACCCTGTTCAGGGCGGCGGTCATGAGACCGCCGCCCAGTCATGGCGGCGGTTTCGTCACTGAAGAGAAAAGGGCCAAGAAAAGAGGGGAAAAGGGAAAAACAAAGCATGCGGGATGTTAATGCACACTTGGAGAGCTTTTCTGGATCCGGAACACCTTGCGAGGAGACCTGTATCATCATTGAGGCCCGTTTCACATTGTTATGGTAGTACAATACCTTACAATTTTGGGTACGTACAGTACTCAAAATAATACATCATCGATACAATGTGCCATAAAAAAAGAGCATGCATCGAAAAGAATCAAGCATTCATCACGAGGCATCATCAAAATAATGGTATACAAAGCTATACATCGAAACTAGCCTTCATAAGAGGCATGTATCCAAAATATCTGTACAACAAAAGAAAGTAGAGCTCAACCACAGCTCTTACCCTCGCCGGGACTCCCAGGTCTGTCACCTGTTTGACGGAACAATGGTGGCTGAGAAGGACCTACACTAGGTGGGCCACCAAATTGTTTAGATGGCCCCTGTCTAGCCAGTTCCTCTGGCATATGCTACCTAACTGATCTCGACAAATGGCCTGATCTCCGTGACCTAGAACCTACCATGCTCATCACTGACTATCAAGACAGTACCACTTGCTGCTCTAGGGGAACTTCCCTAAAGTAGGCAGTCCTATAAAATAAAGCCTCGCCACCAAGCCTCGTAGCATCACGAATCAAGTCAACATCTCCAGAGGTGAGGGCTTCCTGAAGGGAAACATTGCGCTCACCTATCACTCTGCCTAAATCATCCTCAGTCTATCTCAAGGAGGCAGCCTCCTGATCTCTCTCCGTGGTAACATTCTGCACTTGGGCTCGTGCCTCATCCCTCTGTGCAAGATAACCCTGTGACCATGTGTATACATGATCCCTCTGGGCCATAATCATCCGCACCTGAGTCTGGGACTAATGTAGGAGGCTAAATATCTTAGCCCCCTGTGTGGCCATCTATCACACCTGACTCTGCCATTGAACACATTTGGCATGCTCTTGGTCAAAGAAGAGTTAGAAAAGTTGTTAGCTGTTGATTTCATTAAACCTATTGACTATTCAGAATGGATCTCAAACATAGTCCTAGTACAGAAAAAACTTGTTGGAATAAGGATCTACACGGATTTCTGTGACATCAACAAACCCTGTCCAAAAGATGATTTTTCCCTACCTAACATTGACATGATAGTCGATTCAACCGCTGGCTATGAAATGTTGTCCTTAATGGATGGTTTTTTAGGTTATAACCAGATACAAATTGTGGAGGAAGTCCAACATAAAACAACATTCATCACCCCTTGGGGAACATTCTGCTACAAAGTCATGCCCTTTGGGCTTAAAAATGCTAGGACTACTTATCAACGGGCCATGACAGTTATTTTCCATGATATGATAAGTGATATCATGGAGGATTATGTTGATGATATCCTAACAAAATCCAAAAGTAGAAAAGAACACCCTGAAGTGTTAAGGTGTATCTTTCAGCACCTAAGGGATTATAAGGTTCGTTTTAACCCTAAGAAATGTGTCTTTGGTGTTTTATCTAGAAAACTCCTAGGTTTCATTGTCTCACAAAGAGGTATTAAAGTGGATCCTGCAAAGGTTACGTCTATCACAGAAATGCCACCACCTACCACTCTCAAGCAACTAAGGATTCTACAAGGGAAGATTCAAGCAATCCATCACTTTATCTCACAACTTGCGGATAAATGCCACCCCTTTACTCATTTTCTCAATAAAGATGTCACATTCAATTGGGGACCTGATTGTCAAAAAACTTTTGTGCTACTCAAACAGTACTTGTCCAACCCGCCTGTACTAATGCCACCTACCCTCAGTGAGCCTATCCTCTTCTACATTTCAGCTACCTAGTTTTCCATTGGTGCATTACTTGCCCAATATGACTTAGCCCATAAAGAGAGAGTAGTTTACTATCTTAGCCGCACCTTGATCACAAATGAGTTGAATTATCCCCAGATAGAAAAGGCCTACTTGGCAGTTGTCTTCACATTTCAAAAGCTTCACCATTATCTCCTGAATAATAAAACCAAGCTCACATCCAAAGTTGACCCTCTCAAATACCTTTTATCCAAACCTTCCCTCATAGAACGAATGACTAATTAGATCATTCTTCTAAGTGAATTTGAGATCGAGTTTGTAAATCAGAAGTCTTAAAAGGACAAGTACTAGCTGATCAGTTGGCAGAATCTCCTCTCCCAGGAATAGAACCCCTATGCTTAGATTTACCAGATGCATCTATGATGTATATTGAGGAATCTGTGGAATGACAGGTTCATTTTGATGGATCTTTTACCTTCCACGGATTTAGAGCAGGAGTGGTGCTCATCACTCCAAATGGAAATGTCATACCCTGAGCATTCTGGTTGGAGTTCCCATGTACTAATAACATTGCAAAGTATGAAGCACTCATCGCTGGCCTCAAGCTAGCTATTACATGGAACATCAGAAAAGTGTGAGTCATTGAAGACTCTCAACTTATCATAAAATAGGTTAATGATGAGTCTAAGGTTAAAGATGAAAAGCTTATTCCGTATAAGAAAATGGTTGAAACTTTGAAGGAATATTTCACACAAGTCATAGTTGAACAAAGACCAAGGTCACATAATACATCTACGGATACTATGACTACTATTGGGTCTCTCTTACGCATAGCACCTGAAGAAAGCAAGATGCCTTTCTTCGTGGAACATCTACAGGTACCTGCATATGATATGTCGGAGTCATTTTGGCATGTGAAGTTGTTGGTCCTTTATCCCCTTGGTACGACCATATCTTCCAATACCTACATGATGGCACCCTTCCCCCTGATATCACCCATTCTGAAAAGAAAACCCTTATTTGCTGCATAGCCCATTATACCCTCCTAGGAGGCATCATTTATCGTCGTGGCTATAAAAGGAATCTTCTTCGCTATTTGGATGTCGGTGATTCTATCCACGCAATTAAGGAAGTACATAGTGGTATTTGTGGAGCACATACTAGTGGCATGGTCTTAGATAAAAATATATATAGAGTAGGCTATTATTGGCCTACCATGAAATCAGATTGTTGCAACTTCATAAAGAAGTGTGAACTATGCCATAAATATGGAAATTTAATACACTCACTGGTGCAAGCCTTATAGCCTATTGCAATGCGTTGGCCCTTCTCTAAATAGGGCCTAGATCTCATAGGGAAGCTCCATCCTTCTTCATCAAACGGTCATACTCATATCATCACTGCTACCGAATACTTTACCAAATGGGTAAAGGTTGTCCCTCTTACCTATGTCACCGGTGCGCAGATTTCAAAGTTCATCATGAACCATCTCATATGCCGTTATGGGATCCCCTCGGCCATTGTCACTTATAATGGTAAATCCTTCAAAAATAAAACAGTTAAAACATTGTGTCAACGATTCCATATCCAGCTTAATTGGTCTACCCCTTATTACCCTCAAGGTAATGGATAGGCAGAAGCCACCAATAAAACCCTTGTGTGGAATATGGAGAAAATGGTTAGTAAAACCGGCTGTAATTGGCATCTGTAGATACACCCTGCCCTCTGGGCCTATCGTACGTCCATCCGCACTCCTATTAGTGCAACCCTTTATTCACTTGTCTATGGCACTGAAGCCATCATAGCTTTGGAAGTGGAGCTTCCCTCCCTGAGAATATCTCTCAGGGACTATCTTGATAAAGATGAAGACTACAGAGGTGCTCACCTAGCAGAGTTGGAACAATTAGATGAAAGGCATATCAGAGCACTCAATCACCTAAAATTTTATCAGAATAGAGTGTCCAGAGGATATAATAAACGCATCATTCATCGGGAATTTGATGTAGGAGATCTAGTTCTCAAAGAAAATCAGAAGAACACCGTCAAAGATAGAGAAAAGAAAGGAAAATTCGAGGCTAACTGGTTAGGTCCTTATGTTGTAATTTCAAAATATGGATCAGGGGCCTACAAAATGGCATATTCAGATGGTGAAGAGCTTCCAGAACCCATGAACGCCATGCACTTAAAGTGGTTCTACGCTTAGGCTTGACGAGAATATCAAAATAAGAACTAAAAATTAGAAAACAAAGAAAAAACAAGCAAAAAATGGAAAAATGAGAAAATAGTAAAGAAAAAGCATGTTGTCCTCATGTGAAAACCACGCAATTATGGCGCAGGGGCAAGTCTTTGAGTGAAAACTAGTTTTTGGCGCTCAAGGAAGATTCGCCGGACATAAGTTACTCTTACGGAAGGACGGGTAATCATTACCACTTTTTAGGTATGAATTTTTTTGCTAGGTCTAGAAACCCTACTAGGATCACCTTTGCCTTGCCATGATCTGGTTTGTTTGCTCTTATATCTGCATGAAGGATGTTAAATTTGTATACACCCATCTAACGCTGAGCATAAAAATATCGTGGCCATCTTCCTGCACATACACATGTGGCATTTTTCCCTTTGTATATTCCCACATCACGCTGGGGGCATCCACACTTCATTGTTCTTGTACATTGCTTTCAAAACATGACCTTGGAAAATACAAAAACATTCGGAAAATAGTACACAAAAAATCTAAACATTTGGAAAATTTCCCTTTCCAGGGATAAAGCTACATTCGTCTGACAACGTTATCTTTGGGAAACCTAGAAAAACAGTGACAAACGTAGCCGTGAAAACTTATCTTCTTAGATAAACCCAAAAGCGTTAAAAAATATGTCAATGTTGTCCCGCAAAAACAAAGTAGTGCTTTAATTACTTTTAGTTTTTGGTTTGTATAGTTTTGGTGTACTTAGTCCATTGAATTGTTAGTTCTTTAAATGGATCATTTACTTATCAAATTTTGAATCTTGTTTGATTTAAATTATGTATTAAATTACATATATTTGAGGGCTCTCATGCTTGTAAACAATTGTTGTAGATTTATTTTTTTGTTATGTACGTCCTTTTAGGGTTCATTTTTACTTGCTTAGATTATATCTCATTTTTATCTCTTGTTAAGTTTTTGCATATGTGTTTGTTTATTAGTAATTCATTGTATGTGTATATTTGTTTAGTTTTGTTAACTTTTACTTGTGTGTTTTTGCACAGTTGTTCGTTATCACATCTATCATCTATCATCTCATTGCATTTATAACATCATTCACTACATCATATACATACAAAAATGCTAAGTATTACATCATGCATGTATGTTAAGCTAATCATCAAATATCATATCATAAATGGGGGAAAGAGGGGTTGCGCATAATCATAAATCTATCCCCCCCACACCAATATCATCTAGTATCATCCCAAGTGCTAGCATAAAAACTCATAATTAACTCATGAATCTAAAAACATGTGGCGCCATCTATAGATACATCATCAAATATGAAAGAAGGAAATACATACATTTCTAAATCTAAGATATGCCACATACATGAAAGAAAGAACAAACATACATCATAAATCCATCATATAAATGATACATCAAAATGTCCATATATATACATGTATAACTGTCTAGGTCAGTACTCAAAATAATACATCATCGATACAATGTGCCATCAAAAAAGGGCATGCATAAAAAAGAATCGAGCATTCATCACGAGGCATCATCAAAATAATGGTATACAAAGCTATACATCGAAACCATCCTTCATAAGAGGCATGTATACAAAATATCTACACAAAAAAATAAGGTAGAGCTCAACCACAACTCTCGCCCTCACCGAGACTCCTAGGTCTGTCACCTGGTCGATGAAACAATGGTGGCGCAAAAGGACCTACACTAGGTGGGCCACCAAACTATCTAGATGGCCCCTGTCCAGCTGGCTACTCTGACATAGGCTGCCTAACTTATCTCGACAAATGGCCTGATGTCTATGACTTGGAACTTATCGTGCTCATCTCTGACTGTCGAGACAGTACAAATCACAGCTCTGGGTGAACTACCCTGAAGTAGGCAATCCTATAAAATAAAGCCTTGCCATCGAGCCTCGTAGCATCACGGATCAAGTCAACATCTCCAGAGGTGAGGGTTTCCCGAAGGGCAACATCGTGCTCACCAGTCACTTTTCCTAAATTTTCCTCAGCCTATCTCAAGGAGGAATCCTCCTGATCTCTCTCCGTGGTAACAGTCTACACCTAGGCTCATGCCTCATCCCTTTGTGTAAGATAACCTTGTGACCATGTGTATACATGATCCCTCTGGGCCACAATCATCCGCACCTGAGTCTGGGACTAGTGTAGGAGGCTCAATATCTGAGCCCCTTATGCGGCCATCTCTCGCACCTAACTCTGCCATGCGCCACTATTGTTGCCCTGAGTGGCCTGTGCTTGAGCCTGATCTCTCTTTGCTATCAAAATCTATACCTGGGCGAGTGCTTGATCTAACTCTGATGTGAGGGCCTGTAATTTGGTCCTCACTATATATCTCTCACCAACCACATGTAATTGTACAGTGATGGCTACCTGTAACTGCTTCTGAAGAGTAGCTCACTACCCACCAGCATTGCTACTCTCCGGGATATCAAAAGGCAGTCCCTGCTTTGGTAGTACATGCTGAAGAGGGGTATAAATCCCCGCTGGAATGCCCACTGGGGGCAACTTTATATCCACAGCCCTGTATACCTGTCTCGGCCTGGGCCTAGGGGCTTGTCCCTGTGGCTGCTGTGGTATGGGACCCTGTCCCCTACCTCTGACATGCTTGTGCGTATCAGGCCCACCCTCATCATCGTCATCATCACTATCATCTCCGCCCTTGCCACTGCTAGGAGGCCGCACTGGAGGAGGCCTCACGCTGACCTCATTTACTACTCTGGGAATGCTTAAACGTCACAGGAGCACACTGTGGTACCATGGTCCATACTCTGGCATAGTGCCTGAATCTCTAATTTGTCTAAGTGGCACCCAAATAACAAGTGACACCTGTCGAAAGCTATCCAGTGCTCTTTCGCGGGCAATCTGTGGTCCCATATCAAAATGCTCTCTAGCTCTACAAGCATACCATCTATCTGGCCCATGAACATCCTGGGTAAGGCCAAACTGCCACTGACATTGATTTAATTTTTTTAACTCCCGCATATAGCTGCAGCTACCTAAGATAAAATGCTCAATGGTAGTAGTGCTGAGCTCTAGACCATCCTCTAGGCACTGAAAATGTCTGTAAGGCCTCCATGTAATGGAAGCCTATCGCAGCTCATCTAAATCACTCCTGTAGTGGTATGTAACTCCCATGAAGGGTTGCACATCGTCTCGTGCCAGGACCCAACCCATCATAGAAGGTTCGTTGGGAGCCTGACCTCTCAACACACCTAGGGGATGACCAACGGCAATGTGGTCCCACGCCCTAATCTGTAACAAACGGGCATGCCCTACTGTCTTTTGGCAGTAGTAAGTGATCAAATGAAGATCTCATTACAAGTGTGCTAATATGCACTGACCCTAGCAGTAGGTATGTCCCTCCACCAAGTCGAGAATCACTCCCAGGAGTCCAAGAGGAAATGAAGCACTAGTCTTGTCAGGGAGTAGAACTCCACTGATAAGAGCCATCATATTGACCACTAAGCGGTCTAACTCTGGATCATCTATACATTGAGATAGTCTGATGGACATCCCGCACCGTGGTATGGTAGGAACACCGAACAAATGTGTGATATGACGCTAAATGTCACCCCAACAGCTCGTCATCTCGATAAGTTATCCCTGAATCGAGACCTGTATGATGCGCCATACATCCTATAAGGTAATGGTCATCTCCCCGGTAGGGAGGTGAAAGCACTGGCTCTCGTTGTGCCATCGCTTTGCTATGGTCATCAAAAGGCTGTGATCTAAAGTAATATGTAGCATCTCTGCCACATGGGATAGTCCCGTCATGTGTAAAAGGCTCGCTAGGGTCGCTCTATCATCCTCATCAAACTACGCCTCTATCATAGCTAAGTGGCTGTAGCGCTCATGAGTCTGAAGAATAGGTAACATGCGCTGCAAAATCAACACAAGTGTTAGGCATTTGACATTTCTATATATTTTTCTAAGGAAAATAATGCTTTTAATACATCTAATTTACTAACTATTCTTTTCTTCTAAAATAATCTCATCTATATTCTTCTGTACTTGGTTATTTTCCATCCAAATGTCTTTTCTTACTTCATTCTAGCGCGTATGCGCCTCCTTTGGCACCTGCGCACCCTAATCGACGTGTACGCACCCTTTCAAGCGCATGCACATGCAAACCTTTCTTCTCCTGTTTTGTGCAGGTCATACAGGACGCATACGTGCCCAGTATGACGTCTGCATGCCCGCTTCGACACACACATGTGTGCGTGTCTATCCAAACCCTAACGGACACATGTGCACCCCCTAATCTCTTTCTACAGGTACATGTGCACGTACCCACCTTTCCCAATGGATATGCATGTGTGTACTCACTTTTTCCAAACAGGTACGTGTACGTGTCCTTGTCTCCCACAAATGGATGCGCATGCGCGTCCGTGTCTATTTTGACGCAGGTGCATGCACGTACCCATCAATCCGACACATACGCCTATGCGCATGCGCCAAAATTTCTTCTACCTACCCTAAAAAACCTAAAAAAAGGCATTAAATGTGTAATTAATAGGGGGTTAGGGCACTCACAAATGGTCCATCCCCTAGGTCCCGCATGTACTCCCAGATGTGATCCACGCACCTTGTCCTCCTTGGTATCCTCACCATCTCACTCCAGGGCTCTCGCTTTCGCTCACGGTAAAAATTTGCAGAGGCTTTGGTCAAAATGATTTGGTTGTGATTGTTTTACCGACCCCGGGTGGGTATATTAACCTGTCGCAATGCCCCTGGGGCATGTTTTCTCCACCGTGATCATTCTAACCTTCTTCTTCCTGCTGTGATAATTATTTTTGTATTAAAATAATTATTTTTACTAATTTTCACATGCTGGGGCACCTTGTGCCGTCCAACAGTCACTTCTTCATCACACTGAGGTAATTTACAAAAATTCCAAACGCCTCTTCTTGCCTTTGCCTTTTTTTTCACCTATTTCCCCCATCGTGATAATTATTTACTAATATATTTTAAATAAATTATTCTCAACCCATCTTTCTTCTTGTGGGCATGTATCCTGGCTCTCTGGCAGCCTCGCCTTCCCGTTATCGCCTACGCGCATATTTTTAGAAGATATTTGTTCTTTTGAAATTCTTCTGATCGATCAAAAAACCTTAAAAAATTCAAAAAATATGTAAAAACCACAAAAATATTGGAAAGTATCAAAATGGATTAAAATTGATTAAACTGATCATCTACGGCTAAAATATGTGTCTATTGCATGGCACTCACCCTAGATCTTGCTGACATTCTCAAAAACATTTCAAAACAATGACTTGCGCATCACCAAAATCTTCAATCACCTACACAAGCTATGTTGCTTACTTCGTCTGTACTCTGAGGCACTATCAATTACTTGGTACTGTTTTTGTCATGCACATTGCTTTTTCACCGGACCCAAGTGTCCTCCATCTTTCCCCTTGCATAATACACCTTGCTTGGGGCATCATTCTTCACCCTAGTCATTTATAAGAACATTTGGGACTTCATCTTGATAGCAAAATATTTGTGCAACTATCTTAAATGTTGTTAGTTTAAGTGTGTGTGATTCTACTTATTTTCTTGTCAGGTGATTCTATTTATTTCTCGTATTGCATTACATTCGTGTATGTTGCATGGAGTTGGTCATTTTTAGCACAGGACGATTGTTTTTATCTTGGATTTTAATGTCATTTTACGCTTCTGTCACGTGCTCACATTTTAATAAGGACCCATGAGGAGGATTCTAAGCATTATGATGATTAAGTATTGTTAGCAAATGATTTGTGGATAACTCAATATCCCTTTTTCCATTTAGCTTCTCGTCTTCACTCGACACTTTTCTCTCTATTTGTTTCTTTTTCGATCGTCAATTGAGTTTCTTCGTCACCCCATCAACACTTGAGGGGGCATTTTTCATCCTTCACCCTATTAAGTTTTCTTTTACCCCTTCAAAAAATTTCTACTTTCTTATGTTTGTCTACTTTCTTTGAAGTGACGTAGATTATGTCACCTCAAAAAGGGGCAAATGTAGACACCTGTAGTTTGATCAATACACTATTATTTCTAATGGTGCACTAACGCTTCTACCTTTTGTAAATTAACGGCACACCGCCAGTTAGACCTATCTAACTCCCTTCCTACGACACCCTTTTGGTCATTTTTCCTCTTATAAACCATTTAAACAGGCAGTTATAGGCTCGTTCTAACTACATTAGCTTCTTATTCTCTTCTAGCTTGTTTTTATTAGCTCCCCGAAAGATCAATCCACTTCGTTGGATTGATTAAGCCCTTCAGAACCCTAATTACTCTCTAAGAGAGATTAATTAATCTAACCTAGGTTAAAAGCCCTAAACATAGTCAAATCACACTTTGACTTGCTAAAAGTGCTTTTTGGATTTTAACCTTTGTCCCACATGCACCCAAATCTCCCTTTTCTTCCAAACCAAAAACTATAAATAGGGTTATACCCCCTCCCTCATTTCCTAAGAATTCTCTCTTCTTCTTAGCACAAATTATAGCAATTTGCTTAGGCTTTAGTTTGTATTTCATCTTCTTTCATTTGAGCTAAAAGCATTTAATCTTGTATTTTATAGCATTAACATGGAGTAAAAGGGAAGATCCATTGGCCTTGAAGCCATTAATGGGGAGATCTCTTTCTCTTAACACATAAACTGAATGCTTAGATCCTCTTAGGCTCATTATTTCAAGCTTTCAAAGAATAGAGATTAACTTCATTTGCTTAGTTTGCATGTTTATTTCAAATTAATGTATGCAAAGAAGATAACCTTTTTCATTTCTTATCACACGGTCCATTGATCAGATTGTTAAAAGCCTTTGGGGTTTCTTTAGAGATTCTTACCCCAAATCCATGGCTTTTACAACTTTTCATTGAACACAACAATATAGTGCAATTTTTCTTGTTGTATAATGTTATTGTTGTTTTCATACAAAAAACATGATTTTTTTGAAAAACTGACTCTAGGATATGCAGATGTGTCATGGAATACATTTTTTAAATTTATTTTATTGACAAAATTACTCAAGGATAGTGGTCCAATGGAATCAATTTTTTATAATGTGTTTTATTGACACTTAAGTAAAATCAATAACCTACTTGAAATTGATATCAATTATTTACAAAAAAATGAAAAATAAAATAAATAAATAAACTTACCTTTATTTTTTACATGGTGAAAACACTATGTTCTTTAAGCTCCTTATCCTTATTCGTAAGAGTGAAAATGAGAGGTGTAGTGAAAAATGACATTCACTTGGGATTAAATAGGCAATATGGGGCCATTCAGTTAAAAGTAACATGACACAAATGTGGTGCAAATGTGACGCTAATTGTGTTGCATTTTTTCCACATTTGTGACACCAGTATCCTTTTCTCTTTGTGTCAAAAAATCATTAAAAATACCATTCACAAATTGATGCAAAATCAACCTCGTTTTCAACATTTTTAACACATATGTAGTAGTGAGGAGAGGGAAAGACAGTGTGGTGCCTTAATTCATTTATGTATAAATAGGAATAATGTCAAGATAATTTTCAAATGTCATATTACCAATCACTTAGACCAGATTTTGGATATAGTAATTGACCCACTTTAATCTATTATTGAAATTTTATTGATTTAAAAAATAACTAACCTCATATGTCTCAAACCTAGGTTTTTTTGTTGTTTACTCATGAGCGTTAATGTGCCAATCCATATGAACACATGTAATCACATAGAAAATACACATAGATAAATGATCAATAATGGTAATGTAAATCTAAAAAATTAAATTTGAAAAATTCAATATTTAAAATTCTTGAAATGAAGTGAGACGTGTACAAAAATGAATACACCTGATTGGTCTTGTCAAACCATGCCCCTAGTTAGCTAAATGTGACTAGTTTCATGGGGATTGTGCTAATATAATGGGAACTTATTATCATCTTGTTGATAATCTTTCGTTGTTACTAGTGCGAATCATTTGTTAACTTAATAGCTTTATTTGTAACTTGAAATGTTTACTAACGTAGTAGCCTTGCTTGTAACACGTAACTCTTACTAACTTAATAACCATGTTAGTAGCTTGTTATGTTTTCTAATTTAATAGCCTTGTTTATTGCAAGTCAATCTTGATAGCTTTACGACCTTACCAGTAGCTTAACATGTAATTCAAATTTGTGGGTTATTGAAGCCAATTACAGTCTCAGGATACTGTAGGAGTCATATATTAGTTTTTATCTACAAAGGGAGAAAAATATTAGACCTCAAGCTACTAAGGGATCCATTTAACAGTCCCAACATATCAATGAAGCCATATATTAGTCTTGAGATGCTAAAAGGGTCGTATATCGATTATGTGTGTGTGATAATATCACTAAACCTTTATAACGAGTAAATAACTTTGATCTAAATTTTTGTGCCAAATGGGTAACTCATATATGAATTTTGTGTAAAATGTGAGAAAATATGATTTTAACTCTACATAAAATGTAACCAACTCTAATATGAACCGTGAATAACTATGATATGAATTGTATACCCTAAATTGAAATTTGTATGAACTTTTGAATAAGCCCACAATACGCTCCTTTTTGAGATGAGGGATGTTATGTGCCACTCAACTCAAAAAATAAAAGTGATTAATTGCATCATATTTAACATGCATATATAGATACACCATATAAAGCATGTGTATTAAATACAGTACCATAAATGAATAAGCATATGATATGCTCATTATAGAACATACATGATATGTATGATCTCAAGAGTAAGTATATAGTGAACATTATTAGAAATCTATATGAATATCTGACTAAAGTGTAACCGTATAAATAAAAGAGTTATGTGAGCATCAACATGACTTGACACCAAAAAATTCTTTGAGACTGATCACTTAACATGAAAATAAATGACACGATGAGCCTTCCAAAAGAATTTTTACAACATGACATCATGATGATATGATAAACCAAAATACAATAATGTTAGTAAAAATTATATATTAATCATAGAAGTAAGCTTGTGTTAAACATGTATGTGTCAAGCAATATGTGCAAAAATATTATGTTCCAAACAAGCATGTTCCAAATAAGTATGTGTTGAACAAGTATGTGCCATATTAATTTGTGCCAAATAAGTATGTGCACAATAAAACAAGTCATAGTGTAAATACGCATCATATATAAGATCCCAAGGTCTACATTAATCAAATAAGTATATGTGATAAATGCACACAACACATAACATCAATTGTAAATAATAAACATGAAGCATACAATATGAGTAGATAGACACAAGTAGTATAGTTAGCTAGCATAGCACAATACATGATCTAGAATAAAACATGCCATAAAGTGCAAGTTAGTGCAATATATCTAGTAAATAGCTCTATATCAAGATTGGGAAAGGGTGTAAAAGATATAACCTGAAAATTTTTTGTATAAGAGTACCCCAGTGTATGCATGCCCCCAATGTGTAAGGTTTCCCCTGAGTATATGACTTATAGATCCATAAAGTATATTTGTATGTCCATGGAAAAAGGTTTATCTTACAACTAATTCATATATACCATTAAATTCTAGTGTGTAGAGAAATAGATAAGTAAATTTCTAAAGCATGTAACATTAATGTTTGATTCTATATAATAAAAAAGCAAGTCACATACAAGTCCAATTAGTTTTGTAATTTCATAATAGTTGAATGTTTTTGCATTCGCTTGAATATTTGAACATATGAATAAAAATACACATGATAAAGGCCATGGGCCATAATTTACAGAAAATAAAAGAATGGGGATGGGGTCCTAGGTAAGAATGATTCCCTCAACAATCGCATTACATTTGAAATGTGTTGCATCATGAGGTTTTATGTAAGTGTTAATATCAAGAGGAGATGTTAGAAGAAAGAGTAGTGCCACATCAAGTAAATATCATAGTAGAAGAAACAAGTATGTAACAAAAGAGATATTTACAAATAGCTTGTATATTAGAAAGAGATGTGTTATATGGGTATCAAGTAGCTACTTATTGGATCTATGTACTGAATCATTGGTTATGTCATGTAAGGAATCGTCATATTCAAAATCAAAATATAAGATAGGAATTGTGCAATTTACATGTTGGTGTACCATTATTGCATAGCTAGAGTATTGGTATGTGAGACAACGAGTGACACAATCCACTATTATTCTTATGAATCTCAACCAATTATGAACCATGATTAGATGTTCCATGGGGAGTATCATAAAATAAACATGTGCACATAGATGTTTAGTAAAAATGTAGTAGTAGTCTGAATGTAACATTTGGATTTATCTAGTTACATAAATGCATGTCGTCTTTGTAATTTATATCATATTTCTTGGTATAAGTACATATTACACATATTGAGCTTGATGTTATCGCTCGTCAAGAATTATTGTTATTGTATAGCTTCAATAATTATAGTTATGTATATGTGTGTGTTGGTCGTCAAAAAGGACTTCAAGAAGAGCAATAGTCAGGGGACAAGAAGTCCCTCCTCTTTAATGGGAGAGGTTCCCTTATTCAGAAACGAACTTATTTACACATATACAAAGCATGATTTTATTGTGGAACTTGGATATTATGAAAGTGTTTTCTATAAGGATTATCAATCACAAAAGGACTGAGGAATGAAAATGTGAGAACGAGCAGAAAGGCACCATTCAGAATTATAGATGACAGAGTAATTCCTTATGCATGCGAGGGTACAACGAATTGGAATAAGATCATTTGTATCACATTAATAAGATGAAATTTGAAAAGACACAAAGTTATGTAAATAACATCTGCAAGAATACAAAGCTTCTCAGCATAATACAGACAAATGATCTAAAAAGATTAAATGAATAGCTTAGGAATAAAGGAAACCAGATAGACAAAGAATGAAAAATCCTTCTGTATTGATTTCTTCAAGATTTATTTGCACTTTCAGAAATAAGCCAAGTGATTCCTTTTTTCAAAATGGCGAGGAGAGGCCATTATATAGTTTACAAATTAGTTACTCCCGGTAACTACTTCTTTTAACTAATGATTAGTTAAAAGGCTGCAAATCGCAATACCCCAACTAAATACAATAAATTCATGATGAAGAAGAGAAGAAGGAGAAGAATCAGGAGAAGAAGACAAGTGTTCAAGATTGGGAGGGACTCACTGATTTAAGGATCCGTTGTCTGAATCTCTTCAACGCCTCAGCTATGTCTCTGCCATGTGGGACTAATGTGTTGGCAGTGGCATCTAACTTGGCAATGAGTTCTCCATGCACGTTCGTTAGTGCGCTTGAGTCGGGACTGAAATGAGCTCCGCAAGCAAGTACAGTGTCTACACATTGTATTGAAATTGGGAAACCACCGGCGAACGTCAAGCCACTGTCATGAATCATCTATGCCATAGTTGAAGGGTTTGCATGTCATCCTTGCCCAAAAATCCTCAAAATCAAGGTGGCGAACTTCACTGTCCCCGATATCGGGAACGACAGACTCGAGTGGCGAAACTTGTTCCTACCCCTAGAATTTGATCTTCATGTTGATAGTAACTCGGAGAGCAAAGCTGCAAGCTAGACTTGGGATGGAATCGCAAGGGAAATGGATATGCGCGCAAAAATTTTGTTAGCAAGGGTTCGAGAAATAGATAGCATGAAAGCAGTGTGCAAAAATGCATAGGGGTAGTTCATTATATAGCCGTTTAGGAGAGAGAAAGGTAATAAATGCGCATTGAAAAGCAATATATTTGGGTAGAGCGGGAAAAATTAGCACGAATGGCACTTGGTTCATTTGGGACACGAGGGACGTGAAAGCGCGAAGTATGCGGTTCGGCCGATTCGGGTGATGTGGGGAAAAGACGCACAAATGCTTTTGGGACATGCGGGATGAAAGTACGCGGAATACACGAATCGGCCGAATCAGACGAAAAGGGAACAACGGGTCCGGGTGAACTTGGGACATGCAGGACGAAAGTACGTGAAATACGCGAATCGGCCGAATCGGATGAAAAGGGAACAACGGGTCATGGCAAACTTGGGACATGTGGGACAAAAAGTTCCGACAGGCCTGAAAAGAACGGACTTCGGGTAAACCGGAAGATCAGGGAACAGAGAGCCCAAATGAACTTGGGACACGCGGGACAAAAATGTCCGACAAGCCCGAAAAACACACAAAATGACCCAAAAAACGTAGATTTTCCCAATTTCTTGACTTTTCACATTATCAGGACAACAGAAAAGACACTTAACCTCAAAATTTTAATTTTCAACTTCTTAAAAGTAGGGGAATTTTGAGTGGACAACAGTGTGTATGAGAGATAAGCAGTGAAGTAATACCCTTATCATTAATGTTTCCATTGATGGTAATCTCAGTGATTTTTTATTGCAAAATAATATAGTTATTTGTATCATGCCCAATAGATATATGATAATTATGAAAGGTGTGCCTTGTATTTTAGTCAAGTGGGATTTTAATTGATATTGGATGAGAGGTAGTACAATTAGTTTCTTTTCAAACAATATTTGTAACATCTCTCATGGAAGCTTAATCACTTTTTCCCACTTTATTGATGACTATAGTGAGGATGTAATGTCATTAGATTAGGTTAGTGGACCTTGGGCTAGGGAATCAATAATTTGTAGATATAGAATGTGGATCATGTGAATTGTTTGAAATAGGAATGGATAGAATCATCAGGATGTTGGAAGATTGCTTCCAAATACTCCATATTGTAATGGGTAAGAGTAGGTGATTAAAAATGAACAAGGAATAAATATTGTAATATCAAATAGATATCAATGGAAATACTAGGTAAACCATGAAACCATACTAATGCGAAATTGGTAAGATTGTGTGGGAAATATTTAAGAAAATTCCTATCATTGTGTGCATATAACTGTAGGCATGTAGAAAAATGGTCAATGCATTGAGAAGGGTATTATTTTTCTATGAATATGATAAACTTGGGAATACAAAATCCAGATGGAATAATGAAATTATTAATATTTTGCATTGCTGGTTGATTAGTAATACAATTATTATCAACCCAAATACTAAATGATCCAGAGGATAAACACAAGTTTTACCTTCATATTAGAATTTACCCGTAACTTGCATCATAAATTGTAATTATTTTGTTGGGATACTAATAAGTTGTGAAGATGTAACAAATTGTGGGGTATACCTAGGATGATGAACACAAGGCTTATGAGTGAGATATGAAATTATAACACATGGATTCAAAGAACTATCATTTGACAAGATACATTTATATGTTGTTCCAAAAAACATTATTTTGATCTAACACATTATGATTGTTCAAATTAGAAGCAACGCTATTATTTATACACGAAACATCCTTAGAAATATTATTGATATCATTTGCACCAAGAAAATTTTTATTATTTCCAAGGAAAACATTATGATGATTTACGTTTATATCCATAACATGATTTATTTTTGAAACCATACATGAAATGATCTCTATGTTATAAGGGGAGTCATCAATACAAGCCACATCCCAACTAGAGGTGTCATTATTTTCCTTAGGAGCTTCACCATCTATGATAGGTGGCGGTAGTGCACACACTTGTGTATTTTTAAGGATTTTGATTGGTATTGTGTTTACTTCATAAGGATTTTGAAGAAAATACCCTAGGTACAGGTTTTCCAATTAGTTAGGAGAGACGTGATTGAACATAATAGGATAAATGTAAACCCAAGTAGGAGAAGGGGTATTATCATAGAATCAAATATGAATTCATAACCTTAAGGGAAATAAAATAAAATTTTATTGATACAACATGAAGCCCTAGGTTAATGTGTTCAAAAAATAATGTGGGTTCACCAAAATGTAATATTAAAAATTGGTACTAATCTAATTTAGATTAATTACTGTGTGTAAATATGAATTAGAATAAGAAATATAGTAAGCATTAACAAATCATATGTTCTAATAATATGTATTGAAATTATTTGATCTCATACAAGCTCTTGAAAACTAGATAAAGGAAGTGTGAGTTACGTTTATAAGAAATTGCATCAATTTTTTGGCTGAGATGAAGTGACAATGATATAAAAGTGTATAAACATGCTTGTTATGGAGATGTCCTAGAAATATAGGGAGATAAAACTGAAGGGATGATAAAGTCACTTGTGGAAGGAAAAGTTGTCTAAACTGATTGTCCTGTACATGGTTTTGCTGAATTTTTCCTCTCGAATTGTGGTCTTTTGTATCTTTAGCTTTGTTTTCTATGTTCATAATTCTGCAATTGTGACTATACATAAAATTATGGACTCTCCTTCTTCAAAACCCTATCTCTCTTTCTTTGAGGCCCTAAAAAATGGGTTATCCTACTTTGGGTTGAGTTTCCCCCATAATTCCCACATAACAATACTTCGAAGAGGTATCTAACAATCATAGTTTCCTAACCTAGTAACTGTATGAAAAATGTCCAACAATAATGTGTTTGGAAATGAAGACCCCAACAAGACCTCTGAAACTTGTCAATTATTTTTGGTATAGGGTGTATCTTTGTAAAATGTCAAATGGAAAAAATATTGGATGTATGCAAACTTAGAGTTAGATATGCTTGAATGAGCGACTTAGCAATTGGGTGATTTGTTGTGATCTCCTAGGTAATCCCAAAAATGTGAGATAAGAGGCCCTTTGAATGGATGGGGTACGTGTGCTTTTATAGGTGAATTTTACAAAATATTTTCTTGCTCAATTGACACTAGGATAATTGGGCTAACTTGTGAATTTGAAAAAGTGACTATTAAGAACGGAGGAAAAATCCGTCCAAATAGATTTGTCCATCATGGGTGACTTTGTCCTACTAAGGTGAAAGTTGAATTTTGTTAGTTGGAGAAGGTACGTAGATGTATGAAGATGTGTTCTATATTCCAAAAGTGGATTTTTGAATGGTCAATGACGAGTAATAAGTGTGACCTAGTGGCCAATAAATGTTAAATTGAGTGAGATGTGTGTGGGAACTAATCATTTAAGTGCACATTGATTAGTGGGTTGAGATATATGCCAAGGATAATTGCCAGATGTCATTGGTCTAGATTTAGGTACTACAATGTCCTAGATGTGAGCATACATCAATTACATCTATCCAACATTGGCGCACTACTTTTCTTTAAATGCATATTGCTACAGTGCCCACCTAAGGGCACACTTTATTTTTTGAGCATGTATTGAGCACATTTTATAAACTTGGGGCATTACTTTTCACTGTAGCGCTACATTACTTATATCCAAGACCACATATGGGCACTTTACATGATTACAAACATGCTTTACACGATGATATTTATTTGTGTTTGTACTTGAGATTTATATTCCTATCATTTATAGTGTCTAAAATCCATTTCGTTTCATATATGTGATTTAGATCCCCCTCCCCCTTACCACAACTTAAAGGGGGTGGATATTCATATTATTGTCTCTCCATTGTCTATCTTTACTCTCCATGGAATAATATAACCACAATATACCCAAATAAGATAGACACACTATGGTATCATTATGAGACATAATCCAATGGTAGATTTGGATGTTTTAGTCTCACCAAGAGACACACCATATTTAGATTCAATGCGAAGAATATTTTAGCACATTTAGGCGTATTTTTTCTTATGTTTTATCTTGTACTTTTCATGCCTTTAGTAGTTCCTTACTTATTAGATTACACACTTATTGATTCACTCATGTTTTCTTACAGAAGCAAAAATTTCAAGACACAAGAGAATGGATGTGAGGAGATGACTATGTCCATTTTATATCCACATGATTTTTTGTTGCACTTTGATATGTACACACACACACACACACACACACACACACACACACACACACACACACACACACACACACACACACACACACACACACACACCAAATTGGGGCATTATGTAGACACCTAATTTTGGTAGACAACTAGTTATTAATATGGTATTAGTGTATTTGTGTGTTAAAAGAGAACTGGTACAAACAAGACTACAATTGATGTGTTGTTTCTAGTGTATATAAAATTTTGACTTGTTTTTCTTGTGTTGCTGACAACCTCAACTTGTTTCTTCCTCTCAAATTCTCATTCTTCTCTTTATTGGCCCCATTCTATCTCTTTTTTTTTTCCATTTTCTCAAGTTTCATCTCTTTATTATAACCTTCTCTCTCTTCACCACTATTTTTAGCATGTAATTCACCACTTTGAAATTCTCACCCTATAGCCAATGGGGAAAGATGCTAGAGGATGAGAAGTCCAAAGTGATGCATTACATTCACCATCCTTCCCCTTACTAACAAATGCTTGTGGTACTTAAGTGGCAAGTGGGGCCCCTTGCCTTGTGATTATTACTATAAATACATGAGGGAAATTGTCATTAAGGTAATGAATACACATGGAGATAATTTGTATAGTGACTAAAAATACAAGTAAAAATCCCACAAAAAGCAAAAATATAATGTTTTTTTACGTATTTTCCATTTTCATAGGAAAATAAGCATTTTCAAGTCACGTGAAAATGGTTAAATTCCTATGAAAAAGGTCACTTTATAGTCCCTTTTCACTCCAAGTTTGATTTTATTTGGTTTTGTGCCCCTTTTTATTAGATTTTTGAATTTTGGTGTGTCAACGCGTATGCTAATAGAGTCTTAATTTGAATTTGAAATGTCTATAAATACAAAGGTGTAATTGTGCATTCAGGACACACATATAATATCGAGTTACAAAAGAGCACATCCAAATTAAAGTTGTCATGAAAGAACTTGTTAATTTTGAATCATTCTTTTATGAAAAGAATGATTTCACACATATAGAAGCATGTAGATGACCCTTACTGTTGCAAACATTGAAAAGATAATGGTCAAGTCAATTGCACTGCACATGACTGCTATTGAATACATTATTCGTGTTTGTTTGTTTACCACATTATTCTCCAGTCAAAGGGAATTGATGTATACCAAAGAAAATCAACTTTTATTCAGTTTAACACAATTTCCAAAACACTTTTGGATTGCTACGCATTCTATAGATGTAGATGCCAAATTAGGGTTTTCAAAATTGAGATTGACTTCTTAGTGATTCGTGAGTGATTCAGACAAACTGAGATAGGATTTCACATAGTATGAAGAGTGTACTTGGAAAGTTAGATCCAAATTTACACATACAAAACCCTTTTTGTAGTAGGCCTGTCATTTTTATCCCATGCAAAATTGGTCATAATATGACAAAAATAGTTAAAGGGATCTGCTAATTTATTTTATTGGGGAGTTGATTGTGTTGGTCTCCTACCCTGTTTTCCTCAAATTTCTATTAACAACTATTCACCCAAATACATGAAATTAATTATTAGCATATAAACCCTAATTTTCTTAAACTAATTAATTATTTTTACGTCGAAAGGTGTTGTTTCAGGTAGAAAGCTTGGGGGGCTCTGCCAATAGATTTTAATCGACGTCATCCACATCTTCGGCCGTATCAACATCCAAGTACTAGCGAAATCATAACCGTCCACGTCTTCGTCAATGTTCATGATAATGTTAAATTCCCAGTTTGATAGGTTGGGTCGAGCATTGTATGCTAAGTTGACTTTGGGTCATTGTCATAGTGGAAATACGAAAGGAAAAAAGGTTAAGGTTGAATAAGTGTCGCATAATCATTAGTCACCTTCCACGTGGTCCTACTGCCAATTATACATTTTACATGTGCATGTACTTCCTATACCTAATGGGAATGATGAACATTCATTAATATTTCAATCATCCACTGAAATATCAGAAGACCTTCAATTGTTTCTTTTTTTTTTTGCAAACAAACTAACAAATTATATATAGGCATGTTTTAGGTGGAGGGAATGAGGTGTAACGTATATTAGTTTGGATTTTAATGGTTGATTTTCCAATATTATTTTTTCAATGTTATATATGTTATGATATATTTTGTTTTAAAAAATTGTCTTTGGATTAAAAATTTAAATTCATACTTTAAAAAAAGGTAATATTATTAAAATAATAATAATATTAAAGATTCAATCATACAAACTATGTTTACCATTCAATTACATTGTACATAAACCCTGTGAACAGTTCAAAAAATTATGTTGGCTTGTTGTTTCCATTACGGATCACGGATTCCCTATTTATATGTGAGTCACATCAAATTGACCATATCTTCTTTACAATTCTGAATATTCATTTTTTATAATTAATTTAAATTTATCGAGTTAAATTAAATTGATTTAATCATTGTTAGTGTAAAACCACTATTCATAAATATGTATATACAAGGAAAAAGACTATCGTACTAGAGATTTATAAGTATACTTTGACACGGGTCACTCATTATAGTCTCTTTACACCAAATGGTGTTGTCTCAGGTAGAAAGCCCGAGGGGCTTTGAAAATAGCTTTTAATCAACGTCGTTCACATCTTTGGCCATATTGACATCCACGTACTATTGAAATCCTCACTGTACACGTATTTGTTAACATCTACGTCAATTTTAGGTTCCATGTTTGACCTGCAACAACTAGCAATCATACTTTGACAGGTGGCGTATTTAATATGGTTTGGTATGCTGGCATAATCAACAATGATGTGCGCAACGTAGTTGGTACACATGTGTACTAGAATGATAAATTATGTATAAAACCAGTTTTGCATTTGTGTGTAAGGTAGAGCACATAACATATATTATTTGGGTACGAATGATCTGAACCGAGGAATAGGTGTGGGACATGAATGAATTTAATTCCCACATTTTTACTAAGTTGTGGAATAGGCGTGGGGCATACAAGTATTTAATTCCCACGATTTTATTTTAAAATCCCTCTTTCGAATGACAAGTAAAATACACCTTTTGCTCATATGCCCAATCGCTACAACAACTAGCAATCATAGTTTGACAGGTGGCATATTTACTACGGTTTGGTATGCTGACATAATCAACAATGATGTGCGTAGCGTAGTTGGTACGCATGTGTACTAGAATGATAAATTATGTATAAAACCATTTTTGCATTTGTGTGTAAGGTAGAGCACATAACATATATTATTTGGGTACGAATGATCTGAACCGAGGAATAGGTGTGTGACATGAACGAATTTAATTCCCACATTTTTACTAAGTTGTGGAATAGGCGTGGGACATATAAGTATTTAATTCCTACGATTTTATTTTAAATTCCCTCTTTCAAATGACAAGTAAAATACACCTTTTGCTCATATGCCCAATTGCTACAGTGGCTCGATTATCAATGATTGTTTAAGAATCATGTATTCCCCAACAAATACTCAATCTTGAAATTGAAAAAAGATGTTTATTGGGCTTACCTCATTTTTTTCATTTTTTTTCCCTCTAAATGCAAGTTGCATTCATGTACATAATACGTGTGAGAAAGAGATGAAAAAATGGATCACATAATGCGTTTTAATTTTTAACCTTCAATTCATGTCTTTACCTTCCTTGAACATTCCTTTTATGCATCCTTTCTGCCCGATCCAAAGGAGTAATGCTAGCCATCGAGTTGCAAACTTAGCAGACCTCCCTCCCAGTTGCAAGCACCGCCTTAGCCACAAGCACATTGTGTCACCCTTCACGTTTCCTGGTGTACTTCACCTACATCGAGCACACCTGGAAAAACTATGTGCTTCATGGCTAAAGACAACCCCTTTTCAATGCCCTAATAACTACAATAAAACCCTAATTGTAGTTGTGTATGCAACCCCTACCCTAGAATGTTAGGTCCCCTCCACAAATCCTTGTTTCCAAATTAATCCTTGAAACACATAAGTGAATTCCCCTTGCATTTATTTATGTTCTAGCTACCTGTAAAGTGCAAGAGCTCAAATTACAAAAAACAACTATTGACATCAACAATACTTATTGATTGCTCTTTTTTTAGATATCTCCAAAAATATGTTTTCTCGATCACTTTCACACCACATGCACTTTTTATTTTAAACAATTTACACACTAAATGTCGTGCAATCAAAAAACCTTTCCACCATAAAATATGTAAAATGACAAAACAACACTAATCACTTATCAGATAACGTCTTCTTCTACCTTGTACATCCCTTCCCCGTACAACCTCAATTATCAATGATTGCTCCTACATCACCTACTTCAATATAATTTCTTGAGCTTAAAACTGCTAAAAAAATGCCTGCAAAGTGTTACAATAAGCAAGTAGTGCCATTGGGTCTCGAATTGGGGCCATAGTGAAGTCTCATACATTTTTATTTTGGCCCCTTTAAGCTCACATTGCACTCACGTGAATAAATCACATGACATTATGGCGATTAAGTGGAGCACATATAGTAGCTATTTTTGGGAAGGAACAATACGTTTCATGGAAAAACAAAAGGTCTTCGTGATCATGTTTCGAAGTTGAAACATGTTGGCTTTTCCCTTTTTTTTTATTTTTCCCTTTTCGATGTAAATTGCACTTGTGTGAATACTACACTAACCTAATTGTTAACCCGATACTTGTAGAAAAACACCAAACTAAATTTTACATGGAATCACCACTTTAACATTCTAAGTACTCTACGTCTTATTGTCCCTAACGTGCTCTGTGAAACATGCATTTGAATTCCCCTTACATTTTTTTTTTTTTCTAACAACCCCATTAAGTCAAGAGCTACAAATTCAACCAAGTATTCGCCTTGACAACATTTTTCATCCACTACTTGCATTTTGAGATATCTCCCTCTACTGTTTCCTCAAGGTCTTCCCCAAAAAGAGTTTTCTCCTTCTTTCGATTGACACACATGTCGTGCTCCTTAGAGAGTTTCTTTGCACATTGGCTCTTTGATTCCTCTTTCCTTTCCCATGCACTTCTCCACCCTCTTAACACATTTTGCTACACCCATCTTCCTTTCTCCTTTTTCCCTCTCCTTCCAATTTTACTTCTTCGCTATATCCCTTTCGTCATTCACATCGTACATTTTAAGTACCATTGCCACTATATGATCCAAATAACTCATGTATTTTATTTACTATATTGCGATAATGCATTTGTTAATATAAAAGCAACGTCCACATCTACATTTAAAGGTAATTAAACAGGTGTTTAAGCAAAGGCGCGTGTCATAAAATGGCCTCCAATTCTCCTTCCAAAAATTAATTATTGATGTCTCCATTGTTTCTTTGCCCTTGCTTTTACCATGATTTCCACACGCTTGTTGACTTGTCTCGCTTATTTAAGCAAACCCCCCCCAACTATATATAATATAACACCCGTGCACAATTATAGCCGGCCGATACTCAAAACCCCTAAAAATAAAATAATATGATATAAGTATGTAGGTGGTTCAGTGCGCCGAATCATGCTTATTTTGCAGCAATAATTATTCCCCGTCTCCTCCCTCCATACCTGACATGGCCGACAAACTCTGCAGATAAGCACGCCAAAGCACGTGGACTGTGCGGTCCAGACCGTCCGATGCCCGGCACGTGTAGGCAGCCGCGTAATTCCCCCGTCCCTTTCACCGGCGGAAATCCACGGCAGTTATAAAAGTCGGGCAGAGTTTGTGCCGGCGGGCCTGACAGGCTGGCAGGGGAAAGTGGGTGGAGGTTACCAGTCGACAAGCCCCGGGGTGGGTCCCTCGGCAGAGGAACAATTTTATCTCGGCCCAGACGGCGTTAAACCCATTCCTTGTTGTCGGGAAGTGGGCTACACGCCACTTGCAACGGAAAATTATTTTTCATTTTCTCCTCGTAAAGTATGGTTAAATTAAATTAGGGTTTTTTTTTTTTTTTTGGTGTGAATCTTTCTCGTGATCATCTCCAAAGATTGACCGGCTTTACGAGAATCGCCAAAAGCAAAATGTTTGTTTAAAAATGTGGTGTTTTATGCTCCTTGTTGGGCTAATGTGGAGCATGGAGTAATAATATTGAATTTGACTTTTGGGTGTAAAAATTGCATCTCTTTTGTTGAAATGTCGCAGGGTAACTATATGTGGAAACCTTAAAATGCCCCTTTGGAATTGATTAGTTGTTGAATTATCTTTTTCTTAGTTTTTATGTCTTTGTCTATTTTGGGGTTAAATTTAGTTTTATTGGCGTAATTTTCTGACTTTTGATGCTTCTCGCATCACTCTTTGGTATATTCTATATGTCGACTCGTCTCTCTCCCTTTTTTCTTATCATTTCTTGTCTTCTGTATTCATAATGTAGACTTTACGTTCTTGGCATTGGATTCTAGGAGCATGAAGCACATAGTTTGGATAAGGTTGTATTGGGCCCTTCTTTCTTTCACCCTATTTGATTCTTATCTCATTTTTTTTTCACTTTTCTCATTGTTAAAAGTTATCTTACATAGGGCTGAGATTTGAATTTTAGTATTCTATATATACACAAACATTCCTAGTTCATTTACGAGTTTATTATTATCCAATATCTATCTAAACATCAATTATTTTAACAAGGCATTTAAGAAGTTTTCAAGTAAAAGTTAGAGAAGACAATCGTTGAGAATTTGCAAGCAGTCAATAGAAATCAAACATTCGCCAAAGCATTTATTGAATCACTAAAATGAATAGTAGAGACACAATGCATTGAACCAATTTATTGGGGTTATAATTATTGCATATATTTTGCACGATGCCTTCAATATTGTATCAATAGAGGCATCCAATAAGCATCAAGTTAAAGTGGAACATAAATACATAGAAACAAACCCACATATTTGTAGGTCTAGATGTTGGCAATCCAATTAGGGTTAAGAAGAAGACATTTGTTTTCCTAGTGATCAAAGTGATGTTTCAAAAAATCAATTTTTGGAAAATTTTCATACTACAGGAGTTTAGTTCATAATGTCAAGATCAAGATCCAAATGACACACCATTTAGACACCTTGTATTGGAGAAAAATGCCCTGTTGGGTATTTATTTGCATAACTAGTGTAAATCCATATATTGATCACAATTACAATCATGCAATTGGAGTTTGAATTTCCAAATATCCACATATGTAAAGGTAAAGGTATTTGAGGTCACCATACGAAAGACACTAATTTGATATATGTGTAATATATGGATGAATAAATTACAACTAATTGTAATATAAACAATGTAATTATATTAATTAAGCATCACACATACATGAAAAATAACATATAATGATTTAGTAGACTTAATTAATGTTACCAATTTAGTAGTAGGCATAAACATAAGGTTTCAACACTTAACATTTAATAATCTAGGATCTAATGATAGTTATCTAAATTTGAGCATGGAAATTCACTATTCAAATAATGAGAAGTTTTACCTTGAAATTTTGATCTGTAATAATTGTCAATTAGATCTTGGAGGATGGTTCGGAAAGAGAGACACCTTTATATGTCGTGGCCCTTGACCCCATGGTATTTACAATAATCAATATCTTTGTACCAAGAGGGATTTGAAACTGATGTGTTAATGGGACGGATAGGAGGTATGGTGATCATGTTGGCAGTCAGGAGCTTATCAAAGACCGCACTGTAAGACTCACATATGGGAGTGTAATTATGTCGAGAGCGCTCTAAATGCTCTTTGGGTGCGGTTTTGACGACAATTGCATTGGCTGATGGTTTAGTTTTATCTTGACTAGAAGAGGGTTTGGATGAAAACCCAGGTTTTGGTTTCTTTGACCTAAGTTTGACTCGACCATCTTCAAGGGCATGAAGCTCAAGTTTGCGGGCCATGGTGAAGACCTCATCAAACGTTTGGAAGGATTGAATTTCTATCGTGGATGAGATGTGTTTGACGCAAGAACGAGAAAATAATTTGATTAACTTAGTTTGTGGGAGAGAAAATGACAATTGGTTAATGACACCTCTCCAACGGGCAATGAAGTCAACAATGGACTCATCTTCAAATTGTTTGATTTCATATAGATAAGTAATGGCGATTTTACGGATGATATTGATTGAAAAATATTCAAGGAAGAGATGGGCGAACTGTGGGAATGAGAGGAGCGAATAATGTGGGGTGCTATTGTACTAATCTAAAGCAGGGCCAACTAAGGACATGGGAAATGTCCTCAACATGAGGTCCTAGTCGTGGGCTATAAGGTAACAAACATGTCGTAAGGCCTTGATGTGTTGTTGAGGGTCTTCTTTACTATAGAATTTGAGAAACTTAGGAAGTTCCCAGTGAGGGGGATAGGATTTGTATGGCACAAATGGATGAATGGGTATGCTGCATATTTGTTCGTAGGATATTATATTTTTGGGACCCATAGAGGCGGCTTCGAGGATAGATATTATATTCATTAAATCCTTGAGAGGGTCGGTCTATGGTTGTTGTTGCGTACTAGATGAGGATGAACCAGGTTGATTATACGAGAATTGATTTGGCTGCTGATAGGGTTGATATTGTGAAGGGATATTATGTTGGAAGGGGATATTTTGTTGCTGAGGGGTATTCAGGGGCATGTTGTAAAGAGGTTGTGAAACCAATTCCTGTAAAGGTTGAATGTTGTAGTCACAAAATCACACTCTTACTATTACATTTACACCATAAAGTATGTTATTTTATATATGGATCTTGCATGATAAAAGTATTCACTAATGACCTATTCCCTAGTCCCGTCCTCAGTTACTCAGTCATCTTTGTCATTTTTCTTACACAATCATCAATTGTTTACATGGTTCTGGTCGTCTCTTAGGGAGTGTCAGGTGTCGTTATTTAGTCATTTGTCGTCTCTAGTCTCTAATTGGGGCACCTAGGGGCCCATAGGTGCCCCGGTCCATAATTTTAGGTGCCTTGGTCCCCGTAACACTTGGGTCTAATTTACTTATTCGAGGTTGGTCTTTGTCATTTTCCCACTCATTCCCCTAGGTGCTAGTTGGCATGTCGGGTCATTAGTGTTGAAATTTGAGCAAGAGATCCCTGTATAAACATAGTATACTCACTATTTTAGGCGCGAACAATCTACTATCAAGAGCTAGCTATCTACTATGAAAAAAAACTACATTTGGGCATCTTCTACATCTACATCACACAAGCATAGGGGGAAAGTGTTGTATTCATTCTATTCCATCCACCATTTGCATCTTACATCTAGTTATTGCCCCCTACTTTTGCGTCATTGATGCTAGGGCACCCTAGACACACAATCGCACACACAAGCACAAAAAACTACATTGGGTCTATAATGTAGTGAAACACTTAGTCGTAAGTCCACCATTGTGGTAGCTAAGGTCAGTCTGACCTCTTCATTTGCATCATTGTTTTTTAGGGATTTGATGCTTTGTATGGGGTTTTGTAGGTAAGTTTTCATCACACAAATACAATGGTATAAGCGAAGGTATTGAGACAACCGAGTGACTAAGACAAAGATATTGTGAAGACCCTGCAAAAATGTCAGATTCAGATCCTAAGCTTTTCTGTAGACTAGAGCGCCCATATTATAGACTAAGGTGCCCGCAGGATCCCCAATCCTCTCTAAGGTGCTCCATTACAGACAAATCTTCATTTGATGCAATTTCTTGGGTAGCACCATCATTTCCTACTCTGTCCACACATCATCCTGTCTAGTCCTACACACAACAAGGTAAGTCAATTTTTAGGTTAGTACCCTAACCCTTCCCATTTCCATTATTTCATTTCATTTAAAATATCAAAATTTCCATTATTAACATTTTTCCATTACATTTATATCAGCTGTTCCTATTAGAGTAGGTATTTAACTTAGCTCATGTTCACCTAGGTACTTTATTTACCATTATTGTATTTATCCTCACCCACTTATGTGTGTGGATATTTATTTTATCTTATTTAGATATTAGGAGATATTATCTAGTTGTTAGGTATAGTTCTTTCCTTGATCTATGGTATTGACTAGTTCTTTCCTTGATCTATGGTATTGACTAGATCTTTGATGTCTAGTTCTCTCCTAAATCTATGGTCTTGACTAGTTCTTTGATGACTAGTTATTTCCTTGATTTATGGCTTGATCTACGACCTTGACTGGTTCTTAGATTGTTATTCCTTACCTATTTAAACAAGGCCCATTCTCAATGTATTGCATTGAGTTCAATAATAATATATGATATTGTTTCTTATTTGTTTGCAAAGGTTTTATGTAAAGTTATTCTGGCGAATTGCTTTCATCTTATTGATCGTGGTGTTTGATTAGCATCTATGTTCTTGGCCTGGTATGATCTGGTTATCGTTCCTTTCATGGTATCAGAGCTGGAGATTGCTGTTGACATTCGTCAGTAAGTTTTATTTTGCAAATAAATTATTTGTGTATTCATATATTTGGGATTTGGTTGTATTTTGTTGCTGCGTGCATTTTTATGCAAAACATAGGCTTCTATTGGATCCGAAAGGCGTGAAAACCCTAAGATCGACTGTAAACTTGACCAATTTTCGGCAGTTGTTTTTTTGTGGTTTTTTTATTTGTTGTAGAGAAGCACACATGTGCGCCTCGAGATTCGAGCCAAAGGAAAAAAACATGATTTAATTTATTCGGGTTTGTTGGATTTCTCGAGATCTGTACTAGGTTTTTTTCTACTACAGTATATCTGTCTCGGTTTGCGCACAGGAAGAATTTCGATTCTTTCCTTTTTTTGGCAGGGGCCCACGCATGCTGTGCATGTTTTTACTATTTCGAGAAATCCGTAGGTTGCTATTTTCGGCTAACAAAGGTCACTATCTATTTTTTACCAGAAGAGGTAGTTGGATGTGACTTTCTTGAAAACACGCTACACACCCCAACACCCATTGAAATCCTTAGCCTTTGGTCATATGAGGGCTTAAAGATTGTGATTCCTACTAGTAGGTGCTTAACTTCAGCCCCCTTTAATTTTATTTGTGTGGTGAAGGCAATAACAATTTATTTTGTTTCAGTGGCAACTAAAATAAATAACAGAGCAAAATATTAAAAAGCTTGTATCTTTTGATCAGTAACTTGGTTTTGAGTGTCGTTTTTTACAAAAGTGCTTGTTTTTTCGTGCTCTTTCCATTGGAGTTATTTATTTTGAGACTTGCACTATAATTATAAAGTGCCAAATATGGAGGAGTATTGTAATCAATTGTGGATGCAATTTTGGCTGAGGCCGACATCCTAAATTTTTGGGAGTTGCAGTTTGTACCTATCATGGATTCTTAGAATGATATGCTTTTCTTTGAAGTTTGTGGACTTCAAGAGGATATTATAAAATTTGTGGAAGAAAATAGATTTCTCAAGAAGCAAAATTCTCTTCTACAATCACTCATTCAAGATAAGGATACAATAATACACTTCCTGCAGAACAAACTTGCTAGCCTACAACATCACCATCGTATTGTGGATAGCCACATCCATGATTCAAGTCCACTTGCAACTATTGCTCCTGAACCCATCGACATTGATCTGCCAATCTTTGAGTCTGTTCCTACTCTTGATGCTCATACACCTATGAAGCTTGTTACTGCATGCTCTTCCACATCTGTGCCTATTACAGTACCATATGTTGTGCATCCTACTTGTGCTCAGCTGCATGGCTTTTTTAAGAAGCATACCACTGCATTCAGTTCTCGCATGCTCCGTTCTATGGGTATCACTAGCAAAGTCATTGGCAGACATTCACAGGGTATTGTTTCCTCTCTTCCACATGTTAAGTGGAATTCTCGTCATGACATTGGTTTTCGTGTGGATACTTCATTGGGATCACACATTGATAGAGCTCCTTTTTTTGTTCGCTCGACTCTTTCTGAGGATCATGAGCAACACATGAGTTGTACACCTTCACTCAGGATTGAGAAACCTGAGGTTTCAGCTATCAGACATGATCAACTTGACACACATTCTAATGTTCTTTTGCATGCACCCATTGTGCATTTTGCACCAAGTCATATGCAGGCATCTTCTTCATCCATCCATGTTGATTTGGGGTGGATATCTGATCACTCATGGCGGAGACATAGGTATTCATTGAGAGGACTCTACAGGCGTGGCTCCTCCACCATTAGGCCTCTTGCTCCACTTTCTATACCTTATGCATTGTGATGCTTCTTGTTTTGAGAATTTTTCTTTAGCAAGTGTAGTGTATCTCTCTTGTTTGTTGAGAGATTTTATATTTGTATTTTCGACACTTTTGGCATGTTGAGAGTCTCTCTTATGGGGGAGCTATTCTGGTGGAGCCCAGTGTTAGTTTGTTAGTGTTCGAGTAGTTGATTTTGGGAAACTCATACATATTTGTAGCATCACTCCACCCATTTAGCAGTATGGGAGGGTGTGGTGTTGATCCTATTTCTTCGGGTTTCGTGTTTTTGCCTTGTTACCTTGGCTTTTCTTGGATCATGACACTCTGGAGTTTGTGTCCTTGCCTTGTTGTTTTGGTTATTGTTCTTGGATCGTGGCACACCTATTTACAACAGTTGATCAAATTATGTTAGGTGTTTTTTTTTTACACTTTTAACATCACTCCGTTGACAGACTCCTTGTATGGAGCTATTATGGTGAAACCTAGTGTTAGTTGTTTTTGAGTTTTGTGATCAAGCAGTGGATTCAGACCACAGTGCACACCAAACTTCTTCAGCATTGTACAATTTTTTTGAGCCGAGCTTCTAGGGATGCCTTGGAGCGGGTCTTTACTCTCTTTACTTTGTTGTTATTGGTTTTGGGTACCTTGCGGTGTCCCTTTTTTCCCAGTTATTGTACATGAGTACCTCATCAGGCCTAGTTGCCGGGACTCATACTGTGGACATGCCACTTCTATTTTGGCCCCTAGCTTCACTTGAGGGGGGGTGTTAGAGTAGGTATTTACCTTAGTTCATGTTCACCTAGGTAATTTATTTACCTTTATTGTATTTATCCTCACCCACTTATGTGTGTGGATATTTATTTTATCTTATTTAGATATTAGGAGATATTATCTAGTTTTTAGGTATAGTTCTTTCCTTGATCTATGGTATTGACTGGTTATTTCCTTGATCTATGGTATTGACTAGATCCTTGATGTCTAATTCTCTCCTAAATCTATGGTCTTGACTAGTTCTTTGATGACTAGTTATTTCCTTGATTTATGGCTTGATCTACGACCTTGACTGGTTCTTAGATTGTTATTCCTTTCCTATTTAAGCAAGGCCCATTCTCAATGTATTGCATTGAGTTCCATAATAATATATGATATTGTTTCTTATTTGTTTGCAAAGGTTTTATGTAAAGTTATTCTGGCGAATTGCTTTCATCTTATTGATCTTGGTGTTTGATTAGCATCTGTGTTCTTGGCTTGGTACGACCTGGTTATCGTTCCTTTCAGTTCCATTGTTGTTGCTAGTTTATAGTAACCTATAAAATACCTATTTTAGTTAATCATTTTGGTGAACCCCCCTTTTAGAATACCTTGCCCTAGGATCCTCTAAAACCATAATGGCTAAGAGTAGTTCATATTCTTCGCATATCATGTCTCATTTTAACATCAACCCTATCTGTGATGAGGTTGTTATTGCCGAGCTTAAAGCTCTATATAGTTCTCCCATCACTACACCCGACCATATCAAACAACAACTTCAAGATGGACTACAACATGTACCTACTCTCTTTGAAGATTCTCCTATAGGCATTGGAATTTTTGACGATCCAGTAGCCTTTACTCATTGTACTCCATGCTTTACGGTTACTTGTGATCCGCCTTTTGATCTTTCACAGGAAACATTAGATGATTCTCTTATCAATTACTTTCTTGGTATTGGCACTTGTTCACATGGGAATAATAATTCTCCTTATACTCTGGCCATTGACATGATTCCCTCTCATGACTCTACCTCTTATGAAATTACTTCTCATGATACATCCCTCATAGTTTGCATACTCCTTCACATTATGTTGATGATCCTATTGATAGTGTTCTTGGCGATATCCTCAATTCTGAGTCTTTATCAGAAAATGGTGAGCCACTTGAAGGTCATGATTCTCCTTCTTTCCATATTGCCAAATATGACTCACCTACTCCATTTATATCTTCCTCTGAGATCGGATCTAACACTATGCATGAGTCACCACCATATATCACTTATTCTTTTCCTTCTGTTTCATCTCCTCTTTCTAGTTCACCTATGTCTCTTGATACATCTTCTATACATGTTTCCTCCCTGGTTACTTCACCTATTATGGATGTTTCAGATGCTAGTCCAACCATTTCTACGGATATTCCATCTCTATCTCATACCGTAGCTTCATCAACACATACTACTAGTGTGCCCTTAGCATCAGACCTTTCTCCATCACCTTTGAATATCCCTATGATCACTCAAAATATAAAATTTCAACCACTTAACACATTATTTCCATATTCCACCATCCCTTCACATGATATCCTTTCTCTCATGCATGCCGTAGGACAATTACAATCTCCGGTTCAATCTCTCACTTTAGAAAGTATGGCTTATTATGCTCCCATTGACAACAACTCATTACATGGAAATTCGGTCCCTAAGAAGATTCATAATTATGCATTCCCTCATGATTTCACCATGCCTAATTTCACATGTTTTGATGGTATGGGTGACCCTCATGCTCATCTCCTACATTATCGTAGGGCTATGGCCTCCTATTCTAATGATAGATTACTACTCAAGGCTTTTCGTTATAGTCTTATCGATGAGGTGTTACAAAGGTACACTCATCTCCCCTTTGGATCCATTAGTACTTTTATGACATGGAAAATGCCTTCCTTCATCGGTTTATACTAAAAAATGGCCCTAAGGTTACCTATGATACCTACCCTACATCAGGGCTCCACGGAATCTATCAAGGATGATATTCTATGATTCAATGCTTGTATCCATCAACTTGTCTTCCAACCCATAGATCTTGAGAAGTAATTTATTTTCTATCATGTCCTCATTCCTCCACTCTAGCAACGATTACATTATGATAAATGTGATTCATTCATTCTTTTATGTTGTAAGGTTATTGACTTAGAACAAGATCTTCTCTCCTCACACATCATTGATTCTCCACACACCTCTATGACTATTGCCTCATCTATTTTTCCGCCAGAGCCTCTGGTTGAGCATCCCACAATGTCTCCATATTTTTCTCCCAAGCAAAGAAAACAAACTCAATCCAGTTCTCCACAAAAACATACTCCTTCTCTGGCTCCGCGACAAGCTACTCCTCTTACCACTCCACCTAGGTCACATGCGCCTGTACATTTCTCTCATCACGCTCGACCACATGATGTGATGTGTGTTTTACTTACTGAGTGATTAATTCACCTTCCCTCCAACCAAAATTATCCACAACACTGATTACAACATCAACGTGACCATCCTTATTGTAATTATCATTGTATAAATGACCATAGAGACAATGAATGTCTTTCCCTACAGGATAGATTACAAAAATTAGAGGATAAGGGCATCGTCTCCTTTGGTTCTCACCCATGTGAGTGATCCATATTTCCCCTACCTTGTCAGAGAGTTTATATTGCTATTGAGTCATCTCCTACATATGGTACTTTGGATATGATATATCCACCGTAGTTTGCTATTCATATGCGTTCTCCACCTCATCCATCACATTCACTGAATCCACCTCATCCATCACATTCACTGCATCCACCTCATCCATCACATTCAAGCTATCCAATTCATCACACTGCTACTTCACATTGGTTACCACAACACCCTAATTTCACACATCCTACCACAACTCCATATGACATTCAGTTCAGTTCATACACTCATGTTGCTTCTATTCCACATGTTTCCACCACTCCACATCGCCTTGGTACTTGGTAGGTGAGTACTATCAACTTACTCCCGGATGACACAGTTGTGTTCTTATGGTTCTTACATGAATGTTTAGGGTTTTATTTAAGAAATTTTCATTAAGCGCTACATCGTTCATATGGCGCACCTCAATCATTTCCTGATGACACACTCTTGTTTTTCATGATTCATTCTTGATTGTTGAGGGATCTTAACTACAGTGAACCTAATCATCCATATGTTGGGGGGCATCGCTTTTCCCCCCTCTACCACTCCTCACACCTACGCGTCACAATTACATTCCATCATTACCAAACATGTTCATTACAATACATTAGTTTGATCATCCTACATCATTTCTTTTTACGTTCAATCTACTATCATCATACTAAGTATGCATTACACATTCTATGTACTATACATTTCACTTAGCTCATTACCCACCACACATGTACATTCCATTTTTCATTATTATTCCATTAATATTACATCAATCAATACTAACAACATACAAAACATCACACACATTCCAATAATAATCACCAACTCATGCAAAACCGATACAACACAAAATAAATCATCACATATAAACCACATGTGTCAATACATAGTCAGAAAATATAATCATCACTAGGGGGTGTAACGCCCGCTAAAACAACCCACTTGAGACCCAAGAAACAACCTAGGGTTAGTTAGGAAAAATTATGGAATAATTTTTTTTTTTTAAAAGAATCTACAACCAGGTTACAAGACAACAGTTGTCACTAACAGGTTCTGGAAACAATTCTAATCTACTAGAGTATACTTTTATTTTATTAATAATTATTAGAGGTCATAAGGTCCAAAATTTAGGGTTAGAAGTTTCAATTAGGTTCAGAGGGAAATTCCTCACCATGCCCACTCTCTAACAGGATTAAAGTTTCAACTTGATTTTTCTCACACTTAATGCATTAAAATTTCCCTAAATCACTCCCATTGGATAGGAAATTTCCTCACCTTTCCATTGATATAAAGAAGTCCTCCTAACTCCTCATATTTTTCAAGTTATGGGCCGGTGGGCCTTGGGGTGAAAATTTTCCCCAAGAGCGGGCCTGCGGGCCCAGGGGTGAAAATTTGCCCAAAGGGTGGGTTGGCGGGCCACGGGGAGACCTTTGGAAAAAATTTCCCACACAGGGAAAAAATCACATTTGCGCCCACGCTCCCGTGGGTCCACAAGTCCACAAGGGACACACAGTGCTCCCTAAGCCAGTGCAGGGAAAAGTGGGGAAAGGCGGGGCGGCGGGAGACATTTACAAATTCTCCTGCGTGGGGTGAAAATTCAGCTTTGTGCCCACGCTCTTGCAAGTCTGCAAAGGACACATGGCATCTCCTAAACCAATGTGGGGAAGGTGGGGTGGTGGGGAGAAAATTGGCTTAACACCCCAAAGGGCTAAGAGGGTACATAGACCTGCGCCTCCGCCAACACCTTGCGATGCCACGTTGCAGCCCCTAATTGGCATGCGGGTTGGCGGGACAGAGGGGGAAACTTGCAAAATTTTCTAAAAAAATTTTGAGATGTAAAAGACAAAAGGGACCCATTCCTCTACTGATGCCTCATGACGCCATGTGGCATCACCTGATTGGTTGCGGGCCGGCGGGGAAAATTTGGAAAATTTTCCCAAAATTTTCTGAAAGCACTAAGTTAAAAAGGGGATCCACCCCTCCATTGACACCTCATGGTGCCACATGGAAGCCTCTAATTGGCTATGGGTTGGTAGGGCGAAGAGGAAAATTTGGAAAATTTTCCCAAAATTTTTCCTAAGCTCTAAGGGAAAAATTCGGGCCCACAGGCCCGCCAAGGAAATTTTTCCCAAAATTTGACGCCAAGGAAGAAAACTTCAGAAGGCCATAAATTTTGATAGAGAGCTTAGTTTTGGGAAAACAAGGACTTTCTATAAATCTCTCGATGTCCTCTTTACTCAGAGATCATTAATTTTTTATTTTGATAAAGTTTAAGGGGTCAATTTTAAGAAAACGGCCTGTAGGCTTTCACAGTGCGAACTGGTAAATTTTAACTTGTGAGATTTATTCAATTTGACTTTCTTCCTCTCTCTACATGTCAAATAGACATGGAGAATTGTTCTTAGATGGATTTAAGGAGGATTCAAGGTTTAATTTGTTTGATTGAATTGCAATTTGAACATTTCCATTTCTTGATAGAAAAACGACTGTAAAACGGTTTGAGCCCGATTTTTCTAAGTTCTGAAATATTTCCTTTAAGTTTTTTTGTCTATTTGAACTCGTTTAGGGCCTACTACTTCAATTCAATCATTTAATTTTTTATTTTATTATTGCAGGTTCGAACTGTGCATTTTTGGTTTAGATAATTGCCAGTTTGAAATTACAAATAACAGGGATCAAATTTTAATGGGTCTATTTGCCATTTCTTCTTCCAAGTATTTAGAATACATTCCAATTCCAATCTAACACATTTGGTTGATTCAAAACAAACCATTCAAGACCAAAATGCAATACTGATTTCAAATTCTTTTCACATTTCAAAGAGACAAAATACTGTATTTTTCTCACATGCATTTCTTCCTTTCAACAGAGATTTCAATACATTGATATGATCAGATTCAATACAACAATGCAATTTGAGAAAAGCATTACATTCATTTATTGATTCCAAAAGACAACTTACAACTTCCTTCTTTCATTTCTTCCAAAATCATTTATTATATACAGGGCAGACAATACATTTTCTTTTCACGTGTTCCACTTTACCACTTTTCAAACAGAGATTTCATAGAGTATGCAAACACATATTTCCAATGGAATAACATCATATGGACAAGAAAAAACCATTTTCATTAATTCAAATGAACTCTTACAACTTCCTTTCCATTTGATTACAAAATACAGTATACCAAACACGTATCATTCTTTCACATTCTTTCTAAAAAGAATACAGAGTATAACTCTTTTACATTTCAAATTTTACTTACAAAACTATACAACATCTTTCCATTACAAACATTTACAAGATCATCCACTTCAAGTGGGAAGGTTACAATGAGATTTCATTTCACAAGGGACTGTCAAACTGTCTTTTCTCAGCTCCAGAACAACAACATGCATTCTTCTCATTCCTCCAATTTGATCACAATAGGAGTAGGGGAAAGGCAACGCTCTCCACCCAACCAAGACATCCAATGAAGAGGAGAAGCCATCCTTCTTCATTGGCCCCCGAGCCCCAACCACAATGCAATAAAAGATGTGATCCAACTCATGGCAACAACAGGCTTCCACAAAACATACAAGCAACATTTTCACAATAAAACACAGTCCAAAATAGAATGTAGTTTTACAACTACATTAACACATGACAAACAATACTAAGGCTTCATCAAGCAAGCCAAAGGAGCAAGAAGCTATGGGGGATGTTGCTTATGCCTCCCAAGGGGAAAAATGGGTATCACCACCTGAGTACAACCCACCAATATATATATATATATATATATATATATATATATATATATATATATATATATATATGAATATCATTTCAAACCCTGTCATGCCCTTATGCCTCCCCAAGTACCCCTTATTCCTCACATTTTCTTATATCTCCCCAACCTCTTATGGCACCCCATAATGAGTAAAGAAATGCAAGCTATTTCTTTGTAAGGTGGAACCCAAATTCCCAACTCCCTCCACCCTTATACCTCCCTAAAACCACTTGTGCCTCCCACAAAATAACCCCATAGTCTTCTCCTACACCATTCCTAGGCCATCTACCCAACAACCCACAATATATACCAAAACATTCACACAAGAACATTTACATAAATAAAAGAAGAGCATTTCAAGAGCCAAGCTCTTACCTCTCCATGATGGAGTTGTTCCTAGTTCAAAACAACAAGCTCCTTCCAATGCAAGCAATCCAAAAATCAACCCAACACAAGCATGCAACAATCTTCCAAAAACTTCTCCAAGCAAGAGCTCCCAAAACAACAAGAAAATTCACCCAAAATGAAGTCTCCCAAAAGTGAAGCAACCCAAAACAAGGCAAGAAATTTGAAATTTTATAGAAGAGGGAAGAGAAGAGGATGAGGTGGATCCATGTAGGATGCCACATCACACATCCTCAACCCCAAACACAAAGTCAACTTCATTCTCCAATGCATAATAAATAGGTGGGTGAATAATATGACAAATTTACTTACACACTCAAACAAGTCCATACCCCATAAGGACTGAAATTAAATTATGTAAGAAAAGTGCAATTACAACATTCAACTTGACTTGTAAAAATGCATAAAAAGGTCTAAATTTAACCCTCCAACCATAGGCAAGGTTGGTATGTAAATTTAAGAGGCATGGGACAAGTTTAACTTGTCCCACAAGCCTCCAAAATCAGCCTCCAAGGACAAATTCGAATTTCCAAGAAGGTGGAGTGTTTCACACTCAAAAGTTAACTTACACATCACTTACAAGGTCACTTACACATTACTTACACATTTCTTATTACTTACAACACTTTAAAACATGGCCAACAACTCTATTAATTACATTCTTATGACATCTTTTAATTAATTAACTAAACAATATGATTACTCACAATATTTACACACCATTAAATAAATAATGAAAGGGTAAGTGCACCACAAAATAAACACATGCAAAAATTAAACAAAAGGGACCAAAAATAAAAGAAATACATAAAATCCATTGGTCACATTTAAAGGTGATCCCCCCATGGGAATCCCTAACACTAACAAACACACACACAAACAAAACTAGTTGCCATGGTGACCTTGTTGAATTCATCTAGAATTCCAATGTGGTTGGTCTCCAATCCCTCGATGTTTGTTGTGATATTTTAACCTGCAAAACAAAAATACCTCCTTTGGCCTCGTGGCCATATCAGAACGTCCAAAATAATATAAATATAATTAAATTTCCAAAATCATCTAGATATATGAATCACAACAACATCAAAGCAATCTAACAATATCATTATAGTTTTATCAACAACTATATCATCATCCAATAATTTTCCATTTCTAGGGCTACTCACAATATCCAAATATCAAAAGTCTGAACAACATCCATCATATAACCATGTCCAACAGTATAACATCATCAACATATAAAGTGTCTCTAATAATCATCATGCATCATATAAGAATCAAAGTCAACAATAATCCATGATCAAATATCTAACATCATACTAAATCAAAACTATAATAATGTCCATAATATAGTCGACAATGTCATGATCAGTATCAAAAGGTGTCAAAGGGAAGTGGGCACTACATCCCCCTCCCCTTAGACTCAACTTCCTCCTAGAAGTCACTGGAACAAATGTGGGAACTAAACTCGTAACGAAGTAGCATCCTCCCATGTAGCTGCAGTCTCATCATATCTATCCCACTGCACCCAAACCTGATCAACCTCTCTACCTCGAAGGCCCAGGGTCTTGCGATCTAGGATGCGAATGGGCTCCACCATCACCTGCCCCTGATCCTACACCTGCAATGATGTCCAATCTAACACATGAGAAGGATCTGCAACATATCTCCTAAGAACTGAAACATGAAACACATCATGTATGTGAGACAAGCTAGGTGGAAATGCTAGATGGTAGGCCAAAGGGTTGATACGCTCCAAGATCTCAAAAGGACCCACGAATCTAGGAGCTAACTTAGAACCTTTTCCATAATGGATAGGGCTCTTATGTGGCCTGACACGAAGGAACACCTTCATGCCCACATCAAAACTATGGTCGGTCCTATGCTGATCTGCATACTTCTTCTGTCTATCCTGTGCCTCCTGTAGTCTCTATCTGATCAAAATCACCTGCTACTCCATGTCCTGTAACAAAGCTGGTCCAAGAGAAACCCTATCCTCTAGCCTATCCCAGCTAAGAGGTGTCCTGCACTCTCTACCATACAAATCCTGAAAAGGAGCCATGCCTATAGAACTCTAAAAACTATTATTGTAGGAAAACTCCACCAAGTATAGGTACTCCTCCCATCTAGACTGCTGATCCATCACATACATCCTAAGCATGTCCTCTAAAATCTGATTCACCCACTCAGTCTGTCCATCTGTCTCAGGGTGATATGCTGTGCTGAAATTGATCTTCGTCCTAAGGGCATGTTGCATGGTAGTCCAAAAATGGGAAGTGTACAAAGGATCGTGGTCACTAATGATCTTCTACAGAATCCTGTGCAACCTAACAATCTCATCCAAATATACCCATGCCACTGCACTAGTTGTATAAGTGGTCTTCACTAGAGAAAAGTGAGCCACTTTTGTCAATTTATCAACTGTGACCATGATGGCATCGTGGTGATATCTCGACATTGGTAGCCCAATAATGAAATCCATGGAAATGGTGTCCCACTTCCATTCCAGTATAGCATGAGGAAAGAGAAGGCCAGCTAGATGTTGATGCTTGGCCTTAACTCTCTGGCACTCTAAACATCATGACATGAACTGGGCCACATCTCTCCAAATTCCTCTCTAATGATATAACTATCTCAAGGTGGCGTGCATCTTCTTCACCCCGGGATGGGCTGAATAGGGTGCACAATGTGCCTCTGCCAAGATGTCCTGCCTCAAGCCTCCATCTCTGGGAACATAAATCCAGCCTCTGTGCCTAAGAAGACCATCTACCTCTAAATAAAAACCATCAAACTTCCCCTCGAGGGGTCTCTGAGACTCGATCTCTACTCAAACTGTAATGTAGAAGCTGTCAAGAGGAAGCTGCTGAAGAATCCTGCTCCACAAATCTATGCTCACTGAGGTGGCCATAGCCACATGTCTCCATCTGCTGAGAGCGTCTGCCACCACATTATCCTTCCCTTTCACATGCTCTATCTCCATATCATACTCACAAAGAAACTCCATCCAACGCCACTGATGAGCGTTGAGATTGGGTTGTGTGAAGAGGTGGCGAAGACTCAAGTGATCTGTCCTAAGTGTGAATCTCCAACCAAGTAGAAAGTGCCTCCATTGAACCAAAGCATGCACAACTACCACAAGCTCAAGATCATGAGTCAGATAATTAAGCTCGTAATATTTGAGTTTGTGAGACTCAAAATCCACTACTCTACCCTCCTGCATCAACACACCTCCAAGCCCTGCTAAGGAAGCATCCGTGCAAACAAAAAACTCACCCTATGGATCCAGAACTGCAAGAATAGGTGTTGTAGTGAGACATTCCTTCAGTGTACTGAAGGCCTGCTCACACCTATCTGACCAAAAAAACTTCTTCCCTTTCCTCTGAAGGGAAGTGATGGGGTGTGCAATCTGAGAGAAGTCTTGAACAAATCTCTGGTAGTAACCTACTAATCCCATGAAGTTGTGCACCTCAGTCATAGTAGTGGGTGCTGGCCAATCCATAATAGCTCTAATCTTGGAAGGATCAATGATGATACCTTCCCTAGAAATGATATGACCCAAATACTGCACCTCCATCTGAAAGAATGCACACTTCTCCAAGTTCTTGTAAAGCTACTGCTCCCAAAGACACTGAAGAACCTGACGAAGGTTCCCCTCGTGCTCCTCACACGTACATGAGTAAATCAAAATGTCATCAAGGAAGATGAGCATGAAGCAATCTAAGAAGGTCTTGAATACCCCATTCATCAAACTCATAAATACTGTGGGGGCATTAGTCAAACCAAAAGGCACCACTGTGAACTCATAGTGGCCATATCTCGTACAGAAGGTAGTCTTATGAATGTCCACCTCTGAAATCCTCAGCTTGATGGTAACCTGACTTAAGATCAATCTTAGAGAAAATTGTGGCTCCCTTCATCTGATCAAACAAATCATCAATGCGAGGAAGGGGATAATGATTCTTGATCGTTACTTTGTTCAACTGGTGGTAATCAATACAAAACCACAAGGATCCATCCTTCTTCTTCACAAAGATCACCGGTGCACCCCAAGGGGATACACTAGGATGGATAAGGCCTTTCTCCAAAAGGCCCTCAAGCTACAACTTGAGCTCATAGAGCTCTGGTGTGGTCATCTGATAAGGTGCTCGTGAGATAGGCTCTACTCCAGGAACCAGATCTATGTGAAAATCAATCTCACGTGGGGGTGGTAACCCTGGTAGCTCCCCTGGAAAGACATCTACAAACTCTCTCAAAATGGGGTGATCGTCTAGCGATGGTCCACTAGACCCATCCTCTGATCTGTCACTGACTATAATAGCATACATCTGGTAACCCCATCATACACACCGCTTAAGCTGCATAGCAGAGATGGTGCGAATAGAAACGGGTCTCCTGACCCCTGAAATCACTGACTCAACTCCCAAATCATCTGCACAAGATATAACCTTGTGGTAACAATCCACTCTGGCCCTGTGTGTAGACAACCAATCCATACCCAAGATGACTCCATAAGAGCCCAAAGGAAGGATACAGAGATCCGTGGTAGTGGTGAAAGGTCCCAAATCCACCACACACTCCTTAACTAAGGAGTCTACAGAGATCTTGGCTCCAGAAGCCATCTCAACATCCCAACTATGACCCTGCCTAACTGCCACCAGCCTGCATCACTCTACTAAAGATGGTGCAATGAAAGAATCAGAAGAACCAGAATCAAACAAGATGGAGGTAGGAATACCACCAATGCTACCTGTAGTCTCAATAACTATACTTTGATGCTCTTCCTGATGGTTCTCAACCACTGCATACATCCTATGACTACACCCCATATCACCAACAGTAGGCTCTGAGATCTATGTCTTACCCTTGTTGTTAGGGTTCTGTGGGTAGTCTCTCCAAAAATGTCCAGTAACACCACAACCAAAACAACCACCTGATCCTCTCCCCTGTGTAGCAGGTCTAGTCGGTACTCTAGAGGTCTGTGGTGTGGATCCTGATGATCCAGCTGTGGTCTACTGAGGTCTCTACTGGCGAGCTCCTGCTGAGTGAGCTCTCTTGGCACCCTGTGTCCTGATGGGACCCCTAGGAGGAGGCCCCATACTCTGACCTCTCTATGCATCAAACCTCTAAGGAGGTCTATAAGGTGGGTGGGACTACTGCTGCTGCTGGGGTCTAAAAGATGACTGTGCTGAACCCTATCCACCACGAGGAAGAGGTACTGATCCCCTCAATCTGTTATCCTACATCTGTTGTATGTGGCTTTGGACTCGGTCTCTAGCCTGTTGGGTCTTTCCCCAAGTCTCCTCTGCTATATAGGCCTTCTCGACGGCCTCAGCTAATGTCTGTGGACAATGGATCCACACTGCACCTCCAATGTCTAGATTCAGGCCCTAGATGAACCTGTGAATCCACACCTGCTCATCTTGCATATAACCAACATACTGGAGTAGATCCAAAAATCTACTCTCATACTCAGCCACTATGAGAGATGCCTGTTAGAGGTCATGGAACTCATCTATCCACTACTGTATGAACCTTCTGTGATAAATATTTGTTCCTGAAACACTCCTCAAAGAGCTCCCAGGTAACTATCTCAGAATCAACATGGAGCTTCTGCTCCTCTGTCCTCCACTAGACACCAGCTCCATCCCTCAGTAGATGGATCGCAACACGAGCTTTTGTGTTGCTAGAACAAGGACAGAGCTTGAAGCATCTACTCAAGCTCACCAACCAGGCCTCTGCCTAAAATCCACCTATGTCACCAGAATAATGTGATGGTCGAAGCTTCAGGATCTCCCTGATGTGATCTATAGCTGTGGTCTGATGGCCTCTAGGTCTCTCTACATGCTCATCCCTAAGCCTAGGGCTCTGAGACCTCTCTCTATGTCCTGAAACTCAGTCACCCTATCCCCTCTATGGTGACTCTACCCTGGCTGACTCTACATGGGAGTTCTCTCCTCCATGCTCCTCGTTGGGTCGAGGAGATACCTAACCCTCAATGGAAGGGACTCTGTCATGTCTGGTTGCATGTCCTCCTACTGATCCTCTGCGTAGAGCGGCATTAACATCCTGAAGAGTCTGTAAAATCTAGGGTAGGATGGCTACTACAACATGATCTGGTGGTGGTAAGTCTAGGTCTATGTGAAAATTCCCCTCATTTTTTCTGTGCCTCCTGCATAGAACAAAATGAGAGTTAGTTCATTTTTCTAAGTTTTATTCAATTTCCATGTTTACTAAAATATGTAATTTCTAAACTAAGTTGTTTTCTAGATTTAAAAGTGTGCTAGGTTTAAGTTTCATGTCTCAAGTTTTTCTAGTGTGCCCAATGGTCCAAGATTTTGAACCATTGCTCTGATACCAAGTGTAACACCCGCTAAAACAACCCACTTGAGACCCAAGAAACAACCTAGGGTTAGTTAGGAAAAATTATGGAATATTTTTTTTTGTTTAAAAGAATCTACAACCATGTTACAAGACAACAGTTGTCACTAACAGGTTCTAGAACAATTCTAATCTACTAGAATATACTTTTCTTTTATTAATAATTATTAGAGGTCATAAGGTCTAAAATTTAGGGTTAGAAGTTTCAATTAGGTTCAGAGGGAAATTCCTCACCATACCCACTCTCTAACAGGCTTAAAGTTTCAACTTGATTTTTCTCACACTTAATGCATTAAAAATTTCCCTAAATCACTCCCATTGGACAGAAAATTTCCTCACCTTTCCATTGATATAAATAAGTCCTCCTAACTCCTCATATTTTTCAAGTTATGGGCCGGTGGGCCTTGGGGTGAAAATTTTCCCCCAAGAGCAGGTCTTGCAGGCCCATGGGTGAAAATTTGCCCAAAGGGTGGGTTGGCGGGCCGCGGGGGAAGACCTTAGGAAAAAAAAATTACTATGGGAGAAAAATCAAATTTTTTCCCACGCTCCCGCGGGTCTTAAGTCCACAAGGGACATGTGGTGCTCCCTAAGCTAGTGCGGGGAAAAGAGGGGAAAGGCGGGGTGGCGGGAGACATTTGCAAATTTTCCGAATGCGCGGGGTGAAAATTCAACTTTGCGCCCATGCTCCCACGAGTCTACAAGGGACACATGGTGTCTCCTAAACCATCACGGGGAAGGTGGGGCGAACTGGGGAGAAAATTGGCTTAATGCCCCAAAAGACTAAGAGGGTACATAGACCCGCGCCTCCACTAGCACCTCCGATGCACATGGCCTCTATGGGCCGATTGTGGGGCCACCAAAAAAAAAATTGGCATCCCGTTCATGATTGATGTTGCGGGCATCACCTGATTGGTTGCAGGACAGCCTGGGAAAATTTGGAAAATTTTCTAAAATTTTTTTCAAAAGTGCTAAAAGTTAAAAAGGGGATCCATGTTCCTCCGCTGATCACCTCATGGTGCCATGTGGCAGCCTCTGATTGGATGCAGGGCCAGTAGGGGAAAATGGGGAAAATTTTCCTAAATTTTCCAAAAGTGCTAAGAAAATTTTCACCAAAAATAGCCTTTCCTAAGCCAAAATTTTTCTAAGGGAAAAATTCGGCCCCGCGGGCCCGCAAAGGAAAATTTTCCCAAAATTTTGATGCCAAGTGAAAAAAATGTCAGAAGGCCATAAATTTTGAGAGAGAGCTCATTTTTGGGAAAACAAAGACTTTTTGGAAAGCTCTCAATGTCCTCTTTGTACTCAGAGATCATTAATTTTAGATTTTGACAAAATTTAAGGAGTCAATTTTAAGAAAACAGCCTGCAGGATTTGTATAGTGCGAACTGGTAAATTTTAACTTGTGAGATTTATTCAATTTGATCTTCCTCCTCTCTCAACATGTCAAATAGACATGGAGGATTGTTCCTAAATGGATTTAAGGAAGGATTCAAGGTTCAATTTTTCTGATTTACTTTGCAATTTGAACATTTTTGTTTCTTGACATCAAAATGACTATAAAACGGTTTGAGCCCGATTTTGCTAAGTTTTGACATATTTCCTTAAGTGTTTTTGTCTATTTGAACTTGTTTAGGGCCTACTACTTCAATTCAATCATTTAATTTGTTATTTTATTATTGCAGGTTCGAACTGTGCATTTTTTGGTTGAGATAATTGCCAGTTTGAAATTACAAATAACAAGGATCAAATTTTAATGGGTCTATTTACCACTTTCTTCTTCCAAGTATTTAGGATACATTCAAATTCCAAGCTAAAATTATTTGGTTGATTCAAAACAAACCATTCAAGACCAAAATGCAATACGGATTTCAAATTATTTTTTTACATTTCAAAGAGACAAAATACTATATTTTTCTCACACGCATTTCTTCCTTTCAACAGAGATTTCAATACATTGATATGATCAGATTCAATACAACAATGCAGTTTGAGAAAAGCATTACATTCATTTATTGATTCCAAAATACAATGTCCAACTTCCTTCTTTCATTTCTTCCAAAATCATTTATTGTATATAGGGCAGACAATACATTTTATTTTCACGTGTTCCACTTTACCACTTTTCAAACAGAGATTTCATAGAGTATGAAAAAAAAAACCATTTTCATTAATTCAATGCAATAAACTTCCTTTCCATCATATGAACAAGATACCAAATACATATCATTCTTCATTAATTCCAATGAAAATCAGAGTATACAACATTCCTTTCCATTTGATTACAAAATATACAGTATACCAACCAAAAATTTACAAGATATCCACTTCAAGTGGGAAGGTCAGAATTCTTTCACAAAGGACTAGAATACATTTCTCTGCTCCAGAAAAGTAACAAGCTCTTCCACATTTGATCAAATTTCACTTATCAAAATGTACAACATCCATTTCTTCATTACCTGAGCCCCAACATAATAATAAAAGGTGTGATCATCCACTTCAAGTGGGCAAGGTTACAATAAGATTTCTTCTTCACAAGGGACTGTCAACTATCTTTTCTCAGCTCCAGGACAACAACATGCATTCTTCTCATTCCTCCAATTTGATCACAATAGGAGTAGGGGAAATGCATTGCTCTCCACCCAACTAAGACATCCAATGAAAAAGAGAAGTCCATCCTTCTTCATTGGGCCCTGAGCCCCAACCACAATGTAATAAAAGGTGTGATCCAAGTCATGGCAACAACAAGCTTCCACAAACATACAAGAAACATTTTCACAATACAACATAGTCCAAAAAATAATGTAGTTTTACAACTACATTAACACATAACAACAAAATACTAAGGCTTCATCAAGCAAGCTAAAGGAGCAAGAACTATGGGGGATGCTTCTTATGCCTCCTAAACAGGGAAATGGGTATCACCACCTGAGTTACAAACTACCAAAAAGGATAGTATATCAAAGCCCTGACATTCCTTATGCCTCCGCAAGTACCCCTTATTCCTCACATTTCCTTACATCTCCCCAACCTCTTATGGCACCCCATAACGAGTAAAGAAATGCAAGCTATTTATTTGTAAGGTGGAACCCAAATCCTAACTCCCTCCACCTTTATACTTCCCTAAAACACACTTGTGCCTCCCACAAAATACACCCCATAGTCTTCTCTTACACCTTTCCTAGGCCATCTACACACAGCCCACAACATTAACAAACATACCAGTATTACATTTCATAAAAGGGAAAAGAAGAGTATTTCCAAGAGCCAAGCTCTTACCTCGCCATGATGGAGTTTTTTCCAAGTTCAAAACAACAAGCTCCTTCTAATGCAAGCAATCCAAAAATCAACCCAATACAAGCATGCAACAATCCTCCAAAAACTTCTCCAAACAAGAGCTCCCAAAACAACAAGAAAATTCATCCAAAAGAAATCTCCCAAAAGTGAAGCAACCCAAAGAACGAAAAGGAATTCAAATTTTATAGAAAAAAGAGAAGAAGATGAGGTGGATCCATGTAGGATGCCACATCACACATCCTCAACCCCAAACACCAAGTCAACTTCATTATCCAAAGCATAATAAATAGGTGGGTGAATAATATGACATATTTACTTACACACTCAAACAAGTCCATACCCCCATAAGGATTGAAATTAAATTATGTAAGAAAAGTACAATTACAACATTCAAATTGACTTGTAAAAATGCATAAAAAAGTCTAAATTTGCATAACATGGAGCTTTTCCCAAGTGTGGGACCTTGCGAATCGGAAAAGCTCTCTGGATGAAGGCCGGTTCCTATTCCTCTGTTCAGATGCACACATAAAAATGCAGAGGGTTTACTCAAAAACCTAATCTAACTTACCAAGGAGACAGGGTAAGAAGATGCATAAAAATAAACCTAAACTAACAAAGGTGATGCACCGAGGAATGAAGAACACCTGTCTTGCCAATAAACACAAACCATTAAAATGCAATGCAAGATCATGCACAGATAACCAAATTTGTAGTGAAAGATCAGGAGGATGCAAATGAACACAGAGAGGGTTGAGAATCATCCATAGACATGCATTATTTTCTCCAAAGATTGATACAATACACTACAAAATGCCAAGAGGCAAAGTTGCATTACAGTTTTAGATGGGAGGTTTGAACTCCACAAATTCACCTGCCAAAGAGAAGAAGGGAGGGGAAAAACAAGAATGTCCAACCTTTAGAAAGAAGCCCCTCCTTAAAATTTATAGGAAGAATGAGAGAGGGAAGAGAGAGGAATTCCAAATCTACCCCAACCACCTCTAGATTGTATTTAATTCATCTCATTATGGTGGTAGGTGAGAACCCTAGCAAACCCAAAAAATGGCAAACTGTATTTTGCATTTTTGAAGAACTTTTTCTCACCCAATTAAAGATATCCAGTCATAGTTGGATAGAGGACCTTGTAAGATTTCTGAAAAGTCCAACCTTGCGTGAATCCGAGCTCCCTGTGAAAAGTTATGGCCATTTGAATATCTGCGTCAGGGTTTGCTTTCTGTCAGGTTTGGGGTGTCAACGCTCAAAATGTTGCGCCTCCTGAAGATGCACCTCGTGAAGATGCACCTTGGCGCATCCATCCTCATGTCAACATACTCTTAAGTGTGCCATAGGCACTGAAAATGTGGTGTCGACATCTTCTGATGTGCGCCTCCAACCTGTGCCAGGGCGTAACTTTTTCCATGTCGACATCCTCTGAAGTGCACCTCCAACCTGCGCCAGGGTGTAACTTGTTTCATGTCGACATCCCTTCTGATGTGCACCTCCAACCTGTGCCTAGGGTGCATCCTTTTCTCATGTTGACATGTCCTTCTTATGTGGTGCCTCCTAACCTGTGCCAGGGGCGTGTAACTTTTTCCATGTCGACATTCTGCTCTACACCTCTGGTGCGCCTCCAACCTGCGCCAGGGCGCAATTTTTCTCATGTCGACATCCACCTCTGATGGGTGTGCACCTCTACTGACGTGACTAGTGGCACAAATAAATGTCATGTTTTGAGTTTCTTTGATTTCCATATTCTTCTGTTTGTCTATATTTACCGGGGGGGAAGATATATACAACAATTTGGTGACTCAACGGGATCACCTGCCTGCTAGGTAGAAGATCAGTGGCCTTTTAGCAATCCATTGGGCATGGAGTCATAAGCAATAACCTGAAACCAACCTGATATTTGATCCCGAGCCTGATACCGCAACTCCTTCTCCGAGAGCATGCTGAACTGTAGAAATTCAACCTTGGAGCAATAAAACCTATGCCGAAGCACTTAGGGAAATTGAAAGCTAACTACAACAAGACAATTTGCATCCACACTTAGAGGAATTGAAATCTAGGCTAATATTTACAAGGGTAAACCTTTTCCTTTTAGTAGCAATGTTTAAGATAGATTCCATTAACCGGAATCGGGAGTTCTTCTCCATCCAATGTAGACAATTGGAAGGCATTACTACTTTTACATCCCGTGACCATGTAGGGGCCACTCCAAATGGCATCAAACTTGGAATGCCTTCCTGGTTTTTCCCGATCTGCATCCCATTTCAGAACTAGGTCCCCTTCCTGGAAGGTCCTTGCTCTTGCCTTCTTATCAAACCATCTTTTTACTAAGGCCTGATCCTTCTCAATCGTCTGAACTGCATGTTCTCTGATTTCTTCCAATTCCATCAACTCTGCATATCTGGCCTCCATTGGTTCAAACTCAGACAACTCCAACTGCTTCATGAGCTCCAATGTTGGCAATTCTAATGATATAGGCAATACTGCCTCTTTCCCATAGACCAACTTGTAGGGAGAATTACCTGTAGACCTCTTTGGCGTTATCCTGTCAGCCCATAATGCTGATTTTAGCTTGGTATGCCATGTCCTTTGGTTTTCATCCAGAGTCCTTCTGATGATTCTTAGCAAATTCTTGTTCGTGGACTCTGCCTGTCCATTACCCTGCGGGTAATAATTTGAAGAGGTGCTCAAATAGATTCCATTCTTGACAGCCCATTCTGTAATCTTGGAACCTATGAATGCCAATGCATTGTCTGATATGATAGTGGCTGGCACACCGAACCTGGTCACTATTCCTTCATAAAAGTCTAGTATGTTAGACTCATTTGCTTCTTTGAGTGCTACTGCTTCGGTCCACTTGGTGAAATAGTCCGTTGCCATGAGAATCCACTTGTGGCCTTGGCTTGAGTTTGGATTGATGACCCCGATGAAGTCCAATCCCCATTGCATAAATGGTTGGTCAACCAAAATTGGGTGCAATGGAAGCATTGCTAGTCTTTCTTTTCCTGTGAAGAGTGCACATTTCTTACACTTTCTTATCCATGTATAGCAGTCGCTGAACACTGTGGGCCAATAATACCCTGCCTTCATTATCTTGAGAGCTGTTATCCATGGGGAAAAATGTCCTCCGGAATCTCCATCATGAAAATCTCGTAACACCCTCTCAATTTGACCTATCCCAATGCACCTTAATAGAACTCCATTGATGTCTTTCTTGAACAAAACACCATCAACAAGCACATATGGAATGGCTTGTAATCTAAAGTATCTCCTCTTTGCTTTGCTCATTTCTGGAGGGCATAGGCCTTCCTGTAGGAAGTGTATCATATTCTGAGTCCAACAAGGAGTGGGCACATCATCATTTTCCTATTCTTGACCATCCTGTAGTACCAAGACAGTCTCTTTTTCATCACCTGCTTCAACTTGCTGACTTGAGGCTAGTTGTTCACATAATCCCTTTCCACGGACCAGCTTAGTGACCTTAATTTCGATGTCATATTCCATGACACGAGTGATCCATCCTACACGTTTCTCATTCAGATCCTTGTTTAGAAGGAAGTCCTTGACTCCCGCATGAGAGACCAATAATTGGATCTTGTTGTTTGAGACTAGGTGCTTGAATTTATTTAAGCTCCTGATCACTGCAAGGACATGCTTTTCAATGAAAGAGTACCTAGTTTCGTATTCCTCCAAGCCTTGACTGAAGAAAGCAACTAGTTGTTCTAATCCCTCTTTGTTTTGTTGTACCAGGATTGCAGAAATTGTGTCTCCACCACCGAAGGCATATAGCATGAAGTCCTTGGAGAAGTCTGGATTGACGAGAGTCGGAGCTTGAGATATAGCCTCTTTTATTGCCTCAAAACTTGCCTTGCCTTCAGATGTCCACTTAAATGCCATGCTCTTCTTTAACATCAGCGTTATTGGCTTTACGAGAGCTGCAAAGTTTGGAACAAACCTGTGGACAAAATTGATCCTTCCTAAGAAGCTTTGAAGAGCCTTCTTGTGACTTGGCAATGGCAACGCTCGAATTGCTTCAACTCTTTCTGGGTCAATCATCAACCCCTCCTTTGAAACAATATGGCCTAGAAGTTTTCCTTCGTGAGCCAAGAATATGCATTTTTTGGGATTCAATGATACCCCAAATCTTCTACACCTCTGAAATACCTGCCTCAGATGAAAGAGGTGATCTGCTGCATTTTTGGAGAATACAGTGATGTCGTCAAGATATATCAGAACTATTTTATTGATCAATCCCTTGAATGCCATATCCATTGCCCTTTGGAAAGTGGCTCCAACATTTGATAGCCCAAATGGCATCTTCTTGTAGGCATAGGTGCCCCATTTGGTGGTGAAAGTCCATCTTGAACTGGTCATCTTCTTTCACCATTATCTGATTATACCCTGAGTAGCCATCTAGGAGAGAGAATCTCTCCGAACCGGATACCACTTGCAATATTTGTTCCATTGAAGGAAGTGGGTAATGGTCTTTGAGAGATGCCCTGTTGAGGTCTCGGAAGTCCACACACAACCTGATTTCTCCACTCTTCTTCCTGACCGGAACCAAGTTTGCAACCCAGCTTGAGTGTTTGATCGGGAATATAATGCTTGCCTCTATTAGCTTGTTTAGCTCTTTCTTCATTAGAGGCTCAATGTGAGGGTTGACTGGTCTCTGCTTCTGCCTGATGGGCTTAGCATCTGGATCCAATTCTGTGGTATGTTGTGCCAACTTCGGATTGAATCCTCTCAAGTCTTCATAGCTTTAAGCGAAGACATCTGGAAATTCTTGGCAAAGCTGTATGAAATCTGATTTCTCCTGCTCAGTGGCCACTTTACCAATTTGAAGTGTTTTTCCTTCCCCAACCGGAATTGGCTCTGAATCTTCTCTCTTGACCTGTATGTTAGCCTTTTCCTTACGGAACTAGTCGTTAGGGTTGAAGATAGACTCCAATGTTACTAAACCCTTGGGAAGCTTGTTTGTCCACAGCTACACTACTTGATCCCCGTACTGCTGCTCTAGTCTGTCCTGATTCCTAGCTGAGAATTCAGCCTCTTCTTGCAAAAAATTGACGATCTGTTGATCGTTCTCAAACACCTGCCAGCTTGTGTTATTATCTGGAACTGCTGGCCTCACAATCACATGGATATGTGGTTGTGTTTTTTCCCTTCTGATGTTGTCAACCACATCAAATGTTGCTCCAACTGCTGCGAGCCTATCCGCGGCTTCATTTTTCTTCCTGGGTATGGACACGATGTTGAAAGCTTCAAAATCCTCAATGAGGTCCCATACCCTGTTCTTGTAGTTCTTCAGTAGGTCATTCTTTGTAGCATGTTGTCCCCTGACTTGGTTGATGATTAGCTCGCTATCCCCGAACACCTGCAAGTTCTTTATGCCCTTTTTCCTGGCCCAATGAAGTCCATGAATCAATGCCTCGTATTCAGCCATGTTGTTTGAACAGGAAAACTGGAAATGAAAAGCTGAAAAATATTTGATGTCTTGTGGTGAAATCAACATTGCACCACCTCCAGCACCTTGTCTGCTTCTCGAACCATCGAAAAATAGTTGCCAAACTTCATTGTCATCCTTTTGTTTAGGCTGAATGATGTCAGGAATGGGTGAATTTTCTTCGTGTACACAATACACGCCCAATTCAGATTCTTCAATTTCCTTGTATGGGTCAAATTCATGACTCTTGTTTGCCCATTCATCCAAAGTCAAATCAGGAATTCCCTTGACCTTAGTACCTGTTTCTAGATCATTTGAACACTCCTCCTGATCAAAGGCTGAGCAATTTGCATTGATAGGACTTGGCACATGAGGTTCAATATGGAAATTGGCAATTGGTTCTGACCTGATTGTTGCTTTGGCCCCATACCTCATCCTAAAAATCATGTGTGACCAATCTGCAGATAAATATCCACCGATTTTTGCAGTGAAGTCTCTTGATAGACACAACACAAAGAGTGGCGGAAGGTCAATCACAGACACATCTTGTAGAACTGTAACATTAGGACAGGCATGTAGTGTTAGGCTTAACCCTTTTATGACCCCAACTGTTCAAACTGTTGTTCCATCCAGCTGTACTACTCCTTTCAACACTGGCTCATACTTCAGACCCAGTTGATCTGCTATTTGCTTTGGCATCACTGAACTACTTGCCCCTGAATCTATCATGCAGTTGTGTACCAAGTGGTTTCCAACAACCAATGACACATAGAATGGTGGAGGCTTCAAATTCTTGCTTGGTTGACCCCCACCCTGTTGCACTGCATTAGTGAGAACTTTCTCCTGTCCCCAGTTTGATACATTTGAGGCGGACGAATTAGCCATTGTAGATTGAAATAAATATTTTTTCCCTCAGATCTCTAGTGATTCCCACATGGAAATGTTCACATGTTTCTTCTTCATTTGATCGATGATGTTGAAAGGGGATGATCTGTCTTTTTGTTTTCCCTTACTTGGCGCAACCTTTTCTGGAGCTTGAATGGGCACATGCGTTGCTACAACAAATACCTTAGGCTGATTTTGCACATTTGGAACTACATTTGGTCTACTGACCCCTTGTTGTGTAGGAGTGGGCTGAGAAACAACTGGATTAGATGGTTTCCCCTCTTCTATGCTTCTCTTCTTTGACCGTGTGTTGACAGCCACGCCTTGAAAAGGTTGTTGGTTAACTCCACAGAAGTCTTCCGTTTGCCAATTGGCCAACGTGGTTTCTGTTGGAGGTGCTTCTTGTTGTGTTTCTTGCTGCTGATTCCCTGCTTGGCTTGGTTCTTGAGACACACCAATGGTTTGCACCATCAAGGCTTGATTTAGTGCACCATTGAAACATGCTGACTGATTGTGAGGTAGATTGCAAGGGTAACACCAGTCGTACTCCTGTGCCATGTTGTTTTGTGTTGGAACCAAGGCTCTTGAGGATGTCATTGCATTTGGATCATATGGTCAAAATGGCCTGGCAGCTTGAGGTTGTCCCTGATTTTGGTTTTGATGTATGGGGGCCTAGCCTGGTACTGCGCTTGAGGCTGATATGGTCTAGCACTTTGAGCTTGTTGTCTTTTGATAGTCACCAGCTCATTTCCAAGGTTTTGTAGTTTATTTCATAACCTCCTGCAATTCCTTTGAAGTATTTGAAGAAGTTCGATGCCTCATTATTGCTTTGATTTCTAGGAGTTGGAATGAGATTCAACTCTGATGCTTGACTGGTTGTAGGATTTTTCATATCCGGATAGAGAGGCATTGGTGGCCTTGGTGCAAGCTTGCAAGCTTGGATCAAACAGTTCTCTGCTATGATAGCTGTGTCATAGGCCCCTGGCAGCATTGTCCCTCCCATTGATTGGATCATCATGGCTATGTCTGAATTTATAGCCTTTAAGAAATAAAGGAATGCGCCTTCGGCAGTTGGTCTAATAGCTATTGGAATCCTGTCCCATGTTCGTTGGAATCTGAAGTTGAAATCTATCATTTGTTCGTTAGGAGCTCTTTTGATTGTCGTCAGTTGTTCCAATAAAGACAAATTGTCTTCCCTCTCCCCGAATTGGTTGCAAAGAGCTGAACAAAGTTGGTTCCAATTCATAATAGACCCTGCTGCTAGGCTCCTAAACCACTGTAAGGCTTTACCTTTAAAAGATGAAGCCAACAACTTGACTACAACATCCATTTCATTTATTTCATGGATTGCACATGCATTGGCAATATCCTAGATGTGGTCAATAGGAGTAGTATGATTTTCTCCTGTGAAATAGGGGATATTCTTTAGTGCTGCAACCGGAACCTGATTCTGAGCATTTAGGGCGAGTGGACTACTGCCCGTGAAATTGACAAAGGGATTCGGTGGTAGATGTGCCATTATGATTGGCCTAAGAACTCTGGTTGATGTGAGAAAAGGTCTACCCGGTGGAGGTGTAGACAAAGTCCGGTTAGGTGGAGATGGTGATCTTTGTGGTCCTCTTCCTCTCCTTCCTCTGCCTGGTGATAGTTGCAAGTAGACAAATAGCCCCTCTTCTCGAGTATCAGACCTGGTTCGAATTCTTCTCATGTGCCTGGGAAACTTTTTTTGCTACACCACTGAATTCTATCCCTTTGGAGTCACCAGATGTGTTAGAGAACGAGCCTCAAAAGGCTAGATTCTACCAAGTTACACACCAAACCTGACAATATTAAAAATAGAATTTAAAACTTTGAAGGACCCAAAAGATACAGTTCTTCAATTCAGTTATCGGGTCTTGTTGTGTAGCTACTAATCCCTGAAAGGTACAGGTGAAGCTCAGGTCATGCAAGGCAACTTACAAAACCTGAAATACACCGTGTCGGAACTTGGGACATGCTCGACCTTTGGGAAAACCTGAAATACTAAAAACTATGAAATTTTGAAAGTCAAAATCTCAAAAATCTAAGAATACCCTTTTGAAGATTATCCCCCGATCTATCAACTGGTGAAATTTTGACTTGTTTTGAGCAAGTTAAGTCCTTGAAAATTGATTTCAGAATTCAGCCTGGAAGGTGAAAAAATCTGAAATTGTAAAACTTGCAATTTCTAAGTCCAAATTTCTTGAAAAATCCTTCAAATCTTATGGAATGACCTCTTGGTCCCACCGGGTGTGCCAAAACTATTGATGGCGAATCACAGCACCCCTGAATGTCTGCAACTCGATGGGTTGAGACTCTCAGTGTGATTGCATAACATGGAGCTTTTCCCAAGTGTGGGACCTTGCGAATTGGGAAAGCTCTCCGGATGAAGGCCGGTTCCTATTCCTCTGTTCAGATGCACACATAAAAATGTAGAGGGTTTACTCAAAAACCTAATCTAACTTGCCAAGGAGACAGGGTAAGAAGATGCATAAATATAAACCTAAACTAACAAAGGTGATGCACCGAGGAATGAAGAACACCTGTCTTGCCAATAAACACAAACCATTAAAATGCAATGCAAGATCATGCACAGATAACCAAATTTGTAGTGAAAGATCAGGAGGATGCAAATGAACATAGAGAGGGTTGAGAATCATCCACAGACATGCATTATTTGCTCCAAAGATTGATACAATACACTACAAAATGCCAAGAGGCAAAGTTGCATTACAGTTTTAGATGGGAGGTTTGAACTCCACAAATTCGCCTACCAAAGAGAAGAAGGGAGGGGAAAAACAAGAATTTCCAACCTTTAGAAAGAATCCCCTCCTTACAATTTATAGGAAGAATGAGAGAGGGAAGAGAGAGGAATTCCAAATCTACCCCAACCACCTCCAGGTTGTATTTAATTCATCTCATTATGGCAGTAGGTGAGAACCCTAGCAAACCCAAAAAATGGTGAACTGTATTTTGCATTTTTGAAGAAATTTTTCTCACCTAATTAAAGATATCCAGTTGTAGTTGGATAGAGGACCTTGTAAGCTTTCTAAAAAGTCCAACCTTGCATGAATCTGAGCTCCCTGTGAAAAGTTATGGCCATTTGAATATCTGTGTCAGGGTTTGCTTTCTGTCAGGTTCGGGGTGTCAACACTCAAAATGTTGTGCCTCCAGAAGATGTACCTCCTGAAGATGCACCTTGTGAAGATGTGCCTTGGCTCATCCATACTCATGTCAACATACTCTTAAGTGCGCAATAGGTGCTGAAAATGTGGTCTCGACATCTTCTGATGTGTGCCTCCAACCTGCACCAGGGCGTAACCTTTCTCATGTCGACATCCTCTGATGTGTGCCTACAACTTGTGCCAGGGTGCAAAATTTCTCATGTCGACATCCTTTGATGTGTGCCTCCAACCTGTACCAGGGCATAAATTTTCTCATGTCGACATCTTCTGATGTGCGCCTCCAACTTGCGCCAGGGCGCAAATTTTCTCATGTCGACATCCTCTGATGTGCGCCTCCAACCTGCGCCAGGCCGCAAATTTTCTCATGTTGACATCCTCTAAAGTGACTAGTGGCACAAATAAATGTTAGGTTTTAAGTTTCTTTGATTTCCATATTCTTCTGTTTTTCTATATTTACCTGGGGGGAAGACATATACAACAGTAAGTGCACCACAAAATAAACACATGTAAAAATTAAACAAAAGGGACAAAAAATAAAAGAAATACATAAAATCCCTTGGTCACATTTAAAGGTAATCCCCCCATGGGAATCCCTAACGCTAACAAACACCCACACAAACAAAAATCGTTGCCATGGTGACCTTGTTGAATTCATCTAGAATTCCAATGTGGTTGGTCTCCAATCCCCTGATTTTTGTTGTGATATTTTAACCTGTAAAACAAAAATACATCCTTCGGCCTCGTGGCCATATCAGAACATCCAAAATAATATAAACATAATTAAATTTCCAAAATCAACTAGATATATGAATCACAACAACACCAAATCAATCTTACAATATCATTATAGTTTTATCAACAACTATATCATCATCCAATAATTTTCCATTTCTAGGTCTACTCCTAATATCCAAATATCACAAGTCTGAACAACATCCATCATATACCCATGTCAAACAATATATCATCATCAACATATAAAATGTCGGTACTAATCATCATAACTAAATTAAATCAACAATAATCCATGATGTAACATCTATCATCCTACTATAATAAGGTCCATAATCATGTCCATAATCTAATCAGCAATATCATGATTAGTATAAAAAAGGTGTCAAAGGGAAGTTGACACTACAGGGGGAAACTCCCCTACATCATATTCAATCATGATAATCAAATCTCATCATCACTATCGCTCTCGGGTACTACGAGATCCCTAAAACTATATGCCTCACCACTCACTCTAAGCTATTTTTCACAGCCTCTATATCATTCCACTTACCTATGCAATAAGGTATTATTCGTAGAATCTCTGTAAACTGACACTGTAACTCCATGAATCATAAAAATACATCTTGCACCAAAGGGCTACCACCCAACGCCTCACGGGCCTGTCGAGTCTCCTTGCATGCCTCATCCCTCTCGGCTACTAATACAATACATGTGGTTGTTGCTGGATCCAATGGCTTAAATATATGGGCATGATCACCCGCGATATCATCCACTCACTCTAATATACTTCCACCGAGTACATCGTTTGGCACATTTTACTTTAATGTGCGGATGGATGTGTTGACTATCAGGGAACAATACACATCGCCTACAAAACAAACAACACCAATGTGTTAGGCAACCATTACTAAAACATAAGACTACAAAAAACATACATAACATAACTATATGTAGATACTCATGTTCCGTTACAGCCGTTGCAACAGGGTCGGGGACATGTGCTTCCTCCACTCTCCTTTCTCATACATGCGGTAACCCCACTAGATTTGCAAATAATGGGAACAACAATACCCACTAATATGCTACCCACCATGCACAATACTCCTTTGTGCTACCAATATTGTCTACGTCTATCACCTCTATCGCTGCATCTACCTCATCTGGACTAGGAGGTACTAGCTACTCTGCTATGGGCCTTGGTCTATCCCCATCCCTCCTCGGTGCTCTGATAGCTCTCAGCCATATATATGGCTTTGGGGGCACATACCGAGCCATACCAAACTAACGTGATAATATCTCCACCTGAAAAATTTCGGCCACACTAGGAAATCTATCCTCCAACCACATCATCCTCCTAATACATCATAGCTCTACAGCATCCTCAGGCCATCCTCCATAATCATAGTATGGTCTCCATGTCATGACCTCGGGTCCCATCCTATCTATCAATGCCCTATAGGTATCAGTATCCTTCCTAGAACCTGTTAGTGCAAATCAGCAGCACCCCCTGGATGTTGATCAGATTTCTAGGTTGATCATACTGGCATCCAGTGTGATTGCACAACATTGAAACCTCTCTCCAAGTGTGGTACTTGCAAAAATGAGAGAGGAATCTCTAGAGAAGGCTGGTTCCTCTTCCTAAACTACCTACCACAAGCTGTTCCAGTGCAGGCAAGCTAATCTAATCCTAATCTAACCTCCAAGGAGACAGGGAGAGAGAGAAGAGAGAGAGAAAACAAAAGCCTACACTAAAATGGTGATACACCAGAGAAGGAAAATGCTGAACAATCTATCAAAACTGCTATGAACATAGCTCCAACCCTGCAATGAACATTCAAACATGCACAACTTACCTACAATGAAGAGAGGCAAGAAGAAAACAAGTGAAAAATGAGCAAGGATGGACAGATGCATCACGAAACACGTTTTTTGTCGCTCCAGAAGTTTACACAGAACATCATTTTAATGGTAAAAGGAAAAAACATGCCATTATAGAGTAGGGGAGGAGGTTTAAACTCCATTTTCAACCCTGGGGAAGAAAATAAAGGAGAGCAGAGTAGAAAAGATGAACAACCCTTTGAGAAATGAAGCCAAATCTGGCTTATACATTGCATAGGAAGAATCGAGCCCAGGGAAGAGAGAGGAAATCCAAAAATCTACCCCAACCATTCCTCATTGAATGAAGTTGCATTTAAACAGCATGGGCATCATTATGGACCCATAGCCCTGAGATTTTGACCATGCTAGAAGCAGAAGTGGTGAACTATATTTTGCATTAAAACTGGTTGTTGAAATGTCATTTTTGGCCATCACCACGTGAACCAGAGACGTTTCTTGATTTTATCTCTTAAAAATGAACCAAAATGAAATATTGACCCCAGAATCATGTAGATAATTTTGCTAGCTTTCCATTGATATAAATAACACGGAAATCTGAGCTCTGGATCAAAAGTTATGGCCATCTGAAGATCTAGGGAAAAAGAACAGGCCCCAAAATCGGATTCGGCGGGAAAAAAGTTTGAATTTTTTGCCCGCTCCGCCACTTGGATGACACGTGTCAGGCTTTGAAATCGTCTTCATGCTTGCCGTCCCAAAATTTCCATGGGGCACTTGATTATCTCTGGCATGGACACGTGGTCAGGCATCTCATTCGATCCATGGGTTTGACACTCCTTTGAAAATTTCCATGCGGGGCCCTGCCTTGAAATTTTTTGCGCCGGCTTGGACACGTGGCGACTATTCTATTGGCTCGGGCTAGAAAAGGGGGTGGGTTTTCCCTTTGAATTTTTCTTTGCATTTTTCCCTTTGGGAAAATTTCCCCAAAAATCTCCCCCCATGCTCCACCACTTCTAGGACACGTGGCAAGCTCCCCTGATCCGATGGCCGCGAGCCTTCTGGCCAAAAATTTTACCTTTGAAGACTTTGCGCCAAACACTTAGCAAATTTTCTAAGTCCTTCTCTTTCCCCTTCTAACTTCGTGGGACACATTCTCCCGCATTTGTCCGATTCAAGACTCCTTGTCTCTCTTTCAGCCATTTTCACCTTTTCATGTCCCACGCGTACCTCATGTACTTTTGGCCCGGACTGTCCCAGACGAAAATCTTCTGCTTCGGCCGATTCGAGCTTCCTTGTTCCTGTTTGAGGTGAAGACACGTGGCGAGATTTCATTCACTGGTGGCTCTTTCAGTTTCTCACGTCCCATCGCGTCCCTCACATACCTTTGGCCCAGACTGTCCCATGGAACCGTCTGGGAAAAATACCTCCGAACCGCCCGAAATGGACTGTCCTGTCGGCGAATCGGCCGGTTCGCGTCCTCACGCGTACTTTTGTCCCGGCTGTCCCAAACCGCGTGAAACAGAAGACTTAGGTGATTTTCCTGCTCTCAGCCATTTTGGATTTTCACATCCCTTGCGCATCCCAACATCCCGACTGTCCCACGGACCGCTTGGGAAAAAAATGTCTGACTTAGCCAATTTTCTTGTTTTTTCGGCCCCAAGCTTGGTACGACGAACCTTGGTACGACTTGAACTGGTACGACCCGAACCCTTCAGACCCGAAATGCTTTAAAACAGCCCTGCAACCTTATTTCCTGCATTTTTTCTAACTCGTTGGGATTTCTTCTTGGATGGGAGAGTTAGAAAAAGGCCGAGGGGACCCCGAAAACATGATTTTGGGCCTTGAATCAATCTTACTTGCTCGGGACTAAAAATTTTATGTATGTTATCAAAATTACTTTGAGGGGTGAATTTTGGATAACAATTTGGTGACTCAACAGGGTCATCTGCCTGCTAGATGAAGTTACTAGTTTCCTGAAGCATCCATTGGGCATGGAGTCATGAGTTGTAGCCTACAAACTGATCTAAACTTTTAAAACCTCCTCTCTGAGCCACTTGGAAACCCACTGAAATGGACTGTGCAAGAGCAAGTTCTAGCACCACAAAAACTACTGTACAAAACTGAATTGTGCATACATGCTCCAAATAGAACATGTAGAGTGTGCACAAACACTTCTTTTACTGAAAGAAAACCTACCTACTTTACTCTAATTGGAAGCAAATGTGGGCTAAACAAACCCTTCAACTGGTTGTGCAAAATAGCTTCCTTTCTTCAAAATTGGCAGCCATGTAAATGATTTGGAGCTGAGTGTGGCTGCTAGGATGGGTGGAAAATCAACAACAAGCTGACCTTCTACCCAAATCATCAAGGTGTCAGTTGAAGGAAAATTCAATACCTCTTTTAGTTGTTCTGTACATTTGAATTGAAGAGGTATGATAGTTGATCCTTGGTTCTTTGTAGCATATCATCCTCATGCTTAGGAGGAAAGCATGACTGGTTGTGACTTCTCCTTTGACTCAAATGAAGTCAAATACCTTATTGGGCAAGGTTATGATCCATTTGATATGCCCATAGCTTCTGATTTTCAACTCCAAAAATGGAGTTCTTCTTGTAGACCTTCTTGAATGGATAGATGTGGAAGCAATGGTAGAACCTTTTTGCCCTTTCTCTTCCTCCAATGAAGAACATGAAAGATTAAAATCTTCCAATCTTGGTTCCAAAGAGCTGCTATAAGATGTAGGGCTTCTGCAAATGGGTGCTCTCCTTCATGAGCAGCAGGCTCTTGTGTTTGGAACGTGGATGATGAAAGAGAGAATGGTGGAAACTCAATCGGTTCTTCTTCATCAAAAAAGTATTCCAAATCAGACAGGTAAACTGCCTCATTGCTGTCCTGCTGCAAATGCTCAACCTCTCCCATGGTGTTCTCTTGCTCTGCAACTTGATCACCATGGTTTCTTTCATCCTCCAACATTGAGTTTGAGAGGTCAAACTCTTCTTCAACACTAGAACTTGAGAGAGATGAAGTAGAAAGAAGAACTGAAGGTTCTCCTGTAGCCTGCTTTGTGCTCAAAGCCCTTGGATCTATAATTTTCTCCTCCACAACTAGAATGTGCTCCTGTTCTTTTAGGTTTGGAGCAGCTTCTTCCTCCTCTACTACTTGAAGACAATCCTGCTCTTGATAGAATTCTTCCTCTAGCACGAATTTTGTCAAGTCAAACTCTTCAATCTGCTGCTCTAGAGGACAAGTTGGGACTGCAAGATTTTCTTCTGAGCTTTCTTCCTCTATGGTTGATTGTGCAACTTGAATTGAATCAACATTCCCTTCAAATAGAGTGCCAACATGGGCACTACTTTTTGAGAAAACTGACTACTGATCTGCTTCTTCTTTTTGCTCTTCTTCTGCTGCCACAAAATCAGTCTTAACCACCACTTGTTTTCCAACTCCAACCTCTTCTAAAGGCTTAACCATCAAGGGGATCTTTGTCATCCCAAATTTAAGAGCCCAACTCTTCAGACTTTGAATTTCTTCATCTTTTTTTGGCTTCTCTTTTTGCTGTTGTTTTCCTTGACTAACATTCTAATTTACATCCTCCCAACATGGATTTGGGAATGCAAGAGGAGAAGTGGATTGTAACTCAAATGGCTTGGAAATTTTTCGTGGTGGTGGAGGAGGTAGAAACTCTTGTTTCTTTAGAGGAGGGGGTATTTCTATTAGTTTTTGTGGAGGGGATGATTGTTTGGAAGGAAAGGGGAAAGAAGAATTGAGATGTGGTGGAAGACTAGGGAATGGAGAAATGAAATTAACTCCTGGGGCAGCATTGACTGGATTTAGAATTTGAAATTCCAAATGAGATGATGTTGCTTGAGTAATGGGAAGAGAAAAACCAGATGATGGTGTAGAACTTAACCATTGACAAGGTTGTTCAACACCAAGTGTATAGGCCTCTATTTCTACTCTCCATTGTGCAAGTTGGGGCAACATCTTCATCATGAAGTCCAGCTTCTCCTGAGGGCTGAAGTGTCTTGGAAAAGGGCCTCCCTATGGACAAGGAGTCCTATAACCAATTCTGAAAGCCTTCATTTGAGCTGCTGCTCTTGATTGCACCATCTTTGCCTCCATCTTTTGGATTTTTTCCACACAGACCTAGCATCTTGCATTTGATGGTCTTCATTATATGCATACTCTTGCTCTTGGAAAGCTCCATCACGACCAAACTGATTTTGGAATTGCTGCTCATATGGGTATGACATGCTGATTTTGAATTTTTTCAAAATGTTGATTTAGAGGATTTAAAAAACATGTTGGAGGTGGGAAAAAATTTTGCTATTGTAAATGTGAGTTCCATGATGGAAATGAAGTCATGATTGCACAACTTCATGGAATGGAAAAGAATGAAAGGGATGGAAAGAAGGATGGATGGGAATGAATGAAAAATAGGTCTGCAACTTCAGAAATGGGTTGCTGATCAGATGGAGTCACCAGATATGCTTTTGAAAGTGCCTCCAAAAGGTTGAAATCTTTAACAGGAACACACCAACCTATCAAAAGATAAAGTGGAAGGCCTCTAAGTTCCCACCGGGTGTGCCAAAAATGTTAGTGCAAATTCAGCAGCACCCCCTGGATGCACATCAGGCTTCTAGGTTGATGTTTCTAGGCATCCAGTGTGATTGCACAACATTGAAACCTCTCTCCAAGTGTGGGACTTGCAAAAATGAGAGAGGAATCTCTAGAGAAGGCTGGTTACTCTTCCTAAACTACCTACCACAAGCTGTTCCAGTACATGAAAGATAACCTAATCCTAATCTAACCTCCAAGGAGACAGGGAGAGAGAGAAAAGAGAAAAAAACAAAAGCCTACACTAAAATGGTGATACACCAGAGAAGGAAAATGCTAAACAATCTATCAAAACTGCTATGAACACAGCTCCAACCCTGCAATGAACATTCAAATGTGCACAAATACCTGCAATGAAGAGAGGCAAGAAGAAAACAAGCGAAAAAATGAGCAAGGATGGACAGATGCATCACAAAACACATGTTTTTGTTGCTCTAGAAGTTTACACAGAACATCATTTTAATGGTAAAAGGCAAAAACAGTGCCATTACAGAGCAGGGGAGGAGGTTCAAACTCCATTTTCAACCCTGGGGAAGAAAAAGAAAGGAGAGTAGAGCAAAAAAGATGAATAATCCTTTGAGAAATGAAGCCAAATCCTTAGCAATTTATAGGAATGAATGAGTCGAGCCCAAGAGAGAAGAAATCGTGTAAAAACGTACCCCAACCATTCCTCATTGAATGAAGTTGCATTTAAAAAACATGTGCATCTCATTATGGACCCATGCCCTAACATTTTGATCCCTAGCTGAAGAAGCGGTGCAACTATATTTTGCATTAAAACTGGTTGTTAAAACATCATTTCTAGCCATCACCACGAACCAGAGACGTTTCTTGATTTTATCTCTCCAAACTGAACCAAAATGCAAGATTGACCCCAGAATCATGTAGAGAATTTTTCCATCTTTCCATTGATATAAAGAACATGGAAATCTGAGCTCTGGATCGAAAGTTATGGCCATTTGAAGATTCAGAGCAAAAACAGGCCCAAAACAGATCGGCGGGAAAAAAGTTTGAATTTTTTACCCGCCTGGTTTTTGGAATTTTTAAAAATTTTTCCCTGTGCTCCACCACTTGGATGACATGTGTCAGGATTTGATTTTTCCATGGGCTCATCCTTTGAAAATTTCTTTCGGGCCCTTCCTTAAATTTTTTTGCCACTTGGACACGTGGCACTATTTTATTGGCTCAGGCCTGAGGGGCACACTTTGCCCTTCGAAAATTTGGCATTTTTCACTTTGGGAAAATTTCCCATTCCCCCCCCCCCGCACTCTACCACTTGGATGACACGTGTCAGGTTCTGATTTGATGGCTGGGGCAGCGGGCCAAAACTTTTACCTTTAAAGACTTTGACCAAAACTTAGAAATTTTTCTAAGTCCTTCTCTTTCCCTTCCACTTCCTGGGACACATTCTCCCGCATCGGCCGATTCGGGCTTCCTTGTCTCTCTTTGCAACTTTTTCACCTTTTCACATCCCACGCATCCCTCGTGTACTTTTGTCCCAACTGTCCCGGATGAAAATCTCCTGTTTCGGCCGATTCGGGCTTCCTTGTTCCTATTTGCGGATTTTTCACCTTTTCGCGTCCCATGCGTCCCTCACGTACTTTTGTCCCAACTGTCCCATGGATTGCCTGGGAAAAATATCTCTGAACCACCCGAAATGGACAGTCTGTTGGTAAATCGGTCGATTCGCGTCCCACGTGTACTTTTGTCCCGGCTGTCCCAAATCGCGCGAAACAAAAGACTTAGATGATTTTCCCTACTCTCAGCCGTTTCAGTTTTTCGCGTCCCTCGTGTCCCGACATCCCAACTGTCCCACGGACCGCCTGGGACAAAAATGTCTGACTTAGCCAATTTTCTTATTTTTTCGGCCCCAAGCTTGGTACGACGAACCTTGGTACGACCCGAACCCTTCAGACCCAAAATGCTTTAAAACAGCCATGCAACCTTATTTCCTGCATTTTTTCTATTTTTTCTAACTCGTTGGGATTTCTTCTTAGATGGGAGAGTTAGAAAAAGGCCGAGGGGACCCCGAAAACATGATTTTGGGCCTTGAATTGATCTTACTTACTCAGGACTGAATAATTTGATGTATGTTATCAAAATTACCTTGAGGGGTGAATTTTGGATAACAGAACCATGAATTTTAATCCAAATCCTCGTGAATATCTTAGGCCTAGCCCACTCTGCTCATGGGCCCCCAACTGGCCTCAACACTACTATATGCTCATATGCCCACACATGTAACAACGTAGTAGCTCCTATCCCTCCTCCATGCTCATCATGAGTGAATTGGTATAAATCTCTATACAGGTGGGCTAACACACATCAGGCCCACACATATCTAGTACTCTCCTCCTCTATATGCTGGCATATGTCATGTATATTATACATGATTCCCACACCACCTCCCTCCAATGCTATAGACGAAGCAATACCAACCGTTATGAACTTCCATAAATACGGAACACCAAACCTCATAATAACATCTAAACCGATATGAGCTTTAGCAGGTATCTGAGTCCCTACAAAATACCATCTCACCTCTCGCATCTACCTATCCATGTCCTCTAATGGCATCACCTATACCCTTTCCCCAACAATCAACAACCCCAATATATGATATACATCCTCCAACGTCACTGTCATCTCCCTCGTAGGAAACCAAAAGCCACACTTTTCTGCACACCATATGTCACATAATGCAGTTAATATCGACATATTATGAGGCAAATCTCCCATCTGTGTTATGTGCCATAGGCCAACATGGTACATCACATCCCAATCATCATTTAACAAACCCAATCCAAGCAACACACTCAAATGATGCCCACCGCGGAATTCCCTCGAGTGGATATCCATCTGCATAACACAAAACAACAACAAACACTGCGTTAGAATACCTTACAAGTACAAATACACTAACTTATCACATTTATATCCATTAAAAATATCATTTTTATCATTCTAGACGAGATACACACATTTTGGACCAAGGTACCCAGATGCAAGACTGGGGCACCTAGGAGTAGGACACCAATGCCCAGATGGAGTTGCTTCTGTCCCAAGGGCCACTAGCGCCTTCACCGCTATCGTCCACGTAAAAAATGTTGAGTAAATCAAGAATCTCAAATTTGCATAAATTCACTAAAACTGACTACTACACCCTACATTTTTCAAAAAACAAGGCTCTTACCAACTTTGCAGTCCTGCGTGACGCTACGACAGTCACCACCCTCTCAAACCAGCTAAAACACACTGCTCTCACTTGCGACATTTTTCACTTGCTTCAATCTCAATCTCAATCGCGTAAATAACAAATGAGGTGACTAAACAAATTTTCACCCTACTATTTATAGTTACCTTTTTATCACCCACATTACTATAGTCATTATTTCGTGCTTTTTATCACTACTAATACACATTACATGATTTTCAACATATCTTGAGTGTTTCTACTTTGATTTGCACCTTGTTTGTGAATTTCTTTTTAGAATTCTTCCTACCACAGTAGTGAACACATTACTGCGTATTAACTTTACTTTGGCATACACATTTTTGTAATTTCTATCACTTTCCTACCTATTTCGTGTTTATTTTCAGCTTAGTGTTCGTTCTTACCATTACTTCCCATTTTTCCAAAAGGGGGGGACTATCATTAGGGTCATCCTATAATTCCCTTTATATAACCACACATTTAAAGCACGACCAATGTAACAATTCCAAGACATTTACTAATTCACAACACGACATTTCACCAATAATTCCCCCTAATGACCTAACTTAGGGGCAAAAAATACACAAATTTTTCTATGCGACATTTCATCACTTCCCCTTAATGACCTTACATAGGGGTAAGTGCATCAAGTTGGGGCGCCAAAAGGGGGTCTTAAGTGGACGCATTTTTCTTAAAAATAAAAAGCTTCAAATTGTACGAGTTTTTTGAAATAGTTACACTCAAAATTGGAAGATGTTGTGTAGATATGAATCGTAGTATTTTGAGACTAGTTTCTAAGTTGCTAAATTTTATTAAAAATGGATAAATTTAAGTGGGTCAAATAACTAAAATACTAAGAAGTGCTCCTATTTTTGCTAAAAAACATAATAGAGTGACTTTCGTGCCCCCCACCATTTTTTGAGAACCATTTAGTAGTTTTGAAAATCCTTTGGTAGAAAGATAGCTAGGAGAATCTAGTTTGTGCTAGATTTTTAAATATTTTTTTAGCAAATATTTATTTATTTTATTATTTTTCTAGTGCAAAAATTTTATGTTTTGAAAAATAACGGAGCTCCAACCATGCCCCCCATAACTACCTAAAAAAATATCGAAAATTAGATTTTTTTTGAATATGTATAGAATTAGGCCTAGTTTGTGTTAGTATAATATTTTTTCAATTTTGATGACCCAAAAAAAAGATACACGATGAAAGATAGACATATTTAAAATTAAAAAAATAGCTATAAAAAGGCATAGTTAGAAAATAAATAATATGGAAACCTTATATTAGTCAGAAAATTTGAAAAATTATATTTTTAGAAAGAAGAAACTTTGCTCTACTTCGTGGTATATATATTTTAAAATGAATCGATTGTTTTATGTTGATTTATCATGGAGGAGGTGGTATTTTTACATTTTTCTGCAAAAACATGTTGTTTGTTGTGTTTGTGCAAGTCCATGCCTTAGGCGTGGGGATCCAAACTGGATTCCAAGCCTTGAGGCATGGCTTGGAAAAAGTGAAAATGAAAAATGCATACACGTTATAATGCATACGAGATATAACACATACACACTATAATGCGTACGTGTTTTTTATAGTATAAACATTGTATATGCTTTTAACATGCTTCTATTTACAAGAATAAATGTTAAAGTATAAGCTTTTCATTTATTATTATTTATATTTTATTATTTCTTATACTTTAAATTTATTTTAATAAATATAAGAAATTAGGGTCACTCTGTACCTTATGGAACTAGTCTCACAGCTCCATTAGTCACTGTTTAGGAGATAGTTTTTTATAGTGTAATTTGGTCAGTATATAGGTAATTTTCAAGATTTTAGCATTAAACCTAAATCTTTTAGGATTCAAATTCTACAATCGAAACCATAAACAATAAACCTTAAAACCTAAACGCGAGGCCCTAAACCTAAACCCTAAACCCTAAACCATGATCCCTAAACCCTAAAACCTAAACCATAAACCCTAAACCCTAAATCCTAAGCCCTAAGCCCTAATCCTTAAATATTCAACCCTTACCCATGAGCCCTAAACCCTGAACCTTGATCCGTAAGCCCTAAACCCTGAACCCTAAACCCTAAACCATGAGCCTTAAATGTTAAACCCTAAACCCTGAAAACTAAATCATAAACCCTAAACCCTGAAAACTAAATCATAAACCCTAAACCATAAATTATAAATATTGAATCCTAAACCCTAAACCATGAACCCTAAACTCTAAACCATAAGCCCTAAATCCTAAACACTAAACATATACAACAAAATAACATGAGAGAACACCAAAATATAGATCAATGATGATAATATGCTCATATAATAGCTTTGCCACTTTGAGTGGGCAACCTCCAATACTACTTCGAGGGGGTAACCTCCAAACCATACAATAACACTCCAATACTCAATATCATGATTAAATACAACCTTCTAACCCCTATATATACCATTCTAACCTATGGCCAATACTGAGGTCGACCTCCTAAGCATAATAAATCATAAATGAATGATATAATAAGATAAGGGGATGTGTGCCACATGTCGGCATCTCCATCAATACATATACATCATAACATCCTTTCCCTAGGTGCATAGCATTCCTTCCCTCCTTGAAATGTTTCATCCCCGAAACATAAGAAGAAACCATGTAATGAGTGTGTTGTAAATTTTTACACACTTTGCACCATGATCGATCATCCATCCATATGTGATCTTGGTAGATGATACATATATGAACTAATATCCATATTCCGTTGCACTACTCTAATTCCATTCATGACCATAGTTTATCATCCTTGGATTCCATGCATAACCAACATAAGGATTCAATGCATAACCAACATAAGGATTCCATGTATAACCATAATAAGGATAACCATAATAAGGATTCCATGCTTCATAATTGTTGCTCCATTGATCCCCTGTATAAATAAAGTGATTATTCCTCCAATTACCTATATATCTATATTGGTTGGAAATATGATGTGCCATGGGATATCTCCATGAATTTTTTCTCTCATGTTGACGTGGATTTCCATATGCTGCAGTTGTAGTATCCTCAACCTTATCAACATGTTTCTGAACTTTCTTTTCTTCTTCCACCTTTGGATTTGATATTTTCTTTTTCTCTTGAGTAGATGAATCATCATTTCCTTCTTTTTCTTCATGTTCCTATTTTGAATCATCCTTATTCCCTTATTCTCCATATTATAAATCATCCTCATGGTCTATATTGACTTTTCTTTGATTTCCATTAAGCTTGATATCCTGTAAAGTGACCTTCTTCTTTTTGTACCAAATCTTCATAAACTTATTTTTCATACTAATATTAATTGTCCCCAATGTATCTAACCAAGGATACCCAAGAATAATATCCAAACCATCCATATATAATGCAAAAAAATATGAATGTAAAGTATATTTGTCCATAGTAAGTTTTAAATCTTCAAAAACTTGAATTTTCTTACCATTCACTTGAGCTTCTTTGATATTAATTTTTTCAATATGTAGATGTTGAGCCATATCCTTTTTGATGAAGTTATACTTACTATTAGGGTTTTTGGAAATAGTTATCTTATTCCTTTGAATGCATCCATGAAACTGAAATATGGTATCTTTCTTCTTGGGAGCTATAATATCTTCTTCTGCATCAATATCTTGTTTTTCTTCCTCTTCTTCATAGTCTTCTTCAACTTCTTCTGCGTTTGATTCTTCAATATATGATGCACCATCATCTTCCCTTGAATCTTCTTCACCTTCCTCTTCATCTTCTTTCTCTCTTGATTCTTCAATATATTCTTCCCCATCATCTTCCTTTGACTCTTCTTCCTCTTTGTGGTCCCATCTATCAATAAAAAGTTGTTCCATTTCCTCCCAAGACCAATCCTTCCTGTCATTTTTTAACTCAGAAAACCAAATCCATAAAAGACCACCAAGATAATGTGAAAACATATTCCTTGTCATGAAATATGAGAAATATATATTCTTAAATTTTATCCACCATTCTTTAGCATCCATCTCACCATTTCCATAAAAATTTGTTATCCCCGTGATCATGATTAGGGTTTAGGAATTCTGAAAATATTTCGGTAGATGGATAAAAACATAAAAAATAAACCCTAACTGAAATTTCAAGAGATTTCCGAAAATATAAATTTTGCTAAAAAATACCACAATTTGCTTCCTGAAAAGCGAATTTATGAAAATACCTAAAAAACCAATAACATCCGAAAAACAAAGTCAATTGAGCTGAAATTTTCAGATATTATGAATTTGAGTATTTTAAAATTATGATACAAAAATTGGGAAAAAATTCGATACCCTCTTGAAGATATATTTGAAACAAAAAATTAGTGTTTTTGCCCTAATTTTGGCCAAAATCGCTGCTCTGATACCACTTGGAAGGATATTACTTGTATAAATCAGAACATATACATCAGACTAACATGAGAGAACACCAAAATATAGATAAATGATGACAATATGATCATATAATAGCTTTTCCACTTCGAGGGGGCAACCTCCAATACCACTTCGAGGGGGTAACCTCCAAACCATACAATAACACTCCAATACTCAATATCATGATTAACTACAACCTTCTAACCCCTATATAAACCATTCTAACCTATGGAAAATACTGAGGTCAACCTTATAAGCATAATAAATCATAAATGAATGATATAATAAGATAAGGGGATGTGTGCCACATGTCAGCATCTCCATCAATACATATACATCATAACATCCTTTCCCTAGGTGCATAACAGTGACCTATACCCTTAACCCTTAACCACGAGACCTAAACCCTAAACTATAAACCCTAAACCCTAAAACCAAAATAATAAATCCTAAACCCTAAACACTAAATCCTCAACCCTAAAACCTAAACCCCAATTCCTAGACCCTAAACCCTAAACCATAAACCCTAGATCCTAGACCCTAAACCCTAAACCATAAGCCCTAAGCCCTAAAAACTAAATCTAAAGTCCTGAGTTCTAACCCCTAAACCTTAAATTAGTAACTCTGAACCCTGAACCTCAAGCCATAAACCATGAACCATAAACCCTAAACCCTAATCCCTAAACCATATTCCCTAAACCTTAAGCCTTGAACCATACACCCTAATCCTTGAGCCCTAAACCCTAAACCTTAAACCTTGAGCCCTGATCCCTAAACCATAAATCTAGAGCCTTGAGCTCTAATCCCTAAACCTTAAATCAATAACTCTGAACCCCAAAACATGAGTCATAAACCCTAAACCATGCACTGTAACCCCTAAACCCTTAACCATGAGCCCTAAACCCTAAACCTTAAGCCTACATGTTAAATCATAAAGGTCATAAACCCTAAACTTTGAACCATGAACCATGAGCCGTAAATTCTAAACCCTAAACCCTAAACCCTAAAAACTAAATCACAAACCATAAACCCTGACCCCTAAACCCTAAAATATAAACCCTAAGAACTAAATCCTAAACCTTAAACCCTGATCTCTAAATCCTAATCCTTAAACCCTAAATCCTAAGCCCTAAACACTAAACCCTTAACCCTGAAATATACAACCTAAACCCTTAACCCTCAACCCTTAACCTTGAGACACTAAACCCTAAACCCTAAAACAAAAATAATAAATCCTTAATCCCTAAAAACTAAATACTAAACCCTAAAACCTTAACCCTAAAACCTATAACCCTAAACCCTTGAGCCCTAGGCCCTGAGCCGTAAACCCTAAATACTAAATCACAGAGCCCTAAGCTGTAATCCCCTAAACCCTAAACCATATAACTCTAAACCCCGAAACTTAAGCCATAAACCATGAACCATGAACCCATAAACCCTGAATACCTTTAAGCGTTGAACCCTACAACCCTAATCCTTGTAGCCCTAGAACCCTAAACGTTAAACCTTGAGCCTACAACTACCTAAATTATGAGAGGTGGGCTACTCTCTAACCCCTAAACCTTAAACCCGTAACTTTGAACAAATGAAAGACTAAGTCATAAACCTTAAACCATGCACCATAACCCCCTAAACCCTAAACCTTGATTTCCTGAGCCTAAGTTGATAAACCCTAAAACCTTAAGGTCTAAATGTTAAATACTCTAAAGGTCCCTAATACCCTAAAACCTCAAGAACTGGGCACGACATACAACCCTAAACCCTGACCCCTAAACCCTATAATTTAAACCCCAATGGGACTAGAACCCTAAACCCTATACTCTACGACCTAAACCCTTAACCCTAAAACCTAAACCCTAAACCTCGAGCCTTGGAAACCCCTAAACCCTGAAACCCTTTTCCCTAAACCCCGAAACCCTAATCTTTAAGCCTTAAACCCTAAACCAGGAATCCCTAAATCCTCATGACCCCTAAACCTTAAACCCTGAGCGCCTAAACCCTAAACCATATACCATAAACACTAATCCCTAAACCCTGAATACTCTAAGCTCAATAATTATCCTAGAATGGGTAAAACCTAGAACCTTGACCCCTAATGACCCTAAACCTGGGTGAGCCCTAAATCTCTAAACCCTAAGCCCTGACGACCCATAGGCCCTAAGCCATAAGCCCTAAGCCAAAACCCTAAACCTTGAACCCTTAAACATAAACCCTCAACCCTAAACCCTAAAAACTAAACTCTAAGCCCTAAACCCTAAACCCTCAACCTCTCAATCCTTAAACCCTCAACCCTGCTCCCTAAACCCTAAACCCTTTGCCCTAAACCCTGAAACCATGACTCTTTAAACCTTAAACCCTATACTCCTAAACCTTGAATCCCTAAAGCCCTAAGCTCCTCAAGCCTTGAATCCTTAAACCCTAAAATCCTAAACCCTAAACCGTAAACCCTAAATCCTCAACCCTAAACCTTAAACCCTGAGCCCTAAACCCTAAACCCTATGAGCCATAAACCCTAATCCCTAAAACCTAAGCCTCTAATCCCTAAATCCTAAACCCTAAACCCCTAAAACTCTAAACCCTGACCCCTAAACCTTGATCCCTAAACCCTAAAACCTAAGCCCTGAACCCTGAGGTCCCTAGGACAAAACCCTAAACCTTGAAACCTCAAACAGAAACCCTCAACCCTAAACCCTAAAAATTAAACCCTGAACCCTAAGCCTTGAACGCTAAACCCTGAAATCCTTAACTCTCAACCCTAAACCTTGAACCCTAAACCCTTAACCTTGAGCCATAAACCCTAAACCCTCAACCTTGACCCCTAAACCTAGAACCTTGAGCCCTAAACCATAAACCTGAAACTCAAAACCATAAACCATAAACCTTAAACCATGAACCCTAAGCCCTTAGCCCTAAACCCTAACCCATAAAATCTGAACTATGAGCCTTAAACACTAAACCTTAAACCCTAAACTCTAAACCTTTAGTCCTGAAACCCTTAGCCCTAAACCTTAAAACCCCGAGCCCTAAACCATAAACCCTAAATCATAAAATCTCACCCAAAGGAAAGTCGTAAAAAGATCACTCAACGTATTTCAGTGTGTAAGGAATAGTGTCTAAGTTGATCGATCCACTCATTTAGTTTTTATTAGAGACTAATTCCTTTGAAGGCCTAAAAAGGCATTTTTGGCCATTTTGTAGTTAATTAAACACCCTTCAGAACAAGCTAAAATGAGCTAATCATGTCACCGAGTTATCAAGGACCATTTTTTGTGAAGTATTAAGGCATTGTTTATCTCCATAAGAGACATATGAACAAAAAACATGTACGAGAATCATGAATTTGATTTCCATGAAAGGATACTTTTAGAGATAGGAAAGGTGAGGGGACGATCTTTATATGGAGCACCATGTTTCTAAGAATGAGCAATCATCTGAGTTCACATTGATGCAATTCACTTGGTACTATTTGTAACAAACTCATTTAACACTTAGTAGTATTATCACACCTTAAGGAGGAGGCACATTGCAATCACCTCATTTTGGCCATGGGATAGGACTCCTATTCATGGAACAATCCTTTATCTAGAAAGTGAGGATCTCTTTTTAGTAAGAAGTAGACAAACATCATAGAGTTAATTCATAGGTCACTAAAGTGAATTATGGACCAAATTTAAAAATTAGTAGCCAATTCAAGAAGTGGTAGGGCCCAAAATATTATTTTAGAAGGTCAAAAAAACCTAAAAAAATGACTATGTTCTTTCCCAAAACAAAGACCCAACTACAATATATATGCCCTGAAAGTTTTAGATCATTTGCTCAAATCCTGAAAATGAGTAAGTACTGACCAAATTAGATTTTGAAAAACTATCTTCTAGATTACAACTGTTTGAGCTACAAGTGACCACTTCCATAAGGTGCAGAGTGACCCTAATTTCTTATATTTAACTAAAATAAATTTAAAGTATAAGAAATAATAAACATACATAGTCCATACTATACATTGAAACGCGTATGAGTTATGACTTAGGTGAAATCCCAATGCCATTTTACAAATCTCCAAAACGTGTACGCATTTTGCTTTTCTTTCGGATTCGTATGTCTACTTTTTGGTTCGGTCAACTTACCATGCCAAAAAATTACCCTATGTGAGCACCTTGTTTTTTCAATGCGTACGTGTTTCAATCTGATTAAATCATGGCGGTAGACCACACAATAAGAACTTGTGCACCCCAACTTTATTAAGTCTAACCATAGAAGCAATACTCAACACCCTAAAAATTAAATCGGGCATAAGATGGTTCATTGGATTGAATTCTGTAGACTCCCCCTAATGACCTAATGTAGGTTTAACTAGTTTGTAATATGCTCCATGAGTTGCCAATTAACTAATCAATCAATTAACGTGTTTGAGTACTTTTTCCTTTAATTTTATTTATTTATAGCTATTAAAAATGCTACACAATATAGGCCTCCTAGTGGTGCTAAACAAGCTTGAGACCTTCACGTGGTTGGCCTCCATTAGTAAATAATTTATATTCTTTGAAGTGATTAGATAGGATTTCTATGCTATCCAGATGACATTTGGTTTTAATCCATCATACATTTCACGCCTGGTTCTAGATGACCTATACTTAGTAGAACCATATTAATTACTATCATGCTTGCTATATAAAAGACCTAGAGCAAGAGAGAGAGATTAGAGAGAGAGCAGAGAGAAGAGAGAGAGAGAGAGCAGAGAGAGAGAGAGAGAGAGACCAGTGGGTATATGGGGGAAGCGAAAAGAGTTCGAGAGAGAGATTATCTGGAGAGAGAGGAGGGAAGAGAATCGAGAAGGGGAGATCTGAGTCCATCTGCAGAGGAGAGACTCTTGAGAGATGTAGATAAACCATAATGTATGAATAATGTTCAATTTTGTAACAAGAACACATTCCTCTGGTGGTAGGATGCCCACCATCCTGTATTGTATGAAATTCTTTTTATACACGTTTTGTTTACCTCTTAGATATTGATCATTTCACTACCTATATCTGATCAGGAGAATAGAGAGGATGGAAGAGGAAGAGAGACCATATTGTATAAATCATCACTTTCATTCAACATTATTTTTAACAATAAAACATTACTCATTTCACTACATCTGCATTGTATTAACATTTTTTAAAACAATTTTTATCTAGATAACACTGATGTTAATTGAAGATTCTTTAGCCAATGCTTCTATTACATATTCCACCACAAAAAAAAACGAGTGAGAGATGGGAGAAATCGAGAGATTATTTTTTAGGTATGCATATCTAGATACCCATGTGTTACTAAGCTTTCCGCTCACAAGACATTCCAAGTGTCACGGAAATTTGTGAGTTATCACCCATCAAAGTCATGAAAACTTTTTGCACTCATGGCAGTTAATAAACATCGTCAGACCGTATGTTATCTTAGATATGGATCTGGATGGTTTGGGAAATGGAATGAAGTACCTTCGACTAGCATCTAACTATTCCCTAGTCCCGTTGTACATGTTGGTCAGTTATCATTTTGGTTTGTCACGCAGGTGTCTATTACAAAATTGTCACTCTATATGGTTCTAATAATCTCTTAGTGTAAAATCAGGTGTAATTATTTAGCCATTTGTTGTCATTAGTCATTGCCATCATGAAAAATCCTAGTGAGATAGTGCTGGAGCGCCCATGGGTGCCTCGGTCCATTATTTTGTAGGTGGATCAAATGGTCCCATGTCATAGGTCTAAAATGAGACATTCTCAAGTGCCACAGTTATTTGAGGTTGGTCACTTGTCAAAGTTTTATAACTGTTTACTCTCAATGTACTTAAGTCATACATCATTGGACCGATGTAGCCTGTCAAAATTTGACCCACGATGGTCCCTATGGTAGAACATAGCATACTTACCACTTCTAGGTGCGGACAATCTACATATCCACTCAGATGTTTTAGAACCATATACTTTTGGTACCACGAGGTGCTACGATTTGAAAAATATTCTCCATCTAGCATGCACACTAGCACTTGTGTTAATTGAAGGTTGTATTACCACATTCTCATTCCATTTCCACCATTTTCATATGACATCGAGAAAAATCCCCTGACTTCTACGTCATTGAAAAAAGAGAGGATTTTGTAGATAGAACAGATTTACACACATCTATAGGTCACAGACGATACATTCCCAGGGCCACGGAATATAGTGTAGAGCTTAGTCACCCAGTCAACCATTGTGACAACTAAGGTTGCTCTCAGGGCCACTTCAGATCTCTGCATCTCTCTCTCTCTCTCTCTAGGGATCTCTAATGCTTTGTATGGGGTTTTGCTCGTAGGTCTTCGTCACACTAAGGAAACCTTTGTTTTTATGAAGGGATTATGAAAACTTTTTGAACTAGACGAAGATATGTGAGGAAGACGGTGAAGGAAAATATCAGAGTTCAGTAACTTATATCTCTCTTCTTTAGATTTCAAAATGCCTAAGATTACAGACCACGTAGTGCCCGTTGAAAAACCAGTCCTCTCCCAAATGCTTCAATATAGACTTATCTTTATTTCCTGTAGTTTCCTGGATAGCATCGTCATTTAAAAATAGTTTTTTCCGCACATCATCGTGTCCAGTTCTGCACATTAAATCTAGGTAAGCTTAAAACTTACAAGTTAGTACCCTATCCCTGATCTCACTTCACATATAAGTTGAGATATAGATCATTGTAAAATATCAAATATTTATATCTAGTGGTATATATTGAGCTTGTCCACTTATATCACTCGTACCCGATTGCATGTTACTAACTTAGATTAACATATAAAATACGCTATTATGGTTAATCAAATTTATTGATAAGGAAAGGGAATAGAATTGCCTTATAAAGAATTAGTATAAATGGTATTAGAGATGGATATGTATGAAATGGAATCCGAATGTGTGGAAGTATAGAGATGGTTCAGATTGCTGTGGGACGTGTTGAAAAGGGGTGGAAGGATGGATAACTATTTTTGACTGCTAAGGTACGTTCTGAAAGGGGATGGAAGTATGAATGAGAGGTTGAGATTTTTGTGGTATGGAATGATAAGAACTAGGGATGGTGGATGGTTGTTGTGAGGATGGGAAAATAGTAGATATGGAGCTAGTATTGATGAGTGGAGTTGATGTAGGGATGGACATAACTACATTTTGAACGAAAAAGGTAGTTTGTTGAGACAGGGGAGTTTGAGCTACACTTGATGGGATGGATATGAAACTCATAGGAGGATTTTGGATGTTAGAAGAGACCAGAGGAGTTGATGTGGATGAAGATATGTTGGTATTATTTTGGGATGATATAGAACTAGATGAAAGGTCTACTGAAGATGTGGATTGTTGGTTGGTCATGTCTTGTGAGGAGACCACATTAAGATCAAAGGCAATAATAGAAGCTGAAAAACATGATGCTGGATGTTTCTGACTGGCTACTAATGGGATAATGGTGTACCTATTTGATGAATGACTCGTGATTGGGATCAATAAGTTTGGAAAAAGCACATGAAGGGCCAGGTACATAAGGGAGTGGTATAGGTGTGAGTGGTTATAGGTGGACACCCTAGGCAACATGGTATGCATCAAGAGCAATGAGGTTAAAATCTAGGATTTTAGAGAAGATGAGATCCCCGCCATCGAACAAATGAGGAATAAGTGGGTTAGGTATCTCAGATGAGAAATATTGACTACTAGGGGAGTGAGGGGGTTCTTGATCCTCTGGTCAGGGTGATAAAGTTACTTGTCATTGTTCTAGTAGATGAGAGGCATCCTCAATGTGGGTTTGAATATTTTCAATGGATCGTTGGAAGTTTTTTTATCATATTTTCAGAGGTTTGGATACATGATTGTTGTCTTGTAAGAACCATGAAAGAAAACAATCACCTAACAATGAAAAATGAAACTAGATTGGTTGATTACAAACAATAGACAAATCACACAAGAATTTTTGATTATCTTGATTATTTAAAAGAAAAGTGAAATGTGAAAAACGACTGATTAGGTCCTAGGAAATGGTAGTCTATGGATTGTTTTGGGTGATGTTTAAGGTTGGAGTCCTCAATATACCTGAAGTTATGTGATGCCAAAATCTATGTTGGTGTTGGTATGGGGCCTACTCCCTCACTTCACAGTCCCACAATGATAAGGGAGTCAGGTGCTTAGCCAATATACCAAAAACCAATTATTTATACTCAACTAGAACACCGAGTCAACTTCTCCTCTTGGTGATGAAATCCAAGTAAGTCCACTTGGGTAGGAATGTTTTGATGCAAGTTTATGTTTGATGTGATTTGGTTGTGTGTGGGGGAGATTAAGTGAATGTAATATATTAACCTCCTAATTAAAATATGTAATCAAACAGGATGAAAGGTTCGTTTTAATCATGAAATAAAGATTTATTTCCATGAGGAAAAAAAACAAGAATGAAATGCTTTGAAATAAAAAGAAAGGAAAGAGACACACATGTAAAACACTTCCTTTTTAATTTATATTTTTTAAATTTTTCTTTAGTATAGCTACAACGCAGTAAGAAAAAATATCCTAAAGCAACAACCTGCAAGGGTTAGATGAAAATAGAGAACAAAAAAGAGAAATATATGGTTAGAGGCTGATTGAATGAGTAATAAAAAAATCTACAAAGATCATCGGTGATTTATAGGAATTGTTGGCAATTCACAAAAATTACTGGTGATTTGACCGGATTGTTGGTGATTGTAGAATAGAGAACTTAGAAGTGAAAATTAATTAATTTGAAATGAAAGAAAGGGACAAGAAGTCCCACCAGGCATGTCATAATGTACTAGAGAGTTTTTTCTTTCCAACTTTAACTTAATAAAATGAAATATCAAAAACAAACTAACCTTGGAAGACGGAGGGGTTTATTGATACCCACAATGATGGATGTCAATTGATGTTGGATAAATCTCCTTCTTCTCATGCCGATAAATAAACCTAAAAATCAAAGACAACTAAACAAGATGGAATTAGATAAATGGATAAACGAGCTGCTCGAAAAAGGCCGATTCCAGGAATGCAAAGGGACTTCCTTGGAGGATGTCATATCACTTTTATATAATTAAGTAGGTTGACAATAGTAATAAAGATATGTAAATTAAAAAATAGATAGATAAAGGATGAGAAGCTTTAGAACTCAATATCGAATGGAAAATCCTGTACATCTTCAAATGTGGCTCAAACAAGGGTGGGAGCGATCTGAATGTACTCAAATTAATCATACACTTCTATTTTTGTTGAACGTAGTGGAGGTCACTTTTCTTGTTGATGTCTTCGATGTCAGTGGCAAATCATATTCCACATAGTGTCAACTTGTGAAGGATGTTATATTGTTCCCACAAGAAGAGCTCCTGAACTATAGGAAGGTCGTAAATGATTACTATGGGATGAGAGCAACCAAGTACTGCCATCTAAAGTAAATCCATGCTTGGAGAGAACAAGTTAAATGTAAAAAGATTGAAAAAATGATGATAAATTGATAAATGGATAAACTGATAAAAATATATAAATTGATAGGGATCTCTGGTGATCCAAGGGAATCACTGACGATCAAATAGAATCGTTGATGATTGGGGTAATTGTTGTTGATTACTGTGAAAATGATTAAAACGATAAACAAAGTTCTAAATGTTGATTTTTGATTGTTTTTGATGTTTGGATGACATGTGAATAATGAGATAAGATAAATAAATACATTTTGATGTAGAAAGGAGAAAAAAGATGCCTCAAAATGCTAAATGGAGCTGTTTGAAGTCGTTGGATTTTGTGAGAGATGATCAATGGAAAGACCACCAAAATGATATGTTTGGGATAACTTAGAGTTGATGTAGAACTTTGATGATCTCTGGAATTGGATTATATTTGTTATGGAGTTGAAAAATGAAGTATAGGTATGAGAAAATGGTTTCTAAAGATCCCTCAGAAAGGAGCAAAAACTCCTATTTATAATCGCTAGCGATAGGTTAGGATCGCCGGTGATCCAGTTTTTTTAGGGAAAATGTTTAGAAAGTGGTTAGAACCACTTCTAAATGAGGATTTCGGGTAAATGATGATGGGAAATGGTTAGGGGAGGTTATGGAAAAGTTTTGGAGGTTAATATGTGAGGATAAAATAAGTTTGAGTAGTTTTAAGATAGTTATGATAGATTTCAAGTGGTTAGATGTGTAAATGCTAATTTATGAACATGTAAAATTATTTTTATTGAGGCGTAGAGAGGGTGAATTAGGATAATGATTTTTCTATAGTTTAAAGATTAAGTAATGTGTTAGAAATTTAAGTGGGTGGGTTTATGAAAACTTGGTGTCTACTGATGTCCTATCCTATTTGAAATTTAGGGGATGATATCATAGTTATTGAATGGATTTGATACATGGTCTTCCTCCTTAGGTAGGGGTACTCCATCTCTTCTTTTTTGGTTCTTATTTTTGACATTTGTGTGTTCGTATGGTTCACCTAGTACATCAACCTCTCCTTGGTATAAATTGGGGAATGATCATCCCTAAATTTTCATTAGAGTTTAGAAAATTCAAAGCACAAGAATGGAAGAACATTCCCTCCATAAGATAAAAATGTGTATTCCTTCCATGTTTTACATCTCCTTTAGCATTTCTTATTGCACATATTATTATAGTAATTTAATTATATTTCGAGTTAAAGTTTAATTTACTATTTTGGGTATTGAATACACTATGTGTTTTAGGTTTCATTTTGGAGCATGCCAACACCAACATAATGAGATATTATAAAACAAAGGTATTGCGAGAAAGTACAAAGTGTATTTGCACACTCATTTATATTTTCCTTTAAGCATGTATTTTTCATTTCATACATAAAGGGGAGGAAATGTATACATTCAAATTTTAAAAATATCCTTTGACACTAATGATCTTGAAATTTCATGCTTACATACAAAAACACAATCTCCATAGTCTTGCTTAGCTCACCCTGATATCTTGTCGACTACTTTCTCATATTTACATAAAAATCTGTCTTCAATCCCCAATGTTTTATAGAATAAAATTAATCCAAAGAAATTTATAATCTAACCCGGAAATCCAAAGTATTATTTTTAACTTTGGGTCAAAACTGTCAGTCTGGGCTAGTTTGTACAATCTACAATTTGACCCTATTATGTTGTTTTGGATCGAAAAATTATGCACCAAAAATTTCAATTGAATCTTCTTCATATTGTCTAATACTCCCTCTTAGTTAGAATTTTATAACATAATAATCATCAAAACCATTTATAAGTAAGTCAATCATACCTCATTGAGGGTCCCGACACTTTCAAGAACTCCTCCGTAAAAGAAAGTACAAACAACACTCCAAGCTACCAAAATTGAAAAATAAGTCATGAACATCCATTAGAGAATTATTATATATAAGTATAAAGTCACATACAAGGTCAAATATTATTCATATTCTCTCCATAAGAAACCAAAGTGACCCTTCTCAAGTGTTTGAGAAAGTATGAAACTCAAGAAATGTATTATCAAAGAATGTTTTGTCAAATTTTAATTGCACTATGGTAGATGTAATATGCTAGCAGAACAACGTGTGGTTGATCCCTCTTCAGTGTAGTGGTGATGTTGATAGTGAAAGGGGTTCCCATGATCCACTTAATTTTATTTTTCAAGAATGTTATCTTGCATTATGAGGGTTTTTAGGGTTTGATCAAAGCTACAAAGACATTCTGAAAGAGAGCGAAGAAGACTGAAAGAGACAATCATTTCTAGAAAGAAGAAGCACATAGAAATTTGTAGAGATATAATCCAATCAGGTCGAAGATTGTACACAAGGGTCAAGACCACATGAATGATTTTGACCTAGTTGTAAAATTTTGACTAGGTACAATATCATGTGTCAATTTTAGTAACGAAGGATTTTTAGTCTCATACAAGCCTATTCCTTCTAATTTAATAAATTTCAATCTAAGATAGGGACACTTTTGATTAGATAAAATAAAAATAACATGCAAGATATATCTAATAGAAGTATAAAAAGAGTGATATATAGGGTTTGTATAATGCCTTAGCTTTCCATTGAAGGTCTATACTGAATCTAGACTGGTGAATGGTCTGAACATGCATATTCTAGGCCCTGTGTAAGATCTAATTCTAAAACTAGTATGTAAAGATCTTAGGGATAGGAGAACCTAGGTTATGAAAAGGAGGAATGATGGATCCAACTTAACATAAAAAAGGCATTAGTTAGTTTTATCACCTTAAAAAATCACCAAAACCATGAACTATGCTCTTTCTCAAGAAGCCCAATTTGCTCAAAAACACTAAAATGTCTCAAAAAATTGTACCAAAGACTATGTTATCCATATTTGTACTCCCTTTAAAAATGGATTAACCTAAAAGTTTGGGAATTGATAGTTAATGGGGAGCAGTTTACAGGGTATCTTGTGGCGAGCTTGTGAGATGTGGTGAAGGTTTGGAGCTGAGTTTGCTTTAATGCTCGAGTTGGCAAAATGTATGGATTGTCACCTCGTTGTCATGGGTCAACAACCTTTTTGACGCGTGTTAACCAACTTCCTGATGTGCGTTAATGAACCTTTTCTATTATGTGAAAACATACCTTCCAGACATGTGTTAACCATTTCCTCCCTGACGCATGTCAACCATTCTCCTGACACGTTTCAACCGCCACTTAATGCGTGTCACCACTTTCCTCCTGTCACACAACAACATTCCTTGTTCTCATGTGAAAATTCTTCCCCCCTTGTTGTGCATCGTCCCTTCTTCCCCATCATACCCCTTTGCTATTGTGTGACAATCCTTCCTTCTTGATGTACGTAAACCTCCTTTCAGTGTCACCTGACAAAATTTCTTCTTTTCGTGTGACAATCATTCCCTCATCGGTGGAGACTCTCCCTGTTCTTATCGGGTGTCAGTTGGTGGTTCCTATAGGGAATCAACAAGGAGTTTAAGATACGGTCTGACATTAATGACACTGTACAAGGTAGCTCAACAACTAGTTTTATGAGGTATGGCACCCCTGTTCGCCGTGAAATAAAATTACCATTGGAAAGTGAACCGGTATGGTCACCCATACCTCCGTACAAGAAATTAATGAAGGATGTCAGTTAGTAGCTTCGCTTTCTCTATATATGTAATTTTTCCCTCATTTGAGAGTGGATACATTCTGGAATGTAAAGGAACTCTACCAAACTTGTTCCAACACTCTTGTGAGCCACATGATTTGAATATATGCATTTTGTAAAGAATTTTTGCCTTGTGCCTATATTGTAATGAATTGTGCATCATTTTAAGCAATAAAATCAGTTTTTTGTGGATTTTATTTCCCTAGCTCAAGTTGTATTGTGTCCTTTGCATTTCATTGCATTTTTAGGTATATTGCGCATGGTATCTTCTTTTATAGGATTTAAATTCATTGTGCTCCACAAGATTGGGAGTTTAAATATGTTCTTTGAACTGTGACACTTTTTTCTACCCTCTTCTACCTCATTATCTTCCATTTTCGCTCACTAAGGATATCTCTAGTCCCTTTTATTGGTGCTATCACCTCCCTTCGTTTAGGAATTTCATCTTATGCATTTCTTTCTTCCCTGGTTCCTTGGAAATTCTAGGTTAGTGTTAGAATAATTACATTTTCCTTTCTAGGAGTAGTTTTAGCATTAGAATAGGTAGAGGAACCAACCGTCTCTAGAGGTTTGTCTTAATTGCAGGGTCCCACACCTTGAAACAATCCCATGTTAGTCAAAAGTAGGGTTTTATAATGTGTAAATCTTAGGGTGCTAATTTTTTGACATAACAGTTTTGGCATGCCCGGTGGGACCAAAAGTCAATATTTCCATGTTTATCAAGATTGGGTTTGTGTCTTGGTGATTTTTCAACCTTTGAAGGCTTTGATGCAACACATCTGGTGACTCAAATAGGAAAATTAACTAGTTCTAGTAGTGCTAGCAACCCTAGTACAAGAGAAGGATCCAAAATCAGTCCAGAGTAAGAAAATAAGGTGTCTTTGAGTATTTAAATTTTTCTCCACATAGAGGAAGGGGAAGAAGAAGAGTACAAAGGTCCCCATCTCCACCAAATGGAACCTTATTAACCCCTCTGCTAGGTAGACCCTTCCTTCAATCAACTAGGGTTCTCAGGCCAGTCAAAATGACACATCAGTAGCCAATAAAAGGACCACCAAATCCTTTTACAAATTTTACTGGAAACAATCCACTTGCCCTTAATGCGTAGAATCCAGTTCTTGTGGAAACATTCAATAATATTCCATTCTTCAATGGGTGAAATCACACAACACCAATTGATCAAATTCAGGACACCAAATATGTCTGTGTCATACATGAGATTATTGAAATGGATATGGCAGTAAAGCTTCTAGTTTCTTCTTTCAAAGGAAAATATTTATAGTGGTTCAGAAGCTTGGGATCAGGGTCAATCCAAAATTGGGATCAATTATGTACAACTCTATGTAGCTAGTTCGGAGAAAAGGTAGGAAATCTATCTCTACTGGAGCAGCTGACTACAATCAAGAGATCACCAAACAAGGAGATGGTTGACTTCAATTTCAGATTCCAAAGAATGTGACATCGTATTCCAGTCACCGTGAGACCAATTGCTGAAGGTGCATTCCTTTATTTCCTTAAAGATTTTCATTCTGATATATCTATAATGATTCAATCTATGAGAGGGGTAACTGTTGTTGTAGACTCACACCACCCCTGGATGCAGATCATGCTCCTAGGTTGATGTTCAGGCATCCAGTGTGATTGCATAACATGGAATCCTTTCTCCAAGTGTGGGACTTGTAAAGATGAGAAAGGATTCTCCAAAGAAGGCTGGTTCCTATTCCTCTTTTCAGATGCACACAAAAATGCAGAGGGTTTACTAAAACCTAATCTAACTTGTCAAGGAGACAGGGTGAGAAAATGCATAGAATAAAACCTAAACTACAGAGGTGATGCACCAAGGAATGTTAGACACTCATTTTTCAAATCTAACACAGACCACATAGATGTAATACAAACACTATGCACAGGTAACCAAACTACAATAAGAGATCAAAATAACAGCAATGAATACATGAGAGGGTTGAGAATCAATCACAAACATATATATATATATATATATATATATATATATATATATTGCTCAAGAGTCGATACAGTACATTGCAGTGGCCAAGAGGCAAAAACTGGCATTACAATCCATATGGGAGGTTTGAAAAGCTCCACAAATTCTCCTGCAAGCAGGGAAGAAGGGAGGATGCGAAAAAAGAATTTTTGACCTGTTAAAGGAGCTCCTCTTTACAATATATACTAAGAATGAGAGAAGAAAGAGAGAGGAAAGTTGAATCTACCACAACCACTTCTAGATACATTTAAAATCATCTCATTATGGTAGAAGCAACGGCTTTTGGCAAAACGATGAGCTGTCTAATAGGTGCGGCGAGCTGTCTGCTGCATTAAAGTTGGTTGTTGAAGCATTACTCCTGTCTATCACCACGCGTCAGAGACGTTTTCTTAATTTTCTCCCTCAAAATAGCACCAAAATGCAAGATTGATCCCAGAATCATGTAGAGAACTTCAACAACTTTCCGTTGATATCAAGAACGTGCAAATCCAAGCTCTGGATCGAAAGATATGATGATCTGAAGATTTAGGGCACAAAACAGGTGAAAACGGATTTTTAAATTTCTTTTCCCGTGCTCTGCCATCTGGACGACACGTGGCGGGTTCTGATTCATTGAGAAATTCCCTCTCTCCACCTTTTCATGGGTTTTTCTTATGGGCCCCTTAAACTTGGACACGTGGCACTATTTCATTGGTTTGGATCAGTGCTCGAAAACTCGCCTCTTTGAATTTTTGGACCTTTTTCCTTGACGATATGTGTCATGCTGTGATTCGTCCACGGGCCTGCCGGATTTTCGCGTCTACCGCGTATTTTTGTCCTGGATGTCCCAGTGCTGTTTGGGACAAATTCTTCCGGTTCGCCTGAAATGGGCTTCCACGTCCCCTTTCTGCTAGTGACATGGCGTTATCTGATTGGCTTTCGGCTCCTTCAGCTATCCGCGTCCCTGCGCGTCCCTTTGTCCCACTTGTACTTGTGCTAAAATTTTCTGTTTCGGCCGAACCGGTCGGTTTACGTCCTCCGCGCACTCTTGTCTCGCTTGCTCTTGGTGAAGGACTTGGACAAATTTTCTTTCTTTCGGCCGATTCGGGAATTTCGCGTCCATTTGTCCCAGATGTCCCTTTACTTCGCGGGCCGCTTGGAGGCGTTTCGGCCAAACCGTGCCTTGGTGTCCCGCATGACCCAAATATTTCTAGGACAAGGACTTAGCCAATTTTCACAATTTTTCTGGCCCAGGCTTATTTTCTGCAACTTCTCGCATTCTCTAAGAGCTCGTTCTTTTTCAGCCTGGGACTTGGGATTCCTGATGTATGTTATTAATTCAACCCTGGGGGGTGAAATTGGATAACAGTAACCTTACCCGGGGCTTATGCTATAGCCATCAGAGTTGAGAATTTCCTAATCCAATCTGGTAAATTAGCACCTAGGCCACCTATGCCTATTGATCTAGAAATGGTAATCCTAGTTCTAGTCAAAATCCTATGTTAGCCCCTATTCCTACCCCTAGAAATAAGAGTTCCAATGAAGCTTCTACCTCTTCTTCTAGTACCTCAAGAACTCCAATAAGTTATGAAGCAATTACAGAACCTAGGAAATGAATTGGTGACCCTCAAGAGGCAACATGCCCAAAATTTCAGACCTTATCAGCCTCAGGCGTAACCAAATAGGCATCCATATCAGCCTAATAGACCTCCTTCCCAAGTTGCAAACAAAAATCAAGGACAACCCCTAACTACTAGGCCATTGCAACTATAAAATCCTAATACACCTTTAACATCCTAGGCCTTGGTTCTAGTCTAGAATAACATTGCACATGAATAAGAATAGTGCTTTCCTTGTGGTCAACCCCATAACTAGGAAACATGTTTCAATGGTATGCTAAACTAGGCCTTGATGGTATAAAATATTGGTGTGCCTCAAGAGACAAGCCAAGAAGAGAATCAACAACAAAAAACTACTCAAGAGACATCTTCAAGTGAAACCACACTTGTGAACTGACAAGCAGAGGATTTTTGTGGTATAAACTAGTCTCCTTCTCAGGGGGTAATAACTAACACAAGGTATAAGAAGAGGAATATAGGGGAAGGGAATTCATCTAACCCAAGTTCTTCTCAATCTGTTGTAACTCTTCAAGGAGTCAACAATCTGAGTAAATCTCTAAGTATGTAGAACCAACCTAAACCACCTTCTATACAAGCTCATGTGCTTGTTGTACCATCCCATGTGAAAGATAAGAAAGTGTCAAGTAGAGGGTAGTAGAAGGAAAACCCACCTTCATTCAATATCATTGACCACATGAATAAGACCAACGTAAGCATCTCTATTTGGGAATCTTTGAAAATTATGGGGCAAATGGGACCTGATTTGCAAGCAGCTATAACCAACTTGCTCATCTCAAATGAGTTGTCCAATAATCAAGATAAGGTGCTTACTCATGCAGTTCCATAAAAATAGCAATCAAGGATGTCAATAGGTAAAAAATGTGAAGCCTTCCTCCATTCTATATATCTCTGATCATTGGAAACAATTTTGTGCATAACTGCATGATTGATTCGGGAGAAAGATAGTTTGGTGATGCCTACTAAAATAGATGATAAGATTAGGTATTAAGAATGAAGTCACTTATATAGATGTGTAGTGCAATTAGATGGGACAACAATGACAATTGTTGGAGTAATCAAAGGATTGAGCCTCACATTGCATGCATGCCTTAATGTCACAGTGTTGCAAGATGTATCAGTGATTGAATTTCCACCACTCTTTGCATTGTGCTTGTCAAGAGACTTCATAGCTAAAATTGGAGGCTACTTGTCTGCTGATTGGTCACATATGCTTTTCATGAAAAGGTATGGAGCTAAGGCTACAATCAGATCTGAGCATATTGCAAAATTTTCTTATTGAGCCATATGTTCCAAGCCTAATCAATGCAAATTGCTTAGCCTTTTTTATTAGGAAGATTTCCCAAGCACTCTAGAAAAAAATACCAAGGTTGGAGGCATTCTAGATTTGAATCTTGGTGAATGGGAAAACAAGAGGCATTCTTTTGATCCATACAAAGAGATGGAGGAAGATGAGCTGGGAATTTATTTTTTTTCACGAAGAGAATCCACTCCTCCCTAGCATCACCAAATCTAGATGAAAAGAATGATAATAAAGTATGGATAGCTATTCTTTGATGGCTTGAGGAGTAGACAAGGTGTCTGGAGGAGGTGCAATGCTTGTGTAACCACAAGGTATAAAATACTACTCAACTTTCCATTTTCAGTTTTCTTGTTCAAACAATATAGCTGAGTATGAAGCTTTGATCCATGGATTGCATTGGGAAAGAAATAGGGGTATCAAGAACTTGCAAGTCTTTAGAGATAATGAGCTGATTGTAAACCAAGTTAGAGGGTTGAATGCCACCAAAAATGATCTGCTAAAGAGCTACAAGAACCGGGTATGGGATCTCATTGAAGAATTTGAAGCATTCAACATTGAGGCCATACCAAGGAAGAAAAATTAGGCTGTAGATTGACTTGTAGTAGTAGGGGAACCATTTTATGTTGTTGACAGTATCAAGAGAGATCAAAATCAGCCTCATATCAGAGTGATTGTAAGGCTGACTATTCTAGATAACAATACAAGTTGGAAAGTATTTGAAAGTGATCAACAGATCATAAATTTTCTACGAAGAAGAAGTTGAGTTCTCAAGAAATCAAGACATATTAGAGCAGTAGTATGGTGATCAAGTGGTCCATCTGAAGAAAAACAAGTTACCAAAAGGCCTAGTGACTCTTGAATCCATCTTCAATCCAAATGACTAGTTCCAGAAGGAAAAAGCCAACATTCATGTCAAAGGTGAAAATTTAGAACCAATTTTAGTTGGAGAGGGTAAGGTACTCCAAATCGGAAAGGTGAGTACTCAATAATTGAAATCTAATTTTACCCAACTCTGTTCCAAGAATTTCCAGATGTATTTTCTTGGAATTATAAATATTTTAGAGGTTTCAATCCAAAATTGGCACAACATACTATTGAGTTGGATATAGAATCCAAGCCTATCAGATAGAAGCAAAGGCTGGTGAATCCTCACATCGAACCTCTAATGAGAAAAGAGCTAAATAAGCTAACATCATCTTTCCTATCAAGAATTAAAGTTGGGTTGAAAATTTAGTGCCAATAAGGAAGAGAAATGGAGAGATTAGGCCATGTGTGGATTTTTGGTATCTAAATAGAGAATCACTCAAAGACCATTATCCACTCCCTTTCAATGGAGAATATTTTACAGATTGTAGCCAGTTCTGAAAGGTTTTCATTGATGGATGGGTAGTCAGGATATAATCAAATAGTGGTCAAAGAAGAGGATCAGTTCAAGACAACCTTCACTATGAAGTGGGGCACTTACAATTATAGGAAGATGTCATTTGGATTGTCTAATGTCAGAGAAACATTTCAGTTATGGATATGGTGTTCAAGGGATTGATAAAAAAAGATAGTTCTTGTTTATCTAGATGATATCACTATGTTCTCAAAGAATGCAACAAGTCACCTCTTTCACCTCAGACAAGTGTTCCAAAGATGTAGGAGATTCAGAGTGTCCTTGAATCCCAAAAAATGCATATTCTTTTCTCACAAAGGAAAGCTATTAGGACACATTGTTTCAAAGGAAGGGCTAATAATTGATCTAGAATGAGTTGAGGCTATCCAGCATCTCTACCCTTGCCATATCATAAGAAGTCTCTCCAAAGTTTTTTAGGGAAAAATAATTTTGTTAGGAGATTTATTCCTAACTTTGCTAATCTGGTCAAGCCATTAAAATCAACGTTGAAGAAGAGCATGGATTTCAAATGGATTGTTGAAGGAAAATAAATCTTTAAATCTATAAAGCATACCATTGTACAAGCTCCAACCCTCATCAATCCATATTTCTCAAAGGATTTCACCCTCTATACTTTTGGTGGTATAGATGCAATATCTGCAATACTTGTACAACCAAATCAATAAGGACTAGAGCAGCCTATTGTGTTCTTCAGCTAAGGACTTGAAGGTTATGAGGTGAGATATTCATTCATTGAGAAACATGTCCTTGTTGTGATTAGAATTTTAAATAAATTCAGGCATCTAGTGTGAAGTAACAAAATTTATCTATTAGTTTCACATGCTAGTATAAAAGATTTTCTTTTTAATAAGGATCTCAATGAGAAGAGGGCTAGTTTGATAATCAAGGTCATGGAGTATGACATTGATATAAGGTGACCAAACTAGTTAGGGGAAAAGGGTTGTGTGAACAATATAACTTCCAATCAACATGCTGAATCAAGATGAGGAGGCAGAAGCTATATTATGGTGTTACAAGATGATCAACGAATGACATTGCAGGGTGGTATACCCATTCCTTGTTGGACTTAGGATATTGTATACTTTCTTCAAATGGGTCAAAGTCCTCAAGGATTGAGTAAATCCAAAAGGAGGTATTTTAAACTTCATTTCATCCCATATGTGCTTGTAGATAATATTTTGTTCAAAAGGGATGTGAATGGTGTCCTCCTAAGGTGCATCAAGACAAATCAGATAGAGAGGGTATTGCATGAGTTTCATGATGGAGAGGTAGGTGGTCATTTTTCCCCAAATTATTAGAATCATGAGGGTTGGTTATTACTGGCCTAATATTTTCAATGATTACTACTCATGGATCAAGAAATGTAAGAAGTGTGCCTTCTTCATAGGAAAAGAGAAGCTAACAGCCCTCCCACTCCATCCTATCTTATTTAAACAACCTTTCATACAATGGGGGATGTATTTTATTAGGGTGATCAATCCAAGTTCCATCCTAGGTCAAAAATGGAATCTTACAGCCACATACGACTTCAATAAGAGGAAATAAGTAGTTACACATAAGGAAGCATATGAAGCCAACATTCTAGATTTCTACGAAGGTATTGCAACAAGGTTTGGTGTCCCTTCCACTATAATATCAAATAATGCCTTAGATTTTCTTGGAGAAAAGATATCTAATTGGATGTTGAGATTATAAATGACATCTACTTAAAAATTTGAAACTTCTTCTAACTACTACCCTGGTTATTGTATCAGGAAAATGTAACAAGTAGAAAGTAAAAATAGTCCATGAACAAGAACTTGGATGAGAATCATAAGAATAAATCTTGATGAAAACCAGAGGACTTGGCATACCAAATTGAAATTAGCCTTGTGGGCTGATAGAATCACTCCCAAGAAGTCAACTGGTTATTCCCCTTTCAAGTTGGTTTATAGAAGGGAAGCACGACTACCAATATCCCTTGAGTTACCAGCCTTGGAACTTATCAAACAACTGGAGTTGTTTGAAATTCTAGCTATGGAATTTAGGTATGTAGAGCTCATGGAGCTAGAAGAGCTAAAAAACCAGGCCATGAAAACAATGGAGAAGGTTCAAGCTCAATCAAGACGAGCTTTGACAAAAAGACCAAAAACAGAACTTTCCAAGAAGTAGACTTGGTTCTGAAATGGGATGCAGACAAAGCCAAACAAAAAGGAACTCCAAGTTTGATGCAATATGGAGAGGCCCTTACTTGATTTTAGGGTACAAATAAAATAATGCTTTCCAATTGTCAAAGTTGGATAGAGAAGAATTGCAGATTCTAGTCAATGGGATCTACTTAAATCATTATTACTACGGATGAATCTCATTTATGTACATACTAGTTTAGGTTATTAATTCCTCTAAGTGTTTTTGGCACATTGTTCTGTTGTAGTTATGTTTTCTTTCAGATAAGTGCTTGTGCACTCTTTACATGTTCCATTTGGGATATGTATGATTTTGTTATTTGTACATAGTTGTGCTTTGTTGCAGTTACACCTTCCAGTTTCAGGAAAGGTCTGATGATGAAATAATGTCCCAACAGTGTTTCAGAGGTTTAAGGGGTTTCAGGCATCAGACCAGTTTCAGCAATCAAAATGACTCCATGCCTAATGGATGTAAAATCACTAGTCTTTCAGATCTAGCAGGTAGATCACCCCACAAGTCACCAAATTGCTATCTATATTTTGACCCCCATTTCAAAATGAATTAACCTATAGGTCTGGGAATTTATAATTAATGGGGAGTAGTTTCCACAGTGAAGGTTTGGAGCTGGGTTTTTTAATGGTTGAGCTAGTAAAATATGTGGATTGTCACCTTGTTATCAGGTGTAACTACCTTCTTGACCCGTGTCAATGTGCATGTCAACCATATTCCTGACACACATCAATGCCCCTTTGCTGTCACACGATAAAATCCCTTTCGGACGTGCGTCAATTGTTTCCTACCTGACACACACCAACCATTCTCTTGATGCCCGTCAACTACCATTTCTTAACACACATCACCACTTTCCTCCTATCGTACGACAACATTACTCGCTATCGTGTGACAATCATTCCCCCCTTTTCATGCATCATCCCTCCTTCCGCATCATGCCCCTTTGCTGTCATGCGACAATCCTTCCTTCTTGACATGCGTCAAACTCCTTTCATTGTTGCATGACATCATTTCTTCTAATTGTATAACAATCATTCCCTTGTCGACGGTGACTCTCACCGTTATTTTCGGGCATCGGCTATTAGTTCCTGTTAGGTGTCAATAAGGAGTTTCACATATGACCAGAAATTAATGACACCATACAAGTTAGCTCAACAAATGGTTTTATGAGGTATGACACCCATGTTTTCCATGTAAGAAAAGTACCATTGAAAAGTGAACTGGTATAGTTGCCCATACATCTGTATAAGAAATTAATGAAGGTTGTCAGTTGGTAGCTTCCCTTTCTATATATATGTAATTTTTCCCTCATTTGAGAGCGGAGACATTCTATAATGTAAAGGAACTCTGTCAAAATTGTTCCAGCATTCTTGTGAGCTGCAGACCTCAAATCTATGCATTTTGTAAAGGATTTTTTTCCTTGTGCTTATATTGTAATGGATTGTGCATTATTTTAAGCAATAAAACCAATTTTTTGTGGCTTTTCTTACCCTAACTCGAGTTGTATTACGTCCTTTTCCTTTTATTGCATTTTTAGGTATATTGTGCATGCTATCTTCTTTTATAGGATTTAAATTTGTTGTACTCCACAAAATTGGGAGTTTGAATGTGTTCTTTGAACTGTGGCACTTTTTTCTTCCCTCTTTTACTTCATTTTCTTCCATTTTCACTCACTAAAGATATTTCTAGCCCCTTTTCTTGGTGCTATCACCTCCCTTAGTTTAGGAATTTCATCTTATGCATTTATTTCTTCCCCGGTTCCTTGGAAATTCTAGGTTAGTGTTAGAATAGTTGCATTTTCCTTTCTAGGAGTAGTTTTAGCATTATAATAGGTAGAGGAACCAACCTTCTCTAGAGGTTTGTCTCAATTGCAGGGTCCCACACATTGAGACAATCCCATATTAGTCAAAAGTAGGGTTTTATAATGTGCAAATTCTAGGGTAATTTTTGACATAATAGGCTATAAATTCCTTTCACCTACTCAAATGTATCAAATACCATGTTCATTCACTCCAATAAGTTTCATACCTTCATTTATTCCCCTTTCACCTTTTAGACCTTCATAACATCTAGTAGCATTGTCAAATGATTTTTTTGACAAATTCAACAATCTACAAAGACTTAGATCTTACGGTTAATATTTTTAGATACCCTTTATTCCTTTTAAACACATTCCAAAGTTTTGAGACCCATCTCTAAGCCCATTCAATCTTATTCCCTTTTTACCGTCATCTCCTAGGCCTAATTTCTAGCCATCTGAGCATACAAAGCTCTGTGTTTGGAACAAAACATAAAATTTCATGTAGAGTGGTTAGCTTTACTGATACTCATTATTGAGTTCTAGCTTCATGATTAATTTCATACTCCAACTCACAATACAACTCACATAACACCTATTTCTTCTTCTTAACTATGTCTCCTTTAGGTCTCTTAAGAACTCAAAATAGAATATTGATAATATATTTTTCCCACATGTGTATTTCATCATAAAAAATTCCACACATATTATTAGGGGTATAAAAACCCAACGATACAATTTTTACAAGAACCCAATTGATAAAACCAAAAGTGTTGAGTTTTTAGAAATTTTTCCAAAACATGGACAATCACATGGCAACATGATAAATAAATTCATAGCTTGAGAAAATCTAAGTCTTAAGAACTGATTCCACTTGTAAAATTTCTTTTTTTTATGAGGAAAAAAATTCTCTTTTAATGATTTTTGAGTGATTATTCCTTCATCAACCTGATTCATAAGATTTGGTGACTAGTTTCTTATACAAAAATGGAGTTTTAATTTACAACCAATCTGCGTTTTCAAATTTTTCCCTGTTAAAAATCATTCATATCCCTTGAAAAAAAATATTTATCCTATCTATCTCCACCTTTTCACCAAATATCAACCTTTTATATTGAATAGAAATAAATTTATGAATGTTTTTCCTCCCCTAAATCAACATGATATATCACAAACAATTGGCATACCTCATCCAAAATGAACTGAATCAATTCTCCATGGAATTTATAACTTAGAACCCTTCTTCTCCCATTTTTATGCCCTTGAAAAATTTCATAAACCTACACAATAATAATCATTCACACATTATTTCATAAATATTCATCACATTTTACAAGTGTTACTCAAGAAACTTCTTGATTTATTACTCCCTTTGATATTAAAAATATTCTTGAGCCAAATTGGCTCTGATATAGATTTTCTTCACTAACCAACCTTCCCTATTCCTCACACACACTCCTCTAATTCAGATGATCGTGATAATAATGAAGGAAATAGAGGTGGTTAGGGTTCTCACCAACTAACTCACGTATAATGAGACTAACCAAACTGAGTTAAGCCTTGTTTGTTGGGCATTGTGTTAGTACTGATATCAAGTCAAATTGATTTCAAAGGGTGTAGTGAGTGAATTATGATGTCATGAGTGTTCACAATGTCAGAAAAAAGTATTCTTTTGTCATGAAGAAATGAAGAATCATGGTGTCTAGTGAGTATGAATGTTCTTAGTACATCGTCAAACAAGTATGGTCTAGTGAGTGTGCTCCAAATGTTGTCACAGGTTTCCATGAGGGCTTACATGGTCATTGATATTTTTCAAGGGTGTTATTAGGTCTGAAAGGTGATGATAAAATTATTTCATGAGATTCATGTGGTGAAACAAGACATTCTAGGTCTTGTTCATGACCTAGTGCAAACATGATAAGATGGTAGCTTGGAGTATGAGGCAGAGAATGTTGGTGCAAGCATGTGAGGTGTGTTTTTTAGGTTGCATGACATGTGTGGAAGATGTCAAACGTCAAAAATAAGGTGTATGATACATTTCTAAAGTTATTTTGAAGTAGATCATTGGAGAGAAGGCTAGAAATACAAGGTAAGTCATGGTGTCTAGAGTGTTTCATGTGAGTACAGATATAAATGAGCTTTGGGATAGTTACATTAGGTTATTGTCATGTTATGGGAAATTTTTTAGGTCAGGAGAGTGAAGATAAAGTAAGAAAACTCGTTTTTATCCATATCGAGATCTTAGAAGTGCATTTTCTAGTTCTAAGGTCATCTTCAGATGATCACCCACATATGTGAGTTGTGCATGGGAGTTTGAGCTCTTGAGGGATATTGGGGCATGGAACCAAGAAGGTGTAACAAGAATAATGAGGTAAAATGGGTTTCATTTTTTTATGAACCATTACTAAGAATTCAAACAGGTCAAAACCCTCCTAAAACCCTAAACCTAAAGCGGTAGGGAAGAAATGAAGTATATGGAAAGAAATTGACTTGGGAAAGATAATGTGATGATTTAGGGTTTACAGAATTCTATAGGGCTATTTTTGGTGGTATTTTCATGCTCAAGTTCAACTGGTAAAGTAAAAAAAAGTCTCTATTTTGTGGAGATTTATAGTTACAGAGTTGAGATGAAGGTTTAGAAATGCAAAACCCATTTTTCCATATAGCTTGGGATGTGTTCAAAGTGATCATGAATTTTTTTAGATAAGTTAAGAGGAGAAAAGTGGAGTGACATGTATTCAAAGTGTGTCTACAACTTTTTGCCTAATGAGGTCAAAACCAGTCTTATGGACCAAAGGTGTGTGTGATGATTTGGATAATGTGGAAGTGATATTTGACCATGGTTAGCTTGTATACATCTGATATGAGGTGTGTAATCATTTAGTATTTTCTAGAGTGATGGTTTTTGGCTTAAGCCCTAATGGCTTAATCATTCCAATTAGGCCTATTTAGAAGCTTGTTGGAACATGTATGGTAGTGATGTTTTCTCCATGTGACATATGGTTGTGAGTGCTTGAGGAGGTGTACCAGGATTCCCTTGATGTGTCCTAAGTGATTTCAGTGATTGGAAGTGGATTTTAAGGTGTTGGTGCTTGATGAGGGTTTGACTGGTTCTTAGGGATCTAGAACTAGATTTGAGCAGTTTTAGAGATGATGGTGTTTCAGAGCCTTATGACCCGATTTGGTGAAATTTATGAATTGTGTGAGTAATTTGACATCAAGAAATTTCCATTGATGATATACCTATTTCTTAGTGAGGTGATTTTTTATGATAGGTGGTTCACTTTTCAGAAGTGAAAATTAGGTGCTTAAGACATAAGGTGATGTTGTTGCCAAATGGTGGATTCCATGATGATGTTGAAGAAAGAAGAGTTGTCTGAGATTGTAGATGATTTTGATAGGTTGTGTTTTACATGGTCAAATATTGTGGTGTATTAATGATTCTTCTTTGTGTGTTTGAAGTTCAATTCTTGATTGTTGGATATGAAGACCTTGTTCTAGGCCTAATTGAGAAGCCTTTTGCAAGTTTTGAATTGTTTGAGCTAATGCCGACCTATATGGTCTCTTGAGATGATTTATATGAGATGGTAGATGTGTTTTTAAATTTTCACGACTGACATTAATGGTCTTAGCTGACCTATGGTTGTTTTTGTGATGAGTCATGTATAAAAGCTAAGATGTATGTGTTAATTTGAACTAGTGGTGATGATGGGGATATGAGAAAGATAGAGGAAGTTAAATGAGAGTTGTAAGGGCTCAAGAATAGAGTTTAAAAGAGGCATTAAGAGTTGATAAGAGTAGAGGGATATAGATTCAAGTTCATTGGACCTAGTCAACATATGATGTTGCAAGTTTGAATGAGAAAGAAGAGAGAGAAGTTTGAGAGACTTTTGAGTACATGGTGCTGAACTAGTGATCACAAATAGTTGGAGTAACAAATCATCAAGTGATATTCATCTTCATGTGAATGAGTTAGTCATTAGTCATCCTAAGGGGTTGTATCCTCCTTGTGGGGTATTTACCTCACTAAATTAGGGGTTGGTTCTCCTTGTAGAGTTAGTGCCCTACTAAATTAGGGGTTGGTGCTCCTTGTGAAGTTAGTGCTTCAGTAAATTAATTTATGTTGAGTAATATATGCAAAAATTCCTTGGGTTTTATTCCTCTTGAGGATTTCCCACTTTATATCTAGTTTTCATGTGTTAGCTTTCTTGATTCATGTACTTTTGAATGTGCATTATAAACATAATAAGACTGCATTAAATATGTATGTTGAATGGTTGGTTTGAATGATGTCTGTAAGCTATGGTAAATGAAGTAAAAGTTTTATAAGATTGATTCACCCCACTTACTCTCTATACTTCTAAAAATTGATCTGATTAATGTAATTTTGAAGTAAGTTTATCCACTTAGAGGATATCCTTTAAGCACATCAATTTGTAAATCATCTGATATTGAAACAACTTTAAGAAAGAAGAACGAAATTAAAAAATCCTTGATCCATGGATTGCAATAACAAATCAGTTACATGGAGGTTGAGAATGTTGGTGTAGGTGGTATTTTTCTTCACTTATTTAGTGTTATTCCACCTCACCAGGTGAGTCATCTCACTTAGGTGGACATGGATCTAGGTGTCATCTTAGTTATGACAGATTCTCTTATAGAATATGTCATATGTGTAAGTGTGTCATAGGAGTTACATTCCCATTTTGGGAAAGTGACTCCTCTTCTCCATTATGGAGGAATATTCTCTTACATGGGAGTTACACATTCACTCCCCTATTTGTACTCACCTCCTTTGATTTATGATAAGCCAAGCCAAGGCATTCCATTCCACTCCATTTTTTGAATCTTGAGCTCTCATATGCATGCAAATTTCTTTACAAAGCTTGCTTGCTTTAATCTCACAACTCCTAGACTTTGGTGAAGTGCAACTATTCGATGCACGTGTATTCCTTTGAGGTCTTTGTCATTCCTCCAACATGGTATCAGAGCAGAGGGGACTGGAATCACGTTGCTCACCATCGTTTCTCCAGTGTGTAGTTGCTTGTGTAAGCTCTCACTTTTGCATGTGCTTTACTTGCATATTTTGAGATTATTGTGGGTGTATGTTTTGGGTTTAATGTGTTGCAGGAACTAGCTCACTTCCTACCTCTCTACCTAGCTCACGGCTCATACCTTGCATTGCATTGGTTTCATTACTTATTCCATTGGCTTGTGCACTTGGCTACTGCACGTTCTATGTTGGCCTGTGCATTGATCCACCATTTGGAACTGGTTTCACATGTCTACGTGCTCAGTTTGAACATGGTTGTTTTGGCTTGTTTGAGGTCTTAATGTGGGTACTTTGACTATTTGTTTTACTTTATAGCCTTTGGTTTAGTGCCTAGTCAACCATTAGATCTTGATCAGCTCAACCCTATTGATTCCGCCTCTGCTCATGGTTACTTCTGTCGAGTTTTCTTTTGCCCTCACATTACCTTCCAAGCGCACTGTTCACCATCGGCTCACTGTTGCGTCTACGTGGAGTCCTTTGTGTTGGGTTGCACTCTCTTGAGGTGCTCAAGCTTTTCCTGAATTCTCCATGTTCAGGCTCTCCTCTTGTTTTCCCTGTGCTGTCTTGTCTTCAAGCTCCTCAGAATTTTTGTATCCATGCTCCCAAGTTTTCCTTGGCTCGTTACAGTTACAATCCTAGCTTGTTGACCTCGGTTTGCTCATGTATCTGTTTGTGGATGTTACTACTTAGTTGCTTGATCATGCTTCATTTAGAATCTCTACTGCCTCTACTCACTAACATAGGATCAAGCCATTACCTCCCTTCTATGCTCTCAGAATCGTTGACACGTCTAGCTCTATTCAATAATCCACTTGGAGCTAGGTAATGGCTAGCTCGGGCCTGTCAACATTGACTCAGAAAATTCTACTAGCTTGAGACACGTGGCATCTCTAGTCTAGCTTGCACTCAAATGACACACCCTATCAACTCATTTTGCATTACATGCAGTGAACATTTCAACTTGGCTGTTAACTAAGACTCCACTTCCCTAGCTCAGTCAACATCAAACAACCGTGCCAACTTGGTGCTTCTATGGTGCATCCATGGCTTGACACCTCAGCTGGGCCCTTTCCCTTTTAGACATTATTTGGAGGTTAAAAATATCCCTTTTTAATGTTTTAAGGTTTAAAAAATTCATTATGGCATTGTAATAATTTTAGGGCCTTTATTTTCTTATAATTATGCCCTTCCTACATGTGTCAAAACGAAGGGCGAGGTTCGGGGTTGGCAGGAGGCTAATCCCCCCTCAAAAGCAAAATAAACCCTACCTAAAATTTGATGCCATTTCCAACGAGTACCCACATGAAACCCTTTGCACCCATTTTGAGAACTTTTTAAATCATTTTGTAAAGTTCATTGGCATTTTCCATCAGTTGCGGGAATTGTATTTTTGCTATAACTTTTGATTCGCTACTCATTTTTGAGCACTTCTTTAGTCAAAGTTGCATGATTTCTCACACATTATGTGATGATATTTTCAGTTTTGTAAACTCACTAATTTATAAAGTGTTGCATTCTAGGGGGTTCACTAGTACTCTTGGGTTTTTACACGTAAACGCATTATCGGCTGAGTCTGACGTCTTGCTTTTGTGCACCTTGCACTTCTTGCTTCCACATCATGGAGGGTGCTCTTTCTAGACTTGAGCATTGTAGGATCTCTTTACAACCTCCACCACTTCTCACCGGGAGAGAGAAATATTCAGCTTGGTGTGCTTCCATGCAACATTACTTCGCTGACGAGGGTCTTTCACCCTTCTTACTTGGGCCAGTTCCTACACCCATTGATCATCATTATCTAGAGGATTCTCTCGACACTTACAACCATATTTTTCATCACATGATGATGTATGTCTGTATATCTCTCTGGTTTCACATGGCAGACTGAGATCCACCCCACCATGTCTGGAGCATTCTTCAGTCCCTCTATGGAGACCCTTCACATACTGCCACCATTGTTGTTGCTACTGATTCAGTTGTCTCCTCTATTTCTTCATGTGATGATATTTACACTAACACATAATTGCTTGGTTCTACTTCTGATGACGAGGATTGTGCACCCAGTCTTGATGTTGAGAGTACTACAGAGGACTCTTCTCCTCCTCTCACTATTCCAGAGAGTGTTTTCACATTCCACATCTCATCAGATATTGAGCAGTATCCTATTAAATCTCATCTAGTCATCACACCCACATCTTTTCGACCTTCAGTGTGTGAGGCCCCTTTCACTCCTCTACCTTCATTGGATGACTCATACCTATCTGATATCGCTCTTCTGTTTGTTGAGCCCTCTCATTGGGATGAGTATTGCCTGACCTTAGTCATATTTTCGCAGAGTACACTTGTGATGTACTACAAGTTCCTCATCCATCTACATGTATTTCAGAGGAGTTCATTATCTCCGTTGTTGGGAGTGCCCCTTCTGGGACTCTTACCACTTCCACTTTTCTGGAGACCTTCATTGATCCACCCTTACTTGTGGATCCCTTTTCTATTATGGGGGTTCTATTACCTTTACATCACTTGGAAATCCTTTCTGTGGGTTTTCACTCTTCACACTATGACAGTTCTGCACTCGTGACATTACCTTCAATTCCTTTGCACTCACTTGCTAGACCTATGCCACACTTTCATGGACAAGACTCAGAGTTCTTTGTGTTGTTGCCTTTAGGTTCCTTCGCGGAGTGGGTGGACTTCTAACACATCATTTCTGTCCTTCCTAAGGGTAGGCACATAGCTCAGTTCAGATGGTGCTTCTTCAGTCCAGAGGTAGAGAATCTCGTCATCGAATTTCTTCTGGGAGACTTCTTAGAGATGTAGAGTTCAAATTCATCCATGGAATCTTCTACATTCCTCTCATCTCCCTCTTCTTCTATCTTATTCTTTTTTCCGATAGATTGCCTCTTTATACATGGGTATCTTTATAGGCTCATCTATGGCCGATACCCATCTTTGGCATATTTCTTAGATTAGAGAGTGGACTTGTCTCTCTTTTTGGGGGGGGGAGTTTTTCCCATTGGGTTTTCTCCTTTTACTCCACTTTTCAAGAGTTTCTTGTATGTGGGTACCTCATCAGGCTTTGTGCCAGGACCCATTTCTCATTTTTGATTTGCTGCCTCATCCTAAGTTACGATGAAGGGGGGGTGTTGGTGTAGGTGGTATTTTTCTTCACTTATTTAGTGTTATTCCACCTCACTGGGTGAGTCATCTCACTTAGGTGGAGATGGATCTAGGTGTCATCTTAGTTATGATAGATTCTCTTACAACATATGTCATATGTGTAAGTGTGTCATAAGAGTTACATTCCCATTTTGGGAAAGTAACTCCTCTTCTCCATTATAGAGGAATATTCTCTTACATGGGAGTTACGCATTCACTCCCCTATTTGTACTCACCTTCTTTGATATATGATAAGCCAAGCCAATGCATTCCATTCCACTCCATTTTTCGAATCTTGAGCTCTCATATGCATACACATTTCTTTACAAAGCTTGCTTGCTTTAATCTCGCCACTCCTACACTTTGGTGAAGTGCAACTATTTGATGCACATGTATTCTTTCTAGGTCTTCGTCATTCCTCTGACAGAGAATAACAAAGAAATCAAAGAGTTGGAATCTCAAGTTAGGTTAGTGCCATAAGCCCTCAAAGGAAAAGAAGAAGAATTTTGCAACATTAAGTATAAAGTAGAACCCTTATGAGTTAGGGAAGAAGATTACATCAAATATGAATATGAGTTGAATTCCTTGAAAACATAGTTAGAGCAGACTTATAGCAGGTTACAGACATATGAAAGGTTGGAGAAGAGTTGTGTTGATAACATTGAAAATGCAAGTGCTTATGAAGACATGAAGGAGACCAATAAAACATATTCAAAGAGGTCTAACCCTATTAGACAACCAAATGCAATGAGGTATGGTTCTTCTTTAAATGGTTATTGTTATGCTTGTCATGAATTTGGTCATAGGGCAAGAGAATGTGAAAGAAGGTTCTCAAGGAATGGATTCTCATGGAATTTTGAAAGGTCATTCAATGACCGCTATTATGAATGTAATGAATATGATCATAAGGCTATGTACTGTATAAGAAACATCAACTCATATTAGTCAAAAGTTAAGAATACTATTTTATGCTATAACTATAAAAAATTAGGCCACATTACAAGATTTTATCCTCAAAATGAATCTCCAAGGTACAAAAGTTGGTTTCAATATCTGAGAAGGCAAGATAGAAGAGTTTTCATCAAGAAGAGCAATTCTAATGATTAACCTAAGACAACCAAGTTTGATTCTATAAACAAGAAGAATGATCCTAAGCATAAGGTTGATAAAGCATGGAGTTTAAACATAGAAAAAGAGGAACCTAAAGCAGTCAAGATGATATTAAAACCTGATCATACAGACAAAGAAAAAAGTGGTAGTCAAGAATTTTGAATCTGATCAGACAAGTAAAAAAGTGATGTTTGTAATGATTGAGAATGATCCAGTAATTGAAGAGAACCATGTGTGTTTGACAGGTGTTTAATCAGTAGAAGTAGGGAAGGTAGATCCAATCATCAAGCCTAATGTTTCAAAGAGGAGTAAGAGGTTCTCAAAGGATAAATTTAACCAAGATAAGGAGGACATAGAGTTTTTGGACTCCTACGAGGATTTCATATTGTTCTAGTTCCCTAAAAAAGTTAGGACATCTTCATTAGGCCTCATGAAGACATTCCTCACTCATGAGATGCTTTAAAGGTTGGTCACTGAGTAGGAATCATGATATGATAGGGAGATAAGATATGAGTTCTTAATTTTTTTGTCATTCATATAGTTATATCTTAAGAAGTATGAGGTTATAGAAGTTTTGTCAGTTAGAATTGAAATTATGAGGACCTGGTTAGTCATGTCACAAATTATGAAAATCTATTACAAGGTTAGAAGGAAGTATTGACATTATGAGAGTCATTAGGTGTGTGTGTATATCTATAAGGTCTGCAATTAGAAAAATATAGTTTGAAGAGTTGCAACATGTTGAAGGTATGGTTATAAGAGTAATATGGGGTAAGTGATATATCATGTTCACCTAGAAAAAGTATGAAGGTTCTGAATTATGTCTTCATGATGAAATGATTGTAATTTATGCATGGCTTACAAAAGGAGTGTTTGAGTGGGTTAAGGTGTGTTGAAAAGTATTCATAGATTACAGGGACTCAAATTTACCTATGATAGCCCATGATAGAGTTGAAAATAGGATATTATTTTGACATGAATAAGATATATAATGACTGTGTGATGATGCATAGTTTATGGTTCATGAAGAAAGATAACATGTGTGTAGATCATAATCAACAGTTAGAGTCTGAGCTTATGAGTCAACATCTAGGACCAAGTTTCCAAGGTTAAGTTACGAACATGACTATTATGGAGAAATAGTGTATGTTAAGTGTTGAAATGCTACTCTTTGCTATGTATGGTATATCAAAAGTAATTCAAGGGCTGTAACATGTATTGAAATTATAGAAAGTATCCATATCTATGATGTTCATGTTCCATATGTGTGTTCCTTGGAGAATGTTCTAGCAAAGATACATTTAAATATAGAGGTATATTGAGGTTCACAAGGTAGAGATTGGTATCTTGTGATATTATAGTGGGTTATAATGTATTTGAGAAGAAGGATTGCATGTGTGCTCTTGTGTTACACAATCAGGAGGTATGAATATCCTATTAACATCTGTAAGAGCTTGAATTAACTACCATTCACATAGTAAAGTGTTTATGACTAGAAGATAGTTATGGTGCCTTGGTTTAGTAAATGATGTGGATATATAGATATGCATTGTAAGATAGGTTCTAGGATGAAGAAGAAGCACTATGTCATAAAGAAAATTGTGAGGTTAAGTGAAGAAGGATCTCTCTCTCTCTCTCTCTCTCTCTGTATGATGACTTGATTATACCATCAAGAGATTGGAGGAATGTTTAATGGTGATAATTTTAAAGGAGTGATTTAAATAGATGTTTCAAGCCAAGGGTTTAGTGAAAATTTGAAAAGACGTATGGGTATTAAGAATAATCCATATGTTGAGCAGAAGTATGACATGTAGAACTAGGTAGTAAGGTTTGAAACAACTATGTGAGAAAAATTTAAGGTATGTGTTTAAAATGTTGGTATGATTTATTATTCTGACTATGATGATTGGATAAGTGCAATCAAGAATATATATGGGATGCATTGCAAGCAAGATAAACTATATGGTGATAGGTTCAAAGGATTGTGAGCCAAGTTTAGGCTTGATTGTGCTCTATATCAAGAAGAACTATGACAATTGGATATGTTTTGATATCTAAAGTGGAAGTACATTGCATTGTAAGTTTGATCCATGAGATAAATATGTGTTCTATAAGGTTTCAGAAGTATGAAGGTCATAATGGAATTTTTTTGGATAGTTTTAAGGGGTAGGATGAAAAGTTTCAAGTTGGAAAAGTTATAAGAAGGTCTTCAGGTATGAGTGGTTGATGAATCATAATTTTTAAGTCTATAACTACCTTAATGAGTTAATTTTCCTGGTTATATTGAAGAGGTTGATATTTTTGTATAATTCATAGATGAGTTTGGATGCTATTAGGTATGACCTAGGTGTGTGATGATTATAGTGATATAAGACATTTATGATATGTTCTAAGGTTTGTATCAATCAATGCAAGTGGGAAAGAGCATGAAGGTTGAACAATCTCAGAGTTATTCCAAGATTGATTGTATGGTATGAGGGGGAGCTCTGTGCTTTGATTTAATGATGAAATGTGAAGAATGATTAAAGTAATGATAGGTATTATGGTTCATGAAGGACTGTGGTGTTATAGGTTGAAGAGTATGATGACTTCTTATGCTTAGTCCAAGGAATGTGCATAATTATTGGAAGATGTTTTATATGGTAAAAGACTCTATAGGTGCTTCAGGAAAAGATAGTTGTGGTCTGTGTTGTTGAGGAAAAGGTCCTGTATGAAGTACCATCCATTGAAGGAAAAAAGGAAGTTTATGACTATTCTAGAGAAGTGTGCATCGTTCTAGGGGAGTTATTTTTTTTTAAGAGATCTAAATCCACAAGTGTGAAGTAACAAGAAGGTACATATACAAGAAGATTCCTAAAACAAGAAGGAAAGCATGATTGGTATGCATATGTTTAAGGGGAGCATTCAAGGTGGTTCATAATAGGTCCATGGATTATCAAAAACATTTGAAGTTATGAAACAAAGTTACAAGAAGAATGAGAGTTAGAGGAGATGGTCCAAAATGTTGTCTTCAGTCAAGAAAATGAGCAAGCAAACCAAGGAGGTACAAGTAAGTATGTTTATAGGAATTTTTGTTGTTGTTTTCATGTCATGTTTTCATAGTTTCCTTTGTCATAGATGTCAAATGGGGAGAGTGTGCTTATAAATAGGAAGTTAGAGTCTTTTAGGTGCTTGCATGTTTGGTTGCCATCAATGTTTCTGATGATGGTTGTCATCAATTTAAAAGTGGGAGATTGTTGGACATTGTTTCACTGTTTTTTTCATTGATGTCAAGTCAAATTTATGTCAAAGGGTGTATTGAGTGAATGATGATGTCATGAGTGCTCATTATGTCAGCATAAAGTGTTATTGTGTCACGAAGGGATGAAAAAACATGGTGTCTAAGTGAGTATACATGTTCTTAGTAAATGGTAAAGTAAGTATGGTCTAGTGAGTGTGCTCCAAAGGTTGTCAAAGGCTTCCATGGTCAATGATACGTTTTAATGGTGTTATTAGGTCTTCAAGGTGATTATCAAGTCAGTTCATTAGAGTTATATCATGAAAGAAGCCTTTCTAATTCTTGCTCATGACCTAGTGCAAGCAGGATGACATGGTAGCCTGGAGTATGAGGCATAACAAGTTAGTGCAAGTATGTAAGGCATTTTTTAGGTTACATGGAATTTGTGGAAGATGTCAAAGGTCACAAGTCAGGTGTATGATGCACATATAAGGTCCTTTTGAAGTGGATAATTGAAGATAAGGCTAGAAAGACAAGGAAAGTGATGGTGTTTAGAGTTTTTCAGGCAAGTAAAAACATATATGAGATTTGGGAAAGTTGAAGGATGTTTTTGTAGTGCCGTGGGAAAAATTTCAGGTCAAGAGAGTGAAGAAAAAACAAGAAAAATTATTTTTATCCATATCGATATCTTAGAAGAGCATTTTCCAGTTCGAAGGCCATCTTCAAATGGTCACCCCCACGTGTGAGTTATTAATGGGATTATGAGATCTTGAGGGATGATGTGGCATATAACCATGAAGGTATATCATGAAGATTGAGGTAAAATGGATGTCAGGTATTTATGAACCATTGTTAAGAAGTCAAATAGGTCAAAACCTTAGACCTAGAGCGATAGGGAAGAAACGAAGTGTATGGCCATAAATTGACTTGGGAAAGATAATGTGATGATTCAAGGTTGTATATAATTCTACAAGGCTCCTTTTGGTGGTATTTTCATGCTCCAGGTTGGCTAGTAAAGTACATAAGCATATATGTTTTGTGGATATTTAAAGTTACAGAGTTGGGATGAATGTGTCATAATGAAAAACCTATTGTTCTGTGTAGCTTGGGATGTGCTCCAAGTTATCATAAATTTTTTTAGACAGGTTTAAAGGAGAAGAGTGGAGTAATAGGTCTTCAAGGTGTGCCTACCACTTTTATCCTAATGAGGTCAAAATTAGTCTTGTGGACCAAAGGTGTGTGTTATGATTTACATGACGTGGAAGTGATATTTGAGCATGGCTAGCTTGTATACATATGATATGAGGTGTAAGTATTTAGTATGTTCTAGAGTTATGGTTTTTGGCTTGAGCCCTAATGGCTTAATAAACCCAATTAGACCTATTTAGAAGTTTGTTGGAACAAGTATGATAGTGATGTTTTCTCTATGTGACATGTGGTTATGAGTGGTTGAGGAGGTGTTCCAAGATTCACTTGATGTGTTCCAAGTGGTTTTAATTCTTTGAAATGAAGTGTAAGGTGTTGGTGCTTGATGAGGAGTTGACTAGTTCTTGGGACCTAGAACCAGGTTTGAACATTTTGAGAGATGATGGTGTTTCAGAGCCTTATGACATGATTTGGTGGAATTTATGAGTTGTGTGAGTAATATGACATCAATACCATTCCATTTATGTTCTAATTGTGTCTTGGTGAAATTATTTTTTATGAGAAGTGGTTCAATTTTTAGGAGTGAAAATTAGGTGCTTAAGACCTAATGTGATTTGCTTGCCAAATGATAGATTCCATGATGATGATGAAAGAATAAGAGTTATCTGAGATTTTAGATGATGTTTATAGGTTGTGTTTGAATTTTCAGAACTTTTTGTGTCTTGATGATCCTACTTTTTGTGTTTGAAGTTCAAGTCTTGATCATTGGATATGAAGACCTTTTTATAGGCCTAATTGAGAAGCAATGTGCAAGTTTTGAATTATTTTAGCTAATACCGACCTATATGGTCTCTTGAGATATGAGATGGTAGATTTGTTTCTAAATTTTCATGACTGACCTTAATGGTGTTATCCAACATGTGGTTGTGTTTGTGATGAGTCATGTATAAAAGTTAATGTGTATGTGTTCATTTAAACTAGTGGTGATGATGGGGATGTAAGAGAGATAGAGGAAGTAAAAAGAGAATTGTAAGGGATAAAGAACATAGTTTAAATGAGGAATGAAGAGTTAAGAAGAGTATATGGATAGGGATTAAATTTCATTATACCTAATCATCATATTATGATTCAAGTTTGAGCGAGAAATAAGAGAGAAAAGTTTGAGAGAGTTTTGAGTGCGTAAAGCTGAACTAGTGATCACAATTAGTTGTTGGAGGAACAAATCATCAAGCATGATCTTCATCTTCAGGTGGTTGAGTTGGTATTTGGTCATCCTAGGGGGTTGTATCCTCCTTAAGGGTTGGTGACTCACTAAATTAGGGATTGGTGCTCCTTATAGGGTTGGTGCCCTACTAAACTAGGGTTTGATGCTCCTTGTGAAGTTGGCGCTTCATTAAATTCTTTTGTGTTGAGAAATATATGTAAGGATTCAATGTATTTTATTACCTGTAAGGGTTTCCAACTTTATATTTGGTGTTCATGTGTTATCTTTCTTGTTTCATGTACTCGTGGATGGATGTTACACACTTAATAAGCTCACATTAAATATGTATGTTGAATGCTTGATTTGAATGAGGTATGTAAGCTATGGTAAATGAAGTAAATTTTTTATAAGAACCATTCACCCCCCTCTCAGTCTTCATGCTTCCACAATTTTTAGGGTTAAGTATGTCATTTATTAGGAGAATTTATATCTCATTACCACTTATTACATCATTTATTATCTCTATAATAACACCTAGACCTATAACATACCTATAAGACAATTTAAATATTTAAACTTTTGGTTTTGGAGGGAAAATCACAAACACCACTTATTACAATGCCAAAGGAGTCTAAATGGACTAGAAACACATCATGACATTTAAATGGACCCCACACACCCTAAAAAACTAGGAAAACCAAAATTTAAATATGTACAAGTGATGATTCTACATCATACTCACCAAGTGGAGAGATTTTACCCCTATACAATTAAGGCCTTTCTTCATTTTCTTCCAATCATGTTGTACCTATAAAATTATTCTTTCCTAATCTGTATTATTTTCATATTCATCATCAAATATTCCTCTTTGTTATTTACACTTTGTCTTCATTTTCTTCTTCATGTCTTTATCTTCAAAAATGAGGTGTTCATTCATTTTACTCTTTATTTGAGCTCTTTCAAGAGCTGCCTCTTCAATGTACTTTATTTCTTCATCAAGTAAACTTGTAAAAAAACATTCACACAAAACCTTAGATGAAAAATAAAGAGAATTTTGTGTCTCCTCATATGTGTCGTTCATTTCTTCTTGTTTCTCCATCTTGAACTTTGTTTCCACAACTGATTTTCCTTTTCTTATTCACTTTCAATGCTTCCATACATCATGTCCACTCTTGCTTCATCATCCTTCACTTCTTCACCATTAAAAACATATTCAAGTGCTTAAATGTCAACATAAAGTTGTTCCTTTCTCTCATACAAAAACTGAAAATATGCTTTTTCTTGTTCTCTCTCAATTTTTTTTTTCACCAATTAACTCATCCCTCACCATTTCCTAGATTATATCTTCCTCTTGTTTACTTGTCTTCTTACGTATATTATTTTTCCTTCTTTTCTTTTCTCTTATCCATGCTCTTATTCGCATTTTAATTTTCTTCTCCATGAGTGACCTTATAGGCCACTTAATTACCTTCTTCATCACTATTTTTACACCTTGATTTTGTATTGATTTAATTATGTCAATAAACATCAACATATGCTCCATACCCTTCCTTAACTCTCTGATTTCTTGCTCCATCCACAACTCTCTCTTTTTTAGAACTCTCTCATTTTCTCTTCTTTTCTTTTTTTCTCTCTCTCCTCTCTTTCTCTTTCTCCTCATTGCTTAAGAACTTAAACAATTAATTCATTATATTCACTTTATCTTCATCCATCTTTCTCTCAACAAGTATTTTCCACCTTGCTGAAGTCTCACATAGGTTCTTTTTCACACCTAATCTTTTGACTTACTTGTTTTCTTCTATTTCCTTCTTCTCTTCTCTTTTGGGATTCTTTTCACCTTTTCTTTTCCTCTTTCTTTCAATTTTATATTTCTTACTTCTTATCAAGGAGAAATCTATTCACTACACACACTTCTTACAAGAAAGATTTTTTTTTATCCTAAACAACATCAAATCATCTCATAAGAACTTCTAAACACACACACACATATACAAAAGCTTCTTAACAAAAATGAACTTTACCTCCAAAGAGAATATTTCAACTTGATAAATTTTCAAAGAATAACCTTATCTGATACCAAATTGTTTCAGAGGAGGAGTTTTGGAACCAAATCAACACAAAAAAGCTTTATTTAGTTTTATCACCTTACAAAATCACCAAAACCATGAAATTTGTTCTTTCTCAAGAAGCCCAATTTGCTCAAAAACACTAAAATGTCTCAAACAAATGTACCCAAGACTATTAATTCCTTTCACTTGCTCAAATGCATCAAAAAAACATGTTCATTCAATCCAATAAGTTTCATAACTTCATTTATTTCCCTTTCACCTTTTAGACCTTCATAGCATATAGTAGCCCTACAAAATGAAAATTTATGATGAATTTAACAAACTACAAAGACTAAGCTCTTACTTTTAAGAGTTTAGATACCCTTTATGCCTTTTAAACTTATTCCAAAGTTTTGAGACCCATCTCCAAGCCCATTCAATCTTTTTCCCTATTTACTGTTTTATCCTAGGCCTAATTTCTATCCCTCCAAGCATACAAATCTCTATGTAAGGAACAAATTGTAAACTTTCATGCAAAATTTGGTTAGTTCTCCCGATACCCGTTGTTTAGTTCTAGCTTCATGCTTAATTTCATACTCCAAATCCTAATACAACTCCCACAACACCTATTTTTTCTTCTTGACTAGGTCTCCTCTAGGTCTCTTAATAACTAAACACTGAAAAATTAATAATATATTGTTAGGAATAGTCCTCACATGTGGGTGTTTGTGTAATAATATTACATAGAGTTAAATGTAAGTTATTGTTATGTATGTAACAACAACATCGGGTTAGTTATATTTGTAATATTATGTAAGTTGTTTAAACAACTTACATAATTAGGAGAATGAGTTGTTCTCACGTAATATATTAGAATACCTATTTAGTGGCGAGGTTATAGGATTCCTTACATTCAGGAGATCTTTCCCTATAGTTGTGTAATACTTGTATTATGGAACCATGTTGAATTGGATTTTTAAGAGCGTATGCTCTTCTTAAAATACGGGGTAAAACCCACATATATTTCTCCCACATGTGTATTTCATCATAAAAAAATTCCACACATTATTAGGGGTTTAAAGACCCTACAATCCAATTTTTACAAGAACCCAATTGATAAAACAAAAACTGTTGAGTTTTTATAATTTTTTCTAAACAAGGACAATCACAGGGCAACAGGCTAAATAAATTCATAACTTGAGAAAATATACGTCTTAAGACCTGATTCCACTTGATTCTTCTTTGTTTTTATGAGAAAAAAAATTCTTTTTTAATGAGTTTTGAGTGATTATACATTCATCAACCCGATTCACAAGATTTGGTGACTAGTTTCTTAAACAAAACTGGGGTTTTAATGCATAATCAGTATGAGTTTTCAAATTTTTACCTATAAAAATGCATTCATATCCATTGAAACTTTATAAAACTCTTTCTCCTATCTATCTCCATCCTTTCACCAAATATAAACCTTTTATATTAAATAGAATTCAACTTATGAATGCTTTTCCTCCCCCAAATCAACATGAAATATCACAAACAATTAGCATACCTCATTTAAAATGAACTGAGTCAATCCTCCATGGAATTTATAACTTATAACCCTTCTTCTCCTATTTTTTATTCTTATGCAAAATTTCCTAAACCTACAAAACCATAATCATTCAAACATTATTTCATAAATATTCATCACATTTTACAAGTGTTACTCAAGAAACTTCTTGATTTATTAATCCCTTTGATATTACAAAGATTCTTGAGCCATATTGGCTCAAATACAGAGTTTCTTCACTAACCAAGCTTCCCTATTCCTCACACACACCCATTTAATTTGAATGCTCATGATACTAATATAGATAATAGAGGCGGTTAGGGTTCTCACCAACTAACTCACATATGATAAGACTAACCAAAGTGAATTAAGCCTTGTTAGGGTTAACTAGGTCATCTCTTAGGTGAAGTTATATCTCATGACCAGTTATTACATAATTTATTATCCCTATACTAACACCTATACCTATAACATACCTATAAGACAATTTAAATATTTAAATTTATGGTTTTGGAGGGAAATTCACAAACACCATTTATTGCAATGCCAAAGGAGTCCAAATGGACCCTACATGCCCTGAAAAAATAGGATAACAAAAATTTAAAGATGTACAAGTGATGCTCCTGCATCACTAAGAGAGGACACAACCACTTTGGTGATAACATCTGTTCTGGGTGCTAGTTTCTGCAAGAAAACTCAGGATCTGATTATGTTTATGTCACTTCTTATCACCTTTATCTTGTTATAGGTCACATTAGGTTCACTGTATTTATACTATTTTAAACTTGTACCTTCAAAGAAAACCCTAAATACTTAGAAAAGCCTCAAGTACACATTAAAATGAATAAAAAGTGCATATGAGAGAGTCAAACTGACCTTGACAGTCACCCTGATGTAATCTTGTTGCTGAGTGTTGCATTACATTTTAGACTCCACATAGTTGTTGTGGTGTGTGATTGAATTTTTGTCCCTTAAGATAAGTGTTAGACAAGTTTCCTTACTACCTGCTTCAGATTAGTGAAATCACAACAAGAAATCTAGTAACTTAGAATATGAGAGGGTTTAAGGTACCTCTATATGGGATGATGAAGTGTGTAGGCACAAAATGAGATATCCTTCGTATCAGTGAGCTAGATCACATTCAAATCAAATAAAATCAACACCAAAAATAGATTAGTAGATAGATGGTTGGGTTTCCTAACAATGTCAGTCCTGAGAAGTGAAAACTTCCTAGGATGGATGTTAACCCATATTTTGATAAAGATAAGTAAAATTAATGATTGATAAATTGGATGTAGCAGAATCTAAACTATAATAGAAAATGAAATACAATAAGCAAGTGATAAAAGGCAAAGATCTGATCGAAATGCATGTAAAGTAAATCAAATCCTGGGCAGGATTGACAATGACGACCCAAGACTGTAGAGCCTAGTCGAATGACGACTGGAGCAGATGAACTGAAAAAATGATGGAAAATGTACAGATCTGAAGGCCTCTGGAGGCATATTTAGAAGTTAACGATGCACTGAGATGAAGAAAGGCAGGAACCTGTAAGAGATATGAAAGTGGGATCTGACATAAAGGGTGCAAGAAAGTTATGAAATATGATGACAAATGCAATAAATATGGATCTAGTCAATGGTGACTGGGATGAGCTGGTAGACAATGACTAAGGGAATGGCAGAACAAATCTATGAGATGACAGATTAAGGTGAAGAATGATAAAATCTACAGGGTTGGGTGGCTGTGGAATCAAAGAGATGGATGATTGTGGAATCTAAATAATATAGGGGAAAACAAAAATGAAATCTGGGGTTGATGGAGAACTGATAGGATCGATGATGAATTGGTTTGATCTAGGGTGAGATGAAAAAGGATGGGCAATAACAACAGTCCTGCAGATGGTGACACAAATGGAAGGTCTGAGAATGTAGAGGACGAAGGCCTATTGATGACCAGCTAGAACCTGCACAAGATCTTGATAAAGGATGATGACTGCAAATACAGGGAGATGGTGGATGCAAACAATGCAACGGTGAAAAGAGGACTGTAAAAATCTTCTAAGGTATGAAGCACCAAGATCGCCAAGAGAACTCCAAGATGGTTGTGAACCAGCTACAAATAGTGATCACAAGTGAAGCACAGATCACAATAAGGCCTTGAAGATCTCCAAAATTGCATCCTTGAGAAAGGGAGGTGTAAGGACGGATTTAATAGGGTCGAGGGCGAACCCGAGATGGGTCACCACCAATTGTGAGAATCCTGTCCATTTAGGTGGTGGAAAGATGACGAGCTCAAGGAAAATGATCCCATAAGAGGCAGGATTAGGGTTTTGAAAGGTTGGGGCGAGTTAAGGTTGCATAGAATGAGATAAATGGGGTAAGTTGGAGGGTGGAAATTATTAAATAAAGGGCACTGGAGAGGTGAAATCACTTAAATGGTGGCCTAGAAAGGATAAAATGGAAGATTTATGGAGGGGAAGTGAATTAGATGGGGGTTATGGAACTAACTAAACATGATTAGTAGATGACTAATGGATGGGAAATAATAATGAGTGAGATAAATTGAATTTAGGAGGGAAATAAGGGATTTTGAATAAATGGGAAGAGATGTATGTATGTCGAAAGAATGACGGAGAGTGAACGCGGGGGGAGGGGTAGTGATACCAAAAATTGGTGTCTAAATTTTCCCCTTTTTATCAAGTGGTTTGCGTTGGGCAAGCCATGAGACAAAAACAAGAAGAAATGAAAGGATGATTGATGAGGTGCTCCTCCTCAAACTAGGGGTCGAAAACACTAAGGGAAGTTGAGAACAAGTTTGAAAGAGATAGATGGAGGAATAAATAATGGAAAGGATGAGAAAAAGAAGATGATGAGATAAGATATCCCAGAAGAGGATAAATAAAAATTAAAAAGTAAATAAAAATATGGTGGTGATATCGGAACCACTTCCATAGGGAACAAAGTATGACCTCAATGGAGACGATGGTAATGTCCTACGGACTTGTGAGTAAAAAAACCACTACAGGATGAAGGGAATGCAAAGGGAATCCATTCAAATGGATGTACAAGTCATGTAGGACCAATAGGTCAAAGGTAGACATCAACTATGCATAAATAAATGGGAAAATGGTCAAGACTAAGGGTCGCATGACAAAAAGGATTAAGGGGGTACAAAAGTGAATGTGATGTCCTTCGTATGGGAGGAATCAAAAGGATGTGTCCAGTGGTGGGATGAAAAGGGGTAAAATAATGGTGCCCCAAAAGGGAACATGAAGATGTCCACAAAGGCAAGATGATGCAAAAAATGAAGATGTGAGTAGATAATAAAGCCCGACAGTGGGACAAATAAATATGTGGCGTATGAGCAACACATAAGGTAAAAAATGGAATAAAAGATAGTTTTGAGAGAAAGGATTGATCGAAAAAAGAAAAAAAAGAAAGATTGATCAAAGAGGCATGGAAGGTTCGGGTTTGATGACGTACCAGGGTTAGTTGACGACGACTAGAGTTGAAGCGGTGGCGGCCCAAAGGGAGTTGACGACAAGTAGGGTTGATGGGCTATATAAGCCACATAGGTTGGCCGATTAATCTCATTTGCACTGTGTATGAAGTGAAGATCAAGAGCTCTAGAGCTATAAAGAGAAGAGTTGATATTTTGAGAGAGAAATAGGCTGATCAGATGAGTAGTCGAGGAAACGCCAAAGGACTCGCAAGATGGTAAGTAACTAAACCTTAGCTGAGTTTTTAAGCAATTTTAAATGTTGGTTTAATATTGATTTTTTCACATTTTTCAAAATTTTGGAGGTCGTGCACAAGAGGCGGTTGCCGGCAAGGACTGGGTACGGTCATTGTCACATTATTCTACTAGGGCGTCAACCCATGCTTGGAGGCATTGACCTAAACTAGGTTAGTGTCGACTAGGCGTAGGATTGGATTTTTAGATGATGAGGAGTCTAACGTGTTATTTCTTGATTGGTATTGCAGGCCCATGAAACTTTATATATTTGAGATAGAGTGCCCTCTTTGTATGATCAAATCATAAGAGATGTGACCAATGCTGAATGGGACCACTTGGCCATAGTAGGATTGGGTGAATTCTGTCATTACCAGAAGATTCCATGAGATGTTGGGTTGATGATTGATTTAGTGGAGAGATGGGATGTGTGTACAAGCACATTTTGGTTCAGGACAGGTGAGATGACTATGACTCTCAAGGATGGATACCACATCCTGAGGCTGCCAATCCAGGGGGAACCCATACATCCTATCATAACTAATAGCAGATTGGGGGTATTGACATAGTTGTTTAGAGTTGGTGCCCCACAAACCACCTTCACTTCTGAGGAATTTCACATAGAAACATGGTATGAACATGGGGTGGCTAGGAGGAGATTGATATGCCTAGTGATGATGGCCATTTCTAGCTACACATTACAAGATTTAGGGGGAGCAAGATTTGCATGGGCGCTAGTACGAGTGCTTGCAGACATTATAGATCATAGGGTGGTGTTTTATTTTGGCACAAAAATACTAGCCCAAATATACCATGAGCTTTGTATGTATGCTAAGAGGATGAAAGGGTTAGATGTGGGGTTCTTACTACATTGTTGGGCATATGAGCATATTACAGTGGTCGGGCCATTAGGTCTATATATGCACCCAAAATTTTATGTGCTACATTGTCATAAAATGGTTACAAAAGTCCCCAATGATGATTCAAGTCCTTTCAGAAGATGTTTGAGCTCCTAAACCCATATGCATTGTATATTTTTAGCCTAGACATACTTAGATTTTCCATGCTTTTCCCAATTTCCCACTTAATTCTGTGCATGTTTTTGCCTTTAGTGTTAGGACCCCCGCCCTTCCTGGGTAGCAGTTCTTAAACCGCCGCTCAGGCAGGGCGGTGGTCCTGAGCGATTTTTCCAGATTCTGTCATGCATGTTTTTAACATGCGATGCTTCACTTAACTTCACTTTTAGGATGCGTTTGTGAACCGATTGGTCTAAAAATAGTTTTGATTTCTTGGTTCTCCTTCCCTCTTCTATTTTTGCATGTGCTTTAGTTAGTTGGAACTACCTCTTCTTGCCTTGTGCATGAAGGCACATCCTAGCCCCAATTCTTATATATTCCATGCTTGTGTTCAAGAAAAAGGGCTTGAGAATTTTTGTGTATCTTGCATAGTATTGCTGCCATAATCCTACTAGAAATTGCATAGCCAAGATAAAATCTCTTGTGTTATCTCTCTTCTATTTGCATTATAGCTAGACTGACTTCAAGATAACATTTCTCAAACGTCTTCTTTGTTGTTGTTCTTGCATTCCCAATCCCTTGGACTGATATGAACACATAAAGAAATAAAGGAACAAACTGAGGGGAAAAATACAAATACAACCAGATTTTCCAAAGCTCTTGCTTATCCAGGTTGGAATTACTTATTTGTTTTCTTCATTTGTAAATTGTTTAATTTTGAATAATTAGTTTCAATTGCATATCAAATAGAGTAGTAAAATCATTCATTTCAATTGATTAGGAAATTACAAGTAGATCAAATCATTAGAAAGCTTGCTCTTTGACATTACCACGAAAGTTGTGGGGAACAATAGATCTTTTTAGGTTTATGATTTGTTTCTTCACATCTGAGCTAGGGTTTTGAAGGTGTTTTTGATTACAAGGGAATCGTTCCCATTTTTGTGAGAGTTAGATTTGCATATTTTCACAAATAATTATCTACAACTGACTAATTAATTGTATTTAGTTTAATTTATTAGATTAGAAGCATTGCTTGAAAACTAGAAAAGATAAAACAAGTCACATAGTATATGACTAGCAGGAGTGAAATAGTGCACCCATGCAATTCTCCAAATACTCACCCTTTGTAGAGTGTCCATCTCAGTTCAAGTCAACTGATCCAAAAACATAGGGAGCTAATTTCATTTGATAGTCTCGTTTGACCCTAACAAGCGATGAACTCCTCAATTATCGTGCATGACCATCAATAGACCAGAACGAAGGGAAATGCAGTAACGGTATATTAGAGGCTAAGCTCACAAGTAACACAACAAAACACGTAAAATTCAAGTTAGCACGCAATTTGATCATGTGTTTAGACACCGCTGCCTAGTAAGGGCGATGGTTATGGACACCACCCTGCTTAGGGCGGCGGTCCTGACCTGAAATAGAACAACCATTTTTAACAACGCTCAAAAAATTCACAGGCTAATAAAGAAGGAATTTTGAACAAAATAAAAGACTACCCATGGGTAGCCCCCCCTAGAGACATAGTTTAAGATGATACTTTTCAAAAATGATTACCATCCTAAGACCACAACCTCCATGAGTTTTCAGTTGTGATCCTCAAGTCCAACAACTGAATGGGTCTGCTAACCAATTATAAATTGACACTGGTCAATGAGCCAATACATAGATCATCACAACCTCCACCTGAATCATCAAAAAATGGCTGTACTCTCATTGAAAATGGTCATCATGATCAAGAGCTCCAATACCAGACATAACAAATGAAGTCCAAATGAATCCCTACATGAGTTTGTTTTGATATAGTATAGAATCACATGTGTACCCCGAATGACTATATATGGGTGTTGAAGTGGGGCATTTTGAGTGTATGATTGCAAAAACTGGGACCATTGGTGCAAGAATATGTTTATACCTTGCAAAAATTGTAAGCATTCAATGCCTCTTGTCAGATCCAGTTGGTTATTACTTGATAATCTACCTGCCACTTGAGCTTCTCTGCAGTGTTCAAGGTAAAAGGAGCTATGGATCCTAATATCAACCATTTCGACACAGGGGAAAAAAGTAGAGCAGTATCAGGGTGATATACTCTTACATTAAGTAGGATATACCAAGACGTTGGAAGTCTTAAATTTCTAGACCCGACCTACCTGAATGGCCAAAAGGTGAGTTCTTCGAGGGTGGAAAAATGCATCACCCAAAGATTATATGTAGCTACATTGAAAAAATGGTTACAAGCACTCCCCATTATGACAAGTTCCCAGACTATGCAATGAACATCCTAAATATGCTCAATATGCCCTGAAATGATGAGAGGTTGAAGAGATCAGAAGATAAGCTTTTCAAGGATTTGTCGGCATGCATCACAAAACACATTGTGCTATGTGCTGACCAAAATGTTGACACAGGATCATCTGGCCAGGTAGGGTGAAGGTACTAAGTCATTTGCTATTACAGAGTGTCATGGGAGGAGTGTTTTGTTAGACATGTAACGATTCACTTAACTTCCTTGTTAGGAAGCATTGACTGAGTTGCGAGCGGCACACTCAGGCATGTCAAAGTAGATGACCTGGCATTTGAATATGCCCTCTTCTATTTTTGCAGGTGTTTTAGTTAATTGGAATTGCGTCTTCTTTCCTTGAGATGAAGATAGAAGGAAGGCGCAATTCTTAATATTGCATCCTTGTGGTCAAGGAAAATGAAGCGCAAAGAATCCTACTTGTGTAGAGAACTTGCATAGTATTAAGGCGCAAAATGACTTTACTCAAATTTCATGGCCAAGACTCACGATCAGGCCATGGCTATCTCTCTAGCCGATTGAATTGCAAGGGCAGATCTGCACTTGGAGAACCATTGGTAAGGCATCTGACTATTAATATCCTGGAAAATTCTTGCATTCCCAATCCCTTGGACGCATAGGAAAACACTATTAAAGAAAGGAATAGATTGAGGGAACCATGGCATACAGATATAATCGAGACATTTACCAAAGAATTGCCATCTCCCGCTGAAATCTTGTTTTTTTGCTCTCGTTTGTCAAAAGGTATGGCAATTTTGAATCATTTGTTTCAATGTATATGCAACCTAGAGCCAGTAAAATTTGTCGTACTGCATCTAGTTACCTCAAATCTGGAGATTAGGCCCCTAAGCTTTCACTTTGAAATCATGCCAGGAAGTTGTGGGGGACAATAGCTCTTTTTAGGGTTATGATTTGTTCTTGACCTTTCCTGAGGTAGGGTTTGAAGGGTTTTTGATTAGACACGTTAGGTTATACTTGTTTAGAGTTAGATTTACATATTTGCACAAGGATAATTAGCTACAACTCGGCTAACTACTTGGTATTTAGTTCGTTTATTAGATTAGAAGTATTTCTTTAAAACCAGAAAAGATCAAAAACATTTACTTTTGTTAGATTAGTTTTCTTTCATTGTTTTTCTCTAATGTATTGTGAAAACACTAAAAAAACATTCATTAGATTTCCTTTAATAGTTAGTTTATTTTACCAAGATCATTTCAATTCATTGTGCATGACCATCAAGGACCCTCAACAAGAAAATACGTATGGCTGTGATCCTTTTGTCCCACAACCAAATGGGCTGGAATTGATAACAGACATTGATACAAGTTTACATTTTACAGTCCTACACATGCCTGATACATTATTTGAGATAAGAGAACAACTTAGCACAATAAATATTTCTGCAAATCAATTCTATGATTATTGGAACGCTCTTGACAACAGGGTTTGATTACACACATGACCATAATAGGGCCACAACCTCCACAAGTTTTTGGTTGTGATCCTTAGGTTCTGCAACCCAACGGGCTTGCTAAATAGTTAGATATGGACATTGGTTTACGTGCATCGGTATTTACATCATCACCACTTCCACCTGATATCATCGCACAACTTTCATTATTGAATATAGTAGCCGATCAGGCTAATATTTTTTGGACTAGACTAGAAAATCATCCATAGTCCCCATGGCTTCATTAAGCCTATTGTTCTTACTTTCATGACCTTGTTTGGAGATCTATACAAGGTGCTCACAAGTCACTTTCCGCGTGTTCAACAACTAATGAATAAAACCTCAATAGAGCTCAATATTGACTAGAGTCTTTAAGTAGCTATCATATCAGATCGATCTATCATGCCACTTCAAGTTAGGAGATCATTATTTTCCTTAGACTGGGAGATCCTATTATTTCATGTTGAAGATATAAGTTTACCTCATTAGCTTATCCATCATCACCGCACATACACATCCATTTCTATTCTACACCGACTATTTTGGCACAACCTCGGGAAGTCGGGTGCGAAGAAGGTCACGTGTTGATTTTCTTTCATACAAATTGGTGAACCCGACATGAAGAGCTAGTCTCTAAGCATTTCCACTTTCTTCATCCATCCTTTATTCTACGGGTATTCTTATACCCCTCAAATACGTTGGGATACAACAAATACAATTGACCCATGCTAGGTTTTGATATGTACAATTATCAAATAGGTCTACCACAATAATCATCTTCACTCTCAACATGGGTAGATAACTGCGCAACTACTCAAAATCCTATTCTTTAGGGAACAAATGTTGGTTCCTCTATGTGTATTGAAGAACTTGACCAAATCACACAGACATATCCTCATGAAAAATGAAGTTAAAACAACATAAATTTCACTGGGGAAGCAAGTTCATCTCCTCAGGTATTGTTTTGACAACCCATTAGCATGCAATCATACCAAATCCCACATCTGGATGAGGAATACTTAACAAGATATGCTAGGAGTGAACAATGCTTCTAGAATATGAATTGGGCTTTTGATAGATTGCAAGGACATAGTGATGTCCCACTTTAAAGCAATAACACTACCCCTCCAACAACAAAAAAAATTGCCAACGAGGGGTGACAACATAATGAACAATTCATAACAGGATACCACACTCCTCAACAACCTCCAAGAGTTCAACAACAAGCACATAAACAAAACACCATCCCATCAATGGGTAACATCATCTTGACATTAGTGGACAAATTAAAAAAATTAGAGCTTTCCAAAAATGCTCAAAGTTCATATGCAGGGTAAGCAAGAACTTCTCCCTATCCACATAATTACGAACAAATACCTATTGCACATAATCCTCTAGTTTATATGGGTGCTCCAAACCTTGGAGATTTTTTGATTGGGATGGGAACCTTGGGTGTTCCCCCTCATGCCACATATAGATATCTACAATAGGCACCAATCAGAAGTGTGTTCTCAAATGCCATACCAACCGGAAATGCAACGTTCCTTGGATTTGTGCCTTCAACTCCATATCAAGGTAGTCAACCCCCCTACGTACATATGTATTCTAAATCACCACAAGGGGATATGTAAACTTACCCAAGTTTGTATGGACAGCCGTAGTAGATGCCATATGCCCCATCAAATTTTTATATTGTGTCATTTAAGCAATCGATGCAACCTCCACCTCCCCAAAAAATATCTTTAATGGTGGAAACGTACGCAATGGGGACCTATTCTGAATATCTGAAGGATCGTCTAGATTTCTCCATCTAGACAATCATGCTCCCAAGACCCTTGCCGGATCTTCCAAAGTTTAAAGGGGAGGGTGATCCTAACACTCACATCAAATCTTATCCAACATCCATTTGAAAGTTTCTCCCATGGGACACAGTTGTTGTGGATATTTTCCCTAAGATGCTAGAAGATATTGCTCCTGATTGGTACTATAGGATACCAAAGGATTCAATAAACTACTTCAAGCAAATCATATCAGAGTTTATTAAGGATTTTGAGATGAACAAACTTTAAAGAACAAGAATAAGAGAATTCCTTCATATCAAATAAGAGTGCAATGAGTCTGCAACCCACTTCATTCAAAGGTGGCAATAGGTTCTCTACTCCTATGTAAGTGCTCCAACTATGGATCAGATGGAGCTTTGTGATTTGTTCCTCCACTCCCTAAATAGGGATACAAAGGAAGAAGTTCAAAAGTTCACACTAAGGAGCTATGAAGAGATGCTAGAGGGTGCTCTTTGAATTGACCAAGTAGCCATTAATAGTGGTCATAAGACTTATGGAGAAAATGGAAGGTTAGTCACTCCTAACCAAAATAATCCTGGTTACTCCAACACCACTAGCAATAATCAAGGAAAAAAGGTCCTTAATAAGAACTGTGGGGTCACAACTGAAGGTGTTATTGATCAGCCCAAGAAACCTAATGTTGTTCGTTATCTTGATGCGAACACTACCAACAACAAAAATGGACATAATCAGAGAAATAATAACTTCCCTCCCTCAGTCAACACAGTATATTTTAATCATTCTTAGAAACAACAGCAATAATAACCTTATAAATCAAGAAAAACATAGACCCAAGGCGCTAATAAGTACCCAGGTGGATATCCTAACCAATTCCAAAACTAAGGGCATGGGTTCCCAAATTTTAACTATAACAATCAATAATTGAACAATAATCCTAATTTTGGACCAAAAAAAGGTCCAAACAAAAGGCCTTGAGATTATGATATTGATTTATATTGTGATTTCCATAGGATTCATGGGCATGATGCAAGAACATGCCGTAATTGCAACAAGTTTATACATCATTTTATAGAGAATCAAATATAGTTATTTGTTGACATTTTTTTGGAAAACCCAACACCACCAACTCAGAACACCTAGATGGGACCGATATCCCCACAAAACACACCGCTTGGAATTTTCAATGGTCCTCTCCCCATGCATTCAAAGGATGGTAGAATAGATCCCAATGGTTCAAACAAAGGTATTGCAATAGGGGCCCATGATCATGAAGCCTCAACTTTGTCAAACCCACAAGTGGCACCTCTTTTGATCGATCGGCAATAAACAAAAACTATGGGATTGGTAAAGTTGGACATTGAACCTTAGATTAACGCTGTAACTAGAAGCAAATATTATTCTTTGCAGCCAATCCCAATCTACCCAGCTATATCAGATGAAAATACAGATTTAATCAACTTACATATTACATAATGTTATAATAAATATTTAAATAAATATTACATCATAACATAAGTAAATAAAGAAATACTTACAGGAAATAAATAACACATGTGACACAATATTTATAGTGGAAAACCCCAATAGGGTAAAAACCACTTTGAAAATAACCTTTTACTTCAGAGAACTTATTTTACATCCAGTAAGATCACCTCCTCCTTTGAAACCCTATTTACCAAGGGTAAAACCAAATCACTTGATTTGCACACCTTTGATATATTTCCTGAATATATCAAATGAGGACCTAAAGTTCTTTTTATATAAGGTGATCAGGTATGTCTCCCGACCCACCTTTTCAACCTAAAATGGTTGACACATACACCTAGGTTTATAATATTTAATATTAGAAATATAATCATTTCATGATATTAAATATTTAACCTAAAGTATATACCTAGGTTAGCATATTTAATAATAGAAATATTAATATTTCATATTATTAAATATTAACCTATATATTAGTGATGGACCCATATACATTAAGGGTTGGCCAGACCACTTAATCATTATGTTCCAACACTCCCCCTTAATGTTAAGTGGGATAACATAACATATGCCAATAGATTACCTGCCTGTGGTACACTACAGGATTTACAATCCTTAAACCATAAAGGTTTTAGGCTAGCATATCGGTTGAAGGAATTATAACACCTTCATCATACTCAATTTACCTTTTGGTACAAAAGGATTTGGAATCCCAAAGATCATCCCATGATCAGTGGCTAAGTATGATTTGTGAGTTTTACATGTTCTCACAGGTTCTCATAAAAGGTTATTGAACCCAAGCATATAGGAGCCTTTTACAACCAAGGACCTCCTTAACAATATGCTTGTACTGGATGTTTACCAGTAAACTCAATAACACTAAAGAGTTTACTGAAGACCACCTTTAAGATCTTTCTACACTTCTTTCTAAAAAAGAAGTCGAGGAGGTATACATGCCCGAAGGTCTTTTTACACTTTCCCGAAGGTATTTTACAAATTCCTGAAGGTATTTTTACAAAAACCAAGTTCCATTAGGAGGTGACATTGTCATGCACACTCCCCCTCAATGGAAACTCCGACAATCCAAGCTTTTCACGAAAGTGACAAAACTTTGCAGCACTCAGGGACTTTGTGAAGATGTCAGCAACATGCTCTTCAGTCAACATGAACTTGAGATTTATCTCATCACTTTGCACCTTCTCACGGGTGAAGCGTATATGTATCTCAATGTTCTTTGTCCTCTGATGTTGAACTAGATTCTTAATCAAGAGTAATACAACTCTGACCACCACATAGAAGATAAATAATTCCTTTAGCTTCCATGTGTATCTCTACCAACAGTCATTATAGCCACATGACTTCTTTACTTCTTCCATTGTACTTCTCTGCCTCAGTAGAAAAAATGGAGACTGTTGATTGTATTTTTTGTTCCAAGTAATGGTTCCTACACCAAAAAACTTGAACACATATCCAGTATATTTTATAACACAACATCAGTATGGTTAGAATCACAAAATCCATATAAGATAGCATTTTCATTCTTATTATAATGCAACCCATAATTGATTGTTCCTTTCAAATATCTAAAAATTATTTTTGCAAGATTCCAATGATCTCTAAAAAAGGTTCCTGCATAAACCTTGAAGTAATTCCTTTTGTATAGGAAATATCTGATCTAGTTATAGTTAGATAAATCAAACTATCAACTAACAATGTATATAAAATAGGATCAACCTTTTTCATATGCAGATTTATGATCAATATTTATTCCAACTTCCATTGAAGTAGAAAATGGTTTACAATCAATCATAAGAAACTTTTTCAATACAATGGTTGCATATTGTGTTTTGAAAAATAACAATAGAATGAAATACAATCATACAAATAACATGATGTGAGAGACCTAACTCATTCATTTCAAAGTACTGCTTCAATTTCTCTTTAATCCTATGAATTAAATCAGAATTGTCACCAGACATAAGAAAATCATCAACATATATACATATAATGATAATATGTGAGCCTTATTGCTTAATGAATATATCATTGTTAGAAGAATAATTAACAAAACCTAACAGTTTAAAGAAGGAAACAATTTTCGCATACCAAGCTCTAAGAGCTTGTTTTAAACCATACAAGGATTTCTCAACTTACAAACATAGTTTTCTTTACCAGTTTCTTCAAATCCTTTAGGTTGAAACATGTAAAGTTCTTCTTTTAAATCGTAATTCAAAAAAGTATTTTTCTTATCCATTTGGTGGATTTCCCACCCAAATTGAGCGAAATTGTAAATAAGGCCCTAACAGTACTCATTTTAGCTACAGGAAATGTCTCAACATAATCAATACCAAGTTTCTGAGTGAAACCTCTAGCAATAAGTCTAGCTTTATGTTTGTTAATACTACCATCACCATTATATTTTACTTTGTATATCCACCTAGACCCTATAATACTTCACGGCTCAGGTTCATACAAGGTAATTAATGCATGGTACATATGATGGCTTCTGGTCATTTTCCTAAGGTTAATAGGATTTGAGTTTTCTAACATAGATTGAGCCCAATTTAATTTCTTATCTAGGAAGATAAGAGTTTCAGAAACATCTATAACATCAAAACATCATCATGACCATTTACTAAATCAAAATCAAAACCATCATTTAGAAGTATTTAATGAAGTAACTTCAAGAGAAGAAGACAACACATGTAAACCTTTCACTAGACTATATCTATACATTTCATATAAGCTTCGATAATTAACATGTCCTAACCTTTCATGCCATAGTTTTGAATTATTCAAACTCTGAGATATAAAACAAGATGCAGAAGAGAAATCATAAAAAATATATAGATCATTTCTTTGAATTCCTTCAGCTATTATACTCTCATTACTATCCTTGATATACCAAGTATCCTTCATGCATGGATTCTAGTTGTGTCCATACCTCTTTCAGATGTTTGATATTACCAATGTGTAGAAGGTACTCATCATTCACATTGCATAGAAAGAACATCTTACATTCGTTGCAAGAATGCATTCATGTTATCTACAGTTACTTGACGACTGGTGGGAGCAACCTCAGATCTAGAAACAATCGTCTAGAGTTTCCTCACCATAAATTCTATTTTGACCCAAATGTTGTAGTTGGTTTCATTCAGGATCTGGGTTTTGTCAAGACAGAAATAGTTAGACGTCATTGTTTTCCTAAACCTGTAAAACACACCCCATTATAATATACAATGTACCACAAAGTTAGATACATATTTATCGATAAAAACAACACTTTTAATAGAATCATATCTAAATTTTATAGATCTAAAGAAACTATTTGATCATAACTAATTATGTCATTACAATGCATACTAATTAACCTCCCATGATCAAAATAATAACCCGCATTATAAAGGGCTTTGCATTATATCCTAGATTTATATAAAAAATATTTCTAACCATATAGAAGTGAAGAAGAGACCCCTAAGAATGCATAACAACTTCAAATTTCTTAAAAAAATTAATGTAGACAAAATCTGACCAACTTAAATTTGACGTCTAAATGACCGTCATAATGGCTTATTTTTTGGTCTATCGTGACGGTCATTTGACCGTCAATTTTAACACAGTTAAAGTTTCTTGAACCTACGAGCTTAAATTTGACGTCTAAATGACCGTCATATTGTCTTATGTTTGGTCTACCATGACGGTCATTTGACCGTCAAATTTAATGAAGCCAAAACTTGTTGTGTATTTCCAGAATGTGAAATTCTAGAATTTCTTCTTCTGTATAATATTAGGGAGGTTATATTTTAATACATTATAATAACCTATTATAATTTATAATGTAAAAATATATACACTTTTTTATTAAAAAATGTATATAATTTATAGAATGAAAATAAAAAACAACATATAGTTCATAAAAATTATAAACTATAGTATATTGTTTTTATATTAAAAAACACATAACCCTTATTAAAGGGGTTTAAAGGACATAGACCAGGTTAAAAGAATTTTACCAGGTGCAAGTAGATTTATGAGAGTATAGATTAACCTGTATATTTTACAAAGGTGACAAGTAATTTCACCCGACCAATGAAATAAATCTAAATCCCTATTTTCATGAACCTTGTCTTCTCCCTTCATTTACTCTTAATTTTACCCCGCACACATTTAAAAGTATGGAAATATTGTAAAATATTTTATATAATTCCTGCAAGCTAAAAACTTTAAAACTTTTATGTGGCTATAACTACCAATATTTTAATAAATATTTACCACACTTCACGTGGGCCACCAATAAACTAGCCCCTTTTTTTTAATTCTCCATTTATACTTGAGAGTTCCACATTTATACCTGAGATATTATCTCATTTTATTCTCCACTCCCACTCTTATATAAAAGAAAACCTTTAAATAGGTTTATTTATATAGTTTTTATAAACTATAAGATCTAAATGAATGGGGTCCACCCCTTACATGGATAATATAAATGGTTAGGGACACATGTTAGGTTTTATTTAATAAGTATTAAGATTTAAAAAGTAATCCCTTCATGGCCAAGAAATAAACATGGCCCCCTTACTAAAAAAAGTAAGCACTTTGGTTTTTTTTAAAACATATATAAACCAAATCTAATAAAATTTATATTTTAAGTGGTTTAAAATAACCATATATATAAAATATGATTCAAACTTAGGTTTGTTTCTTTTTTTAAACTATATATGCCTAGATTTATAAGTTAAGTTTAAATATGATTTAAACTTAGGCTTAGAATATGGTCTGTTGACTCTTCCCTCAATCCCATGTAATTTTAATATGGTTTAAGGCTTTTAATATATAATTTTTTTTCAAAAACTATATAAATTTTAATATGATGTTTATATAAATTATTATATAAACCTTATTCTATATTATATATATTTTTATTTAAAAATAATAATATAGTTTTCAAATTATATAGGATATAGTTATAGATTAACTATAAACTATAGTTTTTCAAATCAAATCCTTTTAGAGGGGACCAAAGAACACGGGTATGAATTTACCTTCTGAAATATTTAACCTGCAAATATTTGAAATTATAGAAAACATGAAAATTATTTCATATAGTAATAAATCTTTCTTTTTCTGTATGTGACTTTCATGCAGGTAAATATTTGAAGCCTCTTTCACCTGTGCACACATCAATCTCCAAACAAACATTAATTCCATATAATTTACAAAATGTAAATGAAATTAAGAATCATATCATATTACATCTCCCCCCAAAAAATTAGGGATTTAAAATTGAAAAACCCTAAAAAATTTACCGAGAGTTTAATTGCACAAATGTAATGCCAAAATAAATTGGGGAAAAAAAGAAGGGGACCAGATACTTTTAAATACCCTTTCGGGTTGGTTGAAAAAACCCATACAAATTAAATAAATAAAATACAAAATATTTGATCTTAATTTATTTAATTTACCTCACTCTGTTACCATGTTAGAATTTGAGGATTCTAATAAATATGGATTTAATCAACTTACATATTACATAATGTTACAATAAATATTTAAATAAATATTACATCATAACATAAGTAAATAAAGAAATACTTATATGAAATAAATAACACATGTGACACAATATTTATAGTGGAAAACCCCAATAGGGTAAAAACCACTTTGAAAATAACCTTTTACTTCAGAGAACTTATTTTACATCCAGTAAGATCACCTCCTCCTTTGAAACCCTATTTACCAAGGGTAAAACCAAATCACTTGATTTGCACACCTTTGATATATTTCCTGAATATATCAAATGAGGACCTAAAGTCCTTTTTATATAAGGTGATCGGGTATGTCTCCCGACCCACCTTTTCAACCTAAAATGGTTGACACATACACCTAAGTTTATAATATTTAATATTAGAAATATAATCATTTCATGATATTAAATATTTAACCTAAAGTATATACCTAGGTTAGCATATTTAATAATAGAAATATAAATATTTCATATTATTAAATATTAACCTATATATTAGTGATGGACCCATATACATAATCGAGAACCATAATATTACCTGTTACGCTTGGGCCCAAGACGGTACTCACTGATTTTTATATTATAGATTGGAAACCCAACTATAATATGATCCTTCACCATCCTTGGATCCACCGCATGAAGGAAATACCCTCCACTCTATTCCAAGAGGTCTGATTCTATCATTTAGGGAAAGTATTTGTGGCTCAAAGTGATCCAAAATCCTTCAATATACATTTGGCCAACTTGAAGAAAAAGCCAGGGGTTCACTCTGAATTCAAACTTCCTATGAACTAGTTAAACAAAATGGCGAGCATGGTACCAAAAGAAAATTTTGTCCCTTAACGGAGTTAGAAGTTATGGGTTTGATAGAGGGTATTCCAGTGGTCAAGGATGAAAATGTTGTTATAGAGATAGTATTGTTAGGAACTACAACAAATATTGTCGAGCTATTAGAAAAGGATTTTCCTATCCTTCTCCCCTTTGACTCCATGGGTATAAGACATGCCTTGGGACTTGGTTCCCTTCAAGCATATGAGGTTTGCATGGTGGAGGTAACCGAGGTAAAAAGAGTACTTATAAAGGATGATTCAACATCCATCTTTCTGAGTAGTCACTGGAAACTCCATTTTGATGGACCCAAGTGTCACTTCTGCGCTGAGGTAGGTGCTATCCTTACTTCACTCAAAGGAAGGATTTTACCTTTTAATTTCAAATTGAATTTTGAATGCATGAACAATGGGGCCAAGTATGAGGATCTCCTATTAGGTCTCATTGTAGCTAAGATAATTGGTATCCTCAATATTAGGGTGTTGGGCGACTCATAGCTATTCAAAAATTAGATATTTAAGGTATATGAGACTAGGCTTGAACACCTACAACTCTAAAAAACAACTATGTTGGGCCTAACAAAATGGTTTGACTTTATATCAATCGAGGAAGTTCCGCATGAACAGAACCTTCTGATAGACTCTATAGAAACTTCCACCACCTCACACTTTACCCCAAGTAATGACCTAGAGGACACCAGCTTCACGGTCTCAATCCATTCTGAATCCTTGATTCACAAAGTGCAGGTAGCGTCAATGTTGACATGCATTGAAGCCTGAGGTTCAACTTAACTTTTCAGACCCTGTTGAAGGTGATGAGTCAACTTTAAGTTATTTAAACTCTTTGGTACAGAATTGCATCTTACTCTGTCACGAGGTTGACACCTTTCCCTAATTCTACACTTCCTCTTTTTATTTTGTGAATCCCATGATTGAGTCCTCTCATGGGAAAGATCTTGAGATTTACGAAGTAGAGGAAGAAGGGGACTTAGAGTTACCTCCAGCCCCACGTAAGTTTGAGGAGGGAAATGTCTCCTTAATCGAGGGAATGATTGATGTAAACATCAAAACGGAGGAGGAGCCAAAAATCTTAAAACTAGGGTCCTCTTTAACTCTTGACAAAGTATAAATTCATACCCAAATCCTTAAGGAACATAAAAAATCCTTCACATTCAGTTACAAGGAAATGATGGGAATTGCACCACACATCACAGTTCAAAATCTCATTACCAAGCTAGATGCCAAACCAATTAAGCATAATTCAAGACCTATGTAGCCAATGGTGGCCCTTATGGTAAAATAATAATTAATGAATCTTCTCCAAGTAGGATTTATCAAGCCATTTGATTATTCAAAATGGGTATCTAACATTGTCCCCATTCTAAAAATGAATGGAAATATCAATATTTACATAGAATTCTGGGACATTAACAAGGATTGTCCCAAGGATTATTTCCCGCTACCATCCATTGATGTTATCGTTGATGCAACAACTAGTTTTTATTTGTTATCTCTCATGGATGGTTTTTTAGGGTATAATCATATCAAAATATCCATAGAGGATCAAGCTAAAACAATGTTTATAACTCCTTGGGGAACTTATTGTTATGCCATTATGCCATTTGGTCTTAAGAAAGTTGCCGCTACATATGAATGAGCTATGACCTAGATATTCCATGATCTTATTCATAATATTATAGAATCCTCTGTAGATGACCTGCTAACCAAATCCAGGAAGTGCTGCGATTACCCAGAGGTGCTTTGCATCATCCTTTCACGCTTGATTGAATATGGTTTCATGTTGAATCCAAAGAAATATGTGTTCGGTGTAATAGGAGGTAAGCTTGTGGGTTACAATATATCTTCATGAGGGATTGATGTTGATCTAGCTAATATATGGGTTATGTTAGAAATGGTTCCACCATCAAATGAGTATGGTGTTGGATATTTTATTGGAAAAATCCGTGCAATCCAAAGGTTCATCCCTGATTTGACCTTCGTCGTTCTTCCAATCGATAATTTGTTCGAAAAGGATTATAACATTGATTAGACAGAGGAATGCAATGAGGACTTTGAGGTAGTGAAATGATTCTTGTTGTCCCCTCCCACACTAATGCCACCTAGATATGATTTCCCTTTGATCTTATATTCACGGGCTATGGATGTTTTGCTAGCCTACATGTTAGCTCAAGAGGATGATGATAAGTGGGAATGAGTAGTTTACCTTATTAGTCAGACGTTAATTGATTATGAGACACGCTACATGTAGGTAGAAAAAGAATGCCTTGTCATAGTTTTCGCAACAAAGCATTTAAGAAATTATATGCTCAATCAAGAAACAAGGCTTATTGTCAAGATAGACCACTTACGAACATTCCTCATACATGGATCCTTATCTAAAAAGGTCGGGCATTTCATAACGTTAATGGGTGAGTTCGAGATGACGTTTGTAAATCAAAAATCCGTTAAGGGTCAAATCATTGCATATTGGTTTGCTGACAATCTATTGGATGGGTGTGAGTTTTTAGATCTAGACTTTCTCGATGAGTGCTTATACTTTGTCAAAACTAGGCCCCCTATCTTTGTATGTCCCTGGTATACCAATATTTTCAACTTCATCATGGACCATACATACCCAGAAGGGGCAACATCACAAAAAAGAAGGTGGTTACATGTTATTTCTGCTAAGTACATAATTTTGGAATAAGTGCTCTATTGCAGAGCCTTTGATGGAATGTTGTTAAGGTGTGTCGACACCGAAGAATCCAAAAAAAATCTTTATGATTAACATAACGAGGTATATGGAGATCACTTTGGTGGCCATGCCACTACCTAGAAGATTCATCAAATGGGTTATATCTTGCCCACCATACAACATGACATAGTAGAGTTTGTGCGTAGATGTCACAAATGTCAATGATTCTCCCATGAGATTCACATACTGGCACAAGTTTTGCAACCAATCGCAACCCCATCGCACTTCTCCACATGGGGCTTAGATTTGATAGGGAAGTTCTCTCCCTCATCAACAGATGGCCATAATTTCATAATCATGGCCACAGAATACTTTACAAAGTGGGTAGAATCCAATCCCCTTACCACCGTACCTAGCTTCGAAATTACTAAGTTCATCTTCAACCAGATCAGTTGTAGGTACAGGGTGCCACAGGTCATTATTTCTAATAATGGCACATATTACAAAAATGAAAAGGTGCATGATTTTTGTACGAAGTTTAAAATAAGTCATCACACGGCTTCTCTCTACTATCCTTAGGCTAATGAATAAGTTAAGGCTACCAATAAGACATTGAAATCTATTCTCCTTAAGAATGTCAAGGAGAACAAACAAGATTGGCATTTAAAGTTTTTTCCAGCCTTGTGGGCCTATCAGACATCAGTAAGAATGTCGACAGGGGCAACCCCATTTTCTTTGGTATTTGGTGTAGAAGTGGTTTTACCGCTCGAGGTCGAGATACCTAGTATCCGTATATCGTTGCAAGGAATTATGAAAGAAGAAGGCTATCGAGAAGTGTGACTCTCTCAGCTAGAAAGTATTGATGAGGCTAGACTCAATGATGAACAATGATATAATGTTTACGTTGACCGGATGGCTTGGAAATACAACAAGAAATTCTATAAGTGTGAAATATATGAGGGAGATTTGGTTCTAAGACTTGACATCTGAATAGATAAAAAGATCGACGAAGGAAGGAAATTCAGACCCAGGTGGTTTGGCCCATATTGAGTAATAGAAGACTATAAAAATGAGACATTTCTCTTGTGTACACTAGGGGGTGAGGAGTTTAGTGAATATGTGAACTCTCTTCACTTGAAGAGGTATTACGCATGATCCATTAACATTTTCATATGTACATTACTGCATCTATATTGCATTTTCATCTGTCAGTTCATTTTGTAAAATTTGGGATCAAGGGGCTTATTCTTATAGAAAATCCTAAAAAATTCTAAAAAAGTTAGTAAAACATTTAAATCATACCTCTACAAATCTCCACAGTGTCATCAATTGTGTCCAAATCATTGCATCAATTCAAACAAGATAAGATACAATTTTGACAGTAACCATACCAAGACTTGCATACTTGGTTCTATTTATAGTCTCTTTCTTGATTAGGTGTATTTGTCTATGGTTTGTTCTAGAAGCTTCATGGTGTCACATCTATCCTGTACATATATCTTTGGAAAAAAGATCATTCTAAACATTTTTCCTAGATAAATAAGTCAAAGTCAAGTCCACATAATTTTTTTATTTTACACATTTCTTTGCCCTACCAACCTTCAGTGATGAGCCTGCATCTCTTACTAATGATGTAGGTTTGGGAAAGGAGAGAAACACACTTACTCACCTATGCCTTGTCCATAGTGATAAGCCCATACTTCCTACTAGTAGTATGGGGCAAGGTGTACGGGGTCTCTTTGAAAAACTTGAAAGTCATAAATAATTCATTCAAATATTGTGAAATTATAAATCAAAACAAAGTGAGAAAGATGTCCAAAATTCCAAGTGATCTTAAAACTTCAAAACCAAAATTTTTCAACCAAGTGTCCATCTATGAATCTAAGTCTAGATAAAATGGAAAGCAATTCACACTCTAAACTATGAAGCAAACTTGAGTAGAGTAAGGTTGTAGTGTCCTAATTTGGTTTTGTCAAATCCTTGTCTTTCTCTCATCATTACCATTTAACAAATTCCATAACTTGTGCCCATTTTGGATCTTGGTGTTGAGCCCTCGCATCTTACTAGTTGCGTAAAGTTAGAAACTTGACAAGTTCATTAACTTATCATATCACTATATCACCATGTTTTTTCCAAAACAATGTGATGTAAAAAATATTTCTTAAGGAAGCTAAAGTTCAGCATCACATTGTGTTGCATTATCATATATTAGCATTATAAAATACAAAAAAAAATCATTCTGTTATCATTCACATCCATTGCATACATTTTTAAAAGCATAGAAAAGTGGAAATTCTAAACATCTAGAGTACACATGTGAGATGAGCCAAAAGGAAGTCAACTTGGATACAATAGATTACCGAACCAAAATTAAGAGTTTGTATATATCATGGTGATTCAATTTTGTATACAATGCCATCATGCACCAGTCGTGGTCAAAACACTCTCAATGAGCCTGAAATATACAAAAAATTCATATAATGCTCGAAAAAATTGAAACAAAGCAATAAAAGGCCCAGTGGCCTATCAATCCCTCTCGGATCCCTTAGATGGTGCACAGTCACATCCGAGACTCCTGTTATGGCTATGAAGATGATGAGAATGAACGGAGTGGTGTGAATGCTCATGGTGACAGCTGTTGTCCACGGTCTTATTGCGAGAATGGCTCTGCCTCATCAGTCCCTCAAATTTCTCATACCCAGCCACCTAAGTACGAAGATAGGTCACCATCTCCTCTATCCTCTAGACAAGTGCAAACACATCAGTACATCTTCCAGCTACGAGTGGCTCACCCTAATCCTTGGTCAACTTGGCTTGGGTATTCCTTGAGGGGATCAACAAGGTGTCCACGCACACCTGATGAATGAAATCCTGCCACTCATGTGCAGTCACTGCAAGCTAGAAGAGAAGAAGAAAGGAGAAATTAGAAAATTACAAAAACAAAACAAAAAGAAATATGAACTAACATTTCCAACTAACAAAGTCAAAGAAAGAGTATCAATGTACTTGGATCTCCATGCATCCAAGTGGGGTTAGTGGCTTCTCCTACTACTGTTGGTAGCTTCAGGGCCTCCCAAAAGCCATAGGATAAATGTTGTCCCATCATGGACTCATTGTCTCACCCTCTATCTCGAGGAAGTGGTCCCTCTCATGTCGCTCTCAGCATATCTTGAGTTTCGTGTCACTCAGGGTCGCTCTCCTCCTCCTCTATGTGTGCTGACTTGTTAGTCTCACCACCTAACCCCTCTTCCCCCATCTCCTCTCCAAACGAATCCTCCTCGGTCTCATCTCCTGTTTACTTCTCAGAGTCGGATTCTACATCAATAGGATCATCCTTCTCTTCGTTGTGAATGGGAGTGGCTGCAATATGGAGTAAAGCTGCTCGAGGAGAACCACCTACCCGTTGGGCACAAACCACATACCTAACAACAATAGGCACACCTGGGGTAACCACTGTCCATCTAGGATCTCCTCTAGGGCCTTTCTGGGCCTCCTGAATAGTCATGTATACTAGTTCCACTGGAGGAAGCATGTCAACATAAAGGAGGCCAAAATGCTGAGGAACCTGGTCAAATGGATGCATCTCAACTCTCCTTAACATGTCAACTTACTATCCTATAGTAGAGAAAGCTACCATTATGGTCACATCCTACCCCCATAACCCTGCCATATCCTAGTAGGGTGTGGCAACCATGTCTACCATAGTCAAAGAGGCCACTGGTTGATGTGGTGTCCATAAAATTGACATCACTATCCATATCGCTACTCAAACGTCCCCTGGATCTAACACTTGTATTCCCCTTCCATAAGGGGTGATGTGCTCATAAACCCAGCTCATAACCAACGTGTGATGGATTAGTGACTAACAATATATCATGACTACCATGTACAGGTCATGATAGGTAGTCCCTAGGATATCTACTCTCCAGGTGTATATGTGGCCATGCCCCTCGATCTGTGCAATAATAAGAGCCCAACAATAAAGAAGTGTGTCACCTTCCTTGTCCTTGATCATTCACGAGGACAAGATGCCATTGACGGCTCTACAGATTATAGGAATAGGAGTAGTGGCAATGGCAGACCTTTATTTCCTTCTTCGACCCAAACGAAACAACTGCATCTCCCATGTATGTGACCCACTAAGTGATCTTAGATATGGACCCTGCTGTCTTCATGGTCAATCTCCTCCTAAGTATCAGGAGTCCAAGAATGCAGTATACATCCTCTAGGGTGATGGTCCTCTCACCCCTGAAACATGGCTACTAGAAAGTGTTCCGGTCTGCATCCCAGTAAGAAAAAAAGTGACATAATTTGTGACTACTAGGAGTGACATGGGGCACCTATGCAATCCTCCAAATACCCGCCCTCTGTAGAGTGTCCATCTCAGTCTTAGTTAACTGATCCAAAATCCCTGGGAGCCAATCACATTGCCTCTTACGACTCTAACAAATGTACTTCTCCTTATTGTGCATTCACCAAAACACAGAAAAAGAGCAAGTTAGTAACATATATCAAAGGGTAAGCTTAGCAAAAACATGAAAAAACATAAAAAATCCAAAAAAATTCATGTTAGCATGCATTTCGGTCATTTTGTTCAAAACCGCCACCCAGTGGTGGGTGAAAGTTCCATGACCACCACCCTGTTTAGGGTGACAGTCTTGGACTAATTTCCCAAACACATTTTTAACCCTAGAAAATTATCAAAAACAATAAAAAAGACAATTTTGAAGAAAATAAAATATTACCCCATGGGCGCACCCTCTAAAGACTCGTTTAAGAGAATAAATTTTAAAAATGATTCCCCCTAGGTAAACCTTTTAACATTTTAGGTTTGAAAATGTAAAAGTGAAAAAAAAACCAACCTTAGAACACCCTGGTCAATCTCCCACTCGTGGAGGCATGATCACAATCTCATAATGGTTGTTTTAGCTATACTCTCATCGAAAATGGTCACCATGGGTCCAAAGCTCCAAAATCACCAAATCAAATTATAAGCGCAAATGAATTGGAAGTTAATTTTATATATATATATATATATATATATATATATATATATATATATATATATATATATATATATATATATGTTGTTTTGACCTCATTTTGAGTGTATGTTTTCATAGGGTTGGAGTGTTGGTGCAGGAATATCTTTATATCCCCACACAAATGGTAAGTCCTATTTTCATTTTGATTTAGTGTTTATTTTTTGATATTTTATCTATCTACACTTGAGTCTTCTCTCCCTTTCGTAGGTAGCAGGGGCTTGGACAATGACATTTCGACACATGGGCATGTCAGGTATAGCTTCTAACTCCCCATTTTAGGAATGCCATACTTGAACTCTACGTTTTACACCTTTTCATGGCTAAAACACTTCTTTGAGGGGGAAATATGTATGCACCCAAAATTACATGTGCTACTTTGTTGACAAAATGGTTACAAAAGTCCCCAATGATGATTCACGTCCTTTCAGAATATGTTCGAGCTCCTAAACCCATATGAAATGTATATTTATAGGTTAGACATCCTTACATAGATTTTCCATGCTTTTTCCATATCCCCACTTTGTTTTGTGCATGTTTTAACCTTTAGTTCCAGGATCGCCACCCAGGTAGGGTGGCAGTTCTGAGAATTTTTTCTAGATTCCATCATGTGTGTTTTTAACATGCGACGATTCACTTAACTTCACTTTTAGGATGCATTTATGAACCGATTTGTCTAAAAATAGTTTTGATTTCTTGGTTCTCCTTCCCTTTTCTATTTTTGCATGTGCTTTAGTTAGTTAGAACTACCTCTTCTTTCCTTGTGCATGAAGGCACATCCCAGCCCTAATTCTTATATATTATATGCTTGTGTTCAAACAAAAGGCCAAAGAATTTTTTTGTATCTTGCATAGTATTGCTGTCAAAATCTTGCTAGGAATTGCATAGCCAAGCTCAAATCTCTTGTGCTATCTCTCTTCTACTTGCATTGTAACTAGATTGCCTTGAAGCTACTATTGCAAAGGCATCTTCTTATACTGCTATTCTTGCATTCCCAATCCCTTGGACTCATATGAACACACAAAGAAAGAAAGGAAAAAAATGAGGGAACATATACAGATATAATCAGATTTTCCAAAGCTCTTGCTTATCTAGGTTGGAATTACTTGTTTGTTTTCTTCATTTTTCATATTGTCAATTTTGAATCATTAGTTTCAATTGCATATCAAATAGAGTAGTAAAAATGTTCATTTCAGTTGATTAGGAAATTACAAGTAGATCAAATCATTATTAAGATTGCTCTTTGACATTACCAGGGAAGTTGTGGGGAACAATAGCTCTTTTTAGGGTTATTATTTGTTCTTCAACAATGTGGTAGGGTTTGAAGGGTTTTTTTATTAGGTTAGGTTATTTTTTTTAGAGTTAGATTTTCATATTCACAAAGATAATTAGCTATAACTGGATAATTATTTGTATTTAGTTTTATTTATTAGATTAGAAGAATTTCTTAAAAACCAAAAAAGATAAAAAACATTTAATTTTGTTAGATTAGTTTGCTTTCATTGTTTTTGTCTGATGTATAACACTAAAAACATTGATTAGATTTCCTTTAATAGTTAGTTTATTTTACCAAGATCATTTCAATTGATTCTGCATGACCATCAACGACTCTCAACAAGAAAAGACGTATGGCTGTGATCCATTTATCGCACAACCCAACGGGCTAGAATTGATAATAGACATTGATACAAGTTTATGTTTGACATTCCTATGCACACCTACTACATTCTTTGAGAAAATAGAACAACTAAGCACAATAAATATTGCTGATAATCAATCCTATGATTTTTGGAATACTCCTAGAAACAGGGTTTGATTATACACATGACCATAATAGGGTAGAAACCTTCATGAGTTTTTGGTTGTGATCCTCAGGTCCCATAACCCAATTGGCATACTAACCAGTTAGATATGGACAGTAGTGTGCGTGCATCAATATTTACATCATCACCACTTCCACCTGATATCATCACACAACTTTCATTATTAAACATTGTAGCCGATTAGGCTAAGATTTTTTGGACTAGACCAGAAAATCATCCATAGTGCCTATGGTTTCATTATGCCTATCATTCTTACTTCCATAACCTTTTTTGGAGATATATACAAGGCGTCTACAGGTCACTTTCCGCATGTTCAACAACCAGTGAATAGAACCTTCACAGAGCTCGATATTGACTAGAGTATCTAAGTAGCTATCATATTAGATGGATCTATCATGCCAATTCAAGTTAGGAGATCATTATTTTCCTTAAACTCATAGATCTTGTTATTTCATGTTGAAGATATAAGTTTACCTCATTATCTTATCCATCATCACCACACATACACATCCATTTCTATTCTACACCGACTATCTTGGCATGATCTCAGGAAGTCAGGTACGAAGAAGGTCACGTGTTGATTTTATTTCATACAGTTTCCCATGGGTCACAGGGGATCACATTGAGATGAACATTACATTATTGAGATGGTGATCTGATCAGGCTTACAGAGATAGGAGAGAGAGATAGAGAGGAGTGGAGTGGTATAATTATAGATTGGAAAATTTAGATTTTGGCCAAGTTAGATTATGACCATACCATGATTATCTTGTATGGTTAGGGGTAGATGAAAAGTTATTTGGGATAAGGAGGCCAAGATGGGTGTAGGGGCGGAGGCTTGAGATGATAGAGGCTGTGTAGTTCAATCAATTTAGGTGGCAGTTTAGAGTAGTCTAGATAGTGCATAGGGATCCTATCATATATAGGCGAGATGAGACAGAGAGGGAATTTAATATTACTAAGATGGAAGACCCACTGGAGGAGGCTGGGGAACTATGGGATAATGAAGATGATGTTAGATTTGGAGCTGGATTTGCTGATTTGATGACGATGACATGGGAAACCTAGATGGTAGCGGAGGGGACACAGAGAGAGGAAGAGGAAGAGGAGGAGGATGCAAAACGTAGGAATGATGGTGGTGATGACAGAGGGGTTTTTGTAGAGATAGCTTGCTTGCACACATGGTGTGAATTATGTTACCAAGAGAGGGACAAGACATGCTAGGAGAGGGAGGTGGCACATCAGGAGGCCATAGTCTTACGCCAGGAGAGGGACCAGGCTATCCAAGAGAGAGATGGATAAAAGAGGTAACGGGAGGCCTACAAAGCTAGGTTTGGAGACCTCACACCTATACTACAAGAATAGCTGGAGAGTGGTGCACCATTGGCATCATAGGGGGTTGGAAATATGGCACAACCATGTGTTGTCCCCCAAGATATGTACAGAGTATTAACAACCAAAGAATGCTACTATGAATGCATTGTGACATCTAGGATGCCACAAACATAGAGATACACAACGTATCTAACTGAGCAACAGGGAACATGGGGATCATTGTGACTGAAACCATTTAGGAGTATGAAGAGTGTGGCACAACCATGGTGAGATGCAGGACATGATGGAGGAGATGAAACTTAGACAAAAATACATGATCCATCCCTAATGAAAATATTTGAGATTCTCTCATGTACAGTTCACATATTTTCACGATGTATCGGCTTTGAGACATGACCATTAACAACTTGTCATAGATGTATAGATGGATTTGGATGGTCATGATATATATATATATATATATATATATATATATATATATATATATGATTTTTGTCATGATTTATCATGTGTATTGATGTGTTGATTTATGGTTTTGATTATATTTGTGTTAGATTTAGATGTTTCATGGTGATCATGGATTAGATGTAGATATTTGTATGACGGTATGGATTATAAATTATTTGTAGATGTCTGATTATGATGTTATGTATTTTATTATGATGACATGATAGTGATTATGTTTTAGAAATTAGAATATGGTATGGATGTGATGTGTTATGTCATGATGGATATATAGATGGGTAATAGATGTGATTTGGAATGGATAGATAGTTTTTAAACATGGTAGGAGGATGGATGAAAATAATATGTTAAATATGGATGATATTTATGATATGATTGATGTGACACTTAAAAATATACACATAAGCATGGATGAGATGGTTAGGAAGAATATGATAAGAACACGTTATAGGTGAGAAAGGATGTAACTGCGATAGAAGGTGACCAAAAGGAGATAAATGACACTTGATCATAGTAAGGAGCATAGGAAGAAATGATGCTTCAAATAGGATTAGAGGTAAACAAGAAAGGAAGCTAATCAAGGCAATGCATTTACATCCAATAATAGGTGTTAACACATAACCATCGATAGTTAGTAATCCCAAGGATCACAAGGGAAAGCATGGAAAATGGACCTATAGATATGATGTCAACACAACAAAAGGAGTTTGGATGACACTTGTATGTAGGGATATAGGTTCTCCTAAGGTGAATGTCCCTAGGTATATGCCCCAACTTTGAGAAATATGGTGCAAACTAATCAATGTGGGAAGTTTTCTGCAGATGAGAAAGTTGATCTATGTGGGAATTTTTCTTAAGATGCTTGATTTTGAAACTTTGTACTTTTTTCTTTGAGTATTAAGAAGGATGATCAACATGGGAAGTCTTTGCTACCAAGATATGAGCCATCCTTCAAGAGAGTGGTCTACATGTTTCTTTTTATGCTTTTGGATTTTGATTTTATAAATGGTAAGATAATTTATGCCTGATAGTTGTCCTTTGAGGGATCAGTCTATTATTTTTGATATTTTTCTTTTATGAACAACTGTCCTTCGAGGGAGAAATCTATATCTTTTGAGTAAGATAGAATTTAGATGAGAATCTATAATTTTGGATTTTTATATCGGAGAGATTGGGATAACTAGGTAGACCACTTAGGAGGGGAAAATAAGTGTACAAGTGACACCTGTTGAACCTTAGCATGTTTCTAGTAGGTAAATAAGAAGGAAGATGATGTAATGATTGTGGGGTTCCCACCTAGAGGGATGAAATTTTCCTTAAGGAATATGCTATGAGTAGAGCCGTGGTGCCCATATTAAAGGTCATAGATAGGAAAGTGATGGTGGACCACATAATTCCAAATCATTACGATGAAAAATGGAAGAGGCTAACGATGGATGTATGACCAATATGATGTCAAACTTCTCATTGGTAGGTATGTTAATAGTAGAAAGGTTACAAGTGTAATGTGTTAAGAGGTTCCGATTCCAGTTTACCATCAAGAGAATCTAAATGATAGGATCCAAACCTATACTTATTTGAGATAATATAAGGTTCAATCTAGCTAGGAGAAAAATTTCTACATTGACTCCTTTCTAGAGTAGTGATGTTATGATATTATTTAAGGAAAAGGTCATCAATGTTAAAGTCACGTTGCTTGAAGTGCTTATTAGAAGAATGTTTGATACACTCTTGATAGGCATGATGATGTTCAAGAGAGAGAAGGAAATGTTCATCTAACAACTCAAGCTATGCTATACATTCTTGGTGATAATCTTCATCAGAGATGAAGTCTCGAAGAGAAATGCAAAAATATGGAATTTAGAATTCTAAAGGAATAACGACCTCAGAACCGTAGATGAGAGAGAAAGGAGTAGCACTCGTAGAGGTGTAGATGCTAGTAAAATAAGCCCAAATAGTGAAGGGGATATGAAGGTTCCAATTAAAACTTGATTGATTAATAGCCTTGGAAAGGATATTGCGAAGAGTTTTATTAGTGGCTTTGACTTGGACGTTAGCTTGAGGATAGTATGGAGAAGAGAAACTAAGCTTAATATTGAATGAGTCACAAACCTTCTTGAGTTATTTATTTTTTAAGGAATTTTTGTTTTCTGTGATGATTTTTTGAGGGACAATGAAGTGGCAAATGATATGCTGATAGATGAAATTAATGATTTGATTAGCCTTAGTTAATGCGAGTGGAATGGATTCTACCAATTTGGTGAAGTAATCAGTAGCATTGATGATAAAATGATGGCATTCCGAAGAGCACAGATTGATGAGGCCGATGAGGTCAAACCCCCATTGTGATAAAATTAAAATGTCCTAAGAAGGTTGTAATGCTTGACTAGGGATGCAAACTAGATTGGAATACTACTAGAATTTGACACATTTCTTAATGTATTCACAACAGTCTTGATAAAATGAGGACCAATAATAACCCATAAGAAGGAAGTGCTTGCTGACAACCAAACCGATAAAATGTTCACCATAGATACCATCATGGAATTCTTGGATAACTCGAGTGGATTTAAGGGACTTAAGGAAATGATGCAAGATGCCATTGAAGCTACACTTGTAGAGAATGCCACTAAGGATGACATAACAAATAGCATGTTGAAGAAAATATCTCCTACCATTTTTAGATAGGTCGGAGGGGATCTTATATTGAGATAGATAGTCAAATATTTGAGAATACCAAAGATCATGAGGATTAGTGTCAACACAGTTGACACAAGGAAGCTCATGAACATGAGATGATTGATCAAAACGTTGAACAGTAAAAAAAATTAGATTCCTTATTTGTCCATGGGATGAGGGATGCGAGAGATGTCACAGTGTTTGTGAAGCAGTTAGATGAATGAGGGAGAGTTTAAATGCTATAGAAATCAAATGCTCCAAGAAGGAAGTTGGCAATGTACTTGTACTTTTGAAGGATCTTATTTTTACATTAATAGATAACTTTAACTTGATTAATGATGAGTTGAGAATCCCCGTAGATAACAAGGATTTGGATGCAAAGTAAGCAAATGGTTTGAAGGCCTAAAATGAGAGCTTTATATTTGACCATATTGTTTGTGCATTTGAAGTTAAGTTTATAGGTGAAAGGAATAGGAGTATCCAAAGGAGAAATGATAATGACACCAGTACCTCCCCCTTGCTAACATTTAGAATCATTAAAGAAGATTGTCATTTTGAGAGGAGAAAAATCATGGTCAAAGTGGAAGATAGAATCATCAAGAAAATAATCATGAGGTGCATTACTATCATGAAGAGGGGCATCAGCTAGTTGGTATGCAATAGCCTATCCCTTAATTGATTTATGAGAGATGAACTCTAGGTCAAAATGCGTCATGAGCATGAGCCATCGAGTGATGCAATCACTATGATATCACTTAAAATGCATATTATTAAGATTATTAAAGCTAGTGATGACATAAGTCTTAAGATTGAGAAGATAATGAAATATCTTAGAGGTGGAAAAGAAAAGGGCGCAACACAATTTTCAACTTTATTGTAGCAAGTCTCATATTTGTGAACGGTGCAGATGATGTTATACACGAAATGTTTCCTTATTTTCTCACCATGATGTGCCAACATGGATCCTAGCACATGATCAGAGGTAGAGAAATAGAGATAGAAGTGTTCCCCTTAATGTGGAGGGGTAAGTATAGGTGGGGATAAAAGATACTTCTTGAGGTCCTTAAAGGATTTTGAAAATTATGGTCCCAGTTAAAGTCAATATCATTGCAAAGGAGATGGTGAAAATTTTGGAAATGGTTAAAAATATGTGAAATGAAATGAAAAATTGATTGAATTCAACATTAAATACTATGAAGCTACTTTAAGTTAGAAGGAGGAGACATATTGATGATAACCTTGATCTTGGCAGGGTTAACTTCAATACCCTTGATAGAAATCATAACTACAAGGATTTTACTAGTTATCACTCCAAACATGCACTTGAATGGGTTGAGATGGAGGAAGAAGTAGATAAGGCACTAAAAAAGGACTTCAAGGATAACAAGATGATCACATTGATCCTTGGATTTACTCAATATATCATCAAAGTAGTCCTCTATGTGTCAGGGAAATGAAGGAAAACATAATTAACAAATTATATATATATATATAATAAATGAAAAGAATTATAGATTAAAGTATGCTGATTATAAAATGTAATGACACAAGCTAAAAGAAAATAGACACATAACATAGAAACGATAACACCAGATTTAAGTGGGGAAAACAAGAAGGTAAAAAACCCCACTGAATAAAGCACTGTTTGTTACTAATAATTAATATTACAAATTTTACCCAACTCTTCCACTTAACTTGTTAGTCTTTCACAAAATAATTACAGAGGTAGTTCTCACAGTCATTTAATGATTATGCAATACAGTCCCATTCAATGATCATGAAGAAGCATTTACCAAACTAATATCTGTATTGATATCGGTACGTACAAATGTAATCATTACTAATAGCCAATTCTCAGAGGGATCACCTGAATTATTATGGGTGGGTGAATTGGTTAAGAAACTTCAATCTTAAATGTGGAAGATCTTCATAATAAAGTTTGATGAAATTGTTTTAATATAATATTGGGGCATACTACAGTGGTAGATATTCCACTTGAAATTATCACCCTAACACTTTCCCTTAATGTTAAGTGGAGAAGAACATGCAAAAAACATGTTGAAATTTGTTCCTTATGCCAAGATGGATAACTTAAAAACACATGTTTTGTAGGTTTTTCATCTTTTTTCTACACTACCAATTGGTTTGTAGTTTTGTGGTACACTAAATTAGATTTTTGGATTTTTATACTCCGTAATATACTATCGAAGTGTCCCGCAGAATTATACAAACCACACACAATTATTTTGCATGATTACAGTTCCACGATGCAGTAAAGTAGAGTCCTGAATTTTTTTCAATTCCGTGGTATAGTACCGTAGTATCTTGCAGAATTATACAATCCAAAAACAAGTAAGATGTATTGAGAATTTTATCAAGATCTTGAGACACATGTTTTTCCATGGTTTAAAATAGTGTTCAAAAGATCTTATAAAATATGTGATAACAAGGAACATATACAAATGATATTCCAAGGATAAGTGCTTTACATATGAAGACTTATATAAGATTATGGAGCCTTTTATAACTAAGGCATTCCTATAACTAATGCTTCACTGGGATTTACAAGTAAATTCACATAGTGTGACACATTTAATTATTACAAGATTGAGGAAGTATTGGAAGTTTTCAATAGGATGTTAAGAGGTGGAATTGTCATGCACACTCCCCCTTAAAGGAAACTCTGATAGGAAGAACAAGAAACAAAATTTGTAGAAGTAGACAAAACAAAACAGATTTGTGAAGATATCTGGAACTTGATCTTTGGTCGAACACAACTTGAGATTAATATCACCATTCAGGACTTTCTCTCTAATAAAGTGCATATGAAATTCAATATGCTTGGTCCTTTGATGCTGAATTGGATTGTTTGAAATAGAAATGCAACTCTGGCTGTAACATAGAAGAGTAGTGATCCCTTTGAAGCCCATGTGTAGTTCATCCAACAATCTTTTCAGCCACATAACTTCTTTAGCATCTTCCATAAGACTTCTATACTCTGCTTCATGTAGTCTCTAATTCCATAGCCTATTTCAACAACCAATCATAGGTGCCCTGGACATAACATCCAAGTCCTATCCTGGAAGCTCACCGGAGGTACACGTAGAAGGTGCCAAGCCCCTCCTTTATGTGAGATTCTTGAGAATGTGTTTTATCAACATGATGATACAATATAAAAAAAGAATGAGTGTAATTATCCATAGTATTTTAGACGTAAGCTTATACTCCAAGAAGATATACTCTAAACACATATTTAACATGATCAATTAAAAGTAGAAACAATCATGATTTTTGTTTTGAGGAAACCTCATAACACCCATACGAACAAATGGGAAAAAACATCAGGAATAATTGCCAGGGTATTACAAAATTGCTTCATTATATTGATGATTCAAATACAAGTGGCTAAGATTACATTTAGAGGTTTCATCCATGACAGAGTTCATAATAGTAAAACTTCCTTTACATTCCAGAGCTCTCTGTTATACACACTACATTATTCTCTCCCATTCCTCTCCTTCCTCTTACTCCTCAACCATAATACCTTATTTTAAGAATCATCCTCTATATCAAATAGTCAAAGGAATATTATCCTAACCATTCATCATCACCTACAAAGGCCTACTGGAATCTTATCATGTTTGTTCTATAACTACCTAGGAAATATGCCAAGTGTTCACCAAGCACTTCCTTCAATCGAGTGTCTTTAACAGGCTTATGTGAGCTAATCCTTAACAACCTTGACCACTTATCCTTCCATGATAACTATAATGATTCCCTGGAATATCCTTTACTTGGAACACAAGGTCTTCATAGATGATCCACATTTGTATCTGGTCTCTTTTTCATTCGCTACTTATGCTCATCTTTTTCTGTTTCATCTAAAACTTTACTAATTCCTAACTCCAATATGTCCTAGCGCGATCCTTCACGCCTCTTTGAGGACTAATTTTGTGCGTTCCTTCATGCCATTTTTCCATGCACCAAAAATATTCACACTCTAGGTACTTAGTTACTTTTTAGGGGTTTAACATCACCCCACACTAAACTATTTTCTGCCCTCGGTAACCCTTCGTGCCACCTGAACAAAAGGATCAATCTTGTCGAACGAAACCTAGTAAGGTAAAAATGCTTTTCCAAGGAATAGAGAATAGTGGCAGAAAGAATGTTAGAAAATAATTAAAGAATGGGTGGGATGCTTATATGACCAACTTTAGGAGCTAAGGAAACTCTTCATTTTTCTCATCCTTTAGTTTCTCCCAGGCCTTTAGTTTTGATAAGGCCCTTCCCTGGCGCATCTCCCACTATATCAGACATCTGGTCTGGGATGATCTCTTCCACTTTCCCCTTTAATGTGTTGATGTCCACTCCCAACTCTGCGCAGACACCCTCGAACTCATCCATCTATTTAGTGATGGAGTCTTATATTTCTTCAATTATGAACTTTAGCTTCTCACATGCTTTGTCTTTATATTCTCTTTCTGGGCCATTGTGTTAACGAACAAGTTGCGCACACGTGCTTTGCTTTGATGGTTGGGGTGGTATCTCTTGTAAAATTTTAAGGGCTACCTCTTCCTCCATTACCTGCACATTGATTATAGGCTCACATTTCCTACAGTTAATAAAACCCCTATCCGCTATTATATTTACATCCTTCAGTTGGGAGAGCAAGTCTTCCAACTCAATGATTTGGGCTTCAATAAAGACCTTGTTCTCCTCTTTTTCTATTGTGAGCTCCATAGTTGTCAGGCCCGCACCAACCTTGGTGATAACAAGTAGCATCCCTACGAGGTGCTCAAGATATTACATCTCATCCCCGTAATCCATCTTGGTTTGGCTTACTAATGCTAGACATTGTCCCGGAATGGTCTTCATGAGGGCGAAAACTTGGTTGTATGCCTCATTCGTTCATGCTTGTTATCCCTTCAACCCTTGGTGTAACTTGTCCATCTTCTTTTCCCTGGATGTTCCATTCTATGACCAATGTCTGCACAGTGGCCCCTATATCTAGGGCTACACTGTATCACCTTTGAGGATATTTTTTGTAAGGCGTTACATGTCTTCTCATCTGTAAGGTGGTTATGGATCCACGACATTATATGTGTATCCTCCCTTCTTCCATAAGGTGAATGGTCTTGATTAACAATATCAAAGACCTCGAACTTAGGTTCCTCAAGGTGGAAATGCATAACCCAGCTAAGCATATTTCTAGTTCTAGACACACCCCTTTCTTGATCCAATAAGTACCTAGTTATGCAAATGTTCTGGTGAGAGGGTGGCCTAAAATATTAGTGTGCAAGAACTTATTGGGATCATCCAGTGAAGTCCATGTGTGGGGAAAATGACATCCATTTCTTCCATTATCTCCTTGTGCTTTGTATTTTTCTTTTTCCACTCTAGGGGAAAATCCCTTATCCTCCTTTATAATAAAGGATTCCCCCTTTTTCTCCTTGTGGGTTTGTGGCCTATGCCATAGCAAGCCTTATACATGTCAGAACTCTCCCTATATCCTACCAATTTCTCCTCTTCTACTTGTGCCTTAGCGTCCTACCCCCTCCAATTCTGCACTTCTAACTCTACTTTGAATGCGGTGGGGTCTTCTTTCTCTCCTTCCTTTGAGCCTTCCATGGGGTTTGATGCACCATATGTCTTCTTCTTTTTATCTTAAGGACCCTCATCTTCTTCATCTTCCTTGTTCCCTGGTGAAGGAGTGTTGGAACCACCTTGTTCTGAAGTGCTGATGCCCTTGTTATTGTTCCAGTGTGTGTAGTACTTCCTCTTCCTTAAAGTATCTATCTTTCCTTCCTCTTCTTCTTCATCTTCTTCTTCTTGTACTTCCTTCATGGGTGGGATAAGTGTTTCCTATAGTTTAGGAAAGGGAGAGTCTATAACTTCCACCTCAATTCCTCCCTGTGTTTTAGGGTACAGTTTCATAAACACCCGATGGACATACCCTTTGATTGTAATGCTGACTTTGTGGGTGCAGGTCTAGGAAATATGGCTCAAAAACGTTGAAATAGCCAGGTTGAAGCACCATACTTGTACGTGACATGCAACGTGTGGACATCAAGTATCCACCTTATTCACATCAAAAACCATCCTCTGCATGTCCTTAATCCCATTGATGGTGCACTTCATGTATCTGGAAATGAATATAAAGGGGATCTTGCACCATGGCCCAATCTCTCCTTTAACCATCATGAACTTTGCCAAACAAAAGTTTTGTGTGACAGAAAAATTTACCTTGTCACCAACAACTTATGGCAACTTATGGGGAATGTGCCACTCATTCTCGAATGCTATCATGCAACCTCTCAAACCACATGCTCATTCACCACCTTGTAAGCATTTGAGATAGTCCCATCGTAGGTGAACTGCAATGAATCAGACTATAGGGGATGCGTGTGTGGGTGGGTGAACCCAAATGTTCTAATCTAGTCCACAGAATGCCAATCTCTCAGAACATGATAAGAAGTAGGATGGATCCCCAAGTGATCTTTCTCCTACCTTGTTTTGTACTTACGCTTCTTTGATAATTCCATTTGTGATGAATTAGGAAAAGTTGTAGTGTTCCCTCTTAGACACCTCTCGGATACCCCTAATTTACAACTAATGAGTTAGGAGGTGACTCTAAACGCTGGTTCTAGGAGATCTGCAATTACTTGTACCCTACCCCCTTCTCATAATTTAGCTTTTGTACTAGCTCCTCAATCTTGGCAATGAAAAATAAATCCATTTCCATATCTTCTCTAGTATTTTGTATGCATGCTACCGCTCGAATTAATTAGCTCATGATCCACTTTCTCCTTCCCACGAAGTAGAAGAAGTATTTATGCACCCACGACATTAACCATTTGAAAAGTGGTGAGGGTTTGGAAAATAAGGGTAGCTCCTATAGCTATAAAACCCTAGCCTTTATAGTTCTTACTTCACCAAGTCATCCACCTTAGGGTTTCTGAGCTCATCTACCGTTAGTGTGTTTGATACCAGATCTTCCCTCATCAGCTTCTTGTTTTTGGTCATTTTATTGTTGTACTCGCTGATTTTACATTGGTATAACTTCAAATTCCACTTCTCAGCCTTGATCACTCTAGGGGGTGCTGAATCTTTGAGTATATATCCACTAGGTCCTCATTTTCCACCACCGGTTTCTTTGTGCGTTTGTTATTTGGTGTCATCTCTATTTTCTCTCCTTCATTCCCTAGGTGTTGTGTTTCTTTCTTTTTCCCACCCGAACTTGAAAAATTCCTTGCTTCTCTCTCACGTAACCTCCTTTCTGTTCCACTATCTTATTCCCTCCATGTTATACCATAGGTCTTACTATAGCTTTACACAAGTTCACTGGTTCGTGATAGTACTTCGCATTTCTCTTCTTTAAAAAAATCCCTTGTCGCACTTCGATTTCAGGAGCACAAAAGAAATGATCTAAGGCAAGGTATTCGAAATGACTAACCTTTTCTTATTTATACTTTATCAATACCTTAGAGTCCCTCCGACCATGTTTCCTAAGTCACTTTTTTAATAAAACAATTCCCTTCACTTAAAGAAACTTCCGCGACTTCCCCTCGCGTTTCGTAGCTATAACCTCTAGGCACTCCAACACCACTTAGACTACCACATACCTCCTTTGTGCGTATCCCCATGCCAAAGTACATAACCTCTGTGCCATCTACTAAGTAGTTCCCTACAGTATTTCCTAACTCATGAAATACCACATGATCGTTCCCTTCTTATGGGTTTTATGTTATTTCAACCCCACTTCCTAAGTACATGAAACTTATGCACCTTTTCCATCCATGTGCCCTTGATTATCCCGTTGCTCATTTATCTTCCTTCACGCTAAATTTTCCCCAAAATTCTTGCCTTTATGTACAAAATAGCTGATACCTTACCCCACACAAAAATGTATGCATGGTACCCCATACATAGAACCTCTTATAATTAAATTAGCTACTGGCACACCAATGTGAAACAAAGGAAATAGAAAAAAATACATAAATATAAAATAATTGGCAAAAATGCCTTATTTCAGATCACACATAAACCTTATTTATAGTAGGGCTTCAGCCTACTCCCATTTAAATAACCTAGTAGCCTCGTCCCATCCAGTACGTGTAACTAGAACGTGCATGAATCAAGGATGTACGGGATGAAACATGGTCCTAACCAATGGATTTTCATCTTCTTAGGATGGTGCAAGTTTTTTGAATCATATAGAAAAATGATATGCCAAACCTCGAATTGTTTGTATTTGATATGAAAATCATACCATGCTTTTCGTCGTGTATTTTCAGTCTTTTGTATCCACCTGAAAAAGGATTTCCTTTCATCCAACTGCATTAAATTATTAATACGCTCTTGTATTCCTTGCTCATCGACTAATCCTCCCATGCGCGTAATATGTAGGGATGGTAATATAAACTCCACTAGTAAAACAACTTCCGTGTCAAACACCAATTGGAATGATATGGCCTTGTTCAATATCTTATAGGTTATCCTATATGACCATAATAATGCTGAGACTTTTTCATCCCAATCTTGAGTTCACACATCACAAATTTTGGTCAGCGTGTTATTCAGTATTTTTTTAAATGCTTCTGTAGTTCCATTAGCTTGTGGGTGATATGGGGTAGTCTTGTGATGGGCCACCATGAATTCTGCCAATAGAATCATGATTGTTTAATTTAAAAAATGTGTATCTATGTCACATCTCAAGCTTAAAGGACATCCATACCTACTGATTATGTTCTCCCATAAGAATCTAGTAGCTATCACCATTGTGCAATCCCTTCTAGGCACCTCCTCTGCTAACCTTTTTAAGTAATCAGTACAGGTAATTACATAGTACAAACCAATCCTTCGTGTGGCAGGTGAAATTGGTCCTAGAAAATCAATGGCCCAATTTTCAAATGGTTATGCTCTACCTATCACCCTCAAGGGAATTTCATCCCTTCTTCCTGGATTGCCAAGAAGCTGGTAATGGTCACAGGCCTTGTAATACTTAATGCAATCCTAGTAGATGCTTTCCCACAAAATCCCTGCTAGTAGAATCTTCCATGTGATGGAATTCCCTGCATAGTGCCCTCCTACAATCCACCCATCTACTTCTTTAATGGTTGCAATGCATTCATGTTCCAACACACATCGACGTAAAACCTCATCACAACCTAACTTGTATAAGTCTCCACTAATTAACATGTAGGGTGCGACACATATAGTTAACTAGTTCTTCTCTAAATTTTTCATTCCCTCTGGTACCACACCCATTTTGAGAAACAAAAAAATATCTTCCAACTCAAAGGGTGTGCACCGTAGCCTAAATATTTGTGCATCTAGCATAATATCCTCATTGCTCTGCACTTCCTCTCTTGAGTCAATCCTTGATAAGTGATAAGGTCCTAAGTTACTTTTTTCTAGTTTCAGAACCACTCTAAACTCAAATTATTGAAACAACAAGACCCATCGGCATACGTACCCTTGTAAAACATTCTTTTTCACTAAGTACTTAAATTCCATGTGATCTGTGTTAAATATGAAGGGTGTTACCAGTAGTTATACTATCTGAACTTATGCAGTGTGTAGATCATTGAGAGGGCTTCATGTTCAGATGTAGTATAGTTCTGTTCTACTGGTGTCAACTTCCTGCTAGTAAAACAAAAGGGGTTGTCAATAATTCCTTCTCTAGGTTATGCTAAGAATGCTCCTATCGCCATTCTTAAAGCATTGACATGTACATGAAATGGCTTATCCCAAGAAGGAATTCGTAATATGGGTGCAGTGATAAGCCTATCCTTCAGAGTTTCAAATGCCATCTACTGTGCCTCTCCCTAGTGAAATGCATTCTTGTGTTTTAGTAACTCCTCCAATGGTGTGGAGATCTTGGCATACCCCTTGATAAATTTCTGGTAGTATCTTGTATGTACAAGACATCCTCACCTTGCACTTTGACTGGTAGGCTCCCCGAACCCTACAATAATAAGAACCTTTGCAGGATCCACCAATAAACCTTCCTTACATATAATATGCCCTAACAAAATCCCAAATGGAGTAGCAAAAACACATTTCTTAATGTTGAGGGATATCCTCAATTGCCGACATCTGTTAAACATCAGCCTAAAATTATCACAATGGTATTTCACTAATCCATACACCATCCTGTCATCAAGGTAAACTTGCAGAAACTTATGGCTAAAATCATTAAATTCCTGGACCACTATTCATGAAAACATAGCAGGCGCATTCTTTAGTCCAAAGGGCATGACCGTATAGTAAAAACTTCCCCATTCAGTGGTGAAAGTTGTCTTTTCTTGCTCTTCTTTTGCAATTCTAACTTGATGATATCTTGATAATCCATTTGTGAAGGAATAGACCTCATGCCCAGCTACTCCTTCAAGGATTTCTTTAGTGAAGGGGGTTGGAAAGGAGTCAATGAAACATACTGGATTTAGGTCCTTATAGTCAACACAGATCCTTATCCTTTAATCCTTTTTAATACTGATGACCATGGGGATTACCCATTATATTTCATCAATAGATTAAATGATTCCTGAAGCGATCATTTTTTCTATCTCCTCCTTAACCTTGACGTGAATATTAAAATTCATTTGATAAGGCCTCTTCAGAATCAGGCGTGCACCTTCTTTCAACTTGATTTTCATCTCTCCCAAGGATTGGTGAATGAATTTAAGCTCATGGTACCCACTTGGAAATAAATATTGAAACTCGCACAATAGATTAATGATCTTCAAGACCTCCTTGTCTGACCAAAAGTCTCCAATACTGGCCTCCTTAGGTTTAGCCTCCAAACCAATGCTAACCTTCTTCATTTTAAGGGGTTCATAGTAGGCATGCACTTTCTCATCAACACTATCAATAATTTCAGGTGTACCTTCAGTATGGTTAGCATCCAAACTCTGTATCTCTTCACCGTCTATCACATAGACCATCTTTCCCTTTTCTTTATCTATGCACACGTGCTCAAGTTACACCTCTTGTGAATCTTCTTCATCAAAGAGCGGTTCTAAGCCAGGTTCACCCAATAACTCAAGTATTATATCTTCTACCATGGCACTATCTCCCATCATTAGGTGCTTAATAACATGTAATGCCTTATACAAAGATGGCTTGGTACTCCGATACTCAAAATCTTGAAGGAGTCCAGCCATCAACTCCTGCAAATTTCTTATCTGATGGCGTATCTCTATTTAAATTTAGGATGTGTGCACATAACCTTGTAAGGTGGAATATAGCTTATGCACCCATAAAGAAGGTGGAAAGGCATACACACATTCCATCCATGATTTCTCACATTCTTGGATGTGAGATGAGGTAGGTTCCTTCCCATGGTAGTCTTGTATTGGAATGGGTGCATTAGTTTGGGAGAACTTAATAGAGAACATGATTCTTACTTCACACGACACTAAAAGGCTATCGCAATGTGTCATCCACCAATGCACTGTAGTTTTGGAGTAAGTTATAGTTGAGCAATCCTCTTATTTCAATCTCATTCTTCCACTAAGCCCCCATTTCTCATAAGAAATCATTAGGGTTAGCTCCTTTAGAATAACTTGGTAACTTCTTTCTTTCCAGGTACTTAATTGAGCATGCCTTCATTACCCTTGTCATAGAGCCTCTTAGCTATCGCCCAATTAAATCATAAGTATCATGGGCCCAATTGTCACACACCACACTAGTTATATCACTCATGGACTGAGCATCTTCAAACTGAATAACTCCCTCTGTAGGGTGAATCACCTCAGGGTCCCTGATAGAGTGCACATAGATGCTGTAAATAAATTTTTGTCCCAAGGGCTCAATATAGGTTGCTAACTTCCCATCGGTTAAGGGGATGATGAACCACTCTTCCTTGTTCTCAAAGATTATGTATCCCTTATTAAAACTTAGACCAACATTATTTTTATAACACCAAGGGTGCCCAAGTAACACTGGAAAGTTGTTTGCCTCAGCTAGTGCTAAGACTTTGAAATCCCCAGTGAAAATTTCCCCATGGATAGTGATAATAACATCCTTCAAGACACCAATGGGCATTTCCTTTATCTTTTTATCCATATACAACACATTTAAAGATGGCTGTAATGGGGCCCTTCTCATATGATGCCATGCATCTAGAGTGAGGACATTAACTTCTTCACCCATGTCTATTAGAATATTTCTCAGGAGCCATCCATCAACAACAACATTCAAGGTAATATCCTTATCATAATCAAGAGTGTGGGGAGGAAGGTTAACATGAAAAACCTACCTCTCGTACTTCCCTTTGATACACAATAATTTTCCCCGCAACCATTCCCCTAGAAAAGGAATGATGTTCTCTTACCTCAACATTTTGCATACTTCCCTGACCTCATCTAAGTCATTCTGTGGAGCCTTTACATTCTTCCTTTTTTCTAAGTTTTTTGACTACTTCTTCAGATACTGAATCTCTCATTGTACGATTGAAATTACATGCATGGTTTCTTGATGCACTTTTTTTTGATGAGTAGGGTCTGGATACTTTCTGTGTGGCACTTATTCTCTAAAAACCAATGGTCTGTTCCTTGATACTTCCTTGGCACATGCAACCTCAAATCACATCATAACTAGTACAGGCTCTAGCTTTGACTTACACATCACCCTTGGGATCCATTGTGAGTTGATCTTCTTTACACTTACCATTCTAGTGCCTTTGTATTTTCAATGTTACTGGCTCATGTGCACAAATAACTCTAGGAACTCCTTATACTTGTTCTTCTTTCCACACCACAAGCATTGTAGTAGATCAGGGCACTCGCACTTGTAGTGCTCCATGGATCCACATTTGTAACACCTCCCACGTAGGAACTCACTTCTTCCTCCTTTGTGGTTATCACAACAAAAAAATCCTCCTTATAAAATTCTTACACGTGCCCCTTAGCTTCCCGCCCTTCATAGTTACAACCATTGTCCCTAGAACTGTTTGTGAGGCTGGTCTAGTGCACACCAATATCAATGACATAATGTATCTGATCAATCAATCTACAATCCTTGGTGTCATAGGTAGTAGAGGTATAGATGTTGCAATAAAAAGACACATTATTACATATCGCACACTTAACCATTAGACATCTACTTGCATCATGATCACCATGGAAAATTTCACAATCCACCATTATGACACGTACCGATCTCTTGTGACAAATATCCTTTGTATGCCCCTCTACCTCATAATTCATGCACCATAGACCACTACGAGTCTCATGTGCCAAGTTCAAAGATAAATTTTCCAGCTGCTTTGCCATTACAAAAATATGAGCCTCAAGGAAGGGGATAACATTAGTATCTACACTTCTGAAAGCCTCAACACACAGGGTAGCCTCCAAGGCCTCGTACCAGTATGTGAATGTCTTATGTGAAAGTGGTATCCTAAATGGTGTTATCAATCCCCCCAAATCCACTGAGCATGCTAAGAAGGGTGAATATCATAGGATAGCTTTGATAAGAGAGTTTTAAAATGCATGTCGTATTCCTACACACTCTCTGCCATACCCTGTTAGATCTCCTTTAGAGCACTAATTCTCTTCTATTCAAACTTAGGGATATGAAATTCAACCAAGAAAACATTCCACAATGTGGTGTAATCTACCATTGTTTGATGGGTTGAATACTTCTGGTACCAACTATGCATGCATCCTTGTAACGTTGTTGTAAATTGACTTACCTTCCACTCTAGGGTAGTGATCCCCTTCACACGTCATTGTAGCTCACACTTGTGTATGTGCTCTAGAACATCCTCAACACCTTTTTAGTCTGGTAGGTTCAAATAAATTTTGAGGAACACTTGTTGATGTGGTTTAGGCCCTTGTCCACCTGACCCAAAACCTTGATTCCCTCTAGTGTTACCTCCACCACCAGATCCACTAAATCTACCAGATCCTCAACATCTTCCATGTTTACTAGGTCCTCTAGCTCCTATACCACCAGATCCACCTCCTATAGCTAGTAATGGACTTGAAGTGGCCGCGCCTAACATTCCTAATGTTCCATTAAACTACACGCCAACCATTTGTGATATTGCACCACTACCAAATGTGTGTCACACACCACTCCTAGAAATCATACCTAAGCTTTGTGTACCCACACTTTGTGCAAAAATCATTCCAGACAATATTTCTCCAAAAAGGGGAAATGATTGTGCAGCCATAGATGTACCAAATGAAAATTTATATCTCCTAGGTGAAGATCGGTCACTTCCACTGATACCAACCATGTTAGCAATACTTGTATCTTGATTTGGAAGAATAAGTTCTAAGGTTTGGTCACCAGGTGGATTTGGATATGCTCCGAAGGCTTTCCTTTCTCTAAGTGACAAAATCTCATTAGAAGCTGAAGGGATCTGTCTTCCACACTTGCCAAGATGGGATAACACAGACTTCTTAGGATCCACGTCCTCTGCGTAAAACTACATTCCTTTCCACAACATCTGAGTCCATAAATCCATCACTCCAACAACATTACATTTACTAGCAAACTCCCTTTCACGTACTTCACTATAATTGAGTCATCTCTCCTCTCTCTCTTTTTCATCCGCAATGTTTACCATGTTCCTGTTATCCAAAATGTTCCCTCTGCTCATTTTGTGGCTAACTCCTCCCATTCTTCCCTCTCTTGTGCCTTAGTCACAAAATTTTTCTTTTCAGGCACTCAAAACCTTCTGGAAATGGCACCATTGGATAGAGCTCTTTCTCAGCTTTCCAGAAAGGTAAAGTTTTCCTCCTAACTCCATGTATTTTTGAAGTTATGGCTCGGCGGAGTTTTTTGGGAAAAGTTTCCCTTGAACAGCCCGCTGCCAATGAGATGCTGCCACGTGGCACCTAGAGTGGTGGAGCACGGGGAAATTTCGGAAAATTTTCCAAATGACCAAAAAGGTAAAAATTCGAATTATTTTCCCACCGACCCGATTTGGCCCTGTTTTGCCCTAAAACTTCAAATCGCCATATCTTTCGATCTAGAGCTCAGTTTTTCACGTTTTTTATATCAATAGAAAGCTGGTGAAATTATCTACAAGATTCCAAGGTCAATTTTGATATTTGATGGAGTTTGGAGAGATAAAATTGAAAAATGTCTCTAGCACGTGGTGATGAATAGAAATGACGTTTCAACCACCGTTTTTAATGAAGAATGGCTCGCATTATCTCCTAGCATGGTTAAAAATGTCAGGGAATGGGTATGTCAGGGTGCCCATGCTGTTTTGATGTTATTTTGGTCAATGGTTGGACCCCTTACATGTTTTCCTACGTTTCTCTCTCTTGGGGTCGTGGTTTGCACTGTAAAACCTAGAATGAGTTCATTTTGCAAAGGGGAGACACTTTTTCAGCTCCACAACTTCCTTTTTCTTCCTCCTTGGCAGAATTTGTGAAGAAATTTTACCTTTCCATGTAATGCAGAACCTTTTCTTGCCTCTAGATCACTGTAATGTACTGTATTGGATCTAAGATGTTGATATATGTTCTGTGATTAAAATCCCTCAATCCTTTCATATATCTATCATTGCTTTCTTGATCTTTCATTACATTTTCAGCATTTGTGCATGTTTTGTGCTGTGTTTCCTTCTGGATTGTGTAATTCATGTAGCATCAAGTCTCTACAACTCCTTTGGTGCATCACCTATTAGCATTAGTTCTTTCTTTTTTACATTCTCTATCTCTGTCTCCTTGGAATTTAGAGTAGATTTAGGAGTTTAAACCTCTGCAATTGTGCAAGTGAAATAGCTGATCAGAGGAGTTGAGGAACCAGCCTCTAATCTGGAGATTCCTCTTCCATTTTTTAAGTCCCACACTTGGGAAGAGGATTCAATGTTGTGCAATTACACTGGATGCATAGGGTGATCAAACTAGAAATTTGATCAACATCCAGGGGGTGCTGCTGATTTGTAACAACAGTTTTGACACGCTCGGTGGGACCTTAGAGATCTTCCACTTTATCTTTGATAGGTTGGTGTGTTCCTGTTAAAGATTCAGCCTTTTGGAGGCACTTTCAAAAGCACATTTGGTGACTCCATCTGGTAAACAACTCATTCTCTAAGTTGCAGACCTGTTTTCCATTCATTTCCATCCATTCTTCTTTCCATCATTTTCATTCTTTTCCATTCCATGAAGTTGTACAATCATGACTTCATTTCCATCATGGAATTCACATTTACAATAGCAGTATATCACACCTCCAACATGTTTTACAAATCCTCCAAATCAGCATTTTGATCAAATTCAAAATCAGCATGTCTACCCATATGAGCAGCAGTGCCAAAGTCAGTTTGGATATGAAGCATGTCAAGCACAAGGGTATGTTGGTTGTGAGGGCAGTCAAGAAGAAAATGTAGATTTTTTGGAACAAATCCAAAATATGGAGGTAAACATGGTGCAATCCAGGGCTCAAGCACAAATGAAAGCATTTAGAATCAGTTTTAGAGCACCTTGTCCATGGGTGGGACCTTTTCCAAGGCATTACAGCCCTCAAGAGAAGCTAGAATTCATTATTACAACACTACCATTGCTTGCAAAGTGGAAAGAAGGAATAAAGGTGTATGAGAGGAGTATTCAACAACCTTGTCAACAGGTAAGCACACCATCTCATGCCTTTTCTCTCCCTCTTTCACCAATCTGTTTTATCTCAGCAGTGTCAAGTTTTAAACTCTCCATCTGCTGTCCCAAGTGTTGAATCCATTTCTCCATTACCTAGTGTTCCACCCCATCTCAATTCTTCTGTCCTTTTCCCTTCCCAACAGCCATTCCCTCTAAAGAAACAAGATTTCCTACCTCCTCCACCACCACAAAAAATTACAAAATGAATTGAGTTACAATCCACTCTCCTCTTGCATTCCCAAATCCATGTTGGGAGGATAAAAATCATAATACCAATCAAAGAAAAAAACAGCAGAAAGAAGAGCCAAACAAGGATGAAGAAATTCAAAGTCTGAAGAGTTGGGATCTTAAATTTGGGATTACAAAAATCCCCTTGATGGTGAAACCAATAGAGGATGTTGAAGTTGGAGAACAAGTGGAAAACAAGGCTGATTTTATAACAGCAGTGAAGCGAGAAAAACAGCAGTTTGTTGGTGATGAGTTGGGTGTCCATGTTGTTAATTTTCCCAAAGAAAATTCTGATCCAGTTTGCACTGCAAAATCAGCCATTGAGAAGGAAGGAAAACCATCTCAAAACCTCATCTTTGAGGAGCAAATGGATGAGGTCAAGTCAGTTTGTACAACAGTAGAAGAAGGAAGCATTATTGATACATTTTTGATTTCATTTGAAGGGGCTGATTTGATTGATGAAGCCATTATGGAGGTGAACAAAACAGGTCCAAATTGTGAGCAAAAGGCAGAAGAAATTTCTTGCTTCTCTCCCACTTCATCTCTCCAACAATCTGATTTTTGGGATGAGTTTGGATTGACAAGTTTCCTGTTTGAAAATGAAGTTATACAGGGTGAAGAAAATGCAGATTTGGAGGCAACCATACAAGAGGGAGAGACTTTGCTGCAGCAAGACATTCAAGAGTTTAATTTGCCATCAGACTTAGAAGAATGTTTAGATGAAGAGCCAGCTGAAATTACCATGTTTCATTCTTCACCATTCGTTCTCCAACAACAAGAACTTGCTGCCATGGACAAAAGGGTTCAAGGACAACAACCTACAATTTGCAACAGGCCTCTTGAATCAAAGCTGGAAGAATTTGATCTTCCAAAAGCTACAATGGAGGAGCTCCAAAGCCAACAATGTATTGCAGTAGGTAACAACAATGAAAAAGAAACTTCATTGGATGTTGCAATCAATAACGAGGAGTTGCACACTATAGAAGAGTTCCATGTTGCCATGAAGGAAGAGAAAGGGCAGAAAATTCCTACCATTGCTTCCACATCACTCACCCAAGAAGGTTTATAAGAAGACTCCATTTTTGGAGTTGAAAATCAGAGCTATGGGCATATCAAATGGATCATACCTTGCCCAATAAGGTATTTGACTTCATTGGAGTCAAAGGAGAAGTCACAACCAGTCATGCTTGCTTCTAAGCATCAGGGTGAGCTACAAATACAAGGATCAGCTGTCATACCTCTTCAATCCAAATGCAGAGCAACTAAAAGAGGTATTGGATTTGTTTTCAGTTGACACCTTGATGATTTGGGTAGAAGACCAACTTCTTGCTGATTTTCCACTCATCCAATCAGCCATGTTTAATGCCAAATCAGTTGCATGGTTGTAACTTTTGAGAAAGGGAAGCTATTTCTCCCAACCAGTTGCAGGGTTTGTTTATCCCACTTTTGCTTCCAGTTAGAGTAGGATAGGTAGTTTTTCTTTCAGTAAAAGAAGTGCTTGTGCACACTCTGCATGTTCCATTTTGGAGCATGTATGACTTTTAGTTTTGTACATAGTTTTTGTGGTGCTGGTTTTGCTCTTGCGCAGTCCATTTCAATGGGTTTCCAAGTGGCTCAGAGAGGAGGTTTTCAAAGTTCAGATAATTTTGCAGGCTATAACTCGTTACTCCATGCCCAATGGATGCTTCACGCAACAGGTAACTTCATCCAGCAGGCAGATGCCCCCTCTAAGTCACCAAAATTGTTATCCAAAATGTGCCCCCTGCTCATTTTGTGGCTAACTCCTCCCATTCTTCCCTCTCTTGTGTCTCAGTCACAAAATTTTTCTTTTTAGGCACTCAAAACCTTTTGGAAATGGCACAATTGGATAGAGCTCTTTCTCAGCTTTCCAGAAAGGTGAAGTTTTCCTCCTAACTCCATTCATTTTTGAAGTTATGGCTCGGCGGAGTTTTTTGGGAAAAGTTTCCCCTGAAAGGCCCGCGACCAATGAGATGCCACCACGTGGCACCTAGAGTGGCAGAGCATGCGGAAATTTTGGAAAATTTTCCAAATGACCAAAAAGGTAAAAATTCGAATTATTTTCCCACCGACCCGATTTGGCCCTGTTTTTCCCTAAAAATTCAAATCGCCATATCTTTCGATCCAGAGCTCGGTTTTTCACTTTCTTTATATCAATAGAAAGCTGGTGAAATTATCTACAAGATTATGGGGTCAATTTTTCATTTTTATGGAGTTTGGAGAGAGAAAATCAAAAAACATCTCTGGCATGTGGTGATGAACAGAAATGACGTTTCAACCACCGTTTTTAATGAAGAATGGCTCGCATTCTCTCCCAGCATGGTTAAAAATTTTAGGGAATGGGTCTGTTAGGGTGCCATGCTATTTTGATGGAATTTTGGTCAATGGTTGGACCCCTTGCACGTTTTCCTACCTTTCTCTCTCCTGGGGTCGTGGTTTGCACTGTAAAATCCTGAATGAGTTCATTTTGCAAAGGGGGTACACTTTTTCAGCTCTACAATTTCATTTTTCTTCCTCCTTGGTAGAATTTGTGAAGAAATTTTACCTTCCCATGTAATGTAGCACCTTTTCTTGCCTCTGGATCACTGTAATGTACTGTATTGGATCTGAGATGTTGATATATGTTCTGTGGTTAAAATCCCTCAATCCTTTCATATATCTATCATTGCTTTCTTGATCTTTCATTACATTTTGAGCATTTGTGCATGTTTTGTGCTGTGTTTCCTTATGGATTGTGTATTGTATGTAGCATCAGGTGTCTACAACTCCTTTGGTGCATCACCTATTAGCATTAGTTCTTTATTTTTTACATTCTCTATCTCTGTCTCCTTGGAATTTAGAGTAGATTTAGGAGTTTAAACCTCTACAATTGTGCAAGTGAAATAGCTGATAAGAGGAGTTGAGGAACCAGCCTCTAATCTAGATATTCCTCTTCCATTTTGTAAGTCCCACACTTGGGAAGAGGATTCAATGTTGTGCAATCACACTGGATGCATAGGGTGATCAAACTAGAAATCTGATCAACATCCAAGGGGTGCTGCTGATTTGCAACAACAGTTCCTCCACCCTAGCTTCCTCTCCTGGTGCTGAGAAGAAGCTTAGCCAGCCATAGGAAATGCTTCCAAACTCAGGGTAATGAGAAATATCTTCATAGCTAAAGGGAAAATGTACAAAAACAATCCTCTAGGATCCCTGAAGATCTCAAACTCAACAACCTCATGACAAGAATACGTAGAAATATGATATTCCAGGGTATAACTGGTCAGCACTCTTTTCCACCAATGATCAACAACACACTTCCAAGTCAAGTCAATATCCTGTAGCCTCTGATATTCGTCTTAGGTCCACACATGAAATCTATAGTATGATTGATCTAGATGCATACGCTGAAAGCCATTCATACAAATCTATTGGAAAATAACAAAAGAAGGTCTCATATAGCTCATGATAAAAATGTTTTTCTACCCATTTACGTGCATCAAACTATAGTCTAGTACTAAATCTCTGAGAAAACTCATACTTCGTGCTCTTAAACCATTCTTCAACAATATCAAAGGTTAAGCCCTCTATCATCACACATCATTCTCACATATTTGAAAAGAGGTCCCAGAAATGGAAACAAAATGTAGTCTCTAATACCATAGCCTATTTCAGCAACCAAACCTAGGCACGCCGATATAACATCTAGTCCTATCTTGGCAGCTCACCTGAGGTGCATATAGGCACTGAGCCGCTCCTTTATGTGAAATTTGTGAGAATGTGTTTTATTAACAGAATGATACAATATAACTAGAGAATGAACACATTTATCAATAGTATATTAGACGTAAGCTTATACTCCTTAAAGGTATACTCTAAGCACATATTTAACATGATCAATTAAAATTAGAAACAGTCACGAAAAAACATTGAGGAAATCTGTAACACCCATATGAACAAATGGGAAAACACATCAAGACTCATTGCTAGGGTATTACAGAATTGCTTCATTATATTGATGATTCAAATACAATAGTTAAGATTACATTCATAGGTTCCATCCATGACAAAGTTCACAATAGAAAATCTTTATTTACATTCTATAACTCTCTGTTATACACACTACATTATTCTCTCCCATTCCTCTCCTTCTTCTTCCTCCTCACCCACACACCTTCTTCTAGGAATGATCCTCTATATCAAGTAGTCAAAGGAATATTATCCTAACCATTCATCATCACCTACGAAGGCCTGCTAGAATCTTCTCATGTTTATTCTACCACTACCTAGGAACATGTTAGGTGTCACCATGCGTTTTCTCTAATCAATTGTCTTTAACAGGATTATGCTAGCTAATCCTTAACAACCTCAACCCCTTATCCTTCCATGATAATTGTAATGATTCCTTGGAATATCCTTTACTTAGACCATAAGTCTTCATAGCTTATCCACATCTGTATCTAGTTTCTTTTCCATTCACTTCTTATGCACGTATTTTTCTATTTCATCCAAAACTTTACTAAGTCCTAACTCCAATCTATCCTAGCGTGACCCTTTGTGCCTCTCTAAGGACTAATTTTGTGTATGCCTTCACACCGTTTCTCCACGTGCCACAAGGATTCACACCCTAGGTACTTAGTTACTTTTTAGGGGTCTAACACTTTAGTAGAAGAGATAGACACATTTAGTTGCTTATTTCTAATCCAAGTGATGACACCTGCACCTAACTTGAAAACATATCCAGAAGTAGACTTTCTATCTGCAACATCACCAACATAATCAAAATCATAATAGCCAAATAATTGTGAATCATTAGAAGAAGAATAAAACAAACCATAATTGAATCTGTTTCACCACAAAGTAGAGATAAACTAGATAAGAGGTAAGGGTGAGGAGGAATACCTGTGATAATAGAAGAAGGTGTGTGTGTTCGTAGAATGTTGACCAAGCTGATTGTGAAGAGCTTCCCTTTGGATATAAGGAATGACGTGCTAAGAAAAAAAATAAGACCACAAAATAATATTAAATACAAATGTCAGTGGACTGCCTAGTGAAAGCTAGATTTGGGAAGCGTGATACTTTCTTGAATAGATTGGCAATCCACTGTCATAAAAAAATTAATGCAAGGAAATATTGTAAATAAATGAATACTATTGTAGTTTATAAGATTTAGGTATCTCTTATAACATAAAATAAGTAAATTTCATCTAACAGGACAAATTTACGATTAAATCCATGAAGGGTTGATAAGTTGGTTTTGGTTTACATGTATAAGAGAGACAATAGATGATGTCTTGAGTGAGATTTGGTGGGGTTTTTGGAGAGTTTTGAGCTTCTTGAGTTGGGAAAAGCTTGTTGAGTCATAGGGAAATGATGTACCGGTCACAGAGACCGATGCTAGATTAGGCAACCGATGTCGGATACTGGTAATGGACCGACGTCGGTTGGGTGACTAGATGTCGGTAGGGGAAATTCGGTAAGAATATTAAAAATGGGGTTATGTGCACTCTCTCTGACTACACAGAGAGTGAAGGGAGTTTAGGTAAGGCTATGGGAGTTTTGTAAGGACTAAGACGAGATTAGATTGGTTTTTAGGAAAGGTATGAAAGGTAAACGGGTAAATAGTTGGACATAAGTACTGTGGGAGAGATCCAGCAAAGGTAGAATATATATTGCAATAGATAGATAATATAATAACTAATCTAATGAAAATGACAAGGAAGAAATAATACTTAGTTATGGAATGTAGGTGGTGGTGATGATTGTAGGAGGAGGTGATCCCGAACAAATGCAATACCATGAGGAGGTGATCTTGAATGATAACAACAATAGGAGGAGGACATGATTCTTCCATATGCAAGTGGACTAGCAGATTCTGGATTGATCTACTGATGAACTTTGTGGTGTCTAGAACGCTGTAAGGGCTTCTGGTATGTTGCAATATCATTGAAAAGATTCAGAGTCAATATGCAAGGTTATAAGAGCTAAAAAACTAGATTCAGAACCTGAGCAAAGAGTTAGGAAATCTTATTTAAGGAAACCGACGGACAGTTAGGTGACCGACGCCGGTTGAGGAATAACCTGCATGTCAGTTAGGCAGAAATGGTCATACTTCCTAAAAATAGGCTTGATTCTTCCTAAATTTGGTGTGATTAAGATTTTGGTTCTGGTTCACAAGTGGGGAATCATGCTAAATAAAGTGGGATAGTAGTTAGAGGGATAATATTTCATCAATATTAGGGTTAGAATAAGTCCTAGTTGGTTAAGGGAAGTGGGGAATTGTTCTTAGGTAATCAATAGAGTTGGAGTAGGTCTAAGATGAGGTGGATAGGTGAGGTGGCTAGGTGAGGTAGATAATTAACTTAATTTTTGTAATTAAATTAGTTAAAAATGTGTGCAAGTTGGCATTGTGGAGGATTAGTGTTGAATTAATTAATCGAAGAGGGTTTAAAGGGTTGTGACCCAATTTTGGGTGTCTACATTTTCCCCTTTTTTGTCGCGTAGCTTGTATTGATAGACGATGACGCTAAAAAAAATAGGACTGGTTATCCAAGGTGTGGGTTGAGATTAAGTTTCCCCAAGTATGTATGGGGGTGATCCCTCTCAAACCAGGAACTGATGAAGTGAGAGGTTGAATCGGTGATGGGTTTGATAAAGTGGTAAGTGATGAAAAAGGAGGTAAGGTGTGGGTATATGCAATGGTAATATCAGTATGGGTAATAGGCGGGGGCATTAAAATACACACACACGTGTAGAATGCATGTCAATGATATTAGGCTGAGAGAGCTCACAAACTCTACATCATCAAAGGTTGATAGTTTATCCAAACAAGGTTGATGTGGTCAAGGTATCCAAGGTATAGGATATGGTCCTGAAATAAAACAAGGCTAGGTGCAAGAAAATGCATTAGGTGGGTTCTAAAGCACTAAAAGGTTTGGTTTGGTATAGATAAACATCACGACATTAGGAAAGGTAAGGTTTGTAGGCTAAACAACATGAGTAATGTCATCACAAGGTATAATGAGTAAGTGAATTCGAGTGTCAAATTGGTGTGCTCAGGTTGAGTGTATAGGTAAGGACGTGGTTAAGGTCGTGGTGTAGGAAAAAAAAGTGCCTCTGAATAACATTGAGGCTCAGGTGTTGAGTGTAATAAGGAAATGAGGTGGGCCTTGTAGGGCGGGGGTGAGGCTAAGGTAGCAAGAAAATGGCATGGAAATTAGATGTTTAGGCAAGATGACCGGTAGTGGTTGTGTTTGTTAAGGAAGACCGACATTTAATTTCCACGACATTATTGGTACATATGGAAACGGTTTGATAAATGTATGATGTTATGGAAATGATGTGATGTATGTTTGTTTCGATTTTTTGTTATTGCTATTAAAAGTTCTAAGTGTATGGGTGATTATGGTTTGTTTTGAGATAAAATTTATTCTTTTTAAACTAAATAATCTAGGTTTTTGTTTAATGGGGGAAATGAATGATGGGGAAAAGAGTGGCCAAGCTAACCTTTGAGAGGCCCCATACCCTCAGAAAGTTCTTCCTACATAGCACTTGCAAAAGGGGCCTCAGACTGATGTAGTTCTCTTCATAAAACATAGATGAAGAATGAGATTGGGTTAGGTAAGGTGATGGGTTTAGGTAGGTTTGATAGGTAAGGCAGATTGGTCAAATTGGTAATTTAGTGTTTAAAAATAGGCAAGGTCAAATGTTGAATAGGTAATAGGCAAGGTGAAGTAGGCATAGGCATATATGAAGGTGTCATGGTTAAAGTAATTTTGATGATCTTGTCTTGTTACAAAAACAATCAAGGTAGAAAAAGGTGAACTGAAAATAAGAAAAATGCTCCAAGTTGGAAAATACCATAAGTGTTATACCATTTAGAATTATTGAACTTAAATCCCTAGATACGTTGCATGATGGATATCTCTAGAATTGAAAGAAGTTATGTGATCACAATGTCTAAAATACATGCTTTGTCCCCTGAGTTGAGTTATAAGATAATAAACAGAGGGTAAGGTAGAAGATTTTGTTTAATTTAACCTTGTTTTGAGATAACATGCCCCTTCTACAAGATACCCAAAACCATAATAGGCAATTCCATGACCAAAAGTTTGTATTTTTCTTGACTTTTTCTTTTTTTTTTGCTTTTTGTATAGACTGATCGATGCAGGAAGTCTATATTGGGATAAATAGGTTCTCCTTGAGGTCTTCATGAATCCGATCAATGTGGGAAGCTTCAGGATTATTTTATTTGAGAGATATGGAGTAGTCTTCTTTTTGGATAGAATAATTATAATAAGTGGCTGGATTTTTATAGCTATCCTTTGAGGGAGCAATCTACTTATAACAACCAAAGAGAGACAGAGTAGATGTACTTTTTTGAGGGATTCATCTATTTGTAAGAAGGTTTGACTCAAGGAGTATAGTTTTTGGTATCCCATATATATATTTATTGTTTTTGGACTTGAAGTCATGGATAAGACTATAAAGGAGTATAAGCCTCTTGTATGAAGGAAAAACCATAACATGAAAGAGGTTAGCTATGTAAAGAGGGGTTTCAAGTGATGAACGACCATGGGATTCCATCCTGAAAAGGATGAAAAGTATCCATGAGAATCATGCCATGAGTAGAGCCATGGTACTCATATTGAAGACAAGGTTGAATGGTGACGGATAATCACACAATTCTAGTTTAGTCATTGGTCCTGAAAAGAGGTAGGTGGAAGGAGAGGTTTCGCTCAAGGGACGTGCATGTATATGGCATAAAGTGATGTAGTAATTTATTCAATAGTAGAATGTTCTAAGATACAAGGAACTAAGGGGGTCATGTTCAGGTTTGCCTTCAAGAGAAGATAAATGATAAGCATTTGATCCATAGGTATGGGTGACAACATAGGGTCCAAGCCAATTATGAGAAAACTTTCCTCGTTTAATTTTCTCCATCTTTGGTTACATGTTGATTTTATTTAAGGACAATATCACTGACCTTGAAAGTTTCATTCAAACACATGTTTGTCATAGGAGCGTTTGATACGTTTTAGGTAGATTTGGAGATGGTAAGAGCATTAAACAATGGTTCGTCCAATAGCTCAAGTTGTGCCAAAGTTCTTGGCAAAAATCATCATTGAGCATATATTTAAGTGAGATACAAAGAGATGGAATTTGGATTTCGAGAGGTAGGAATTGTCCTCTGTATCGTAGACCAAAGAGAAAGGTGTGGCAGTCGGTATCCAGGTGTGAATGGATGGTGTGATAAGCTCATAAGGAGAAAGGAATATGTGTGTATGCCAATCCTTACCATTCATCGATGAATTTCATGAAGAATTTTGTTATAGGGTTTTTTTAGTTGATTTGGCTTGACCATTTTTTTGAGGATACTATGGTGAAGAGAAAATGAGTTGAATACCAAACTTATCACATATTTTTCATAGGGTTTTGTTTTTGAATTGTTTACCATTCTCAGTGATGAGGCGATGACAAACACCAAAATGAAAAATGATGTCATGGTTGATGAATTCACATATTTTGTTGGATTTAGTAGAAATGAGAGGGGATGATTCCACCATTTATGGTTAATATTTGGTTATTGTGATAATCCATTAATGAACATTGGGAAGAATGAGGGTTAATATCTCCTATGAGATCCAAACCCATTTGAGAGAAGGGAAAAAATTCTTTGGTGAATTGTAAGACATGACTAGGGGTGTGATGAAGGTTAACATGTCGTTGACACTTCAGGAAAATGTCTTGACGTATTCACAGTAACTATCTTGGTTAAGGGTTGGCCAGTAATAGCCGAGGAAAAATATAAATTTGGAAAAAATGTTCCCACTGAAATGTCCACCATAAACCCCATCACAGATTTCTTTAATAGTCTACTAAATTTTAGCACTAGTGAGGCACCATAAGAGGATACCATTAAAGCCATGATTGTAGAGAAGACCCCCCATGATGACATAACGATATGCCTTCTGGAGGAGGGACCAGTTACCATTGTGAGTGAGATTTGGAGGTAGGATTGAAAGGGAGAGGTAGTCAATGAACTACTTATACCATATGTCACGTGGGTTGGTTTCAATACTTCCCACAAACTTTACGTCATGGATGAGATAAGAGGGTGAATGCAAACCATTGTACTATGACAAATATTTTAGAGTTTGAAGGTAAGGAAGCCATTTGAGAGGTGAGGAAAGCCATGGTATCTACAAATTTGTTAGTGGATTGCAAGGAACAATTTGAAGGATGCTCGTAATGATCAAAGGTAGTCAAAAACATGTCTACGTGATGTTTATACCTTTGAATACCTCATTTCCACACTGGTATAAACCATTGAATTGGTTCGAAACTAGTTGAGAGTCACCCAATATATTAATGGATTTAACATATAGAGAAATGGAAGTTTGAAAGACCTAACACAAGTGCTTCATATTACGAGTCCACTGTTATTAGTGCAGTCGAAGTCGATTTTGAAGGATAAAAGCATAGGCTCGCCATTAAGAGGAATGCGGATGACACCTGTCACCACCCCCACATGTTGACATTTAGAACCATCAAATAATAAGATCATATGATAAATGGTGTCATCCATAAAAGAGTGTAGATAGATTCATTGGGAAAATCAAAGTTTTAGGGTTGATGTCCAGGAAGAGGGGCATTTGCAAGCTGATCTGCAATGGTTTGTCCTTTGACAAATTTTTGATGAATGAACTCTAGGTCTAGGTTTGTAAGGACCATGAGCCAATGTGAAGTGTGTTGATGTTGGTGAGGTTTAACATATATGTAATGCAGAGGATCAGTGTTGGTGAAGATGAACTTCTTGTAGGTTGAGTAGGTAGTGGCGAAGTTTGGTGGCCATGAAGACCAAGGCTAGGTATAAATCATTCAAGCATGAGTATACCTGAGTCTTCATAGATCTAAAATAGTAATGCCTAATGTAATAAACCTCTTGCTCCCTTTATTTCTCATCATGATTGACTAGAACATGATGCCCAAGGAATGGTTAGTGACATAAATGTAAAGTTAGAAAGGTTTATCATCTTTCGGCGGGATGATCTCAGATGGCTGAAGAAGGTATTTATTCAACGCTTCAAAGGCTTTGTGGCACTAATTGTTCATGATTGAGAGGAGACATCCGTTTGCGCACCTAAGACAGATGATGAAAAGGGTGACATTGGTCTAAAAGTTGGGAAATAAAGCATTAAATGGATTTTAATTTCTGCCATGTGTCAAGCTATGGAGTTTTTTTAAAGGTTAGTAGCCTTATTGGCAATCTCAAGAATAGCCTTGATTTTGGTGGGATCAAGCATTCAAAAGATGACCTTGCACAAAGAGAGGATGAAAAAAAGGATTTTTCTAGAGAGAAAGGGTGCAAAAAATGCACACTTCTTTGGTTGAAGGTGAGCACAGTATTGGACGAGGTGATCAAAAATGACTTTAAGAACGGGAGGTGTTCAGAACAAATCTTGGACTTACTGAGAAGGTCGTCAACATAGTCTTGTAATATGTCATGCATGATGTTGTGAAATATATAGGTCATAACGCATTGATAGGTGGCATTAGTGTTTTTTAGGAAAAAGGGCATGACATGATACCAAAAGGTCCCACAAGGGGTGATGAAGGTGAAGTTGTGTTTATCTTTTGGAGCAAGTAATATTTGATTATAAATCTAAGAAGGGATCCATAAGAGAAGCAACATCTCATGACCGGATTGTAAGATCAATGAGTTAGTAAATGCTAGGTAAGGAAAATAATCCTTAGGGCAGGAAATCGTTAAGGGTGCCAGAAACTAATATGCAGAATGTGGAATCTCCCTATCGCTTTGGTGACAAGAAAAATGTTAGAAATCCATTGATGGATAGTCAATGGGTAGAATGAAGGGAACAGTAAATAAGGCATTGAATTTATTCTATGTCACAAGAAGTGAAATGCTTGGATGATTTTTTACATAGCTTATGCTTTCATAGGTTTGGCATGTCGGGGATAGTCATGATATTATGGACCTATGATATTAGGGTCAATACTAGGAATATCAGACATAACACCAAGAAAAATCAGTTTAAACTATGATCTCGCAAGGAAAGAGGTGAAGGCTTATATGTTCAGAAGAATATAAAGATTGGCCAATTGTTTAAGCAATTTTAGGGTCAAAACCATGAGTGTGAATGTTGATCTTTATGGTTAATTCATTCCATAAATCGTTTGTGTCTCAAAAGGTAAACCCATATGATGAATATAATAATCTTAGTGCACCTAAGTAGGTGAGAATTGAATCATCATCCTAAAATTTAATGACATTGATAACAAGGTGTGCCAAGCGAACTTGTAATGCATGCAACATCGATAATGAAAAGGAATGGAAGAGGGGGTCACGCCATCACGATGATAGGTCTAAGTTATCCAAATCAAGGAGAATGGCCGTTTAGGATAGATAGGTTAGCAGGGATGGATTTCAAGATCCATGGAAGTTTTGTGGGTGAAGATGGTGCAATAGTTGAATAAGGTGGAGAAGGCGGTAATATAGGTGAAGAAGGTTGATCTTCCTCTACGAGTTAGATTCTAGCCTTCTTAGGATTAGGTTGTTCAACAAATATGATACCACGAAATTATTTATGTTCATGGTTACTGCAAGTTATAACTGTGTGACTACCTTATTCATAAATACCAAATCCAAATCCATTCCAAGAACAATGTGAAGAAAGGTGTGGGAGAAATGAAAGTTGGTGAGATATCAAAAATCAGATGAAAAAGGTCGAGTTTGAGTGGGCGGTTCAGGAGAATAAGAAGAAGTGTTAAGTCCCCCAAATGTTAGGTTGGTGCAAAGGTGGGGATGATCGTATGGAAAAACCTTAACTACATGAGGGTTATAATATAGGTGTTTATGAAGGATTCCATACTCTTGAGGAGTTTGGAAAGTGTCGATGTTGTACAAGTGATTTTACCCTAATGTAAGGCACTAAAAAAACCTGTAAAGGGGTTAGAGGCTGGTACTTAGGTGGCAGGAATGGATGAGCTACTCAAAGTTTGAGAAGAAGGTTTGGTATATGGGCTAGCTTTAGATGCTATGGCAGCAGTAGGAATAGGTGAGATGATTAAGGAATATGTAGTAGTAGAAGTGGTAGATGAGGTTAGTGGTAGATGATGAAGTAGCCACGATATTAGATGAGGTAGCTGTGGTAGTAGATGAAGCTGCTGTGGTAGTACATGCCTTAAGTGGAATAAGGATATCATTGTTAATAAAACATGTTTTAGGCTTTGAAAGGTGAAAGATATGTCTAAATGGTGTAGGGTTTCCCTTTATATTTGAATTTTATACAGCGGTGAAGGGTAAAAGGTACACAACCCATGACACGAATCCAGGGTCGACATAGAAGCATGTTATAATGGAATTCCCCTTCAAAAACATATGTCAGTTCAGGAATGGTGCGAGGACCCACGCGGATGTGAAGGATGACAATGCCAAGGGTAGTGGTCATGGCATTATTGAAATAACACAACATAACTAGGTTATTATGCATGCAATTTAAGAGTATGCACATTTTTTCATACGCATGTGAGGAAATGATATTAATGGTCACACCTCCATCAATCATAACTATGTGACACATGAGTATCTTCGAGTGTAGACAGTAGATGAACACTAGGCACAACCGCAACAGGATCCTTTACTGAACTATGGTGAGGTGGAAATCTATTGGAATCAGAGAAGCTGATGGAGGAAACTTGGTGTCATGTTTAGTGGGAGCTAGATTTATTATGTTAGAGTGGTGAGAACAACCACTTGATAAGGGGTTAAGTGTTAGGTTGTGGAGCCTATTTTTACGTGCGAAAGTCCCGAAGACTCGTACACTAAGATTACTGTACACGGGTCATGTATCGTTTTCGGGGTTCGAGGGCGAAGCCCCCGAAGCAAATTTTCATAGGCGTAAATTTATTTTGGCCATGGGTAAATGGGTAACCCATTATGGAGAAAACATGCTCTTCTCATATGGGCCCATGGTTTTTTTGGTCTTTTGCCCATTGTTTTGATACCCACGGTTTTTTGCCCTTGGTTTTGATACCCATGGTTTTGTATCAAACTACTTAAGTAGTTGTCTATTTATATGGTCTTATGCATATGATAGATGGAAAAGCAAATGTATTGCAGATGTTTTTGAATTCAGTTGTGAATTCTATAGAGTTTGTTGACCATAGATCCAAATGGATCTGGGTATTGTATTGAGAGAGCGGTGGCTTGTAATAAAATTTGAGCAAGTGATTCTTGGTGGACGTAGCCCAAATTGGGTGAACCACGTTAAATCTTGTCTCTCTATGTTGTGTTATTTATTCTGTACTTTTATTTTCGATCTGTAATAATTTTCTACATATTAGTTTCTACTGTTGCGATTCTGTAAGGGATTATTCTGCATATTTTTATATCTTATTTCCTAACAATTGGTATCAGAGCCTGGTTTGGTTTGCTGAAGTGTTGAATCGCAGGGAAAGTTTTTAGCTTTGAGTGGGAGCTATGGTAGATGAAGGAAGATCTAGGGTTGATAAATTCAACGGGTAGAATTTTAGTCTTTGGAAGATGCAGATGGAAGATTGCCTTTATCAAAAGGATATTTATACTCCACTGTCTGAGAAGGTGAACAAACCCTCGAGTATGACAAATGCAGAATGGGATTTGTTGGATCGGAAGTTACTTGGGACATGATTCGGTTGTGTCTTGCATCCTCGGTATTATTTAATGTTTCAAAGGAAAAGACTACAAAAGATCTAATGGATGCATTAGGGAAGTTGCATGAAAAACCCTCTGCCTCTAATAAGATATTTTTAATGAAAAAATTGTTTAATATGAAGATGTCTGAGAATAGTTCAGTAGTAGATCATTTAAATGATTTCAATACGGTTGCGAATATGCTAGCTTCGGTTACAATAGAATTTGATGAAGAAGTTAGGGCTTCTATTAATTCTGTGATCTTTACCTAAGAGTTTGGAATAGCCTGGTAATGGCGGTAAGTAACTCAGTTCTAGGTAACTCGAAGTTGAAGTTTGAGGATGTTGTAGGGGTGATTCTAAGCAAGGAAATGTGAAGAAAAAGCTCTGGGGAACCTTCTACTTCAGGGAATACTTTGACAGTGGAAACTAGAGGGAGACAGAAGAATAGAGGAAACCATGGAAAATCAAAAGATCGGGCAAGGTCAAAATCCAAGAACAAGATTGTATGCTGGAATTGTGGAAAGCATGGGCATGCAAAGAAGGACTGTTGGGAACTTCGGGATAAGAAGAAACAATAGGAAGAAAAAAAGGAGGCAAATGTGGCATCGAGTAATGTATGTCAGGATGCTTTGATTCTTTCTTTGCAGAATATTATTGAATCTTGGGTTTTAGATTCAGGGGCTTCTTTTCATGCTTCTCCACATAGGCATTATTTTGTTGATTATGTTCAAGGAGATTTTGGGCATGTTTTTCTTGGTGATGATGAGTCTTGCAGCATAGTTGGAAAAGGTTCTGTTCAGGTTAAGATGTAGAATGGGAATACTTGGCTATTAAACGATGTCAGACATGTGCCTACATTAAGATGAAATTTGATATTGGTAGGGCAATTGGGAAGTGATGGTTGTACTGTGATATTTACAGCTAACTCTTGGAAGGTTACCAAGGGTGCTCTTGTGGTGGCAAGAGGTAAGAAGGTGGAAACCTTGTATTTAACCATTGATAGTACTAATGATTGTAATCTTGTGGCTTCAGATGTAGATACAACATTATGGCACTATAGGCTCAGTCATATGACACATAAGGGCATGGACATCAAAAAGAAGAATTTTCCTGGATATACAGAAACATGTTTGGATTTTTGTGAGAACTACATATATGGGAAATAGAAGCGAGTAAGGTTTCTCAAGGTTGGACCTACAAAGAAAGAGAGTAAGTTAGAGTTGGTACATTTTGATGTGTGGGGGCCGGCTCAGGTATCATCTCTTGGGGGTTCAAGTTATTATGTTACTTTTATTGATGATGAAACAAGGAAAGTTTAGGTTTATTGTATTAGAAACAAATTTGATGTATTTGACACTTTTGTTAAATGGAAAGCCTTGGTAGAGAATGAAACAGGTCTTAAGCTAAAATGTCTCAGATCAGATAATGGAGGGGAGTATTGCAACAATGAATTTAATGATTACTGTTGTAAGAATGGAATCCATAGGAAAAAGATGGTTCCAGGAACTCCACAGCAGAATGGGGTATCGGAAAGGCTGAACAGAACAATAATGGAACGTGCTAGGAGCATGAGGTTACATGCAGGACTGCCTCTTTCTTTTTGGGCAGAAGCGGTGAGCACAGCTGTGTACTTGATAAACAGAGGACCCTCAAGTGCCTTGGATGGAGGCATACCTGAGGAGGCATGGTATGGTAAGAAAGTTGATTATTCATTTCTTAGAGTCTTTAGATGTGAGGTGTTTTTTCATATAGATAAGGATGATAGGACCAAGCTAGAGGCTAAATCAAAAAAATGTACTTTCATTGGTTATGGTGGTGATGAATTTGGATTTAAATGTTGGAGTATTAAGGACAAGAAAATCATTCAGTCTAAGGATGTGGTATTTAATGAGAAGGTCATGTATAAGCAATAGTTGCAGGAAAATAGGGAAGAATCCAAGAAAGAATATGTAGTGGTAGAGGATCTTCCAGATGGGAAAGTGACCCATGAATCAGTTTAGGAACCCCAAACTCCTACAATGAGGAGGTCTTCTAGGGTAAGAAAATAACTTGAACGTTTTTCTCCTTCTCTTTATTATTTATTACTCACTGATAGTGGAGAACCAGAGAGCTTTGATGAAGCAATGCAGGTAGATGCTAGTAAGAAGTGGGAGCAAGTCATGGATGAGGAGCATAAGTCTCTCGTGGAGAACCAAACTTGGGATTTGGTGAAGCTACCGGAAGGCAAAAGAGAATTTTAGAACAAGTGGGTGTATAGAGTTAAAGATGAAGGAGGAAAGAAAAGATACAAGGCCCATTTGGTGGTCAAGGGGTTTGTACAGAAACAAGGTATAGATTTTGATGATATTTTTTCTCCTGTAGTAAAAATGACTTCTATCAGAAATGTTCTTGGAATAGTGGCAGCAGAAGACTTACACTTAGAATAGTTAGATGTAAAGACTGCATTTCTCCATGGTGATTTAGAGGAGGAGCTATATATGCAGTAGCCAAAAAGATATGAAGTCAAAGGTAAAGAGGAGATGGTGTGCAAACTGAAGAAGAGCTTGTATGGCCTAAAAAAATCTCCACGTCAATGGTATAAGAAGTTTGATAGCTTCATTATGGAGCAATGTTATATTAGATGTCATTTTGACCATTGCGTGTATACAAATAAATTTGAGGATGGAAGTTATATTATCCTATGTTTGTATGTAGATGACATGCTGGTTGTAGGTAAAAACATGCAGGAAATAAAAGTACTCAAGAAACAACTAAGTGAATCCTTTGATATGAAGGATTTGGGGGCAGCCAGACAAATCCTTGGCATGAGGATAACTCGGGATAGAAGGAACGAAAGCTGAATTTATCTCAGGAAGAGTACATTAAGAAGGTATTGGATAGGTTTAACATGTAGGATGCTAAACCGGTTGGGACTCCTTTGGCAGGCCATTTTAAGTTATCAAAGGAGTAGTGACCCAAGACAGAGCAGGTAAGAAACCAGATGTCCAAGGTACCTTACTCATAAGCGGTTGGCAGTTTGATGTATGCTATGGTGTGCACTAGGCATGATATTCCCCATGTAGTGGGAGCTATGAGTAGATTTATGAGTGATCCAGTTAAAGAGCATTGGCAAGCATTAAAGTGGATCCTTTGGTATTTGAGAGGAACTATGGGGGGAGTTTTGTGCTATAGTGGATCAGACACCACTTTACATGGTTATGTAGATTGAGACATGGCTGGAGATGTAGACAGCAGGAGGAATATGACAGGTTATATTTACACTGTAGGTGGGACAACAGTGAGCTAGATTTCATGACTACAGAAGCTGGTGGCTTTGTTAACCACGGAGGCTGAGTATGTTGTTGCAACAGAGGCAAGCAAAGAGATGATTTGGTTACAACATTTTCTTGAGGATTTGGAGCATAAGCAGGAGGAATGTAAGCTGCATAGTGATAGTCAGAGTGCTATACACTTAGCTAAGAACTCTGCTTTCCACTCCAGGACGAAGTATATACAGTTAAGGTACCATTTCATTAGGACAACTTTGGAGGAAGAGAAGTTGAAGTTGGAAAAGATTCATACCAGTTAGAATCCTACAGACATGATGACCAAGGTGGTCACAAGGGAAAAACTAAAGTTGTGTTCAGCTTTGGTTGGTCTTCACAGAAACTAGTGAAGGGTTGAGAAGCTTGCTCAGAGGAAAACTAGTCTCCAAGTGGGAGATTGTTAGGTTATGGAGCCTATTTTCTTATGTAAAAGTGTTGAAGAATGTACACTAAGAGTACTGTACACTTTTTCATGTATCCTTGCCGGGGTTCGGCGTCGGGCTAGGCCTTGAGTGGGGGTCTGGGGGCAGCAACCCCTGGTAGTAGGGGTTTGGGGGTGCAGCCCTAAAAATTTTTATTTTTAGGCATAAATTTTTTTTGGCCTTGAAAAATGCACCTGACATATCAGGAAACGTGCTCTTCTCATATGGGAAAGTTTTTTGACCCATATGTTTATGGGACGGGTTTTGCCCATGGTTTTGATACCCATGGTTTTGTAAAACTGCTTAAGCAGTTGTCTATTTATATGGTCTTATGCATATGATAGATGTACAAGCAAATGTATTGTAGATGTGTTTTGAATTCGGGTGTGAATTCTGTAGAGTTTGTTGAGCATAACTCCAAACGGATCTGGGTATTGTATTGAGAGAGCGATGACTTGTAATAAAATCTGAACAAGTGATTCTTGGTGGATGTAGCCCAAATTGGGTGAACCATGTTAAATACTGTCTCTTTGTGTTGTGTTATTTTATTCTGATTTTTTATTTGAGATCTGTAATAATTTCTGCATATTAATTTCTATTGTTGCGATTCCATGAGGGATTATTCCGCATATTTTATCTCTTATTTCCTAACATTAAGATGGTGGAAACGGGCATAAGGTAATTTTGTAGAACCTCAATATTTTGTAGGATATTAAGGAGGGCTTGGCGATGAGACTCAGAGGTTTAAATGAGGTCATACAAAGACATTTTTAAAGGAGATCAATGAAGTTGTTTGATCATAGTGTGGTGTTTGACTCCATCAGAAATTGGATAGGCTGGCCCATAGATGGTTACCTTGGGGGAAGGTATAGATGGAATGGTAGGTGTAGGTGCACTAGAGGGGTTTCCAGCTTTCTCTTTTCCTTTTTCCTTTTGTGATCGAGTAGATAATCAAACCATATTTATCTCGAAGAGTGGAGAAGGAAAAGAGAATTGTGGAGGGGGAGATGAAAACCTTTGAATAGATATAGGGAATGGTTGTGTGGAAGTAGGTTAAGGAGGAATGTAAGTCTCCTCTAATAGGTCATCATCATCTAAAATCTCATCTGAACCGTAGAGTTAAATGAGAATTTTTTTTAGGCCCTTATACCCTTTGACATCATGCTCTAGGGAGCAATGATATGCATAAATTTTAGTATCATCAATCCCTACTGGTTTAGTGTAAGTGGGTTGTAAGGGTTAATGTGTGGTAGTGTGATAGTGGAGGTTTATAACAACCCAATGAGGATGTTAGAATAGGACCCTGTAAAGGGATCACAATGATAAGTCAAAGTTGGTTTGGATGAAGGTGAGAGTGATTCCCGTAAAGTAGGTGAAGTTGGGGGTTGAGTCAGTTTAATTAATTTTTTTGTAGGTCATGTGGTTTTTTGTTTTGGCTACACTTTCTTTGGTAAAGGTGCTGGAGTAGGGAATGAAGAATAAGGGGATGAAGAAGGTGTAGGTGTATAATTCAACCAAGGTGACAATATAGGTGTGGGTAATAGCGTGGTTATAGGTAATGAAGAGGGTGGTGATAAATGAGAAGGTAGAGACGTGGGTGATGAAGAAGACATGCGTAAAATAACAGATCAAAGTGAGGGTGTGGGTTGTTTCTCTTTGAGTTTACCTTGGGGGAGAGGTTGATTGACCAAGGTTGATGGATGTGGGCATAAGATTAATGGAAGAGGTGTAGGTGAATAAGAAGGCATGGGAGAAACTGGGGTACGATGCCTAAGAAGTTCGATATTCCACTCAGGTGCGTGAATAGACTTGGTGGTGGTTTTTGAAGAGGTGTTCAAATCTAGATTCACAGGGGGATGGACTAGATGAGGTATCGACAAGGCTCCTAATGTAGTAGTAGGTTTAGGTGTAGATGAAGATTTGGGTGTAGGTGAAGGTTTGGGTGCAAGTGAAGGTTTGGGTGTAGCTGAAGGTTGAGGTGAAGGTAAAGCTAATGAAGAGGGGGATAATACAACCAACTCAGATGTGACTAATTTAGTTTCCATGAATATTTTATGATAAATCATTGAAGTATCCAGAGATAACATTTGCATCTGGGTAGGTATTGGGAGCTGAAGGCACGCTCGGAGCGTGGTCTGGTCAACATACACTAAACGATCAACCAAATGAGAGAATGGTTTAGAGGTAGAGGAAGATGGTGATAATTTGGTGGTAATTCTTGTGAGAAATTATAAGGTCTATAAGACATGGGAGTTTTTGGATTTTGGCTCTATAGGTAGAAGTGATATAAGAAGGTTAATAGGATCCTGGAAGACCATGGGAGACACATCACTGATAGGAAGAGAGTATAAAAGTGGCTCCTCTATGGGTCAAGGAGGGGGAAAGGTAGGTTGTTTAGACTCTTCCTTAGGTAGAGAAGAGGACAAAATAGACTCTTCTTTGGGTATAAGAATGGGTAATACAAGATCCTCGATAGGTGACATAATAAGTGGAGTAAACACCTCTGTAGATGGAGTAGGTGAGGTAGGTTCCTCCATGGGTAGAGGAGTAGGAGAAATATGCTCCTCTATGGGTATAGGATCTCATGTAAGAATTTTGTCAATAGACGAGATGGAAAGTAATTGAGTAGAATTGCTAGGTACTATGTCAAAGAAGAAATGGAACTCGTGAACATTAGTGTCATTATTAGAGGTCTCATTGTGTTGATTTGATGAATGGGTATGGTTTGCAAAATGTTTCTTAAATACCTGAAGGTTTTGATTTACATGTGCATTAGGGTTGTCTAGGATGAGATCTCCATTATCTAAAATTTCTTGGATAATATTTTTAAATTTTTTACAATTTCCATCACTATGTCGTCTAACATGGTGATAGTTAGAATAGTAATTCTCCTTATACCATGTAGGTACATGATGGGAAGTGTCAAAACTAGTATGTGGCTTGATCTGTGGAAGGGTGATGGCTCCTTCTTTTAACAGTTTTTCAAACATAGAGGAATAAGGTTCTCCTATGGGGGTATAACCTCTCTATTCATACTTATATTGGAAATTTTAAACAGGGGACCTATTAGAAGGAGGTTTCAATTGGTTTAATATATGAGAAGGGCTAGCTTTCAAGACCACCACGTTGGCGGATCCTTTTTCCATAGAATAATTATTTTGTAGTTTAGAAGAAGAATGGGATTCATTTGATTTAAATGGACCACTCTTGTTACACAACTAAATTTTCTTCTTTTCTATGGCATAAATTTCTAGCTTCTGAGCCATGGTGAATGCCTCATAAAACTTTCAGAATGTTTATACCTAAAGAGTTGGGGAAATGTGCTTGACGCAAGCCCTAGTAAACAAATTTATCAGCTCAGTTTATGGAATTTGAAAGGAAGGATGATTAATAAGACCCCGCCAGCATGGAAAAATTCAATAATAGACTCGTCCTTGTACTAAAAAATAGAGTATAAATGAGCCATGTATATATTGATGGAGAACTAGTAAAGGAAGGTCTGGGCTAGCTGATTGAAGGATAATATTGAGTGCTCTGGTAAAGCACTATACCAATCTAAAGTAGGCCCAGTTAAGGACATGGGAAAAGTCCTAAGAAGCAAGGCATCATCATGGACAATAAGATAATAGGTGTGTTTGAATGATCACAAGTGTTTTTATAGATCTTCCTTGCTATTAAATAGATTTAACTTAGGAATATCTTAATGTGTAGGATAAGGATGAATGGGTATAGATGGATGAATAGGCTCATTAAAAATTTCATCGTAAGTCAAGGTATTGTGAGAGCCAGAAATCGATACTTCAAGGATCTACATCTTATCCATCATCATCTTTATAACATAATTTGTAGGATTCAATTGAGGGATGCCCCCTGTGGTATAAGGGGGTGGATGAGGTAGATAAGTCGTAGACAACATACCAGTGTATGGTGGTGCTAAATAAGCAAACTACGATGGGGGTATGTAAGAGGGAATAAATTAAGAAGGCATATATGATGAATAAGAAGTAGCAGTGATGGGAAGTTGTTGAGGCATGGTATAGGTGGGAGAAACTTGTGTGAAGACCCTCGTACAAATAGGTGGCAAGGTTTTGGGTATGGAAAGGACCATGTTATGGAAGGGGGTATAAGATTCCGAAGTGAATGGTGGCTAAGAAGAAATGGGTACATGAGGTGATGATGATGTGGGTATTCCTACACTAAGGGATGTAGATAATGGTGAGGTGGATGACAAAGGGGTGAAAGATGACGAAGGTGTGATAAATTTCATAGGTACGATAGATATCAAAGATGTAGGCATGATCTGAGAAATGACAGGTGCTGAGGTGGATGCAGGTAACACTACACTAGTGTTGGTTGATACAGAAGTGGGGGTGAGAGCGAGAGGATTGGATACAAACATCCCATCTATGAGCTATACTGATGAGTCACTGGTAGAAGAATGGGTGAGGTAATATTGCAAGGTTGTGGGATTGTGATCAACGAGTTTTTCGAACTCCTCATCTCCTATAGGTACAACAATAAAAGAAGTAGGGTCCATGGGTGAAAAAATAGAAGGTAGTGAAAGGCTAGGAGGTAGTGGTTGACGGCTAGTGTGAAAGACTAGGGCGTTGGCTTGCTGGTGAGTCAAAACCACGTAAATGGTGGAAAGATATGTAATATGAGATTTGAAAGTGATACAGAAACACAAAAACAAAAGACAGGAAAAATATGGAAAAATTAAAGTAGGTTGATGTTTCTGATAAAAATAAATAACACCAAAACCAACATCGGTTGGGTAACCGGTTCTGGTTGGCAGAATGAACTGATGACAGTTGTTAGACCGGTGTTAATTACTGATGATAATCAAAATAATTAGAAATCTAGAGATGGAAAGGGTAAAATGGATGAAACAGGACTCTGTTAATGGTTACAAAGATTAAAAAATGAGTGTAGTAAATGAATAAGAACAAAAAAAATATGAATATGAATTGAAACTTGTTTTGGACAAAGTGACCAAAACAACAGGAAATCGATGCTGATTAGTTAAATGATGCTGGTATGATGAAGTAACCAATTCCAGTCGCTAGAATGATTCCGTTTACAATGAATTTTGAGAAAATGAAGAAATTTTGAATTTGTATTGAATTAAGTCAAAATAAAAGCCAACTCAAAAGCTGAGTATGGAAACCAGAGGTCCTATCACACTCAGAAAGAACCAGAATAGACTAGTTATGATTGTGGAGTGCGAAAGAAAGAAAAAGTAAAGATTTGTTCTCACAACTCAAAATGTAATTCAATCAAGAAAAAACTAGCAAAACACACAAATCCTAGGTATTAGAGTGTAGTGTTGAGTGGCTTATGTCTTTTTGAACTAACTATGAATGAAATAGAGTTTTTAGATAACAAAGGTGCCCAATAAGCAATCTATGGCTGGTTTCAAGTTAGTTTTGGATAAAGAGGCCCGATATACCTTTCAGTATGTGTGGTTCAAATTATGATATGACAAACTGGCCCGAACACCGGGTCGGTCCCACTGTCAACGAGTTGTTACATCCTTGACAGATTCTTCCTAGAAAGGGAGTGTTTAAGAAATGTGTAAATTATTTAAGTGGTTTGGTCTAGGAGTGTGTGCACAAATTTGAACTACGCTTAATCCAAATCCAATCACCAAGTTTTCATGACCTCCACCATGTGATTGCTAATTAAATCTATGTGATCTAATGCACCATTCAAAGGATGAAATGCACATATTTTAAAAACAAATTGAAAATGATATTCAATGTAGAAAAAGGAGAACATGAAGAGGAATGATCTTTTAGTAAATGCAAGGAACTATTGTAGATAAATGAATCCTACTGTAGTCGATAAGATTTAGGTATCTCCTCTAACATACAATAAGTAAATTTAATCTAACAGGAAAAGTTACGATTAAATCTGGAGGGTGGATAGGCTGGTATGGGTTTAGAGGTCTAACAGAGACTATAGATGAGGTCTGGGTGAGATTTGGTGGGGTTTTGGGAGATTTGTTAGCGTGTTTGTTTGGGAAAAGTAACTAGTCATAGAGACCAATGCCAGTTAGGTGACTGATGCTAGCTATCGGTAATGGACTGACATTGGTTGGGTGATAGGTGTTAGTAGGGGAAATTTGGTAAGAATATTAAAAATGGGGTTTCAGGCACTTTGTGTGACTGCACATAGAGTGAAGGGAATTTAGATAAGGCTATAACATTTTGTTAAGGACTAAGAGGAGATTAGATTGGTGTTTTGGATAGGTATGAAAGGTAAACGGGTAAATAGTTTTATAGAAGTAGTGTGGGAGAGATCCAGGCAAGGTAGAATATGAAATGAATAGATAGCTAATAAAATAAATAATCCACTAAAAATGATAAGGAATAAATAATACTTACTCGTAGAATAAAAGTAAAAAGTAGGTGGTGGTGATGATTGCAGGAGGAGGTGATTTCGAACGAATGCAAAAATAGGAGGACACAGTGCTTCCCTGTAAGTGCACTGGAGCTCTGGATTGATATACTGGTGAACTATGTGGTGTTTGAATGCTGTAAAATCCTCTAGTACATGACAAGATTGTAGGAGAGCTTGAGAGTCTATGTGTAAGGTTGCAAGAGATATAAAATGAGATTCAAAACCTGAGAAAAGAGTTTGGAAATATTATTTAAGGAAACTGATGATGGTTAGGTGATCAACGCTGACTGAGGAATAACCGGTGGTGGTTAGGGATAAATGGTCATACTTGCTAAAAATAGCCTGATTCTTCAAAAATTTTGCATGATTGAGTTTTTGGTTTCGGGTCACAAGTGTGGAATCATGCTAAATGTAGTGGGAGAGTAGTTAGAGGGATAATAGGTCATCAAGATTATGGTCAGAATAAGTCCTAGTTGGTTAATGGAAGTGGGGACTTAGTATTAGATAATGAATAAGGTTGGAATAGGTCTAGGATGAGGTAGAGAGGTGTGGTCAATAATTAACTTAATTTTGGTAATTAAATTAATTAAAAATGTATGAAAGTGGGCATGGTGGGGGAATTAATTAATTGAAGGGGGTTGAGAGGGTTGTGACCCAATTTTGGGTGTCTACAGACTGTTTGTTTAATATATTTCAGAATTATTTTAGCCATTTTCCAATGATCCCCATAAGTTTCTTATAGAAATATTCAAACTAATCCTACTACATAAGAAATATTAGGTCTAGTAATAGTCAAATAAATTAGACTACAAACTAGTTGTCTATACAGAGTAGGATCAAATTTAACAAAAACTAGTTTTGGATCTAATTTAACACCAACTTCAATAGGAATAGAAAAAATATTACAATCAATCATATTAAATATTTTAAGAAAATTCACATCATACTAAGATTAATATGAAACAATAGAATTATGATCTTCGAAGAAAACCATGCCAAGAAAATGATTTAATAAACCTAAATCAGTCATTTGAAAACATTGTTTTAACCTTTCTTTGATTCTAAAAATAAAATTTCTATCACTGCTAGTAATTGACAGATAATAAACATACAAGACAATACTGATAATATGATTGTTTTCAAACTTAAAAAATAAACCATTATCATGAAAATAGCTAGAAAAACCAGGATCTTGAAAGAAACTATTAATTTTAGCATACCAAGCTCTAGGAGCTTGTTTAAGACCATACAAAGTTTTTTTAAGCTTACAAACATAAAGTTTCTTACTAAGTTCTTCAGACCCTTTAGGCCGACGCATGTAGATTTTTTCTTTTAATTCACCATTTAAAAAATCATTTTTAACATCCATTTGGTGAAACTCCCAACCATATTGAGTAGCCAAAGCAAGAAGAATTCTAATAGTGCTCATCTTAGCTACAAGAGAAAATGTTGCAACATAGTCAAGATCAAGTTTTGTGAGATAAAGTGCGAGCTATATTTGATCTTGTATAACCAATTAGATCCTACAATGATTTGCTTAGAAGGAGGAGGGACTAGTTCCTAAGTGTTATTTTTAATCAAAGCAATGTATTCATATTTCATATCTTGAATCCATCTATCATCTTGACAAGATTTTTCAAAAAATTGTTGTTGTAGCTCATAAAGGCTCATCAAAGCATGATAAGAATGCTGACTACAATTTACCTTTCTAAGACTAATAACATTAGATTCATTAACCAAATTTTGATTCCATTTAGGAGTCTTAGGATGGAAGAAATTTTGAGATGACTCCCTCTCAATCTCCATCATATCTAGATTAAGATAATCAACCTCTTGAACTTTTTTTTCCATAATTCTAGGAGAAATATAATTAGGCTCTATCTTAAAAGTATCAAAGGAGGGTTTATGAGAAGCATCACAAAATGTATTTTCCAAGACAAGAACATTCACTTTTTCTACAATTTCATGTTTGAAAGGGTCATAAAATTTTAAACCTTTTTTTCTACAACCATAGAAAAAAATACAAGAAAAGGAGGTTGGATAAATATTCTTCCTATTAACTTTAGGAATAAAGATAGAGGTAGGGTTACCAAATATTATTAAGTGGGAAATATATTGGTTTTTCTTTGTCTAAACTTCATGAGGAGTGAATTGAAGAAGGGATTTTGTAGGAAATATATTAATAATATAGACAGTAGTATTCATAGCTTTGGCCCATGGAAATTTAGGCACATTAGAAGCATGAATCATAGTCCTAGAAATTTCTAAGACAATCCTATTCTTCCTTTCTACAATGCCATTTTTCTGTGCAGAATAGGGAGTTGTCAATTCTCTTTGAATCCCACATGACACATAGAACTCATCAAAATTTTTTCTAACATATTCATCTCCATTATAAATCCTAATTATTTTAATTTTCAGATTAGAAAAATTCTCAACTAGAGCTTTAAATTCCTAAAACATGGACAAGAGATCAGACTTATTCTTAATAAATTAAGACCAAGTCATTCTAGAGAAGTAATCAATAAATAAAACAACATATGAATTAGCACTGAGTGAAGGAACCTCAAGTGGAAATATTACATCACTATGAATTAGTTCTAATATCCGAGAAGAATTCGGATCATGATGTTCGTGAAATGGTTCAATATGTTTCTTACCGTGTAAGAAAATTTCACATGTTTCATGATAAGATTCTAATTTAGGAAGACCAACAACAAGATTAATTCTAGACATTTAATACAAGATTTTAAAATTTACATGACCAAGTATTTCATGCCAAAGCTGAATACCATTCCTAGAGAAGGAAGAATAACAAGACTTTGAAAAAAAAACATCAATGATGTATAAGCAATTTTTTTGAATACTGTTGTTGCCAAGTCATTACACCCTTCGAATGGCCAAAATGTGAACAAGATGTTTTGTGTGATTGAGACACATGGGATAACATCTCAAGCTGTGGGACTTGGGCTTGAGATGAACCTCTGGAGAAGGCCAACTTCCTCTTCCTAAATTAAGTGTTGTACTACTCCTAGTGCAATAAAATGGCTATCTAGTTTTATACAAAAAATTTCATGGGTTTTAGGGAAAGAGATTTTCAAGAAATGAAACTATACTAGGGATGGTGATGCACCAAATGAAGGGTGTTGCAAGACTCAGGCAAGGTTGATTTTAAAAGGGTGTGGGCACCACAAGTCAACTTCACCTACTTCAACTTAGAGAGGGTAACAAAATACCATAAGACTAGGAAAAATGTGTTAACTTTGTTAAACTCGATAAGAAAAAACAATATATCAGTATTATAGTGAAGAAGGATGAACTTGAGAAGGGTGAACAAGAACCACAACTCAATTTCATGCAATAATCTACCACTTGATAAACGTAAAACACCAAGAACCTACAATATAAGCTTAAACTTGCACAGTGTACCTACAAGCATGAGAAAGGCACAAAGAAGTATAGAACGATGAAAGGACCAAAATTAGTCACAAAACATACAATTTATTACTTCAATAACATGCACAATGCATCATACATTCAGAAGAGGAAATGGTTTCTATTACAGTCTTGAAAGGAGGCTTGAAAGTTCCCTCAACATACAAGGAAAACTTGCAGAAGAAGGAGGTTTCTTGAAAACTATACACTTGTCTTAGAAATCTAACTTGTCCAACCTGTTAGAATGAGATTCCAACTTAAATTTATAGAATAAGTTGTGAGAGAGAATAGGAAAATTCATAAATTCCTTCCTAAATTGAAGGTACATGATGTTTCATTTATCAAAATTGGTTGAACCACTTGAGAAGGTTCCATCATGTGCAATCAATTTCCTATTGACCTAATCCTCTCAATTAATTAAAGGTATATATAAATAAAATATTTAAATAATAATAATTAATATTATTAATAAAATATCTTAAATAAAAATATTAATTTAATTAAAAAATATGGTGGGACCCCCATTGACCCGTTTGACTTGAAGAGGGGAGTAAGGCATGAAGCTAGGACAAAAAAAGACCCAACTCAGTGGTTGGCTCGCCGAGCCAACCTGTAACATCCACTTTTGCTACTTCGTCTCAAGATTTTTTTTATAAACTTTATGCAGCTGATTTAAATACCCATATATTTAAATATACATAAACCTTAATGAAATCCATTTCCGATAACTGTCATGAACCATGTGCAGCTGTATGAGAGAATACTGAACCTACTCATTCTCTCTCAAAGCTCTATATGAGCCCTTACATGAACTATGTCCTTTGGTTCTCCTTTGTCAAGGTATGATATATAAGTGAATGTTCCTAAGTGTCTACTCGGGTTCCACATAGGAAATCCACAGTCATCTGACAATTTAGGTTAAAGGGAAAGCTCGATAGTGTAATCAGTAGCTTACACCACTTTGCGTAAAGTTTCTGAGTCATGTATACCATGCTCTATTCCATGATAGCACACTCGTCATTAGGAAATTTTCGTTTCACCTTAATCACTTATTCAGTTATATGGATTCACAACTTAGATGCAGTAAACAGCTACAAGCCTTGAATAAGGTACAAACTAGATTAACCTACATGAAGACGTACCTCTATGTCATCTTGTGATGCCTATGGGAAGGAAAGTGTTCTCATAACCATTCCCCTTTTTACTTGTTCACATCCCTTCCCGTAGCCATCATAGGTTGATAAAAGGGTGCATACCCAGGAGGTCCAGTCTGTCTTGTAACTCTATCAAGGTTTGTACTTAGGACAGACCAAACTACAATCTAGTCCCTTGATGATACAACTCATTACAAATGCTATATAATAGTATCCAAATAGTGATAATCGTCATCACAGGGATATGACCGTGTAGCATATGCAACGAGTTCTCCCACCTAGAATCCTGCATTGGCGTATAGTGTTCTATATTTTCAAGGTAATTATTATCATTAATGGATAATTGGGTTTTACGACACTTTCTCCGTGAATGGTTCATATCTAATGTCTGGATTAAGTTGATCTTATAACCCCCAATCTCTATGACACTTAATTACCTTTCCAAATTTCATACCCAGGTCATTCATTGATAGAAATGATACTATCAAGATCTATGATCATTATTGCAGTTTCAAAAACTGTTCCAACTTTAAAATTTAGGCTCATGATCCTTATTTCATATTCTAGGGATATGTACTTATATAAATTTAATTATTTAGGTATGATCCATTTCTTGTATTAAGTACCATAGGCTATCAATGCCAACCATTCTTTCAGTTTAAGCACATCAGTTTACTTAATTACAGCACAATAAGAGCATTCATTTATTTTACTATCCCCAATAAGTAGGATATATCTGGGGTATCCGATATGATATGGTTGATGAACCACTTTCCAATTTATCTTCCCTATCATATATTTTTAAAAGATCACTCTCTAATCCTTTTAAGAGATAATTACAGTATTGGCTAGGGACGAGATTTTTAATACTATGTTCTTTTTAACTTAGTACGCGTGTTCCCATCTTACTTCTATTGCATCCAACATGCTTATGTGCTCATACTGATGCATCATGGGACAACCCCTAAATAAAAACATTTCATCTCATTGAATAAAATATTTCATAAATCAATTTATCACAATTATGCAATTCCCGAATAGTGGAACCATACTCAATATATTTTCATATTAGATTACCATAAGCCCTTCCTCTTATTGCTTATGTGTATCATCCTTGCATAGGACTTAATGTTGATTTCACTTAGAAAACAGTAGTACATTCTCATTTATTTGCTATGAGCTACAATAACTTGAGTTTATAAAATAGTCATAGCACAAAAGTACCTGATTATCATAACCTTACCATGGTTTCATGATAATCCAGCTACTTACTTAGGAGCTGCCATTAAGATTAGACAATCATATTTCTAGATATCTTTGACTAATTGATTACACCCTATACAAAACCTTTTGAGAACTTAACACAAATTTACAAGTAGGTTGATAAATTGTATTTTGTAATGGAGTTATCCATTAGCAACCTTAACTATTTCCAAGTATGCTTAACGTATAGTTCACTATAGCATGATATTCTTAGGCAACCTTCCACTCATGGTTCCATATATGTTCCCTTGCATATGTATGTTGTGTGTATCTCTTACTACTTGATTTATACTAATGTTACAATGGTATTGAAGACACTAAATAAATATCTTGTTAGATTTCCAACTCATAACACATCATTTGCCAATCACTCTGTTATAAATCACTATATTGCAACAGAATTTTTTTCTTAATTTCATTCAAGAGATAAGTACACTCATGTATATAAGCATGACCAAAAATTTCATTTCATTGAATAAGACAATTAAATTAAATAAGAAACTCCTTTATCATTTTCATGGAGAAGTGATTTCATTTAGGAACATCCAAAAATATTCGCATCTTCTACCTTTCTTTGATCATAATAATATACAAAACTAAATACATCACCCTCCTTTCTTGGCATTTATCTACAAAATTGTTAGCATAAGTCAGTTCATAGGAATTGAGCATGATAAGCAACAACTCATCATAATAAAATACTCTACCTAATTATTTCATAAAAAGAACTCTCATTATTTTTATGAATTAACATTATAGATCTCAAGAGGGTAACCAATTATTTCCAAGCATGCCAAGAGAATCCAATTTAATGAACCTAGGAAATATTCAATTTCAGGCTTTCATTTAAATACACCTTATTTTGCCAATCATAATCAGTCAGTTAAGTTGTATGATAAACAATTAAATCAAACCTATTTAGCAGACTAAATTATAATATTAATATGCTTTTAGTGTAGCAATCCCATACATGCAAGGCTGAAATCATTTACTCCATAATTTAGTGTTCATAAATATAACAAGTATCATAGTCAAGCAATTTCGCTAATCTTACTCAACAGAGCCATCAAAGGGATTCAAAAAATCATGATAGGTCAAAATATCTAAGTAGTCAGGTTATGACTCAAGCATTATTATTACAAGGAAGATAATCAATGCTTACCCTACAAGAGGATAATGGAATCAAAGCATCATGTAAGTAACGAACCAGATAAATGCAAGCAGAAAGTCACATAGCCAATTCATACCTTGAATCTAAGATTTAATTGAACATTCCAAGCTTAGGAGAAGGGAAACATAATACCATGGCTTAGTTTGGTTATCAAGCTTATCAAGACCCCATAAACAAAATAAGTGTCTAACAGTCCCTATAAGAATAGTTTATCATGTAATCATAATGAAAAGGAGTCATGATAAACATGACTGAATAAATCTAACTATCCCAATGGGACATTCAATTTTCTATAGCAACATTCAAATAATAATTTGCTATTATTCCGTAATGAGGCAAGGATTCTATCCTATCAATAAATTTATCTACTAACCTATTTTTCTGAAAGAGGTTAGGTCATACCAACCTAAATCCAAAACACTGTCCAATGAAGTCAGTAAGGAACACTTTAAAATGTCACAACGAAACTGAACTTACTAGGGAAAACAAAATACAATTTTTCAAGAGAAAGAGAATCAATTATGGGTGAACTGGAATATCACAAGATTCCATAAAAAAACATCTCACCCGTCTACATGCTATCTCGATCTTAGATCTCAGATAAATGACAATCCCATGTAGCATGTCCATAGAAGGAGTATGTTGCTTGTGCCGTTATGACCTTAAGCGGGTTTCAACTCAAACTTGACACATTTTTTTTTCAACTAAATATCAAAGTAAGGTCATCTAGTCAATCAAGCTTTGCTCTACATCGATTACAATGAAGGGGAAAATAACACCAAATTTTTAACACTCCTGCATCGTTCCAAAAAGTATTCCTAAACCTACTATTATTTTATTAAATGGTAGTTCAATACCATTGATAAATAATCAGCATACCTTCAATATAGATTGTTAAATCCAAGAAGAAGATTCTTAGTCGTACTTGACTTTTCTTTCAAACTGAACATAGCATTTTGGGTAGAACAACCAAGATTTTAAGGAAGCCAAAATGATAAAATAACCAACTTAGACCTCGAGATAACTACAAGTATTCACAAGAGTACAACAAATTCCCAGTTACAGAAGGATTTGCAAAAGCATCTGAGTGCTAAGAGAGATAGAATTTGTCTCTGAGAGGAACCAACTCAGAACATAATAAGTCCTCAACTTGTATTGAACTTAGAAAGAGTCGAACACTAATTGAGTTTAGAAGAAGAAAAACAAAGATCAATTCACATAAATAGAGTGGAGTAAACTCGAGCACCTCAACTTGATGAGTAACCATCTGAAACCAGATTGCAAATGAATAACTTTAGTTGGCTGTTAGGAGACTTGACATTCTATCAAGCTGCAATACAGAGCTCAAGGACTAAAAAATTAATGTCATTCAAGAAAACCCATTCAAGGGTTGAAGATCAGACTTAGTATTTTACTATAGCTACCCTCATTATTTGTAACTATATATTATTATTAAATACAATTGTTTGAACCTTAATATAATTATTTACTTCAAGTAAAACCAGGTTGACTAAGCATAACGATCCCTCCTACAATACCAACATGATTCCACAGGAATTGTTTTCTTTAAAAAGAAACATACCCAGTTTCATAAATCTAACGATTACCAGGGAAAGAAAAGTCAGCTACAGCTAAAACCCCAAGACACCGGTTTTCAGTATTCTACACTATCTTGGAAAATCTATACTACCCCAAAAAGGATGGGTAGAAATTGAAACCAGTTTTCCATGGTTTAATTACCTATTAAATTCTCAATCTTGAATTAAAAATTCAAAACAATACTGGCCTATCAATCGAAAACCCAATGACGATTACAGCTGTAACTTCTCATTTATCCCATGAAATACATGGTCTCATCACAATAATAAATCACATTGAAACTAAAAAACATTACTTTGTTTCCAAACAACATTCATCACACTACAAGATCAAACAAACTCTATAGAAGTAAGGATTAAATCGATTTCACATCACCAAGGATTAAGAATACAAATTTCAATCCAGGTAAAGTTCTACTTGTGAAATAACTAAATAGAGCAAGAAATTATGATGGGTTAGGGCATATCATGCATGTTATGCCTTCCTTTCCTTCCTTACAAAGATTTCACGATTCTTCAGAAGACCTCAAACTTGGAAGTGAATTACTTCATCCAATAGATTACAATGCTTCCTCACTATTTATTGAGTCTTGTAAACTCACTGTCTGACCAATTTAACTGTTGTTTACATCATGCAACCTAAAAAGAAAACACATAGTTCCATTTTTTGCAATGCAGAGCTTCTACGAAAAAACTTGGAATGAAGTGAATCTACACCTTGACCGATTTTCCTTTCCCCAAACCATCCATGCTTTACCCGAGAAAGTTGTGAGTTTATTGCATATTAAATGCCATTAATGTAGTGGTTGAAGGAGCTTGCCACCAAATTTATCTAACCAGCCATTTTGGTTTCCAAGATTTTAGCAAAATTCCCTCCTCACACCATGCAAGTGAATTTAAATTTAGTTAACCCATAATATTTCGCTCAAACTCGGTTGGCGGGATCAATAAATAAAATAATAAAGAATTCAGTACAAATGTATTGGCGGTGGGATGCCAACTCACCACTTTATTCAATTTGAAAAACATTAGAGTGTATATAGATTTTTAAAAGACCAATCAATATCTTGTGTAAATAGCAATTTCAGATGCCCATCCCTTTTGTGTATAAGGACTCACACAAATAATTATATTTATACATCCTTTCCAAATAGCCAGAGTTATATCAACTCTAAATTTGCAAATAATAAGTTTTCATGTTATGTTAAGAACCATACCACAAGATTAGATTGTCCTTTCCCTACTTTACACAAAGTTAGTAAATCTCTCGTAGTAGTTATTTATCTACTTTAGACTTTACAAATTCCCTTTTTGTAATCTATATATGTATATGTATATATGTATATGTATATATATATATATATATATATATATATATATATATATATATATATATATATAGATGTTATAATGTTAGCATTGATCAAGAAATTTGCTCATGTATACTTCGTGGAAGTTGATGCCCTTAATCTCAATATTTAATTCCTTGACTGAAGACTGTAGTCATTCACCCAAGGAAATGTGAACATGCTTTTATTAGCCATTAGGTGACGTAAACTACTGAATGGTTTTCTCGAAATCAATTACTAGTCGAAATAAAACCTTGTTCGAGTTCCAATTTTTTGGTCGTCAAGCAAACTATCTAGCTTTAAAAGCCTTAACATACATAGTTAAAAACTATTATGCTCACAATTTATTAGAGATAAATGGAAACATTATAAATCACTTTAAAGGATTAAATTTACCCCAAAGATTGCTTGACATCCTACATTACAAATGACGTAATATCACTTTAACAAAATAGTTCATCATTAAGATAAACTCCAAATTAACAGGGTTAACATCAAGTTTCCATTTAATTTTTGATACGTAAAAGTGCCAACAACAAAGGATAAAACCACTTGTCCTATCATTCCTTTAACCATAGTAATGAAAGTATGGGGCGTTACACAACCCACTGAGTTAGGCACAAACTCCCATTCCACATCGAGCTCCTTTTCCTTCACTTCGAGCTACGTATCACTTGACCAGGCCCTGACTCACCCAAAATTATTGAGATCACATTCTCAATAAATGGCTCAACTCGAAGAGCTAAGCCCCTTTCAATTTTTTTCCCCGAGGCCCTCCCAACTACCCTAGACCACCTCATGCAACTTGTGCATATGCTTGAGTGAGTCATGGATCACTCATCGCATTCATTTTTACATCAGCGGGCTCACGGGATCCCCAATAAATTCATGTCTTGCATTATTCTAGATCAAATTCATCACGTCTGAGTAAATTTTCCCAAAACTCTTTATCCACCTATATAGCTCGACCTCCTGAGATCTTTCCACGAGCCCATTTTTGAGCCAACACCATGCATCGTTCCATTCTTTGGCGTAACTCGGCTCAGTCATCATTGAATTTGACCCGTCTTGTTCACATTACCCACACTCTCTAGCCATCATATCTCAAATTTTTGAGTCCTTTGCGAATACAGACACCATTTCTACCTCATCTATGAGATCAATCTCATCTCATCCTGTGTAAACAATTTCACCATGTAACAAGTATAAGATTAAATCCAAACTTGGAACTCCTTGAATCGACATCATTTCATCTGTGTACGAGACACTATGTATTTCATTACTGATACAAGCTATGTCTTATTTCAAATTGACATTTGTGCAAAGAATTCACCAAAGAATCATGGCTTGTGAGAATTCACTTTTAGATGGTTGGAGACCCATCCTACAATTGTGCTGTATTGGTCATTCCTACAAGCTCACAAACACTCAAAAATCCATTGTATTACATTCTACTCAGATCTTCCATGTCAAATCCATCATTGGAAGCTCCCAAAATCTAATATGTCTTTCTCCAGAAATAATACTTGTCATCCTAAAAAATTAACGATTTACTCCTGCTATTCCATTATTGATGGCTTAACCGAACATCCCCATTAACCCTACCCTTGATCTTGATCAAACCAAATGATTTTATTTGATCTCACCATGAATTCTACCATGAATTAAATCACCATATCAAATGATATCTATGAATTGACTCACTTCCCTTATATCACCCAATATAACACTTCATTATCCATAATTTTGAGCCTGATATCATTGTATATATCTTCATGACATGGCGAAAGATTTTATTAATTTTCCTAGATTTGTGACCTATCATGTTTCATCCTATCTTTGAAATCGACTCCCCAAAAGTGAGTCACCTCTTTTGTGCTCACTTGATCTCACGAGATGAGCCATTTCCAAGCTTTGAGGGGAAAGAGTTCATTATGTTTTAACCAATTCACATTTCTTAGCCAAAAGATTCAAGATATTCTTCAATGAATTAGTGAATTAGTCTCTGTGATGCCATCATGTCAGCATTAAAACTAGTGTTCCATACTTAAATTCTTGGTATAATCTCATTCCCACGATGTGACTTGTCGATCACCTTGCCTACTGTTGGCATAATTCTTTGATGGACCCGACACATCACCTCGGCCGACTTGGAGACCAACCCTTGTCATGCCTTATCAGCCTCCCCACTTTGGCTATTATGACTTGGGAACTTGCCTGCCATTTTTCCAATCTTGAGACAACAAGTTGGATTTGGATATCTCCCATTTCCACCTTTGTGGATTTTAGGATTATTATTACCAACACATCAATCTTGGTGAGTTGGTCTCCGATATTCACTTCTCCATGATGAAATGCATCAAGTCATATGCTTATCTTTGGTATGTGAGAATTCACTCCATGGCATGCCATCTTCGACAACCCAAATTTGGCTCCAACTCAGATATTCCCTGCAAGGTTGGTGTGGCCCTTAGCTCTGCATTATGAGATCTTCACAACAAACTCCTTCGATCATAATCTTGGCTTGAATTTGTTCCAATGTTTGACATATCTCTACTCTTATGAAAACAAGCACAACCCATGCACTTCCATGAACCAATTCCTTGAATAAAATGCCATGATCTATTCATTAAATCGTCCTTTCGTGCTATTCTTTTGAGATTATCTTAATAATGCCGAGTTATTCATTTTGCAATGAGTGACTCATCATTGAGATGACCACCATGATCTTACTAATTTGAGCCATCTCCTTTATATCATCTGAGCTCATTCGCGAAGCCATATGATTTGAGAAACGAACTCTCCCAATTGAGCTCTACTTTGTGAGATATCTCACTCTCTTCAATTCTCTGCAAAATCATCTTTGCAATCTCAGACCAAACATTCAGACCTCAATCATGTGTCAACTTCATTCTTTCAAACATATTCATTCAATTATCCCTTGTGAAAATGCTGGCTGTGTGACTGTGCGTTGATCTCAATATTGAGTCGGTTGAGATAGTCTCACCATAGGCATCTTTATGCTCAAGCTAATCCATTGCACCCATCACAAATCCATCCATTTGATGCAATTCAGCCCCTGATAAACACCTCATCGGTTATATTCTCGAGACACCAAGTTACCCATGCATTGAGTCACTTATTATGAGATTGACTCAATCGAGTGGATCTATCTTCATTCTGTTGAGTGGTCTTCACGTGAGTTTGATGTTGGTATACTTTGCTGATCAATATAATAGCTACAAGTTTTTACTTGACCAGATTTACTCTACATGGTCACCACTGAGACTTGATAAGGTGACAGATATATATTCTCCTGGTTAGTGACTCTATGCATATAATGTAATCCTGTGAATTTCATGATGAAATGAAACCTAGATGTCTTCCAAAATGGTGAGATCAATAATCATTACTTAGTATCTTGAGTGAATTTACATCCTTAGCAACGAGCTCTACTTTCTTGTTGGATTTTCTAACAACCTAACCGCTTCGTCTCAACCTATGACTTGGAGATCTTCTATGTGTTCAATCCCATATTCCACTTCAACCATGACATGACTTTCCTAATAGATCGAAAAAGGACCCAAAATTCTTACCAACACATTTAGTTTGTGGAATTTTTTCCTTGGCTTGCCATCAATGAAAACCCACTTGGAAATGCCTCGAACTTCTCCCACATTTACATGACTCGACCAAGCTCCTTCCAATGTTTGGCTTGATTCAACCTATAGATTTGATCTCCAACCTTGACTAAGTATGGTCTTTACGTTGTTCCATATCTTCACAACTCGGTTCAATCTCTAGCTAAACCTACGAGCTCTCTTCCTTGTTATGTACTTTGAAATGCTAATTGATCCATCCTACTCATGAGCTCAACATGCCTCTTCAAGGAGAGCACCATTGATGCACCCACGGCTTGACCTCTTAGCTCGATGGGGTGCATTGAATCCTATGCTTGGTTGCACATATGTTTCTATGCCTTACATCATTCTGAAATGGAACCCTATGATTGAGCTTACTCTGATGTTTCTCGAACTTTCTACTGAGTTGACATAGAGTTATCTATCAAATTGACCCCAAGATATGCATTAAGTTGAGATCAAGTTGGTGCCATTCAATGCTAGGTGATCTCACCTGTGAAATTGATTAATTATTTTTATCATTTTATGTTGATGGAGACCAAAAATTGGCCCCTGGGACCAATGTCATGATCTTATTGTAGAAGGACCCTGTTGTCCAATTTTTCATGTGTGTAAAATTGGATAAATTTTTTGGTGACCTCTTGGGGATGATTACTTGCTAAGCATGATTCTAGTAGCCTTAAACCATTCATTTGGCATGGATTCAATGTTGGAATCTTAAAAGTGATTTGATATTTTATGATACATCCCGAAGTCTCCTTGGTATTATTGATCCTAAACTCTTTGATAATGATATATAGAAAATATACTGAATCTAATGAACGCTTGAAATATTTGGAAAGTTTGAATGAAACGTGTGGGAACTCTGGATATCTGAAACTCTTTTTGACACCTTGAACCTTTATTTCTCCTTGAAAACCTCCAATGATGATACAATGTGCAAGAATAACATGAAACACAACAACGAATAAATCAAAAGAAAAACAACACATAAAAATGTGCATAAGCACTTGGAGGAAAACACATAACTAAACTATATAGGGGGTGGAATGATCTCAAAATAAATATTTGAGATGTATCCCATTCACATGAATGGGAAATTATTTTCCATCGAGCATGGATAGATGAAATGAATTCACCTCTTTGCAACTTGTGATGATGTATGGATCACTCCAGAGAGTGTCAAACTTGGCGTGCTTGCCTGGTTTGGCCATATCTTCATCCCATTTGAGAACTAAATATCCCTCTTGAAAATTCTTGTCAGATGGCTTCTTGTTAAAATATTTCTCAACCTAATCCTGATGTTTCTCCAAATTCTTTATAGCCTTGTTCCATAATTCTTCCAACTCTATGAGTTCATAAAACCTAATTGCCAGAGGATCATTCTCCATAACTTCAAGCTGATGAACTAGCTCCAAACAAGGTAAATCCAAGGAGAGTAGAAATTTTTCTTCCCTTCCATATACAAGCACAAAAGGAGAATTTTCGATGTCCCTCTTAGGTGTGATTCGATCTACCCATAAAGCAGTCTTAAGATGTGTATGCCAAGTCCTCATGTTAGTCTCCATTATGCACGTAATAATCCTTATGAGGTTTTTGTTGCTAGACTCAACCAATCCATTTCCTTGTTGATAGTAATTAGATGAAGTCTTGAGGTAGATTCCATTTTTAACAACCCATTCACTCAACTTCATACCAAGAAAATCCATTGCATTGTTTGAAATGAATATAAACAGAACACCGAACCTTGTCATTATACCTTCTAAGAAATCAAGAAATTCTTTCTCATTACTGTCCTTCAATGCTACCACCTCTGTCCATTGAATAAAATAGTCTGTTGCAGTAAGGACCCATTTATGTGCATCACTGGATGGTGGATTAATCATTCCTATGAATTCTAACCCCCATTGAACAAAGGGTTGATTCACTTAAATTGGATGTAGTGGAAGAACTGCTAAATTCTGCTTGCCAGTGAAAAAGGCACATTCCATACATTTCCTTACCCTGATATGGGCATCTTTGAACAAATCTAACCAATATTATCCAGATCACATGATATTGGTAGCAGTTGTTCATGTAGAATAATTTCCTCCAGATAGGCCATTTTGAAACTCTTCTAGTATCTTACTTACCTATTCTGGTCCCATGTACCGAAGGAGAACACAATTCAAATCCTTTCGAAAGAGAATGTTATCTACTCGAACATATGGAATATATTGAAGATGGAAATTCCATCTTTGATTTTTATCCATGTTCACAGGATATACTCTTGAGAAAAGGAAATTATTCATATTGGATAACCAGTCAACTTGATCATTACCCTCATTAGTGTTTAGGAGTGTTGCATCCTCATCACCTTTTGATTCCATGTCTGCAACAAGTTGTTAACACAAACCTTTACCTCTAACATGTTTGGTAACTTTGATATGTATGTCATACTCCATCACCTTCATGATCTATCCGACATGCTTTTTGTTCATCTCTTTTTTCAGCAAAAAGTCCTTGACACCTGGATGAGACACCATCAAATGAATTATGTTGTTGGAGAAAATGTTCTCCAATTTATTCAAAGCTCAAATAACCATAAAGACTTGTTCTTCAACAAATGAATATTTGAGCTCATAGTATTTGAGGGATTGACTGAAGAAAGAAATTGGTTGCTCCATCAGGTCGTCATTTTTCTAGGTGAGGATACCTGAAATGCTCTCTTGACCTGAAAAAGCATAAAGGATAATTTTTTTATCAAACCTAGGGTTCACTAGCATGGGAGCTTGAGAAATGGCCATTTTTATGGCTTCAAAGCTCTCTCTTCCTTCCTTTTTCCATGAGAATGGTACATTTTTCTTTAGCATGGCTATCAGTGTTTTAGCCAATGCTGTGAATTGAGGGATGAATCTCCACATGAAATTTATGGTTCTGAGATTACTCTGGAGACCCTTCTTGTGATTTGAGAGAGATAAAAACATAATCGAACAAATATTGGCTGGATTGATTAACATTCCTTCCGCTGAAACAACATGCCCCAAAACATTTCCCTCATACACTGTAAAAATACATTTCTTGGGGTTAAGTGAAACCCAAAATTACCTACACCTTCAGAAAACCTTCCTTAAATGCCCAATGTGGTCTTCTACATGCTTATAATATAAAATTATGTGATCAAGGTAAACGAAAATGATATCATTGATTAGTCTCTTAAATGCCATGTCCATGGCTCTTTGGAAAGTAACCATGATATTGTACAATCTGAATGGCATTTTGTTGTAGGCATATGTGCCCCACTTGGTAGTGAAAGCTGTAGTGAATTGGTTAGAGTCTTGGACAAAAATTTGATTATAACCTGAATATTCATCAAGCAAAGAAAATGTTTGAGATCCTGCCGCCGTTTGAAGGATTTTCTCTATTGATGGAAGAGGATAACGGTCTTTCAATGATGCACGATTCAAATCCCTGAAATCCATGCACATCCAAATTTTTCCATTCTTATTTCTTATGGGGACCAGATTGGTTACCCAAGAGGAATGCTTGATGGAAAAATTATACAGGCCTTAATGAGTTTGGTTAGCTCCTTTCTAATTAGTGGCTCAATTTTGGGATTGATTGGCCTCTAATTTTGATGAGCTATTTTGGAATTAGGATCTAGTTCGATGGTATGTTGTGCTAGACCTAGATCAAAACCATGCAGGTATTAGTAGATCCATAAAAAATGTCATGATACTCTTGACAAAGTTTGATGAAAGCTTCAAACTCTTTGGAAGTAAAAAAATTTATGATCTTTAGAAACTTTTCATTTGCTACCCCGACTTCCTCAAAATATTATTCTTTGACCACCATGTTAGAGCTTTATCTTTTAGCTTAATCATCTGAATTGAAAATGGATTCCAAAGTGACTAAGCCCTTTTGTAGTTTTTTTCTTTTCAATTGTATGATTTGATCACCATATGATTCTTTCAAATTTTCTTTATTTTTCTTTGAAAACTCTGCCTCTTCTTGTAGGAAAAGGACAAGTTGTTTGTCACTATCAAAAACTTTCCATCTACTCACATTATTAGGGGATATAGGTCAAACCATCATTTTGACATATTGCCACTCTTTTTTCATGATATCAATGGGTATGTCATATTACAAGACAATTGTAGTAAGCCTATCCACATCTTGATTTTGATTTCTAGGAACCATGTGGATCTCAAAATCTTCGAAATATTCTATCAAATCCCAGAATCAGTTCTTGTATGATCTTAAAAGATATTTTTTGGATAAACTACGTGCCATCACTTGATGAACAACTAACTCATTATCTCCAAAAATAGTTAGGGCTTTGATTCCCTTCTTTTGGGCTAGCTGAATTCCTTGTACAAAGGCCTCCTATTCAACAACATTGTTAGTGCAACTGAATTGCAACTAGAAAGATGAGAAGTACTTATATCCCTTTATAGAAATTAACATAATACCAGTACTGAATCAATTCTTACTTCTCGAGCCATTGAAGAACAATTTCCACATTCCTTTAGAATTACTTGGTGTTTTGATGAGTTATGGTATGATCATATCTTCTTAATGATTGTAGTTTGTACACAATCCTATCTCTTCCATCAACAACAAACCAACTTCTTCCTCTACCAACACATCATCATAGGGATCGTACTGATGATCTCCACTCACTTCATCCAACACAATATCAAGGAATTCTTCAACATGAGTATTCGGTTCATGATCAACATATTATTCTTTTGGATCACAGATGGTATAATTCCCATTTAAAGGACTAGAAATGTAGGTTTCTACATGATTATGGAAGATTGCTTTCTCCCTTATAGTTACTTTGGTCTTGTATCGAGTCCTAAGAATCATATGTGACTAATCAGCCAATAGGTAACCACCCATCTTAGCAGTGAAATATCGTGAAAGGACTGAGGGAAAAGAGAGGAGGGAGATCAATGACTGATATGTATTGGGTGAATGATAAACTGGTATGCCATGGATGGTAAGTTGAAGTCCTTTGATAATGTCCAATATGTATAAATGGATGTGCCATCTAGCTGAATAAATCCTTTTATAGCCTGATGCATATTGTATGTCTAGTACATCTGTAATTTGTTTAGGCATGACTAAGCTACTGACACTAGAATTGATCATGTAATTATGTTCCAGGTGGTCACCAATGATCAGAGGAAATATAGAATGGTGGTGGTTTGTTTTCTTTAGGAATACTTTTCCCTTCTGGCTGACACAAACTTGTAGCAATTGTTGTTTGATGTCCTGATGAACTGTTGGTTGTACCAAAACTATTTATAGCCTCTCACAAAAAAATCCTTTGAGAGGGGATTGAGAGTGTGTCCCACATAGTAACACTTAGGTTGGTTTTCTTCATCTATTCCACTATGCTGAAGGGAATTTCTCATAATTTACTGACACTTCTTTGGGCATTGGGATCTTCCTATGGAAAATTCTTGCTGGGTACCATGATGCATGATTGACCTTCTTTCCTCACAACTTGTATAGTAGGTGTTTTGGATGCCTTCTTTCCCCCATTTTTATCAACCACCACTTTTAGATGAGGCTTTGAAGTGGATGATTAATCAGATTTGGAAGGTTGAGATTCTATTTCTCTCTTTTTAGAATGAGTGTTTTCCTCCACTAACGAGGAATCTGTATTCAACTCAGAAAAGTCTTCTTCTTACCAATTTAGCAAAGTAGTTTCTTCAAGTGCATGCGGTTGATCTGCTATCTCCTACGTAGATGATTTTTTTGTTGGCTGTAGAGGGGAAAACATGCTTTAAATGATAAGGACTTAGGTAAGAACTCCATTGGGATAAATATTTTGATTGTGGGGTTGAGAACAAGGATAACACCGTTCATAGTCTTGAACTATATTATTATGGACATGTACTATGACTCTTGATGAGCTAGAAATAAGAGGGTTCTGAAAGTTCAAATTCCTGACATTCGCAGCTTGACCTATAGTTTGATTTTGAGGTTGATTATTCCCTTGAAAAAGGAGGACAATTATCCTGGTACTGCTGATTTTGTGGTTGGTATGGACAATTGTATTGAAAATTTTGCCTCTTGAGTGCAACGAGCTTGTTCCCAAAATTTTAGAGCAGTGACTTTACTTCAAATAGGTAATTTGAAGAGGAAGGGGTAGAATGAGCTAGTTGCTTTAAGGCTACTGGAATAGGACTTATGGTAGGCTGGTTGTTTGTAAGTTCTAGAGACAATGGCATTGGTGATCATGGAGCTATCTTTCCATCATGTATTAAGGAATTTTCCAATGCTATGACAACTTCATAAGAATTAGGTAGTGTAGTCCCTCCCATGGATTGGATCATAAATGCTAAATATCTATTCAAGGCTCACAAATAGTATAAGAATGCATTATTTGGAGAAGGCTTTATGAGTTCTAGAATCCTATTCCAAGTCATATGGAATCAAAAGTGAAATCACTCATGTATTCTTGGGGATATCTCTTTATGGTAGTTAGTTTTTCCAAGAGTGACAAGTGACCACTCTTGTCTTCAAATTTTCTACAAAACTTTTCTCCTAAATCATCCCATGTGGTTATAGTACCAACACTTAACCCTAAAAACCTTTTAAGTGATTTTCCTTTGAAAGAGGTAGCAAGAAATCTAACCTCAACGTTGTCCTCCATGATGTTATGTACTACAAAAATGCTGGCTACATCAAGAATATGTTCTACTAGAGTAACGCGAGTTTCCCTCATGTAGAAGGGTAAACTTTTGAGTGCCATAATAGGTATAGGGTTATGTTGAGCCAATAGAAGAGGACTGCTTGCATTGAAGGGGGGAAAAATTGGTTTCTCACCATAAAAATGAAAGGTTGATTATTCATGAGTGAAGGAAACCATACGTAAGGAGGAGTTGAATGACCCCTACGAGGTGATGCTACAATGAGTGATGTTGAGATGCCTATTCTCCTTCTCATTAGAGGAGACATGGATAGTTTGATATGTTTATAATTTCCTTTTTTTAAAGAAGCTCTTGGTTAAATTATGTGCATAAGTTAATGCACTAATATTTGGAATCCAGAGATATAGATTCTCCAGGTACTTTGATTTTTGCAAGTGAGAAGAGAAATACCAACTCTCTGTCCCACCAGGCATGCTAAAAATTGTTGTTGCCAAGTCATTACACCCTTTGAATGGCTAGAATGTGAACATGAAATTCAGTGTGATCAAGACACATGGGATCACCTCTCAAGCTATGGGACTTGTGCTTGAGGTGAACCTCTAGAGAAGGCCGTCTTCGTCTTCCTAATCTAAGTGCTATGCTACTCCTAGTGACATAAAATGACTATGTAGTCCTATGCTAACATTTTCATGGGTTTTAGGGAAAGAGATTTGCAAGAAATGAAACTATACTAGGGATGGTGATGCACCAAATAAAGGGTTTTTCCATACTCAAGAAGGGTTTATTAGAAAAGGGTGTTGGCACCACAAGTCAACTTCACCTACTGCAATTTATAGAGGGTAACAAAATACCACATACTAGGAAGCATGTGTTCCCTTCATTAAAATCGATAAGACAAAAGAATCTATCAATATTCTAGTGAAGAAGGATGAACTTGATAAGGGTGAACAAACACCACAAATCAACTGCATGAAATACTCCACCACTTGATAAGCGAAGAACTCTAAGAATGTGCAATAGAAAATTAAACTTGCAAAGTGTACCTACAAGCATGAGAAAGACACAAAGAAGTATAGAAGGATGAAAGGACCAAAATTAGTCTCAGAACACACACTTTTATTACTTCAATAACATGAACAATGCATCATACATCCAGAAGAGGAAATGGTTTCCATTATAGTCTTGAAAGGAGGCTTGAAAGTTCCCTCAACATACAAGGACAACTTGTAAAAGAAGGAGGTTTCCTGAAAACTATACACTGGTCCCAGAAATCTAACTTGTGCAACCTATTGGAACGATCTTCCAACTTACATTAATAGAAGAAGTTGTGAGAGAGAAGAGGAAAAGTCATAAATTCCTTCCTAAATTGAAGGTACATGATTTTTCATTTATTACAGTTGGTTGAACCACTTGAGAAGGTTCCATCATGTGCCATCAATTTACTGTTGACCTAATCCTCTCAATTAATTAAAGGAATATTTAAATAAAATATTTTGATAACAATAATTAATATTATTCATAAAATATTTAAAATAAAAATATTAATTTAATAAAAAAATATGGTGGGACCCATGTTGACCCGTTTGACTTAAAGAGGGGGTAAGGCATGAAAATAAGAGAAAAGAAGACCCAACTTTGTGGTTGGCTTGCCGAGCCAACCCACCGAGTTGGGCAAAAACTCCCATTCCGCATCGAGCTCCTTTTCCTTCACTTCAAGCTAGGTATCACTTGACCGGGCCTTTACTCACTCGAGATTACTGAGATCACATTCTGAATGCATGGCTTAACTATGATATTTAAGTCCCTTTCAATTTTTTTCCCTGAGGCCCTCGCAACTACCCTAAATCACCTTGTGTAACTCATGCATATGCCTAAGTGAGTCATGGATCACTCCTTGCATTAATTTTTACATAGGAGGGCTTGCAGGCTCCCCACTAGATTTGTGTCTTGTATTATACTGGCTCAAATTCATCACGTTCGAGTAACTCATCAAAAAAATATTCATCCACCTACATAGCTTGGCCTTCCAAGCTCTTTCCATGAGCCAATTTTTGATCCAACTCCATGCATCGTTCCATTCTCTGGCTCGACTCATATCACTCATAACTGACTCGGACTAGTCTTGTTCAAATTATCCACACTTGTCAACCATCCTATCTCAAATGTTTGAGTCCTTAATGAGTATGAACACCATTTATACCTCCACTATAAGCTCAATCTCAACTCAGCCTGTGTAAATAATTTCACCATGTAATAATTATCAGAGTTAATCCGAACTTGGAACTCCCCGACTCAACATTATTTCATCCGTGTATGATCCGCTATGTGTCTCATTACTGATACAAGCTATGTCCTATTTCAAATTGATGTTTATGCAAACAATTCACTGAAATATCATGGCTTGTGAGATCCTTTTAGATGGTTGGAGACCCATCCTATAATTGTGCTGTATTGGTAAATCCTACGAACTCACCAACACTCGATACTCCATTGTATTACATTCTACTTAGCTCTTCCACATCAAATCCATCATTGGAAGCTCATAGAATCTAATACATATTTATCTAGAAATAATAATTTCCATCCTTGGAAATTAAAAATTTACTCCTACTATTCCACTATTGATGGCTTAACCGAGCACCCCCATTAACCCTACCTTCGATCTTGATCGAACCAAACACTTTTATTCAAGATTACCATGACTCGTACCATGAAACGAATCACCATATCAAATGATCTCTGCAAATGGAATTGATTCCCTTGTATCCTCCATCCTAACACTTCATTTCCCATAATTTTGAGTTCGATAGTCTCTTATCGCATACACCTCTACGACACGGCCTTAGCTTTTAATTCAATCACCTCAGATTTCAGACCCTATCATGTATCATCCTATCTTGTAAAATTAACTCCTCGAAAGTCCATCATTTCTGAGCCTGTGCTCAAACTTGATTGTCACTCATAGACTGAGCTATATCCCATATTTTAGGGGAAAGAGTTCACCATGTTTCATCTCAGTTAGACGAGATATCCAAAGGACTCTCGATGTTCTTTAATGTATTTTGGAAACTTGACTGTTGGGTTTCATCTTGGATAATACTAGAACTGGTGTTTCATACGTAACCATCTTGGAATCGAGCTTCATACGCGACACCGATGATCCCTTGTTAATGCAGCAAGCCTACGATCCACAAATCACTCATCCTTTATTTACCCGATGACATAAACTAAGCTGACTAGGAGACTACGATCTTGTCATGCCTTCATTAATCTCCCCACTGGTCTGCATATTCTGACTTGTGTGAATCTGACCTTCACTTTTCCAGTGTTGCCCATAACTAAGCTTCTCTAACTTGGTGCTTATCTCCCACTTCCACCTTTGCTAATACATGTGAGATTTCATATTACGAACATTTCTTGAGCTTGGCAATTTGGTACTTTCTGATACATCAAAGAATTTCTCACCTGATGAAATTCATTCGAGTCATATGCTTATATTTTACATGTGGTAATTCACTCTAAGGCATGCCATCTTTAGCAACCCAAATTTGGCTCCAAATTAGATTTTCCCAATAAGGTTGGTGTGGCCCTTATCTCTGCATTCCAAGATATTCACAATAAACTCCTTCAATCATCATCATGGCTTGACTTTATTCCAACGTTTGACAGAGCTCTACTCTTACAAAAACAAACATAGCCCGCTCTCTTCCATGAACCACTTGAATTCGATGCCATGAGATATTCATTAACTCAGCCTTTCATGCTATTCTCTCAAGCTTATCTTAACAATGCCAAGTTTTTATTTTTCCCGTGAGATTTTTCAATGAGTGACTCATCATTAAGATGACCACCATGATCTTACTAATTTGAGCCATCTCCTTTATATCTTTTGATCTCACTCGCAAAGCCATATGATTTGAGTCATGAGTTCTCCCAATCGATCTCAACTTTGTGAGATCTCTAGCTCCCTTCAATTCTCTGTGAACTCATCTCTATAATCTCAGACCAAACATTCAGACCTCAATCATGCGTCGAGTTCATTCTTTCAAACATCTGCATTTAATTATCCCTCATTAAAATGTTATCTATGTAACTGTGTGTTTAGCTCGATATTGAGTTGGTCAACATGGCCTCACCATTGGTGACTTTAAGCTCGAGCTAATCCATTACACTGATCACAAATCCATCCATTTGATGCAAATCAATGCCTTCTAAACACCTCATCAGTTATATGCTTGAGATACTAATTTAACCATGCATTGAGTCACTCATTATGAGCTCTACTCAACTGAGTGGATATATCTTCATTTTGCTGAGTCTTCTTCATGTGAGTTTGATGTCATTATGCTTGGTTGATCAATATAATACCTGAAATTTTTTACTTGGCCACGACTACTCTACATGGTCACCACCAAGACCTGATAAGGAAACATATTTAACTTCTCTCATGCCAATGACTCTATGCATATAATGCAATCCTATGAATGTCATTATGAAATGACACCTAGCTATCTTCTAAAATGACATGGTTGTCTTCCAAAATGTTGAGGTCACCAATCACCTCTCAATCTCTTGAGTGAATTTTCATCGTTAACAATGATCTTTCCTCACCGTGTGCTTTTGCTAACAATCTGACCGCTTCATCTCAACCTATGACTCAGAGATCCTCTACGTGTTTGTTCCTGTATTCCACTTCAACCATGACATGACTCATATAATAACTTGGAAAAGGAATAAAACTTCTTACCAATATGTTTTGTTTGCGGAATTTGTGACTTGGCTTGCCATCAATGAAAAGCCACTTAGAAATGCCTCGAACTTCTCCCACATTTACATAACTCAGCTGATATCCTTCCAATGTTTGACTCGAGTTAACCTATCGAGTTCAGATCAACCTCAACTGAGTAAGGTCTTTACATTGTGCCCTATCTTCTTAAATTATTTTAATCTCAGCTCAACCTACGAGCTCTCTAACTTGTTATGTACTTGGCAATGCTAACTGATCCATCTTACTCACGAGCTCAACATGGCTCTTCATAGAGAACACCATTGAGGAAACCAAAAATTGACCGCTTAGTTCGATGGGGTACATTTAATCCTATGCCAAGTTGCACATATGTTTCTATGCCTCAGATCGTTATGAAACCCAACCCTGTAACCGAACTCCCTCTCATGTTTCTCGAGCTTCCTACCGAGTTAACACTGAGTTATCTATCAACTTGACCCCAGGATCTGTATTGAGTTGAGCTCAAATTTGTTCCATCTAATGCTACGTGAGCTCACCTATGTAATTTATTAATTATTTTTATCATTTTTATCTTGATGGCAACCATAAATGGGCCATTAGGACCAATGTCGTGATCTGATCGTAGTAGGACCCAGTTGTCCAATTTTGTCATGTGTGCAAAATTGGATATCAAATACCAGAATTAATAACATTAGTAAAATTATCTTTTACATACCACTTATGTTACAACAAATTTTTTTTATAATTTTATTTAGTTAACTGAGAGAAGAAAAAATATTCTTTTTGAGTTGAGGAACAAACAAAACATTCCTAATTACACCATTTGGCAATTTAATATTACCACAAATTTTAGATCTAATGATGGAGTTATCTCCTAGATAGATATTCTCCTCACATTTAAATATTTATGAGAGTATACTAGGAGTAAAAATCATTTTTCTATAGGCATAACTATCAAGAATCCATTCATTATCATTTGATGCTGAAAGGGCAGTATACAGGGCAATAGATTGCTCAACATTATTTGCATGATTTTGCTTCTGATTTTGAACTTTATTTTGATTGTTAAATTTACTATTTTTAAAAATTTTGTTGTCTTTTACAAGGGATTTAGACTCTTTGTGATCAAACTTGCCACATTTTTTACATGTGCCATTAAATTTGACTTTAAATTTCTGACAGTTTTTAGCATAATTGGATTTAGGATTTGATTTAAATTTGGGTTGGATAATAGGTTTCTGATTATGATTACTATTTTTATTATAATGTGTAGACTTATGATTATGTGAGAACAGAGCTTGAGAAGTGTTATCTTTTGAATCAAAATTATCCATTACACACTCTTCTTGAATTAACAAATAAGACCGAGTGTCTAAATCAATCAGATTATTCCCATTCTAATACTTAGAATTAAGAATTGACATATAATTTCTAAAATTTTCATTAATGTTTATCTAAATTATGAATTACATAAGATTATATTCAAATAATTGATAGATTCAGCCATCTAATTGAGCTTTAATGTTCTTAATTTTAGCTAAATAGTTCACAATTTTCTCATCCCCCTTCATGGGAGTTGTGAATAACTTTAAAACTAGCTTAATTATCTTGGAAAAATGACTGTATTCATGCATTGTCTCTAATTTATTCCAGGCATCTACAAGTGAGTCCATATGATCTATATGTAGCAAAAAATCATCTTATATGCTTTGTAAAAGGATGGACATGGATTCCTGATATTTTTGAGAGAAAGAGCTAAGGTTTTTAAGGGTTGTTTGTCTACCAAAGGGTCGTATCTCTACACCATTCACAATATCCCACAACTACCTAGCCATGAAAAAGTATTTCAACCTTACTCTCTAAATACTAGAATTAGTTCCATTTTAAACCTGAGATTTATCCATTGAGAAACTGGCCATTTTAAGTAAAATTTAGCTAAATTTAGTAAACTCAATTACAAATTGCAATCCGTGCAAGGCCGCGGAGTAGAGGAGAAATAGTTAATCATTTTTCAAAATTTTAAACCCACCCTACATAAGAAATTTAGAATCCACGGTACAAAGAAATAGACACCCACAGTCCAAATAAAATTCTACACCTGTGGTACAAAGAAGGGTTTTGAAATCCATAATACACAAAAAATTTCAAATCCCACGATATAAAAGAAGTTTTTAAACCCGTGGTACAAAAGAAATTGAAACCCATGGTATAAAGAAAATTTTAAAAGTTGCGGTACACAAGGAAATGAAATATGACACTGCTAATTGCTAAATACATGTGTAGCTTTTCTATTAGATCGCACTTTGCAATGCAACAAAAAAGTCAGAAGATAATTAATAGAAAAAATAGATTGCAAAACTATGTACACGCATCCTTAATTTATTGGATCACTTTTTCACACGCTACAAAAATACAAAACCCTATGCAAAAGAAAAGTCTTAGTCAAACGATGCCACTTGTATACAATCTAATGACTAAAGAATGAACACTTAGTGACTTTCCACAAAAATTTATATAGATTATGTTGGGTGGAATTAAAGTCCCTAGAATAAGCCAAAATTTAAAATAAATTTAAGGTCTGAAATAAAAATGACACGTGTCACAATTTTAGTGGCTAAGCCAAGGAAAAGATTGACACCACGAAAGACATATTCTGACACTTGTGAAGACTAACACAATAGAAAATTAAAATACATGTTTAAATGTAATTGGTTCACACTTTTTAGTGCAACCAAAAAGACTTAAAGCAAAAATGAACACACGTGGATCCTTCTTAATGGCTCGCTTTTCACAAATTTGATAAAGATTGATAAATGCAAAAAGGTGGCTAATTTTTATTGGAACCACAATAAAGTGATTGAAAATTTGTGAAATGTGAAGATACTTAGAGCAATCTTATTGGCTCAACCTTTGTATAAGTCAAAAATAACCAAACTAAAGAATCACAATGTGAAATACGAAGCTACTTGGAGGAATCCTATTGGCTTGGATTTCACAAAAAAAATCAAGCAACAAAATCCTGAAAACACGAAGAAAGAATTGACTTGAAGCTTTCTTATTGGATTTGATTTCACAAATGATAGAAGAAAGATAACCCAATTCTGACAATGTGAAAAAGAATTGACTTGGAGATTTTTTATTGGATCTAATTTTGCAAATGATAGAATAAATCTAACCCAAGTTTGATAATGTGAAAAATGAAGTTACTTGGAGCTTGCTTATTGGATCTGATTTTGTAAATGACAGAAGAAAGCTAACCCAATTCCGACAACGTAAAAAAACATGGAAAGCCCTTATTTTCTCACGTTTCATGACTAAAAAATAGATAAACAATAAAACTGATAAAGTGAAGAAAGATAGAGCTTTCTGATCTACTTGGGATTTGTAAAATGAAGAAGTATAATAAAAGAAATGTAAAGCTAGATGGAGTCAAATGATTGGCTCAAGATTCACTTGTTAGGAAATAAGAGATAAAATATGCGGAATAATCCCTTACAGTATCGCAACAGTAGAAACTAATATGCAGAAAAATATTACAGATCTGAAATAAAAGTGCAGAATAAATAACACAACACAGAGAGACAAGATTTAACGTGGTTCACCCAATTTGGGCTACGTCCACCAAGAATCACTTGCTCAGATTTTATTACAAGCCTCCACTCTCTCAATACAATACCCAGATCCGTTTGGAGCTATGCTCAACAAACTCTACAAAATTCACACCCGAATTCAAAACACATCTGTAATACATTTGCTTGTCCATCTATCATATGCATAAGACCATATAAATAGAAAACTGCTTAAGCAGTTTGATACAAAACCGTGGGTATCAAAACCAAGGGAAAAAAACCATGGGTATCAAAACAATGGGAAAAAGACCGAAAAAAAAAAACCATGGGCCCCAAAACAGCCCATAACGGTTACCCATTACCCATGGGTTAATGAACCACCCATGAAAATTTGCTTCGGGGGCTTCGCCCCCGAACCCCCCTGACCCGCTCACCAGCGAGCGGGACCGCCGTAAAAATACCCGAGTGTAACACATGGAAGGTGTACCATACTCTAACATGAAAATAGGCTCCACAAACATAACATCAGAGAATAAAAAAGTTAGAAAATGCTAACATACAAAATCCATATGGCACTTAAAGATTGGATCGTGCTTCACAAAGATAAAATGTCATAGAAAATCAAAGATCTAAAAAAAAATACAATAGATCAAAGCCACTTGGCACTTCATGAGTGGATCAAGATTTATAAACACGTAAATAACAACAGTGAAGCTACTTGGAGAAATTTTATTGGCTCAAGATTTACAAAACAAGAAAGATCTATAAAAAATGACACATTGAAGCTAAATGGCTCAAAATGACTGAATCGGGATTCGAAAAGGAAAATTTAGCAAAAAATAAAGAGTTATAAATTCAGGGCAGATTTAAACGCTCTGAACAAACTGGATTTAAGGATATTGTTTCAGATCCACACACAAATATATCCCCAATGGCTATAAATGATGCAAAGACTTAAAAACAACACCGAGATGGAAAATTTAAACTAAAAATGATAAAAAATAGATGTATAAGCACATATGTAAGCACATAATTTCTTAAACATGATCTAACAACCATTTAAGCAATATATTTAAAAAATATTTAGGCAGGAATTGGAATTTTAAACCTAGTTAGCTTGAAAATGATTGTGGATCAACTAGGGATTCACAAATCCATTAATAGACTTAAGGCTTCTTCATTCTAGCTAATTAAAATATTTCAGATTGATCCTGCACACGTATAATAACTAGCTTTGATACCATGTCAGGGAAATGAAGGGAAACATAATTAAAAATATATATATCCAAAAAATAAATGCCAAGAATTATAGATTAAAGTATGCAGATTACATAATGTAATGACACGAGATGAAAGAAAATAGACATAGAGAATAGAGATGAAAACGCTAGATATAAGTGGGGAAAACTTAAAGGTAAAAACCCCCATTGAATAAAGCAATGTCTATTATTAATAATTTCTTGTACAAATTTTACCCAACACTTCCACTTCACTCATTAGTCTTTCACAAAATGATTACAAAGCTAGTTCTCACAGTCATTCAATGCTTATGCAACAAAATACCATTATATGATCTTGAAGAATAATTTTCTACACTGATATTTTTCTTGATATCCATTTGTACAAATGTAATTGTTGTTAATAGACAATCTCGAGAGGGATCACCTTAATCCATATGGGTGGGTGAATCAATCGAGCCGCTTCACTCTTAAATGTGGAAGATCTTCATAGTAAAGTTTGATGAATAAACTTTAATATAGTATTAGAGCGTATTGCAGTGGTAGATATCCCACTTAACATTATGACCCCAACACTATGGTTTTATGGATGAGGTCGTTAAATATGTAAGTCATGGCGCACTGATAGGTGGCTCCGATATTTTTCAAACAAAAGGGCATAACATGATAACAGAAAGTAAGGAGTGATGAAAGAAGTCTTATGTTGGTCTTTTGGTGTGTTGAGGATCTTATTATACCTAGATAGACCATCCATAAGAGAGCATCTCATGGCTTTTGGTAAGGTCCAGTTAGGGAGAGGGAAAATAACTTTAGGGCAGGAGAGGTTACGATATCGAAAGTTAGTGCAGATTCATAGCTTTCCATAAACTTTAGAAATGGGTACGATGTTGGAAACCCATTGTGGATAGTCGATCATGATGATAAAAGTAGCTGAAAGAATGTGTTAGAGATCCTCTTTGATAATGAGGTAAACTCAAGGGTGTATGTGGCAAAGTTTTTTCTTAACAAACTTAGTGTTAGGAAAGGTAATTATGTTGTGGAAAACAATGGAAGGATCGGGGTGTGACACATTGGCGTACAACCATGTGAAGGCTTGGATATGTTGAGAAAGGAAAGTGGTGAAATATTCAAGCTCGTGTAGTCCCTATGTTGATGTTAATGGTTGATTTGTTAAGAAAAGTGGATGTGTGTGGTGGTAAGGTCTTATGAAGATACGAATCTTCTGACCCCATGTGAGAGAGGATGGAATCATCATTAGTGCATTGAACAATGTTAATGGTATGGGAATCTTAATCTATATTTTCTAGGAATTGAAGTGGGAGGGACCTAGTTTAACCTTGACATGATAAGTGACCAGTCCAAAGGTAATAGTGGAGATTAGAAAAAAATCTAGAGGAGATAGAAATAGTGTCATCATTATCCATAACCTCATTAGATGGAGAAGATGGAGGGTCAATGTCCACGAGAGTTAAGGATGGAGGAAGAGGGTTGATAAATTGTTCCTTATAGCCTAACCCAAATATTTCATGGATTTTATGAGATTGATCAATGAAAAGGTCATGGATGTCTTTTTCATAATGCCCTATTCTAAATCCTTTGTAGGTGTAGTGATGAATATACAAATAAGAAAACAATTTTTTGTAAAGAAAATTAAACCCGTTGGTATATGGTTTTGTGTGATATTGAGTTTCAATGTGCGTGGAAGGGAAATTAATTCAACCATAGATTATATTAGTGTGAAGATGAGGTGGATTGAAAGGAACAATATCCCCGAGGTTAGGTTGGTACATTGAAGCTTTGTCAGGTCTACCAAGTCGATTAAGTGTGGGAAGAGAATTAAACATGAGAATATGATACTCCCCTAGTGATAGGTGATCCATTAATTTTTATAAAGAGTCATCATTTGGAATCTTGGACACGAAGGTGAATAAGGTGGTGGATGATTCAGAATAATCTTGTGTGGAAATGAGCACATTTTTAGGATGATAAGTCATGTTGCATGTTTTGAATAGAGGAGTGTTTGCGGGGAGAGTTAATATTTTCCCCTCGTGTTTGTACTTGATGCATAGATAGAGGGTGTATGGAACACAATGCCTAATATGAATCCATGGTCATCCAAGTAAGATGTTATATTGAAATTCCCCTTCTATGATATAGAATATATCATTGAGGAGTTTCTCACCAACACATATTGGAAGAATAACTGTACCTAAAATGTGGGAAACAACATCATTGAATGCACAAAGGAACATGGGTGATTGGGAAACAATGGATTTAGGGAGATTAATCTAATAAAATGTGTGACATGAAATGATGTTTATACTAGCTCCATTGTCTATCATAGAACAAAGGATAAATGTGTCATTGATACACACAATGATGAAAAGAGGAGGGTCAGGTCATTCAGGTGTGATTCTGGGAATTTTGGTATTGTTGAAGGATATTGAAGTGAAAGTAACAAGCACTACAATAAGAGATACAAAGGGTTGATCCTCATTTTAGGAGTAATGATACACTTAAGAGCTTCAATGAGAGCTTGCATATGATCCAGAGATCTTTAGATAAGCTCATAAAGTGACATCTTAACTAGGGCCTGATGGATTTGTTTCTTAACACTATGTTCAATAACCACATGCCGAGGGGAAGTTTAGATATATACCTCATGTTTTTATGAAGAAGAGGGTGGAGTAGGATCGTTAGGAGGAGTAGTGACAATGAATTTTTATTTTGATTGAGAAGGCGACTGGAATTCATGTGGATGAAAACAAGTTGAGATATGAAAAAAATTAATAAAAAGAGGGGGAAACTCTTTGGGAGAGGTTGAGGTTTGAGGAGGGATGGAAATGTAAGTCTTGGATGAATGAGGATATTTAGATGTTTTGGTGGATGGATATTGAAATGAATATGTGAGATTGGTATATGGAAGTGGGTGATGTACTTCAACGAGAAGGTTTTCCTCATTGATAAGATTATGAATGATAGTTTGGAGGGCCCTATAATGCTCGGTGTCATGTCCTGGTGAATGATGGTATGAAAAAATTAGATTAGAATCAAACCATGAAGGTATTGGGACACGTGGATTGAAATTTTTTATATGTGGGAGGGTGATTAAAGATGCGTGAAGTAGGCGTTGAAATGTTTTTGTGTAAGATCCAATGGGGGTGGTAAAAGAAGAGGTTGCAAATGAGGTGGTTTTGGTGGATAAGGGTACGAGGGAATATTTTATTTGATGAGTATTTTTGAGAGCCTTTGATTCCATCTTGGTCTTATAAGAAGAGGAAGGTGGTTCTATTTTTGTTTTGGGTTTGATTGGTAGAAATTTAGATGGTTTGGATTCTGATTAGACAATCGTGGCAGTGGATGGTTTTTAAGAGGATGATACTTTAGATGAAGGATTAGATTGCTTCAACTTGGATGTAGTGGGGGTATTGGATAAAGATGCTAGACCTAAGATGGATGGTGATGCTACTAAGAGTGACGACGTGCCATTATATTTCTTTGGAGGGTTAGTCTTAGGAGGAGGAAGCTCCAAATTTTTGTGTGGGTGTATGAGGGATTTTTGGATGGGCATGCCAAGGTTCTTATACTTTGGTTGTGAGAATTTATTCTCAGTAGGGATGATGATAATTTCAAATAGAGACCCCATGGAGGTAGAAATTGGTAATGTAAATTGTGTTGTAGAGGTGGATATTGAAGGTGGAAGTGGATTTTGTATGATGTGCTTGACAAGATCTAAATGGGTTGTAGATTGTGTAGGCTTAGGATTCATGGATATAGGGATGATTGAAGTTACATATGGAGTAAGAGTGAAATTTGCAGATGTATTGAGTGTGGGTGTTTGCATAGTGGATGATTCAATAGGAAGTATATATGTGGACGTAGATTTGGATGTTGGTGTGGGTATAATCATAACAGATGTAATTGATATGGAAGTAGGTGTGGAGGTGTGAGATGAAGATATTAAGGTAGGAATTGAGGTATTTATTAATGAGGGACTAGATATGATAGATAAAGATGTAGACGACATGGATGGAGAAGTGGGTGTAATTAAGGTTGAGGGGGATGAAATAGTTGTGGTCATAGCTGATGTCGATGAAGTCATGATCATGGGGGAAGAGACTGAAATAGGGGTGGATGTAATGGGTGATGAGATGATAGGTGTAGATTAATTATATGGGAATTAGGTTCCTATGATGTGGAGGGTGGAGTTTTATTATTAGGCATATGATTAGGAAAGGGTTGTTTGAAGAAGTCAAGGGGTTGATTAGGTTACACATTAGAATTATCCACTTGAAGGTCACTAGAGCCTATGAGTTTTTGGATGACATATTTAAAAGTGTGACACTTCTCACTATCATGACCATGAACTTGATGGTATTTACAATAATTTTCCTCATGATACCATGCTAGTTTGGGTCGTGATTCATCAAAGGTTTGGATGGGAGTAAGATGAATGAGATGAACCCCCATTAACGTGTCTAATATTGTGCTATAAGATTCCCCAAGAAGGGTATATTTAGGAAATGGTCTAGGAGCTCTTTATGGAGGATCCGTACGAGAAGTGGATGTTGAAGAAGAATTAACCATGATGGCATTAGTGGTGTTCTTAGAATTTTCACCATGTGTGGAAGACTTAGTGAAATTGGACTTGTGTTTATTTGAATGAAGTTTAAGATGACCTTTCCCAACAACACAGACTTCAAGTTTGTGAGCCATGGTAAATGCCTTTTTTAAAGGTTTGAGATGACTGAAGTTGAAGAGTAGAAGATATATTCATTGCATAAGACTGCCAGAAGAGTTCAATTAATTTAGTTTGTGGAATGGATAATGATAGTTTGTTAATTATGTCATGCTGTCGTGTGACAAAATATGTGATATACTTGTCATCATACTGTCTAATGGCGTAGAGGTCCATGATAGTGATCTTATGAATAATATTGATCGAAAAATGTTCTAGGAATAATTACATGAGTTGGATGAAGGAAAACAATGAATTTTTTGGGATACCATTCATTCTCACCCTCAAAATTCACTCCTTTTTCAAAGGAAAATTTCCAAACTTTTGAGTCAATTTCCTTTGGAAGTGTTCTGGTAAAGGGAGAAATTCAAGAAGTTAGAAAATTTCACTCTTTTGGATCATTTTAAATGTTTTGTGGTTAAATAAGGTATTTTTTTCCCGCATGTCCCAAATATAGATGGGCCTCTTCTTTGCCAATTCAATGATTTACCCGCAATCATCTCAAATCGGCTAAATTGGACATTTTTTCCCACATGTTCCAAGTACTACCGGGCCTCTCATTCGTTGATTAACAACTTTACCCACAAAGATTAATCATCATCTAAACTGGTTCAAGATGTCTTGCATGTTCCAAGTACTATTGGGCCCTCTGATCGCTGATTCACCAACTTTCTTGCACTGCCTTGTATATCAAAAAAATCAGCCCCCCACGTGCCACATGTCCTATGGACCGTTTGTGCTCTCCAAACCCACTTTTTCCGCATTTTTCTTGGATCGGGTCGGCTCCACGCGTCCCTCGTGTCCCTATGTCCCACGGACCGTCTAGGCCAAGTTTTTCTAACTTTCCCGCATATCAAATTTTTTGAGTCAGCGTAGGGTTATTTATTGCAAATTTCATGATTTTCTCTCTCCTTCATTCAAATTCATGGATATTTAAAGGAGTGTAACTATTCTTTCTTTCTCAAAATTTCCTACTCATTCTCTCCTGCTCGCATTCTTGTAAATTATCCCTTTCTCGCGTCCGCGCCTTTGTGTTTTCTCTTGTAGGTATTTTTGAGAATTCGGTTGAAGGTTATTTCTCCTATCTCTGTCACAATGAAGATTCAATATAAAGGGCATGAGTTATCTCCTTAGTAGAAACTTATGTGCCCTTTATTGGGGACATCGAAGCTCAACATCTTGACCTTGATGATTTTTGGGGCACGCTAAGGTGCGATAACCCTACTTCTATTGTATAATTAATCAAAGACAATGAAATTACATTTGCAGGAGTTTTCCCCATGTCTGTTCAGTGTCCCAATACTGTGCTCGCTTTCATGGCCTGTTTCAATCTAGAATATAAGGAGATTGTCAACATCCATGGTGAAGTGGTTGTGCAACTAGATTCCAATGCTATTTGCACTGCCTTTCGCATCCTAGAGGTGGAAGATGCTCATACCCTCACACTTTCTCAAGAAAATTCATTATTTGACCAGGATAGTGAGAGATACAAGGCTAGGGTGGCTAAATTGTAGTTGAAAACCATAAAAAGGGAGCATCTAGACTTTCTAAATAATTGTTTAGGGTTGATTTCAATGAATAGTTTTCAAACATCATCAATCTTCTAGCGAGGATTGGGGGAATTCCCTATAAAAATCAATTTCATTTTTGGATGTATCCTTATAAAAATATCATTTGTGAGGGGAAGCAAAATCTGAATTGGGGTGAGATAATATTTGAAAATCTAACAAAGCAACTGGTTAATGTTCAAAGAACAAAGACATTCTACATGTCTTCTTATCTCATTTACACTATTGCAACATCTAGGGAATGGCTTGGCTTCTCTTTCATTGAGGATAATAAGGATGCTCCTATATATGATTATTTTCCTCAATTCACTCTCAAAGTCAACAATCATCACTTCAGGAGAGTTAATGAAACCTTCACCATGTACATTGTGAGGATTTTGGAAGGAAATACTGCTCGAATATTTTCGGAGGAAGCAAAGATCTTGATCTATGAATATGGGAGTTTCTTCACTCAATTAAGAAAGTATTTGTATTTGAGATTGGATGGTTTTGAAGGCCATCCTTTAAAGCTTCCTATGTTCTGTAATGATAACTTTGAGGCTATGAGAAGGTACTTTGGCATATTTTCTCTTCAACATATTATAGATTTCAATATCTAAAAAGTACCTAAGAAGCTCCAAGATGATCATGAATACTTGTAATCTATTGAATGTGAGAGGACCATAAAACACTCTCATCTTGAAAACTTTGATTGGTTTCTAAAAGAGAAGGATGATTTGAAAGAATTTATCAACCCGATTTTCATGAGAACCAAGATTTGGTTTGATAAGAAGATGCAAAACTTCAGGATGAACACAACTAGGTATTCCTCACAAGAAACTTCCTCTCATAGAAAATAAGAACCTATACTCGATGTTGAGATTCCTGAGCTATCCACTCCTCCGTCTTCAAAAAAGGTATACATGAATAAAGGTAAGGTTGTCAAACAAGAGGAGATTATAGAAGAAAAGGAGGATTTTTATTTGGAGTAGTCACCAGTTCTTGTAGAGTCAAATAATGTCATTGTTTTGAGTGAGGATAACAGTGAAGAACTAAAGGAAGAGGAAGAAACCCCTATCAACACTATTGAGATGGAAAATAATGGCCAAATGTCTAAATTTCTGGGTTTTGTGGACTCTTCTTCCAAGGATATTCCTCAGGATATGCCAACCTCTCCATTAGAAACATTTGTGGTGTAAATGTTGAGTGCAATTAGTACACTTGCACTTGGAACCATTGCTCCTTCTACCTCTTCCTCCTCCTTTTATTTGGTCCAACCTTTCATTGATAGTAGGAAAATGAAGTCCACCTCTTAAATTGTGGTTCCCAAGTTTGATGCTGTGGCAGCCTTGCTTGGTACTACTCCTCCACCTCCAACAAAGAAAGAAAAGATGACCTCAAGGTTAGTATAAGATTCTAAGCGTCAACAATTCATGGAGATTTCAAGGCCTAAAGTGGATAAATAAGAGAAATAACTTTTAGTTTCTGAATTGGAACTCACAAGGATTCCACTTGGAGAATCAACACCTAAAAGTGAGGTTCATAACCTCAGGGAAACTATCACTTGAGTCATTAAAAAAGTGGAGAAAGTAGTGGGAGAACTGAAAAAAATGTGGCAGAAAGGAGAAGCTTTTGAGACTTGTGTTTTGTCCGCCTTCCAAGAGATTCATTGTCAAATCCAAAATCAAGCCTCAGGTAATTAGGTTTCTATACAGAAGATCAGGGCCTTATTCAACACCTTCATCAAATAGGATCTTTTCAAGGAAGATTCAATCTATAAAGAGAAGAATAAAGATGTATTCTCTCTCCAATCATCTATCACTAAGGTAAACAAAAAGTTTCTAGAAAACACAAAGTTTGATAAGTATATGGAGAAGTGTCTTGGTATGTGGATTCATGCCACTTCTAACACCACCATCCCAAAGTGCATGGAGATAGCTGAATCGTTAAAAATATTTAGACATCAGATTCTTAAGACAGTTGATCCTTCCAAACCTCATTCAGATGTTTCTGCTCCCGATTCCTAAGTCACTTATTTCATTCTAGTTTTTTAAAACCCGTGATGTAATTCTTGATTAAAGACATTCTATTAATGTATTTGTTAAGTAGTCCTTAATATTTATATTAAAAGAATTTGTAACAAAATGTAACTGTCTTTGTAGGCTATTTAATGGGCTCTTCATGCCATTGTTAAGGGTTAGACCCTGGTACTATTGAAATTTATTAGAATTGAAAGTAAATAAATATAGAATATTTTACCTTATCTCTCATTCTCATCTACTATCCTTTCTGTTCTTGTTTGAAATTTATGAATCATCAATCTTTCATGTTAAGAAACTTTGCGTTCTTGTGATATGATTTCTAGAACTTTGTGTCTGTGGAATAATCTTGGATGTTGCCAATGTGAATGATTCTATTATGTGTTCCTTTTGAAAAGTACATATAAGGTTATATTATGCTATCTATATTACCTAAAAGTACTATTGTGTTCTTCCCTTTCAGTTTATTTGTTCTTCCACTCTTAAGTATTGATAATCTATGTTAGTATGAAACATTTCAAAGTATCAGAAGTCCTCATCAATATAAAAGTTAAATATTTGTATATAATATTTACTGTTTTATTTCAATAAGGGAACCTCTCCCATAAAGAGGAGGGACTTGTTGTCCCCTGACTGTTGATTACTACAAAGTGCTATTTGAAAAACCAAACGTTTTTAGTGAATCTACTGGGAATTTTGTTCGTTTCAATGTATCCCTTTCAGAATAACTTTAAGATTGGATTTGCAAAATAGCTGGTCAAAGATATACACGTGTTCATAAAACCCTTGGTGTTGAAGATCTCCATTTTGAAACACTGGAATGCCAGGGTTTCTCTCTTTCTTTGGAAATAAACAATAGAATAACTCTGTTTGCAAGCAAACCTCCTACTAAAGACAGTGTCTCTAAGCCCAATAATCTTCAAGATAAGAAAACCCTAACCTCCATGCTCTAGTACTTACAGGAGTTACATTTCCCATTCAATCAATCTTTCTAATGATGGAAGTGCCATTACCATGGGGAAAACGTGTTGGACCTCTTTCTCTTTTTCAACCATTACACGAATTACCTAGAGGTAATAGGAAAATTTTTCCTAAATTTTGAGGTGATGGAAAAGTACACCCAGATGAACATATTACAGATTTCATTGTAGCATTTGGGATCCTTAGGGTTAAACATGAGGATGTGTCTGTTAGGTAATTTGTAAAAAATGTGCAGGATAATGCCGTTGACTGGTTTTATCACCTTCCAACTGGTTCAATTACTAGTTGGACTACCATGACAACTCAGTTTGAGCAACGTGTGAAACCTGCTGAAGATGTGCATGCCCTCTTGGCCCAAATTTATCATATTAATAAGGAGCCATATGAGCCCATGAGGGAATTTGTGGCTAAATTCAACAAGTTGATTCATAAAATTCCACAAGCCACTCGTCCTATAAATCAAATATAGAAGTGTTTTTTCCTTAATGCTTAATTTCCTGAAGTAAGTTATGCACTAAGGAGGTCTAATCTTCTAAATCTTGATGATGATTAACAATTGGATATTAGTGTTGAGGAAGATATAATCTTGTTTGGTAAATTAAAAAAAAATCCCTCCAAGCGTAAAACATCTTCTTCTTTAGGAGCCATTTCTGATAAGTTAGTACAGAAATTGACAAATGACCTTATTGCTATCAAGAAACAATTGGCTCAACATGATCCTTACGAGGATATTCCAAGGAAGATTTTTCATCCTTGGAATCGTTTACCTTCATCTTAGCCTAAGTTGGACATCAAAAGTGCACCCATCAAGATTTTTGTTAATGAAACTTATGAATTTCAAGAACTTGATGATGAGGAGGAGAATGAAGATTATGAGGAACCTGAAGAGGAGGTTGGTGAGGACAACGAAGAGCTTGGTGACTATCAAGTTAATTTCCTCACCGCTGAAGGTGTGGATGATGAAGATGAATATAATGTAGTAGTGGCTGTTATGAATAGTGAGTCATATGCTGTTATGACTCATGAGAAAATGAACAAGAAGGAAAAATTTGTACAACTCTCTAAAATATCTAAAGAAGTTCCTATAACTATTCTAGTGGTTACAAAGAGAGGATTCACTTTTCCTACTTCCTCCATACAAAAGGTGAGTAATGTTCCTTCTACCTTCACTTCTAAAAATTATTTCCCTACTAATCCTAAATCAAATAAGTCCAAAGTTTCCCCCATTCCTATTAATGATGCTCCACCCACCTCTGGATCTTTTGATATCATCAACCACATTAATAAGATGAAAGTTCAAATCTTAGATGCAGAATTTTTTCAAAGTCACCCAAATGCTTTTTACAAATTAGTAAAATTCATCAATTCCAAATCAAAAACTTCACCCAATACTTCTAAAGGTCTATTACCCACTCCCTCTCCCTCATCTCAGCAAATTCTTGTGGCTGCAGTCTCTTCATCTAATGAGAAAATTAAACCATTCTATATCACACTTCTCATAGCTAGCCACAAACTCAGTAATTGTGTTATTGAATCAGGAGCATCAGATAATGTGATGCCTGTAAAAGTAGCTCATGCCTTAGGCATAAATCTAACACATACTTTTGGTTCCTGCTATTCCATGGAGAGTAGGGAAGTCCCATTGGTCAGAAGAATCAAAGATGCACAAGTAGCTTTCGCTTCTTTTCCAGAGAAAAGGGTTAAAGCTACTATTTTAGTAGTTGATATTCCTCCATCATATGGTATGTTACTGAGTAGAAATTTTTGTAGAGAAGTGGGAGGTGAAATTCAAATGGACTAGTCACATGCTCTCATCTCAGTTCAATGGAAAAATGAAAAATTTGCTACCAGAAAGGCAGACTGAGTACATTGTACAAAATAATGATGACCCAAAAGCATAAATACTCTACGAAGATATAGGGCATGGTAACTATATGATTATATCAGAGGCTAAGGAAAAAATTCCTAAGGGGGTGATTCATAATCCTAATGGTGTTTAGACTTTAGATTTTGATGGCAGTTGCTCTTCAGCTCGGTTCTAGAGATGGTGTAGTGTTAATCTCTCGAGAAGAGAAGATTCATCCATTTGCATATAAAATTTATTTTTAAAATACAAAAAACACAGCTGAATATGAGGCTCTCCTTCTTGGATTGAATGCATGGAAAAAAAAATGGAAGTAAAAAATCTTCAAGCTCGTGGTGATGCTAGAGTTGATTGTGAAATAGGTCAGGAATCTTTATCCAAGTTAAGAATAAAAGATTGAAACATTATAGAAATTCTTGTCTGGGATTCCATTGATTTTCTTGACTCTTTCTCAATTTAAGAATGTACCAAGAGAAAAGAACACTAGGGCTGATTCTCTAGTTGTTTCTAGGATCTTTATTGATTCCTCACCTAGATTTCTCTCAAGAGAAATTTACCATTGAAATGATTCATAGGCCTAGTGTGCCAGATAATGCAAACAATTGGCAAGTTTTTGATGATGATCAACACTTACTCTCTTTCCTAGAGCTTAAGGATAAATTTAATCAATTATATTTTGAAGGAAGTGAGGCTCTTCCTAGAGAGTATGTGCCCCCTCGATGGAGATGATATTAAGGAAGAAGTGGATCAGGATGGTTGTATCTAGTGGTGAGGGGTAACAAGATACCCAAAGGATTAGTGAAACTAGAGGATCTATTTGATAAACATGACAGGTACATCAAAACTAAGGATTCTCAAGGGGCTCATCAATCTGCTGAGTATGATAAGGTCAATATTAGAAGTAATGATGAACCCAAGATGGTAAATATTGGGAAAATGATGCACTTAAAAAGAAAATAAGCAAGCAATGAACCTATTGAAAAGGTATGTTGAGGTCCTCGCTTATTCTTATGATGATCTCAAATCCTTTCATCCAAAAGAGATATCAACACTATATTCCTTTGAAACCAGGGATTAAACCTTTCAGATAATAAGCAAAGACAATACAATCCCAAGATCGTTGACACAATTTACCAAGAAATTCAAAAGTTACTAAAAGAAAAAATTATCTTTCCTATACATCATTCAACCTGGATCGCCAATATTGTGCCAATAAGGAAAAATAATGGTGATATTCATATTTGTGTGGATTTTAGAAATCTAAATCAGGATTCTTTAAAGGACAAAATATCCTCTCCCCATGATGGATCAAATCTTACAGGTTGTCACAGGTGCTGAAATGTTGTCTATGCTAGATGGATTCTCTCGGATATAATCAAGTGGAAGTCAGTACCCCAGATCAAAACATGACTCCTTTCACTACTCCTTGGGGTAATTTCACTTACAAGAGGATGCCATTGGGTCTTATCAATGCTGGTGCCACTTTTAAGAGAGAAATGGACTTATATTTTGGTATCCTCAAAGGGAAATGCATCATTATATATCTTGATGATTTGACTGTTTTCTCCAAAAAAAAGGTAGATCACTTTCAGCATCTTGAAGCAGTTCTTCAAAAATGTAGGGAACACGTAGTATCCCTTAATCCTAAGAAATTTGTCATCTATGTCACCGAAGGAAAGTTTCTTGGGCATGTTTTCTCTAAATAAGGGATTAAGATAGACCAAGAAAGAGTCCACGGAAATCCAACAGATTGCTCTTCCTAAAATGAAAAAGGGTGTTTACTGTTTCTTTGGAAAGATAAATTTGTTGACGGAATTCGTTCCAGATTTTGTAGAACTAACTATAAGCATTCCTCATACGATGAAAGGGAAACAAAATTTTGGATGGAATTCTAAAGGAAAATAAGATTTCGAGGATATCAAGAGAGCTATTGCTAAAACTCCTATCCTAGCATGTCCTGATTTCAGCAAGGATTTTATTATCTACTGCTATGCTACTGAGAGTACCTTGGCTGCTATACTAACCTAGAAAAATTTTGAGAATCATGAAATTCTATATTTTCTTCATGAGCTATGTTTTGAAAGCTCATGAACTGAAGTATACCTTGATGGAGAAACATGCTTTTGTAGTAGTCAAAACTATCAAGCAGTTTGTTTTTTATATCCTTAATTCTCACTCTATTGTATTTGTACCTGATACAACTATTAAGTCTATTCTTAGACAACAGGAGTTTGGAACTAAGTGAGGAAATTGGGTGGAAAAGGTCTAGGAGTATGAACTTGATATCAGGCCAACAAAGTTAGGTCAGGGGTAAGGGATTATGTGAACTTATTGCCAAGGGAGCTGATGAGGAATTGTCCACTAGAGGAGGTCAGATGTTCCTTTTGTTCTTGTTTCTTAGTTCAATAGATGAATGGTATGTTGAAATTGCACATTTTCTTACTTATGGAGAATGTCCATCTCACTTGAGTGCCAAAGAAAAGAGAGCTATTAAGTTGAGATCTACACAGTACGTGTTGTGGGAAAATGCTTTGTTTAAATGAGGAATTAATGGAAGATTTGTTAAATGCGTGGACAGAGGGCAACAAAAGAAATTGCTTTCATCTTAACATGATCAAGATTATGGAGTGAACTTCTCATCCGCTATCACCACTCACAAAATTCTTCGTGTAGGGTACTATTGATCGGCATTATTCCAGGATGCATCAAATTGGGTAGGAAAGTGTGAATCCTGTCACACTTTTGTTGAAAGGCCAAAATTGGTTGCTTTACCACTCAAACCAGTAATCATTGAAGAACCTTTTCAATAGTGGGGATTGGATTTTATTGGAACTCTCAACCCACATTTTAGTTTTGGACACACTCATGTGTTGACTGCTACAGATTACTTTACAAAATGGTTAGAATCCATTCCACTCAAAAGTACTACCTCAGAAGTAGTGTGTAATTTTATCAAAGAGAACATCTTGGTAAGATTTGGAATACTAAATAAAATTGTAACTGATAATGCTTCCAGTTTCTCTTCTTTTATGTTGATGGATTTTTGCTACAAGTATGGAATTTCCCTTGCTCATTCTTCATATTATTACCCCCAAGGGAATGGACAAGAAGAATAAACCAACAAGAATTTTGTAGTCATCATCTGGAAGCTGGTAGATGAATCTCAAAGGAATTGGCACAAGAAACTCTATGATGCCCTTTGAGAAGATAGGATTACACCTAAGAGATCCATTGGGATGTCTCCATTTCAAGTAGTATATGGTGTTGAAGCTCAGCTTCCAGTAATAATTGAATTTCGAGCCTTGCACTTGATGAAGGCTATTGAGATTCTAGTTTCATCAATTCTTTGGATAAGAGGATCATGTATCTCTAGAAGTTAGAGGAAGATAGAAAGTAGGTTTTTGATAGAATCCCCACTCATCAATATAAGGTAAAGGATTTGTTTGAAAAAAATAAAAGAACAAGATATTTTCAAGTAGGATACATTGTCCTACTATGGGAATAAAAGGCATGAGCCTCATGGAAGTCATGGTAAGTTTGATTCTCTTTGGCTTGGTTCTTTCAAGATAAGACACTTTTCTGGAGAAAATAATTTCTATTTGGATCACATGGATGGATCATCTCTCCCATTTTCTTATAGTGGGATTTATTTGAAGTTGTTCAAGTCCTAGGTGATTAGGCCAGTTTCTTTTGTATATTGTGTATTGTGTTGTGTTTTGGTCTTTCCCTTGTGTTCTTGTTTCTTTTCCCCTTTTTGTGTGTTGTCTTATGTATTGTTTTTCCTTTGACTATATTTTCCGAATGGATAAAGCACTGATTATTTTGCCCATAGTTTTCTTATGGTTCTTGATCTTGCCTCATTCCTCTGTCCTAGTCAAGTCATCCCCAGAAAGAAACAGTTTTTGTCACCCTCAAAATTACCTCCTTTTTCAAGGAAAATTTCCAAAATATTTGAGTCAGTGTCCTTTCAAAGTGTTCTGGTAAAGGGAGAAATTCAAAAAGTTAGAAAATTTCACTCTTTGGGGTCATTTTTAGTTTTTTTTCGGTTAAATTGTAAATTTTTGTCCTGTATGTCCCAAATATAAAAGGGCCTCTTTTTCACCGATGTGATTTACCCACACTCCTCTCAAATCGAATAAATAACAATTTTTGTCCCACATGTCCCAAGTACTATTGGGCCTCCACCATTCACACTTCTTATGCATTCACCGAAACTTTACCCAAATGTCACAAGTACTTACTCCCGTTTTCCAATTCACCACTCGGCTAAATTGGCTCATGCTCTACGTCCCACATGTCCCAAGTATTGTTGGGCCCTCTATTTTCTGATTCACCGCTTTTTCCTACATAGCCTTGTATATTGGCTAAATCAGCCCCTCATGTCCCACATGTCCCATGGACCATTTGTTCTCTCCAAACCCAATTTTTCACATTCTTCTTGGATCAGGTATATTGGCTCCACACATCATGTACCTATGTCCCATGGACTATCTGGGCCAAGTTTTTTCCGACTTTCCCGCATATCACCTTTTTTGAGTCACCACAGGGTTATTTATTGCACATTCATTATTTTCTCTCTCCTTCATTCAAATTCATGGTTATTTAAAGGAGTGTAACTTTTATTTCTTTCTCACACTTTCCTACTCATTTTCTCTTGCTCGTGTTCTTGCAAAGTAGCCATTTCCCACATCTGTGCCTCCATGTTTTCTCTTGCAGGATTTTTGAGCATTTAGTTAAAGGTTTTTTCTCCTATTTCTGTCACAATAAAGATTCAATACAAATGGCATGAGCATCTCTCCTCATTAGAAAATTTTGTGCCCTTTATCGGGGACAACGAAGCTCAACATCTTGACCTTGACAATTTTTGGGGCAGGATAAGATGTAATAACCCTACTTCTATTACACAATTAATCAAAGATAGTGGAATTACATTTGTAAGAGGTTTCCCTATGTCTGTTCATTGTGTCGATACCGTGCTCACTTGTGGGGCCTATTTCAATCCAGAATCTAAGGAGATTGTCGACATCCATGGTGAAGTGGTTATGCAACTAGATTCTAATGCTATTTGCACTGCCCTTCACATCCCAGTGGTGGAAGATGCTCATACCCTCACACTTTCTCAAGTGCAAAATTATTTGACTAGGATAGTGAGAGATACAAGGCTAGGGTGGCTAAAGCATGGTTGAAGAACGCTAAAAAGAGACAACCAGACTTTCTAAATCATTGCTTAGGGTTGATTTCAATGAAGAAATTTCAGACATCATCACTATTCTGGAAAGGATCATGGGAATGCCCTCTATAAATGAATTTCATTTTTGGATGTGTCCCTATATCAATATAATTTGTGAGGGGAAGCAGAATCTGAATTGGGGTGAGATAATATATGAAAATCTAACAGAGCAGTTGGTTAATGTTCAAAGAACAAAGACATTTTACATGTCTTCTTATCTCATGTACACTATTATAGCATCCAGGGAATGGCTTGGCTTCTCTTTCATTGAGGATAAGAAGGATGCTCCTATATATGAGTATTGTCCTCAATTCACTCTCAAATTCAGAAATCATCACTTCAGGAGAGTCAATAATTCCTTCACCATGTACATTGTGAGGCTTTTGGAAGGAAATACTGCTTAGATTTTTTGAGAAAGCAAATACCTTGATCTCTGAATATGGGAGTTTCTTCACTCAATTCATAATTTTTTCGTATATTAAGTTGGATTGTTTTGAAGGTTCCCCTCTAAAGCTCCCTATGTTTTGTAATAATAAAATTACCCTGTTTGAGATTCACAGGCATCTGGATAAATTTCATCAGACTTGCAAAGATAAAAATATTGTTGGCATCCATTTCCCTGTCACCTTGGGAAATTATACATGAAGGATAACCCTAGATGCTCAGAACATTGATAGAACCATTTCTCCTCTTACTCTTCATCATTTCAAGTCTCAAACTTTCTTTGATATCAAGGGATATATTGTTAAGAATCTCATATTAGGTTTCATTCACTTTTTTGATACTGGATATTATTGGGCCGATTGTGTAGATGAATTTGAGGCCAGGAGAAGGTATTTTGGTAAATTTTCTCTTCAACAAATTATAGATTTCAATCTCTACAAAGTACCTAAAAAGCTCTAGGATGATGATGAAGACCTACAATCTATTGAATATGAAAGGTCCATAAAACACTCTCCTCTTGAAACCATTGATTGGTTTATAAAAGATAATGATGATTGGAAATAAGTGATCAACCTGATTTTCATGAGAACCAAGCTCTTGTTTGATAAGAAGATGTAAAACTTCAGGATGAACAGAGCTAGGTATTCTTCACAAGAAACTTCCTCTCCTAGGAAATAAGAACCTATAATTGATGTTGAGATCCTTGAGCAATCCACTCATTCCTCTTTGAAAAAGGTATACATGAAGAAAGGCAAGGTTGTCAAGCAAGAGCAGATTATAGAAGAAAAGGAGGAATTTTCTTTGGGGCAGTCACAGGTTCTTACAGAGTCAGAGGATGTCATTGGTTTGAGGGAGGATAACATTGAAGAACTAAAGGAAGAGGAAGAAACCCCTGTCAACACTACTAAGATGGAGAATAAGGACCAAATGTCTGAATCTATGGGTTTAGTTGACTCTTCTTCCAAGGATATTCCTGAGGATATGCCAACATCTCTATTAGAAACATCTTTGGTGCAAACATTGAGTGCAATGAGTACACTTGCACTCAGAACCATTGCTCTTTCTGCCTCTTCCTCCTCCTTTTCTTGGGTCCATCCTTTCATTGATAGTAGGAAAAGGAATTCCACCTCTCAAATTATGGTTCCCAAGTTTGATGCATTTGACATCCTCGCTCAGTACTAATCCACCTCCTCCAACAAAGAAAGAAAATATGAACTTAAGGTTAGTGTCAGATTCTAAGGGTCAAAAATTCATGAAGAATGCAAGGCCTAAGGTGGATAAATAAGAGAAATACCTTTTAGTTTCTGACTTGGAACTCACAAGGGTTCCACTTGGAGAATCAACACCTAAAAGTGAGCTTCATAGCCTCAGGGAAACTTTCACTCGATTCATTAAACGAGTGGAGAAGGTAAAACAAACAGTGGAGTAATTGGAAGAACATAATCAAGTTCTCTCATATTTTATAAAATCCTTGTTGGCAAAATATAAGGTTTTGGATCCAACTCCATTAACCACTCTTCCCCCTCCCATAGTTCTCAGCAAGGATGAAATTCAGACCATCAAGGATATTCATAAACATACCACTTATGGAAAGGCCATCGAATCACTAGTTGATGATATGAAAGTGGCTGGATTGAACTTCATTGAAGAGGCCTTCAAGTCATTTGAAAAGGTGTCCAAATTGTAGTTGAAATTCATCACAACACTCAATGGCTTGGAGAAAGAGCTAAAGCTATGGTGTGAATGCATTCAAGATCTTCATTTGATGAGAAAGACAGATGAGAAGATTTTATTGGCAAGAAAATTATTTGATGAAGCCAAGAACAATCTATCAAAATCTTGGGTTTTCAGTATTGATTGGAAGATCAAGGTTTTGGAGGAAGCAGTGGGAGAACTAAAAAATATGTGGCAAAAAGGAGAAGCTTTCAAGACTTGTGGTCTGTCTTCCTTCCAAGATATTCATTGTCAAATCTAGAATGAAGCCTCAGGAAATCAATTTTCTATACAAGAGATCAAGGCCCAATTCAACACCTTCATCAAAGAGGATATTTTCAAGGAAGATTCAATGTCTAAAGAGAAGATGAAAGATGTCTGCTCTCTCCAATCAGCTATCACCGAGGAAAACAAAGAGTTTCTAGAAAACACAGAGTTTGAGAAGGATATGGAGAAGTGTCTTGGTATGTGGACTCATGCCACTTCTAACACCACCATCCCAAAGTGCATGGAGATAGCTGAAGCATTGAAAAGATTTAGACATCGGATTCTTAAGACAACTGGCCCTTCTAAACCTCCTTCGGATGTTTCTTCTCCTGAGTCCTAAATCACTTCTTTTTATTTTGGGGTTTTAAAACCCATGATGTAATACTTGATTAAAGACATTCTATTAATGTATTTGTTAAGTAGTCTTTAATCTTTAGATTAAAAGAAGTTGGAACTGAATGTAACTGTATTTGTAAGCTATTTAATGGGCTCTTCATACCATTGTTAGGGGCTGGACCCTAGTACTTTTGAAATGTATTAGAATTGAAAGTAAATAAATATAGAAGATTTTCCCTTATCTCTCGTTCTCATCTACTGTCCTTTCTGTTCTTGTTTGAAATTTATGAATCATCAATCTTTCATGTCAAGAAACTTTACGTTCTTGTGATATGATTTCTAAAACTTTGTGTCTGTGGAATAATATCGAATGTTGCCAATGTGAATGATTCTATTCTGTATTCCTTTTGATAATCATGTATAAGGTTATATTCTTCTATCTATATTACCTGAAAGTACTGTTGTGTTCTTCCCTTTCAGTTTCTTTGTTCTTCCACTCTTAAGTATTGATAATCTATGTTAGTATGAAACATTTCAAAGTATCAGAAGTCCTCATCAATATAAAATTTGTATATTTGTATATAAGCTTTGTTGTTTGCTTTCAATAAGGGAACCTCTCCCATAAAGAGGAGGGACTTGTCGTCCCCTGAATGTTGTCTGCTACAAAGTACTATTTTAAAAACCAACAGTTTTTGGCAACTCTACTGGGGATTTCATTCATTTCAACGTATCCCTTTCAGAATAACTTCAAGACTGGATTTGCAAACTAGCTGGTCAAATATATACACGTGGTATGAAAACCCTCAGTGTTGAAGATCTCTATTTTCAAACATTGGAATGCAACAGGGTTTCTCTATTTCTTTGGAAAGAAATAATAAAAGAGCTTAGTCTGCAAGCACACCTCCTACTAAAGACAAAGTCTTCTAAGTACAACAGTCCTCAAGATCAAACCAGCCCTAACCTTCGTGCTCTAGTACTTGCAGGAGTTATAGTTCCCCTTCAGTCAATCTTTCCAAGGATGGCAAGTACCATTTCCATGGGGACAACGTGTTGGACCTCTTGCTCTTCCTCAACCATTACATGAATTACCTAGAGGTAATAGGAAATTTTTTTCCTAAATTTTGAGGTGACGGAAAAATACACCCATGGATGAACATATTTCAACTTTCATTGTGGCATGTGGGATCCTTAGGGTTGAACATGAGGATGTGTCTATCAGGATCTTTGTAGAAACATTGCATGATAATGTTGCTGACTGGTTTTATCACCTTCCATTTGGTTCAATTAGTATTTGGAATACCATGACAACTTAGTTTGAAAAACATTTTAAACCTGTTGAAGATGTGCATGCCCTCTTGGCCCAAATTTCTCATATCAAAAAAGATTCATATGAGCCCATGAGGGATTTTGTGGAAAAATTCAACAAGTTGATTCATAAAATCCCACAAGCTCACCGTCTTGTAGATCAAATCCAAAAGTGTTTTTTTCTCAATGCTCAGTTACCTGAAGTGATTTATGTACTAAGGAGGGCTAATATTCCAAACTCTAGATGATGATCAACTATTGGCTATCAATGTTGAGGATGATCTAATCATGTCTGGTAAATTAAAAAAGAAGCCCTGCCAAGCCTAAAGCATCTTCTTCTTCTTCCCCAAGAGCCAATTCTGATCAGTTAGTGCTAGAAAATTACCTTATTGCTATCAAGAAATAATTGGCTCATCATGCTCCTTACCAAGATATTCCAAGGAAGAATTTTCATCCTAGGAATCATTTTCCTTCTTCTCAGCCTAAGTTGGCTATCGAAGGCCCACCCATCAAGGTTCTAGTCAATGTAACTTGTGAGGTTCAAGAACTTGATGATGAGGAGGAGAATGAAGACTATGAGGAACCTGAAGAAGAGGTTGATGAGGAACATGAAGAGCTTAATGAATCTTAAGTAAATTTACTCACCGCTGAAGATGTGGATGATGAGGATGAATATAATGAAGTAGTGGCTAATATGAATAGTGAATCATATGTTGTTATGACTTGAGAGCAAATGAACAAGAAGGAAAAAGTGGTACAACTCTTTAAAAAATCTAAGGAAGTTCCTATAACTATTTCAGTGGTTGCAAAGAGAGGAGCCCCTATTCCCACTTCCTCTACACAAAAGGTGAGTAATGTTCCTTCTACCTTCACTTCTAAAACTTCTTTCCCTACAACTCCTAAATCAGATAAGTCCAAAGTTTCCCTCATTCCTAGTAATGATGCTCCATCCACCTCTAGATCTTTTGATATCATCAACCACATTAAGAAGACAAAATTCAAATCTCAGAGGTAAATTTTTTCCAAACTCACCCAAATGATATTTCCAAAGTAGTGAAATTCATCAATTCCAAATCCAAAACTTCACCCAATACTTCTAAAGGTTTATTAACCACTCCCTCTCCCTCATCTCAACAAAGTTCTTGTGGCTATAGTCTCTTCATCTAATGAGAAAATTGAACCATTCTATATAATGCTTCTCATAGCTGGTCACAAACTTAGTAATTGTGTTATTGACTTAGGTGCATCAGACAATGTGATTCTTGTAAAATTATCTCACGCCTTAGGCTTGACTCTAACACATACATTTGGTTCATGCTATTCCATGGAGAGTAGGAAAGCTATCATTGGTCAGAAGAATAAAGGATGCAAAAGTAAATTTTACTTTTTCCAAAGAAAAGGGTCAAAGCCACTATTTTAGTAGGTTGATATTCCTCCCTCATATGGTATGTTACTTATTAGAATTTTTTTTAGAGAAGTGAGAGGTGAAATCAAATGGATTGGTCGCATGCTCTCATCCCAGTCAATGGAAAAATGAAAAATTTGCTACCAGAAAGGTGGATTGAATACATTGTACAAAAGACTGATGACCCAAAAGCACAAATACTCTATGAAGATATAGGGCATGGTAACTATATGATTATTTTAGATGCTAAGGAAAAAATTCCTAAGGGAGTGATTCATAATCCTAATGGTGTCTGGACTTTAGACTTTGATGGTAGCTGCTCTTCATTTGGTTCTTGGAGATGGTATAGTGTTAATCTCTCAAGAACAGAAAATTCATGCATCTGCATATAAAATTTATTTTTAGAATATAAAAAACTCAACTGAATATGAGGCTCTCCTTCTTGGATTACGCATGGTAAACAAAAATGGGAGTGAAGAATCTTCAATGCTCATGGTGATGCTAGAGTTGATTTTGACATAGATGTCAGGGATATTTATCCAAGTAATGAATAAGATATTGAGACATTATAGAAGTCTTGTGTATGGGATTCCATTGAATTTATTGACTCTTTCTCAATTGAGGCCGTACCAAGAGAAAATAATACTAGGGATGATTATTTAGCTGTTTCAAGGTTTTTATTGATTCCTCACCTATATTTCTCTTAGGATAAATTTACCATTGAAATGATTCATAGGCCTAGTGTGCCATATAATGCAAACAATTGGCAAGTTTTCAATGATGATCAACACTTACCCTCTTTCCTAGAGCTTAAGGATAACTTTAATCAATTATATTTTTAAGGAAGAGATGCTCTTCCTAGAGAGTACGTGCCCTCCGATGGAGATGATATTAAGGAAGAAGGGTATCAGGATGGCTGTATCAAGCTGAGGGGTAATAAGATACCCAAAGGATTAGTGAAACTAGATGATCTTTTTGACAAACATGATAGGTACATCAAAATTAAGGCTTCTCAAGGGGTTCATCGATTTGTTGAGTATGATAAGGTCAATATTGGAAGTAATGATGAACCCAAGATGGTAAATATTGGGAAATGCTGCACTCAAGAAGAAAAGAAGCAAGAAATGAACCTATTAAAAAGGTATGCTAACGTCCTCACTTATTCTTATGACGATCTCAAAGCATTTAATCCAAAAGAGATGAAACACTATATTACTTTGAAACCAAGGAATAAACCTTTCAAAAAGAAGAAAAGACAATACAATCCCAAGATTGTTGACACCATTTTTCAGAATATTCAAAAGTTACTAAAAGAAAAAACTATTTTTCCTATACATCATTCAACATGGATTGCCAACATTGTGCTGATAAAAAAAACAATGGTGAGATTCGTATTTGTGTGGATTTTAGGAATATGAATAAGGATTCTCTAAAAGATAACTATCCTCTCTCCATGATGGATCAAATATTATAGGCTGTCATAGGTGCTTAAATGTTGTCTATGCTAGATGGATTCTCTGGATACAATCAAGTGAAAGCCAGTACCCCAAATCAACACAAGACCACCATCACTACTCCTTGGGGTACCTTCACCTACAAGAGGATGCCATTTGGTCTTATCAATGCTGGTGCCACTTTTTTAGAGGGCAATGGACTTAGATTTTGGTAGCCTTAGAGGGAAATGCATCATTGTATATCTTGATGATTTGACTATTTTATCCAAGAAAAAAGCAGATCACTTTCAACATCTTGAAATAGTCCTTCAGAAATGTAGAGAACAGGGAGTATCCATTAATCCTAATAAATCTATCTTTTGTGTCACCAAAGGAAAGTTTTCTAGGTGTGTTGTCTCTATAGAAGGGATTAAGATAGATCCAGAAAGAGTCTAGGCAATCCAACAGATTCCTTGTTTTACAAGCAAAAAGGGTGTTCACTTTTTCTTGGGAAAGATAAATTTCTTGAGGAGATTCATTCCATATTTTGTAGAACTAACTATAAGCATTGCTCATATGATGAAAAGGAAACAAAATTTTGGATGGACTTCCAAAGGAAAATAAGATTTTGAGGATATCAAGAAAGCTATTGCTAAAACTCCTATCCTAGCATGTCTTGATTTCAACAAGAATTTTATTATCTATTACTATGCTACTGAGAGTACCTTGGTCACCATACTAACCCAAAAAAATAATGAGAATCATCAATTTTTGATTGCCTTCATGAGCTATATTTTGAAAGCTCTTGAAATGAAGTATACCTTGATGGAGAAGCCATATTTTGCAGTAGTCAAAGCTATCAAGCAGTTTCATTTTTATATCCTTAACTATCACTATGTTGTATTTGTACCTGATATAACTATCAAGTCTATTCTTACACAATAGGAGTTTGGAACTAAGCAAGGAAATTGGGTGGAAAAGGTCCAAGAGTATGACCTTGATATCAGGCCAAGAAAGTTAGTCTGAGGTATGGATTATGTGAACTTATTGCAAAGGGAGATGATGAGGAATTGTCCACAAAGGAGGTTGATGTTCCTTTTGTTATCTTTCTTAGTTCGACAAATGAATGGTATGCTGGAATTGCAAATTTTCTTACTTATGGAGAATTTCCATCTCACCTAAGTACCAAGGAGAAAAGATCTATTAAGTTGAGATCTACACACTACGTGTTGTGGGAAAATTCTTTGTTTAAATGAGGCATTGATGGAAGATTGCTTAAATGTATGGACTAATAGAAACAAAACAGTATAATCAAGCTTGTGGGGGGAATTTATCGTCCGATGTTACTTCTTGAAAATTTCCTCATGCAGGGTTCTATTGGCGGGCCTTATTCTGGGATGCATCAAAGTGGGTAGGAAAGTGTGAATCCTGTCAAAATTTTCTTGGGAGGACAAAATTGGCTGCTTTAGCACTCAACATAGTAATCATTGAAGAGCCTTTTCAGCAATGGGGATTGTATTTCATTGGAACTCTCAACCCACATTCCAGTGCTAGACATACTCATATGTTAATTGCTATAGATTACTTGACAAAATGGGTGGAAGCCATTCGATTCAAGAGCACTAGCTCTGAGGTGGTGTGGAATTTTATCAAAGAGAGCATCTTAATAAGATTTGGGATACCAAATAAAATTTTTACTGATAATGCTTCCAATTTCTCTTCTTTCAAGTTGATGGATTTATTCTATGGGTATGAAATTTACCTTTCTCATTCTTCATATTATTACCCCCAAGGGAATGGAAAAGAAGAATCAACCAACAATAATTTGGTAGTCATCATCTGGAATCTTGTAGATGACTCTCAAAGGAATTGGAAGAAAAATCTCTATGATGCCCTCTGGCTAGATAAGATTACACCTAAAAGATTCTTTGGGATGTCTCCATTTAGGGTAGTATATGGTGTTGAAGCTCTGCTTTAAGTAACACTTTAATTTCCATCCTTGCACTTGATGAAGGCTATTAAGGATTCTAGTTTCATCAATTCTTTAGATAAGAGGATCATGTATCTCTAGAAGTTTAATGAAGATATGAGGTAGGTTTTTGATAGAATTTCTGAACATCAACCGAAGGTAAAGGATTTGTTTAACAACAATACCAAACCAAGAGATTTTCAAGTGGGAGACATTGTTTTACTCTAGGATAAAAGGCATGAGTCTTGTTGAAACCATGGTAAGTTTGATTCTCTTTGGCTTGGTCCTTTTAAGATAAAACAGTTTGCAAGAGAAAATTATTTTTATTTGGATTTCATGGATATATCTTCTCTCCCACTTCCTTACAGTGGGTAGTATTTGAAGTTGTTCAAGTCCTAGGTGATTAGGAAATACTTCTGTATATTGTGTACAATGTATCATTTTTGGTGTTTTCCTTGTGTCTTGTTTTTGGTCTTTCCCTTGTGTGTGTTGTCTTCTGTATCACTTTTCCTTTGACTCTATTTTCTCAATGGATGAGGCACTGACATATGTTCCCAGATTTTTCTTTTAGTTCTTTATCTTGCCTCATTTCTCTACCCTAGTCAAGTCATCCCCAAAAAGATCCAATTGTTGTCACCCTCAAAATTGAGTCAGTGTCCTTTGGAAGTGTTTAGGTAAAAGGGGGAATTCAGGAAGCTAGAAAATTTCACTCTTTGGGGTCATTTTTAGTGTTTTGTAGTTAAATTAGACATTTTTGTCCCACATGTCCCAAGTATTGTCAGACTTCCTATTCACTGATTCACTACTTTACCCACACCGCTTACTCATCGGCTAAATTGGCTCCCCGCGTTCTGCATATCCCAAGTACTGTTGGGCCCTCTATTCGCTGATTCACTGAATTTCCCACACTTCCTTATATATCATCTAAATCAGCCCCACACATCCCACATGTCCCATGGACCGTTTGTGCTCTCCAAACCCACTTTTTCAAAATTCTTCTTGGATTGGGTATAACGGTTCCGCACGTCCCTTGTGTCCCTATGTCCCATGGACCGTTTAGGCCAAGTTTTTCTAACTTTCCTGCATATCACCTTTTTTGAGTTGGCGTAGGGTTATTTATTGCACATTCATTATTTTCTCTCTTATTTATTCAAATTCGTGGCTATTTAAAGGAGTATAACTGTTCTTTCTATCTTACATTTTTCTGCTCATTTTATCCTGCTCGTGTTCTTCCAAAGTAGCCATTTGTCACATCTGCACCTTCATGTTTTCTCTTTCTAGGATTTTTGAGAATTTGGTTGAAGTTTGTTTCTCCTATCTCTGTCACAGTAAAGATTCAGTAAAAAGGGCACGAGCATCTCTCCTCCTTAGAAAATTTTGTGCCCTTTGTCGGGGACAACGAAGATCGACATCTTGACCTTGACACTTTTTGGGGTAGACTAAGATGTGATAACCCTACTTCTATTGCAAAATTAATCAAAGACAACAAAATTGCATTTCCAAGAGGTTTCCCTATTTCCATTCAGTGTGCCGATACCGTGCTCACTTACGGGGCCTATTTCCATCCAGAATCTACGGAGATTTTTGACATCCATGGTGAAGTGGTTCCATGATTAGATTCCAATACTATTTACACTGCCCTTCATATCCTAATGGTGGAGGATGATCATACCCTGATCCTTGCTCAAGCACAAGAATTATTTGACCAGGATAGTGAGAGATACAAGGCTAGGGTAGCTAAATCATGGTTGAAGATCCCTAAAAAGGGAACATCTAAACTTTCTAAATCATTGTTCAGGGTTGATTTCAATGAAGAACTTTCAGAAATCATCACTCTTCTGGCAAGGATCATGGGAATGACCTCTACAAATGAATTTCATTTTTGGACGTGTCTTTATATCAATATCATTTGTGAGGGAAAGCAGAATCTAAATTGGGGTGAGATTATCTATGAAAATCTAACAGAGCAGCTAGTTAATGTTCAAAAAACAAAGACATTCTACATGTCTTATTATCTCATGTACACTATTGCAACACCTAGGGAATGTTTTGGCATCTCTTTCATTGAGGATAAGAAGGATGCTCCTATATATGAGTATTATCCTCAATTCACTCTCAAAGTCAATAATCATCACTTCAAGAGAGTCAATGACGTCTTCATCATGTACATTGTGAGGATTTTGGAAGGAAATAATGATTAGATATTTTATGAGGAAGCACAGACCTTGATCTCTAAATATGGGAGTTTCTTCACTCAATTCATAAAGTTTTCATATCTCAGGGTGGTAGGTTTTCAAGTTTCCCCTCTAAATCTTCCTATGTTTTGCGATGAAAAAATGGCCCTAGTTTAAATTTTTAGGCATTTAGACAATCTTCATCGTAATTGAGAAGATGAAAATATTGTTTGAATCCATTTCCCTATAACCTTAGGAAATTATACATGTAGAACAACCCTCGATGCTCAAAACATTGATAGAACCATTGCTCCTCTTACTCTTCATCATTTCAAGTGTCAAACTTGCTTTGATGTCAAGGGATATATATCTAAGAATCTCATGTTAGGTTTCATCCACTTTGCTGATAGTGAATATTATTGGGCCAATTGCGTAGATGAATTTGAGGTTAGGAGAAGGTACTTTTTCATATTTTCTCTTCAACAAATTATAGATTTAAATCTCTACAAAGTACCTAAGAATCTCTAGGATGATGATGAATACCTATAATCTATTGTATATGAAAGGTCTGTTAAACACTCTCCTCTTGAAACCATTGATTGGTTTGTAAAAGAAAAATATGGTTTGAAAGAAGTGATCAACCCGGTTTTTTGTGAGAACCAAACTCTAGTTTGATAATAAGATGCAAAACTTTAGGATGAACAGAGCTAAGTCTTATACACAAGAAACTTCCTCTCCTAGGAAAGAAGAACCTACACTCAATGTTGAGATGCCTTTGCAATCCACTCCTTCCTCTTCGACAAAGGTATACATGTAGAAACGAAAGGATGTCAAACAAGAGTAGATTATGGAGGAAAAGGAGGAATTTTCTTTGGAATAGTCAAAGGTTCTCATAGAGTCAGAGGATGTCATTTTTTTTAGTGAAGATAATAGTGAAGCACTAAAGAAAGAGGAAGAAACCCCTGTCAAACTATTAAAATGGAGAATATGGGCTGAATGTCTGAATCTCTGGGTTTGGTGGACTCTTCTTCCAAAGATATTCCTAAGGATATTCAAACCTCTCCATTAGAAACATCTGTGGTGCAAACTTTCAGTGCAATGAGTACACTTACACCCAGACCCATTGCTCCTTCTGCCTCTTCCTCCTCCTTTGCTTGGTTCAAGCCTTTCTTTGATAGTAGGAAAAGTAATTCCACCTCTCAAATTGTCATCCCTATGTTTGATGTTGTGGTTGCCTTGCTTCGTACTACTCCCCCTCCTCCAACAGAGAAAGAAAATATGACCTCAAGATTAGTGTCAGATTCTAAGGGTAAACAATTCATGGATATTTCAAGGCCTAAGGTGGATAAAGAAGAGAAAGACCTTTTAGTTTCTTACTTGAAACTCATAAGGATTCCACTTAGAGAATCAACACATAAAAGCAAGGTTCATAACCTCAAGGAAACTGTCACTCAATTCATTGAACGAGTGCAGAAGGGAAAAAAAACTATGGAACAATTGGAGGAACATAATGAGGTTCTATCATATTTTATAAAATCCTTATTGGCAAAAGATAAGGTGTTAGATCCAACTCCATTAACCACTCTTCCCCCTCCCATAGTTCTCAGCAAGGATGAAATCCAGACCATCAAGGTTATTCATAAACATGCCACTTATGGAAAGGCCATCAAATCACTGGTTGATGATATGACAGTGGGTGGATTGAACTTCATTGAAGAGGTGTTCAAGTCATTTTAAAATGTGTCTAAATTACATTTGAAATTTATCACAACACTTACTGGCTTGGAGGAAGAGCTGAAACTATGGTGTGAATGCATCTAAGATCTTCATTTGATGAGTAAGACAGATGAGTAGATTTTATTGGCAAGAAAAGTATTTGATGAATCAAAGAACAACCTATCAAAATCTTGGGTTTTAAATATTGAATAGAAGATCAAGGTTTTGGAGGAAATAGTGGGAGAACTAAAAAATATGTGGCAGAAAGGATAAGCTTTCAAGGCTTGTGTTTTTTCTACCTTACAAGATATTCATTGTCAAATCTAGAATGAAGCCTCAGGTAATTAGTTTTCTATACTGGAGATCAAGGCCCAGTTCAACACCTTCATCAAAGAAGATATTTTCAAGGAAGAGTCAATGTTTAAAGAGAAGATGAAAGTTGCCTGCTCTCTCCAATCAACTATCACCGAGGAAAAAAAAGAGTTTCAGGAAAATAAAGAGTTTGAGAAGGATATGGAAAAGTGTCTTGGTATGTGGACTCATTTCACTTCTAATACTACCATCCCAAAGTGCATGGAGATAGCTGAAGCATTGAAAAGATTTAGACATCAGATTCTTAAGAAAAGTTGGTCCTTCTAAACTTCCTTCGGATGTTTCTACTCCCGAGTCCTAAATCACTTCTTTTATTTTGGGGTTTTAAAACCCACGATGCAATACTTGATTAAAGACATTCTATTAATGTATTTGTTAACTAGTCTTTAATATTTAGATTAAAAGAAGTTGGAACCGGATGTAACTATATTTGTAAGCTATTTAATGGGCTCTTCATGCCATTACTAAGGGTTGGACCTTGGTACTTTTGAAATGTATTGGAATTGAAATTAAATCAATACAGAATATTTTCCCATATCTCTCATTCTCATCTACTGTCCTTTCTGTTCTTATTTTAAATTTATGAATCATCAATCTTTCATGTTAAGAAACTTTGTGTTCTTGTGATATGATTTCTAGAAATTTTTTCTATGGAATAATATTGGATGTTGCCAATGTGAATGATTCTATTTTGTGTTCCTTTTGGTAACTACGTATAAGGTTATATTCTGCTATCTATATTACCAAAAATTATTGTTGTGTTCTTCCCTTTTAGTTTCTTTGTTCTTCCACTCTTAAGTATTGATAATCTACGTTCATATGAAACATTTCAAAGTATCAAAAGTCCTCACCAATATGAACATTGTATATTTGTATATAAACTCTGATTCTTTCAATAAGGCAATCTCTCCCATAAAGAGGAGGGACTTGCTGTCCCCTAACTATTGATTACGAAAACATGCTATTTTAAAAATCAACACCATTGTACCAGTCCACTAAAGGTTTTGATAATAACATGAGGAATGTGTGAAGCATGAGTTCCTGATCATGGGTGATGAGGTAGCATGAATGTATAAAATCATGAAGATGTTTTTGTGGGTCCTCCTTTTTATTGAACCCATAAAAATTTGGTAATTCCTAATGAGGAGGATAAGGCTTCATAGGGTCGGATTGATTGATTGTTTCATTGTAGATTTTTTCGTATGAGAATTTGGTTTTGGATCCCAAGGTAGAGGGCTCTAGACTATCCATTCTACTTAATAAAAATGCAATGGGATCATTAGATTAATGAGTTTGAGAAGTGTAAGGATGAGATTGTGATGCATAGGGGGGTTGATTGATTAGGTGGTTGATAGTTTTTTATATGTTTGAGGGTGAGTAGGAGTTGGTTGAAGTGGTTTATAAGGGTGAATGTAATTAAGGGGTTGTAATTGAATGGGTTGAGATAAAGGTGTTTGTTGAGAAATGGGGATGTGATAAGATTGATGAGATTGAGTTTATTGTTAAGAAATAAGGACACTTGATATGGGATGGATGGGAATATGAGTTATGGGTGGATACGATACATGAGTTGATTGATCAGGAAGTATGTGGCAATAAACACCTCGAGGAGGATGCTGATGTGTTTGAGTTGATTCAGAAGGATGAGGTTGGGAAGTGATCACATTTTCATGGAGATGGGAAGTGAAAATGAGGGTTAAAGTTGGATTTTTTTATTTTGGGGGAGGAGGGAGCAAGTGAGACCCTTGAGATTATTAAATAGGGGAACAAGTGACCATGGTAGATGATGAGGTGATGGGGATAGAAGAAGTCATAATAGTGTTAGTGTCAGAAAAATTAGGAGGAATGGAATGGAGTGCTGATAAAAAGAGGAATTAGTTTTGACATGGGTGGTAGGTTGAATGGTTTAGGATTACTGAAGAGAGGAAATGGGAACCATTGGTTGAATAACTATAGAAGATGTGACCAAAGGGGTGGAGGTAATGATATATAGAGCAGAAGTTTTTTGTGAGGAGATAGTGGAGATAGGAATGCTGTTAGATGACATGTTTTGTTCCATTTTTCTTGCTTGGTATCATGTAATAAATGACATGAAAAAAACAAAAAAATAAAACTATGATTATTTTTAATTATATCAAACAATTCACACAATAGAGTTTTGGTTATCTTGATTATTAAATATGAGAAAAAATAAATTAAATATGGGCTTAAGGGTAACCTAGGAAATGGCCAATCTAAGGTTGGTTTTAGATAGTTTACATTGGATTCCTCGATATACATGTAGGTATGTGAGGCATGAATCTGTGATGACTACCGATACGAGGCTTAGTATTGGGGCCTACCCCCTCACTTCATAGTCTCATAGTTATAAGGGAGTTAGGTGCTTAGCAAATATACCAATAGGTAAAAAAATTTTAACGCAACAAGAACACCATGAAAAATTTCCTATTGGGTGATGAAATCCCAATAGTTCCACCTCAGAGGAAGTGTTTTTGATGTATATTTTTGATGTGTGTGATGAGGGTTTATACAAAGGGTTAACCCCCTAATATGAAGGGTTATTTTTAGATCCAAAAAGAAGTGTTATGTTTGACAAGGAAAAAAAATCAAGAAAGGAAAGTACGATGCAACAAGATCAACTAAGAAAAAGATGAATATGTAGATAGACTTTTCATTTTTATTATTAATTTTTTAAGAAAACAAGAAAGTCCAAGAAAAACAACCCATGCACATGAGAAAACAAGAAATGATTCTTTATGCGAGATTATTAGAAGATGATAAAAGAAAAATAGAAATGAAAAACAAATGAAAAGACTCACCAAGAAAGGGTGGTTCCATCGGGTGTGCCAGAATGTTAGAAAATTTTCCTCACTACTTGATTCAGATTAGTTAAATCACAACAAGAAATCTAACTCAAAATATGAGTGGGTTTAAGGTACCTCTAGATGGGATGAAAAAGTGTGTAGGGGAAAAGTGAGAGATCATTCTACACAGCTAGATAGATGACCTGCAAATCAAATAAAATCAACACAAAAAATGGATTAGTAGATAGATGGGTGGGTTTCCTGACAATGTCAGTCTCGAGAAATGAAAACTTCCTAGGATGGATTTTAACCCAAGTTTCGATAAAGATGAGTAAAATCAAATATTTATAAATTAAATGTAGTTCAATCAGAATTGTAATAGAAAATAAAATGCAATAAAAGTGAAAAAATGGAGATCTAATCTAACAAAATTAAATTAAAGCTATCTAGGTCGATGATGACCTGAAACTGTAGGGCCCAATCAATGGTGACTGGAGCATTTCAATTGGAACAACGGTGAAAAATTTAAATTTGAAGGCCTTGGAGGTAGATCTAAAGCTGATGATGCACTAAGATGAAAAAATAGGATCCTACAAGAGATCTGAAATTGAATTTAATAGAAAGGATGCATTAATATTATGAAATATGATGATGAATGTAATAAAGATGGATCCAATTGATGGCAACCGGGCTGAGTTGGTGGTGACTGGGGACTGGCAGAATAGATTTGAGATGAAAACAAGGGCAGAATGATAGGATTTGAAGGTTGAGTGATCATGGACACAAAAAGAGGATGAATGGCGATTTGAATAACAAAGGGGGTAATAAAAATGAAAGCTAGGCCAATGGAAAATGGGATCAATCTAGGGTTGGATGAAAAAGGATGGGAAAGAAAAAAATCTTGTAGATGAAAAATGAAGGTCTGGAAAGGTAGAGACATGAATCCTTATTATAGTTAAACTTGTATAAGAATGTGATGAAGGTTGTGATGAAACATTTATAGAAATGGACCAAAGCATGCAAGGGTGAAAAATATCACCAAATATCTAAATTTTAAGCATATAATCTCCAAGGTCATGATGAAAACTATAAGAGATAGCAAAAAATGAATGCAAGATAACATAAAAGCCTAAGATCTCCAAAATTGCATCTTAAGAAAAAGAGGGGTAAGGGTGACTTTATAGGGTCGATGGTGACCCAAATGGGTAACTAGTAATTGTTGGGATCCATCAATTTGGGCAATGGAAAGGTGACGAGGTCGAGAAAATGAGCCTAGATGAGGCATGATTAGGGTTTTGAAGGGTTAGAATGAGTTAGGGTTGTTTAGGATTAGTAAATGGGTAGGTGGAGGGTGAAAAATATTAAATAAAGGCCATGGAGAGGTAAAATCATTAAATGATGGCCTAGAAAGGATAAAATAGAGGAGGAAAATGAATTAAATAGGGATTAAAATTAATCATGGATGATTATGGATGACTAATAATAAGTGGAATAAATTGAATTTATGAGGGAAATGATAATTTAAAATAAATTGGAAGGGAGGTATGTATGTAGAAAAAGATGAGAGAGAGTGAATGCAGGAGAGGTGTACCGATAACATAAATTAGTGTCTACACTAGGATGCCCTAGCTTCAGTCACAAAAAAGAATAACGTGATACACTTAATTTTTACCAATGTAATAATGTATGATATGGAATTTAGAATAGCCCCCCATGTAGTGAATAATTAAATGCAAAATGCAATCCCTTGTGTTGCTCCTGTGTATGTGGTAGATATAGATATGATAGCCCAATTTAAGGTTAGAATAGTTTGTATATTGTTAATATATATTAATTATTTGTTTGAATTTTGGCACATAGTGACACAAAAAATATGACCTAGGATGTGAAAAGAAGATTAAAAAATACCCATATCCAAAGTAAACTGAAAAAGGATAAAACCAAGTAAATAGGATAGGAGTGCCTAGAAGGACATTAGTGCCTGGGTGCTACTATCCTTTCTGGGAGGTATTGTCCTATAGAAAAATGAAAAAAAATAAAAATATAGGAACATGAATCATTGTGACTCGACGAAAAAGATGCTAATTGTAGATAAAAGATGTAATAAAATCTAAACCAAGCATGAAAAGGACTAAAGATGTGTCATCAATGCCTAGTTTTCAAACTTATAAATCATGCATATAACAACATAATAGAGGTGTGATGTAATAGAAATATGTGCATGTTTTAGTGATTATATTCACCCCCTCTTTATGTTATTTGGATGAAATTTAAGTAGTATAAAGGATATTAAAAGAGCATACTTGAAGTGAGCCAAATAAGTTGTATATGGAGCATGTTGATTAGTAAAAAACACAACATGGTCAACCATGGGCCAACATATTGGTCCTTGTGGGGTGATATTTTTTGTCATAGAGGAGATATTGGATATGAACTTACCAAGGGGATATATGATAATTTGAAACTTTGAGATTGAAGAAGGTATCGAGAGTGATCAATTCCTGAATCGACATATAAATTAAGGATTCAAGTGTCCTAACGCAAAACTAAAGATTTTAGTATCTTTGTGTTAAAATAAGGATTTAAGAATCCTGGAGCTACAGAAAGAGTGTTGGGAGAGAATTCTATTTTACTTTCCGACCATGATGCTTTCTTGAACATAGGTAATACTGCTACAGACGATAATATGAACCTATTACTTACCAAGGGGATATATGATAATTTGAAACTTTGAGATTGAAGAAGGTATCGAGAGTGATCAATTCCTGAATCGACATATAAATTAAGGATTCAAGTGTCCTAACGCCAAACTAAAGATTTTAGTATCTTTGTGTTAAAATAAGGATTTAAGAATCCTGGAGCTACAGAAAGAGTGTTGGGAGAGAATTCTATTTTACTTTCCGACCATGATGCTTTCTTGAACATAGGTAATACTGCTACAGACGATAATATGAACCTATTTGTAACTTACCTACTAGGTCCTAGAAACCCCCGTAAAGCAGTATAGGAGAGGAAATGACGTCTCATTTCCCCCACTTAACGATGTAAGGGTGAAACTTATTAGTAAATTAAAACAATTGTGCCTGCTATATATTGGGTTGGATCTGAAGTTAGGTCATCTGGGAGGAAAAATTGATACTTGGAATAGAATTTGAAACTTATAGTATTGATTCAGAAAATGGTATTTGATTGAAGTTCATTATATTTGAAATTAATTTTAAAGATTAATTTTCCCCCATATTATGTGATGCAGCCTAGAATTTACCAGATAACACCCTAGCTGCACTGGCACATAAATCAACCTTGACTGAGCACTCACCCGAAGAGCGCAAGGTACCAAGTACCTCTTTAGGGTCGCTGTAGTAGGATATTAGCATGATGAATGAAGAAACATAGATTTATAACTAATCCATCATTCTAAAATACATGCTACACTCATATCTATGAAGGAACAAACTTAAAAAGTAATCACAATTGAATTAATAACATGCACTACTCAACAACACACAGAATGACACTTAGATTCAGTCAATATCTTCCACTTATTAATAAATACAGAAGCTCCTTACATTATTATTAATCTATACCAATGCGCATATGGAACTCATACAGTAATTCAATCATATGTGTATATCTCTTTAGCTCCATAAATCCATCACACATACATACGCACACTTTATATATTCTCTGTTACACTTACTATATAACTAATATCATATATATAGGGTGGGGACTTTCCCTTCACCGCTTATCTATTCTAGAAATAGGCCACATACTATTGATAGCCACACGTTGTATTTAGGCATCCACACATGCAAGTGTGCTATCTATAGACCTCTTGCAGTTAACTGAAGTGTCAATTCTATTCTTGGCTCATCTCCATGCAAAAACACTTCGATCTGCTCCTCCAAAGATAGAAAATGCATGGCGCTCATGTCTCTTGCATCGTTGGTGTGTTCTGCATGCCATCTTCTTAAAATAGTTCTCCATGCTAAAAATGAGATAAGTCCTAAAAGATAAACCTACCTTCTGCATGTGGGTCCTTCCTATCATTCCGTGCCCTTGATCCTGACCTTCTCTCCCACGCGGACTCCTTGTGTGTTCTCTAACAAGTATTTTTTGATCAAAATTACCCCACACTAATCTCATTGTCATCCCGAAAATGGGTATCACCAAAAATTTAAGTAAAGAATAGAATAATGGAAATAATAAAAATGAAAGAGTGTAGAAAAATAAAGAATTTTTATTAGACAACCTCCTCTATATCACTTTGCAGTATCAATTCTAAATACTCCTCCTTTATTTCAGACTACAAAACCTACCATTCAGTGAGTGCTTGTCCCACTTTTTCTGGGATGTCCACAAAAATGGATTCCAATTCATCCCTCCCAGTATCTCCTTTTTCATTCTATAGAGCTAACATAACACTGGACATTAATGTCATTTTTCCTTCTAAAAGATCCATCTTCTATGTAATTAGCTTCCCAAGCTCTTCTAGTCGAGTCTTGTGTGGCTCTTGTGCTACTTCCAAGGCCTCGCACTTCTATTTAACAATTGAAAATATTTCTGCATGGCCCAACATCTCATCCTTCATCACTTTCTGGACCTCATTGTTCTCTTCTAGGGTATTTATGTTGATAAGCGGGTCTACTGCTGTGCATATGTTTAAAGCCTGGTCTGATTTATTCAATACTTCCTGTAATGCTTAAAAAAGCACTTCATAAGATGCAATATTTCGCATCACCAAGGATTTCTCCCATTCATAATATTTCTCTAAGATTCTTGGTGCTGGCATGCACAAAGGTTCATCTTCAAGTACCAAGTCCACTAACTTTGCTACATAATGTATAGCTGAAGGAAATGTCTGTGTTACCTTGGCCTCCAAGTGTGGCCTTGATCTAATGACATTATCCCCAATCTCCTTTACGATGATGAAAAATACTTTGTTTTTCTTCTACGTGAAGTCCCTCTCCTACGTTATGTGTGCTATCTTTGCATTCTTTGTCTTCAGCTCCTTGTGCAACACTCTGATCGCTGCAGTTTTGTCCATATTTCTTGTAGCCAACTCAGTAGAAACCTTCACCAATGCATTGCTGACCTACTCATTTGACATGATAGTAGGATTTAATATCATGTGTCTAGCTTGGGGTACCTTCTTTAGTCATCTCAAAATGCACAATTCTTCACACAAATCAAATTCAGGATCATCCATGTGGTTGTGAATTGACCATGATAGTTGTTTTTGAGTGCGCACAGTTGTCATATCCTCATCCATTAGCTCCCAGCAAAATAAATCCTTCTATGCTATTGTGCTTTGGAAGTGGGTGTGGAAAATTTTACCTGCGTCCCCTTCATACCCCATGGCTGGTGGAATGTTCTCTCCACTTTTTCTTCTAGATCGTTGCTTCTTAGGAACTTTAGCTTCTAAATTTGGGACTTTTGTCTCCATGTCTTGAACATTATTTGCAACTGTCTCTTCTAGTATCTTCTCATCCTCTTCTCTTCCCTTTGATCCCTCACCCTACTCTTCTATGTTCTCTAGAAGTTTAGGAGAATTGGGTACGCTTTCTTCTGAATCTTCTGCCTCCTCGTTTAACTTAAATTTCCTCCTTTCCACGGTTTCCTCCTTATGTGGAGAGAGTCTAGGTGATTTGTGCATCATGGTTGGAGTAGCACCTTAGGTCCTGGTTCTCCAAAACACCTTCTTAAATTTTTGCTCCCCTTGGACTGCATTCAAGTCATCATCATCCCCCTCTTGTGGCTGAGGTGGTGTAATTGTGCGCTCATCTTCACCCTTATTTGTAGAATGTATCCTACCTCTATGCTCCAAACCACCACTATCTTCCCGCTCCTCCTCCTCATCCTCCACTTTAATTGGCTATGTGGGCTTAGGCTCTGGGATGTTATCCATTGTATGCTTTCCCTTTGATGGTGCTAGAAGTGTGAACTCACATTCCACATACTTGTTATTCTCCATCGTTGGATTCAACTAGAGATACACCAATGCTACCCTCACATCTACTACAACCAGACTTGTTCACTTAATATTCAACACCTCTGAAATGATCCTCTTTGTATAAGCACTTGTGCCATAATACACACTTCTTTCTCAATGTATGGTAGTCACAGTCTACTTTATTTGCATTGAATACTAGTTGGCATGTGTATGTGAATCTATGAACATACGCTTGGAAATACGTTGCAGTAAATGCGTAAGGATATTTACACCAAGAACTATAGACTCCATATTTCATTGGGAAGCGCATGATGTCGAAATGCTGATATACAATAAATTGGATTTGTTTCCCTACCATTGCTGGTAGGTCATTTGGGACATGCCACTCTTCTCTAAATTCCATGTGGAGCCTGTCAGACCATTTCTCTGCCATTTTATTTACGTCATCTGTCATGGCCCCTTTACATAGATACTTGTTGAAGCTGTCAGCTGGTGACTTGTTCTCCATGGGGTATTCCCATACCTTTTCCTTTGGTCCATCTGGTACTCTAATCTCCATGAATACCAATGATAGTAGAACAGCCCCAAAACTGATCTTCCCTCCTGTACATGCTTCTTCAACTATTTACTCTACAATATAGTCTATAATTTATAGATTTCCCCTTCTAACATCTTACGCGCAATGTGTAACCAACTAGTATTTACTTGTGACCTCTGCTCTTGATCATTAAACTTTGTAAAAAGGTGTGCTACAGCTTGGACAACTTGATAATTCTTCAATTTTTCTATATCCATTTCGTGCAAACCCTTTAAGTACCCCAACTCTTGTTTGGTCTTTAAAATTATGGCTTTATCTGTGAGATCACTTTTTATGTCCTCTCCTATGGCCTTCAAACCTGTAACTAATGAGATAAGCGCATATGATAATCTAATTCTGCATCCTTCAAAGTAGAAGAAGTCCTCGTGCACCCTGCCCATGAGCCACTGATACAATGGCTCATGCTTCCTGAAATATAGAAGCTCATATAATTGGTAGACCCCAATTCTCTTCAGAAGCTTCTTTCCTACATCATCATAAACTGACATCTCTTCCACCGTGTGCTTGTTCATCCTAGCAGTGAGTAAGGAATCGAGATCCTTCTTTTTCTTCATGGTCCTATGATTGTATTCACTTACTTTTCTCTTTCTGATGGGTGAATCCCATTCTTAGCCAATGATGAATTCTTATAGATATTTCATTTCTAAAAAAAGGATTTCAAGTGCCATCTCTTCTTCCTCAATGACCACCTTCTTGTTTCCTTTTACTTCTATTGCAGATGCCTTCTTAGGTGCCATTTTTACCTTGCAAATGTCTCCTTTTTAACTCTGTATATTTGAAAATTAAACCCTAGCTCGATTCACTCGTGCCCTAGATGGAAAATTCATAACCTAACTCTTTTCTCTCTCCCTGCTTCACTCAAAACCTTCACCACTAGGGATGCAATATTATTTTCACAAAGATCTGTTTATCACGCTTGGTTTCACACCCTTCACACCTTAACCCAATCACTCGTCTCTTTGAAATTAGCTCTTTCCTCAAATTCTCTTAGTCGCGATGGTAAAAATGAATCTGCATCCCATCCTTATATAATTTTTTAAAAGATTTTGATGCATTTATTGCTCCTTCACCTACCAAATATCCCCTCATTCATTGACCAAATTCATTTGTCCCGTGCAGTACATCTTCCTGCCCTAGCTATAACCTTCTAGCACACCTTCCTACCCTCTGGTCACAGACTTCTTTTCAGTGCATGCCCTTGTGCCTAAGTACCTTGTCAATTTACCTTCTACTGGTAGCTATCATGGCCTCCGCTTACCTTGTGTTATACTGTCCTTTCATTCATCTCCATCCTTGGTCACTTTTGAGAAGCAATCTTCTTTTGACTTAAAGAACACCCATAGCAGGTTATTCCTTTCACCTTTTAATTCCCACGGTCTTTTACTTGGATAACTATAACCACCCAACATGAACGGTATGTGAAGTCCTTTACACATAGAAATTATTCATACAGTAATTAGCTTCATGCACGCAAGCATGTGTATTACATAAAGACAACAACTAAATTGACAAAACATAGCGACAATGAAGGAAATACATAATTAAAAACCTAATCTAAATGGTAAGACTACCTTATTACAAAACACGTAGAAGAATTATTTATAGTAGGGATTCAAACTACACCTGTTAAAGTAACTAGGTAGCCGTGTTTTATCAAGTGCTTCTAACTGAAAAACACCTAGTTAAATTATAGAAGTGATAATATACGGCCCCAACTAATGTACTTTAAGCTTGCCTAGATGGTGCATGAATTTTGAGTCATTAAGAAGTACCCTTTTTCTAGTCTCAAACTTCTTATCCCAAATGTTTCTATCATGCCATGCCTTCTTCCTGGCTTTTTCCTACTTCTGACTCCATCGTGTTATGGCTTGTCACTCATCCAGTTAAATCATCTTCTTGATACACTCTTCTAAAGCATGTTCATCAGCTAGACCTCCAGTGCATGCAATGTGCAAAGAAGGTAACATAAATTCTATAGGGAGAATAGATTCCATGCTAAACACCAATTGAAATGGTGTGTCTTTGTTCAAACTCTTGTAAGTTGTTCTATATGCCCAAAGAATAGATGAAACTTTGTCATCTCAATACTTTCTTCCAACATCACATATTTTTTTCAAAGTCTAGCTCAAAATCTTGTTGAAAGATTCAGTAGTTTAGTTTTCTTGAGGATAGTAAGGTGTAGTTTTATGGTGTGTAACCATAAACTCATCTAATAGGATCCTAATTTTCTCATTCAAAAAGTGTGTACCCCTATCACTTTTCAAGATTAAGGGACATCCATACCTTGTAAGAACATTCTCCCATAGAATCCTAGCTGTTGTAGCTGCTATATAGTCGTTGGTAGGTGCTTCTTCTACCCACCGCATGAGATAATCTATGCAAGTAATGATATAACGTGATCCAGTCCTATGCGTGGCTAGCAAAATAGGTCATACAAAGTCAATGTCCCATTTCTCAAATGGTTTAGCACTAGGAATCGGTCTCAAAGGCATCTCATCTCTTTGCCTTGGTTTTCCTAGGCATTGAGAATGATCACATTCCTTACAATACTCTTTACAATCCTTATATAATGTCTCCCACCATAATCTAGTAAGTAGGATCTTCCAGTTAGTCACATCACCTACATAATGGCCTCTTGTAATACCATCATGAGATTATTTTATAATATCCTTACGCTCATGCTCTAATACACAATAGCATAATATTTCATCTCTGCCTAACTTATAGAGGTCACCACTGATTAACATAAACGGTGCCGTGCATATAACAAGCTGCTTCTTTTTTAATGCTTTCATTCCTATTGGTGTCATACCTGTTCATAGAAAGACAACAATGTCTTCTAATTCCATGGGTGCGCATTATAACCTATACAACTATGCATTTGGCATGGTTTCTTCAATTGTCTGTGCTTCCTCTCCTGAGTTGATTCTAGATAAATGGTCTGGTCCAGAATTGCTTTTCCCTGGCTTCACCACAACTGTGAAGTCAAACTATTGAAATAGAAGCACCCATCTGCATATGCGCCCTTTTAAGATGAGCTTTTTTACCAAGTACTTCAATGACATGTGATCTGTATAAAACATAAATGGTGTTGCTAACAAAAACTGTCGAAACTTGTGTAATGCAAAGATCATGAAAAAAGATTCACGCTTTGTATTTGTATAATTCTATTAAGCAGGAGTCAGCTTCCTCCTAGTAAAATAGATTGGATGATTGACAATAACTTCACTAGGTTGAGATAACACAGTGCCAATGGCCATGCAAGAAGCATCCACATGCACTTGAAATGGCTTATCCCATGAGGGAAAGTGTAGAATGGGTGTGGTCGTAAGTATCTCTGTTAATATCTCAAACGTGCACTGCTTTGGTTCTCCCCAATAAAATTTACCTTTCCCCTTCAGTAAAATTTACAAGGGTGTAAAAATTTTGGCATACCCTTTGATGAATTTTCTATAATATCCTATATGACCTAAAAATCCATGCACCTCACTTTGACTGATAGGTGCTTCCAAGCCTAAAATGATTGCAACATTCTCTGGATCAACCAAAAAACCTTCCTTGCAAATTATATGTCCTAACAGTATTCCAAATGGTGTAGCAAATATAACATATTAAACAAGGGAACTCACCTCATCCTCCACCATGGATGCATCCTCCATATCCACCATGATATCCACATCCCCTTCCATGACCTCCTTCAAAGTACCCTTCATTCCTATCATAGTGTGTTTGATTATGATCCCAATCTTGGTGCTCATTCTTAACCTTAGAATTATCTATTATACTTATCTCTCACACCACAATGTCTATAGCATCTTGGATCTGATCAATCAACTGAAAATCCTGAGTATCATGGGTCGTGGACCTACAAATCTTGCAAAAGCAAGATATATTCTTCCTTATCACATGCTCTAAAAAATGAAAATGACTAGCATCATTATTCAAATGAAAAATCTCACAGTCTAATAGTAATGAGCGTACAAATCTATGAGGGAAACTATCCTTGGTGTGACCTTCCACTTCAAAATCTATACACCAAATTCCTGAGCGTGTTTCATGGGCTGAATTTTCTCATAGCTTCTCTAACTGCTTTTTCATAGCTACAATCTGTGCCTCTAGGAATGGACTAACATCAGTGTCAATGCTCCCAACTACCTCAACACGTAAATATGATTCCAGTTCTTCGTTTAGATATATGTATGTCTTATGCGATAGCGCCCTCCTAAAAGGTGTAATCAATTCTCCAACGAACCATTGTGCATACTGGATAGTGTGAATATCATAAGATAGCGTAGATAGAAGTGTCTTAAAACAAGAATCCTACTCACGTACACTCTCAGTAGTGCCTTACTTAATATCCTTGAGTGCACTAATACTCTTTTTCTCAAACTCAGGGATATAGAACTCTTTTAAGAAAGAATCCTTTAATGCTACATAATCCACGCAAGTTTGATCAGGGTGAAACTTCGTATACCAGCTCTATGCACATCCCTGTAATGTAGTAGCAAAATGACCCTCCTTGCACTCAGCATCCATGATTCCTTTACTATGCCACAAGGTTTCACACATATGAAAATGCTGAGTAGAATCCTCTATACCTCTATATTTAAGGAGAAGAAGAGACATATCATTATAGATATTCTATGGTTTCTATGGACCCTGACCACCTAATACAGAACCTCCTGTCTTCCCTCTGCGTCTTGAACCACCAAATCCATCGGAACTAGAATACCTATACCTCATGATTCTCCACCCGTAGTTGGAATACGACCTGTATATGTACTCCCATGTTCTCTGATAGTAGTACTATACTGAACCCCTACAATTTGTGAGGTAGTTCTACTTCTAGAGGTGAATATAGCATTCTGCACACTCACATAATATGTGGATGATGCACCTAAGAATGTTCCTCCAAATATCATTGAAGCAATCTATCCTGATATTGATGTAATTTATCCTTGACTTACTTCTGCTCTCCTACTTCCCAAATTAGCTTTTTGGTTACTTTTCGTACTAGATACTGGAAAACAAACGCAAGGGCTAGGTCACTAGGTGGATTAAGATGCATTCCTATGGTCTAGATAGTATCTTCTGGTGTACTTTTGTGTGATACCGAGGGGGGATCTCTATCATGCTTTCCAAGATGGTAGAGTTCCTGATGCTCTGGCTCCATGTCTTTTACATGAGATGTAAATCCTTCACAAGCCATCTCTCTCCTCAACGCCATACTTTCTGTAACATAACATTGCTTCTCTATCTCCCTCAAATGCACCTCATTAAACTTAAGCTACCTTTCCGCTCTCTTCCTCTCTACCACTAGGGATGTCATCTTTCACAAAACCTATTCCTTCCCTCACATGTGGTTAAGTTTATTTAGCCATCGGTTTACTCTCCAGGTTCAAAGTTACCATCAAGATCTTGATCGCCAGTGTTATACCTTACAAATATATTCCTCTTAGATACTACAAAAACTTAAATTCATCTACCTCCGGGAAATATTTTTTTGAAATTGAATATTCCATAATATAACTATTTAGACCACCATAAAACCATGTATCCATAGCGCGAGTCTAGATCAGATCAGTATCATATAAGGCCTGAAATTCTTCTTATGTCTAGACAAGTGCACGATACCTCCAATTCCATAGAGACGCATAAGCAGTAAGCCAATCATATAGTTTTATTGGAAAGATAGAAAAAAAATCTCATATAAGCTGTCATATAGATTCTATTCTACCCAAGTGCATGCGTTCAACTCAGATCCATTGCTGAACCACCATGTATATTCTTCCTCAAGATCGTGTATCCATTCCTCAATACTTGCTAGAGGTAAACAATACGTCTTCATCGTGTACCATCTTGAAAAAAACTGAAAAAGAGGTCTCGGAAATGAAACTAATGATGTAGCCTAGAATTTAACAGATAATACCCTAGTTGCACTGACACATCACTCAACCTTGACTGAGTGCTCACCCGAAGTGTCCAAGATACCAGGTTCCTCTTTAGGGTTCCTGTAGCAGGATGTTAGCATGATAAGGAAGAAACCTATAGATTCATAACTAATCCATCATTCTACAATGCATGCTACACTCAGATCTATGAAGGAACAAGCTTAAATAGTAATCATGATTGAATTAATAACATGCACTACTCAACTAAACATAGAATGAAACTTAGATTCAGTCAATATCTTCCATTTATTAATAAATACGAAAGCTCCTTACAGTATTGTGAACCTATACAGATGCGCGTATGGAAGTGATATAATCATTTAGTCATATGTGTATATCTCTTTACCTCTATACATCCATCACACATACATACACACACTCAGTATATTCTCTATTACACTTATTTAATATGTACCTAACATCATATATATAGGGTAGGGACTTTCCCTTCACCACTTATCTATTCTAGAAATAGGCCACATGCTATTGATAGCCACACACTGTTTTTAGGCATAGCCACACATGTAAGTGTGTTATCTATAGACCTCTTGTAGTTAACTGAAGTTGCAAATCTATTCTTAGCTCATCTCCATGTAAAAATTCTTCAATCTTCTCCTCCAAAGATAGATAATGCATGGCGCTCACGTCTCTTGCATCGTTGGTGTGTTCCACATGGCATCTTCTAAAAATAGGTCTCCATGCTCAAAATTGGCTAAGTCCCTAAAGCTGAACTTGCCTTCTGCGAGAAGGTCCTTCCTATCCTTCCGTGCCCTTGATCCTGGAATTATTTCCCATGGGGACTCCTTGTGTGTTCTCTAGCAAGTATTCTCTAATCAACATTATGTCATTTTAGGAAATTTTTTTGAGAATCTGCAACAATGTGGATTTTTTACTACTTGGGATAGGTTAGAAATTTGTATTTTAGAACATAGCCTTTACAACATTTGAATATGTTTCTTTAATTTATTGGAATATAGGATAATTATGGATTTTATTTGGAAAAATTTCTTGGATAATCAAATGAGGGGTAATATGATATTCCTAATGTCTTCTCCCATTTTGGAAAAGTGGAGAGAGGCTAATCATCAATCCTTGAGCCAAAAGAAATGAAGTGAAATGCCTTCGAGGGAAATATAGAGTCAATATAGGAGAAATATAGGAATGAGTGTAATATGAGAGTATAAAAAAGATAAGGATAAAGAGGCATTCATGGTAGCATAAAGTACAAAACATATATAAAAAATGGTTCAAATTCCATAGACGGTGTGAAAAATGGATTAACGATGCTAAAGATATGAAAGAAATAATAACTAGGAATTACCTATCATAAATAATAGTATAGGAAGTATAGTAATTGTTTCACCATTTTATTTATGTTTTGGAGTGTGAAAAAATAGATATTGTTTAAGGCCGAGGAGGAATACCTGTTGTGTTGGTCGGTTGGAGTCTGATGTGCATGTTTTAACTTCTCGATCCGATGCTGACTGTGAGAGATTTCTTTTGGCTGGGAGGAACTACTTGAAATAGAAAACAAGACCACCAAAGAAAATTTAAATAATATATGACAATGGACTGTCTAGTGTATGCTAGATCTGGGAAGTGTGATACTCCTGAGAAGGCTGTCAATCCACTATTTTTATCAAACAACTATGAAATAATTGAAATACGTACATAAATGAATCTAGTGCTAGTATTCTAATTTAGGTACCTTAGATCACTATCAAAATCAATCCAATTAAATTCTAAAAACTATGTGGGTCAAGGTCTTCGGGTCAGGTTACAGGTTGTTCAGGTGGTTTTCAGGTCACAGACAGGGTCTTAACAGGGTTGGGTAAGGTGTTTGGGTTGTTTTGGTAGGTAGGTGGTTATTGGTTTACACAGTGTTGGAAGACACAGAGACCGACGTTGGTCAGGTATGACCTATCATGGTTAGGAAAAGAAACAATGGGCATGGGTAATCGATGGTGGTAGATGCAAGCTGATAAAACTCAAAAAGATATGGTTGTAGAGGTTGATCTGGGGTTAAAAGAAGAAAAAAGGGGGGGTGGAGAGGTCTGTAGAAATCCTAGTTATAATCAGGGATGTGAAACAATAAGATATAGGTGATTTAATGGTGTGGGTGGAGGAATGGTTGAGTTTACAGGAAAGTAAAATGGTAGGGGAGTGAGGGTGTAAGTTATAACTGATAAACACAATAGAAGAACCCAATAGACCGAAGTATAAATATATGATGTAGGTAAAAAGTGTACTTACTATGGTGTAGGTTCAAATGGCTAGATGGTGATGATGGTTGATCAGAGGAATGATGTTTGGTACCACATAAGTGCTTCTTGGAATGTTACTGTGACTGCAATACCTCTAGATTTGTCCTAGGGCTGGCTATGGGTGTCTGTAGGTGTGAAAATACTCTAGTTTTGCTTGCTTTCATCTCTCTTATCCTCTCCTTGATTCCAAAATGTGCCAACCTTTTCCACAAGGTTCCTGAAGTGAATAAATGGTAATCGATAATGGTTCCTAGTTGACCAATGTCAGTTTAGGGATGACCAACATTGCATAAGGTGGTATTCCCTATATTTGCTAAAAATAATAGATCTTGCAATTATTTTGGCAAGGTCTGTCCAATTATTCACGGATAAGAATCTATGTTATGTTTTTATGGGAAGGTGGTTAGAGGTATATTATGCCTTAATTTTTAGGGTTGAACCAAGTCTTATTCATTTATGGAAACCTACTATGAATAGGTCTATTGGGAGGTGTCTAAGTGAGGTGTGCATCCATTTAATTAAATTAAATAAGTTAAATTAATAAATGGGGTGAGGATGGGTATTAATTTAATTGTAAATAATTAAATTAATATTAATCTGGGGGATAAGGATCATGGTTAGGTGAATGTGTTTAAGTTGGTGATTTGAAAGGGGACCAAGGGGAGTGTGACCGAATTTTGGTGTCTACATTTTTCCCCCTTTTGTCACATGGTTTGTATTAGTAAGCGACACTGAAAAAATTAGGAAATGGTTGTGTCGAGTGTAAGTGAGAGTGGTGTTTCCCCAAGCGTGGGTGAAGGTAACCCCCCTCAAACTAGGAACCAATTAGGTGAGAGAAAGAAGTAGTGAGTGGTTTGATAATATGAGGAGGTGGGAAAATGAAGATTAGTGGGCGCATTGGGTAAAAGTAAAAGGTCAAATCGGGTAAATAGGTAAGTGGAAAAGGGTTAAAGGTAGTGGTAGTTAAATGCACACACATTTTGGAAACTGTGGCATGGTACCAGGTTAAGAAAGTTGTAAACTCTACATCGGCTAAGTTTGATAGGTCTATCCAAACAAGGTTGAAGTGATTCTGGTATCCATGGTATATGATATGGTGCAGAAACACAATAGAGGTCAGTTGCAAGAAAATTTATGTATGTTCTGGTACACTAAAAGTCAGGTCAAGATAAACATCATGAAAATAGGAAAGGTAAGGTTGGTAGGCTGAACACCACGAGTAATCATGTTGTAAGGTATAACGAGCATGAAGGATCAAAGGTCACAAAAAGTGGTTCAGGTCAAGGTATATAGGTAACGACATGGGTAAGGCCAATGTATAAGTAAACTAACAACTTCTAAGATGCAAAAATGGTAATGTAGGGGTAGGTTGGGTTTTTAGGTATGGTTTAATGGGTATCTAGGATGATAAAAAGGTAGATGGGCATGAATGTTTACAAGAAAAAAGAAACATAACAAGACCAAACAAGGATAAGGGTGGACCTGTTGGTGTCGTTTTTGAGCTTGCACCATTTTGCCCTAAATTTTTCCTTCATTCTGCATGCTCTGAAACATTTTTATCTCAAATTGGTGGTCAAAAAATTTTCCCTCCAGTCAAATGCCTTGAAATGCTCACAAAATTTTTGTTTTGCCCCAATTTGAAACAAATTTGCATGTGTGCCTGTTTTGTGCCCTAATTTATCAAAAATCTATGGGCTCTACCGTTTTTCCTTTTTGCTTGATCGTGGAAGTTTAAAATTGATTGATTTGCACTTGTATGCCATTGAAAATCCAATTCCATGATAAAAATTCTTTGAAAATATGTTTCAGTTGGTTTAATTTCGAGAAAATTGTCATCCTTAGAGAAAAAACTCGATTTCTAAGGCATCCCTGGCTTTTTTTGTGTTTTGACAGTCATACGGGTGTCATTTGCCCATCTATTTCTTCTTCAGCATTCATCGGCAACATGGCTTATTCTAATTGGCTGAGGGATGGTGGAAAATTGTTTTAACTTATCACTTTCTACTTTTTTGAAAACGGTGAATTTGGTTCCATGGCTCTGCTTTACTATGATTGGTTCTAATGTTGCTTACATGGCATGTTTTGATTGGAGGAGGAGTGGCAGGCCTTTTTTTTCCTTAAGGCATTTTGGAAAAAGAGTTAAAGAGAAAATAAAATGCCTAGGGCCTACAAAAAATCAGGAGAGGACATGTGGCAAGATTCGGGTGGAGGGGGATGTAGATTGGTGGAAGACTTAGACATTTTTAAATCTTTTTTGGAAAAAGATATGAAAATGTAGGAATGAGCCGAAACCCTGCAATGAATCATAGAGGGACACATGGCAGGGTCAGAGGTGAAACTTTTGGCCTTAGGGGAAAATTGTTATTTTTCCCATTTTTTGGCATAAAGGTATGAAATTAATAGGAGGAATGCAAGCCCACAGCGAATCAACAATCACCACTATCAAGGATAGAATTGGAGGTGTAGGTCCACGGGGGGAATTTGGAAAATTTTCCTTTTTTCAAAAAAGGTGGAAATGTGTAGAATCAGTTTGTGATTCCAATGGGGACTTTGGGACACGTGTCAAACCCGTTTTCATGAGGTGGAGGTGTAAGGAAAATATTAAAAATTTGTAATTTTACCTGAAAAGTTTAAAAGGTAAAATGAAGCTCCAAGGTTCGCATCCACTGGAATGGTGCCACATGGCTGCTCAGAATAAAAAGTTCAATAGGGTAAAAATTTGAAACTTGTGCCCATGTCGAATGAAATCTCACCACGTGGCCATTTTGTTGGTCCAAAAATCTATCGTGAGAGTAGATTTATGGATAGACGAGCCAGCAATGAGCGGGGCATAGCCCCTCTTTGAGACATAAAAGAAAAGCTCGTTTATTTCTATTCTACCAGTAAGAATCTGTGCAAGTCTAACAAAATTCTGCTGTCGGGGGTTTGGGATCTCATCCAAGTAGAGTCGCCAAAAAATGAGAAAAGAAAGGAATGGAGGGAAAGATGAGGAAAGAATGGGTTCGAAGGGAGAAAAGAAATGAATTCCAAAGTAGAAAGGTCAGAGGGTTTATGTTTTGGGATTGGTAATAAATGGAGCCAAACCTACTTTCATAAATGAACAAAGCAATACTAATGAACAAATGACAAGAAATTAGAGATAGATCCAACAAAATAAATGCACTGATCTGACATAAGAAAGATCAGATGCCCACAACACACATATTCAGCAAAAAGTCTTAATATTTGTATTAATGTTTCTTTTGTTACAAAAAGTATAAAGCCTTTTCTTTTCACTTCTATTTTTTATCTAAAAAGTGTTCACCTCCTTAAATACAAAAAGTATCCAAGTATATATAGAAGAAGGAGGAGAGAAGGAAAAAAGAAACCAAAAACTAATTACAAAAAATATGTACAAAATATCTAAAAGTCAACTCTTGACTTAAGGAAACTTGGTGGATGACAACATCCCATGGTGCAACATGGATGATGTCATCATTTGTGCAAACATACTTTTAAATATTACAAAAGAAAAGCCAAGAGGAGGGAGCTATTCGTAATTTTCTTATGGCTAGAAGGGAGTATCCTACTTCTGCTTAGGAGAGGTGATATGGAATTGGGTCTGGTACTCCATAAATTTACTGATCATCAGTTGGAGTTGATCCTGGGCTGGACCCTTGGTATGATCACCGATGACTTCACAAGTCTCTTGTTCATCTCTGAGTTTTTCAGGGAGCTTGAAGTACTCATTACCTACCTCCATCAAGTATCCCACAAAGTCGTGGCAGGCCAGAAGGTTGTTGATGGATTTAGTGTCAAAAGTGGCTTTTGGTTCTAACCATTGTGAGACGATCTCTTTGAAGATTAAAATAGTTTCATCTACCTTCCTCAAGGAGAATGACGGAGTAAGCAAGCCCAGAGACATCCTTAGGAAAATTTTCTCCATTTGATGCATTGCATCTAGGGCTTCCTCCTTGACCTTATCTATCTTTTCCAGGACAAATTCCATCTGATCGAATCGGTAGTCCAAAGTAGCAAGGAATTTTTTGGGTTCTCTGGGGTGATCAAAGATGCCAAATTTAATCAAATCATCGACTGAGTAGTCGTCCATCTTCTGGAATGTCTCATGTTGTAACCTAGCATGGTCCAACTCTTCGGAGATAGGTCTTGTAATCACCTGGAGTTCCTTGTTCACCCGACCAATGTTCTGATATAACTCGGTGAACTTGACGATTACTTCCTCACTATCTTTGAGGATCTGGTCTCTCTAGGTGGATACTGCCATGCCTTGTTCACCAATCTTGGCATATTCATTTATCTTATCCTGACTAAGGGCCTCAGGAGTCTCAGTGGCAGTTGTAGGAGGTGCACTGCCCATTTTCTGCAGGGCGTGGAGAAGATGTTTATTCTGCTCTTTCAGTAGCCTCTTCTCTTCCTTTGCTTCTTGAAGCTTCTTGCAAAGGGCATCCACTGCAGATAGGGCCTCTCCTTGAAGGCTCTCGGATGACGTTCCCATTGTGACCTGCATCACTGTATAATCTGTAGGGGACAGATCCTTTTTATCCTTTGCGGGATCAGGATACGCAATCTCCATTACTCTTTCACCTGAGGCACTTTGAGAGAAGTGGGTTATTGGCTTCTGCTTCTTAGCCCCTTTCGTTGGGATGACGGAGAAGTCCATAGGTGTAATGGGGAGTTTCCTTTTATGCTGACTCAGGTGCTAGGAGATCCATGCTGGACTTAAGGGAGAAGAAGCAATGGTGGAAGAAGAACGAGCAACTAAAGTGTACTCAGGGAAATGGGTTGAGACACTTGGTGGTGGCATTGATAGAGAAGCCAAACTCCCAATGCTCATAGGGGTAGGAGCTACTGTAGGAGAGGAAACTGTGGGGGTGGAAGGGAACTGAGAGATGAGAGAAGAAATACTGGGGGACAGCTCTGTGAGGTAAGAGAAGATAGAGGAAGAGGAAAGGGGAAAAATAGAAGGTGGGGGAGAAGACGTAACCAAAGGAATGGTTGCATGGGTGATGGCAGGAGGGGAAGGAAGAGCGGGAGAAGGGATGGTGGGAACCTCAATGGTTGTAGCAGTGGCAACATCCTGAGTGGATGTGCCTGTTGGAACACTCTCTGCCACTTCTTTCTCTAGAGATGCTAGGGTTACAACCTGTTCTTGTGCGGTGGAGGGAGGGCTCTCAGGAGCTTATTCTTAAGTGGCACTAAATTCTCCCTCTTTATCTTTACCTTTTTCCTTCGGAAAATGCTTTGGTCTGGCAGGTGCATTGCCCAAAGGGGACATGGTGAAATCTACTCCAAGGTAGATGAGGCTGTTCATTCTGCACCAATGCTCTGTGCGCTGTAATGTGCCCTTAACCCTCTCCTCAATGGTCTGAGGTGCCTTTGTCCTATCAATCTCGGTGAATGGCCAGTTGTCCCCATCCATGTCTAGATATACCTGATCAACTTCTTGATCGGTTGTTTGGAAAGCTTTTGGAACAATGGCCACGCCATATTGAATAATTTCTGCCAGGGCCAGGTGGGAGTGATCCTTTCTCCTGAGTTTGACCTCATGATACAGGTCGATGTAGATGTCCTCGATCTGTGGAACATGGATCGGATCGAGTTTTTCCTTTGGGAGGCAATTTCATGGATCAAAGGTGGGCCTTGCCAGGAAATTGTGCTTTAGGTTAAGCAGTTCTAGCTCTACGAACATTTCCCAGGCCTTGGTGTGAGAAGTGCAGGTGTACCTACCCACTATGAGGGGGAAAGGAGTTCCACCCTTCTTCCTTTTCAGGCACTTCTCATGATATGTTATGAGCTGCCTGGACAGCTCCAACAGGATCAACTTAGGGCCTGCATACCTTGGTAACTTGGTGGGCTCCCCCAAGAAGTTGGCTGCTCTGAGATAGGTGAAAGTGGGGAATTGCGTAAACAACACCCCCCACTTCTCCATTGCAGTTACTATGCTCTTGGTCATCTTACCATGAGTCATATTGGGCCTCAAAAGGTAGACGATGCCGTAGAAGAAGGCATCATTGATCTTGGTGAACTGTGGGATGCTGTTCTCCAACTTCAATTCTGGGTAGTATTCATATATTTTTACCTGGGGCCACACCCTGCATCGGCTCAGCGTTGGATAGTCTCTCTTTGAGGCTGCATCATAGACTACGTAGGAGTTCATGTAGAACCTCCCCATTGTGGTGAGTTATTGGAGCTGCTCAGAGATGGTGCTGCTGATGATCTCTGCCCACTCAAAATTTTGATCAAGCACGTTCTTATTCATTGTTTCCAGATACCTGAGCATCCATTTGTGGAAGTAATGGGCATCAGAAAGCCCAAATACCCTACTTAGGAATGTAATGGTATTGCTCAGTTCCTCAGAGAAGTCACTGTGGTGAATAACCTGTGGCCATTTGGTTATTACCTTCTTATTTTTCAAATACACTTTGTTCATTAACTGCATGCATTTGTATTCATTTTCATCTTGTGCCTTGATGCAGTCTTCTTGGATTATAGCCACAAAATGCCGGTGGTGGGGAATGCCTAGTATGATCTCGAAGTGCTAGGGAAGTGAGGTTGATTATGACTTCACCCTTTTCATTCTCGACACACCTTGTGTCTTTGTTATAGCAGCGAGCCACTACCATCATAAACTCATTATTCATTGCACTAACGTGAATTCCCCCGGTGAAATGCAAACCACTGCCCACCAGTTTATCCATCCAAGGACTTCCTGTGACCCTTCTGGTTCTGGCCCAAAAATATTCGATGTCTATATGGCCAAGTTCGGAATCTCTGATGTCTAAGTCACATTCTGCCTGGGACTCAGGCATTCTGACCCTTTGATATTTGTATTTCATCTCTTCCTCCATGAGTTTGGCCTTACCCTTTGACTTGGTTGGCCTTTTGCTTGATGTAGACATATGCGAATCTGAGTTCAGTTGCTGATCTGCAAGAAGAAGGAGTGAAGTCCAACGCAGAAGAGCCATGTTAGCTGTTAGATTATCCATCAAGGCTTTACAGAATGAGGAGTTAGCAATTTAAAAACTTCTGGGCATAGGCCGCAGGAACACTACAGGATGCAGGGTCAATAAAGCAAGGTGCACTGATGCAGAGTGTTGCAAGGAAGAAAACAACACCAAAGGGCACAGGGCATAGGAAATTTACACATAACATCAATGTTGTTGTAGACAAATTTGCACCTGCGCCAATATATAAGGTTTTAAACTGGGTGCAAATAAGTTTGGTGTTGCATGGGAGTAGGATGCGCCAATGGCGCAAATATGGGACATGTTGCAGGGAATTTTGGTGCGCCAAGGGGCCAACATTAAGGGGTGCATCACTGCCTTTAAGTGTATCAAGGGGCCTTGGGTGCGGCACAGGAAGAGCTTTAATGGCACCTTTTGTTGTTGTAAGTGGGATTGTGCCAGCACATGTGTAAGGATTTTCTTAGTTTTGTATGGCACAGGAAGGACACGTGCTGCAATCAGGGATAGTGCACCCTCTTGGCGTGACTGTGTTTTATGTAACAGGAATGGCGTTTGCGCCAAAGGAAAACCGCGGGTGGAAATGTAACAACTTTACATTTTCTCTCTTCTTGGACAGGTTTGTGATTTTTTAGGCCTTATCGACATGATTTGACAGTGAGGGGAATAGAGCAAAGAGGTCTGTTGGGTTTGTTTCTGAGACAAAGCCCTCCAGGCCAGCAGATCTGAAAGGAGGGTAAAACTGGTTTTGGGGGAAGCCTCTTAGGTTTATTTATTTATTCAATAGCAAGCAAAACCACAGCAAAGCAACAAGAAAAACTCACAAGAAAATCAAGAACCACTTACCAGAGATATATAGACTGGAAGAAATGAAGTGGGGTCCACGAACGTGACACGAGGATGACCGGAGCACTGACAGGTGCAGAGAAATAAAGTTTTCACGTGTTTTTCAATCGTGAAAATGACAGGGCGGATGCACCTATATATAGCCAAAAGTGTAATAAATGTGCCACCAACCTTTTTAAAAGGGCACACCAAAACATATGTTGACATAAAAATATTTGCACCCTTTGGAGCGGGTATGTTTCTGTCAGCAAGAAATTATCTGCGCCTTTAGCACAGATTTAGGACTATCAACATGGGATTTTGAGCACCTTGGTGCACCACTTAAGGGCGCAACATTTTTACTATTGACAGGTGGGGGCATGCACCTTGGTGCATGCAAGAAAGGTGCATCATGGGGAGGCGCAACAATTGTTGTGCTAACACTCCAAAGGGTGTGCCAAAGGAATAGAAAGGGGCGCAAATTCATCTTATGTTGCATGAACAAAATCTGCACCCAGCCAAAAAGGACCAAAATGACTAAGTTCGAAAAACTAGATTTTCTGGAAAGGGATTTTACGCCATTCCGAACGCTGAGGGACCTTGACGAGGAACCAGAACAAAATTTTGGTATGGTTACCTGCAAAATTGCCCTCGTCAATTTTACAGGATAACAGCTGGCTCTTTCTAGGGACTATCCTTGAGCGAAGCTTAAGGGTAGAGAACCCCAGATCAACATGTGCCTATCCATTGGGTTACAGAGTCAAAAAAAAGGGCGACGACAAAAGAAAACACACAATGAAAGTAAACACACAACATAAAGAAAATTGTACAAAGAAAAGAGGAAGCTCTACTTCCTGAATATTTTGAGATGCTGCCCGCTATAGGGAAGTGGGAGATCAATTTCATCTAGATACGAGAGATAGAAGCTATTCTCTCCATTGAGCTGCTTGATCTTGAAAGGTCCTCTCCATAGAGAATCAAATTTCCCATGCATGCCTTTTGGCTCTCTTCGCTTGTCCCACAAAAGGACAAGATCTCCCACCTGAAAATTCCTCAGCTTAGCCTTTTTATCGAATAGTCTCTTGACTTGATTCTGATGTTCGGTGATCCTGTCGACCACTCTTACCCTTTTTTCTTCGAGCTCTACTAGATACATGATCCTCTTTTCAAGAGAATTTTGGAAAGTCTCATCTTCAATCACTCGTGCCAAGCGCAGGGCAGGAAGTTCTACAGAAATGGGAAGCTCGGCGTCGATTCCATATAATACTTGAAAAGGTGACATACCAAGAGACCTCTTGGGAGTAATGCGGTCCACCCACAAAGCGTCATACAATGACTTGTGCCACATCCGCTGATTCTCATCAACTAGCTTCCGTATGATGGTCACTAAGTTTTTATTACTAGATTCTACCTGACCATTTCCCTGTGGGTAATAATCTGAGGCATGGGCCAAGGTTATCTCGTATTCATAGAAAAAACTGATAACTTCCCGAGAGGAAAGGTTGAAAGCATTATCACCAAAAATCTTGTTTGGAATGCCAAACCTTACAATGATACTCTCTTTGATGAAATTGCAAACAACTTCAAAGGTGGCATTCTTGATAGGTATGGCCTCCACCCATTTGGTGAAGTAATCTGTTGCTGTTAGGACATAACTATGTCTGGCACTTGATTGTGGGTGTAGTGCTCCAATAAAGTCGATTCCCCATTGCCTGAATGGTTCATCAATAATGACCGACCTGAGGGGAAAAGCAGCCAATTTTGGTTTGCCAACAAATTGTTGGCAGAGCTCACATTTTGCTACCTAGGTGGCTGTATCCTGAAATAGCGTTGGCCAATAGTACCTAGCCCGGATGATCTTGTGTGCTGTCACGGAAGAGGAGAAATGACCACCACAGGCTGAATCGTGAAAACTCTCAAGTAACTTTACCTGTTGTGGTTTGTCAACACATCGCAAGAAGATGCCATTAATCCCACGTTTGTATAAACCGTCATCCCAGATGACATATCTGGCCGCTCTGAGCTTTATAGTATGCTTCTCTTTTGAAGTTAGATGAGCTGGGCACTCACTGTAAGTGAGAAAGAAAGTGATATCAGAATACCACTCATCGCTAGTTGCAACAAATAGAACCATGGGTAGAGAATCAACTTTCTCCAGCTGGCCTTGTGTCCCATTAATGCAATCATCCTTTTCTTCAAGGTTTTCTGAATCTTTGTTTTCAGCCATAAGCTGGCATAGGCCCTTGCCTCTTACCAGCTTGGTCAGTTTTATGTCTAGATCATATTCTTGGACCTTTGCGATCCAATTCCCTCGCAAGCTCCCTAACTCCTGTTGAGTTAAGATTGACTTGACTGCCGTGTCAGGGACCAGCACTACTGTATGAGAGTTTAGGATGTAATACCGGAAGTTCTTGACTGCTTTGACAATGGTGAAGGTGTGCTTTTCCAACTGAGACATCTTCAACTCATGAGGCTTGAGGGGAGAGCTCATGAACGTGATTGGAGACTCAACATTTTCAGAATTCTTTTGCATTAAGATGGCTGATACAGTATGCTCAGATGCATAATTATACATGATAAAATCCTTGGAAAAATTAGGACATACCAGGACTGGCGCATGAGCGATGGAGGCTTTTATATCGTCGAATGAATTCTTCCCTTCTTCGCTCCATCGAAAATTTTACGACCCTTTCATCATATTTAATATGTGGCGAGTCTTTTCAGCAAAGTCGGGAACGAAGCGCCTGAGAAAATTCACTTTTCCGAAGAAAGAGTGAACGCCGGTCTTGCTTGTGGGTAAAGTAAGGCTCTGAATAGCCCTAACCCTTTCGACATCTATTTTTGTCCCTTCTTTGCTAACAACGTGTCCCAACAACTTTCCTTCAGTGACCCCGAAAATAGAATTTTTCAGATTTAGGGAGATCCCGTGCTCTCGGCATCTAATCAATACTTGCTCCAAATGATCACAATGATCACTTCACTGTTTAGAGAACACAGTTAAGTCATCTAAATAGACTATGATAACCTTTTCCATCATACCTTTGAATGTGAATTCCATTGCCCGCTGAAAGGTGGCGCCAGTGTTGGTCAAACTAAAAGGCATTCTGTTATAGGAAAATGTGCCCCAGGGGGTAGTGAATGCTGTTTTGAATTGGTCTTCAGGTGAGACTTCAATCTGATTGTAGCCTGAAAAACCATCAAGCATGGACAACATTTCTGATCTAGTTACTACCTGCAGAACCTGATCCATTATGGGAAGTGGGTAGTTGTCCTTCAAGGATGCCTGATTCAGGTTGTGAAAATCTACGCATATGCGTATCTCACCATTTTTCTTGCGTACTGGCACAATGTTTGCAACCCATGTACTGTGATGGATAGGAAAAATGATCCTTGCATCCAGCATCTTCTGTATTTCCACCTGGATGGTACCCAAGATCTTGGGATTATAGTGCCTCTATTTCTGGCGAAAGGGTTTGACATCTTCTTTCAACGGGATGTCATGCTGGATGTCTTTCGGCTTGAAAGACTTTAGATCGGCATAAGACCATGCCAATACATCTATATACTTCTTCAGTAATTTGATGAATTTCCACTTTTCCTCAGGTGTGTAACATTTTCTGATGTTCACAAACTGCGGATGTTCCATAGTACCTAGATTGACCGGCTCAGTCTCTGGAGAGGAGTTAGGATTATCTTACCTTTTCTTCCTGAAAAAACTATCATGTCTGTCGAAAAAACGTTCTAGAGAGACCAAACCTTTTACAATTTTATTTCCTTTGAGCTGACATATGCCGTCACTTCCTTTTGATCCATCATCCTGATCAGTAACAGATTCACGACATGCAGAAGTGGATCCTTCAAAATGAAGCTCACTAAAATTTTCCACCTTTTCCAGAAAGGCAATAAGTTGATTATCATCATTGAATACCTGCCAGTGCTGAGAATTTTCTGGCATGCTTGGGTGGAAAACTACCTCAATGGTATATATGTCTGTTTTCAACCCTGGGTGGGGGAGCATGAGGGATGCTGATACGGCTAATGAATCGGCCATGTCGTTCTGAGCTCTCGGAATGTATTTTATTGAAAAAGCATCAAATTCTTCAATGTTATCCCATACTACGTTGCGGTAATGCCCGAGCCTTTCATTTTTTACTTGGTATATCCTTTTCACTTGATTTACGACCAGCTCTGCATCACCTTGTACTTTTAGGTTCTTGATTCCCCTTTCTTTTGCGGCTTGCATGCCAAGTAGCAAAGATTCATACTCAGTAGTATTATTTGTGTTGAAAAACTACAACTTGAAAGAGAGAGGAAAAATCTCTTCCTCCGGGGAAATTAACACAGCTCCGGCACCGCATCCGCTAGTTGCACAGCTGCCATCAAACTGCAACGTCCATATCTTGTTAAGATCCTCTTCCCGGATGAGAATGTCCATTTTGTCAGACTCTGTAGATAAGAAATAATTTCCCATCCTCGATGATTTGAAGAGAATTTGGGCTTTGGGGTCATCGGAATTAGTAACCAAGTACTTCTTTTGTGATTCCGGCTCCAATGTTTGCATTACACCTTTGACGGGGATTCTAGCCTTAGACCAGTCCATATGAATCTCTCCACCAACTTCACTGCAAAAGCTCCTTCCTAGTAGAATTCCATATGCTGCCAGAATATCGGCAACAAGGACGGTCATCTTTACTCTTTTCTCTGGGAACGCTACAAATGTGAACTGCGCATCTTTGATTTGACCAATCAACGGAACCTGTTTGGTTTCCAAGGAGTAACATCTGCCAAAAGGCTTGGTAAGGGTGAGGCCCAGAGCATGGGTGACTTTTGCCGGCATGACATTATCGGAAGCCCCAGAATCAATTATGCAGTTGCTTAGCTTGTGGCCATTGATTAGGAGGGAGAGATAGAAAGGTTCTATTTTTCCTGACATGGAAGTCGAGGCAACATTTATGTGAGATGCAGGAGGAGTAGAAAGAATTCCTTTCGGGGAGGCCTGAGAAGTTATGACAGCTTGGCTTTGAATATATTCGGTCAACCTTACAAGCTGCTCAGGGTTTGACTGAAGATACTCGGCTTCAGACATTTGGATCTTGGTCTTTTTAGCATGATCAATTATGTCAAATGCATCCAAGGGTTACGTTGATGAAGGAATGAGTCCCTCATTTCGCGATTGTAGGGTAGGATTACCGGTCTTTATAAGAATAGAAGAGGGCTGATTTGGAGGGGAAATAGGGGAAAAATATCTTTTCGAAAAAGACTTAATAGGAGGTTGAGAAGGAAGAGGATTACCTCTTTTAGCAATGGTTGGAGGCGTGTTCGACACAACCTTCTCTCTTTGTATCCTGGTAGCAACTTCTGCTTCTTTTCCTTGTGAGTGGGTGAAAAAAGCATATGACTACCCGCTTGCATATCCTTGGGTACCCTCTTCTTCATCAGATTCCTCCTCGTCAAATTCCATATACCCGATAGTAGAGTCGCCAGTCGGTTCACTGACATCTTGGTCATCTTCACCTTGAGATGGAGGTTCTTCATAATTTTGCTCCTCTTCTTCGATTTCGGCTAGAGGCATTGACCGAAGGGGCCTCGAGTGCCAACCATGGAGCAGTTGCAGGTAAATGTGGCCTTTGTGGGACATTGTTGGAAGTGAAATTTCTTCGTGGGATATCTCGGTATGAAGAGCTCGGGGAAGCCTGAGCTAGCTGCTTCTTTAACGCGAGCAAGTCATTCGCCATCTTTTGAAATGCCAGATCAGATGAAGTGGTGGGAGAAGGAGTTGAAGCTTTAGGCTTGGACGGTTCTCATTTTAATTCACCAGATATGAGTAAGTTATCTTCAATCCATATGGCAGTAGCTTGGGCGAGAACCAGGGTAGTGACTTGTTCTTACAAGAGTAAGAAACTTACTTTTGAGCTCATGGTGTTGACGAAGAAACACTTCTAATTTTCTGGCGTTGGCAGCATGGTAGGTGGCACGCGGTTGATTAGTGAATTCAAACGGGTGATGAAATCGCACATGGTCTCATTGACCTCCTTCTTCAGGTGAGTGATCTTTGACAGTAATGCGAACACGTCCTCTAAAGGCTTATACCTTTCTTCAAATGCAGTTCGTAATGTGGCCCAACTAGTGATAGATTCAGCCGGTAAATGTTGAAACCATTCTGCTGTGGGTCCTTGCAAGGTCTCCAAAAAGAGGTAAACTAACACATATTCATGAATCACATCCAGGATACTGCATGACATGATGAAAGCAGATATATGTGAATCCATGCTTTGGTTTCCACTTCCATCAAATTTGGGGAAATTCTTTCGGTTTCCATGAGGGAGCACGTGAACAGGATGTGGCAAAGCAAGAGGGCCCATGGCATTTCCCCATGGTACTGCCATTTGAAAAGCTGGAAAAAGGACGCGAGCCTGGAGGATGGTTCCACTGAGCAACAAAGCACTGCAAAGGGATGTGGATGCTCCTTGTGAAGAATGATTCCTTCGTGGGGGTGAGACACTTCTGGCTGACCGATCAGCTGAACTCAGTGATGAGAAGCGTGCTGGTGTAACACTGAAGTTGTGCCTTCGAAGTAGATCGAAAGTAGGATCAACTTCTCCACGACCTCTCCTGCTACGAGTAAATGGTTCACCCGCCAGTGTATCTTTTAGATCTGCAATATTTTTGGAGTAGATTTAAAAACTCTTTTTGGTTGTACTTGCTGATTTTCTGATTTTTCTGACAAAAATCAGCAGCATGCACTTTTCTAATTATTTAAAAAAAATATCCCTCTTTTTGAAAACCGATTGCGGTTTAATGACAAAGATTAGCGAGGATAAAATGATGGTCAACTTAGTAAGCTGATTTTCGGATCTTAGAGTTGACTTTTTGCAAGGGTTTGAAATTTTGTAAAACAATCAAAAACTCAGATCTATGGAAATATATGGGTTTTTATAAAAAACTCAGCGAACTAAAGATCTCTAACTAGCCCAGATCTATGGATCCCTGAAGAAAATTTTCAGTTTGGATCACTTTTGCAAAAATTTTAAATTTTGAACAAAAGTTAAGATTTGCAAACAGGTAGTGATTTTTACAGTTTTATCAAATAGATCTGTTCGGTCCCCAGCGGAGTAGCCAAAAACTGTTGGTCCAAAAATCTGTCGTGAGAGCAGATCTATGGATAGACAAGCCAACAGTGTGTAGGGCATAGCCCCTCTTTGAGACAGCAAAGTGAAACTAGTTTATTGCTATTCTACCAGCAGGAATCTGTGCAAGTCTCACAATATTCTACCTTCGGGGGTTTGGGATCTCATCCCAGTAGAGGTGCTTCCAACTGTGAAAAGAAAGGAATGGAGGGAAAGACGAGGAAAGAATGGGTTCGAAGGGAGAAAAGAAATGAATTCCAAAGTAGAAAGGTCAGAGGGTTTATGTTTTGGGATTGGTAATAAATGGAGCCAAACCTACTTGCATAAACGAACAAAGCAATACTGATGAACAAATGACAAGAAAGTAGAGATAGATCCAAACAGAAAAAATGCACAGATCTGACATAAGAAAGATCAGATGCCCATAACACACATATTCAGCACAAAGTCTTAATATTTGTATTAATGTTTCTTCTGTTACAAAAAGTACAAATCCTTTTCTTCTCACTTCTATTTTTTATCTAAAAAGTGTTCACCTCACTTGAATACAACAAACATTCAAGTATTTATAGAAGGAGGAGAAGAGAGAAAGGCAAAAAGAAACCAACAACTAATTACAAATATTTACAAAATATCTAAAAGTCAACTGTTGACTTAAGGTAACTTGGTGGATGACAACATCCCATGGTGCAACATGGATGATGTCATCATTTGTGCCAACATACTTTTAAATATTACAAAAGAAAAGCCAAGAGGAGGGAGCTATTCATCATTGTCTCGCGGCTAGAAGGGAGTATCCTGCTTCTACTCAGGAGAGGTGATCTGGAATTGGGTCCGGTACTCCATAAATTTATTGATCATTGGTTGGAGTTGATCTCGGGTTGGACCCTTGGTATGATCGCCGATGACTTCACAAGTCTCTCGTTCGTGTCTGAGTTTTTCAGGGAGCTTGAAGTACTCATTACCTACCTCCATCAGGTATCCCACAAAGTCATGGCAGGCCAGAAGGTTGTTGATGGATTCAGTGTCAAAAGTGGCTTCTGGCTCTAACCCTTGCGAGATGATCTCTTTGAAGATTCGAATAGTTTCATCTGCCTTCCTCAAGGTGAATGACGGAGTGAGCAAGCCCGGAGACATCCTTAGGACAATTTTCTCCATTTGATGCATTGCATCTAGGGCTTCCTCCTTGACCTTATCTATCTTTTCCAGGACAAATTCCATCTGATCGACCCGGTAGTCCAAAGGAGAAAGGAATTTGTTGGGTGCTATGGGGTGATCAAAGATGCCAAATTTAATCAAATCATCAACTGAGTAGTCGAGCATCTTCTAGGATGTCTCATGTTGCAACCTAGCATGGTCCAACTCTTCGAAGATAGGTCTTGCAATCACCTGGAGTTCCTTGTTCGCCCGACCAATGTTCTGATATAACTCGGTGAACTTGATGATTACTTCCTCACTATCTTTGAGGATCTGGTCTCTCCAGGTGGATACTGCCATGCCTTGTTCACCAATCTTGGCATATTCATTTATCTTATCCTGACTAAGGGCCTCAGGAGTCTCAGTGGCAGTTGTAGGAGGTGCACTACCCATTTTCTGCAGGGCGTGGAGAAGATGTTTATTCTACTCTTTCAGTAGCCTCTTCTCTTCCTTTGCTTCTTGAAGCTTCTTGCAAAGGGCATCCACCACGGATAGGGCCTCTCCTTGAAGGCTCTCAGATGATGTTCCCATTGTGACCTGCGTCACTGTATAATTTGTAGGGGACAGATCCTTTTTATCCTTTGTGGGATCGGGATACGCGATCTCCATTACTCTTTCACCTGAGGCACTCTGAGAGAAGTGGGTTATTGGCTTCTGCTTCTTAGCTCCTTTCATTGGGATGACGGAGAAGTCCATAGGTGCAATGGGGACTTTCCTTTTATGCTAACTCAGGTGCTGGGAGATCCATGCTGGACTTAAGGGAGAAGAAGGAACGGCGGAAGAAGAAGGAGCAACTACAGTGTACTCAGGGAAATGGGTTGAGACGCTTGGTGGCAGCATTGATAAAGAAGCCAAACTCCCAATGCTCACAGGGGTAGGAGCTACTGTAGGAGAGGAAACTATGGGGGCAGAAGGGAACTGAGAGATGAGGGAAGAAATACTGGGGGACAGCTCCGTGAGGGAAGAGAAGATAGAAGAAGAGGAAAGGGGAACAGTAGAAGGTGGGGGAGAAGACGCAACCAAAGGAATGGTTGCTTGGGTGATGGGAGGAGGGGAAGGAGGAGTGGGAGAAGGGACGGTGGGAACCTCAATGGTTGTAGCAGTGGCAACATCCTGAGTGGATGTGCCTGTTGGAACACTCTCTGCCGCTTCTTTCTCTAGAGATGCCAGGGTTACAACCTGTTCTTGTGTGGTGGAGGGAGGGCTCTCAGGAGCTTCTTCTTGAGTGGCACTAGATTCTCCCTCTTTATCTTTACCTTTTCCCTTCGGCAAATGCTTCGGTCTGGCAGGTGCATTGCCCAAAGGGGATGTGGTGAAATCTACTCCAAGGTAGATGAGGCCGTTCATTCTACACCAATGCTCTGTGCGCTACAATGTGCCCTTAACCCTCTCCTCAATGGTCTGAGGTGCCTTTGTTCTATCAATCTCAGAAAATGGCCAGTTGTCCCCATCCGTGTCTAGATATACCTGATCAACTTCTTGATCGGTTGTTTGGAAAGCTTTTAGAACAATGGCCATGCCATATTGAATAATTTCTGCTAGGGCCAGGCGGGAGTGGTCCTTTCTTTTGAGTTTGACCTCTTGATACAGGTCGATGTAGATGTCCTCGATCTGTGGAACGTGGATCGGATCGAGTTTTTCCTTTGGGAGGAAATTTCATGGATCAAAGGTTGGCCTTGCCAGGAAATTGTGCTTTAGGTTAAGCAGTTCCAGCTCTGCAACATTTCTCGGGCCTTGGTGTGAGAAGTGCAGGTGTACCTGCCCACTGTGAGGGGGAAAGGAGTTCCACCCTTCTTCCTTTTTAGGCACTTCTCATGATATGTTATGAGCTGCCTGGACAGCTCCAACAAGATCAACTTAGGGCCTGCATACCTTGGTAACTTGGTGGGCTCCCCCAAGAAGTTGGCTGCTCTGAGATAGGTGAAAGTGGGGAATTGCGTAAATAACACCCCCCACTTCTCGTTTGCAGTGACTATGCTCTTGGTCATCCAACCGTGAGTCATATTGGGCCTCAATATACAGATGATGCCGTAGAAGAAGGCATCATTGATCTTGGTGAACTGTGGGATGCTATTCTCCAGCTTCAATTCTGGGTAGTATTCATATATTTTTACCTGGGGCCACACCCCGCATCGGCTCAGCGCTGGATAGTCTCTCTCTGAGGCTGCAACGTAGACTACGTAGGAGTTCATGTAGAACCTCCCCGTTATGGTGAGTTGTTGGAGCTTGCTCAGAGATGGTGCTGCTGATGATCTTTGCCCACTCAAAATGCTAATCAGGCACGTTCTTATTCATTGTTTCTAGATACTAGAGCATCCATTTGTGGAAGTAATGGGCATCAGAAAGCCCAAATACCCTGCTTAGGAATGTAATGGTATCACTCAGTTCCTCAGAGAAGTCACTGCGGTGAATAACCTATGGCCATCTGGTTATTACCTTCTTATTTTTCAAATACACTTCGTTCATTAACTGCATGCATTTATCTTCATTTTCCTCCCATGCCTTGATGTAGTCTTCTTGGCTTATAGCCACAAAATACCAGTGGTGGGGAATGCCTAGCATGATCTCGAAGTGCCGGGCAGTGAGGTTGATTATGACTTCACCCTTTTCATTCTCGACACACCTTGTGTCTTTGTTATAGCAGCGGGCCACCACCATCATAAACTCATTATTCACTGCACTAACGGGGATTCCCCTGGTGAAATGCAGACCACTGCCCACCAGTTTGTCCATCCAAGGACTTCCTGTGACCCTTCTGGTTCTGGCCCAAAAATCTTCCATGTCTATATGGCCAAGTTCGGAATCTCTGATGTCTAAGTCACATTCTGCATGGGACTCGGGCATTCTGACCCTTTGATACTTGTATTTCATTTCTTCCTCCATGAGTTTGGCCTTACCCTTTGACTTGGTTGGCCTTTTTCTTGATGTAGACATATGCGAATCTGAGTTCAGTTGCTGATCTGCAAGAAGGAGCGAAGTCCAACGCAGAAGAGCCATGTTAGCTGTTAGATTATCCATCAAGGCTTTACAGAATGAGGAGTTAGCAATTTAAAACTTCTGGGCACAGGGCGCAAGAACACTATAGGCTGTAGGGTCAATAAAGCAAGGCACACTGATGCGGAGTGTTGCAAGGAAGAAAACAGTGCCAAAGGGCACAAGGCATAGGAAATTTACACATAACATCAATGTTGTTGTAGACAAATTTGCACCTGCGCCAATATATAAGGTTTTAAACTGGGTGTAAATAAGTTTGGTGTTGCATGGGAGCAGGATGCGCCAATGGCGCAAATATGGGACATGTTGCAGGGAATTTTGGTGTGCCAAGGGGCCAACATTAAGGGGTGTATCACTGACTTTAAGTGCGTCAAGGGGCCTTGGGCACGGCACAGGAAGAGCTTGCATGTCACCTTTTATTGTTGTAAGCGGGATTGCGCCAACGCTTGAGTAAGGATTTTCTTAGTTTTGTATGGCGCAGGAATGACGCGTGCTGCAATTAGGGATAGTGCGCCCTCTTGGTGTGACTATGTTTTATGTAACAAGAATGGTGTTTTCGCCAAAGAAAAACCACAGGTGGAAATGTAACAACTTTACATTTTCTCTCTTCTTGGACGGGTTTGTGATTTTTTAGGCCTTATCGACATGATTTGACAGTGAGGGGAACAGAGCAAAGAGGTTTGTTGGGTTCATTTCTGAGACAAAGCCCTCCAGGCCAGCAGATCTGAAAGGAGGGTAAAACTGGTTTTGGGGGAAGCCTCTTAGGTTTATTTATTTATTCAATAGCAAGCAAAACCACAGCAAAGTAACAAGTAAAACTCACAAGAAAAGCAAGAACCACTTACCGGAGATATATAGACTAGAAAAAATGAAGTGGGGTCCATGAACGCGACACGAGGATGACGGGAGCACTGACAGGTGCAGAGGAATAAAGTTTTCACGTGTTTTTCAATCGTGAAAATGACAGGGTGGATGCGCCTATATATAGCCAAAAGTGTAATAAATGCACCACCAACCTTTTTAAAAGGGCGCACCAAAACATATGTTGACATAAAAATATTTGCGCCCTTTGGCATGGGTATGTTTCTGTCAACAAGAAATTATCTGTGCCTTTTGTGCAGATTTAGGACTATCAACATGGGATTTTGAGTGCCTTGGCGCACCGCTTAAGGGCACAACATTTTTGCTGTTGATAGGTGGGCGCATGTGCCTTGGCACATGCAAGAAAGGCGCATCATGGGGAGGCGTAACAATTGTTGTGCTAACACTCCAAAGGGTGTGCCAAAGGAATAGAAAGGGGTGCAAATTCATCCTGTGTTGCATGAACAAAATTTGCACCCAACCAAAAAGGACCAAAATGACTAAGTTCGAAAAACTACATTTTCCGGAAAGGGATTTTATGCCATTTCGAATGCTGAGGGACCTTGACAAGGAACCAGAACAAAATTTTGGTATGGTTACCTGCAAAATTTCCCAGGGATAAGGATGAATTAATGAAAGGAAGGGGGTCTACATGCTTTGAAGATGAAAAAAATGCCTCTATAATGGATAATGATGTGAATTTCGCAATGATTGATCTCTTTTTGAGACAAATGGTAACTTTTTGGATGTGTTCTGTTAAACATCCCTGTCTACGAATCATGAGAATTTTTTGTAACAAATTTGATTCTTTGGCATATTCTTTTTTTGGGAAAGAAGGCTTGAAGGAGATTAAAAGCTATATATTGCATGAATTTGTCATGCAAAGGGTTGGAAGAGTTTTAAAAAACCTAGAAAACTAAAATTTTTACAAGAAAATATGGGAAGAAGCCCATTCTCTGAGTGACCACTTGAGAAACTCATGTAACTCTCTCTATATTAGATTTCAAATCATTTTAAGTTGGTTACACATGTATAACTATTAACAATCTCTAATATTATTTTTCAAAGCATTCCCCTGCTGATAAATCTGATCATTTTTGAGCTATTTTGTGTTGTCTTTTGGAAAAATATGTGAATGCTTACATTTTAGAATGCATTTCAAATTTGTGTTTCTTGTTTCCTATTGCAGTCTTGTGTTTAAAATCTCTCTTGATTATACATGGTATCATTTCTTGTGAAACTTTAGTGGCATTTGTAATCTCACATTCATAAGATCTTTCATTTGATAAAGAGATAAACAAATTTAAAATCACTTTACCTTCCTTGATTTCAGAGATTGTTTGTAAACCTTAGGGTGTACCTTAGGTCCTGATTAAATAGTGATTGCTAAATGCTTCATTGGTTCATTCTAACTCAAGATTTTGTGATAGATGATCAAAAATTGTGTGGAAAAGTGCAGATTTGGTCCTCCATTTGATGCACATATCCTGGTTGAAGGGATGATTAACCATTTTGATACTTTCTGCTATTAAGTTTCTCCATATTTTGCTGAAATCCTCAAAGAGTCTAGCGGACCCTGGTTTGTCTTATCTAAACTCCCACCCAAAAAATCCTTTAAAATAACTAATCCTACCCCGTTTTACCACTATTTTGACCCATATACTCACAGAAGATCAAAATCCATTTGCTAAAGTATGCAGAATAGATCAAGATTTCAAAATTTCTTTAGTAACCCTTGCCTTACATTGAAAGTATCTCGATAATTTGGAAGTGACAACTTGTGAAAGTCAGATTTGGAGTGTTGATCATATTTTCCCAAGTCCCTTTTCATACTATTTACACATATTGAGGGATATCTTTATCTCTTTCACCATTTGAGGGTTATAAAATAGGTTCTCTTACCTTGGTTGAAAGGCACAACCTAAAATAGTTAGGACAAGATCAAGTCCTATATGAGTGCTATCCATCTTTCCACAAATCTGAGTGCTAGTTAGATCATATCCCTAGCTAAAAAATGACACACACCATGATCCATTTGTCTTCAAGCTTCATGCCATATATTTGATGCTTCTCAAACTGAAAAGGAGAAAAACTTGGGGTACCAACAAGACTGATGCTGGTTATAGGTTGATCGACCTTGGTTGCCTAGAGCAAAAATATGACTAACATCGGTCATGTCGGGGTGAATTTATAAACCAAAAATTCTTTATTTTATGGAATCATTGTTATGGTGTGCTATTGGAGAAAACTACAGAATTGTTTGAATTTTTTTTCTTTTCGAGAGGAAAGTACAAGTTATTGTAATTAGCTGAGGTAGAGAGATCTAGTTGGTGAGAGGAGCTAGGTAGATGGGTCCATGAGATCAATGTGGAGAATTTTATTGGGTGGAGGTGAGGAGAGAATTTGGTAATGGCAGAGCTAGGAGATGGGTTACGTGGGCCAATAGCATAGCGGAAAGTTGTGGCCCCATGGAGATAACATCATGATGAGGTAAGATTCGATCTCATTCTTTGTTGGTTAGGTGAATTTATTAGTAAAAAGTGGGTTTGGGGGGAATTAAATTTAAATTTGGAAGAAAATGGAGGAAATAAGAAGGGTAGGAAGTGGTATGTAGGTTAAAGAGGGGTGGGGATGAATTTAGGTGAGATTGGGGTAGGAATGGGTGGGTAGGAAGGGAAAATTTTCAAGTTTTTAGAGAAATAGGGTAGGGTTTGGTGGATTTGACGCCGTGACAATGACCAACATCGATCGAGGGTCTACCAATGTCAGTGGAAGTTAGCTGGCATCGATCACGGATGGGGTGACTGATGCCTGTTTTGGGAGACCAAATCCAGATAAGAAGAACTAATTTCAGCCAAAATTGAGAGAAAAATGGGCCAGAAGATGAGTAAGGGTGGGTGGGTGAGATAGGAAGGTATTGTTGAATGAAAATAGGTAGGGTAATAGTTATAGGTCGGGGGTAAAGGGTGAATGTAGGTATGGTCAAGGTTTAATAATCTTATGGTTTGTTGGATGCACGTGAGGGACCATTTGTGGATGTGGGATAAGGTACCTCCCCTACTATTAATATTATGAGGGAGTGTGAAAGTCGAGGACTGGTGCCATGTTGTAGATGTGGGACTGATTGGCCTTAGACGCTATCAACACATGATCTAGGAGCCAAGTTTGATGGTCTCCCTCATTGATAGATGGGATTTAGTGACCAAGACTTTTAGTTTGCTGACAAGTGAGATGACTATCACCTTAGAGGATGTGTATAGGATTATGTGGCTACCGATAGTAGAGACGTAGGTGTATTTAATTTCCTCATAGGAATATGAGGAATTGATGTTGACAGTGTTCGATGAGGGGAGGGTGGAGTTGAGATTCTGTAGCGCGAGTATGAGCTATGGAGATATGTACCAGACCCATCATGAGGAGATGATACTAGTAGTTATGATGATGGACAAAGTGTATTATTTTACATTACCAGATGTGGAGGGTGGGTGATTCCCACTGGCATTGATGGGGGTTTTGTATGATATGATGGAGGATAGGACCCAGTTTGCATGGGCATAACCATTTTTGGTGCAGTTGTAAAGAGATTTATGGGCCTATGGGTGATTACGGTAGATTAGCCTATGTTGTACCTTCCTTCTACATTACTGGGCATACGAGCACATCATGTGTGTGCATCTAGTGGGCATGCCCTAACCTGATGCATTCGAGGCAAACATGGTTCGGGTGGGCTATAGGCAATGGGTACTTGATGTTTGAGAGTGTCGAGCTACTAGGGCTACACATGATGTAACACATTAAAAGCATGTACTAGAGGGGTTATCTAGTGTGGACATCATTTGGAGGCTGTATGTTGGCTTCCCTTCATATAAGCAGATGGCCATGGAGCTAGATAGATTACAAATGATGAGATGGATAGAGGGGCATCGTTTTGGTGAGCATGAGATGATCTCCATTGACAGGGTCAGGCGATAGTTGGGATTTCCGTAAGATGTACCTCCACCATTTCCATAGTACAGGATGGACGACATGGAGAAGCATATGCCTCTACCATAGCCGACAATGCCTACACAACAGGAGTAGGTGGTAGAATGGTGGATCGATGATGTTAGATTTACAGAAAGGTAAAAATAGTGGTGGGCAGCATAGCTACGAGTAGTACCATTGAGGCCAGGGCCATCAAACTTGGCCACCATCACAGTATAGAGATATTCCCTTAAGGGGAAAGTGGCAACCTGGGTTACGTAGTTGGGGATAGTTTAGGGACAACTGACGGGGTTAGAGGCATAAGTGACCACATTGCAGGCACATGTAGCAGTCCTACAGGCCCAGGTAGGAGAGGGACAAGTACCTGTTGTATATATATTTTCCCTGGGTAGATATAGACAAGTAGGAGAATGGAGAAATCAAAGAAGCTCAAATCCCTGACATGCCCAAGGCACACAGAATGGGTGCATGACACAGAGTGTCGACATAGGAAATAGTATGCCCAAGGCACACAGAATGGGCACACGACACAGAGTGTTAACAGAGGAAATGGTACGCCCAAGGCGCATAAAATGGGTGCATGACACGGAGTGTCGAAAGAGGAAACGGTGTGCCCAAGGCACACATAATGGGCACACGACACAGAGTGTCGACAGGGTAAATGGTGTGCCCTTGGTGCATGGAAGAGGATGACGACACACACATGAATGCACCCTTGGCGCACCTTCAAGAGGTGCAACATTTTGAGCACTGACAGGAAGCAGACCCTGGCGCAGATATTCAGATGGCCATAACTTTTGACTGGGAACTCAAATTCATGCAAGGCTGGACTTTTGGGTTCGCGGGGTTCTCACCTACCATCATTATGAGATGAGTTAAGTGAATTCTGGAGGTGGTTGGGGAAGTTTTCAATTTTCTCTATCTTTTCTCTCTCATTCTTCCTATAAATTGTAGGGAGGGGCTTCTTTCTAAAGGTTGGACATTTCTGTTTTGCCCCTCCCTTCTTCTCTTTGGTAGGTGAACTTGTGGAGTTAAAAGCTCTCATTTGAAATTGTAATGCAACCTTGCCTCTTGGCATTTTGCAGTGTGCTGTATCAATATTTGGAGAAAATTAATGAATGTCTATGGATGATTCTCAACCCTCTCTATATTCATTTGCATCCCCCTGATCTTTCATTGTGAATCTGGCTATCTGGGTATGATCTTGCATTGCATTTTAATGGTCTGTGTTTATTGGCAAGACAGGTGTTCTTCATTCCTCAGTGCATCACCTTTGTATTTTAGGTTTTATTTTATGCATTTTCTTACCTCTGTCTCCTTGGCAAGTTAGATTAGGTTTTTAATAAACCCTCTGCATCTTCTACGTGTGCATCTGAACAGAGGAATAGGAACCGGCCTTCATCCGGAGAGCTTTTCTAATTTCGCAAGGTCCCACACTTGGGAAAAGCTCCATGTTATGCAATCGTACTGAGAGTCTCAACCCATCGTGTTGTATAAATTCAGGGGTGCTACGATTCGACATGAAAAGTACCTACACAGGGAAAAGATGGAGATGGGGTACACATGGCTGCCCTACAGGCAAATGTTATAGGTTTGCAGGGGTAGTTGGCCACTGCAGAAGCACAGATTGTGACCCTTCAAGCCCAGGTACAAACATAAACATCTACATAGGCTCTAGGAAAGGGTCCCTCGGTACATGTACATACACAAGGATAGGGTCCCTTATTATAGGTATCAGTGGGACAGGGTCCTGGGAGATAGGTACAAGGGCTTAGACCGATGGTGCCTCCGCAAACCGTACTGATGGCTAGGTTCAAGGATGCCTTGGGTGAGGCATGATACTATTAGTACCACTTGATGGCTGCATGGATAGATGTCCCATCTTATGCTGAGTATAGAGCATAGTAGGCTCCGAGTTAGGTTCCACATGCACAGTGTAGAGAGGATAGGCGGTCAGTGAGCTCAGAGATAGGAGCAGGGTGAGGCCTCTAGTGTATGGAGGCCAGCTCTAAGTGAGGGGAAATAAGACGTTAGAACGATGCCCATGGTGGGTGGGAAGATGCTAGTAGGATTCCGCACAGGAGCCATGGAGGAAGAGGAGTTCGGTGAGATAGGCATGGAGGATATCTGATTGGGAGATGCTTGATAGTTGCGTTTACCTCCATATTTTTTTTGTGTATTTTTGAGATATACGAGAATGTGTTCCAAAGAGAGAGCATATGTACATGAGAGTTTTTGAGATGTTTGATCATATACCAGTCTGCATGCTGAAGATGGTGAGGATGTATTTGAGTGATTTGAGATGCTTGTATTTATTTGTATCTCTGTACATATGTACATATACATAGACTTTCTAATTTATAGATGATGATATTTATGGTATGGATGGTGTACTTATTTTTAATTTCCATTATTATGTGTGTATGTGATGGAAACTAGGTGAATTGGGCATGATTGAGTCAAGGTCATGCAGGCATGGCAGAAGCAGGTCAAATAGGCATGATTGAGTTAGGGTGATTTAGGCATGGTGGAGTCAGGTTGGTTTAGGCATGATTGAGTTAGGTTGATTTAAGTTTGATTTAATGTCCAAGTTGTTGGTAACATGGGGGACAAATAGTGATGTATATGTAGGTTATGGTTTAAAGTTCCAAATATGTGCTATAATGGAAATGTGAAAATGATAAATGAATGATTTGATGATGTGGTAAAAATGTGTATTATTTGATGTTTGTTTGGTTTAATTTATAGTTATTGATATAAAATGGAAACTAAGGCACACTGTGAATAGGAAAGTGAAAGGGGGAATTGGTTAGGGTAAAGAGTGGCCAAGCTAACCTCTAAGGGCCCCATGACCTCGAAGTGCTACCTACATTTCCCCGGTGAAAAGGGAACTCATGCCAATGTAGTTCTCCCATAATCTAGGGAAGATTTTGATGAAGTAGAGAAATGGGTTGGTAGGTGTTAGGCATGGTTGAATGGAGGTCATAGGCTTGATTGGGTGTAGGTCGTAGGCTTGGTTGAGTTGTGTTAAATAAAGGTGTCAATGATCTGGTCATGTGTAAGATAATTAATAAGTAATAAGGAAGGTGAATGGTAAGAAGTGGAAATAGAGCCACTTAATTGATAAGAACCCTAATGAGTCTACCATACCCAAGATGAGCTTATGAATGTAAGACCCTAAAGGCATTGAAAAATAGACCATTCTAAGGGTGAAGAAAGTCACATAATCATGAAATTTCACAGTTGTGGCAAGTCCCTTGAGTAAACAAGAAATTAGGATGAAAAGGAAATGAGGTGAGAGTGGGCAGTTTAGTGTAACCTAGTGTACGGTAGCATGTTTAACTGATAAGAAACCAAAGGTAAAAATAGGCAAGTCCATAATGAAAAGTTATCACTTTCTTCTTGTATGTTTATTTTTGATAGACTGATCGATGCTGGAAGTTTATAAGGGATGAGTATATTATCTCCTTTTGGTATTCACGAAGATGATCAATATGGGAAGCTTTTGGATGATTTCATTTTATTTTTGCATTGACTTGGTATAGTTGTCCTTCAAGGGAGAAGTCTATTTATAGTGGAGAAAATAGAGTGAAGAGATGTCCCTTTATGAGGGAGTCATATTTTAAAGGAATTTTGACTCAAGGAGTTGAATCCCTTTTTGTTTTTGGACATTTAAGTCAAGGACAAGACTATAAAGGAAGAGTAGTCTCTTGTTTGGAGGATCAAACCATAGTACATAGGGGTTAACTATGAAAGTGGTGGTTTCAGGTGATGAACGACCATGAGATTCCATCGTGAAGAAGACAAAAAGTATCCATGAGAATTATGCTATAAGTAGAGCCATGTTACTCATATTGAAGATAAGGATGAAATGTGATGGGAAATCACATGATTCTTGTTTAGTCGTGGATCCTAAAAAATGGGCAATATGGAAGGTGAAAAACACCCAAGGGACGAACGATCAACTAAACAAAATTTATATAGGACTTCATGTCAACAATAAAATGGTAGAATATGCAAGGTGTTGAGCATCTCAGGTTCAGGTTTACGTTTGCGTGAAGACAAATGATAAGCACCTAATCTATAGGCATGGGTAATGATATAGGTTCTAAGCCAATTAGGAGAAATTATTCCCCACTTACTTTTCTCTTCTTTGTTTACATGTTGATTTTCTTTCAGAACGTGGTCGCTGACCTAAAAGGTTTGTTTGTGAACATGTTTTTCATAGGCACATTTGATACATTTTTGGTAGATTTGGAGATGGTCAAGAGTATTGAGACAAAGTTCATATAATAACTCAATATGTAATAGCCAAAGATATTGATGGACTTAACATATAAGGCATAAGAAATCTGGAGGCCCAATACGAGTGCTTTGTATTTAAAAATATTTTTTGTACATTTAAAATTGAGTTTGAAAGACAAAGGCTTAGGTTCACCATCAATAGGAATGAGGATGACACTAGTCCCACCTCCATGCTAACACTTGGAGCCATCAGATAAAAGTTTCATTTGGTAAGCAGGTTCATCTAAGGAGAGGGTAGCTATGGATTCATCTGGGAAATTGAAGTTAGAGAGTTAATTCCTGGACAAATGTGCATCTACTAGTTGGTCAATGATAGCTTGGCCCTTGATGGAATTTTGATGGAAAAATTCAAGGTTAAGGTCAGATAGAAGCATAAGCCAACATACGACACGTTGATGTTGATAGGGTTTTGTGTACATATAGTGTAAGGGGTCAGTATTAGTAATAACAAAGGTTTTGTGGTTGAGTAGGTAATGGAAGAGTTTGGCGGCGATGAAAAACTAAGGATAGGCAAATTCTTTTTGGTGTGGGTATATCTAATTTTGTATTCCAAAAGGGTATGACTTATGTAATAAACTTCTTTCTCTATGTTCTGATCGTCACAATGAGTGACCATGGAACATAAATAATGGTCAATTGTGGAAATATATAGGTAAAATGGCTGGTCATCCTTAGGAGGAAATAACACTGGTGGTTGAAGGATGTATTATTTTAAGGCTTCAAAGGATTTATGGAATTTATCATCACATTTGAATGAAACATCTTTCTTGAGAAAATGATGAAATGGTTAATAGTGGTTGGAAAGCTGTGAGATAAAATGACAAATGGATTGCAACTTACCTTGTACACTTAAAAGTTAATAGAGATTAGTGGGTGGATGCATTTCTAGAATAGCATTTACCTTAGCAGGATGAAATTCTATGCCACGTAAAGAAATGATGAAACTAAGGAGTTTTCCTAAAAATACCACAAAGATGCATTTCTTTAGTTGAAGATGAACACAATACTTGATGAGGTAGTCAAAGATGACCTTAATGACAGTCAGGTGTTCGATTCAATGTTTGGATTTGGAAAGAATATCATCTACATAATATTCCAATATGTGATGCATGATGTCATGACAGATCTAAGTCATGGTTCGTTGGTATGTAGTGCCGACGTTTTTAAGGCCAAAAGGCATGACTTGATAGCAGAAATTCCCCCAAGGGGTAATGAAGGTAGTCTTGTGTTGATCTTCTGGAGCTAGTAATATTTGATTGTAACCTGAGAAACCATCCATGAGTGGTATAATTTCGTGGCCAGAGGTGAGATAAACTATTTTTTCAATGCATGGTAGGGGAAAGTCATCTTTGGGACAAGCTAGGCTGAGGTCACGGAAGTCTGTGTAAATGTGGAGTCCCTCTGTCACCTTTTTGATAGGAATGATTTTAGAAATCCATTGGGGATAGTCAATGGGTAGGATGAAGGAAACTGAGAGAAGGCGGTGAACCTCATTTTTGACCAGAAGAGCAATACAAGGATGTATTTTATATAGTTTTGTTTGATGGGTTTGACATCAGGAATGGTTAGGATATTGTGTATCATGATTTTTGGGTCGATACCAGGAATATTGGCATACAACTAGGAAAAAGTGTTGCTATGGTCCTAAAGGAAAGAGGTAAAATATTCTTTCTAAGTAGCATCCAAAAATTGGCCTATATTTAAAATGTGTGGGTCATCCTTAGTGTTAATGTTGATTTCAATGGTCGATTCATTCAACATGGCTTACATATCAGAAAGTAAGGACTGATGAATATAAGAATCTTTCGCACCCAGGTAGGTGAGGATGGACTCATCGTCCTAACATTGAACAAAATTAATAGGTGTATCATCATCAATCATGTTAGGATACAAGAATGGGAGAGAAGGGGGAGCCTCATCGTCACCTTGATAGGTCAGAGGTCCCAGAGAAATTGTGTTTATGAAAAAAATAGTTAGGAGGAATAGATTCAGGATCTATGGACTCCATAGGGGAAGATGGTGATGTGGGTGAATGAGGTGAAGAAGGTTTGTCTTCCTTAATGAGGTTGACGGGAGCCTTCTTGGGAGGTGGTGTGTCAAAGCCAATGCTAATACAATCATTGTGTTTATGAGTGGTATAGGAGATGACAGTGTGGTGGCCGTGTTTGTAAGAACTGAAGCCAAATCCTTTCCATGCGTAATGGTGAAGGAAAGTGTGAGTGAAGTGACGATTAGTAAGGGAGTGTAAGTCAGATGAAAAAGATTGTGTTTGGGATGGAGGTTCAAGTGAAAAAGTGGTGATATCAAGTACCCCATACATTAGATTAGTGAAAAGGTAGGGAGGACCATAAGGAAAAACCTTTCCTACGTGGTAGTCATAACTAGGGTGTTGATGCAGGTTCCCATACTCTTACAGAGTAAGGAACATGTCGATAATATATAGGTGGTGCTCCCCTAGAGTGAGGTGTTGAAAGACACCTTCTAAGGGATCCGTAGTCGATATTAGGGTAGCAAGGATAGACAACTCGATAGGTGATTAGGTGATAGGTGAGTCAGCTATAGAGGATGTGGCAGCAGTGGGAATAACAGGGTTTGTTATCCTGTAAAATTGGTAAGGGCAATTTTAAAGATAAGCATACTGAAAGATTTGTTCTGATCCCTCATCGGGGATTTCTTGCGTTCAGAACATTGCAAAATCCCTTCCCGGGAAATCTAGTTTTTCGGACTTAGCCGTTTTTGGTCTTTTTTAGGCGGGCGCATATAATGACTGTGCAAAATCAAATATTCATGTGCCCCCTTTAAAGCCTTTGGCACATATTTTCTTGTGTTAACAGGAATTTTGGTGTGCCTCTCTATGTTGAGTCTTTCCTACATGTGCCAAGGTGCGTGCGCCTTCCTGTCAACATATCTTTTATTGTGCCCCTTTTTGGTGCGCAAAGGGTGCACATATTCCTCTGTCGACACCACTTTCGGTGCACCATAGGTGCACATATTATCATGTTGGAAAGTGTTTTTGTGCACCAAAGGGTGCATGTTTTCTTGTGTCGAGAGCTCTTTTGGTGCGCCACTTGAAAATTTGGTGGCACATTTATTGCTTCCTCACCTATAAATAGGTGCGTCTGCATTGTCATTATCACCAACGCAAATCACGTGATTTTCTCTGTACTTGTCTGCGCACCAACCGTATCATTTTTGAGTTGCTTTGTGGACCCATTTGCACTTTTCTTTGTTATAAATATCTGGGTAAGGGGTCTTCTTTCTTTTGTGCACTTCGTGTTTGTGGTTTTTAGCTGCTTGTTAGTATGGATTGGACTGGAAAGACTGAAATCTGTCAAAACATGGACTCCCCACCTTCCTTGCTGTCTTTTCCTTTCTCCCACATGATCTTCCCCCTCTTTCCAGATCTGCTGGTAGAGGAAGCTCTGCCCTGAAATGATAGCTTGAAAACCTTTTGTTTAAAGCCATTTCCATCACCTAAACGACCCTAAGGTCAATCTAAACCATATGTAGACCCCTCAGAAAGAGAATTGATGCTTGAAAAGAAAACTATATTTTTCTTCTCCTTTGACGCATTGGCACACCCTGCAACATGAAGAACAGTTGCGTAAATGGCGCATCTGTCACCCCTGTTACAAAAAGAGCAGCCGCGCCAATGGCGCACATTCCTTGCCTGCTGCATCATGAAAAGTTACGCCCTCAAGGTGCACTACCTTAGTTTGTTACAAAAACTTTCCTTAAGCCCCCTCATGACGCACCAAATTCATTTGTTGCATCGCTAAAATCTGCGCCCATTGGCTCACCTTGCATATGTGTAACACCAGCTAAATCCGTGCCAAGTGCAAAGCTCTAAACGGAGCTGGCACATCAGTCATTGCAAAAAAATCATGTTGTGTATTCCTTCCATGCACCGCGTCAAGTTCCCTTAAGCACAAAAAAATAATATGTTACAAAAATCTTATATGCACCTCTGGCGCACCGAATTTCCATGCAACATGAAAGATATATATGCCATGGGCGCATCCTGTTCCCGTGTAACATAAAGAATCCATGCGCCCTTGAAAATGCATACATATGGTGCAGGTGCACTTGTGCTTACAGCAACAAAGAATGCACGTTGTAGTGTCCATGCTCCATGCGCCCATCAGCACTAATTTATCCCCTGCAACAGCCCTTTCCTGTGCACCTTACTATTTAGCCCTATAGCCTGTAGTATTCATGCACCCTGCACCCTGAGGCCTTTAAATTGCTAACTCTTTCTTCTGTCAACATTTCAATGGAAAATCAAACAGCTAACATGGCTTTCTTGTGTTGGGTTTCACTTCTTATTGTTGCAGATGAGCAACTAAGTTCAGAAGAACATATGTCAACATCAAGCAAGAAACCTATCAAATCTAAAGGCAAGGCCAAGCTCATAGAAGAAGAAATGAAGTATAAGTATCAGAGGGTTAGAATGCCCGAGTCCCAAGCAAAGTGTGACCTAGACATCAGAGACTCATAGCTGGGTCATATTGATATGGAGGAATTATGGGCCAGAACCCAGAGGGTCACGAGAAGTCCATGGATGGACAAGCTGATAGGCAGTGCCCTGTACCTTGCTGGTGGGATCCTAGTCAGTGCCATAAACAATGAATTTATGATGGTGGTAGCCCGATGCTACAACAAAGACACAAGATGTGTCCATGGTGAGAAGGGCGAGGACATAATTAACCTCACTGCCCGCCACTTTGAGATAATGCTCGGCATTCCTCATCACCGGCACTTTGTGGTCGTCAGCCAACAAGATTGCATCAAGGCCTAGGACGAAAATGAAGATCAGTGCGTGCAGCTGATGAATGAAGTTTATCTCAAGAACAAAAAAGTAGTGACTCAATGGCCACAAGTCATTCATCGCAGTGAATTTTCAGAGGAACTGAGTGACACAATTACGTTCTTGAGCAGAGTTTTTGGGCTTCCTGACGCCCATTATTTTCACAAGTGGATGCTGCGGTACCTTGAGACAATGAACAAAAATGTGCCCGATCAACGCTTTAAGTGGGAAGAAATTATAAGCAGCATAATCTCTGAGCAGCTACAACAACTCAACACAACGGGGGAGGTTCTATATGAACTCCTACGTGGTCTATGCTGTAGCTTCAGAAAGGGACTATCCAGCTCTAATGTGGTGCGGGGTTTGGCCCCAAGTTAAAATCTATGAATACTATCCAGAGATGATGCTAGAAAATAACATCCCCCAATTCACAAAGATCAACGATGCATTCTTCTACTTCATCATCTACCTATTGAGGTCGAATATGACTCACGGTCGAATGACCAAGAGAATAGTAGCAGCTACTGAGAAGTGGGGGGCCCTGTTCACTCAATTCCCCACGTTTACCTATCTAAGGGTAGTCAATTTCTTGGGGGAACTGACTAGAATGCCAAGGTATGCTGGGCCCAAATTGATCCTATTGGAGCTATCAAGGCAGCTTGTTACTTACCATGAAAAGTGCCTAAAGAGAAAGAAGGGTGGAACTCCTTTCCCCCTCATGGTGGGTAGATATATGTGTCTCACTCACCACAAGGAAAAAGATATGTTTGCAGAACTGAAGCTGCTGAATCTGAAACATGATTTCCCAGCAAGGCCCACCTTCGACTCGTGAAATTTTCTGCCAAGGGCTAAGCTCGATCCGATCCACATCCCTCAGATCGAAGATATCTACATCGACATATATCACGAGGTTGAGCTCAGGAGGAAGGATCATTCTCGCTTGGCCTTAGCAAAAATCATCCAGTACGGGGTAGCCATCATCCCCAAAGGCTACCAAACTACTGAGGAGGAAGTGGATCAAGTGTATCTTGACACAGGTGGGGACAATTGGCCTTTTACATTAATTGATAGAACCAAAGCACCTCAGACAATTGAGGAAAGGGTCAAAGGAACTCTGCGTAGAATAGAGCATTGGTGCTGAATGAATGGACTCATCTACCTCGGGGTCGATTTCACAACCTCTCCGTTGGGCAGCGCACCTCCTCGGGCTAAACAATAGCTAAAGGGAAAAGGAAAAGGAAAAGAGTCTGAATCCAGCTCCACCCAAGAGGAAGCTCCTGTAAGTCCTTCCGCTGCACCTGAACAAGTTGTAACTCTGGCTTCCCCAGAGAAAGAAACAATGGAAGATGTCCCAATAGGCCCATCCACTCAGGATGTTGCCACTGCTATAATAACTGAAGTCCCTTCTGTTCCTTCTCTTTCCCCTCCTTCCCCTCCTCAGGTGACCCAAGTGACCATTCCTTTGGTCATGTCTTCTCCCCCTTCTTCTACTGTTCCTCCTGCTTCTTCATCTATCTTCTCTTCTCTTGCGAACCTGTCCCCCTCCATTTCTTCCCTCATCTCTGAGCTCCCTTCCCTTCCTATGTCTTCCTCTCCTACAGTATCTCTTCCTCCCGTGAGCGCTTCCTTGGCCTCCCTCTCGATTCCGCCTCCAAGTGTCTCCACGTTTTTCCGTTCTACTACTGCAGCTGCCCCCTTCTCTGTTTCTAGTCCTCCTCCCATAAGTCTAACTTGGATCTCCTAGCACCTGAGTCAGCAGGAAAGGAAATTTCCCATCGCTCTGATGGACTTCTCCGTGATCCTGTCAAAAGGGGTAAAGAAGCAGAAGCCCATCACACGCTTCTCTCAGAGTGCTTCAGGAGAGAGGTTTATGGAGATCGTGTACCCCAATCCTCTGAAGGATAAAAAGGATCTGTCCTCGACAGATTACACAGTGACTCAAGTCACAATGGGGACGTCTTCTGAAAGCCTTCAAGGAGAGGCCCTATCTGCAGTCGACGCCCTCTGCAAGAAGCTTCAAGAAGTGAAAGAAGAGAAAGGCTACTGAAAGAGCAAAATAAACATCTGCTCCATGCCTTACAGAAGATGGGAAGTGCACCTCCCACAACTACCGCCGAGACTCCTGAGCCTCTGAGTCAGGATAAAATTGATGAATATGCAAAGATCAGTGAGCAGGGCCTGGCAGTTTCTGCTTGGAGGAGCCAGATCCTTAAGGACAGTGAACGCGTAATCACCAAGTTCACCGATTTGTACCTAAACATCAACAAGGTGAACAAAGAACTCCATGCGTTAGTAGGACCCATATCAGAAGAGCTGGACCATGCTAGGCTGCAGCGTGAGACCTTTCAAAGAATGTTTGATTGTTCAGTCGAAGATCTGGTCAAGTTCGGCATTTTGGGTCATCCCAGGGCCCTCAATAAAATCCTTTGCACTCTGGAATACCCGATGGATCAACTAGAATTCGTCCTTGAAAAGATCGATAAGGTAAAGAAAGAAGCCCTGGATGTGATACACCAAATGGAACAAATCATTCTCAACATGTCTCCAGGGTTACTTACTCCTTCTTTCACCTTAAGGAAAGTTGATGAAACTATTCAGATATTCAAGGAGATCGTTTCACAAGGGCTGGGGCTAGAGGTCACTTTTGACACGGAATCCATCAATAACCTGCTGGCCTGTTGGGATTTCATCGGATTCCTAATAGAAGCAGAGAAAGAATATTCCAAACTCCCAGAGAAGCTCATAGACGAACAGGAGACTTGCGAGGCGATCAGGGAGCAACACAAGGATCCTTCCTAGGATCAACTAGAGCCCATGATCAGCAAGTTCATGGAATACCGTGCCCAATTCCACATCTCGTCACCTGAGCAGCAGCAGAAGCAGGATACCCCCTTTTGGCCACAGGATGACGATGATGAATGAATTCTTTTTCTTCTTCTCTCTCTCCTTCGACTTTCTTTTTGTAAAATGTCTAAAGTATGTTGGCACAAATGATGACATCATCCATGTTGCACCATGGGATGATGTCATCCATCAAGTTGTCAAAAGTCAATATGACTTTGAGATATTGTTGTAGATATTTTGTATATTTTATGTAAATAGGTGGTTGGTTCCTTTTTGCCTTCCTTCTACTCCTTCTATAAATACTCAAATACTTGTTGTATTTGAGTGGTGGATATCTTTCAGATGAAAAATAGAAGTAAGGAGAAAAGACTTTGAGCTTTTTGTAACAGAAAGAAATATTAATACAATATTTAGAATTTGTGCTGAATACATGTGTTATATGCATCAGGTCTTTCTTACGCTAGATCTGTGTGTTTATTCTGTTAGATCTGCTTCTGTTTTATTGTCATTTATTCATCAGTATTGTTTTATTCATTTATGCAAGTAGGTTTGGCTCTGTTTACTACCAATCCCAAAACATAAACCTTCTGACCTTTCTGCTTTGGAATTCATTTCTTTTCTCCCTTCGGACCTGATCTTTCTTCATCCTCTCTTTCATTCCTCTCTTTTCACAGTTGGAAACACCCCTAACGGGATGAGATCCCAAACCCCTGAAGGTAGAATATTGTGAGACTTGCACAGATTCCTGCTGGTAGAATAACAATAAACCAGTTTCACTTTACTGACTCAAAGAGGGGCTATGCCCTGCACACTGTTGACTCGTCTATCCATAAATCTACCCAAGCGACAGATTTTTGAGCCAACAGTTTTTGGCGACTCTACTGGGGACCGAACAGATCTATCAGATTTATGATAGTGGTATGTTTAAAAATTGGAAAAATCAGAAAAATCACTATATTTTTGCAAACTCTAACTTTTTGTTAAAAATCCAAATTTTTTGCAAAAGTGCTCTATATCGAAAATTTTCTTCTGAGATCCATAGATCTGGCCTAGTTGGAGACCTTTAGTTCGCTGAGTTTTTATAAAAAAATGTATTTTTCCGTAGATCTGAGTTTTTGACTGTTTACTGAAATTTTGAAACTCTTTGAAAAAGTTAACTTTAGATCTAAAAATCAGCTTACTAAGCTTTACCGTCATTTTATCCTCACTGTTATTTGTCATTAACTGTATTCGGTTTTTAGAAGAGGATAATTTTTAAATATTTAGAAAAGTACATGTTGCTGGTTTTTGTCAGAAAAACCAGAAAATCAGCAAGTACAACCCGTTTCAAGAAGTGAAATAGGACTGATGAATATGTATATGGGGAAACTGTTTATGATAGAAATATCAAGAGAGGGGAATAGGATGGTACCCTGAGGAGTAAAAATAAAATAGAACAGAAGGAGTGATGAAGGCTATTCGAGGAAAAATAACTAGAAAGATAGAAGCTGACACCAGTTAGGTTTAACTAATGAAAGTCAGATGTGAATTGATGATGGTTGCTAGACCGACACCGGTTACTGTAAAATGAAAGATCTATGAAGAACCTAGATTTTGTGAATTTAAATCAAGTGAAGAGTCAAACTTAGGAATCTGAGAATGAAATATAGGGTTCTGGCACACTCAGACAAAATTAGAATACTCCAAGTATGATGGTGGAGTGTGCAAAGAAGAAAAATAACATATATTCATAGTCTCACACCTCAAAACATAAGTAAAGATGAAAAAATAAGAAAAACACAATCCTAAGAGTGATTTTTTTATGTTTATTTAGCTTATGCTATTTAGAACAAACCATGTGAATTCAGAATAGAATTTTTGGTTGGGAAGGCATCCTATGAAGAAGGATGTCTTAAAGGCGAAGTTTTGGGTTATGTTATGGTAGGGGGGTGCTATTGGATGGGGCACTGGACAGAGATAACGAGCTAGGGAGTACCTACCAATCCTTTGATCGTTTGATCATTGACAGGTGTTCCTAGGTAAGATATCATTTAATAAAATGTGTATATTCAGGTTTGTGTAGTGTTGGTAAAATAAGAAAGAGAGTGCTTTCTATGGTTCAATTGTTTCAACCATTAGCTGGGCATGACTTCCACCATATAGGTTGCCCTCATTTTATTGTGAACTAAAAATGCAGAAAATCAGAATGCAATGCAAGTGTTTTAAAAACCCAAATTGAAATATTTTTTTCAATGTAGAAAGTGATGAACAGGAAGAGGAATTCTCTTTTACTAATGCAATGTAAAAAAATAAAGAAGAATTTGTTCCTTTTAAATCACCAAAAACATGATTTTTTATAGACAATAAAGAGAGGAATAATGATTCCAGAGAATAAAAATTAATGTGTAAGCTTTTTGAAAGGAAACAAACACAAAAATTTCACCTAGAAATGAATAAATGCAACAGAATCCCTGATGGGTCCCATAGGCCATGCCAAAATGTTTCACTATTTTATTTACATTTTGGAGTGTGAAAAAACAGATAATGTTCTGGGATGAAGAGGAAAACTTGTTGTGTTGTTCGATTGTGCGTGCGTTCTAACTTCTCGAACTGATGTTGACTGTGAGAGCTTACTTTTGGCTGGGAGGAACTACCTGAAATAGAAAATAAGACCACCAAAGAAAATTTAAATAATATATGACAATGGATTGCCTAGCGTATGCTAGATTTGGGAAGTGTGATTCTCCCTAGAAGGCTGTTAATCCATTGTTTTTATAAAAAAACTATGAAATAACTAAAATACGTACATAAACGAATCTGGTGCTAGTATTATTATTCAGGCACCTCAGATCACTATCAACATCGATCCAATTAAATACTAAAAACTATGTGGGTCAAGGTCTCTAGGTCAAGTTGCAGGTTGTTTAGTTGGTTTGCAGGTCATAGACAGGGTCTCAACGGGGTTGGGTAAGGTGTTTGGGTGTTTTTGGTAGGTAGGTGGTTACTGGTTTACATAGTGTTGGTAGACATGGAGACTTACGTCGGTTGGGTATGACCGATCATGGTTAGGCAGAACCAATGACGGTCATGGGTAACTGGCATCGGTAGAGGTTAGCTGATAAAACTCAAAAAGATATGGTTGTAGAGGTTGATATGAGGTTAAACAAAGACAAAAGGAGGGGGTGGAGATGTTTGTAGGAATCTTAGTTATAATCAGAGATGTGTAACAGTTGGATATAAGTGATTTAATGGTGTGGGTGGAGAAATGATTGATTTTACGGGAAATTAAAATCTTAGGGGAGTGAGGGTGCAAGTGGAAAATGATAACATCAATAGAAGAACCTAATAGACTGAAGTAGAAATAGATGATGTAGGTGAAAAGTGTACTTACTATGGTGCATGTTCAAATAGATGGATGGTGATGATGGTTGATCATAGGAATGATGTTTGGTACTGCGGTAGTGCTTCCCAAAATGTTACTATGACTGCAGTACCTCTAGATCTATCCTGGTGCTGGCTACAAATGTCTGTAGGTGTGAAAAGACTCTGGTTCCTCTTGCATGCAGCTCTCTTCTCCTCTCCTCAATTTCAGAATGTGTCAACCTTTTCCACAAGGTTCCCCAAGTGAATAAATGGTAATTGACAATGGTTCCTAGTTGAACGCCATCATCTTAGGGATGACCAATGTCGGTTAAGGTGGGATTCCCTAGGTTTGCTAAAAATAATAGATCTTGCAATCATTTGGGATAGGTCTGTCCACTTATTTGTGGATCAGAATGGATGATATGTTTTTATGAGCGAGAAGGTGGTTAGAGGAATAATAGACCTTGATTTTTAGGGTTGAACCAAGTCTTATTCATTTATGGAAACATGCTATGAATAGGACTATGGTGAGGTGTCTAGGTGAGGTGTGCATCCATTTAATTAAAGTAACTAAGTTAAATTAATAAATGGGGTGAGGATGCAAATTAATTTAATTGTAAATAATTAAATTAATATTAATCTAGGGGATAAGGGTCATGGTTAGGTGAATGTGTTTAAGTTGGTTATTAGAAAGGGGAATAAGGGGAGTGTGACCCAATTTTGGTGTCTACAGTAACAATAAGTAATAATATATTACTATAAATAGTAATGTAAGAAAATCAAAAGTTATTTCATTTGTAAAATTAAGAATTGTGATTTGAGCTCTGAGTGAGAAAAAATCCACATGGACGAGAGGCTATCTCAACTAATTTTGAGAGGATGACAAAGGTCATTTCGACATAGAGGGTAGATCGATTGGTAAGTGACGTATTTCAAATATTAGACTAGGCATATATAGCTATATTTGATCAATTTTTACATTATTGTAATTTTGATATTTTTAAATGTTTCTATCCAAGATGGTGCTGGATGGGCTAGTTATGTCCTTTAGATAGAACGTATGGATTGGGCACTAGTGTCCCAATTCTAAATGTTACTCTCCAATGAGTTGGGAACTCACATCCATGTAGATTGTGTAGTTTTTATATTGAGTTTTTGAACATTTTATAAGTACTAACGTGACATGTTCCATCTTATTTTTGATGTGCAAAGAGATATACACTCAAGGGATTTCCATGGATGTAGGAAATTATCTAAATTGTTGACATTGGGATCAGAGGAGGAGGAGTGGAATGTTTTGGATAGTGATGGGTTGTGAAAAAATGCTATATTTGGGGAGGTACCCCATAATATGCATTTGATGACTCCATTATGTGAGATATGGTGTGCAGACACTTTTACATTTTGGTTATCCACAGGAGAGAATATAGTGACATTGGAGGATGTGTATAAAATCCTTTGATTATCGGTTGTGGGGGAGAGGTTAAAAATGATGGGTCCAAGATATAAATGGAAACATCAGAGGGTTGTGAGACAATGTTTTGAAAGGTCACGGGCATAGGAAAAGTTATCAATCATGTTATATGACATAGTCAGATCTAGTGTTCCATAATTACAAAACTTATGGTAGTGATATTGACATCAAGTATGGTCGTTGATAGATATGGGGTGTCAATTTATTAAATAATGAATGATATCTTTTTGAGTACTAAGGATCATAACATGTGGTATGCATGGAGAGGATGTGTTTTAGAACACTTACACATGGATTTATATCAGCTTATATAGGAGTACCATGGTGGTGTTATAGGAGATACTACCATATTACATGTGTGGGCATATGATAATATTGCTATAATGTTACCATTGAGTGGGATGAGGGTAGATTGGGGTTAGATAAAGATATTTGCAAAATGGGTAGGCCTAAGAAGCTGATGGTTTGATACTACGACATACAGGTTGATATTAGATAGGATGGGGCATGAAGCCATTATCTGGAGGCTGTATCAAGATTATTGAGGGTGGATAGAGGATGGTAAAGATTTTTTCTACATTCGACACACTAGGTGGTCAAAGGATAGGTTTCCAGAGGTTACAAATATATTTTAGTGAAATAAAGTGTCTATATAGTTTGGCCTTGCAAGGATGTTCCCATAGAAAAATATATATGGTATAGGTCTATATGAGTGATGAGGAGAGTAGGACCTAGGACAGGGCCCAGTGGAGCTTAGTTAAAATTTCCTATAACCGAAGATATCCATATATAGTAGTGGGTAGAGTTGATGACGTGGGTTGTACCCTGGCTTATACACAGTGGTAGGCATAGCACTGATGGGTGCTATTATATCTAGTTGTTGTAGATGTGGTAAGATGGTATCTAGGTGGACCTATAGAAGGTGGAGAGGTAGTGGGAGTATGAGTGGCTACTCCTGAGGATGATGTCATAGTGACAGTTATTGTGTAATGCAAGTATGGCTATTTTGTGTTTTTATAGATGTTGATATTGGTATTTTCAATAATTGGATACTAATAATGATTATATTATTACAAGTGATGAGTATAGGAAGATGATTATAGATACATCAATACATACATTGACACAAAACATGACCCCAGATGTTATTAAAAAATAGCATATGTTATTGACTGGGCATGTCTAAAAATAGCAAGTTTCCAAACTTAGCAATACCTCAACATTCTTAACACTTTGAGTGAGCAAGAAGCATCAAAAGATGAAAAATATAAAAACTTGTTAAAAATAGTAATAGTAATTCTTTGAATTCAGCCCATAAAGTTGTGACAAATTCCATTTTTTTATCTTTCTGATTTTTTCCATCATCGTAAAGATGAGAAGTTGTTTCATGGCTCAATAGAAAATAAAACTAGAACCCCCCAAAAACACCCAAAACATTGCTGACGATGTGATCCTGCATGACACGTTTGATACAAGAAGTTGGATGGTCTAGATCATCCTAATTTTGGATGAAGAGAGTCATCTTGGTTGAATCCATGAATGACAGAGACATCATGTGGATCATACTGTGGTGAAGAAAAATTCAAAGTGAATTTGTGTGTAGGAAAGACAATAACTTGGATAATGGGTTAAATTAAGAACATCGTGAGGTCTGCGAAGAATTTGAAACATCAAGAACTCCATTGAAAATAAAGATCATTAAGGGAATAATCATCAAGAGCATGATAAGATAAGCTTACCATGATTTATGGTGGTAGTCATCTTAGGCTCACAAACAATGCATACCTCCAGAAAGTGTTTCTAAACACTTAATCTGTGATTTTTGATGAAATCACATCTTACAATTCATAGAGGTGGTAATCATAGTGTGGAGTTCAAAAAATAGAAAGGATTCTAATAAATTCCTTTAAGTTCTATTTAGAGATCAATCATCCTTTCTTAATAAGGAAACCTATTTCTATGAAGAAAAATTGAACAATTTTTTGATCACATGACATCCTTGTCAGGAGAGTGAATTGTGAAGGAATAATCATGTTTAAAGTTGAAATGGGAAGCTCATGAAGTAAGTTGAGGAATATCATATTTTAAATTTTCCATTGTGTCCAAATATCTTCAAGGAACATGTCATAATGATCTATTCAAGCTACCAAGGAATTCAGGACCATCATGTGTGAAGAATAAACAAGTCATACATTCCCATGAGAGATATATGATTCTGAAAGTGAGGATTCCAATGTTAGAAAAGGAAAGGATATGATATTCATTTGGAGAAACATGTATGGAAGAATGAGAAAACTTATCAGTTTCATTTAATGCCATAATAGTGTTCTTAAACACTCATTTCAACCTTGTAGTGTGATCAAAATTCAAAGGAGGAAAGACATTACAACCACATAATTTTATTCCAATAAGTGCCCACATGATAAACATATAATCTAGGGAGCAATCCTTCTATTTGCAAGGAAGTGACCTATATTAGAAAGTAACCAAAAAACATCAAAAGTATCGAACATCAAAGGTTGATTTGTGATCACTAAGGTGAATTACGAAATTCCTATAAAATTAATAAGGTGATCCTCATTCCCACATTATAATCATAAGAGATCAACATATTCCATTCATAACGTAGATCTCAAAATAAGTTTTTTTGAATACTTACTCAATGCTTTGAAATGTTCCCATGTCTCTTAGTGCTTTAGGTTAGCAAAGGATTCATTGTCATCGGATTGGTCAACCACTCTCTCTCTCTCTCTCTATATATCTCTCTTCCTTCTCTCTCTGTATTTTAATTCTTCACCAAGAATGTACATTTTCCCTATTTTCTCTTATTCACTTAAGTGACCATAAATTAAACATTGTAAGAGTCCTTTTTCATCAATAATAAAAATACTCACCTCCTAGGAATGTAGAAGGTCACAAGTGATGAGGAAAGGTGAAAATTCACATGGGGGGAAGATGAAAGGACAATTTGTAATGCTATAAATGGAATGGATTATCCATTCCAAACGGTTGGAAATTATTGAGTGATTTTATGTCGTTGAGATTAACCAATAATACATCAAGCAATAAAATTTGCATTTCTTCCATTTCTATGCTTATGCTCCTCGACTATCTCTCTCTCTCTCTCTCTACTTTCCAACTTTGTATGCATGGTGATCTTGCATAACCAAGAAGAAACCTTGTGTACTTTATTGATGAATCTAAAGAACTGTGTGTCTCTAGTTTTTTAGTCTTGTTGATTGATTTCATTATTGCATTACTGTAACTAAATGTGGACCTACTCTGGTTGATATATGTGAATGTTGTAAGCCTACTCAAAAAATTAACCCTTTATCGTTATTTATCCAACTCCCCTTTACCTCCCTTCACAAAAATTCATCCCCTTGTACTCTATATAAGAAATTTTCTATCAGTCTAGTGGAGTATTCCTAAGTGATCCCCATCCTAATAGCCACCCCACAACTCTAATTAGTTTACGTTAAATAATGGGATCCTCCCCATATAAAATAAAAAGGGGCTTCACTCAGTGACCGTTGGTGTAATTTTTTTTTTTTTCACTACGTTAAATTATTTCATGAACATTTTTTGGAAAATATGTTGGGGAATATCATAAAATATCTCTAAAAAATCCCCCAAAAATTACATATTCAAAAATCCATAAAAAACTATAAAAATTGAAAAATACCAAAAATACTATCTAAATGTTTGAGATACTTGTAATTGTATTGAAAATTAATTATTTTTCCATGTTGCATTACTATATAACACTTTGAACAAACTCGTAAAAAGAATATATACTCGAGTTGATCGTGTAAGTGGAATTAGTGATCCTACATTCGAGGAACAACAAAGAGATGATTCTAGACTTCCCATTATCCAAATAGAAATACAAGTTCCTAAAAATCGTCTTGGAGGTCATATTGAAGAAATGAATACAAAACTACTATTCCTCACTCCTCTAGAAGAAGAAAGAGAAAAAGAACCAGGGGAGGAAGGAGAAAGTATGGTTGCGACTTTTCCATGGAGAAAAAATACTGGTCCATTGACCTTAATTCCACCACTTCATGAATTGCTAAAAGGATCAAGAAATAAATTTCTTATATTCCATGGAGATGGAAAGGAACAACTAGATGATTGTATTACAACTTTAATCACAACTCAGGGCATTATTGGAGTGCAACACAAAGATGTTGTCGTGTGCTTTTTCATGGAAGCATTACATTATTCGTCTAGAGACTTGTTTTACTACTTTTCACCACACTCAATTACTGATTGGGATGCCATGAAAATAAAATTTTAAGAAAGGTACAATACTGTATAAATTCACACACCCTCCTCGCTTAACTAACTCAGTTGAAGAAATAAGCATAAGAGTTCATGCGAGATTTCATAGTAAAATTCAATAAGTTAATCAACAAGATTTCTACTGATGCTCGTCCCAATGCAGATAATAAAAAAAGGTTCTTCATGAATGCCTAGTTGCCTAAAGTTAGTTTAATACTAAGGATAGTGAAACTAAAAAAATTGGACAATGCTCAACAACTTTCAATATATGTGGAAGATGACCTCATCATGTAAGAAAAAATGAAGAACCATTCAATGAAGGATAAGGCCAAGAGTTTCAAAACAGGAACATAGATAAAATTACAAGAGAACTACAAAGTTATAACTTGGAAGCTACATCGATTAATACAATATGCGGGAATGTTGGTGAAATAATTTCTCACAAGGAAAAATTAGCTGATTTTCACCAACGCTCTGGGACTATGTCCCTCTTGCTTGCGAAAGGGTTGGCTCACTTTATTTAATGAAGATAAAAAAATATCATGGGTTGCCAATAGACCATAAATCACACAAGAACACTCCACATAATCTATGATAAATACTTGTACCTAGTGCAAGGGAGGAATTTTCTCTATTGGTGAGGTAAAGGGAGTGAGAAATTTTAGAGAGGGGTTAATCTTGTAAATATGAACTAGTATATTTTTACAATCTTTAACAAGAATTTATCCACACACAATTAGAAGAAATACATTTTTCTAACCAATGGAAAAAAAAAAGAATCATGAACAAAAAATATCATTAATCCATTAATCAAAGGATATAAAACCTTTCTTGGTTATACAAGATTGTCATATGCACATAGTTGAAAAGTAACTTGAGATGGAGGAAATATAGAGAAAATAAATCGAAGAATACTATATTTTTCTTTCTTCTTAGTAGTGCAATATGTATCTACTCAAAGAGTCACAATAGAAAACCCCTGGGAATGAAGAGTCATACAATATATATATATATATATATATATATATATATTCAAAAATACCCTTCACCTATCCCTCACATGACTTTTCACTTATCTTTTGTCGTCATGCAAATGTGCAACAAGGAAATCAACAATCTCTAATCATGAAAACTATACCCCAGTGTTAATTTTTTCAATACCTATCATTCGAAGACACCCTAGGTCTATCCAGTAGGTATAAGTGACCTCTTGATTAATGTTATCTCATCCTGCTAGGTGATTTAGAAAATTCCATTCATTCCCCCTAGGTGACTTTTAGGAGTTCATTTGTAAGCTACATGTAGTTGTGGGAAGGGTTATCACTGGCCTTGCTAGTGCTTGAGAAACCTCACAGAGTAGAATAAAAGAACCAAAATGGACGTGGAGGTGATTCAAAGGTCTCAAGAAATCCTGAAAATGATTTAGGAAGATTTTGGAAGGGTTCAGAGAATTTGGGGCAGTTTCGCCAGAATTAGGGTTCACATGCAAAAACAATTGTTGAGCTTCGAAAGGTGATTTTGGGAGCTCTAGATGAAGTTAGGAGAAAAAAAACATCTCTGGAAAGATAATTCCAAGAACTAAATGATGGTGAGACCATATTTTTCATAAAACTTTGGCGCATCAAGTCTAAAGGCTAATTTTATCAGGTATAAGTGGAGTACTAAATAAAAAATCCAATTTTTTAGGAATCCAATGGAAGAATAAATACATGATACCCCCACCATTGGATTCAAAAGGAAATTTCAAGTCAGGTTCTTATAAATTTTTTCCCAAAAATTCCATCAGGAGCTCGAGTGATCATCATCACAAGTTGTCCTCTTAGAGCAAGTTCACGACTTAGCCAAAGTTTTGGAGGACACGTGTCATTTCCAGGAGCTTGGCGGGATTTTATGTCCCTGACGTCCCTGAGGGTCACGTACATAAAGCTTTGAAAAATTCACCCAACCCCCATGTGACCTCTGAAACCCCATATGACCATCAACATTGCTAGTTTAGCCCTTGGGTGCATTTTGGAGCTCAAATTCCTTGCCATCGAATCAACACAACATGTCAGCTTTAGGACTACTGTGGAATTTTATGTCCCTCACTTCTCTCATAGGTCAGGGACATTAGACCTTGAAAAATATTACCATCCCTATAGGAGAAAGTTTTGGTCACCCAAGTGACCCGCTTCCAACCCCTCTATGCTTTAAAGATGATTTTGTAGCACTCATTACCTACTGTTAGATCAAGGACACATGTTGCCTCAAGGATTACAATGGGAATTCATAGGCCTCATGTACCTTTGAGGTGAGGGATGTCATGGTAAAAAATGTGCCCAACTTAAACTCAAAAATTTGATTGTTTTTCTAACTGTTAACTTCTTCTTGCTGCTTCTCACTACTAGAAGAAAAGTTGTTGATAACAGCTCAGTCCACCACTCCACCATTGCCAAAGCTCAAACTAGCTTCACCACAATAATTAAATCCTCTACCCCACAGTAATACACAAGTCTCAGAATAATATTTGATCAAGATAAGAAGAAGAAATGAAGAACAGAGAAGAAGAACATTGGAAATCCCCATTGCTTATGAGTGTATTATTTGGCTCATTTATATCATTATGATGCTTAATAAATTGTCATTTACATATGATTTTCTAATGCATGGGGATGCTTTGTATAGTTATATCTTAGCGAGTTTAATGTGTTTTCCTCGCTTTTGTTCATGCAACTTGATTACCATATAAATTCCTACTAATTTCCTTCGTGAGGAAAATGTGATGATGTGTGCAGGGAAATAATGAACATTTATTGCCAATGTAATTAAGAAGTCTGAGTTTGAAGCTAGAATTTAGAAGTGGAAGAATTTTTCCACGTATCGACTTATAAGTATGGGACTTGTTTCTAGCAGTCATATATGAATTTATGAGTCTTAATTAATGTTGATTAGTGGGAGACATTAGTGCTGGATATTATGGCATATTCTGTAACTAATTATGTTTACATAAAGACAACTTCTTAAGAACATTATAGCAGTTGTTATTTTTGAGATATAATCTGTAACATATAGGCTCCTATTTTTAGCACTCTCTTTTTCATATACTGGATATGTCATGGAACTTATTTGAAATAATATAAGTAAGCATAATTTTGAGGATCTAGAGCTGTTGAGATTTACTTTGTCCCAAGGGAGAGCAAGGGCCCACTTGACCAAGGAGACAGGAGGCTATTTACATTCATATATGCATCTGGATTTCTGATAAGTTTTACTGCAATTTCTATTTGAGTATTATTCATGCAATCTCAGTTTGAATGTATTTGCTTCCCTATTGAAATTTCTATTCAAAAAATGTGTTTCCCTTAATGCAAAGTTTAGTTAGAATGTGATTTTACTCCTACTAATTATTAGTTATGAGTGTGTAATTTCAATTCAATTCTTTCATATTCTATGTGTGCATTTTTGTTTAATTTATAAGTATAGATTTCAAACTTCATTTGACCAGAGTAAATAAATTCTATATATTTATATTGAGTTTGCGTAGATTAGTAATCAACATAGAAATATCTCACAAAACCCCCCCAACAGAAGACTTGATAGGAAAAAAGGTTACAGAAATCTCCATTGCATACAACCTAGGACACAACCCCAATTTGTAATGACACTAACAAAAGATCTGGTATTTAAATGATCAGAGAATAAAATGACCCATCATTTTTGGCACTATTTCTAGGGAAACCATAACACACCATATCAGTTTTCTCACTTTACATGCTATGGGTGTTAATGGAGTTCACATATGCAACCAATGGAAGTGTTGGTCCTTGTTTTAATAACCAACCTTGATGCATAGGCCATAGGGAAAACAAGGGAGATTTACATGACACAACATCCAAAAAATATCTCTAAATAGATTACACAAAGGGAACAATGAGAGTTGCACTGAATTGAATACAACACCTAGACACCTTTTTGAGCATCTTGCATCCTCCGACTAGCACTCAAAAATGGGGGACCACTAAAATAATAGAGACCAACCGTTGGGTAGAACCTTTACTTATCCCATTATCTTGGATGAGGATGAGGACGCACCCATGAAAAACATCTCACCATCCATCCTCCCTAATTTTTGAGGCATGTCTATGGAAGACCTCGATTAGTTCTTGTTTGAGTTGAAAATTCTTTGCCAAACCTATGACTACAAAACCAACAATCAAAAAATAAAAATATTTCCTTCCACTCTCAAATAATCTACAATGAGATGGTTCATGGGGTTTTCCTCTAACTCCATTGATTCTTGGGAAGCCATGGAGACATCCTTTTTGGATAAATACGAATACTAATGTAGGGGAAGGGATAACAAAGAAGAGTTATTCAAGATACGACAAAAATAAGATGAAAATATAGAGAATTATTTGGATAGATTTCTCTTTCTCCATCGACATAGTGGTTATGAGTTACATGCAAAGATTAGTAAGACAATTTTCCTTAAAGGACTTGACGAGGAAACCAAATATTCCCTTCATCTTATGGGAAGAGGAAATGTGCATAAACTTACTATGGAACAAATCATTGAGCTATGTAGAAGTTACTCCAGAACACGAGGGGGTATAAGGAAGAGAAAAACATCCAAGCTTACCCTAGGTACCACTAAACTTCTGGAGGAAATGGATAACATGAAAACATACATTTTTTTTAATTAACATCAACCATAGATAGGCTTAAGGCCAAATCCAGTGCTGCCAAAGAACCTCTAGACATATATTACCCTAAGTGTAGGAAGAGAAATCCCTTGAGAGAATGTATTTTAGATGTTATAGACATGTGTTTGATATGTGAAGTTACTCACCATGACACTAAGCATTGCACCTTATTATCATAGTTTAAAGGAGGCTTGAATGTTATCTCTCAAGAAGATGCAGAGGTAAAATTTGTTCAAAGGCCAAATAATCAGGTTGTATATTCCCCTCGACCTGCTCAGAACCCCTGGAGGATGTCATGGCCTACTCAGGCTCCTTAACCTACTTGGGGACAACCTGAGTGGACAACATCAAATTGGATGACTTACCCACATCCACAACCCTGGATGAATCCATACACTTCACCAAGTTGGAAACCACTGACCCTAACAAGTCCATGACACAACCAATAGTGGATACCTCAACAAAATCATAACCAAAACAAACAGTGGACACCACAATAGAACATTAATCAATAACAGAGGTTCTAACAATCATAGAAAGATTTAATGGCCCCACCGAAAAACTATCAACAACATAGACAAGAAACACAAACACAACTTCTAGCCCAACGTGTAGCGAACCCTAAAAATTAGTAGACAAATTCAATTGATGAAGCATGACCAAGTAATACAATGTAGGTTAATACTATTGGTAATATGCAACTAAGGTTTGGGAAAAGATTGAATCCTCCTACTGTTATCATGGAAATATTTGTAGAAAATGATAAAGAAGAGACACTTGAGAAAAATGAAGGAACCACACCTTCTCCAAAAACACAAAACACTCAGAATGGTCAAGAAACTAATCAAAATTCCCATAAAGATCCTTTTCCTTAGCGATTCTAGGACACTCAAAATGCAAATGAAATGACCCTAGTTCAAGAGTTAAAAATGGTGCACATGGAGGTTCCACTTCTACGAGCAATAAGGGACATTACAAAATTAAACCAAACCATTAGAAATAAGTGTACAAAGACACCTTGAAGAAAGAATAAATACCCAAAGACCATTAGGGTGGAAGGAAATTTGGCTGATTTTTTTGTTGGCACACTTATTTCACCAAAATATGGGGATCCTGGGAGTCCAATAATTACCATTTGTATAAACAATCAGTCAATATCTAACGTTTTGGTGGATCTTGGTGCTACGATAAATGCTATAACAACAAATATGTTCAATCTATTATCCTTGATAGGACTACAACCTACCAATACCGTTATTCAATTATCAAATCAATCCATTGCTGTACAAATGGTGTGATTGAGGATATAATGGTCACCATGTTGACTTTATGGTCTTACATCCTAAAGCTTGGAAATCGGGATATCCAGTCATCTTGGGAAGACTCTGGTTGGCTACTGTTGTTACATATATTGACTGTAGGCTGGGAAAAATGACTATTCTAAATGGGCAGAAATCCAAACATATTTCATTATATCCTCCTGCCCAACCTTATGTGTATGCTTGTGAACATGTATGGGTAGATTCTTTTGATACTAATTCTCTAATTTATTCTTATTTGGCCACCATTGCAGTGCAAAACCATATGATAGAATTTGTTGAGTCATACACACTCATTGATGTAGAGGGATCTTTGACTACAGAAATCAGCACAGTTGCTATGGAAATTGTAACTCTGACTACATAACCATTTGTTCTAGACACATCTGATATTGTTGCCTTGGTAAGTGATACTTCTAATGAAACTTGTAAAGAAATCTATGCTCATAATATGGAATCCATAGTCTTTGATTTCTATTTTCCTTTGACTAAGATTTTGTCTCTTGATAATGTATCCATTTTGCACATGCTTCAAATTCATGTTTTCCCATTGAATTCCTTAATAAAAAATGTAGAGCTCACCATTTTGGAAGATAACAAACAAGTTCTTGTTAACATAGGGAAAGAAATGGCCATTGGTAATAATTTGGAGGCCAACCAAGATGATAGGGTTCTCAAGATTTTGAGGAAAAATTACCACACTTTTTCTTGGGATTACACTGATATAAGGGGAGTTCATCCTACAATCTGTACTCTGTAACATTCCCATTCTAAGACTTTAGAAACAAGGGATTTTTTTTTACTCAATGTTCTATGTTCTAAATAAAATATAATTTAGAACACACAATCCATGCTAATCAATCTCATAACAGATAACCATATGCAGTTGTAAATGACTCAATAAATTACCTATCTCTCATGGCATGACTTAGACCCCAATCGATCTCTCATGGTTGTCTCTAAGTATTGAATACTTTTATGTATACTACATATACTTGGTTTTCTTACCCTAATCTGGGTATTGAGTGATTGTTTAAAGAACCTATTTGAATATTTGTTACCAATATTCATCCGAAATCACATTCCTTAAACTAGGTGACATCAGACAACACAACCAATAGTTTGTGATACTTTGGCCAAATATTTGTAACATATTGTTCATGTTAGTATTCCTAGATGACATACTCTTCAGATCATAATACATCCTTCACCTCACTCTTTTGTTATCTAGAATGGTCTTCACTGACTTCTGTCTTTCCACATGCCCAAGGTTTGACCCTAACCCAGGTTAATGACATAATATGGTATAGGGAGACACTCACAATGACTTAGGGTATATGGGCATACTCATCTGACCTAAGTCAACCGAATGTGCCAAGATACCCTGAGTCATAGAAAGCTACTTCCTATTCCAATTCATGTTGCTAGCTTGGCCTAGAGAGAAAATAAGTTTAAGTCTAGATGTGTGTAGATCTAGATGAACTAATGCAGAAGGGTATTGCAACATGTTAACTTCAACACTGTATCCTTGTGAAGGCCTTGGAATTCACGCGGGTTTAGTTCTACAAATGGCGTGTGCCAACATCTAACAAAACTACTTCATCATGATGTACATACCCCTAGGAGGTTATTAACACTTAAATAATTTTGGATTAAAATTTGAATCACCTAAACCTTGCCCAACCCTAAATCTAACACCCCTTAGGTTCTTCATCCATATTTTATTTAATTAATATTAAAGAAATTCATTAACTCATGATCACTTTTATGTTTGTTAACTAAGACATGTCGAGCCATTATACAAAACAAAACAACATACATCACAAGGTTAACTTAATGTAACTCAACTGTTCAAATAAGGTGCAGAAATCACTCAGGTTCCACTAGAGAATACTTGATAGAAAATGAATTCTAAGTGATTAACGATCAAAACACCATTATTTCACTTTACATTTTTTTGAGAGAGGAAGAGTCTTCCTCTCTACATGGTTATGTGTTAGGGTTTATCATACCTTTTTATATCTTTCACACTTTCTATATTTTAATTGAATATTCGATACACATCCCATTATCATTATATATTATTTAGATAAATAACGTAATGTTATGCAACCTAACAAGTTTCTTTCAATTAAGACAGAGATTGAACTATTTCTCTTTGTCCAACTTATCAAATGAAAAAAAAATTAAGAATACAAACAAACATGCCAAATATCAACAAGATAGTATTCCAACTACCATCATATATGTACAAGAGAAATTACACAACAATTTGAAGTGAGCCTCTAATATTTTTAATTCATCATGATAAAATACACAATTTGCAATACTATGCATCTCACACAAACTTCATGTCAAACAATAGTAAGATCATTAAAGAATACAACTTTTCCTTTTCAATACACCTCAAGAATGAATTTGGAGTTCTCTTTAGAATATCTAGACTTTAAATCAGCCAATACATCATAAAATTTATTGTCGTCTTTTATCACTTACGAAGTCCATCTACAAAATTTCTAGCACGGGTTAGTGCATTGAACTGAGCATGATAAGCACTAAGCATTAAAACAAAGTGCATTCCACTAATTGTTCCATTAAAACAAATCTTCTTTAATGAAACAATTAATGTAACCATCCCATAAATCATAATTAATAACAACCATAAAATAAGCACACATAAGAATATGAATTTACTTAAAGAAAAGATCACAATATAATCAGCAAACTACTTACTCATAACAGATAGTATTGTCCTAAACAATTACTTATTTAAAACAAGTAACAACTCCTAACATTAAATTATTTCATAATTCTTTTTTAATTTGAAATATAACTTTTTAACTTCAATAGATAAATGAAAAGAGCTACTTTCACAATCAAAAACCTTCTTGTCATCTTTACCAAGTATTCAGAAAACATTTGATGACTAATCCATTCTAGCATCGTTATGTTTTTAAGATGAATCAACTATCAAATTTAACAAACAAGAGATTCACAATTCAGGTGTGATAACCTAATTCTCGGTCAAATAAATATAACTTAGGTTCTTAGATTAGGCCTCCTATTAACAGTACAAAAGTATTTCCCGACATTGTTTCATTTCAATTAACTGAAACAATTATTATTTCCTTAAATATAATTAAGTAGAGAAGTAATTAAAATAAATACTAATCAATTACTTGATAAAGTAATACATTTGATTCAATTATAACATTTAGATATACCGAAATCTCATATACATCTTCAGAAAAAAAGAGTCCACTTCCTACCCTACAATTTCCATAAATGACAAAGGAGATCTTACCTATGCAATTGGAAGAGGAAGGAATTATGCATAGGAAATGATTTCTATTACTCATTCAAAAGAAATAAGGTAAGAAGAAGAATTAGTACAGATCCTTCACAAACCCACTTATCTTTTAAGGAATAGAAAACAAGATTAGAAGATATAAAACCGAATACTTAAATAATTGATTCAATCAATAAACCTAACAAAGAGTTTCATATTTCAAGAAAAATCAACTGTTAACAAAATTATTAATCCATTCAATAAGGATACATTAAACAAGTATAAGTTAACAATTATCAATTCACTTCCACCTAACTATTTTATTCTTCCTCCTCAAAGATTCCAGTTAGATCCAAAACCATATGTAAGCAATTTCCTAATGGTACATCGAAAGATAAGCATGACTCAACCATTGTAAAAAAATAGTCTAGGAAATAGATAAGTCTTCCTTTCTACAAGTCAGGATCAGCGGCACACTGCCATGAATAGGTAAGACATTCAATTCAACTGAAGTAAAAAATCCATTAAATATCATAAACTGGGACAGTTTGGATGGTTCCAAATACAAAAGAAACAGTCCAGCCATTGATTATACATTCAACAATTCCCATGAACATACCACAATCAGCTTAAAACACGTGAGTTAACAAACTTCAAGGAAGTTTCCAACTATGGTGAGTAAGTTCTCATACCTTCACCCAAGCCCAAAAAGGACATAAAATCAAACTTAAGAATGTTAAACAGACCTAAAAAGATAATCACCAAAATGACTTAGAGAAAGCCAACTACCTGAGTTTCACAATACCAAAAGGAACTTCAAAGAAGAGAATTCCAGTAAGAAGCACCCAAGTAAGACAATTATCATTCTTATCTCCCTAAAAGTTCAACTAAACAATAATTCCAAATAACAAACTTTCCCGACTCCCATCAAATTATGATTCGAAGAAGAGGAGATCTAGATAGAAATAAATAAGAACTTGATATTTCTTCTAAGATCTTACACAGGTCGAAGTACAGAACACCAACAATTCCATAAACCTCAAACACCTATTTCCCTTTGCTTCTTTTTTATGAAATTTTGAGTTCATACAGAGAAACAAAGTATACAAATACAGTCCCAAATAGGGAGTAAAAACTTAACAAAATAGGATTCAGTTTAAAAAGGATACTCTTCTACCTTTCAAAACAAGAAGAGGCATTCAGAATAAGAATGTAAGTTTTAACAGTATAAATACAACAAGATATCCATTCCTCGCTTTCACCCAAGTTTGTGTTCACACAATGAAATAAACATATATCAAAATAGATTACAGAAGGAGTAATACAATTTTAATCTTAGAGATGCATAAGAGAAAAGTATGCATTTACACACTACTTCCAAAATAAAATTCTAGCTTGAAGCTTAAGTCAAAAACTAGCTACTCAAACTCTTTTTAGAACAGATATTCTAGAGTAATTAATCTAATCAAAACACAAAATTATTGACAAATATAAATTCATTTCACCATTTTAACTCACTCAGAGAAAACACCCAAAAAATGCATTATCATGCAAGGGTTCCACAACAAAAAGCACATATGTTATTTCAACCAGAAGGAAAATAACCAGAACCAAAAATAGAAAGCATTTATCTCAAGAGAGTAGAATTATTTTAATGAAACATTTAGAGAAAAGTAAGAAACATTAATAGATAGATTCCATCATGCATGATAGTAATTCTACCGATTTGAAGAAGACTTATGGTTGAGCTTCATACTCTTCTTATTCTCTAAGAAAGATCAACAACCGAAAATCTCTTTCCCCAATGTCTCATATACTTTCCTTGAATTGAAAAATAGACTAAGGAAATTGAAAATAGCCACAAATATAAAGTAGAACTGCTGGTTCGAAGATCTATATAGCTCCATCTAGAGCAAAAATCAAAGAGTATGAATGACCAAACAACCTCCAACAAATCCGCCTGCATAGTTTCCTGGGTGGTTTGCTTGCCAAAAGCAAGACTCATAAATGCCATTAATTCTCTAATTCCTGCCTATCTCTCCATGCCACCTCCATCCAAAATTGGTTAATCTTATTTCAACTTTGGCATGCATCACTAAACCTTAGTGATGACTCTACATGGATTCCACCAATTTTTCAAGCTTCCGCCTAAACTGGCACTTCGCTGTAATTTATTACAAAAATCAAATCAAATAAATAGCTTAGGAACCGTCGTCTGATTACCACATGCCATATGACCCTTAGGTCCCATTTCCTCATTTCATTAGTTTAGGGTAGGTTCCCTTAGTTTAGGTTATGACCATATGATAGTTTAGAAGTAATAATCTTAGGTTTAAAAACATTTCAATAAGTAAATTACCACCTTAGGTTAGGTCATAGCTCACACCATATAGTATTAGGTATTAGATTAGAAATAGACTTAGCATCACCTTAGGTTGTTCCCTCAACTTAGAACATGTAAGTTAGGATAGGATGCTATTCCGAATACAGTAGAAATAGATAGAAAAATAGGTACATCTACCTTAGTTTAGAATCCTGTTAGGATAGATCTCTTAGGTCTAGGACTTATATTTTCCTAAATATCCCTGAAGAAGGCATCATACCACTTGACGATGCCAACATCCCAAAGAGATCAATAAAGAAGATCTGAGGACCTAACATACAATGGAATGTGGGCACTATCTTACAAGAAAAAAAAGAATTGAAAACATACTAGGGTTCATTCCATTATGTGCTCCAACCTTTGGATGTCAGTTTACCATTCAGATCAGGTAAGAAGATTTAAAACATACCTTGGATCAATGGAATTGATCCAAAGATTTGTTAGTAAAAAGAGATAAGTTTGCAAACTTCATTTACTAGATTACAACTTATCTATCTAAAAAAATGGATTCTTTGCAAGCAATATCATTACAACCAAATGAATCCAAGAGCAGAAATGACTCATCCATGGCAAGAATGATTTCCAAAAATCAAGGGAACACTCCTTATCTAGAAAAAAATAACATGTCAATGCTTGCAATGCAAAAGAGGAAAGATAACAGTTTGTCAAAGATGTTACATACTCACCATATCTACACTGAGGATGTTAAACCCATAAGGAAACCATAATGAAGAATTAACCCAACCCTTAAAGACATAGTAAAAAATGAGATAGAAAAATTGCTAAATATATGATTCATCTACCTTATATCTAATAGTTAGTGGGTCTTACCATTAGTTATAGTTCCCAATAAAAATGGTAAATGGAGAATCTGTGTTGACTTTAGGGAACTTAATAAAGCCACTAAGAACAATTATTTTCCCCTACCTTTTATTGACCAGGTTTGGGACAATCTCACCAGTAAGAAATATCTTTCTTTCTTAGATGGGTTTAGTGGGTATAGGAAAATAAGTATTACACCTGCTGATTAGGATAAAACCACCTTTACTTGCCCTTGGGGTACATTTGCTTATTAAGTCTTACCTTTTGGGATTTGTAATGCATCTGCTACGTTTCAGAGAGTAGTATTTTCCACTTTTGCAGATCTTAGAAATGAATGTGTTGAGATTTACATGGATGATTTCAATGTCCATAGATCCACTTTTGATGAATCTCTGAATAACCTATAAAAAATATTAAGAAAATGTGAGCAACACAAACTATCCCTGAGTCATGAAAAATTTCTGATGATGGCTGATCAGGGAATTGTCTTAGGTCACCATGTTTCTTCCAAAGGAATGCAGGTCAACCCCAAAAATATTGCAGTCATCACTCAGCTACCTACACCAACAAATCAGAATGACATCAAAAGTTTCCTTGGACATGCAAGGTATTATCAATGATTCATTAAATACTTCAGTAAAATTGCTGCACCTATGTTTTCATTGCTGATAAAAGATTGTGTTTTTAAATGGTCCCCTCAGTGTTAGCAGACCTTCGATATTATAAAGGAGAAGCTGACCACAACCCTAGTCTTAGAAGGTCTCAATTGGGTGCAACCTTTCCATATACACACTGATGCCTCCAATACTGCTATGGGAATTGTTCTTGGGAAGAAAGATGAAGATGATCACATGTATTCCATTTAATTTATCAACAAGAACCTGAATCATACAGAAAGAAACTATACCACTACAGAAAAGGAGTTTTTAGCTATTGTGTATTCCTTGAATAAATTCTAACATTACATCATTTGGTATAAAATATTTGTTTATACTGACCACTCTGCCATCTAATATTTGATGATTAAACCAGTAGTCAAAGCTCATATTAGTAGATGATTACTCTTGTTATAGGACTTCAATCTTACCATTATTGATAAGCCCAGAAAATATAATGTTGTTACTGATTTTATTTCAAGATTGAATGTTTCAAGTAATGATGAGGCAGTCTAGGCTCAATTTCTAGACAATTTTTTTTTTCTAAATCAACTCAGACTTCGTGGTTCGTTGATCTTGGAAATTATTTAACTATAGGGAAGTTTCCTGCTAATTTTACTCATAAAGAGAGAGGAAGATTGGTTAAAAATAGTGCAAAATATAAATGGTGTAATGGGATTTTATTCAAATCCTGTTTAGATATAGTTCTTCACAGGTGTATTAAAAAATATGAAGTATATGACATACTGCGAACTTGTCATGATGATCTAGGTGTAAAAACAAAAATTGGGTCACACTCCCCTTGGTCCCCTTTCGAAGAACCAACTTAAACACATTCACCTAACCATAAAACTTATACTCCACATTAATATTAATTTAATTATTTACAATTAAATTAATACCCATCCTCACCCCATTATTAATTTAATTACTTTAACTAAATCAATGAACACCTCACCATAGACATATTCATGGCATGTTTCCATAAATGAATAAGACTATGTTCAACCCTAAAAACCAATGCCTAGTATTACTCTAACCACCTTATCACTCATAAAAATATAATGTCCATTATGATCCGTAAATAAATGAATAGACTTGACCCAAACGATGGGAGATTTGTCAATTTTTAGTAAACCTAGGGAATCTCACCTTAACCAATGTTGGTCATCCGAAAACCGTGCTGGTTAATCAGAAACCATTGTAAATTACCATTTATTCACTTGAGGAACCTTGTGGAAAAGGTTGGAACATTCAGAAATCAAGGATAAGAGAAGAGAGCTACATGCAAGCAAAACCAGAGCCTTTTCATACCTACAGACATCGATAGCAAGGTCCAGGACAAATCCAGAGGTATTGAACTCATGGTAACATTCTAGGAAGCACTGCCTCATTACCAAACATCATTCCTCTAATCAACTATCATCACCATCCAACCATTTGAAAATGCACCATATTAAGTATAATTTTAACCTGAATCATCTATTTCTACCTCAGTCTATTGAGTTCTTCTATTGTTGTTATCAGTTTCTACTTGGACTCTCATTTCTATTGCCTATAAAATCAACCATTCCTCCACCCACACTAGTAACTAACCTATATCTAAATGTTACACATCTCTGAGTATAAATAATATTTCCATAGGCCTCTCTACCCCCATTTTATCTTTGTTTAACCCCAGATGAACCTCTACAACTAGATCTTTTTGAGTATTTATCAGCTCGCTTCTACTGACACTGGTTACCCATGATCATTGTTGGTTTTTCCTAACCGTGATCATTCATACCCGACCGACACCAATCTTTGTGACCGCTAACATTGTGTAAACTAGCAATCACCTACCTACCAAAGCAACCCAAACACCTTACCCAACCCTACTGAGACCCTGTCTGTGACCTGCAAACTACCTGAACAACCTCCTACCTGACTTGAAGACCTTTACCCACATATTTTTTAGTATTTAATTGGATCAAAGATGATAGTGATCTTAGGTACCCAAATCATAATACTAGCAGTAGATTTTTTTATGTACGTATTCTAGTTATTTCATATTTGTTTTATAAAAAAATTGGATTGACAACCTTCTAGGGGGCATCACACTTCCCAGATCTCGCATATGCTAGGCACTGCACTGTCATATATTATTTAACTCTTATTTTGTGGTCTTGTTTTCTATTTCAGGTAGTCCTCCCAGCCAAAAGGATGCTCTCACAGTCAACATTGGATCGAGAAGTCAGAACGCACACATAAACCTCCAACCGACCAGCACAATAGGTATTCCTCCTTAGCCCATAACATTATTTGTTTCATCACATTTAATACATATAGAAAATGGTGAAATATTTTGGCACGCCCGGTGGTACCCTCATTTGTGGGCTCCTTTTCTTTTCATATAGGTGTCATCTTGTGTGTTTCCTTTCTAAATCGTGATTCACTAAATCTTCTTCTCTAGTAATCCTCTTTTTCTAATTGATCTAACTGAAATATTTATTTTAGTTCATTTAAAAATAATCATTCTTCTTGATTTCTGCATTTAGTTTAAGTGCACCCTCTCTCCTATTCATCATTTTGCTTCAATAAATATCATATTTCAATTTAGGCTTAAAACATGTGCATTGCATTTATTGTATGCTTCATTTTTATTTCACACTAAAATGAGGGCAAATTATATACTAGAAGTCAAGCCCAGATGATGGTTGACACAATTGAAATGTAGAGAGCACTCTCTTTCTTCTTCTACCAAACTACAAAAATTTAAATATACACATTTTCTTAAAGGACATCTTACCTGGGAACGCCTTTCAATGATCACACGATTAGAGGATTGGTAGGTACTCCCCAGCTGGTTATCTTTGTCTAGTTCCCCATCAAAGAGTACCCCCCGCCACAACATAATCCAAAACCTCACCTTTTAGATATCCTTCTTTGTAAGATTCTTTGCCAACCAAAAAACTCTATTATGAATTCACATGGTCAGTTCTAAATAGCATAAGTTAAACAAACATAAGAAAATAAATTTTAGGATCATGTTCTTTCTTAGCATTCCTCTTGACTTGTGTTTTGAGGTGTGAGACTATGAATCTACATTATTCTTCTTCCTTACACACTCCACCATCGTAGTTGGATTATTATGATTTTTTCTGAGTTTGTCAAGACCCCATCTTCTCATTCTCATATTTCTAAGTTTTTGATTCGTCACCAAATTTAACTCACAAATACCAATTTATTCATTGCTCTCTCATTTCACAGTACTCGGTGTCGGTGCAGAGACAGTCATCGGTTCACATTTGACCATCGTCGGTTAAACCTAACTAGTGTCAGCTTTTGGATTTCTCATTTTTTTTCCTAGAATAGCCTTCATAACTCCTGTTCTGTTTTTGGCACTTAGGGAACCATCCTATTCCCCTCTATTGATATTTTTTTCATACATAGTTTTCCTATTGCATATTCATTTGTCCTCCCAAGAAGGCTCACATCGACCTCATTAAGGAAGATAAGCCTTCTCCGCCTCATCCACCCACATCACCATTTTCACCCACGGAGTCCATCGATGTTGAATCTATTCCTCCTATTTTTTTATCGTAAACATAATTTCTCTGGGACCTCTAACCTATCAATGTAATGGCGAGGCTCCCTCTTATTCCTGTATCCTAACATGATCGATGATGATACATCTTCTATTAATGTTGTTCAATGTCAAGACGATGAGTCCATCCTCACTTACCTTGGTTCAAAAGATTATTATATTCACCAGTCGTTACCTTCTGAGACATAAACCATGTTGAATGAATCGACCATTGAAATCAAGATTAACACTCAGGACGACCCGCACATTCTAATGATAGGCCAATCTTTAGATGCTACTGAGGAGGAAGCTTTTACCTCTTTCCTTTAGGACTATAGAAACCCTTTTGCCTAGTCCTATGCTGATATGCCCGACATTGATCCAAAAATCATGGTTCATAAAATTATAACCATTCCTAATGCCAAACACATCAAACAAAAGCTGCAGAAAATGCATCCTCGCATTGCTCTTCTTATCAAAAAAGAGATTTAACACCTTCTCTTAGTTTCCTTCATCCTACCCATTGAATATCCCCAATGGATTTCTAACATTGTTCCTAACAAAAAGGCTATAAGGGGCTATGCATTTGCATAGACTTCCATGACCTCAACCTAGCTTGTCCTAAAGATGATTATCCTCTACCAGGCATTGACCAAATAATTGATCTCACCACCAGCCATGAAATTTTATCACTCATGGAAGGTTTCTTGGGTTATAATCAAATATTACTTGCTTTAGAGGATCAACACAAGAATTCCTTCATCACCCCTTGGGGGACCTTCTACTATCGAGTGATGCCTTTTATCCTTAAGAATGTTGGTGCTACATATCAGTGAGCCATGAATTACATCTTCCATGAGATCATGCATCGCATCTTGAAATATTACGTAGATGATCTTATTTCCAAATAAAGACATTGAGCTAAACACCTAGTTGTCCTTAAGGTCATCTTTGACCACCTCATCAAGTATCGTATTTGTCTTCAACCAAAGAAGTGCGTCTTTGCGTTACTTTCAAGAAAAATCCTTGGCTTCATCATTTCTTTACATACATAGAAGTTGATCATGCTAAAGTCAATGATATTCGAGAAATGTCTCTGCCTACTAATCTCCATCAACTCTGAAGCCTACAAGGAAAGTTGCAATCCATTCATCATTTTATATCGCAGCTTTTGGACCACTGTTAACCATTCCATCATCTCCTCAATAAGGACGTTTCATTTAAATGGGATGATGAATGCCATAAAGCCTTTGAATCCTTAAAAAAATACTTTCTTTAACCACCAGTGCTCATTCCTCCTAAGGATGACCAAACCTTTTACCTATACATTTCCACCACTGACCATTCTTTAGGTGCATTTCTCGCTCATCATGACAAGAAACAATGAGAGCAAGTGATTTATTAGATAAGTCATACCCTTCTAGAATATGAAACCAGATATACCCACGTTGAAAGTTTTTGCTTAGCCTTAGTTTTTCATTTACAAAAAACTCCACCATTACCTACCACACCACAAAACCTTTGTTATTACTAATACTGACCCCTTACACTATATGTATGCCAAACCCTATCAACATCAATGTACCAAATTTTGGATTATGCTTCTTGCCGACCTTGTCCTCAAATTTTTCCATCAAAAGTCCATCAAGGGCCAAGCTATCGGTGACCAACTAGTAGACACACCTCTTTCCATGAATCAACTCTCTAGCTTCGATTTCCTAGATGAATCCATAGCTATCGTCTCCTTAGATGAACCCGCTTACTAAATGAAAATCTTCTTCGATGGCTCCAAGTGTCAGCATGGAGGTGGGGCTAGTGTTATCCTCATTCCTCTTGATGGTGAAGATATGCCTTTATCTTTCAAACTAGATTTTGATTCTACCAACAATATTGTTGAATACAAAGCACTTGTATTGGGTCTCTAGGTTGCTTATGCCTTAGATATCAATTCCATCAATATCTTTGGTGATTCCTAGCTAGTCATAAACCAAGTCAATGGTATATACCAATGTCGTAATGAGATAGTTCAAAAGTATAAGCATCATGTAGACATACTTTTGACCACCTTTGACTGTTATGAACTTAAAACCACCCCACGTTCTACTTATAAGTTTGCGGATACCATGTCCTGGTTTTCTTCTCAGATACCCTTTTTTTCCGCCGACTCTAAAATATTTATCACATTATAAAGGCTACAATTACGCTCTTATTTACCATGTGAATTCTACTCCGTCGAAACCATTGCACCTGACCCACATGACCTTTGGTATAAGAAATTTGTAGACTATCTTTCCCTTTCCATTCTATCCACTAACCTCACTCCTAATGGAAAACGTGCCTTTCTTTAAAGTGTCTCTCGTTATGTCATCATGGGTGGTATCCTTTATAATCTTGGCTTCGATGGCATTTTCCTATGATTCCATAAAATTTCTGAAATTCCCTACACCATTAAGGAAGTCCATGATTGAATTTGTGGAGGTCACTTTAGTGGTTTAGCTGTGGAAAAATGCATCCTTTTCTTGGGCTATTATTTTCCAACCTTCAACCATGATTGTTGTGGCTATGTAAAACTTTGTGTGAAAATACAGCAACATGTTAATCTCCATCACACACCTAGTCATGCCTTGCAGGTCACACGAGACCTTTGTCCTTTCTCTCAGTGGGGCTTGGATCTTGTCGGCGAGATCAATCCCCATTCTTCACAACGCCACAAATGGATCATAACTGCCATTGAATATTACACTAAATGGGTAGAGGCCATTCCCCTTATTTATACAAAAGATGAGAAAATCTGTGAATTCATCAACCATCACATCATTTGTCATTTTCGTGTTCCTCTCCACCTCATCACTGATAATGGAAATAAATTCAAGAACAAAAACCTACGTAAGCTATGTGACACTTTTGGCATCCAACTTAGTTTCTAATCACCTTATTACTCACAAACCAATGGCCAAAAAGAATCAAACAATAAAACCTTGAACAAAATTATGATGAAAGTATTCAACGATATTGGGAAGGATTGTCATACACACATTACTTTTTCCTTGTGGGCTTACCGCACTAGTATCCACACTTCGACTGCAGCCACCCATTTCTCTCTAGTCTATGGTATTGAGGCTTTCTTACATCTTGAAGTAAAGATTCCGTTTTTCTACAATCTCACTACAAGACATGCTCAATGATGATAACTTTCGCCAAGATCATTTGGCGCAACTTGAGTTATTAGATGAACGTCATCTCGATTCTCTTGACCACCTCCAAATTTACCAAAAATGTATCAAACGTGCCTATGAAAAACTTTTCCATGTATGATCCTTTCAGGTCGGTGACCTTGTCCTGAAATAAAATCAACATGTAACCAAATAAATGAAAAATAAATAGGGAAAATTTGATCCTAATTGGCTTGGATCCTATATCTTTATCCATGCCTATGGATCAAGTTCTTATCATTTGTCTTCACTTGAAGGTAAAATTTAACCTGATGCCCTCAATTCCTTGCATCTTCAACCATTTTATAGTTGAAATTTAGTCCTATATCACTTTCTGTCAGTTGATCACTCATCCTTTGAGTGTTGTTCACCTTTGATATTACCAATTTTTGAGGATCCATGACTAAACAAAAATCATGTGATTACCAATCACATTTCAGCCTTATCTTCAATATGAGTACCACAGATCTACTCATAGCATGATTCTCATGAATAATTTTTGTCTTCTTCAAGATGGAATCCCATGGTCATTCATTACTCTAAACCACCCCTTTCATAATTAACCCCTATGTACTATTGTTTTGTCTTCCAAACAAGAGCCTATTCTTCCTCTATAGTCTTATCTATGGCTTAAATGTCAAAAAACAAAAAGGGATTCAACTCCTTGAGTCAAAATTCCAGCAAAAGATGACTCCCTCACAAAGGGACATCTCTTTATTCTATTTCTACTGTTATAAATAGATAGCTCCCTCAAAGTACAACTATATGAAGCCATTTCCAAAATATAATAAACATATCCAGAAGCTTCCCGCATCAATCAACTTCGCAAAGACCTCAAGGAGCTCATATAATCATCCCATATAGACTTCCCGAATTGATCAGTCTTTTAAAAAAAACTAAGAAAAAATGAAGGAAAGGATGAAATTTTCATCATGGACTTGCTTATTATTGATCCTACATTTGTTGCTACAAAAACATGCTATCTCACACTAGGTTATGCTTAACATCCCACTCTCACCTCATTTCCTTTTGTGCCCTCATTTCCTCTCTACTCAAGGGACTTACCGCATCCATGAAATTTAATGATCATGTGACTTTCTTCACCCTTATAATAGTCCATCATGCAAGGCCTTTAGGGTCATACGTTCATAAGCCCATCTAGGGTACGTTCATTAGGGTTCTTATCAATTAAGCTGCTCTTTTTCCACCTCTTACCATTCACCTTCCTCATTACTTATCGATTATCCTATATAGGACCCAATCATTGACACCTATGTTTAAAAAAAATCAACCATGCCTATTTTAACCACACTCAAACATGCCTAATTTACCTATATTCAACCATTCCTAAATCCTACCAACCCATTTCTTCCTTCATCATATTCTTCACTAGCTTATGGGAGAACTACATCCGCCTGAGGCCCCTTTTTCCTGGGGCTATGTAGGTAACACTTCGAGGGAATGGTGCCCTTGGAGGTTAGCTCAACCACTCTTTATCGTAACTAATTCCCCCTTTCACTTTCCTATTCACATTCTACCTTAGTTTCCATTTTATATCAATAACTATAAATTAAACCAAACAAGAAACAATAAATAAACATTTTTACCACAACATCACATCATACATTAATAATTTTACATTTCCATGATATCAAATGCCTCAGAAATTTACATTATAACATACATATTCCTCATCATTCATTTTTCCATGCTACCAATAACTTGGAAATTAAATCACAACCATAAACATAACTAAAGCATGCCTATGACCTGACTCAATCATGCCTATTAACCTCACTCTTCCATGTCTACATGACCTTGACTCAATCATACCTAAATCAACCAGACTTAATCATGCCTAAATCAACTGGACTCAAACATGCCTAAATAAACCTAACTCAATCATGCCTGCACCAACCTGACTCCACCATACCTATAATCTGACTCCATCATGCTTATTGACATCACTCTCCCCTGCCTATATGACCTTGAATCAATAATGCCTAATTCACCTAGTTTCCATAACATACACACATAATAATGGTAATTAAAAACAAGTACACCATCCATACTATTAAAATCATCATCTATAAATTAGAAAGTGTATGTATACATACATATGTACACAGATACAAATAAATACACATATCTCAAATCACTGACATACATCATCACCATATTTAGCACACAGGCTAGTATATGATCAAAAATCTCAAAAAATCTCATGTACCGCAGAAGGTAATGAGGTGAGAGTGGATGGTTGGTAAGGGAGTGTAAGTCAAATGAAAATAGTTGTGTTTGGGATGGAGGTTCAGGTGAATAAGTGGCGATATCAAGTCCCCCATATGTTAGATTAGTGCAAAGGTGGGGAGGACCATAAGGAAAAACCTCATGTACGTGGTAGTAATAACTAGGGTGTTGACGCAGGTTCCCATGCTCTTTTGAAGTGAGGAACGTGTCGATATTGTATAGGTGGTACTCCCCCAAAGTGAGGCATTGAAAGGCTCCTTCTAAGGAATCAATAGTTTATATGTGGGTAGAGGGGATAGATGAATCACAAGATGATTGGGAAGTAGGTGAGTTAGGTGTAGAGGCTACGGTGGTAGTAGGAATAGTAGGTTAGATGTGGGAGAGGTGGTTCTAGTATTGGTGGATGGGATTCTAGGTGAAGGTAAAGTGGGGATAGCGGAAGATGCCTTGACTAGTACAAGCACATGATTAGGTTGGTATAACATGTTACAGGTCTTAAAAGGTGATGGGTCAGCCAGGATGGTGTAGGTATGTCCTTCATGTTAAAATTTGAGGAAGCAGTGTAAAGTCAAAGGGACCCAATCCATGGTGCGAATCCAAGGTCAGCCACGCAAGATATTATACTAGAACTCTCCTTCTAGGAGATAATAGTTTGGGGATAGTGCGGGGACCTATGTGGATATGGATAATGATTGTACCCAGTGTAGAGATCATGGCCTCATTAAAGGAGTGCAACATAACTAGGTTACCATGCATGCAATTAACATGTATTCACATTTTTTATACGCATGAGAGGAGATGATGTTAATACTAGAACCACCATCGATCATAACACATCATATGTGTATATTATCGATATGAATGGAGATGAAAAGAGCAGGATCAGGGTCATTAGACTAGAACAGAGTGATCTCTTCATCCGCAAAGCTGAGGGTGGCTACTTAGTGAGTAGGTGGAGGTGTAGAGGAAGGAAATAACTTAGTGAGAGAGGCTACGTGATGAGGGGTAATGATGGAGGCTATGGGTGTGGGGTTATTTGGTAAAAATTTGATAGATTGAAGGATATCCATGAGGGCTTGACGATGTGACTCAGAGGTTTGGATGAGGTCATATAAAGAAATTTAAAGGGAGGATTGGTGTAATTGTTTTAACATTGTGTGATGTGTGACCCTATCGGTAACCTCAGGATCCTGTACATGTCCTCTAAGGTGACTATGATGTCACATATCGAAAGATGGAACATGTTGGTCATGGAATCCCATCTATCGATGAGAGCCACCATAAAACTAGGATCATGCACTATACACCCATAGCATTGGTTACTAATAACACCCACATCGGTCACATGCCTCCACTCCTCATTGGTCACGTCTCCCCGCACCACTAGAAATAGAGGTGGAACTCTATCCCACAGCCTTACCTCGTCTCTCACCTACATCTAGAAAATCACACCATTGTTAAACCCATAACCATTTCCAAAACACCCCCTTACCTGGCTAACCCATTCTTGTAATTCCTTCCTATTTTCCTTCCCTGTAACCTCCATAACCTACTTCCTACCCTCAACCCACTTATATTTACATCTCATAGTTTCTAACCCCCTAAAAAATCTTATCTAACCTCTTTTTCCTTAAAATCCTTATTGACCTCGGTCATGAGTAACCGACATCGGTCCTCTGTTATTTGACCGATCCTTGCTATATATTACCAACATCAGCCAATTCTAGACTGACATCGGTCACTGTCACCATGACCAAATCTGAAAACCCCCATTTTTTTTCTCACCAAATTCTTAACATTCACCTAATAACCTATTCTACCCTACCCTCCCCTACCCTAAACCCATCCCCACCCCTATTTACCCTACCTAGGACCTATTGCCTCCCTCATTTCATCAATTTTAACCAAAAATTTAATTATAATCCCTACCAGGAAATTTCATTTTAACCATTCATGCCAACATGCCTTTTTATCATCTTGGACACCCATTAAACCATACCTACAAACCCAACCTACCCCTACATTTACTTTGCTACATATTAGGAGTTGTTATTTTACCTATATACCTTGACCTGAACAAAATTTTATGAAGTTTGAGCTTTCATGCTCCCTATACCTTGTGATGTGGTTACCCGTGTTGTTTGACCTATTGACCTTACCTTACCTATTACCATGTTGTTTATCCTGTCCTGTCCTTTGGGGTGTCGGAACATACCTAAATGTTCTTGGACCTTACTTGTGTTGTGTTTCCACACCATATCCTATACCTTGGATACCGGAATCACTTCAACCCTATTTGGATAGAGCTATCAACCTTAGAGGATGTATCTTTTGAAATATTCTCAACCTTGTACCATGCCACATTTTCTAATGTGTGGATACATTCAACTACCATTACCTTTGACCCTGGCCCATTTACTTGTTTACCCAATTTTACCTTTTAACTTTACCCAATACGCTCAATGATCTTCATTTTCCCACCTCCTCATTTTATCAAACCACTTACCACTTCCATCTCTTACCTCATCGGTTCCTATTTTGAGGGGGGGTTACCTTCACCCATGCTTGGGGAAACACCACCCTCACTTACACTCGACACAACCATTTCTTGTTTTTGTCAGATTTTTTTTTTGGATTGAGGGTAAATTGAGGGTGTTTGAAAGGACCCCACATCCTTGTACACATGAGGATTTTTTGAGAGGATCCACAACCAGGTTACAATGAAGGGGACCAATTATTAGGAACCCAATTGAAGCAACCATGAAACTGAAGTGAAGATGCAGCAACCGTCGACAACGACTGTAGCAAGTGGGACAACTTAGAACAGCTACCAGTGTCGACAGCGAGAGGAGCAACCACTAGGATTAGCAGCAAGCGGAGCAACCACAAGTTTCAACAGTGAGAGGAGCAGCCACAACCACAGTGAGAGGAGAAGCAACAGTGAGCAAAGAAGCCACCAGCGTCAGCAGTGATAGGAGAAGGAGCCACCATCATCGACAACGAGAGGAGCAGCCACCAACGTCAACAGTGAGGAGTAATCACTAGTGTTAGCACAAGTAGAGATGCCACCTCTAGCGGTGAAACCACCTCTGAGGAGGATCGTGCCTCAGGGGGATTTGAAACTGGGTGGGAAAGCACACAACCATATGACTTGACCGCACCACTCCCACCCCATCGGCTGTTTTTGTCAACTTTGCTTGCCAATACAAGCTACATAATAAAATGAGACAAAATGTAAACACCAAAATTGGGTCACACTCCCCTTGGTCCCCTTTCAAAGAACCAACTTAAACACATTCACCTAACCATGACCCTTATACCCCACATTAATATTAATTTAATTATTTAAAATTAAATTAATACCCATCCTCACCCCATTATTAATTTAATTAGTTTAATTAAATGGATGCACATCTCACCTAGACACCTCACCATAGATCTATTCATGATGTGTTTCCATAAATGAATAAGACTTAGTTCAACCCTAAAAACCAATGCCTATTGTTCATCTAACCACCTTCCCGCTCATAAAAATATAACATCCATTCTGATCGATAAATAAATGAACAGACCTGCCCAAATGATGGGAGATCTGTCATTTTTTAGTAAACCTAGGTAATCCCTCCTTAACTAATGCCGGTCATCCTAAAACCAATGCCAGTGAATCAGGAATTGTTATCAGTTACCATTTATTCACTTGAGGAACCTTGTGGAAAAGGTTGGCACATTCAAAAATCAAGGAGAAGAGAAGAGAGCTACATGCAAGCAGAACTAGAGCCTTTTCGTACCTATAGACATCCATAGCCAGCACCAGGATAGATCTAGAGCTATTGCACTCATGGTAACATTCTGTGAAGCACTTCCATGGTACCAAACATCATTCATCTGATCAAGCGTCATCACCATCCATCCATTTGAACTTGTATCATAGTAAGTATAATTTTAACCTACATCATCTATTTCTACCTTAGTCTATTGAGTTCTTCTATTGTTGTTATCAGTTTCTAATTGCACTTTTGTTCCCTTATTATTTACCTGCATGTAAACTCAACCATTCCCCCACCCACACTAGTAAATCACCTATATCTAACTGTTACACATATATGAGTATAACTAATATTCCTACAGACCTCTCCACCCCCCTTTTGTCTTTGTTGAACGCCAGATGAACCTCTACAGCCAGATCTTTTTGAGTTTTTATCAGGCCGCTTATATCGACGTTGGTTACCCATGACCATCACCGGTTCTTCCTAAATGTGATCGATCATACCCAACTGATGCCGGTCTCTATGCCTACCAAAATTGTGTAAACTAGTAACCACCTACCTACCAAAGTAAGCCAAACACCTTTCCCAACCCTATTGAGATCCTGTTTGTGACCTTTAGACTACCCGAACAACCTGCAACCTGACCTAAAGACCTTGACTGACATATTTTTTTAGTATTTAATTGGATCGACGTTGATAGAGATATAAGGTACCCAAATAATAATACTACTACTAGATTCATTTATATACGTATTCCACTTATTTCATACTTTTTTTATAAAAATAGTAGATTGACAGATTTCTAGGGAGTATCACACTTCCCGAATCTATCATACACTAGGTAGTCCACTGTCATATATTATTTAACTATTCTTTGGTTGTCTTGTTTTCTATTTCAGGTAGTTCCTCTCAGCCAAAAGGAATCTCTCACAGTCAGCAGTGGATTGAGAATTCAGAACACACTCATCAACCTCCAACCAACAGACACAATAGGTATTCCTCCTCAGCCCATAACATTATGTATTTCTTCACATTAAAAATGTAAAGAAAATCATGAAACACCAAGAGGAGGACATTACTCAGTAAAGAGGAAAATTCACAAAGTCGTTAGAGCTGGGTACTATTGGCCTTCCCTCCACAAGATTATTAATAAGTATGTGTGGAAATGTGATGCATGTCAAAGAATGGGGAAGCCTACACTATCTATGGAAATTCCTCTTAATTATCAACTGGTATTAGGACCATTAGAGAAGTGGGGAATTGATTTTGTTGGAACTTTTGATCCTCCATATTTTGGGAAAGAATACCTCTTGGTATGCACATACTATGTTATGAAATGGGATGAAGTTCAAGCATTGGCATCTGCTAATGAGAATGTTATTGCTGATTTCTTATACAATCGGATATTGTTATGATTTGGGCTCCCTAAGGCCATTGTATCTGATCAAGGTCCTCAATTTGTGTCTAAAATGATCAAAGATTTTTTTTGAAATGTACCGAATCAAGCACCAGAAATTTTCATAATATCATCCCTAATCTAATGGGCAGGTGGAAGTCACCAACATAGAACTTGAGAACATTCTAACTAAAGTGGTCAGTGGTGATAAGAAAAATTGGGTACCAAAACTTCCCGAGTTAGTTTGGGCCTATAAAATGTCTTGGAAAACCACTACTATTTTTTCTCCGTATGAGTTGGTATAGGGGAAGAAGCCACTATTACCTGTAGAGTTCGAGTTACGCACCTAGAGAACATCACTTGAATTTGGCATCAATTTGGATGAAGCACAACGTGAACGGGTGATGTAGCTGAATAAATTGGATGAAATGTGGATGGAAGCATAACAACAAGTAGAAATTCTCCAACATCAGAGGAAGACCTGAGATAATGCTCATATCAAATTCAAGACATTTCAAAAGGGGGAATGGGTCTTACTCTTTGATTCTAAATATCAATAGTTTAAAGGTAAGTTATGGAAACGTTGTTTGGGCCCATATTAGATCAACAAAGTTTTTGATAACAGTTCTATGCACCTAGTACCGATCGATGGCGACAAAAGGACTCTTCTTGTGAATGGCCATAGGCTTAGGATTTATCATTGACCTCTTGACAAGGGAACTTTCACCAGTGACATAATGTTGAGTGAGGAAATGCATGTTGAGGTGGATCTTTGCCCCTCTGGCCATGACTAATTGTTGTCTTTCAATTTCAATAAAGGACGATGGTCATGAACTTGATCTTCTTCCCTTAGTTAGCCATTTTGTTTTTTTAATAAATGCAAAGATATTCATTGTTTCAAGGCCACTAATCACATTTTATCTCGGACTACAGGACGTGGAAATCTACAAATATCAGATGCTGAACTAGCAGGGGTAAGTCTATTCTAATTCACTATGGATATTTCCTTATGAAGCAACTCACCATGTATAAAAATTATCATAATTACATCCATACACAATGTTTGATGTATTTATTATGGATATCCTTCTAAATCTGATGCGACAGAATGACGATATGAGGGCGTAATGAGTCATGTCTTCTACGCACGCCGCATGTGTCACATTCTACAAAAAGGATGGGTGGAATTTATGTTTCAAACGATCGGATGTGCACCATATCACATATCAAAATTGCTCACAAATACCTAGTCTTGTTAACCTTTTCTATGCCACCAAATTTGCTTTTCTTTTATGCAATTTGAGGATCCAAGTGCATTTTAAATTGATATTTCCTAACCATTTCCTACCATTGCTTCATGAAAATTGAATGAACCTTTCTACTTTCCATCACACCATGAATTCAAGCATACCATTATTCTTGTTTCTTTATTATCTGGATTCATTTGCCTTCATCATGGGACAAAATAAAAAGTTAGAGCCCAATTCTATGGACCCATTAGTAAAGAACATTGTGCTTTCACATGTATGTTATGATTTTGGTTGGCTTGACTTCATCTTGAAATTTGAAGTTTTTGAGGAAGGAATAGTGGATGAATTCCTGGAGAATTTTGAAGCTACTTGCTCATATGTTGGAGGGAAGTGATTGGATATTACCAACCAGGTAGTTTTTGAACTATCTAGTTACATAATTTATGTCTAAAAGTCATGACAAATTCTCCCCTCAAAGACTTGATTTCTCTATTTTATGAGGAGGGTGAGGCATTTCTCAAGGTAATCCTTACCTCCTTGAGTGTTCAGAAAGGAGTTAAGAGGGATAGTCTACCTGAAATTTGGAGGGAGATGGCCAAATGGGTTAAGAGATAATTAATATGTGATGGCCAACCATCTGTGTTGGGTGGCGATTCACTCAAAATTATCATTCATTTAAAGAAATCATGTGTCAACCCTACAGTTAAGGTGAATTTAGCAGAACACTTGGAAGATGCAGTTATCAAAGTTGACCAAAAATACAAGGCTAGAGGAGGAAAGGTAATGCTAAAGCACCCAGGGCTCATTCACTTACTATGCTAGCATCAAGTTTTTTTCAAGCCAAAGTGAAGGCTTGAAAGGATGAATGTGGTGGAAGGTTCTAATCTGAAGCATCTCAAAGTAGGGCCATCTTCCACACCTCGTCCCACTATTACATCAATCAGTGGCCCTACACACAAGAAGAAGGAGGAACCTGTCACTCAAAAAAACATGGAAAAATCTAGTGATCAAGTGATCCAATCTTCAACAACTTCCAATTCTAAAGCTAGAAATACCTTGAATTCTTCTTCTTCTATTTTCCTATGGCCAAAATGGTCCTGTGTATTTCATAACCTGGAAGTTCCCGGTCGGAGGGTTTTGTTGGTACTCCTACCCTTATGTGGGAGATAAGGGATGAGGAAGAAAACTTGGCTATCCCCACTGAAAAATCACTAGAAACTATATTCACTGTAGCTATTCCGATCCCATAAAGCTTGACTATGCCCACATCTTTAGAATTCCACTCTGCAGCTCTAGAAACTACTTCAGTACCTCAAGCAAATAATCCAGCTCTAGAATCAATTGCAATGGAAATTGGTCACCTCGAGTTATGTCAAGCTAACGATCCTCAAAGTTATTTGGAAGAGATTGCACTTCTTAAAGCCCAATTTTAAGGTATGTAAGAAACAAACATTTATTTGCAAATTGAATTACTCAACACACAGTAGAAAAGGTTAGAGAAATCACAACTTTACAAATAGAAGTTAGCAGCCTAAAGTGGCAAAGAGATAGAGGTCTTAAAATTTTAAATGATGTCCACCAATTGTCTCTTCAGAATTCAGAATTAAAAAATGAAAATAATAAATTAAAGGGGGAAATGGAAATTATCTAAGATGAAAAACAAAAATTGTAGTCTCTTTTGGATTCTATCTGTCCTTTAGCTTGTAAGCTCCCATTTTATAGGAGACCATCTTCAATTTACAACATGTTTTTTCGGGAACAATTTTACTCTTGGAAATTATTGCAGTTATGTCATCATTCACCTTACAAATCCTCTGATGGTAATGTTTTCTTATCCATTTACAAATCTAGTACCCTTGAAATTCAAAACCTACGCTGTGAGTTCTACCTCCATAATATGTTAGTTTCTAATGTCCCTAACTTCTTCATTAACTTATTCGTGGGGGATTTTCAATTAAAATCCTTTCATTCCTTCAAAATTAGATCATGTGGGGTGGAAAAATGGATATATTTAATCACACAGCTCAAACAATAGGATTCTATATTCAGCCTACACATCACAATGATGTGGCTATGTGGAAAAACTTTACATCTCTTTACTAACAAGTAGGTAATGGAGAGAATAATTCAAAGATATTACTGAAATGTGTGGTGGACTTTGACACCTATAGTAATCGACATTTGGAGTAGAAAGGAAGGCCTATGATAGGAGATGGGAACTTTGGGATTACCATTAAAGTGAAGGGAGGTTATTTCACCTCATAATTTGAGTTGGAGTATACAAAAAGGTGATGCCCTCATCACAATCATAAGGAAGTTAGAAAAAAGTAGCAACCAGTACAATGATGAATAGGTTGGAATAAAGGTGCGACCACCTCTCCTCTTGAGTCCTACTACCACCTGGCAATACAATGCTACAAAATCAAATGAGCATTTTACAACTTGGGTCAAAGTAACTTCAAACACTCAGGGATGTAAAGGTACTAAGAAGAAATATGGTAACCAGTTTGAAGAGTGTGATATGGCCCAATAGTTTGGTCACAAGGCAGGTCATAGATAAGTTGCATTGGGACATGCAACAGGTAAAGTGTGGGGAAAATGATGAGTGCATTATTGGTCTCATTTATATCATTCCTATGGTTAATATATTGCCATTTAGATATTATTTCCTAATGCATGGGGATGTTTTGTATAGTTATATCTTAGTGAGCTTAATGCATTTTCCTTGCTTTTGTTTATGCAACCTGATTACCGTATAAATTCCTACTAACTACCTTTGTGAGGAAAATGTGATGATGATGTGTAGGGAAATAGTGAAAATTTATTACCAATGTAATTAAGAAGTCTGAGTTTGGAGCTAGAATGCGGAAGCAGAAGACTTTTTCCACCTATTGACCTATAAGTATGGGACTTGTTTCTAGTATTCCTATAGGAATTTATGAGTCTTGGTTAATTTTTATTAGTGGGAGATGTTAGTGCTGGTTATTATGGCATATTCTATAACTAATTGTGTCTATATAAAGATGCCTTCTTAATAACATTGTAGTAGCTGTTATTTTTGAGATATAATCTGCAACATATAGCCTGTTGTTTTTAGCAATCTTTTTCATATACTGGATATGTCATGGAACTTATTTGAATTAATATAAGTAAGCATAATTTTGAGGATCTAGAGATTTTTATATTTCCTCTCTCCCAAGGGAGATAAAAGTGCCCACTCATCCAAGGAGACAGTAGGATATTTACATTCATATACACATCTAGTTTTCTGATAAGTTGTACTACAATTTCTATTTCAGTATGTTTCATGCAATCTTAGTTTGAATGTATTTGCTTCCCTGTTGAAATTTCTATTCTAAACACGTGTTTCCCTTTATAAAAAGTTTAGTTAGCATGTTCTTTTACTTATACTGATTATTAATTACGAGTGTGAAATTTCAATTTCATTATTTTAGATTCTATGTGCACATTTCTGTTTAATTTAGAAGTATAGCTTTCAAACTTAAGTTCATCAGAGTAAATAAATTCTGTAGATTTATATTGAGTTTCTGTAGATTAGTAACTAACTTAGAAAGATCTCACAAAAACCCGCCAATAGAAGACTCGACAGGAAAATTGGTTACATAAATCTCCATTACATAAAACCTAGGACATAACCCCAGTTTGTAATGACACTAATAGAATATCCGGTTAGATAAATTATTGGAGAATACAACGACCCATCACATTCCATGAAATCAAAATTTCAATAAATCTTCCAAACCCGTGTATGGATTGACAAACCATCTATTGCTGAGTTCTTCTCTCTTGAAGGACATTAAAATATCATATTCAAACCTTAAATTTTCAGCAAGGAATTCTCAATGAGAAGAAATTTCACTTCCGGCTCCATGAAGGACAAAGTTTAATTTCCTATCAGATCAGTTGTCGGATGGAAGTAAAATTTTTCTTGAATCGATATAAGTAAAAACTTATCGCAATGGAATTTATTTCTTCACAAATGAGAAAAAAACTAGACCTGTAAATTTCAATCTCCATTAATGTCTGCCATTACACAGTAGTGGAAAAAATTAGTGAGCTACATCTCCACTTCTCAGGGTTCTAGTGGGTGAAATCAAATGAAAATTAGAGGGAATGATCATTAAAAAATATATTTTCATGTGAACTAGCTTTTGTGTCATGAAGTCCTTTTTTATGGATATGGAGGACTAAGTTTTCATTAGAGTTCTACCCTGTCACATGAAGAACATCTACAAAAAGGAAGCGAGCTACCTCTTTAATTCTCAAGGTTCTAATGGGTGAAATCACACAAAAATTGGAGGGAATGATTGTTGAAAAATCTAGTTTCACATGAAATTGTTTTTGCACCATGAAGCCCCTTTTTTAGGGATATGGAGGGCTATTTTTTTTGTTAATATTCTTTCCATGCCATGAAAATATCATTTTCCCACTTGTTCGGATGAAGGAGTTACTCAAACGCGGAGTGTGAAACCCCGGAATAAAACCCAAAGTTTCAAGACTTGTTTTCCTGACATTCGCGACACACTTACTAATAAAGTATGACTTCCTATGTAAGGGTCTGTTACTTTAGGTAATCAACCATTTGAAGGGGATACAAAAATGAATTGAACAAAAAGGGAGTATCACAAGAAAAGTTGTCGAAAAGGTCAATCTCGACTCATAATTGACACTTACTAAAAATAGTAAGTGGTTCCACAAGCCCCTGCTATAAATAGTCGGTTGGTCCGAAAGGTTAGACAAACAGAGTAAGAAGAAATAATTAAAACTACCATAGCCGGTGGAGGTTAGGAAAATATAACTATGAAACTTACTAAAAATAGTAAGTTTCCCAAGGTGTACTTACAATAACAGGTTATTCTCAAAGGGCAAGTTTGGCACAGCAAAGCTTTCCATAATTGTTTTAGGATCATCAAACTTTATCAAGGAAACACATTCTCCTCTTCTCTCTCATTTCCTCCTCTCTTTTCTCTCTCCTTTCTAATTCTTCGTTAGGCGTCATAATTATATTTTTTCCTATTCACTTAAGTGACCTATTTTAAATTTGTAAAAACTATTCTTTCAAAATTATAAGAGAAATACTTAATTCATGGAAAAAAAAATGTCACTAGTGGAATATGGAAATGAAGAGTCATGTGAGGGAGGTGAAAGGACAATTCAGATTTCTATAAATTATAAAGCCATTCTCTTTTCAAGGGGTTGAAAATTGATATTGTAAATTCAAGAGTGTATTTTACTTAGAGAAAGCAAAGGAGATAGCCATTTTCTTCTACTTTCCTCCACTCTCAAATTTCTTCCATTCCAACACTATGTACAAATTTGGTTTAAGCAATCAATACAAGAAGGAGTTTCAAGATTTCTTGGAATAAGGGGTTTCTCGATACTTTGTGATCAATAAATTTTATTTGGTCTTGTTATTTATAGAGTTGTTTCTTCTCATGAATATATGTGCTGAAGTTTATATTTAGTGTGTGCATGAATCTAATTTTCTACCTCCAGCAATAGGTCTCCTACATCATTTCTCACTCCCCTTTCCCTCTCTCCAAAAAAGTCTTCCCTAGCAAGAGATTGCTAGCTTTTCCACATGGTCAGTGGAGTGCCCCTGTTGGATCCCTGGTTGAAAGGCCACCACATAAATCCACCTTTTCATACACATGCATTCACAATAGCTTCACCGGTTGATTAGAGGGACTTAGATTCCTAGAACATCAACAAGAAATCCACAAGTTTGTCCACTTGAAAATTTTTCTTGCCAACAATTTTTGGTGCTCACCGTGGGGCATATTTAGCAGCATTTTCACCCAAAATATGACCGCAAGGTCAAAAAAATTTCAAAAACAATTCATAAAAAATATTTCGCAAAAATCCATTGTTGAAAGACGTAATTCTGATTTTATGCACATAAATGTTCACATTCTGTAGTGTTAGAATTTGAAGAAGGATTTGCCAAAGCAAGAGCTGAAATATAAGTAGAAGAAACAATGGTGAATGAAGAAGAAATACCTCAGCACATTGTTCCATGGTTAAGGAATACAAGCCCACTTGCTCTTGAACCCCCTCTTCATGATCTACCAATAGGTTCCTGCAAGAACTTTCTAATGTTCAAAGGTGACAACACACAACATCCTGAAAAACACATCACTTATTTCACAACATAATGTGGAATCATTGATGTCCAAAATGAAGACATTTCTTTGAGACTGTTCATGGATTCCCTCCAAGAAAAATTAGTGGCATGGTTTTACTTCCTTCTTTCCCAATCCATCACTGGTTAGAATGACATCAAGATTGCCTTTGAGGAAAGATTTAAATAAACTGAAGACTCTCTGGACCTTTTAATTCAGTTGGCTAAAATTAAGAAAGTATAAAGTGAAAGTATGAGATACTTTGTGGCTCACTTTGAATAGTTGCTTCGTAGGATACTAGAAGAAAATTCCCTGTCCAAAAATAATATCAAGAGATTCTTCATAAATGCTCAACCACCATAGGTAATATTTATCATACGAAGAGTTCAACCAAGGAATATTGTAGAAGCACAAAGGATGGCCATCAAAATTGATGACAATCTCATACTCTATGGAAATATCAAGAATCCATCAAAGGGCAAGGCCCAACATCCTAGAGATGAGAGAACAAACCCATCACTGCAAAATTTGGTGAATGAGATGGAATATTTGAAGAGGGAATTTTTTGAACAAGTATCTTATCAAAGAACCAATAGAAATTAAATTACAGGAGCACCCCAAAGGATCGCCTTGGAGGCCTAACCCGTGAATGAAAATAACAGGATTCAAGAAAAGGAAGAAGAGCTTGAACAAGAAAGTGAAGGTAGAAATTTTGTAGAAATTGATGAGCTTGAGAATGATACACAAATAAGATTTTGTGAGTATTTTAGAGGTGAGGAAGAAGACGAAGAAGATAAAACCCAATTTCTCATTTGTAGTATTAACTCATTCTCAGTTTGAGGAAGAAGCACCTCCCTCCACTATTGCAATGGAAAATAAGGTTGATGATTCTCCTATAGTGACTCTGAAAAACAAAATAATCACTCGAAGATCACCACTTCCTCCTTCCAAAGAGTCTGCATTGTTGAATCTTGATCCTATAGCAAGTAAGAAGGATCCCACTATTGTCAGTAAGTATTCTGATACCTCTTCCAATTCTAAACCAAAATATACTCCTTTAAAATCTAATTTTTTGAAAGCTCCTAGTGTGCCGTTCAAAATACCCTCCATTACTCAAATGTTAAATCTTGCTCACAAGCCTATCCAGACTTCAAAATTAGTCCATTCACCCCCATTTCTTTCATCTGATCCCTTTTAATTCATAAAATATGTGAACAAATCCAAATTCAAAATTACTAAAAATGAATATTTGTGGACTCATCCTAAACAATTTGAGAGGTTCGTCTGATCTATCAGGAGTGGTACTCTAACACCCAATACTGTAACTTCTACTTCCAAATGCATGTTTCCAAACCCACTTATGCCTCCCCCACAAAACATGCTTTCCTTAAGTGCATCTAAGACTAACAAGGTCAATCCTTTATACATATCCCTTCTTGGTGGAGAATATGTACTGAAAAATTGCATAATAGATTCTGGTGCTTCAGAAAATGTTGATTTTAAAGGTCGCCAAGTCTCTCAAACTTACGATGACCCTAAAAGATGGTTTAAAACCCACAAGTGAGGATCACGAGGGATGACATGCACATTAACTGACATGTGAATGACAGCATGAAGAGATCTCGGGAGGAGCGAGCATAAACTGAATGTACATGAAAAGATTTGAAACATGGGTAGAACCTGGTTAAACTGTAAAACTCTTCTCTATCTCATAGAGCAAATGGGGTGTACATATAAGAGGTGCTGAGTAACCCCAAGTGCTATAATCATGAAAAATCAAGTAGAGAGGGGGAATTACATTCCCAGAATAGAAGCGTAACTCCCAGTGATGCATATGATGCACTGACGTGCTGACGCACTGACGCGTAAGAGAATCTCATGATGACCCCTAAATGACACATGGACCTATGATCTCACCTAAGTGAATTGAATCACCTAATTATGTGGAAAATACACACACCAACACCCCCCTTCATCATAACTTAGGATGAGGTGGCAAGTTAGAAATGAGAAATGGGTCCTGGCACAAAGCCTGATGAGGTACCCACGTACAAGAAAAATATCCCAAGCACTGAAGGAAAACCCAGTGGGAAAAACATCCACGACAAGAGAAAAACACACTCTCTTATCTAAGAAAGATGCCAAATATGGGTCCCAGCCATAGATGAGCCTGAAAGGGTACCCATGTACAAAGAGGAAATCTCTTGGAAAGAAGAAGAAGAGAGAAGAAGAGGGAGATGAGAGGAATGCAGAAGATGACATGGATGGATCTGAAATCTACAGCTCTAGGAGGTCTCCCAAAATAATGTCGATTATGAGATCCTCTACCTCTTGACTCAAGAAGAGACACCCACACTGAACTATGTGCTTTCCGTTAGGAAGGACATAAATGATGTGCTGGAAGTCTGCGCACTCCATAAAGGAAATTGAAGGAAGAAACACGAAGAACTCTGAGTCTGGTGCACTGAAGTGTGACATAGGTCTATTGAGTGAGTGCCAAGGAACCGAAGGCAATGCCACATGCGTAGAACTGTCAGAGTGAAGAGGAACGTCCATAAAAAGGATGCCCAAGTGATGTGAAGGGAACAAAACATCCTCCACAACAAAAAGGGATTCACAGCTAAGGGTGGATCAATGAAGGACTCTAGAAATGTGGAAGTGACATGATTCTCAAAAGGGGCACTCCCAATAATAGAGATGATGAAATCCTTTGAAATACCTTTAGATGCATGAGGGGCCTGTAGAGCATCACAAGTGGACTCTGCAAAAAGATGACTAAGGTCAGGAAAATACTCAACCCCAATGAGGGGGCTCAATAAACATAAGAGTGATGTCAGATAGGTATGAGTCATCCAATGAAGGCAGAGGAGTGGAAGGGGCCTTGCACACTAGAAGTGGAAAGGTGGTGGGTGTGATGATGGTATAAGGCTAAGTAGAAGACTGCTCGATATCTGATGAGATGTGGGGGGTGACAAAAATGTCTGGAATAGTGAGAGAGAGGAGAAGAGTTCTCTATAGTACTCTCTGCATCAGAACTGGGTGCACAATCCTCGTCATCAAAAGTAGAACCAAATAAGTCTATGTCAGCAGAATTTCCATCACAAGAAGAAATGGAGGAGACAACTCAATCAACATCAGCAACAAGGTGGAAGTATTTGAAGGGTCTCCATATAGGGACTAAAGAATGCATAAGAAACGGTGAGGTGGATCTTATTCTGCCACGTGAAACTAGAGAGATCAAGAGACATGCATCATCATGTGACCAAAGAAATGGTCACAATTGTCAAGGAATTCCTCCAGATGATGAAGATCAGTGGGTACAGGAACTGGCTCAAGCAAGAAGGGTAAAAGACCCTTGTGGGTGAAGTAATGTTCCATGGAAGCACACTGAGATGAATAGTTCCCTCTCTCGATGAGAAGTGGCAGAGGATGTAAGGTGATGCTACGATGCTCAAGTCTAGAAAAAGAAATCTCCATGATGGAAAATGCAAGATGTAACACCCTGAACTATTGTTACTTCCTCCTGGGCATTCAAGTGTTGATATGTGATTTCTTCTGTAAAAAGGATGTGTTCCTTTGATTGTGAAGTCATGCTTGATATAGATTGTATCTTCTTTGCATTTGAAGATCTTTGACTGAGCCAGGATATGCTTGGACTCTTTTATTTCTTTCATTTTTGCACCTGAGTTTAATCTGATTTCAGAATAAATTGTGGATTTACCCGTCTATATGACTCAGCCTTGGATCAGTGGCATTGATCCAAGAGATGTTTTAAGTTTATTCTGGATGAACAAAAATTATAGACCTTACGAAGGTTGCAAGGTCTGAATGTGTGGAATGAGCAATTCAGGAGTTAACTCAGGCTGATCTTGTTAAATGAATTGGTTCCTGATATCGTAATATCAGGAAGGTCTTGATCTTGAGCCAGGTAATAAATTCAGATACATTTATACTACTAGCTTATTATCAGTGCTGGAATGAATCCTTTTCGTGAATGTATATTTGTTGGTTCTTATACTGAACGATTCTAATTGTTAGACCTAAACTGGATTTATTAAGGTTAATAACCTATGGGTTGGATTAGTGTTAATCTAACCTAGCCCTAAGCTATAAGCTAAATGTTCCTAAGGTTAGCAACCTAGCACTAAGGAAGTTAGACTAAGTATCACCTTATGATCTAACCTATGTTTCTAACCTAACTAATGTTAGTGGGGGAAGGGGACCTATGAAGGGGTGTGAGCCATGGGTGGTAGTTTCTATGGCATTAAATGAAGGGGATAAGCATGAAGGACAAGGATTTAGCTGAGGTTTCAAATGGCCATCGAGGCCGACGTGGCAGAGTCACCAAATTTGGAAATGGTCTTTGGTTTGCATTTGTCCATCGCCAACTATGGCGGTCGGTGGCAATGGAGATTGAGCGGGAATTTTGGAGTTAATGCAATTAAAGAACTCGGTTTCCGAGCTCGGATTGCTCGGGAAGACATGCAAAATGGAAAACTGGTTGTTTGTTTGGTTTTCCATGCGCTCCGGTTTTCCCTCTGTTTGATCACTGGTTCTTCGAACCAGTCTACTTGGTGTTGCATGGCAACTATGAGAATAACTAGCTCTTTTCTCTATCGAGGAAAGTTTATAAAGCATGGAAATAACAAATTATTGTTGTTGAAACTAACGTGGAAGAAGAGGAGAAGGCTCGAGCTCTTTCAGAGGTCTTCTTCGGATTTTTAAGCGGCATTACCAGGCATGTTAGGCCCTAACTTTTAAAAATCCTGCTTTCCTTCAAATGATTTCATTAGAACAACTCTGTTCAGGTGATTTCAATTCAGTTGGTTGGAAGCATTGTTTTGGTTCTTCTTTTCCTGTGAAATTAGGAATCTCGGATCTTTAGAAGACCTTGAAGGAATAGTTTTTGTATTTAATCTTCCTTGTGGTTTCGCTTCGTTTGAAACCGGCTGTACTTTTATGGTTGCTGAATCTTGTTGGATCTTGCTATAATACTTTAAGTTACTTCTGGTTGGATAACTTGCTATGTTTATACTATTTGAATGCGACTTTGTAGAAGTCCTCCCTGTGTTGCAATTTTTGGGATATAATCCATTGAAAGTTTGCAAGGAATATATATACGAAAATGACTCTGTGGAGTCCTTGGAATGTTTCGTATATTTTGGACTTCTGTAGAAGTCATGAATGTGAATACTTATTAGTTAGACTCAGTTGGAGTCCTTGAAAAGTAACTGGTATTATGACTTCTGTTGCTTTGTTATGAATACTGTTGCTTAGCAGTGAATATCGTTGGTACAGACTCAGTTGGAGTTCTTTTTATGTTTCGTATGTTTCATCTTCTGCTTAAGCTTAGTTTCGAATGCTGATGTTTAGTTGAGATTACTTAAGATATTGATTCAGTTGGAGTCCTTGATATGTATCTTGAATTACGACTTCTGTAGAAGTTTTTGCTGGGAATACTATTGGGATTCTTGAATTGTTGTCGCATGAAATCAACTTCAATCTAAGCCTTGTTTATGAGCATTAGTTGTTTGTGATTTGTTGGAGATCTCGATATGTTGCGAGTTGGCTCGACTCTCGATTTAAACCCTCGTTGTGCATGCATATCGTTCAGACTCCTTCTTAACATTCTTGTGTTCCTTTCTGTTCGCTTCTGTGGAAATTTAAAGGAAGGGTTTTCTTTACAAATTTTACTCGGTTTGAGACCCTGTTGTATTCCGTAGTAGCTTGGCTTAGGATGAAACTTTGAGGAAAATACTGATATGGAATTTCGGCTTCTGTGAAGACCTTGTTGTGATTATTTTTCTTGAAAACGACTTCTAATATAAGTCATGGCTGTATTATCATAAGGATTTGTTTCAGTTAAATGAAGCTGTGCATGTTTGTGTTAGATTCAGTATGAATGTCACTATATATGCATAAGGAAACATCATTTGTTTTAATGTTATCTAGCCTCTTGTTTGAATATGATAAAGAGGTTGTTCTTTGATTTCGGCTTTGGATTTAAGTCATTTCTGTGTTAGTAGGGATTAGATTGAGCTGTATGTTGCTGAGTGTTTCGACTCAGTGGGATTGATGTTGTGATTGTGCATGGTTACGTCTTCTGTTATTGTGATTATCTAGTCTTGTGCTTGACTGAGATAAAGAGTTAATAGCTGTGCCTTGACAAGCGATGGCGTTGGATATTTTCTCGTTTGTTGAATAATATGGAAAGCTATGTTAAGTCTATTTGTTGGATTATTTATTACTGCCTTGCCATGAGGGCTATTGTATTGCTCAGTAAGCTACAGGTAATTTTTATACTTGAATTTTTGACGAACTGTAGTTCTTCCTGTGGTCTCGACTGGCTTAGTCACATGCGTATAATGTGAATGCATTACTCTTGAGAGGACGGTACAGTCATGAGCATGATTGGAGGGGAAATCTGAATGTCTCGGTTTCTTTCTCTTCTGCTGTAATGTATATGTTGATATATTTATATTTAACTGTTGGAATTGTTTTAACATACTGATGGATTCATGAATTGTTATGATATTCATTTTATTATGTTGAATGTAATGGTCTGTCGGATGTTTGTTGTCCTTGGGATTCAGATGGATAGTTGTTTTGGATACATTTGTTCTTCTTGGTCACTTATATTTATGAAGAAATATCTGAAAAGTATCTAGGACTATTTAGTAACTATAATATGAGTTACGCGTTTATAGTCATGTTTGAATTACAAAAGAGCATAGTCTGAAATATGTCTACATGTTTGGTGAAATGATTTCATTTAAACAGGTTGTTCAATGAGAGCAATTGGTGGATTGCATTTGTTTTAAGAGTTAGTGCTTATCATGCTCAGTTCACCGAACTGACCCGTGTTGACAATTTTTGCAGATGGCTGCCGTAAGTGGTAAAGGCACGCAGATCTGATATGATGTTCAGATTGTTTAATTTGGTTTTACGATGAACTTCAATTTGATTATCTAAATGTACTACTTGAAGAAAGATGTTCTTTGGCTGTTGAGTATTGTATCAAATATGCTGAATGAAATAAATGTATTTGATTAGCCTTGAAAGGAATGAAAAGAGGTATTTGTTACTTATGTGTTTGTATTCGTATCTTGATGGTTTGATCTTCTTCGGTTCGAATGATCTTAAGAGCATTGTTATTATTGTATAACTGGAGACTTTTGTGATTATCTAAGTAAGCTTGCAAGGTTATGTGACTGAATACTTAAGATTGTTTAGTAGTTCTATTATGTTCTATCTAAAGCTAAATTGGAATTTAGATCACTGTCTTTCGGGAAGCTAAGGTTAAAATAAACCTGAGCAGGAAGCTAAACGAGCTGAATAAATTATTACTTCCTAGTCTTGATCTAAGTCAAGACAACATTTAATTGGACTCTTAATCACTATATCTCGATGCTAATAAGTAAGATATAATTTCAGTTATGAGAACTGATATAAACCTAAAAAGGGTATGGTTAGCAATCTCATGTGAAGATTATGGGTTATTGTCCAATTTCGTTGATTTAGATTTATGTTTTTCTATGAACTCCTTGATAGGACCTCAATCTTATTAAACTTCTCTTGTGTAATGGGTTTTATTAAGAAAGGTAATTCTAAGGTGAGGAACCCAAGGACTGGGAAAGACTACCCTTAAGGGAGCGACTGATAGTATAATTTTAACTCAACGTAAGTAACACCTTAAAATTTAGTAGATCTTATCGAGGTGGATTTGAAGGTTGATGGCACAAGTCGATTGCAGGGTTGTACCTTCGAGAAGATTAGGATCTTCTCAAAGATACAACAATGCAGGTGACTTATGGCGACACCCTTCGCATTGATCGTTAAGATTTACACCTTAAACTCGAACAAGTTTTACTCTGGGACTGATTAGGAACGTGGTCATGTTATAAGGCTGCCCCAGGAGACTCGGGGTATCTTGACACACTGGGTTAACTAGGGTTGACCCAGTATGTCAGCATATCCCTAGTCCCTGGGAGCATCCTTATAACGTTGTCATTTTACTAATCCATTCCTGAGTGAATAACTTGGGGCAGGAGAGACTGTCAGAAGTCAGTATAAGACATTCTACATAACAAAGGAATGGGGTGATGGACGTATTCTAGATTGACGAGTATGCCGTCAAGGAATACGAGACATAAGCATATGTTTCAAATCTTTGGCCAAAGTATCGCAAGCTGCTGATTGCGTTGTCCTATGTCACCTAGTCTAAGGGACGAGATGCCGATGAATAATGGTAACAATTATTCAGATAGGTTCCTTGGATAGAGCATTCTGAATCCCAGATTAGGGAAGAGAACCGCAAGAGTGAGGTGTTAAAATAAAAATGCCAACTCTTGATACTCATGAATAGATCGGTAGATTACCAAGTCATGGAATGAATAGATCGGAGGTACTCCGAGTCATTACAGCTGCATATGGTTATCTGTTATAAGAATGGTTGTTTTGATTTGTGAGTTCTAAATTATGTATTTAGAACTAGGAAGCATTTATCAAAAAAAAAATTACTTGTTCTAAAGTACTAAAATGAGGACGTTACATCTTGGTATCAGAGCTGAAGGTTGCAGCTCTTGGACCTATTGTGTCCATAATCTGATAAAAAACTGAATTTTCTTGTAACAGAAAATGGTTAGAACAAGGGGGAACGTTGCGAATAATGCTCCACCTGAAGGAGGGGCGGCAACAACCCAAAAACTTGATGAGATCCTTGCTGCCCTGTTGGACACAAGAGATCGTTTAGCTGTACTTGAACAGCAGGTGATGGGAAATGAGGAGGATGATGAAGCTGGTAATAACAATCAGCAACCTCCTGAGGACAACCCCGATATGGGTGTTGATATTAATGCTGGAAATGCACCTGTCCAACTAGAAAACAAAAAGGCCAGGTTGGCAGCAGAACTCACTAATGATATAAAAAGGATAAGCCCACCTAAATATGATGGCACCACATTAGGAGATGGAGCTGAGAACTGGCTCAGCGAAATGGAGAAGTACTTTGCAATAAGAAACTTCTCAGAGGAAACCAAAGCTATTTGGGGAGCCTATCAGCTTTCCCACGAAGCATCTTTGTGGTGGGATAGCCGTAAAGCTGAGCTAAATATTGATGAGACCAATGTTACTTGGGATCAATTTAAAGGCTATTTTAGGCAACGTTGGCTGCCACAACTTTTCTATGATCAGAAAATGACAGAATTCTAGAACTTAGCTCAAGGGAAGCTAACGGTAACTGAATACTGGGAGCGGTTTACAAAACTCCTCAAGTATGTACCGCAGTATCAAACTGACGAGAAGTTCAGAATACGGAAATTCATCATGGGACTAAATCCCGTGATAGGAGGAGAGGTCGATGTTCACAGTCCAACCACTATGGAAGGAGTTGTTGAAAAGGCCATACGACAAGAACAGAAATTAAAGGCTATTTCTGCTCATAAAGAGGAAGTGCGGAAGAAGATTGCAAACCCTTCTTCAACTTCACTTGCACCCAAAAAGGGACCATGGAAAAAGTTTGGAAACAGAAGTAAGTTTCCAGGGGATAATAGTAAGAAAGCAGTAGCAAATAAGCCTGCTGGAAATGTAAGGGATAATTTTGCCAAAAATTATAACAATGGGCAGAAGCCCTATGGAGGACAACGTGATAATTACAAGGCTGGAGGAAATTTTGAGCCTAAAAAGGGACCTGTAGGAGGCTGCTACAATTGTGGCAAAGACCACTACACAAATCAGTGCCCTTTGAAGAAGGATGATCGTAATCAGCAGCATAAGATACATGCTGCAGTAGCAGACAAGCAAGCTGAAAAGCAAGTGACACCTATAGAAGTTCTGGGTAAGTTATTTGGCATACCTGTCACTATTCTTTTTGATACAGGAGCTACTGAATGTTTCATTTCTAGTAAACTTGCTTCTAAACTTAAAAGAAAAGCTGGAAAAATGGATAAATCTTGGACTGTACAGTATGGTAATAACTCTGTTCATACAGTGAGTATGTGTCTTTTTGGGGCAGTCCTTGACTTACCTAACTTTTCCACGGAAGTTGACCTCTATGTTACACCTTTGGGGTCTTACGACATTGTCATTGGTGTCAATTGGTTAGCTGACCATAAAGCAAAAGTAGACTGCTATGAAAAGAATATAAAATGTTTAGATGATCGGCTGAAATCAGCAGAGATTCAAGGTGTGAAACGGGAAATTTCAGTTAGAAAATTGTCAGCTATGCAGCTTAAAAAGGCTAAAAACAAAGGATGTACCCTTTATGCAGTAAAGATATCTGAATTTTCAGAAGAAGATGGTGATTCCATGAAACGATTTCCTCTGTTACAAAGTTTCAAGGATGTTTTTCCGGAGGAATTACCAGGGTTACCACCCAAGAGGGAATTTGACTTCACCATCGAAATCAAACCAGGAACGGAACCTATTTCCAAAGCACCTTATCAGATGACTACTACAGAGTTAGTCGAGCTTAAGGCACAATTGCAAGAACTTTTGTCTAAAGGTTTGATTAGACCAAGTGTTTCACCTTGGGGAGCGCCAGTAATATTTGTGAAAAAGAAGGATGGAACACTTAGGCTGTGTATTGATTATCAGATGTTGAATAAAGCAACAATCAAGAACAGATACCCACTTCCAAGGATCGACGATCTATTTGATCAGATGCATGGGGCAGCGGTTTATTCTAAGATAGATCTTTGATCTGGTTATCATCAGTTAAGGATTAGAGAAGAAGATATTCATAAAACAGCTTTCCGAACAAGGTACGGACATTATGAATTCACGGTTCTACCTTTTGGATTAACTAATGCACCCGCAGCTTTTATGAACTTAATGAATAATATCTTTCAAGAATATTTGGACAAGTTTGTACTTGTATTCTTGGACGATATTCTCATTTATTCTAAAAGTGTTGAGGAGCACAATGAGCATTTGAAGATAGTTTTGGGAATTTTGAGAAAAAGAAAGTTGTATGGTAAGTTATCCAAATGTTCTTTCTTTGATTCAGAAGTTCACTATTTGGGTCATGTCATTAGCAAGGAAGGAATTGCTGTAGATCCTTCAAAAATAGTGGCAATAACTGAGTGGCCTGCACCAAAGAATGTGCACGAAGTAAGAAGCTTCATGGGTCTTGCTGGTTACTATAGAAAATTTGTTAAGGATTTTTCTAAAGTGGCTACACCGATAACTTCATTGCAGAAGAAGGATAAGAAATTTATTTGGAATGATAAGTGCGAAGCGGCTTTCAAAAGTCTGAAAAGCCAGTTGACTTCCGCACCTATATTAGCTGTACCAGACCCTAATGGGAGCTTTACTGTTGTAACAGATGCTTCTGGGGAAGGCCTTGGAGGTGTTTTGTTACAAAATGATCAAGTCATAGCATATGAAAGTAGAAAACTTAAGTTACATGAGCTGAATTATGCTCCTCATGATTTGGAGCTTGCTGCCATTGTTCATGCGCTTCAAGTCTGGAGACACTATTTACTTGGGAAACCTTTTGAGTTGAAAACTGATCACTTAGGACTGAAATATATTTTCACTCAGCCTAATCTAAATGCCAGATAGAGAAGGTGGTTAGAATTTTTATCACAATATGATTTTGATATTAGCTACATCAAAGGGAAAGAGAATAGAGTAGCAGATGCTCTAAGTCGTAGGAAGCACATTTCTGCTCTTATAACATTAAGAACTCAGTTTAAGGATGAGGTAAAGAGTGCCTCAGAATCTGATACATACTTTCAGCAAGTAAAAGCAGCGCTTGCTGCAGAACCTAATGATGAAAGGTATAAGGGCTTTCATTTTGATAATGAAGGAATCTTACGTTATGAAAACAGGGTATACGTACCTATGCTGAATGATTTGAGAAAGAAGTTGTTAGTTGAATTTCATAATTCACCTTTCTCTGGACACCCGGGTATCACAAAAATGCTTGCTGATCTGAAACAACAATACTTTTGGAAAGGTATGAAAAAGGATGTCATTGATTTTGTGACTCATTGTCTGGAATGTCAGCGGGTTAAGGCAGAACACATGCACCCTGCTGGACTGTTATATCCTCATAGCATACCGTAGTACAAATGGCAAGTAATAAGCATGGATTTTGTACAAGGGTTACCTATGTCCAGGAACAAACATGATGTTATCCTGGTAGTTGTAGATAAACTAACTAAGGTAGCTCATTTCATCGCTGGAAATCTAAAGGATGATTCACCAGTGCTGGCCAAAAGATTCGTACACGAAATTTTCAGATTGCATGGTGTACCAGAATTGATTATATCTGACAGAGATCCTAGAATGATGTCAAGATTTTGGCAAACGCTTAATACAGCTCTTGGAACGAAACTAAACTTCAGTTCTGCATATCATCTGGAAATGGATGGACAAACTGAGAGAGTAAATCAAGTGTTGGAAGACATGTTGCAAATGTATTGCATGGATCAACAGTATAAATGGGAAGAGTATCTTCCATTAGTTGAATTCGCATACAACAACACTTATCACTCATCTCTTAAAATGGCACCATTTGAAGCACTTTATGGAAGGAAGTGCAGAACCCCTGTTAGTTGGGATAGTGTTGAGGATAGAGTGGTAATTGGACCAGAGATCCTCACTGAAATGGAACAACAAGTTAAGATGATTCGCGAACGATTAAAGGAAGCAACAGATAGGCAAGAAGAGCTATGCTGACCTTAAGCGGGTTGATCGAAGGTTTGAGCTTGGGTGAGAAGGTTTTTCTTTGTGTTAAACCCAGAAAGAGTTCTATAACTTTTGGCAAGGCTACTAAGTTGTCACCTCGTTTTGTGGGACCTTTCGAAATTGTCGAGATAATCAATCCTATAGCTTATCGATTAGCATTACCACCTGCTTTATCTCGCATGCATGATGTTTTCCATATTTCTTTGCTTAAGAAATACGTTTCAGATCTGTCACATGTTTTAAATTGGAATTCCTTGCAGGTCCAAGACCCAGGAATAATTGTGGTTAAACCCACACGAGTGCTGGAAACTCGCCAATTGCATTTGAGAAATCATGAAATACAGCAATGTAAGGTCCAGTGGGACCAGTTTAATGAAGAAAGTGCAACTTGGGAAAATCTGGAAGAGATGAAAATTGCTTTTCCTTTTCTTTTTCAACAGGATGAAATCTGTTGACAAAACATTTTTTTTATGAACTTATCTTTTTCATGATCATATGAAAGCCAGATTGAGGCAAACATTATTCAGGCTGAATAAAATGTATCGTGACATTGATTTCTGAAACTATTCAAGTTGGAAATAGTCACATTGTATTGTGAACTAATAAATTGGTTGACCTGAAGGTAAATCAAATATGTAATCATCGGGTACGATGAATCTTTTAGGAGGGAAGCATGTAACACCCTGAACTATTGAGAACTTCCTCCTGGGAATTCAAGTGTTGATAAATGATTTCTTCTGTAAAAAGGATGTGTTCCTTTGATTGTGAAGTCATGCTTGATATAGATTGTATCTTCTTTGACATTTTAAGATCTTTGACAAAGCCAGGATATCCTTGGACTCTTTTATTTCTTTCATTTTTTGCACCTGAAGTTTAATCTGATTTCGGAATAAATTGTGGATGTGACCCGTCTATATGACTCAGCCTTAGATCAGTGGCATTGATCCAAGAGATGTTTTAAGTGCGTATTGCTGGATGAACAAAAAATTATAGACCTTACGAAGGTTGCAAGGTCCGAATGTGTGGAATGAGCAATTCAAGAGTTAAATCAGGCTGATCTTGTTAAAATGACTCATTTGGTTCATCTTCTATCGTAATATCAGGAACCTCCTTGATCTTGAGCCAGGTAATAAATTCAGATAACATTTATACTACTAGCTTATTATCAGTGCTGGAATGAATCCTTTTCGTGAACGTATATTTGTTGCAGTTCTTATACTGAAGATTCTAATTGTTAGACCTACACTGGATTTATTAAGGTTAATGACCTATGGGTTGGATTAGTGTTAATCTAACCTAGCCCTAAGCTATAAGCTAAATGTTCCTAAGGTTAGCAACCTAGCACTAAGGAAGTTAGACTAAGTATCACCTTATGATCTAACCTATGTTTCTAACCTAGCTAATGTTAGTGGGGGAAGGGGACCTATGAAGGGGTGCGAGCCATGACGCACATAGTTTCTATGGCATTAAATGAAGGGGATAAGAATGAAGGACAAGGATTTAGCTGAGGTTTTTGCAAACGGCCATCGAGGCCGAATAATCATGGCAGAGTCACTCAAATGCTGGAAATGGCCTTTGGTTTGCATTTTTCCATCGCTAACTATGGTGGTCGGTGGCAAAGGAGATTGAGTCATGCAATTTTGGAGTTAATGCAATTAAAGAACTCGGTTTCCGAGCTCTGATTTCTCAAAGACATGCAAAATGTTGAAAAACTGGTTGTTTGTTTGGTTTTCCATGTGCTCCGCGTTTTCCCTCTGTTTGATCACTGAAAGTTCTTCGAACCAGTCTACTTGGTGTTGCATGGCTGACTATGAGAATAACTAGCTCTTTTCTCTATCAAGGAAAGTTTATCAAGCATGGAAATAACAAATTATTGTTGTTGAAACTAACATGGAAGAAGAGGTAGAAGGCTCGAGCTCTTTCATAGGTCTTCTTCGGAATTTTTAAGCGAAGCATGTAATATAGGCATGTTAGGTCCTAACTTTTAAAAATCCTGAAAATTTCCTGATCAAATGATTTCATTAGTAACGATGACTGTTCAGGTGATTTCAATTCAGTTGGTTAGAAGCATTGAACTTTGGTTCTTCTTTTCCTGTGAAGATTAGGAATCTCAGGATCTTTAGAAGACTCTTGAAGGAATAGTTCCTTTCATGTATTTAATCTTCCTTGTGGTTTCACTTCGGAATTGAATTTGAATTTACCCGTCTTATGACTCAGCCTTGGATCTTGTTGGCATTGATCCAAGGAATTTTTTAAGTTATTCTGGATGAACAAAATTTATTTATACTATTACGAATGCGACTTTGTAGAGGTCCTCCCTGTGTTGAATGAACAATTCCGGAGTTTAACTCAGGAATGATATGTGATAAATGACTTGGTTCCATGATATCGTAACATCAGGAAGGCCTGGACCTTGTAGCCAGGTAATGAATGTGATATAAATATATATAGTGCTAGCTTAATTAGTCTAATGCTGGATAGAATCCATTTACGGGAATATTACGACTCTGCTGTTTGGCTTACTGATTGGTCCTACTTGTGAGACCTAGACTTGGTTCGTATAAGGGTTAATAACTTAACCTAAACTATAACTTATTGGTTAAACAATTAGTGCTAATCTAACCTCGCCCTAAACTATAAGATTAATGTTTCTTAAGGTTAGTGACCTAGCACTAAGGAGGTTAGACTAAGTATCACCTTAAGGTCTAAACCTATGGAAGTCTAACCTAACTAATGATCATGGATGAAAGGGACCTATGAAGAGGTGCAGTCTATAGGCAGTATGTTTCTATGGCTATCTTAACTGAGATGGATAAGAATGGAGGACAAGGACCTATGAAGAGGTTTCACGAGTCACGGGCATCATATGACATGACGTGGCAATAGTCGCCAAGTATAGGAAATGTTCTGTCTGTTTTCTTTTTTCGATCACCAACTTTGGCAGTCGGTGGCATTGGAGAATGAGGCGGGAATGATTGGGAGTTAATACAATTAACAAACTTCAGTTCCTGAGCGCGGATTACTTGGGAAGGCATGTAAAATGGAAAATTAGTTGGTTGTTTGGTTTTCCATATGCATTCCATTTTTCTCTCTGCTTGAGCACTGGTTCTTCGAACCAGTCGTCTACTCTGGTGTTGCATGGAAACTTTGAGAATTTCTAGCTCTCCTTCTCTATCAAGGAAAGTTTATAAGGCATGAAAATAACAATTTATTGTTGTTTAATCTATCATGGAAGAAGAAGAGAAGGCTACGAGCACATTCAGAGGTATTCTTCAGATTTTTAAGTGACGCTATCAGGCATGATAGGCCCTGACTTTTAAAAATCTTACTTTACTTCAAATGCTTTCATTAAAACAACTCTTTTCAGGTGATTTCAATTCAGTTGGTTGGTAGCATTGTTTTGGTTCTTCTTTTCCTGTGAAATTAGGAATCTCAGATTTTTAGAAGACCTTGAAGGAATAGTTTATGTATTTAATCTTCCTTGTGGTTTCGCTTCGTTTGAGACCGGTTGTACTTTTATGGTTGCTGAATCTTGTTGGATCTTGCTATAATACTTTAAGTTACTTCTAGTTGGATAACTTGTTGTGTTTATACTACTTGAATGCGACTTTTGTAGAAGTCCTCCATGTGTTGCGATTTTTGGGATATAATCCGTTGAAAGTTTGCAAGGAATATCTACGAAAATGACTCTGTGGAGTCCTTGGAATGTTTCGTATATTTTGGACTTCTATAGAAGCCATGAATGTGAATACTTGTTAGTTTAGAATCAGTTGGAGTCCTTGAAAATTAACTGGTATTTCGACTTCTGTTGCTTTGTTATGAATACTGTGGAATGGCAGTGAATATCGTTGGTAATGAATCAGTTGGAGTTCTTTTTATGTTTCGTATGTTTCGTCTTCTGCTTAAACTTAGTTTCGAATGCTGATGTTTAGTTGAGATTACTTAAGATATTGATTCAGTTGGAATCCTTGATATGTATCTTGAATTACAAATTCTGTAAAATTTTAGTTGTGTAGACTATTGGTTTGATTCGGTGGAGTCCTTGAAACGTATATTATGTTTTTTTTTTAAAATTCTGTAGAAGTTTTGTTGTGAGTACTATTGGGATTCTTGAATTGTTGTTGCATCAAATCAATTTCAATCAAAGCCTTGTTACGAGCACTAGTTGTATGTGATAATGTTGGAGATCTCGATATGTTGCGAGTTGGCTCGAATCTTGATTTAAACCCCCACTGTGCATGCATATCGTTCAGACTCCTTCTTAACATTCTTTTGTTCCTTTCTATTTTCTTCTATGGAAATTTAAAGGAAGGGTTTTATTTACAAAATTTACTCGGTTTGAGACCTTGTTGTATTCCGTAGTAGCTTGGCTTAGGATGAAACTTTGAGGAAAATACTGATATGGAATTTCGGCTTCTGTGAAGACCTTGTTGTGATTATTTTTCTTGAAAACAAATTCTAATATAAGTCATGGCTGTAGTATCATAAGGATTTGTTTCAGTTAAATGAAGTTGTGCATGTTTGTGTTAGATTCAGTATGAATGTCACTATATATGCATAAGGAAACATAATTTGTTTTAATGTTATCTACCCTCTTATTTGACTGTGATAAAGAGGTTGTTCTTTTGATTTTGGCTTTGGATTTAAGTCCTTGTTGTGTTAGTAGGGGATTAGATTGAGCTGTATGTTGCTGAGTGTTTCGACTCGGTGGGATTGATGTTGTGATTGTGCATGGTTATGTCTTCTGTTATTGTGATTATCTAGTCTTGTGCTTGACTGAGATAGAGAGTTAATAGTTATGCCTTGACAAGCGACGGCATTGGATATTTTCTCATTTTTTGAATAATATGGAAAGCTATGTTAATTCTATTTGTTGGATTATTTATTACTGCCTTGCCATGAGGGCTATTGTATTGCTCAGTAAGCTACAGGTAATTTTTATACTTGAATTTTTGACAAACTGTAGTTCTTCCTATGGTCTCGACTGGCTTAGTCCCATACGTATAATGTGAATGCATTACTGTTGAGAGAACGGTATAGTCATGACCATGAATGGAAGGGAAATATGAATGTCTCGGTTTCTTTCTCTTCTGCTGTAATGTATATGTTGATATATTTATATTTAACTATTGGAATTGTTTTAACATACTGATGGATTCATGAATTGTTATGATATTCATTTTACTATGTTGAATGTAATGGTCTGTCGGATGTTTGCTGTCCTTGGGATTCAGATGGATAGTTGTTTTGGATACATTTGTTCTTCTTGGTCACTTATATTTATGAAGAAATATCTGAAAAGTATCTAGGACTATTTAGTAACTATAATATGAGTTACGCATTTATAGTCATGTTTGAATTACAAAAGAGCATAGTCTGAAATATGTCTACATGTTTGGTGAAATGATTTCATTTAAACAGGTTTTTCAATGAGAGCAATTGGTGGATTGCATTTGTTTTAAGAGTTAGTGCTTATCATGCTCAGTTCACCGAACTGACCCGTGTTGACAATTTTTGCAGATGGCTGCCGTAAGTGGTAAAGGCACGCAGATCTGATATGATGTTCAGATTGTTTAATTTGGTTTTACGATGAAGTTCAATTTGATTATCTAAATGTACTACTTGAAGAAAGATGTTCTTTAGCTGTTGAGTATTGTATCAAATATGCTGAATGAAATAAATGTATTTGATTAGCCTTGAAAGGAATGAAAAGAGGTATTTGTTACTTATGTGTTTGTATTCGTATCTTGATGGTTTGATCTTCTTCGGTTCGAATGATCTTAAGAGCATTGTTATTATTGTATAACTGGAGACTTTTGTGATTATCTAAGTAAGCTTGCAAGGTTATGTGACTGAATACTTAAGATTGTTTAGTAGTTCTATTATGTTCTATCTAAAGCTAAATTGGAATTTAGATCACTGTCTTTCGGGAAGCTAAGGTTAAAATAAACCTGAGCAGGAAGCTAAACGAGCTGAATAAATTATTACTTCCTAGTCTTGATCTAAGTCAAGACAACGTTTAATTGGACTCTTAATCACTATATCTCGATGCTAATAAGTAAGATATAATTTCAGTTATGAGAACTGATATAAACCTAAAAAGGGTATGGTTAGCAATCTCATGTGAAGATTATGGGTTATTGTCCAATTTCGTTGATTTAGATTTATGTTTTTCTATGAACTCCTTGATAGGACCTCAATCTTATTAAACTTCTCTTGTGTAATGGGTTTTATTAAGAAAGGTAATTCTAAGGTGAGGAACCCAAGGACTGGGAAAGACTACCCTTAAGGGAGCGACTGATAGTATAATTTTAACTCAACATAAGTAACACCTTAAAATTTAGTAGATCTTATCGAGGCGGATTTGAAAGTTGATGGCACAAGTCGATTGCAGGGTTGTACCTTCGAGAAGATTAGGATCTTCTCAAAGATACAACAATGCAGGTGACTTATGGCGACACCCTTCGCATTGATCGTTAAGATTTACACCTTAAACTCGAACAAGTTTTACTCTGGGACTGATTAGGAACATGGTCATGTTATAAGGCTGCCCCAGGAGACTCGGGGTATCTTGACACACTGGGTTAACTAGGGTTGACCCAGTATGTCAGCATATCCCTAGTCCCCGGGAGCATCCTTATAACGTTGTCATTTTACTAATCCGTTCCTGAGTGAATAACTTGGGGCAAGAGAGACTGTCAGAAGTCAGTATAAGACATTCTACATAACAAAGGAATGGGGTGATGGACGTATTCTAGATTGATGAGTATGCCATCAAGGAATACGAGACATAAGCATATGTTTCAAATCTTTGGCCAAAGTATCGCAAGCTGCTGATTGCGTTGTCCTATGTCACCTAGTCTAAGGGACGAGATGCCGATGAATAATGGTAACAATTATTCAGATAGGTTCCTTGGACAGAGCATTCTGAATCCCAGATTAGGGAAGAGAACCGCAAGAGTGAGGTGTTAAAATAAAAACGCCAACTCTTGATACTCATGAATAGATCGGTAGATTACCAAGTCATGGAATGAATAGATCGGAGGTACTCCGAGTCATTACAGCTGCATATGGTTATCTGTTATAAGAATGGTTGTTTTGATTTGTGAGTTCTAAATTATGTATTTAGAACTAGGAAGCATTTATCAAAAAAAAATAAAAAACTTTACTTGTTCTAAAGTACTAAAATGAGGACGTTACATCTTGGTATCAGAGCTGAAGGTTGCAGCTCTTGGACCTATTGTGTCCATAATCTGATAAAAACCTGAATTTTCTTGTAACAGAAAATGGTTAGAACAAGGGGGAACGTTGTGAATAATGCTCCACCTGAAGGAGGGGTGGCAACAACCCAAAAACTTGATGAGATCCTTGCTGCCCTGTTGGACACAAGAGATCGTTTAGCTGTACTTGAACAGCAGGTGATGGGAAATGAGGAGGATGATGAAGCTGGTAATAACAATCAGCAACCTCCTGAGGACAACCCTGATATGGGTGTTGATATTAATGCTGGAAATGCACCTGTCCAACCAGAAAACAAAAAGGTCAGGTTGGCAGCAGAACTCACTAATGATATAAAAAGGATAAGCCCACCTAAATATGATGGCACCACATTAGGAGATGGAGCTGAGAACTGGCTCAGCGAAATGGAGAAGTACTTTGCAATAAGAAACTTCTCAGAGGAAACCAAAGCTATTTGGGGGGCCTATCAGCTTTCCCACGAAGCATCTTTGTTGTGGGATAGCCATAAAGCTGAGCTAAATATTGATGAGACCAATGTTACTTGGGATCAATTTAAAGGCTATTTTAGGAAACGTTGGCTGCCACAACTTTTCTATGATCAGAAAATGACAGAATTCAAGAACTTAGCTCAAGGGAAGCTAACGGTAACTGAATACTGGGAGCGGTTTACAAAACTCCTCAAGTATGTACCACAGTATCAAACTGACGAGAAGTTCAGAATACGGAAATTCATCATGGGACTAAATCCCGTGATAGGAGGAGAGGTCGATGTTCACAGTCCAACCACTATGGAAGGAGTTGTTGAAAAGGCCATACGACAAGAATAGAAATTAAAGGCTATTTATGCTCATAAAGAGGAAGTGCAGAAGAAGATTGCAAACCCTTCTTCAACTTCACTTGCACCCAAAAAGGGACCATGGAAAAAGTTTGGAAACAGAAGTAAGTTTCCAGGGGATAATAGTAAGAAAGAAGTAGCAAATAAGCCTGCTAGAAATGTAAGGGATACTTTTGCCAAAAATTATAACAATGGGCAGAAGCCCTATGGAGGACAACGTGATAATTACAAGGCTACAGGCAATTTTGAGCCTAAAAAGGGACCTGTAGGAGGTTGCTACAATTGTGGCAAAGACCACTACGCAAATCAGTGCCGTTTGAAGAAGGATGATCGTAATCAGCAGCATAAGATACATGCTGCAGTAGCAGACAAGCAACCTGAAAAGCAAGTGACACCTATAGAAGTTCCGGGTAAGTTATTTGGCATACCTGTCACTATTATTTTTGATACAGGAGCTACTGAACGTTTCATTTCTAGTAAACTTACTTCTAAACTTAAAAGAAAAGTTGGAAAAATGGATAAATCTTGGACTGTACAGTATGGTAATAACTCTGTTCATACAGTGAGTATGTGTCTTTTTGGGGCAGTCCTTGACCTACCTAACTTTTCCACGGAAGTTGACCTCTATGTTACACCTTTGGGGTCTTACGAAATTGTCATTGGTGTCAATTGGTTAGCTGACCATAAAGCAAAAGTACACTACTATGAAAAGAATATAAAATGTTTAGATGATCGGCTGAAATCAGCATAGATTCAAGGTGTGAAACGGGAAATTTCAGTTAGAAAACTGTCAGCTATGCAGCTTAAAAAGGCTAAAAACAAAGGATGTGCCCTTTATGCAGTAAAGATATCTGAATTTTCAGAAGAAGATGGTGATTCCATGAAACGATTTTCTCTGTTACAAAGTTTCAAGGATGTTTTTCTGGAGGAATTACCAGGGTTACCACCCAAGAGGGAATTTGACTTCACCATCAAAATCAAACCAGGAACGGAACCTATTTCCAAAGCACCTTATCGGATGACTACTACAGAGTTAGTCGAGCTTAAGGCACAATTGCAAGAACTTTTGTCTAAAGGTTTGATTAGACCAAGTGTTTCACCTTGGGGAGCGCCAGTAATATTTGTGAAAAAGAAGGATGGAACACTTAGGCTATGTATTGATTATCGGATGTTGAATAAAGCAAAAATCAAGAACAGATACCCACTTCCAAGGATCGACGATCTATTTGATCAGATGCATGGGGCAGCGGTTTATTCTAAGATAGATCTTTGATCTGGTTATCATCAGTTAAGGATTAGAGAAGAAGATATTCATAAAATAGCTTTCCGAACAAGGTATGGACATTATGAATTCACGGTTCTACCTTTTGGATTAACTAATGCACCCGCAGCTTTTATGAACTTAATGAATAATATCTTTCAAGAATATTTGGACAAGTTTGTACTGGTATTCTTAGACGATATTCTCATTTATTCTAAAAGTGTTGAGGAGCACAATGAGCATTTGAAGATAGTTTTGGGAATTTTGAGAAAAAGAAAGTTGTATGGTAAGTTATCCAAATGTTCTTTCTTTGATTCAGAAGTTCACTATTTGGGTCATGTCATTAGCAAGGAAGGAATTGTTGTAGATCCTTCAAAAATAGTGGCAATAACTAAGTGGCCTGCACCAAAGAATGTGCACGAAGTAAGAAGCTTCATGGGTCTTGCTGGTTACTATAGAAAATTTGTTAAGTATTTTTCTAAAGTGGCTGCACCGATAACTTCATTGCAGAAGAAGGATAAGAAATTTATTTGGAATGATAAGTGCGAAGCGGCTTTCAAAAGTCTGAAAATCCAGTTGACTTCCAAACCTATATTAGCTGTACCAGACCCTAATGGGAGCTTTACTGTTGTAACGGATGCTTCTGGGGAAGGCCTTAGAGGTGTTTTGTTACAAAATGATCAAGTCATAGCATATGAAAGTAGAAAACTTAAGTTACATGAGCTAAATTATGCTCCTCATGATTTGGAGCTTGCTGCCATTGTTCATGCACTTCAAGTCTGGAGACACTATTTACTTGGGAAACCTTTTGAGTTGAAAACTGATCACTTAGGACTGAAATATATTTTCACTCAGCCTAATCTAAATGCCAGACAGAGAAGGTGGTTAGAATTTTTATCACAATATGATTTTGATATTAGCTACATCAAAGGGAAAGAGAATAGAGTAGTAGATGCTCTAAATCGTAGGAAGCACATTTCTGCTCTTATAACATTAAGAACTCAGTTTAAGGATGAGGTAAAGAGTGCCTCAGAATCTGATACATACTTTCAGCAAGTAAAAGCAGCGCTTGCTGCAGAACCTAATGATGAAAGGTATAAGGGCTTTCATTTTGATAATGAAGGAATCTTACGTTATGAAAACAGGGTATACGTACCTATGTTGAATGATTTGAGAAAGAAGTTGTTAGTTGAATTTCATAATTCACCTTTCTCTAGACACCCGGGTATCACAAAAATGCTTGCTGATCTGAAATAGCAATACTTTTGGAAAGGCATGAAAAAGGATGTCATTGATTTTGTGACTCATTTTCTGGAATGTCAGTGGGTTAAGGCAGAACACATGCACCCTGTTGGACTGTTATATCCTCATAGCATACCGTAGTACAAATGGCAAGTAATAAGCATGGATTTTGTACAAGGGTTACCTATGTCTAGGAACAAACATGATGTTATCCTGGTAGTTGTAGATAAACTAACTAAGGTAGCTCATTTCATCGCTGGAAATCTAAAGGATGATTCACCAGTGCTAGCCAAAAGATTAGTACATGAAATTTTCATATTGCATGGTGTACCAGAATTGATTATATCTAACAGAGATCCTAGAATGACGTCAAGATTTTAGCAAACGCTTAATACAGCTCTTGGAACGAAACTAAACTTCAAATCTGCATATCATCCGGAAACGGATGGACAAACTGAGAGAGTAAATCAAGTGTTGGAAGACATGTTGTGAATGTATTGCATGGATCAACAGTATAAATGGGAAGAGTATCTTCCATTAGTTGAATTCGCATACAACAACACTTATCACTCATCTCTTAAAATGGCACCATTTGAAGCACTTTCTGGAAGGAAGTGCAGAACCCCTGTTAGTTGGGATAGTGTTGAGGATAGAGTGGTAATTGGACCAAAGATCCTCACTGAAATGGAACAGCAAGTTAAGCTGATTCGCGAACGATTGAAGGAAGCAGCAGATAGGCAGAAGAGCTATGCTGACCTTAAGCGGGTTGATCAAAGGTTTGAGCTGGGTGAGAAGGTTTTTCTTCATGTTAAACCTAGAAAGAGTTCTATAACTTTTGGCAAGGCTGCCAAGTTGTCACCTCGTTTTGTGGGACCTTTTGAAATTGTCGAGATAATCAATCTTGTAGCTTATCGATTAGCATTACCACCTGCTTTATCTCGCATGCATGATGTTTTCCATATTTCTTTGCTTAAGAAATACGTTTCAAATCTGTCACATGTTTTAAATTGGAATTCCTTGTAGGTCCAAGACCCAGGAATAATCGTGGTTAAGCCCACATGAGTGCTGGAAACTTGCCAATTGCATTTGAGAAATCGTGAAATACAATAATGTAAGGTCCAGTGGGACCAGTTTAACGAAGAAAGTGCAACTTGGGAAAATCTGGAAGAGATGAAAATTGCTTATCCTTTTCTTTTTCAATAGGATGAAATCTGTTAACAAAACATTTTTTTTATGAACTTATCTTTTTCATGATCATATGAAAGCCAGATTGAGACAAACATTATTCAGGCTGAATAAAATGTATCGTGACATTGATTTCTGAAACTATTCAAGTTGGAAATAGTCACATTGTATTGTGAACTAATAAATTGGTTCACCTGAAGGTAAATCAAATATGTAATCATCGGAACGATGAATCTTTTAGGAGGGAAGCATGTAACACCCTGAACTATTGTTACTTCCTCCTGGGCATTCAAGTGTTGATCTATGATTTCTTCTGTAAAAAGGATGTGTTCCTTTGATTGTGAAGTCATGCTTGATATAGATTGTATCTTCTTTGCATTTGAAGATTTTTGACTGAGCCAGGATATGCTTGGACTCTTTTATTTCTTTCATTTTTGCACTTGAGTTTAATCTGATTTCAGAATGAATTGTGGATTTACCCGTCTATAAGACTCAGCCTTGGATCAGTGGCATTGATCCAAGAGATGTTTTAAGTTTATTCTGGATGAACAAAAATTATAGACCTTACGAAGGTTGCAAGGTCCGAATGTGTGGAATGAGCAATTCAGGAGTTAACTCAGGCTGATCTTGTTAAATGAATTGGTTCCCGATATCGTAATATCAGGAAGGTCTTGATCTTGAGCCAGGTAATAAATTCAGATACATTTATACTACTAGCTTATTATCAGTGCTGGAATGAATCCTTTTCGTGAATGTATATTTGTTGGTTCTTATACTGAACGATTCTAATTGTTAGACCTAAACTGGATTTATTAAGGTTAATAACCTATGGGTTGGATTAGTGTTAATCTAACCTAGCCCTAAGCTATAAGCTAAATATTCCTAAGGTTAGCAACCTAGCACTAAGGAAGTTAGACTAAGTATCACCTTATGATCTAACCTATGTTTCTAACCTAACTAATGTTAGTGGGGGAAGGGGACCTATGAAGGGGTGCGAGCCATGGGTGGTAGTTTCTATGGCATTAAATGAAGGGGATAAGCATGAAGGACAAGGATTTAGCTGAGGTTTCAAACGGCCATCGAGGCCGATGTGGCAGAGTCGCCAAATTTGGAAATGGTCTTTGGTTTGCATTTGTCCATCGCCAACTATGGCGGTCGGTGGCAATGGAGATTGAGCGGGAATTTTGGAGTTAATGCAATTAAAGAACTCGGTTTCTGAGCTCGGATTTCTCGGGAAGACATGCAAAATGGAAAACTGGTTGTTTGTTTGGTTTTCCATGCGCTCCGGTTTTCCCTCTGTTTGATCACTGGTTCTTCGAACCAGTCTACTTGGTGTTGCATGGAAACTATGAGAATAACTAGCTCTTTTCTCTGTCGAGGAAAGTTTATAAAGCATGGAAATAACAAATTATTGTTGTTGAAACTAACGTGGAAGAAGAGGAGAAGGCTCGAGCTCTTTCAGAGGTCTTCTTCGGATTTTTAAGCGGCATTACCAGGCATGTTAGGCCCTAACTTTTAAAAATCCTGCTTTCCTTCAAATGATTTCATTAGAACAACTCTGTTCAGGTGATTTCAATTCAATTGGTTATAAGCATTGTTTTGGTTCTTCTTTTCCTGTGAAATTAGGAATCTCGGATCTTTAGAAGACCTTGAAGGAATAGTTTCTGTATTTAATCTTCCTTGTGGTTTCGCTTCGTTTGAAACCGGCTGTACTTTTATGGTTGCTGAATCTTGTTGGATCTTGCTATAATACTTTAAGTTACTTCTGATTGGATAACTTGCTGTGTTTATACTATTTGAATGTGACTTTGTAGAAGTCATCCCTTGTGTTGCAATTTTTGGGATATAATCCATTGAAAGTTTGCAAGGAATATATATACGAAAATGAATCTGTGGAGTCCTTGGAATGTTTCGTATATTTTGGAGTTCTGTAGAAGTCCTGAATGTGAATACTTATTAGTTAGACTCAGTTAGAGTCCTTGAAAATTAATTGGTATTACGACTTTTGTTTCTTTGTTATGAAGACTATTCACTTAGCAGTGAATATCGTTGGTACAGACTCAGTTGGAGTTATTTTTATGTTTCGTATGTTTCGTCTTCTGCTTAAGCTTAGTTTCGAATGAAACTGATGTTTAGTTGAGATTACTTAAGATATTGATTCAGTTGGAGTCCTTGATATGTATCTTGAATTACGACTTCTGTAGAAGTTTTGCTGGGAATACTATTGGGATTCTTGAATTGTTGTCGCATGAAATCAACTTCAATCTAAGCCTTGTTTATTAGCATTAGTTGTTTGTGATTTGTTGGAGATCTTGATATGTTGCTTGTATCTTGGCTCGACTCTCGATTTAAACCCTCGCTGTGCATGCATATCATTCAGACTCCTTCTTAACATTCTTGTGTTCCTTTCTGTTTATCTTTGTGGAAATTTAAAGGAAGGGTTTTAATTTACAAATTTTACTTGGTTTGAGACCCTGTTGTATTCCGTAGTAGCTTGGCTTAGGATGAAACTTTGAGGAAAATACTGATATGGAATTTCAAACTTCTGTGAAGACATTGTTGTGATTATTTTTCTTGAAAATGAATTCTAATATAAGTCATGGCTGTATTATCATAAGGATTTGTTTCAGTTAAATGAAGTTTTGCATGTTTGTGTTAGATTCAATATGAATGTCACTATATATGCATAAGGAAACATCATTTTTTTAATGTTATCTAGCCTCTTGTTTGACTGTGATAAAGAGGTTGTTCTTTTGATTTCGGATTTGGATTTAAGTCCTTGCTGTGTTAGTAGGGATTAGATTGAGCTGTATGTTGCTGAGTGTTTCGACTCAGTGGGATTAATGTTGTGATTGTGCATGGTTACGTCTTCTTTTATTGTGATTATCTAGTCTTGTGCTTGACTGAGATAAAGAGTTAATAGTTGTGCCTTGACAAGCGATGGCGTTGGATATTTTCTCGTTTGTTGAATAATATGGAAAGCTATGTTAAGTCTATTTGTTGGATTATTTATTACTGCCTTGCCATGAGGGCTATTGTATTGCTCAGTAAGCTACAAGGTAATTTTTATACTTGAATTTTTTATGAACTGTAGTTCTTCCTGTGGTCTCGACTGGCTTAGTCGCATGCGTATAATGTGAATGCATTACTCTTGAGAGGACGGTACAGTCATGAGCATGAATGGAAGGGAAATCTGAATGTCTCAGTTTCTTTCTCTTCTACTGTAATGTATATGTTGATATATTTATATTTAACTGTTGGAATTGTTTTAACATACTGATGGATTCATGAATTGTTATGATATTCATTTTACTATGTTGAATGTAATGGTCTGTCGGATGTTTTTGTCCTTGGGATTCAGATGGATAGTTGTTTTGGATACATTTGTTCTTCTTGGTCACTTATATTTATGAAGAAATATCTGAAAAGTATCTAGGACTATTTAGTAACTATAATATGAGTTACGCGTTTATAGTCATGTTTGAATTACAAAAGAGCATAGTCTGAAATATGTCTACATGTTTGGTGAAATGATTTCATTTAAACAGGTTGTTTAATGAGAGCAATTGGTGGATTGCATTTGTTTTAAGAGTTAGTGCTTATCATGCTCAGTTCACCGAACTGACCCATGTTGACAATTTTTGTAGATGGTTGCCGTAAGTGGTAAAGGCACACAGATCTAATATGATGATCAGATTGTTTAATTTGGTTTTATGATGAACTTCAATTTGATTATCTAAATGTACTACTTGAAGAAAGATGTTCTTTGGCTGTTGAGTATTGTATCAAATATGCTTGAATGAAATAAATGTATTTGATTAGCCTTGAAAGGAATGAAAAGAGGTATTTGTTACTTATGTGTTTGTATTCGTATCTTGATGGTTTGATCTTCTTCGGTTTGAATGATCTTAAGAGCATTGTTATTATTGTATAACTGGAGACTTTTGTGATTATCTAAGTAAGCTTGCAAGGTTATGTGACTGAATACTTAAGATTGTTTAGTAGTTCTATTATGTTCTATCTAAAGCTAAATTGGAATTTAGATCATTGTCTTTCGAGAAGCTAAGGTTAAAATAAACCTGAGCAGGAAGCTAAATGAGCTGAATAAATTATTACTTCCTAGTCTTGATCTAAGTCAAGACAACGTTTAATTGGACTCTTAATCACTATATCTCAATGCTAATAAGTAATATATAATTTCAGTTATGAGAACTGATATAAACCTAAAAAGGGTATGGTTAGCAATCTCATGTGAAGATTATGGGTTATTGTCCAATTTCGTTGATTTAGATTTATGTTTTTCTATGAACTCCTTGATAGGACCTCAATCTTATTAAACTTCTCTTGTGTAATGGGTTTTATTAAGAAAGGTAATTCTAAGGTGAGGAACCCAAGGACTGGGAAAGACTACCCTTAAGGGAGCGACTGATAGTATAATTTTAACTCAACGTAAGTAACACCTTAAAATTTAGTAGATCTTATCGAGGCGGATTTGAAGGTTGATGGCACAAGTCGATTGCAGGGTTGTACCTTCGAGAAGATTAGGATCTTCTCAAAGATACAACAATGTAGGTGACTTATGGCAACACCCTTTGCATTGATCGTTAATATTTACACCTTAAACTCGAACAAGTTTTACTCTGGGACTGATTAGGAACGTGGTCATGTTATAAGGCTGCCCTAGGAGACTCGGGGTATCTTGACACACTGGGTTAACTAGGGTTGACCCAGTATGTCAGCATATCCCTAGTCCCCGGGAGCATCCTTATAACGTTGTCATTTTACTAATCCATTCCTGAGTGAATAACTTGGGGCAGGAGAGACTGTCAGAAGTCAGTATAAGACATTCTACATAACAAAGGAATGGGGTGATGGATGTATTCCAGATTGACGAGTATGCCGTCAAGGAATACGAGACATAAGCATATGTTTCAAATCTTTGGCCAAAGTATCGCAAGCTGCTGATTGCATTGTCCTATGTCACCTAGTCTAAGGGATGAGATGCCGATGAATAATGGTAACAATTATTCAGATAGGTTCCTTGGATAGAGCATTCTGAATCCCAGATTAGGGAAGAGAACCGCAAGAGTGAGGTGTTAAAATAAAAACGCCAACTCTTGATACTCATGAATAGATCGGTAGATTACCAAGTCATGGAATGAATAGATCAGAGGTACTCCGAGTCATTACAGCTGCATATGGTTATCTGTTATAAGAATGGTTGTTTTGATTTGTGAGTTCTAAATTATGTATTTAGAACTAGGAAGCATTTATCAAAAAAAAAAAAACTTACTTGTTCTAAAGTACTAAAATGAGGACGTTACACTATGTGGTCCCAATATTGTGACATGTGTCCCCTTTATCATGCCTCGGGGATGAAACTGTAGTTTGCAAACATGCAAGAATGTAAAGTTGTAAAGTGCAAAATTTAAAGTTGCATTCTTTCTCTACAATCTCCAGATTCACTGAATATTTGATTTTGGGACTCAGGGATGAAATTTCAAATTGTATTTACATCAACTATGAACTCTTCTTAAATAATAAGAAGGTATAGGAATATTCCCAAAATATTCCTTTTGCAAGGTTCAAATTTGTATTTACAACTTACAACTTTCTAAAAATGCAAAGTTGCTTCAATGTCCCACTTTCCCTTGATACCTTGAATATTCCACTTTGCACACTCCAGGGGTAGAAATGTAGTTTGAAACTTGTAAGAAATAAGACCTTCAAACATGTAAAAATACTAAGCCCTTCACATGGGCATCTCCAATTCAAATGTTTGATAAAAACACTGATATTCAAACATATTCCTTACACCATTAAACATGTAACTTTTTCAAAACACAAAAATCAAAATAAACATTAAGATGTTAATATAAAACCACACTACAGGGTTGATCTACAATATAATTATGATATTAAGGACTAGGGAACCACATAAAAACTTCATAGATCAACTGGAAAATTATGGAATGGCTTGGTTACTCCAACATAGACCTTTAAAAATTCACAAAATGTGTCAAGATTATAGGCAAGCCAAATCGGTCACCAATAGGTAGGACCAAAGAAGATGGGAAGGACTATATCATACGGATGTTATGGCCCATTCTGGGTGCTTTGGTCTGGTATGCATGTGTGGGTGCTTCAAAAACTTGAATTGTATTGTGAAAGGGTTTAGCCTAATTCTATGGATTAATATGACCATTGTGTGAAATAAAAGAGTTTTGTATGTGTTGGTTCTAAAAAAATTTGTTGAAAAATAAATCAACAGTTCTAGGGATAACACTCCCTCCTTTTTAATGGGGAGGTTTCCTTATTGAGCCAAAAACTTGGAACTTTAAAATATCTACAAATGTACAGACAAATTAATTTGGAATGAGGATGTTGGTAAACATGAATGACCTCGTGATTCCCAATACAAAAGATAGATAAAGAACTAGGAGCAAAATAATTACAGCAATAAGATAATGGCAAGATAGATTAATTAGAGAAACACATTTACAACTAACTAATCAATAGAGGATATGTATATCCTCCTTGGTTTTACAAGATTATTGTCCGACTGTACTAGTGAAAGGGAGAAGAAACAACACTTTCAGATAAGAAGACTACATATCTTATCGTACTCTTGCATGCAAATGAAATTAATGAGCATATAAGTTTGCATAAATGGAAACTTCACAACACATAAAATTCAGATTGAATCAAATTTCATGACATCTTACTCTGTGAATGAGAATACAAAGCTTCAGATTTCAGATAAAACAAACAACATATTAATAGAACCAAGAAAAGGAGATTAGAAGAACAAGAATTGGGAGAGAGTTTTTCCTCTGTATTGTCAAAAATTGTATCTTTACATTCAAAATGCATCAATATATAACCCCTTTTACAAATAAAATGAATCCTTATATAGGCTAAGGGGATGGAAGTAACTACCTCAACTAATTAATTACTCTTAATTAAGTGTTAAAACACTTAATTAATTAATTTACATAAAGTGAATTTATATTACAAATTTTATTTCTATACAATAAATTTAATTACAAAGTAGAACAACTAGTGAGATTAAGAACTGGAGGAAGAAGGAACAAGAGAAACAATTGAGGCAAGAACTTTGAGCTTGAGAACTTGTATTCAAAATTTGGTGACTGCAATGGAAATATTCATATCTTTGGGGATGATGGTGTTTGAAAAAAATTTCAACCAGTTTCCTAGGGCAGAGTCCATTTATTTTGTGTTCCCACCGTATTGTGCAAGTCCCTTAGCTACTTCAATGATAACATTGTTAAGTTCCGAAAAATATTCCATCCTTTCCTTATTAACCCATTCTTCCTTGAACAATTTTTATTTTATGAGAGCATTGAAATACCCATTTATCTAATCAACTGAATTTATCTCTGATGATTTTTCCTTGAGTAATTGGAAGTGAAGGGCTTACAAATCCGTGAATATTTTAGCTTTTAATGATTCCCCTTTCTAAATGACACTGCTTAATTCAGTGTTAGCCTCTTCAAGGAATTTGATACTCCATTCAACACTGAAAGTCTTAAGTTCTTGAAAAATTACTCTTTGAATCATCAAAAATATTCTCAGAAAGACGGATTTTCTCATCCATAATAACCATAATCCAAAGGTCTTGGATAAAATCTACCCATATATTAAGTTCTTTATCAATACCATCAATCCCTGAATTGATTTGATTTTGAGCTGAGATGTTGTTATCATATATCTTACATGTCTCAAATGAATTGCAATCTTGAAATAATAATACCTTAAAACCAAGATTATGAAGCCTTTCAAAAAGTGGCATGCTTGTGAATCTCTATAATTATTTTCAAATCAATTCCAGCAGTGGCAATAGTGGGTGGAAGAGTGGATAGAGGATTTGAATCAAGAGGAGTCTTATCCGATAAAAGAAAAAACTTGATAAAACTAAAACAAATATGTGCATGCTTCTCCTACTGCTCCCAGGTTTGCTTTCCTTTTTCAACACTCTCAATGAATTTTAGAAACAATTTCTCTAAGGTTGTGCACTTCACCCTCTGAAGTTGAATCTCACAACGAGATTCTTGTGAGCTCGAAGTCTGACATTGAAAACATCCTTTTCATTGTTATCCACTTTTGGTTTAGCAATTTCTAAGAATTGCTATCTTATGGAATCTGAAACAAGACGGCAGGTATTCTTTTCTTTTTTTAGAGGAGGAGGATAAGTACCAAAGAGAGAAGCCATTGCATCAAACTCAAGAACCTAAATTCAGGACCGAGCCTTCCTCTTCCTATGATCAACCATTAGTTGCACCTAAGTAAATGAATCTCTAGAACATGTTTATGGAGGAGGCAATGCAAGAGAAATTTGAGAACTTGGAGATTGAGAGACTGGAATCTCAACAGTGGAAGTCACAATGGAAGAGGAGGGTCTTCTTACATCCAATTTTGGTCTTGAAAAACTAGTTTTCTCATAATCAAGTGCGGCTACCTCAACAACATCATCCTCTCCATTGTTTCCTTCACTTTATTCTTCTTCTTATTCTTCAACGAGTTTCTTCTCAGATACTTCTTCAACATGTTGTTGTGTTTGGTCAAGGACTGATCCCCTTATCAATTCTTGTGTTTTCTCTTGCTCAGCCCCATGTTTAGATTTTTCTATTTTCTTTTCTACCTCCTTAGATTTATCTTTCTTCATATAGACCTTAGTTCCAAAATCCAAAGGAGAGGAAGAAGTTGTTTGTTGAGTTGGGACATTATTTTGTGAAGAAGATGCTTCTTGAGAGGAAGACATCTTTTGAGATTCCTCAACTTCTTTAATCTTCCTGTTTAGCCAATGCCTTGACCTCAGGAGCACAGGAGTGTTTAGATCATTAGGGTTATATTTCTCCTTTTGTCACCAATCAATGGTGGACATAGGAGTATATTGAATGGAATTTAGATATTCGACAGTATAAGGATCTAAAGCATCATCTTTCATCCAATCTGAAACTACATATAGCTTGAAATATTTGATTTGCTGCAAAGATGGTATATCATAGAGTCTTATCCTCACCTCATAATCATCAACACAATCCTCCTAATAGTCCTCAAATGCTAGCAAGTGGTAGTATGTCATCCTAATATTGTTTGTAATGAAATTATTGCTATCAACAGAAGCCCTTTTCTGTTATGGGTGAAATTTTAATACAGAGATGGTTCTTTCAACATTATGGGCATCCAAGGCTAATATACGTGTGTAATTCCCCAAAGTTATGGGAAATTGTATACCACATATATTCTTATCTCTACAAGTTCTATGAAGAATATCCAACTCACCTACAAATCTCAACCAGAACTATTTTATTATTGTAGTAAATTGGAATTTTATATGGTGCTCCTTCAAACCTAGTTGTTTGAATATAGGATAAATTTCTGAATTGTATCAATAAATTGTCATAGGTTTAAATCAATTGTCAGGCTTCCTGAGATACCCTCCTTGTTGCATTTTATTTGAGTAACTTCACCAAAAACATTGTAAAGGCATTGTTGACTCTCCTATGATGAATCTTGTTGTTCTCATATGTGAGTTGTGTACACCAGTCATATATAGCCATATTTTGCATGTTGTCTTGGCTAGTGTTGTCATGCAAATATGCAACAAGGAAATTAAAAAATTTCAAGCATGACAACTATGCCCCAGTGTTAATTTTCTCAAATCTTACCATTCCAAGACACCCCGGGTCTACCCAGTCAGTCCAAGTGACCTCCAATTAATGTTATCCCATCCCCCTAGGTGATTTAAGAAATTCCATTCATTCCCCCTAGGTGATTTCAGGAGTTCATTAAAAGTTGCAAGCTTCAGGGAGTTGTGGGAAGGGCTATCACTGGCTTTCCTAGGAATGGAGCAACCCCATGGAGCAGAACAGAAAAATCCAAATTGGACATGAAGGTGATTCAAAGGCCTTGGGACATCATGGAATCAATTCAAGAATATTCTGGAAGGACTTGGAGGAGTTTGAAGTAGTTTGATCAAAATCAGGGTTCACATGTATCGGAAGTGCACAGGCCAAAACAATTGTTGAGCTTCCAAAGGTGATTCCAAGAGCTCTGGATGGTGTTAGGAGAAAAAAAAATAATCATCAGAAATTTAATTCCAATCCCTACAAGATGGTGAAATTATTTTTTTCACAACACTTTGGCGCATTGGGTCTACAAGCATTTTTTCTCATGCACAAGTGGAGTAAAAAATCAAAAATCCTATTTTTAGGGATAAAATGGAATAATCAAGACCTGAAACCCCAATAATTGGATTCAAAATGTAATTTCCAGTCAGGATCATATATAATTTCATCAAAATATTTCATCGAGAGCTCAAGTTGTCGTCGTTTCAAGTTGTTCTCTTAGAGTGAGTTCGTAGTCAAATTTTGGGAGGACACATGTCAGCTCAATGGGAGAGTGGCAAAAACAATTCACTAAGTGCACTCAAGTTCCTCAAGGTCAGGGACATATGACCATGGATAAGACTTCTACCTAGCCCCTTTAAGATCCCCTGGATCCTCATGCATGACCTCGATCTCAGCTCTTTCTCACAAGTTAAGCCCCCCAGGCTCCATTTCTGCGACCTCAAAGCCTTCCGCTCCGTCCAGACCACTGCTCACATGTCATCACCAAGAGCGTCATAGGAATGGGGTGGCACTTTTGTCCCTCAAAATTCAAGGACATCCCTTGGTGAGCTGGGTGCAAAAATGTGAATCATTCCCAGCCCCTAAGGAATATTTTGTTTTCACCCATATGACCCTGCTTCTAACCCCTCGGTGTTTTAAAGCTAATTTTCGCATTTCTCTCATTCCCATTGCTGTCGGATCTATAGACCACTGTATGTCGTCCTTAGGATCGTCATGGAATTTTATTTCCCTCATCATTTCCCTTTGAGGTGAAGGATGTCAAGGAATGAAAATTGCCTTCTGAGATTTCAAAACTTAAATGGTTCCTGAATTTAACTTCTAACATCTAACCTTCTAGTGCATCTCACTACTAGACAAAAACTCCCTTAACTAATGAACACGGGTCAATCGCACCACTCACCATTTTGTGAAAACATTCAAACCAAATTCACTGAAAAAAACTGAAATCCTCTACACCATGGTGATTTTTTAATAGGCATCAATTTAAATTTTCAGAATAAGTATCTCTTTTTCCATTGACCATCAAATCTTGCAAGAAGAAAACTTGAATAGAACCAAAGAGCCAAGAAGAATAGTTGAAAATCCACCATTGCCCATGAAACTAGAAAACTTATCGAAGAAATCTTGCAAACTGGTGCACTAGATTGACAAACCATTTATTTTGAGTTATTAGCTCTTCCAAGGAAATTAAAAAATCATATTCAAAGACCTCTAATTTGATAGCTAGGAATTATCACAGAAAATGAAATTTCACTTTTGGCTCTGAAAAAGAACAAAGCTCAATTTCACTATCAAACCGGTTGTCCATCGATTTAAAATTTCACCAGTGAAACACCAGAAGCAAAAACCTATCGCAATGGAATTGATTTCATCGCATGAATGGAGAAATAAACACATACAGTAAAAATTTCAAGCTCCATTAATGGCCACCATGGCACCAACTTTCTGGAAAAATCAGTGAGCTACCTCTCCACTTCTCAGGTTTCCAAGTGCAGCAAAGTTATAGATTGTAACATTCCCATTTTAAGACTTTAGAAATAAAGGGAAAAATTTTATATACATAATGTTCTATGTTCTAAATTACCATAACTTAGAACACACATTCCATGCCAATAAATATCATAACATATAACCATATGCAGTTGTAAATGACTCGATGAGTTATTGATCTCTCATTTCATGACTCGATTAACAACCGATCTCTCATGTTACTTAAGCATTGAATAATTTATGTATACCAAGTATACTTGGTTCTCTTACCCTATTCTGGGTACTGAGTGTTTTGTTTAAGAAACCTATCTAAATATTTGTTACCAATATACGTCTGAAATCACATTCCTTAAACTAGGTGACATATGACAACACAACTAGCATAGCTTGCGATACTTTAGCCAAAGATTTCCAACATATTGTTCATGTTACTATTCCTAGACAACATACTCATCTAAATCAAAATAATTCCTTCACCCCACTCCTTTTTTATCTAGAATGGTCTTCACCGACTTTAGTCAGTCCACTTGTCCAAGGTTTGACCCTAATGTAGGTTAGTGATATAATTTAGAATACAGAGTCACTCGCGATGACCTAGGGTATATAGAAAAACCCTATCGACCTAAGTCAGTTGGATGTTCCTAGTTATCTTGAATCATTGTAAGTCATTTCCTATGCTAGATCATAACTCTAAATCGTCTTAGAGAGAAACTAAGTTCAAGTCCAAGCTTGGGTAGGTCTAGATGAACCAATGTTGAAGGGTGTTGCAACATGTCAACTGGAACCCTGTATCCTTGTGAAGACCCATGTATTCACAAAGGTACATATCTGCAGTTGGTGTGTGCCAACATCTGGTAGAACCAGTTCATCTCGATGTACACACCTGAAGAGATCATTTCCATATAATTAGTTTAGGATTAAGATTCATATTAAAGCAACCTTACATAACCCTAATTCAAACAACCTTAAAGGTTTCCATTCCCATTTGAGTTGGTTAAATAATACGGAACTTCAAAGACTAATGCTTGCTTTATGTTCAATTAATTTTTTGCTTAGTGTTTAATTAATTAAAAATAGCATCAACATCTATCAATGATCTAATTAATGTCTCTCAACCATTCAAGGAATGTATAAGAATGAAAACAAGTTATGATATAAAAGACTTCATAGCTATGAAGTCTTTATTTGTATCAATCCCGTATATCATTAGTTTAATTTGCATCATTTTTAGAAGAGGAGAACCTTCCTCATTATGGTTAAGTATTAGGGTTTATTATACCCATATCCAATTTACACATCCTGACATTATAACAATGCCTTCATAACATCATAATCAACCATTCAAGATTCAGTAAGGAATAATAATACATATAACTTAGTAAGTTACATTAAATTAAGGGAATTTGTGTTAATCCCCATTTATCTAGACAATTTACTGACATCTGGAATAAGGATACAATCATAAATAAATAACAACATCCAGGATAAGATTATATATTTTTCCTTCTTATAATGAGCAAGAGAATAGACTTAATCAAGATTAAGTAACCTCGGTCTTTTCAATTCATCGAAATAAAATACACATATTACAAAACTATACATTACTGACATATTTCATGTCAACAACATCAAGATATTTTAGATTACAATTTTTTCTTCCTTCAATACATTTCAATAATAATTCAGAATTCTCTATAATGGTCCAGACTTTAATTCAAGCAATACATCATAAAATTTATTTCCTTCCTTTATCACTTACGAAGTCCATCTGCAAAAATTGCTAGTACTGATTAGTTCATTGAACTGAGCATGATAAACACTAAGCATTAAAATGAAATTCTTTTAACTAATAGTTTCATTAAATCAACTCTACTTTAATGAAACAACGAGGTCAAGCATACAATTAAATTATAACAATAAGAACCAAAAATTAGAACAATTAATCAATTGAATTAACATTCAAAGAAATGTCATGATGTAATCTACAAGTTAAAACATGTTATCAGATAAATAACATTCCATCCAATACATTTATCCATCTCAAAGAAAAGTACTTTCTAATTATTCCCTTCACAAATCATCTTAATTTAGAAATACAAATGCAAATAAGAGTCTCACAAATCAGATGTGGCATCCTAATCCCAAATGCAAGGCATAGCCTAATTTATCAAGTTAGACCAAATATCAACATTAAGATAAAATTTACTCAATGTACAACATCTCACATTTTCCTTCTATCTCAAATATTAAAAGCCTTAACACTAGTCAAGAGAACAAGCAAGTAGCAATGATGAATATTCAAGACATTAAGGATAGTAGAGGAATTAATCCAAATAAATCAATGGCCAGATTTACACAAAAGAAGTAAAACTGAGATGAAACAGTAGGAAATTCCTAAATAATTCGGTTATCCTAAATCCCATACACAACTTCAGAGAAGAGAACACAACCCAAAACATCATGTTAATTCCAAATACAGTGGTCAGCCTTCACCTTAAAGACTGAAGAAGAAGGATTCAAAAGGCAAGATCAGAAGGTAACTCCAACATCTTAACATCAAAGACAAAGGTCGCAAAGGACAATACATGCCTTCAATACTTCCCAAAATCCTTAAAAGAGAAAACACACAAAAGAAGAGATCAACTGAATGTGCGATTGATGTGATAGAACAAAATTGAACATGATTTCCCTTTATAGACAACCAATGACCGAGAAATTAAACCAGATCAAAAGGAGATGCAATGAAAAAATTTAAAAATGCCACACAGGCACTTACGGTCCCAATAGTCACTCAAGGACGTTAAAATTTCAGTCAAGGTCCATAGTATGGCCAATTCCTCCAATGATAGAAACAAAAAAAATCATCAACACAGACTCAAAAACTAGTCCTCATAGAGGTGAAAGACATACATTTAATGAAAAGATAGAGAAGGTTCTTTCAAAATTCCATTCTAAGAAGATACAACCCTAGATCAATATAGCTTAGCTACAGGCATACAACTTATCAACAAATTAATTCCCTCCAATCTCATTTAAAGATCAAGAAATGGAAGAATCCTAAAGACTCCTTATTTAGAACTGATTTTGATAGTTTAAAATAAGGAAAAGACAACCGCAAGTTCAAGGATCATGCTTAATGTTCCATATATCCCAATCAAAATGTTTTAACAAGCTTCCCCGAGCAAGATACTCATAGGTTAATTCTAGTTCAAAGACAGTTAAAAAAATACCAGCAACATCTACTTCAACAACAAGAATAGAGTAAAGAAAATCAACAAATTTACAAGGACAATGCAACATCGACTCCTATAAATCTGACCCTCAACACGTCCCTTACCAATAAGCTCTGTGTGTGTAACTTTTAGATCAGTACTTGAGATATTTTAAGAAACACAGTACTCATAAAGGATCAGAATAAATAATTCTAATAGGGGAATCCCAAGCTCGAATTCCTCAAAAACAAAGTGACCAAGAAACGAATAATCCAAAGTTTCCTAAGAAGGACCAAATTTGAGTACCCAGTTTAACTGAAAAGTTTAAAAGGTAATAAAACCTTTAATCTTGTTTCTATACAAGGAGAACCCAAAAAGAAAATAGAGATTCCAAACATTACAAAACTACCAGATTCCATCGCAGACTGAATCCAGAGAATAGATAGAGTATACAAAGAGTTCAAGAAGAGGTATGCATTACTATTTCAATAAACAAATTCGAGCTCACACAACTCAGAATCCATGCATGCATATTCCTACAATTTCAACAGAAGAATTATAACTTCCATAAAACCAAGAAGCTACAACAAAGGTATGCTTTTACATTCTGTAACCCAAGGTAAAGATTTGTTCAAAACTGAAAGACACATATCATTTCCATAACCCATTTTATAACAGATAAGAAAGAATCATGCATGTACTTCATTACTTATATCACCACAAGATTTAAATTGAAATTCAGCAACAAATAACAAGGAAAGCAGTACAATGAATTCCTTTCCAAGCAGAGATTCCTCAATCAAGGAACACATAATTATTCAAGAAAGGAAACCAAATAACCATAAAAGAAATAAAAAACCAATTATCTCAAGAGAACAAAGTTTTTTTAATGATGACACTTAGAGAAAAGTAGAGCAACTTAATGGATATAGCCTATCATGCTTGATAGTTCTTTTGTCTGTTCGAAAAAGATTTCTAGCCAAGCCTTCATAACTCCCTCTTCTCCAAATGAAATAAACAACTAGAAAATTCTTCCTCAAATGCCTCATATACTTAAATTGGATCGAAAACTATCCAAGAGAGTTAAAAATAGCAACAAACTGAAAGTAGAACTACTAGTTTGAAGAATCAGATAGCTCCATGTAGAGAAAAAATTGGAATGCATGAAAGACCAAACAATTCCGAACAAATCTGATTACATGGTTTACAAGGTGGTTTTCTTGCCAAAAATGATGACAATTAATGTCATTAATTCCCATTCTCCCACCTAAATCTCCACACCACCACCATCCAAAACTGGTGAGTCCAGTTTCGAAAAGAACATGCATAGTTAAATTTAGAGATGGTGTCAGCTAGGATCACCTCCAAATTCCATGCCTCTGTCAAACTGACAGTACATAATGGTCTTAAATTCAAAACTCAAATCAAATAAAAGACCTAGGAATTGTCACTATCCCTCAACTTTCCATATAACCGCTTAGGTCCCCTTCTATCCCCACCTTAGTTTAGGATAGATATCTTAGATTAGGGTATGGCCTTAGGTTAGTTTAGAAAATATTTACTTTAGGTTATTTTACACCTTAGGATAGGTCATTCCTTATACTAATGTAGTATTAGGTAATAGGTTATAAATATCCCTATTATCACCTTAGGTGTTTTTCAAATCCCTAACTTAGAAATCATGAAACTTAGTTTAGGTTGCAACAAGATTAGCGTACACATAGACATAAGGTAGGTCTATTTTACCTTAGGTTAGAATCCCATTAGGATAGATCTTATAGATCTAGGACTTAGGCTTTACCCTCAATAGTCCTCAAGTAGGCCACTTTAAAAATTACGCCATTCATTTCTTGGGAGAAGTTGACAAGAATATCTGAGCACATGACTTTAAGTAGAAAGCACAACATGAACTTCCAAGAGGATCAATGAAATTGTAATCCTACAAAGGCTCAGTCCTTTATTCCCTTCAACCTCTGAATGTTAGTTTTCCATACAGAGCAAGTAAGAAGAATTAAAACATACCTTGGATCAATGGAATTGATCCAAGGTCTCATTATTATATAGAGTTAAATTTGCAAACCACTTTACCAGTTTACAACCTCCAACAAAATGGATTCCTTGCAAGTAACAATATTTCAACAATTGAATCCAAGAAAGGAAATAATTTATCTATGGAAAGTGTGATTTCAATAGTCAAAAGAATACACCTTCTTGGACAAATCACATCTCAATGCTTGCATTGTAAAGAGTATAAGTTAAAATTTTATCATAGGTGTTATAGGTCGAAATCACACAAAATTTGGATTGAAGTACCTTTGAAAAATCTAGTTTCGTGTGAACTTGTTTTTTCACCATGAAGTCCCTATTTTTAGGGATATGAAGGATTGAGTTTTCATTAGAGTTCTTCCTTATCACATGAAGAACATCTATGAAAAAGGTTGTAAGATACCTCTTCAATTCTCAAGGTTCTAATGGGTGAAATTACGCAAAAATTGGAGGGAATGATCGTTGAAAAATCTAGTTTCGCGTGAACTATCTTTTTCACCACGAATCCCATTTTTTAATGGATATGGAGGGATATTTTTTTGTTAGTATTATACACATACCATGAAAATATCATTTTCTCACTTCTTCAGATGAAGGAGTTACTCAAACGTGGAGCGTGGAACCCCGGAATCAAACCCAATGTTTCAAGACTTGTTTTGTCACATTCTGACATCCGTGGCACACTTACTAAAAATAGTATGCCTTCCTATGTAAGGGTATGTTACTTTGGGTAATCCAACCTTTTAAGGGGATACAAAAAAGGAAGTGAATATGAAGGGAGTATCGTAGGAAAAGTCATTGAAAAGGTCATCTCAGCTCACAATTGACACTTACTTAAAATAGTAAGTGGTTCCACAAGCCCCCACTATAAATAGTCGGTTTGTCCAAAAGGTGAGACGAATAGAGGAAGAAGAAATAATTCAAGCTACCATAGCTAGAGGATGTTGGGAAAATATAATAATGACACTTACTAAAAATAGTAAGTTTCCCGAGGTGTACTTACAAAAAATAGTAGGTTGTTCTCAAAGGGCAATTTTTGCACAATAGAGCTTTTCATCATCGTTCAAGGATCATCAATATTTATTAAGGGAAACATCTTATCTTCTTCTCTCTTATTTCCTCCCTCTCTTTTCTCTCTCCTTTCTAATTATTCGTTAGTTTTCATCATTGTATTTCTTCCTATTCACTTAAGTGACCTATTTTAAATTTGTAAAAAGTATTCTTTCAAAATTATAAGATAAATACTTAATTCATGGAAAATGGAAGGTCATGAGTGGAATATGGAAATGAAGAGTCTTGTGAGGAATTTGAAATGACAATTCAGATTTCTATAAATTATAAATCCATTCTCTTTTCGAGGGGTTTGCAATTTATCTTGTAAACTCAAGAGTGCATTGTACTTAGAGAAAGAAAAGAAGATAACCATTTTCTTCTACTTTCCTTCACTCTAAAATTTCGTCCATTCCCACACTATGTACAAAATTTGGTTTAAGAAATCAATGGAAGAAGGAGTTTATATATTTCTTTGAGTAAGGGGTTTCTTGATACTTTTTGATCAATAAATTCTATTTGGTATTGTTGTTATTTGTAGGGTTGTATCTTTTCATGTATGCATGTGTTGAAGTTTCTAACTAGTGTGTGTAGGAATATGATTTTCTACTTGTAGTATTGGTTCTCCTACCTCATTTCACACTCCCCTTTCCCTCTCTATATACAAAGTCTTCCCTAGAAAAATATTTCTATCCTTTTTGCAAGGTTAGTGGAGTTCCCCTATTAGATCCTTGGGTGAAAGGACACCACAGAAATCCACCTTTTCACTTGCATTCAAATACAAAAGCTGCACCGGTTAAGTAGAGGGACTTAGATTCCTAGAGCATTGGAAATAAATACACAAGTTTGTCCACCTGACAAAATTTCTTGCCAACACCTTTAAAAATTTTGACCTTTCATATCTCTAGGAGCTAAAGAAATTTCCTATTTATTGTTTGAAGGAAAGTCATTACAATGTTTACATATAGGTCACATTTAAATGATTAAGTTAAAAACTGAAAAGTAAAACCCCTTAAATAATAAATAGAACATGGGAGAAGAGAAACAAGTGGAAGGGAAGCGATAAGAAGGGAAGATAAATATTCTAAAGATGATGTTGCATATGTTGATGGACATTTGACTGCTAAAGAAATCTAATAGATTACTCCTATGGAAATATCTATTCCTTTGAACTATTAGTTGAAACAAGAAGTTGTGGGTGCTACTTTCTCCACTTGAGGAATATGGATAAAACTCAAGGCCCTGATCAGATTTTTAGAAGTATTGTTGATTCTTTTACATTTATTAAACCAAGCTTGATGTAGCTTTGAAGTTTTGTGAATAAAAAATATCATCTTTGTAAGGGATTCCAAGGTGTCCTCATTGAAGGACAAGGGGTATCTTACCTCTTTTTTCACCAAATCCTCAAATGGATTCAAAATATCATTCACCGAAGTTTCTCCAAGTTTTTGCACTTCCTTGCTTATGTCCTCTTGTATCTATGAAATGAGATCATCACATGAATCAAGCTCATCAAGAGCATGATTGAAAATATCATATCAAGTAACCAACACGTGAGACCAAATTGGAGACATGTTCTTAGATATGGATTTTAACTCCGTTTTTCCCACTAATACAAGAGAATTGAGGTTTCCCATCTCTATCACTAGCGGAAAAAATTGATCCTAATGTTATTTTTATTTCTCATTTTCATCTTTAGTCACTCTTAATTTCTCAACAGTGGCAATCATGAACTAAAATAGTGAAATAATATATAGAAACAAGGTTTTACCTTTCTTGAGGATTTTTTCCACCTATTTGTAATTGCCTCTCCGTTGCATCCTATAGCCCTGTGCATTTGTAGACAAAAATATTAGGTCACACTCCTCCTTTACCCCACATGTATATTAATTTAATTACCCACAATTAAAATAATGCCCATGATCACAATATCCATTATTTGATTACCTTAGTTAAACTAATTTCTACCTCACCTAGACACCTCACCCCACCACCTCACCTAGACACCTCATCATGAACTTATTCTTAACATGTTTTCCTTTTACTAGGAATCCATATCCACTCACCATAACTAACTAAGACTTAGTTCAACCCTAAAAACACATCCCTATACTTCGTCTAACCAAATTCCTGCTTATCTAAGCATAAAATTCCGTTGTGAACCTAGAGAATAGACAGAGCTAGCCAAAAAGACTACGAAGATCTGTCAATTTTAGCAAACCTAGGATTTCCCACCTCAATCGACACCGGTCAACCCTAAATTGATGTCAGTCACCCTAAACCATTCTCGGTTACCATATATTCATTTTGGTAACCTTTTTTGAGAGGTTAAAAGAATTATTCAATTCTTGGAGAAGACAGATCTATATGTAAGCACACACCAGAGCACTCCTACACAAACAAAAAGCTTGAACCAGTAACCAAGCACTAATATGAAAGGAAAGTTCACAACAACATTCTAGGAAGCACAATCGTGGCATTGACCAATGGTTACATGGATCAACTATGACCTCCATCCAACAACCAAGTCTGTAAATACTAGTAAGTACCTTTAGATCTGCACCTTCCCATATTTATTTAGATTAGTTTCTTTATTTTTGTTTGAGGGATTTAGTCTCCCTTACATCCCATCATATCTCACCCTCCTAAAAATACCTCCACCCAATCACCTACAACCTTTTAACCACCCATACCTAATTCCAGACACCTCTGATTATCCCTAGCATTGCCATATACCTGCCCATTACCTGTTCATTCACTGGAAAATCTCAGAGAATCACCAAAACCTTCCTTCACTAAGTTTCCACCAGCCCAATCCCCTACCAACGCCGGTTAACTTGAACCATCGTCACTTTCCCCTCAACCGACATTGATCATACCATACCGACATTGGTCTCTGTGTCTAAAAAACCTACCCATAACACCAACTTCATACCTCTCACCAAAATAGCCCAAATCACCTAAAACTTGACCCTGACTTGTCCCCACCACTTTATTTACCTGTCTAACTTACAAATCTGATCATAACCTAGCCTGTTAGATTAGATTTTTTATTGTACTTGAATGAGATACCTAAATCATATCTACTACAGTAGGAAAATTTTGGTTCCTATTAATTATTTCATTAAGTTATTTTAAACAATGGATTGACAACAATATAGGAAGTAGCACACTTCCTAGATCTAGCATACAGTAGGCCGTCCATTGACATATATTGTTTAATATTCCTTTTTTGGTCCTGTTTGTATTCGCAGGTAGTTCTTCCTAGCAAAAAGGAAGTTCTCGTAATCAGAATTAGATCGAGAAATTAGAACGTGCGTACTCTACCTTCAACCTTCAATCACATGTATTCCTACTTACCCTTAGCTTGTCTTTTTTTCTCTTCCATATGCACAATATTCAGTGAAACATTTTGGCATGCCTGATGGGACCCATTTGGGTTCTTTGCATTGTTCATTCTGAGGGAATTATTTTTTGTTTATTTATTTTTGAAAATATATTTCACATTAAATATTCTCCCTTGGAAACATTCTTATTCTCCTATCTGTCTTAGTGAAACTCGTAGTTTGGATTAAAAAGAACGCTTCTTTTTTTAATTTTTTATTGCATTAGTGAAAGACATTCTCTTGATTATTCATTATTACTCTCATTGAATATATTTTTTGGATTTGGGTTTAAATTGTTTTCCATTTCATTCTTGTATGTTGCATTTTAGTTCACATTTAAAAATGAGGGAAACCTATATGCTAGAAGTCATGCCCAACTGATGGTTGACACAATCAAACCATAGAAAGCATATTTCTCTCTCCTCTCTCTTTTCCAAACCGCACAAATTTGAATTTACACATCTTCTTAAACAACATCCCACCCAAAAGAAGTTGTCAAGGATCACACGATCAAAGGATTGACAGTGGGCCATAACACATCCTGAAACCTCAAATTTTAGATTTCCTTCTTCATAGGATGCCTTCCACACCAAAAACTTTGTTCTAAATTCACAAGTCTAAATAACATAAGCTAAAACAAACATAAATTTACTTTTAGTATTACATGTTTTTCTTAGCTTTGTTCTTGACTTGAGTTTTGAGGCATGAGTTACGATTCTCCATTTTTCTTCTTCCTTTCACACTTCCCATCATAGATGGATTATTCTTGTTATTTCTGAGTGTGTCGAGACCTTATCTGGTCATTCTCAGACTTCTGGATTTATCCTTTATCTATTTTTAATTCACAAACATCCATTTTTCCTCATTTCCTCTCATTTCATAGTAATCAACGTCGGTCCAATGACCATCATCGGTTTACATCTAACCATATTCGATTTACCTAACCTATTTCAGCTTCTAGCTATTTTGGTTATATTACCTGAAACAACCTACATCACCTATTATTTTCTTCTTTTGGTCCTTAGGACACCATCATATCACCTAAAATTCTAATATATCTAAAAGATACCATTTTCCCAGTTCATATTCATCAATTCTGTTTCATTTTTTGAAACTAGTACTTTCCATAGTGACTGGTATCGATTATCATAACCATTGTCAGTCACCGTTTAATCATCATTGGTCATACTGACCATCGTCGGTTTCTGTGTTTGATTTTTAATCTAAATACTGACTAGATTTACCCCCCAGATTTGATCCTTCTCTACTGCTATTGTTTTCTATGTCATTTACAAAATACAATATTATCAGGTCAACACTAATTCACATGGTGTTGCCTCGTATTCAAACTAACACCCTTATATTTCATGTCAGCTATCATCCACTACCATCTATTCCATCACCGCCATCCATCCTGTCACCTATGTATCTAACTCAGTGTATCCCCATTATTATCGGTGAGGAGGAGTTCGTAAGACTCTTTGATCCGAATCCCATGGCCATACAATACTATCATCCCCACTCATCTACATGGTACTCCTTAGGATAGTTAATATACGACATGCCTGTATCTATCCCTCCGGCCTTTGCACCCACTTTCACATCAAGTACGACTAGTTCAGTGCTGCCCTCATCCATGTCACCCCATGTGGTCTCTTAGTTAGGTTCCATCTCTTCCATAACTTTCACCCCAACAATGTCTATTACACTTGTGACATCAATTGTTCCTTCACCGACTGGCTTGAGCATATCCCCATCCACACCCTTTTCCTCATATTTACTAGTGGCATCATAACCACTTCAGGTGTCAGAAACACGTACCCCTTTCCAAAATCTGGTTCTTTCTATCCCTCTATCTCTACCACCCATTTCTAGGAGAGTCATTGCGAACAACCCACCTATTTACACGCATCACCAGAAAACCCCAATCTTGTCTGTTTCTTATTTAGGGTACATTCCTACTATATCTATAACCCCTTCATAGTTTTCATATTTTGTACCCTCATATACAAGGATTACATCTACATCATACACCCATTATCAACCTCCCTTTAGCACGAGATGCACCCATTTCTCACAACCCACCAATTACCTCATTAGGATGATGATGGAAAAGATGCAGGCATTAGAAGCATTGGTTTATAGATCCCATAACTCCCTGACCTATGATGAAATCTGAAATGACACTATTCATCCATCCATTCCTAATCTCCTGTATCATGTGCATTAGGAAATTCCTAAATTCAACCATTTTAACAATAAAGAAGACCCACAACAAAACTTTTGGTCATTCAAGTATGGGTGCTCCCTAATTTCCCATGATGATTCTTTTCTCTTATGAAATTTTCCCATGTCCCTAATAGGACCCGCCTTAGATTGGTACAGCAGTTTACCTAGAAACTCCATCTACTCCTTCAACCAAGTGGCTCAAAAATTCTTAGACCGCTTCTCGATAAAAATAGTCAAGAAGGTCACCATGACCAACCTGTATTCAACACGAAAAAATGAAGACAAATATATCACAGATTTCATTGCCCATTGGCGGAGTCTTATCAACCAATTGACGTTCCAACTACCTCAAAAATAATTTATTGAGTTGTTCACTAGAGCTTGTGACAGACACATCTTTCCAACTCTGTAGGTCTAAACATTCTGAACCTTTGAAAAATCATTCACCATGGTGTGAAAGCTTGAAATTTGCACTATTGAAGAAAAGAAAATCCAATTATGAAACAAGAAAACCCCGTTAAAATCAAACGATTCTTCGTCATATTTAAAACCTTAAAATAACTATTCAAAAGAAAAATTATCTACTAACATGGTAGTCCTCAAAGTGATACCACCTCATCCTTCTAGTCAATCCAAACCTACTTCCAATATTTCCCTTATCTAGGCCTTTCAGCTCTGAAGGGAGTAACCAAAGTGCACTTTAATTGAAGAGCCCTATTATACATTCTTGTTAAATATTCTTAAATATGGAGCCATTACACTTCCTATGATAAAACATCATACATGTTTCAATCCTTCCCATCCTATGCCTTCATGGTATAAAGAAAACAACTACTTTAATTACCATTGCATCAAATACCATAGCGATGATAATTACATAAATTTTAAGAACATTGTCCAAGAGATGATAGATAATGGATATCTCATCGTGGAAAACCCGAACACACCGGAAAATCATAACTTGCACAACTTTAAAAAGTTGTTCGATAACCATAAACCATCGTCTAATAAAAATAGTGAACCTTCATCCAATGAAAACAATTTCCATGAATTCCATGTAGTTTTTGATATCATACTGACCATTCCTCAAATCCCACCTATTTTATCTATTGAGGAAATTATGGCATGAGATCCTCTACCCACAGAGGAACATACATCTTCCACTCCTTCACCCCCAGAGGAGTCCCCTTCATCTCTCCCTTCACCCATGGAGGAACCCACACTTTCTACTGATTTCATTCCACCATCTACCTCAACACCTACTGAGTAGTAAATTCTTTTAAATATCTCATCCACAAGAAAATCATCATTGTCTTCTCCTCCACCAAGGAAGAAGTCTACATCACCCCACCTATTAACTCTCCTACCCATGGATGACTCGTCATACATACCACTACCTGTTGGGGGAAGTTATCCATCAGCATCCCAAGATCCCATTAACCCAATCTCGGCTCTTTTACCTATAGAGTCCGAGGCTAGCAAATTCCCTGTCTCGTAGACATATTTTACATGGATCCCAACAAACCAACTCCATATTCTTCTAAAGTAGTACCATTTTCATGGCTATCTGATCGCTTAGATTACATTGATAATTCCATTCTCTGGGGACGTCTATGGCTCCCCTTTTCAACCCAAATGCAAATGTTTCCTAAGGATACCTCCATGATCTACCAAAGGGTATTTTCAGCAATCAGATCGACATTGACCATACCTATCGAAACAACTTCTTCATCATCATCTGTACCTACATTCAAACCTATACCCATAACTCAAACCATTCCAAGACCTCAAAACCTACCCAAACCTATCTCCTCACCCATATCTAGACCCATCACTACCTTGGGTTCCATGCTGACATCAAGCCCTACTCACCCACCTATCAAATTAGACTTAGCCGCATCTTCCAAAACCTATACCAACATTATCCCTCCGCCTAAAAAGAAGCCCCAACATTTCCAGCCACATACACTAGTCTCTCCCACCACACTATTGTCACCTTCCACCTTTCTGTTCATCCTAGGTCACCATCCATTAACTTTGATACAAAAGTCTCCTACTCTAGGCCAGTCAAAAGCTAATAAACTTACTACTGTATCACGAGCTTTCATTACACCTCATTTACCCAAAAACCAAACACCCTCAGCCTCACCTGTGCACTTCTTACCACCTATACCTCCACCAATTACTATCCCCTCAACTTTACCTATATGACTTCAACCCACACCATCCACCCAACCTCAACCAACTACTTCCACAACTTAGTTTTCCCTGCAGGTAACCCATCCTCTTACACCATCTTATTTTCCTTTTGTGTCCCATACTCTTGTGTCACCTTTACCCAAGAAGTTGCAACCCAAATATAAGAACCCGCTACCCTCCAATAAGGTAGTCAAACTAGCGAAACCTTCAAATGCTAGCTCTCCTACCATACATTTACCTAAATGGATGCCATCAAATCCTAAGACAATACAACTTACCAAACCAGTGGAAAAACTTATCTCCCCTCTAATAAATCCTCTTCCCTCACGATCATTGACACTTGTAGCAAAACCCATGCTCACTTCTGACTGTGATATGTTAGCAATTTCCTACACCAACATTTTAACCAATCTCTTAGACACTTTCATCATCACATTACCACTGCTTCAAACTTATGATCATCTCAAAGAAAAACCAAAAGGGTTTGATGAAACCAAGATTTTTTCCTATCATTGTGTGATAGGACATGATGTAGAAGGTCATAAGGCCCTAAAAATGATCTTCTCTAATTGTGTCCTTCGAAAGAAAACTTTGACAACGATGATCTTCTAGATGAGGACCCTATTCTGCCTTCACAAATCTCCTCGTATCCTCTTCCATTACCCATTAAGTGACCAATATCTCCACCCCCACAACCATTTTATCCACCTCTAAAATTAGAGATCAACATGGTCCGCATAAGAGAGCCAGCTAAACCTTTGCCTAAATTTCAGTGTGCCCTGCTGATTTCACAAGGATCTTATCCACTGCTATGGTTTTGTGCCTCATGCCACTATACCTTTCATGGCACACCCTCTCCATCCACCTCCCCTCAGATTAACATGGTTCACATTTCCACCCACGCTCAAAAATAAAAAGAAACTAGCCAATCAACCAACCCCATGTCCAATATACCTTTTACACCGACACCCAAATCAGTGGATCTACATACCCTATCTTGGAAGGGATCACCCACCATGTAATGATAAAACAATTACATCAGTCCCCTCTAAAGATGTATTTATATGATCTTGTCCAATCTTTTGAGTCTCATAGATAAGCCCTTATTGAGGTTTTACAATCCATTGAAGTTTTACCCAATGACCCCACACCAGTGGCCTCCATTATCACCCCTCATCACATGGCCTCACTTACCAAATAATCTCCTTCTTCTACCCCCATTTCCACTCCTTAATTCGCCACCCTCAGCTTCTCTGATGAGGATATTATACATCTCCAGTCAAATGACCTTGATCCCAAAATTTTTTATTTCCATATATATCGATAACATATGTGTACGACGTGTCATGATTGATGGTGGTACAAGAATTAATATCATCTCCTCCCACACATATAATAAAATGTGTATCCCTTCTAATTATATTTATAATAACCCAGTTATGTCACATTCGTTTAACGACGCCATCACCTCCACCCTTGGCACCATTATCCTTCACATTCGAGTAGGCCCTCACACTATCCTAGAATGATTTTATGTCTTAGAGGGAAAGTTCCAGTATAACCCATTGCTCGGTAGACCTTAGATTTATGTCATGGGTTGTGTCCCTTCAACTTTACACCACTATGTAAAATTTGAACATGAAGGACATAACTATACCATCCCCACCGACCCGTCACCAATAGAAACTTGTAACATGTTATACTGACCTAACAATGTAGTTGTACGTGTCAAGCAATCTGCCACTACCCCCAATTCTCCTTCACCAATGATCCCATCCACCAATTCTTCTGCCACCTCTCCCAAATATAACTCTTCTATTCCTACTTCCGCCTCAACCTCTGTAGCTGAACCCTTTGCTTCCCAACCAACCACTACCCCTCCTGCATAATCATCTTGTGATTCTTCTATACCTACAATCCGCATATCAACTACTAATCCCTTAGAAGGTGTTTTTCAATTCCTCACTTTGGGGGAGTACCGCCTATACAATATTAACACATTCCTCACTCGACTAGAGTATGGAAACCTGTGCTAACACCCTCATTATGAATACCACATTGGTGATGTTTTTTCTTATATTTCTCCCCACCTTCGCACTAACCTAACATATGGGGGACGTGATACTACCACTTATTCACCCAAACCTCCATCCCAAACATGACCATTTTCATTTGATCTCCAATATCTTACTAGTCATCGCTTTGCCAACACTTTCCTTCACCATTACACATAGAAAGGATTTGGTTTCAGTTTTTATGAACAAGGCTTCCATACCATCATTTCAGGTACCACTCACAAACACAATGATCATAGTGACATTGGATTTTCTACACCATCACCCAAGAATTCCTACATATACCTCATTAAGTAAGATAAACCTTCTTCACCCCATCCACCAACATCACCAGCTTCACCCATGGAGTCCATAGATCCCAAATCTATCCCTCCTAAATTTTGTTTTTGTAAACACAATTTCCCTAAGACCTCTGACCTATGAATGGGATAGTGAGGATCCCTATTCTCTTCCCTTCTTGTATCCTAACATAATAAATGATGATACACCTTCTATTAACGTCATTCAATGTTAGGATGATGAGTCTATCCTCACCTACCTTTGTGCGGAAAATTCTTATGTTCATCAGTCGTTACCTTATGAGATGCAAACCATGTTGAATTAATTAACTATCGAAATAAACATTAACACTCAAGATGACCTACACATTCTAAAGATATGCCAATATTTAGATGTCATTGGCAATGAAGTTTTTTCTTCTTTCCTTTAGGACCATAGCAATGATTTTACTTGGTCCTATGCTGATATGCCCGGTATTGACCAAACATTGTGGTCCAAAATATAATTACCATGCCTAATGCCAAACCCATAAACATAAGCTGCAAAAAATGCATCCTCGCATTGCTCTTCTTGTCAGAGAATAACTTTAGTGCCTTCTCTTGGTTTCGTTTATCCTACCCATTTACTATCCTCAATGGATTTCTAACATCGTTCCTATCACAAAAGTGAGAGGGGACTTTGTATTTACATGGATTTCCATGACCTTAACCTTGCTTACCCTAAAGACAAGTTTCCTCTACCAAGAATTGACCAACTGGTTGATCTTATCGCCAGCCATGAGATGCTATCACTCATGGAGGGTTTCTCGGGTTATAATAAAAAAATACTCGCTCTAGAAGATCAACACAAAACTGCCTTCGTCATTCCATGGGGGACCTTCCACTATCGAGTCATGCCTTTTGGACTTTAAAACACTGGTACTACATATCAGTGAGCCATGACTTATATCTTCCATGACATCATGCATCACATATTGGAAGATTACATGGATGACCCTCTTGCCAAATCCAGACATTGGGCCGAACACCTGACAGTCCTTAAGGTCATCTTCGACCGCTCATCAAGTATTGTGTTCACCTTCAACCTAAGAAGTGTGTCTTTGTAGTAATTTTAGGAATAATCCTTAGTTTCATCATTTATTTGTGTGGCCTAGAATTTGATCTTGTTAAAGTGAATGATATTATTGAAATGTTTCTGCCTACTAATCTTCATCAACTTTGAAGTTTAGAAGGTAAGTTGCAATCTATTTGTCAGTTCATTTAATAAGTTTCTGACCACTGTCAACCATTTCATTTTGTCCTCAAGAAGGACGTCTCATTCAAATGGGAGGATGAATTCCACAAATCCTTTTAAGCCTTAAAAAAATACCTTCTTCAACAAATAATGCTCATTCCTCATAAGGATGACAAACCCTTTTACCTATACATTTCTTCTACTGACCATTCCGTAGGTTCCATGCTTGCTCATCATGATGAGCAACACAGGGAGCAAGTGATTTATTAAATAATCCACACACTTTTTGAATATGAGATTAGGTACACCCATGCTGAAAAATGTTTCTTAGCCTTAGTTTTTTTTCCACTAAACTATGTCATTACCTACTCAACCACAAAACCTTTTTCGTCACTAACACTGAACCTCTACATTATATGCATTTCAAAACCTAGATACATCAACATGTTGAATTCTGGATCATGCTTCTTGTAGACCTTGACCTCAAATTCATCCATCACAAGTCTATCAAAGGCCAAGCCATCATTGACAAACTAGCATATGCACCGCTTTTCGAAAATCAACGCTCTAACTTCGATTTCCCTGATGAATCCATTGCTACCCTCTCTTTGGATGATACCACTTACAAGATGACCTTATTCTTTGATAGTTTCAAATGTCAACATGGAGGAGGTTCAGGTGTTATCCTCATTCCTCGTGATGGTGAACCTATGTTATTATCTTTTGAACTAAATTTTGAGTGCACTAACAACATCATCGAATATGAAGCACTCGTATTAGGCCTTCAAACCATCATCTCCCTAGATATCAAATAAATTAATATCTTTGGTGATTCCCAACTAGTTGTAAACCAAGTCAATGGTCTATACCAGTGTCGTAATGAAATACTACAAAAGTAAAAATGTTATGTCAACATGATTTTGACTACCTTTGACCGTTACAAACTTCAAACCACTCCACAATCCACCCTTAAATTTTTTGATACCATGGCCTGCCTAGATTCTCAGATACCCACTTCATGTGATGACTCCAAAATCTTTGTCACAATACAAAGGTTGCAATCACCCTCTTATTTACCTCATGTAGTCCATTCCATCGGAACCATTACACTTGACCCATGTGACCTTTGGTATAATCAGTTTTCAGATTACCTTTCCCTTTCCATTCTACCTCCTGATCTCACTCGTAATGGAAAATGTGCCTTTCTTAAAAATGTCTCACACTATGTCATAATGGGTGGTCTCCTTTATAAGTGTGGCTTTGACGGTATTCTCTTACGATGCCTTAAAAGTTTTGAATTTCCTTACACCATCAAGGAAATTCATGATGGAATTTTTGGAGGCCACTTTAGTGGTTTAGCTTTCGCTAAATACATTATTTTCCTTGGTTATTACTGGCCAACCCTAAACCGTGATTGTTGTGACTATGTCAAATTTTGTGTGAAATTCGAGCAACATGTTAATCTTCATTATACACCTAGTCATGCCTTACAGGTCACACGAGACATTTGGCCTTTCTCCTAATGGGGTTTGGATCTTGTCAGAGAGATAAATCCCTATTCTTCACAATGACATCAATGGATTATAAATCCTACTGAATACTACACTAAATGGGTAGAAGCCATTTCCCTAATTTCTACAGAAGTTGAGAAAATATGTTAATTTATTAACCATCACATCATTTGTCACTTTAGTGTCCCTCACCACCTCATCATTGATAATGAAAAGTAACTCAAAAACAAAACCCTACAAAATCTTTGTGATGCTTTTGGCATTCAACTCAGTTTCTCATCACCTTACTACCCACAAAGAAATGGCTAATCAGAATCAACCAATAAAACCTTGAACAAAATTCTTATGAAAGTAGTTGACGATATCGGGAAGGATTGGCATACGCACATTCCTTTCACATTATGGGCTTAATTCACTAGTATTCACACTTCGACTGCTACCACACCTTTTTCTCTAGTCTATGGTAATGAGGTTGTCTTGCCTTTCAAAGTCCAAATTCCATCTCTCCACATCTCACTACAAGATATGCTCAACAACGATGAATTTTTCTAGGACTGCTTAACATAACTTGAGTTGTTAGATGAACATCATCTCAATGCTCTTGACCATCTCCAAATCTACCAAAAATGTATCAAACATGCCTACGATAAACATGTCCACAAGAAAAAATTCCAGGTCAGTGACCTCATCTTGAAAGAAAATTAACATGTAAACAAATAAGAGAAAAGTAAACAGTGAAAATTTGATCCTAATTGGTTAGGACCCTATATCATTACTCATGCCTATGGATTAGGTGCTTATCGTTTTTCTTCACTTGAAGGTAAACCCAAACCTGATCCCCTCAAGACCTTTCATCTTAGACCATTTTATTATTGAAATCAAGTATTATATTACCTTCTATCTATGGACCACTCGTCCCTTGAGCGATGTTCACCTTCCATATTACCCGTTTGGAGGATCAATAACTAAACAAGAATCATGTGATTACCTGTCACCTTTTAGCCTTATCTTCAATATGAGTACAACGGATCTACTCAAAGCATGATTCTCATGGATACTTTTCATATTTCTCAAGGATGGAATCTCATGGTCATTGGTCACTTGAAACAATCTATTTTATAGTTAACCTCGGTGTGTTATGGTTTTGTCTTCTAAACAAGAACCTCATCTTCCTTTCTAGTCTTTTCCATGACTTAAAATGTCTGAAAGAAAAATGGTATTCAACTCCTTGAGGAAAAATTCTAGAAAACAGATGACTCCCTCAAAAGGGAAATCTCTTCTCTCTATCTCACTGCTATAAATAGACTGCTCCCTCGAAGGATAACTATATAAAGTTATTGCAAAAATACAATAAAATTTTCAAAAGCTTCCCGCATCAATCAAATTCATGAAGACCTCAAGGAGATAATATACTCATCCCATATAGACCTCCCTCATCGACCAGTCTATAAAATACAAAAAAAAATGAAGAAAATGATAACTTTTTTTCATTGACTTACATATTTTGATCATGGGTTTCTTGCTAGGTAAACATGCAGTTGTACACTAAGTTGTGCTAAACCATCTATTTTTCACCTCATTTCCTTTTCACCCTACTATTCTATTTGATCAAGGGAATTTCTGTAACTGCGACATCTCATGATCATGTGACTTTCTTCACCCTTATAATATTCCATTATGCAACGCCTTTTAGGGTCTCACGTTCATAAACCAATATTTGGTATGATAGAATTATTAAGGTTCTTATTAATTAGGCGGCTCTTTTACCAAATCTTACCATTTAAATTCCTCATTACTTATTGATTACCCTATAAAGGACTAGACCATCGACACATACATTTTAAAATATTTCCAATATCACCTATGTCTCCACCATGCCTATCACCTAAGACTTAACCATGCCTATGAACTATAATAAATCATGCCTAAAACCTACCAACCCATTCCTACAATTCATCATATTTTTCCATAGCTTATGGGAGAACTACATCGGCTTGAGGCCGGTTTTCACCGAGGCTATGTAGGTAACAATCCTAGGGCATGGGCCCTTTGGAGGTTAGATCGGCCACTCTTTACCCTAACCCATTTTCTCCCACATGTCTTTCTATTGACATTTTATCGTAATTAGTTTCCATTCTTCAAAACACTTGGAAATTTACCACACATACATATCTACCATTTTATCACACCATCAAAACATGTAATCAATCATTTTACATTTCTATAATATAAAATATTTTAGAAATCTACACCATAACATACATATAACTCATCATTTATTTCCCATGTTATCAATAACTTGAAAACTAAATCAAAATTACAAACAAGACTCCACCATACTTAAACCAACCCGACTTAACCATGCTTAAACCAACCTGTCTCAACCATGCCTAAACCAACCTCAATCAACCATGCTTAAAATGACTTGAATCAACCATGCCTAAACCAACTTGACTACAGCATGCCTAAGTTGACCTTACTCCATCATGCCTAAGTTGACCTGACTCCATCATGGCTAAGTTGTCCTGATTCCATCATGCCTAATCCACCTAGTTTCCACCCATATACATATATTAATAGAAATTAAAGCAACTACATCATCTATACCATCAATCCCATCATCTAAACTAATGAAATTATGCACATTAATATAAATGTACATCGATACCAATACATTAAAATATCTCAAAACTCTCATATACAGCCCCACTATCTTCGCCATACAAGATGATATAGGATTAAAAATTAAAAAAAATATCATGTAGAACCTCACTATCATTGGCACGCAGGTCAATATATATCAAAAATAATTTAAAAAAATTATGATAACAATCGCCGTCCCATCTGATATCCAGGATAGTATCATCTGTCTCCTCCTCTCCTCTAACCTAGGGCCCTGCCATCATCTCTCCACCATCTATGAGTCTAGCTGTCACCTTTGCTTGGCCTATAGTTTGGCCCGACCTCGGTGAAGTAATGGCCTCCCCCTGACCCTGTCTCTATGCTCTCTAGCCCTATATACACTCTACACTATGTTTGTGAGATCTCATCCTCTCACTCGAGGCCTTTTATACCCTATAATACAAATAGGAAGGTACGTCTATCTTGATAATAGTCAAATGATTCTGGTAGTTCTTGGGCTCATTCAGGGCATCCTTGAATTTTTCCATCAGCATAGTCTGTGGCGGTGCCATGGGTATCGCATAACCTATGAACCCTTCCCTGCTATTTGTGGCCTTGGCCCATATACCTATGAACCTTTCCCTCCACTCTATACCATGGGACCCTGTCTTGCTGATGCTTGTACCATGGGACCCTTCCTTGGAGCTTGAGGTGCTACCTGTGTTGTGACGTGGGCTTGTAAGGTCACAATTTGTGTCTCTGTTGTGGCCAACTGGTCCTACAAACCTGCTACCTACACCTATAGGGTGGCCACCTGTCCCCTGTCTCCATGTACACCATGTGTGGATGCCTATCCCTATCTAATATGGGTATGTAGAGCCACCATCTGTGCTTATAATGTGGAAACCTATGCCTCAGACCATGTTAACTACCCCTGTAATATTGTGATATAGGCCTTTAAAGTGGTAACCTACCCCTGTAAATTATTCCTCTGAACTGTAAGGGTAGACAATTCTAGCTACTTTGGGGTGGGTGGTGTTAGCTGTATCTGCACTGACCACCACTACTTGTATTTGTCTATCACTTTGGCATAATCAATCCACTAGTCCAGTCTCTTCTCCTCTTTCCCTATCAGCATTATCGACTGTGGTAGAGGCATATGCCTCTACACATCATCTCTCCTGTACTAAGGGAATGGTGGAGGAACATCTTGAGGAATCCCAAACTACCATCTAACCCTATCCATGGGTATCATCTTGTGCTCACTAACACGGTGCCCCTCTATCCACCTTAGTAGCTATAGCTCATCTAACTTTACTGGAATCTACCTGTAGGATGGGAATCAAACATACAGCCTCCAAATAATGTCCACTCTAGATAACCCCTCCAACACCCACCTTTAATATGCCACATTGTGAGTAGCCCTAACATCTATGTGCTCTCCTATAACAGCCACCCAACACATGTATCCAACTCGAACTAAGCCCGCATTGAATGCATCTAACTGAGGTATACCAACTTGATGCACACATATGATGTGATCATATGCCCAATAGTAGAGAAGAAAGGTGCAAGAAAAATTGAACCTCTGCAACTGCCCATAGGCCCACAACTCCCTATAAAGCTGCACCAAGAATGTTGACACCCAAGAAAAATGAGTCATATCCTCCATGATGTCATGGATAACTCACTGCCTCTAGGAGTGGAAAAAACACACTGCCTCTATGATCAGGACCACTAACCTCATCTCCTCAGGATGGGCCGCATACATATCTTCATAGCTCAGGCTCACACTATGGAACCTCATCTCTGCCATCCACTCTCCAAACACCATCAACATCAGCTCCTTTGATGTATCTGAAGAAATAGAATAAAACTACATCCCCACTATCGGTAACCACAAGATCATGTACACATCCTCTAGGGTTACTATGATCTCACCCGTCGATAGATGAAATGTGTTAGTCACTTAATCCTATCTTTTGATGAGTGCGACCATCAATCTCAGCTCCTAAACTATGTGCCTATAGCATCTAAACCCAATTAGGATGACATCTGTAACTTGATGCCACTCCTCTTCCATCACACTCTGTCATACCACTAGTAGTAGAGGCAGTACTCTATCTCTCATCCCTAACTGGTCCCTAGCCTACACCTAAACAAACCACACCATTATTACATCTTGACCACACTTCACATATCACTTACCCAACCAACCTATTCCCTAAACTCTTATTATCTATTTCCCCATAACCCTAATGACCTACCCCTTTCCCCCATCCCACTTTCACACCCCTTAACTCATATCATATATATATTTTACCCTACCTATTTTCAACACACTTACATTTATACCTCACTCTCTCCCTTTCTCTCTCCCTTCCACCATAACCCTTTCTCGGTCTATTTTTCCTCAAAATCCAACCGACATCGGTCACTGGTGACTAAAAGTAGTCCATCATGACTGGCATTGGTCAACTGCTATTTGAATGATACCGGCTATGGCTGACCGACATCGGCCACCCTTGACCGATGTTGGTCACTGTCTCATGGACCAAACCTACAAAACCCCTCCCCCCCTTTCTCAAAATTTGATGAGACCGACCTAAATACCTACCCTATCCTACCCAAATCTCCCCTACCTTTCTCCCTACCCATATTTAATCGACATTGGACTTCCTACCCTTCCCATTTCATCAATTTAACTTCCAAATTCAAAATTAATTCCTACCCAAACTAATTTCTACGAACTATTTCAACTAACAAGCATAGAATTGTATCAAATCTTACCTCATCTTGGTTCCATTGGCATGGTGGTACATTTAGCTGATGCACCGGTGGCCCACCTGTACCCTCCCTTACCTCTGTCATGCCAAAATCCTCTCTTCACCTCTAACTAATCAAATCGATCACACTGCTCTCATTGACCCATCTACTAGCTCCTATCACTAACTTGTACTCTCCACCTCAGATCAGTCCAATGACTTGTCCTTCTCATTTAGAAATGTTTAAAAAGGTCAAACGGTTTCGTCATTTTCTTAAAAGTCACAACACAACAATGATTTTGTAAAATAAGTTTTTTTATTTTATAAACGCAAATCAACCTGTTGATGTCGGTCATATTTGTGCCCTAGCCAACTAACTTTGATCATCATATAACTAGCATCAGTTACCCCTTATATATATTTTCCCTTGTTAAGATTCCTTTTACATGCAACCATCAGAAATCACACACCTTTTATCATTACAGACACCTATTGAACGATACTTATAGGCCCAAAATATTTCACCTTTTTCATAGATTGTTTCTTTGAAGTGTTGACAAAATAGATAGGGTAAAGGGGGGGTAGGAGGAATACCTATTCAAATGTCGGTTGATGGGTTGTTACGTGTGTATGACTTCCAAATCCATAGCTTTTCGTGAGAGATTCCTTTTGGCTAGGAGGAACTACCTGTAATGAAAACAGGACCGCCAGAAGGAATTAAACAATATGGGCAGTGAACTGCCTAACATTTGCTAGATCTAGGAAGTATGGTACTTCCTAGATGGATGTCAGTCCACTGTTTTAAACAATTTAATGTTGTAAACAAATTAAATCCTATTGTTATTTTAAAATTATTTAGGTATCTCACTTGAAACACAATAATAAATAGATCTAATCTACCATGCTAAGTTAAAATAGAATCCAAAGGTCAAATAATTGGTTTTAGGTCTCTACAGGTCTGATAAAGGTCTTGAGTAGATCACAGGTGAATGAGGGTGAGGTGAAATTAGGTGGGTAGGTATCTATTCTAGGCTGTGTGGGTAAACACAGAGACTAGTGTCGGTCAAGGATGATCGACGGCGGTTATGTGTAACTGGTGCCGGTTACTGTTCAAATCCAGAAATGTCATAGAATAAGTTGGGGTCTCCTTTGTGATTACAAAGAGGAATTTGGTTGGTTAGGATGAGGTATTGGGCTACTAGAGTAGGATTTTTTGAGATTTTAATGGGTATATGGAGGTGAAAATGTGGAGGTCAATAAGGGGTAAGCTAAAACAATGGATGATAAAATGATGATGAAATGAAATAACCAGGGAAGTATGTTGTTGTACTTGGATTCCATTCCTGAATGTCTATGTGTTAGGGATGGAGGTGTTGATGATGGGTTTGAAGGTTGTAAGTGATCACCAACTAGAGAAAATCTTCTGCATGGGCTGCATATACAATCCTCTTTGCTTGGATAGATTAGATCATGGCAGGGATGGCTGTATAGGAGAAGATGATCAATCTCCTTCCTTGGATGTAGTTTTTGCTGGAATTTTGCTCTCTGAATATGTGTTATCTCTCTGAGATGTGTTCTTTCTCGTCAAATTTATGCCAATGTTTGCAAACCTTGAGAATAAGGTAGTTTAGCGGTTAAAAGGGGTAACCAACATCGGTCAAGGTGGGATTTCCTAGGTTTACTAAACTAGGGAGATCCTCCTGATTTCCTTAGATCTCATATCATTGTCCCATGGATTAGATTGGGAGCTTCTTGTGAGCATGCGGGAATGTGGTTACAGGGAATGTAGGCATTTTTTTAGGGTTTGGGTAAGTCATAGTTAGCCATGGGAACTTGCTAAGAATAGGTCTTAGGTTGAGTTGGCTTGGTGAGGTGTCTAAGTGAACTGTATGTGGGGATATTATTTAAATAAGATATTTAAATAATAAATATAGTGAGGATAATCAATTAATTTAATTAAATTTATTAAATTAATATTAGTGGTAGTGAAGGGGTTTAGCGCTAGGTAAATGTAATAAAGGGTGCTTATATGTTGAGGGACAAAAGGGGAGTGTGACCTAATTTTAGTGTCTACATTTTGCCCCTTTTTGTTGCGTAGCTTGTATTGGTAAGCAGCACTGACAAAAATAAGACGTGGTTGCCACATGTATTGGTGAAGGTGATCCCCCTAAAACTAGGAATTGATAAGGCATTAGACTGAAGCAATGAGTGGTTTGATAAAAGGTAAATGTGAGGAAAAGGCATGTTGGATAGGGGAAAAGGTTGAAAGGTCTACTCGGGAAATCTAGGTAATGGGTCAGGGTCACAGGTAGCAACAGTCAAATGCACACACACTTATAAACTGCAGCAAATGATTGGGTTGAAGAGCAGGAAAACTCTACATCGTCTAAGGTCAATAGGTTTATCTGAACAAGGTTGAAGTGAATCCAGTATCCAAGGTATAGGATATGGTCAGGAAACACAACATAGGTTAGGTGCAGGAACGTTTAGGTATGTTTTGATACACCAAAGCTAGGCTCGGGATAAATGGTCATGACAATTAGCTAGGTAAGGTCATTTGGTCAATCAACATAGGTAACAGTGCAGCAGGGTATCACGAACAAATGAGGTCAAAGGGCACTAGCGATGGTCTAGGTCCAAATATCTAGGTCACTGCACGGGTAAGGCCGAGGTAGGGGTAAAATAATGAGTCCCTAAAGGAGGAAAAATGGAGGTAGTAAATGATGAGGTCAGGAAAGGGAAGGTAATGGGTTAGGTAAAGGGGCAAGGTAAAGGGTGGGGTAAAATGGAAAAGTAGGGGTAATGTGTAGGTTAGGTGACTAATGGCAGTCATGGATAACTGACGTAGATATAGGAAAACTGATGATGGTGAGGTAGGGCACGAGACCAATGCCAGTTAAGGGGAACCGACATCGGTTAGGTCAGGTTTGTTATAAAAACAAAAAATCCATGTTTGTATTATTCATTTCGTTATTTGTGAAGTGAAGAAACAACAAAAAAGAGAAAAAAAGAGAGAAAAGTGTCTGGAGGAAACGAGACAGTGAGTTGGCAGTCAGATTTGACGAGGGTTGGGTTAGTGAGTAGCGAGTCCATGAGATCAGGGTGAGATAGTTGATTGGTGGGAGGTTATGGGTAGTTATTTGGTGATGGAAGAGGCTAGAGAGGGATCAGGTGGACCACCGGCATAGTGGCCAGACATGCCACTGAGATGGTGGTAGCGCGACGAGGTAAGCGCCAAACTCTACATGGTTGATTAAATAGATGAGAAGATTTGGTAGTGGTTAGTTATAAGGTTTTGTAGTTTGTGGGTGGGAAAAATTGAAATGTGGGCATGAGGGGAAAAATGGGAAAAAAAGAGAGGGGGGAGGGTAGTAAATTGTATAGGTGGGGTGGGTAAGTGTTTTTGGGTAGTGTAGGTCATTGTAGGTGGGGTAAAAGGGCCAGGTGGGAAGATATTTTTTTTAAAAAAAAGGGGTTTTGGGAAGTCACGATTTTCTCCGCAACAGTGACTGGCATCGGTCAATCTTGGCCAGCGTAAGTTGGTAAGAGCTGGGATCGGTCACAAAACAGGTGATCAATGCCTGTTAAGTGGTAACTATGGTCGGTAAAGATGAACCGGTATTGGTCACCAAACAGGTGATCGACGTCGGTTTAAGGGTGACCGGAGTTGGTTAGGATGAGCCGGCACTGGTTGGGATTTTAGGCATAAGGGGGAAAAAAGATGTAGGTTAGGTGGTTGAGATGGGTAGGGTAAAAATAGGGTGGTGGGTAATGATAATTGATGAATATGGTCATGGTAAAGGTAGATTAATGATGTGCTTGGATTGGATGCAGGGGAGATTGCAGTTACACATGTGAGACAGGGTTTTGCCTCTACTGGTGACATTGCGCAGCTTAGTGACCCCTTTGGAGCTGCAGCACGTGGAGGCAGTGGGATTGAGTGGGATTTAGCACTATCGATATGCTATCCGACAACCCAGTTTGATGGTTGTGCTCATTGATAGATGGGATCCTGTGACTAACACATTCCACCTTCTGACAGGTGAGATGACTATCACCCTGGAGAACATGTTCCAGATTTTACGGTTACCCATATTAGGGGCCCAGGTTTACTCTATCTCCTCTGAGGCCTTAGAGGATCTGATTGGGATTTTTTTGGTGAGGGGCTGGCAGAGCTAAGATTCCATAGCACTAGTTTGAGCTATGGTGATATGTACCTAGTTCATCCAGGTGAGATGAGGCTAGTGGTTTTATTGATGGAGGAAATGTGTTGTTATGCACTACCAGATACAGAGGGTGGAAACTTTCCCTGATCACTGATGGGGGTGATCCATGATATGATGGTGCATGAGACACGGTTTTCCTGAGCACCAACATTCTTGGTGCAGCTATATAGAGAGTTGTGGGTGTATGGCCAGTTGCACAGCTTTAGCTTGTGATGTATATTTATACTACACTGCTGGGCCTACGAGCACATAGTATGTGTTTGACCTATAGGGATGCCCCGTAGATGCATTTCCTGTGAGATGTGTGTTGTTGGGATGAAAGAGATGGGTGCTAGTTACAAGAGAGCAGAGGTCAGATAGGCCGACATATGATGTGGCCCATTTTTGGTAGTTGTTGGAGGGGTTGTCCAGAGTGGACATTATCTGGAGGCCATATATGGGATTCCCCTCATATAGGCACATGCATAAGGAGCTAGCCAAGTTCCAGCTAGAGAGGTGGATATAGGGTCACTGTGCCGGGGAGGATAAGATGATCCTGGTAGACAGGGTCTGATGGCAGTTTAGGCTTGTACAGGATATTCCTTTGTCCTTCTCAAAGTATCAGAGAGATGATGTGGACAGGCCTTTACCCCTACCACAACCTACAGTGCCTACAGGGGAGGAGGAGCAGCTAGTGGATTGGCTGATTGATGATGCCGGATGCATAGATAGGTATAGGCAGTGGTGGGTGGCTAAGTTACAAGCCATACCACTTAGACCAGGGCAGCCTGACTTAGCTACCATTACAGTGCAGAGAGATGCCCTATAGGGGTAGGTAGTGCTGTTGATCATACAGATAGGTATACTACAGATACACTTATAGGGGTTAGAGGTAGAGGTAGCAGAGCTACGAGTACAGGTGGCCAGTCTGCAGGCCCAGATGGTAGATGGAGGGGGTGGAGGAGATGGAGATAGAGATGGTCAAGTGACAACCTTACTGGCTAAGGTGGCAGGTTTATAAGGCTAGTTGGCCATAGCCTAGACATAGATTGGGGCCTTACAGGCCCAGATATAGGCATAGGGATAAGGGGCACCACCACAGGCACAGGGAGCTGGTCCCAGTTCGGGTGTAGGGAAGGTATCGGGGCCGAGACCTATAGGACCACCACATACCTTACTTGTATCTAGGTTACGAGATGCCCTAGATGCAGCGAGATATTATTAGGTCCATCTCATGGCAGCTAGGATAGACTTCCTCTCTTACGGAGAGTACAGGGCACAATAGGCGTCTAGTGAGAGGACAAGATCCTGCACACATACTGGTGGAGAGCATAGTAGGTTAGTGAGCTCTTGGGCCTGATTAGGGAGAGGCCACTAGCGCATGGAAACCAGAGCTAGGTGATGTGCCAGTAGGGCGACAGGAGGTCGAGGGTGTAGGTGACACAGAGATGGAGGACATCTGGCCAGATGCCTGAGATGTGGTCACTTGATTGTATACTAGTTTTATATATATATATGCTGGCCTAAGTGCCGAAGATAGTAAGGATGTACGAGTGATTTTTTTATATTGTGAGTATATACTAGCCTGCGTGCTGAATATTTGTTGTATTGATTCATTCATTCTTTTTGTATATATGATACTGACTTACGTGCCAATGGCATTTTGTATGCCTGCATGCCAACATTATGGAGATGATGGTCATGATGAGATAGGCATGTATTTTGAGATACATATTTATTTATTTATATGATGAGATTCATGGTATTTTTGATGTGTTGATATGTTTATGAGATATTGGATGTATGGCTTGTGTTAGATGAGATATGGATTTGTTACTTTGATATGCATGGAAATTAGGTGAGTTAGGTTTGATGGAGTTAGGTTTGGTTAGGCATGGATCGAGTCAGGTCATAGGAATGGATTGAGTCAGGTTTGGTAAGGCATGGATCAAGTCAAGTTGGTTATAGGCATGGTTGAGTCAGGTTATAGGCATGGATTGTGTTAGGTTATAGGCATGGTTGAGTTAAAAGTATGTTTAGTTATGATTCATTATTTTGGTAATGAATGATACTATGGGTCATATGTGAAATGTTCTATAATCTATACATAGTGATGATAGAGAGATGGTAGGTGTAATTATGTATGATGTGGTAAGCAACTTGTTATGTATGTGGCTTAATTTCCAATTTTGTTAGAAAAGGGGAACTAAGTGAAATGTGACGTAAATGGTGAGTTAGGCATCGTTGATGAATTTTTTTAGGGTAGAGAAAGGCCAAGATAACCTCCAAGGGCCCCATGCCCTCGGAGTGCTGCCTACATAGTCCCAACGAAAAGGGACCTCAGGCCGATGTAGTTCTCCCATGAGCTAGGGAAGAATATGAAAATGAGTTGGTAGGTTTTTGGGCATGTTGTGGGTTTAGGTGTAATAGGTGTGGGTAGATTATAGGTAAAATGATGCAGGTGAAGGTGATTATGCTGAAAGGGGAGGACTAACGCAAAGGTAAGCATCGAGTACCAAGTCCTGTATAGGTAATCAAAATGTAAACAAAGATGGTTAGAAAATAGGAGGGGGGTAATAAAGCCACCTAATTGGGTAGGATCATACTGAGTAGATCATACGTTGGAGGGGGTGATCAACACAAGACCTGAAAGGCATTGCACGATTAATGGTCCTACAGTGAATGTAGTCACAGGATCACCAAAATTTTAAATTCCAAGATGTCCCTTGAGGTGATTGAGGAAATGAGAGTGGAAATGGTAAGGTGGGTGAAAGGTAGTTAATTTTATATGTTGAAGTAACAAGGCCTTTGGGAAAGGGGTCCTAGGTCACAATGGGAAATTCCATGACTAAAAGGTTTTTTGTGTTGATAGACTGATTGATGCAGGAAGTCTATATGGGATAAATAATATGGTACTCCTTGAGGTCTTCGTGAAGCTGATCGATGTGGGAAGCTTCGGTTTCTCTCTTTTTTTTATTTAATTTTTTTTTTGAAAGCTTCACATAGCTGTCCTTCGAGGGAGCAGTCTATTTATAGCAGCAATTTGGTTGAGAGGAAGATGTCCTTTTGAGGGGAGTAATATTTTATTAGAAGTTTGGCTCAAGGAGTTGGGTCCCATGTGAGGTCTTTGAAATCATGGACAAGACCTAGGTGGAGGATAGGAATCTTGTTCAAAAGGAAAGGTGAAATGACCATAGGATCTCATCTAAAGGTAGACAAAAAGTATCCATGAGAATCATGCTATGTGTAGCGCCATGGTACACATATTCAAGAGAAGATTACAAGTGACATGTACTCACATGATTCTTATTTAATCATTAGGGAGGTTTATTAAGTCGATGGCACTCAAGGGACGAGCCTATAAAGAGACAAAGGGTGAGGTAGGACAACTAGTCAACAATAGAATGGTCGAAGATGCAATGTGTTAAGGGGCTCATGTTCGGGTTTACCATCAAGTGAGGATAAACGATAGGCACTTGATCCATAGGTATGAGTTATGATGTATGGTCCAAGCTAATTAGGAGAAATTTTTCCCCGTTTACTTTTTTTTGCTTTGGTTACGTGTTGATTTTCTTTCAAGACAAGGTCACCAACTTGGAAGGTTTGTTCATGAACACGTTTTTCATAAGCACATTTGATATGTTGTTGATAGACTTGAAGGTGATCCAAAGTGTTAAGACAACATTTGTTAATAATTTTAGTTGTGCTAAGCAGTCCTGATGAAAGTTATCATCAATAAGCATGTCATGGAGAGAAATGTAGAGTGAGGGGACCTAGACTTCGAGAGGCAGAACAACCTCTGTACCATAGACCAGTGAAAAGGGTGTGGCCGTAGTGGAATTACGAATACTAGTGCGGTATGCCCATAGGGCAAAAGGAATGTGCATATGCCAATCCTTCCCAATATCATCAACCACTTTCATGAGAATTTTTTTGAGGGTTTTGTTAGTGGATTCATCTTGGCCATTGGTTTGTGGGTAATAAGGTGATGAGAAACTAAGCTAAATGCCAAAGGCATCGCAAAGTTTTTGCAATGTTTTGTTTTTGAATTGTTTTCCATTGTCAGTGATGAGGTGATGAGGAACACCAAAGTGACAAATGATGTGATGGTTAATGAACTCACATATCTTCTCGGTTTTCATGGAGATGAGTGGTATGGCTTCTACTCATTTTGTTTAGTATTCGGCAGCAGTTATGATTCATTGATGGCATTGGGAAGAATGAGGATTGATTTCTCTGATAAGATCGAAACCCCATTGAGAGAAGGGCCAAATGTCATGAGCAACCTATAAGGCATGACTGGGTGTATGATGAAGATTGGAATGTTGTTGACATTTGACACAATGTTTGACATAGTCACAACAGTCACGGTTAAGGGTCAGCCAATAATAGGCTATGTGAAGAATACACTTAGCCACAGCAAGTCCACTAAAGTGACCTCCACATATGCCATCATGAACCTCCTTAATGGTATAAGGAATTTCAGAACTTGTGAGGAATTGTAAGAGAATACCATTAAATCCACATTTATAGAGGATCCCCCCCAGAATGACGTAATAAGAGACCTTTTTAAGGAAGGTGTGTTGTCTGTTACAGGTGAGATTAGGAGGTAAGAGAGAAAGAGAAAGGTAGTCGGAGTACTATTTATACCAAATGTCACTTGAGTCACGGGTGTCGATTCTGATCGAGTAAAAATCGTGAGATAAATAATAAGGTGAATGGAGGCATTATATGGTGACAAATATTTTGAAATCGGTAGGGGAAGCGGGTATTTGGGAAGCTAAGCAGGCCATGGTGTCAAAAAATTTGTTGGTTGAACGTGGGATGGTTTGAAGGGTGTAACGATCAAAGGTGGTCAAAAGTATGCCTACATGATGTTTATACTTTTGAATTATCTTGTTACGACATTGGTACATACCATTGAATTGGTTTATGACCAATTGTGAATCACCAAAGATGTGGATTGATTTGACATCTAGGGTATATGCAGCTTGGAGACCTAGTGTGAGTGCTTCGTACTCGACAATATTTTTGGTGCATTCAAAGTCTAGTTTGAAAGAAAAAGGCATGGGTTATCCATCCAAAGGAATGAGAATAATACCAGCTCTGTCCCCACGCTGACACTTGGAACCATGGAAGAACATTGTCATTTGGTAAGGGGGTTCATCCAGGGAAAGTGTAGCAATTGACTCATAGGGAAAGTCAAAATTAGAGGATTGATCCCCAGAAATATGACCGTTGGCTAGTTGGTCGGTGATAGCTTATCCCTTGATGGAATTTTGATGACTTAATTTGAGGTCAAGATCACCTAAAATCATAAACCATCGCATGACACACTGATTTTGATAAGGGATCATTATTGGTCACGACATAGGTTTTGTGGTTGAGTAGGTAATGGTGGAGTTTGGTGACAATGAAAACTAAGGCTAAGAAAATTTTTTCTTGATGGTTGTATCAGGTTTCATAGTCCAAAAGAGTATGGCTTATGTAATAAACTACCTTCTCCCTATGTTTTTTATCGCGATGAGTGAGCATGGCTCCCAAGGAATGATCGATAGCTGATATGTATAGGCAAAAATGTTGATTGTATTTAGGTGGAATGAGGATGGGTGGTTGGAGAAGGTATTGTTTTAGGGCCTCAAAAGCTTTATGACAGTCATCATCCCATTTAAAGGAGACATCCTTCCTAAGTATATGATGAAATGGTTGACACTGATTAGATAATTGTAAAATGAAATGGTGAATGGACTGTAATTTACCCTATAGGCTACGAAGTTGTTTAAGGTTAGTGGGTAGAGGCATTTCTAGAATGGCCTTGACTTTAACAGGGTCAACTTCTATACCAAGGAGGGAAACAAAAAATCTAGGAGCTTCCCTAAGAGAACCGCGAAGACACACTTTTTAGGCTGAAGGAGGATGCAATATTTAATGAGGCAGTTAAAGATGGTTTTAAGGATGGTGAGGTGCTTGGAGTGATGTTTAGATTTGGCCAATATATCATCCACATAATATTCCAATATGTGATGCATGATATCAGGGAAGACGTAAGTCATAGCACATTTATATGTGTCACTAGAATTTTTAAGGCCAAAAGGCATGACTTGATAACATAAGGTTCCCTAAGCGGTGATGAATGTGGTCTTCTAATGATCTTCTGGGGCAAGTAAAATTTGGTTATAATGCAAGAATCCATCCATTAGTGGGATCATCTCATGACCAGCAGTGAGATCAACCAGTTGATCAATATTGGGCAAGGGAAAGTCATCTTTCGGGTAGGCTAGGTTGAGGTCACGGAAGTCCATGCAAATGCGGAGTCCCCTTATTGCTTTAGTAACAAGGAAAATGTTATAAATCCAACAAGGATAATCAATGGGTAAGATGAAGGAAATGGAAAGACAACATTGAATTTCTTCTTTGATGAGAAGAGAAATGTGAGGGTGCATTTTCCTCAGCTTTTGTTTGATAGGTTTGACATCGAGAACGGTTATGATAGTGTGGACCACTATGGTGGGGTAAATATCGGGCATGTCTTTATAATACCAAGCGAAAGCATGGTTATGATCTCAGAGAAAAGAATTGATGGCTTCCCTTTCAGTAGCATCTAAAGATTGTCCAATCTTTAAGATGTGTGGGTCATCCTGAGTATGAATGTTGATCTCGATAGTTGATTCATTCAACATGGTTTGCATCTCAGTGGGTAACGACTGATGAATATATGAGTCTTCTATACCAAGTTAGGTGAGTATGGATTCACCATCCTAACATTGAACGACATTAATTGTAGGTGTGTCATCATCGATCATCTCAGGATACAGGAATGGAAGAGTGGAAGGAGCCTCGCCTTAGTGTTGATAAGTCAAATGCGCTAAGGAAATGGTGTTTATGAAAAAAAAAGTTAGGGGGGGATAGATTCAGGATCCATCCACTCTATCGGTGAGGGTGGTGATGAAGGTGGAGTGGGTGAAGGTAATGATAAAGATGAAGGTGGAGAAGGGATAGGGTCCTTAATAAGTTCAATGCGGGCTTGTTTGGTAGGAGGTTCAGGGAAGCTGAAACCACTATGGTCGTTATGTTTGCGGGTGGTACATGGAATAAAGTTATGGAATCCTTTCTCATAAAAGCCAAAACCAAAACCCTTCCACGCACAATGGTGCATTAAGGTGTGGGCAAAGTGGTGATTAGTAAGTGATTGGAAGTCAGCGGAAAATGGGCGGGGTTGTGATGGTGGTTCAGATGTGTAGGTGGTATTATCAAGTCCCCTATAGGTGAGACTAGTACGAAGATGATGAGGACCATAAAGGAGGCATTCTCCTATATGGTGATCATAGTGAGGGTGTTGGTGAAGGCTTCCATACTCGTGTGGAGTAAGGAATGTGTTAACAGTATATAAGCGGTACTCCCCCTAGAGTGAGGTGTTGAAAAATAACTTCTAAGGGATCATTGGTTGGTATGTAGGTAGCTGGAATGGATGATGTGTCGGAGGTTGATACGGAGGTGGAGCTAACGGATTGGGAAGCTAATGGGTCAGCCATGGAGGTTATAGTAGCGCTAGGAATGAAGGAGGTATGTGTAGTAGAAGTAGCGGTTGTACTAGTAGGTGGAGGTGTAGGTGAAGCAGTATTAGTTACAGAGGTAGATGGCTTGACAAGTATGAGCACATCATTGGGTCGGTAAAGCATGTTACATGTTTTGAAAGGTGATGGGTTAGCTGGAATGGTATAAGTGTGTCTCTCATGTTCAAACTTTACACAACGATGTAAAGTGGAAGGAACGTAACCCATGAGATGGATCTAGGGTCTACCAAGCAACAAGTTATATTAGAATTCCCCCTCCAAAACATAAAACAATTCTAGAACAGTGCAGGGGCCCACATGAATGTGAAGGATGACAGTGCCTAGTGTGGAGGTGATAGCATCGTTGAATGAACACAACATGACTGGATGTTTATGCATGTAATTTTTAGGTATGTGCATTTGAGAAAATGCATGGGATGAAATGATGTTAGTGCTAGTGCCTCCATCAATCATCACATGGTGTACCTGTATGTCATCAATGTGGACAGAGATGAAGAGGGCTAGGTCTGGGTCATCATTTTGGTGTGGCGCGATCTCCTCCTCTAAGAAGCTAAAGGAGGAAACTTGGTGAACAACATGAGGTGAGGATGAAGGTGGTATTTTGGTAAGAGAGGCTACATGATGGGGTGTGATAATGGAGTCTACAGGTGTAGGGTCATTGTGTAAAACCTCAATATATTGAAGAAACCCCATGAGGGCTTGACAATGGGATTCTGAGGTTTGGATGAGGTCATATAAGGAAATTTTGAGGGGAGATTACTGTAGTTTTTTGAGCATGGTGCAATGTGAGATGCAATTATAAATGAGGTATGTGGGGCTGTAGATAGTTATTTTAGGAATGGGTGCAGATGGTATGTTTGGTATAGGATTGGTTGGTGCGTCAATTTCCTTTTCTTTACCCTTTTGCGCATGTGTAGTGACATGTATCATGTTGATTTGAGGGGAGTTTGAAAATGGAGAAGGTATAGGGTGAGTGGTATAACAACATGAAGGGCAAAAATCTACTGAAGGAGAAAAGCCCTATGAGGTCAGTTAGGCGCAACGAAATTTGGGTGGTGTCGTGTCAAGTTCTCTAATGCTAACCATGTTAATTTAAAATATTGAGGGTGGCTCTAGGAGTGTTGAGGGTGGAGGTTGTGGTTGTTGAGTGGGCAGTGTGGGAATGGGTGTTGGTGAAGCAGGATCCTTGTCGAGAAGGTCATCATCATCAAAGTTGGTTTTTGGTGGACACAATTAGATAAGGACGGTTATCAAGGCCTTGCAGTTCTCCACATCATGCCTTGGCACATGATGATATGCAAATATTTTACTATTATCAAATGCTTTTGGCTTGGGTTTGAGGGGGTCATAAGGCTTGAGTGGTAGTAATGTGATGACAGAAGTCTCAAGGAGGTTGGTTAAAATTTTGGCATAAGACCCTGTTAGTGGATCACAATTGGAAGTGAATGTGGGTTTTGGTGTAGGTGTGGTTGATTGTTAAGGAAATATTTTTGGAAGAGTAGGAATGGGTCAAGTTACAGTTTTAGGTAGCGGTGTGGTTTTAGGTATTGGTCATGTTTGTTTGGGTAGGGTACAGTAGATGGATGGTTAGGAGGGTGTGGGGTTGTTTTGACTACCTTGTTGTGGGGTAGTGGGGTTTTGTTTTTGGGTTGCACCTTCTTGGGTAAAGGTGATGTGGGTGTATGAGGTCTAGAAGGAAAAGCATATGGAGGAAGAGGGTGAGTTACCCATGGGGATAATGGGGGTGATGTTAAGGTAGATGACGCGGGTCGTACTTGGGGTGTGAGGGACAATGACTAAAGTGTGGTGGGTAGTGAAGTAATTACTAAATGTATTGGAGGTATTGGTGGAAAAAAGACTACAGATGTGGGTGTAAGTCGTGTTGTGTGCCTGGGAAGGTTAGAGGTTTGTGAGGAAGGAATGGGTTGTTGTGTTATTGGTTTATAGATGGGTAAAGGTTACTTGACCATGTTAGATAGCTAAGGTCTTACGACAGATGAGACAAGTGCGGGTGTGATTGGTGCAATCAGGGTATGAGGTCGATGAGTTTGTTTCTTTATTTTGGGTGTCGAAATAGGTGTGGTTTTGATATTGGAGGATGTAGCTAAATATAATTTAATAGGTAGATGAGGAAGGCTGGTAGTCGGGGTCACCCCTAAAGTTGTAATAGGTTTAATTGAGGAAAATTTTGTAGGTATGGGTTTGGGTTTAGAGGTAGGTTAGGTTATGGGTAAGGGTTTGGTCCAAGTGCTAGCGGGTATCATGGAAGGGGTTGTGACAGTGGTGGTTGCATTTGGTTTGATTGCTCGAGGTGAGTTTGGGTAGATAGTGGAGGTATCAGTGAGGGATCTCTGCATCTGTGTTAAGATGAGTAGTAATAGGCTCCCCCATAGTAAAGCCATATCTACATAATATAAGTGATCAGCCAAACATGAGAATGGCATTTCTCTGGGTGGAGTTGGTGAGGACCTAATGGGAATTCTTGTAAAATGTGTCTTACAGATGGAGAATTGGCTAGCTTCAGTTTCCATGGGTAAGAGAGCCGAAAGTAGGTCTGTTGGATTTTGGGTAGCAAATGGAGAATGCTTGTCGAGAGGTAAAGGTATCTCAACTGGGTCTATGATAGGTGAAGGAGATGATGGGAGCTCCTCTATAACTGGAGGAACAGATGGGTGATCCTCTATGGGTGGAGGAGGCAATGGGTGCTCCTCTTTGGGTGGAGGAGATAATGGGAGCTCCTCTATGGGTGAAGGAGGTAATATGGGTAAAGGTTCTCTAAGTGGTGAAGCTAGGGGTGAGATGGTCTCAATGTTAGTAGAAGATCCCTCCATTGGTGATGAAGGAGATGAAAGGTGTTCCTCTATGGGTGAAGGAACAAGGGAGGTTGGTTTCAATGTGGAAGGAGGATTTCGGGCTAGGATCTCCTCTATGGAAGGGATGTGTGATAATTGGGAGGTGACAAGTACCTCATTAAAGATAGCATGAACCTCACGGGTATGGGTATCATGAGTTGATGTCTCATCGGTTTGATTACATAAATGGGTATGGTTGGGAAATGGTTTTTTGAAGATTTGTAGATTTTGGTTGGGGGTGGCGTTGGGATTATTCACAGTTAACTCACCTTTCTCAAGCATTTCCTGGATAATATTCTTAAAAGTGATGTAGTTTCCATCACTATGACTCTTTACTCGATGATAGTTATAGAAATAATCTTCTTTATACCATGCAGGCATGGAGTGAATAGGGTTAAAACCAGTGTGTGGTTTTATAGGTGGAAGGGTGATGGCTCCAGCTTTGATAAGATTTTCTAAGACAGAAGAGTAAGGTTCCCCAATTGGGGTATATTTTCGATGCTCTCATCTGAATTGAAAAGTCTGGATAGGTGAGAGATTGGACAAGAGTGTAGCCTGATTTGATGGATGAGCTAGACCGGCCTTGAGTACCACTATGTTACCGGTGCCCTTATCTTTTGAATAATTGGTTTGTGGTTTGGAAGAAGAAGAGGTATCATTTGACTTGATTGCCAAATTTTTATTACGTAACTAGATTTTCTTCTCTTTGATGGCCCGAATCTCTAACTTTCGTGCCATAGTGAATGCCTCATCAATTGTTCGGAAGGTTTGGACCTACAAGGTCAGGGAGATATGTCTAGCACAAGCTTGTGTGAAGAGCTCGATGAGTTTAGTTTGTGGTAGTTGGAAGGGAAGTTGATTGATCAAGCTGCACCAGCGAGTGACAAAATCTGCGATAGATTCGTCCTCATACTGACGTGCGGAATATAGATCGGTCATGGTAACCTTCTTGACAATATTGATAGAGAAATGATCCAAGAAGGCTTGGGCTACCTAATTGAATGAGAATATAGAGTGTTTAGGTAACCCACTATACCAATCTAATGTAGGTCTAGTGAGGGACATGGGAAAGGTTTTCAAAAGCAAAGCATCATCATGAGCGATCAGATAACACCCATGTTTGAACGATCGTAAATGTTATTGTGGGTCTTCTTTGCTATTGAAAAGATTGAATTTAAGAATTTCCCAATGCATAGGGTATGAATGGATAGGAATGGAGGGGTGAATAGGCTCGTTGCAAATCTTGTCATAGGTGAGAGTGTTGTGGGATCTAGAAACCGATGCCTCCAATGTCTGCATACTGTCCAACATCAATTTAATTAGGTCATTGGTGGATTGTGATGATTAGATGCCTCCTATAACATGAGGAGGTTGGTTTTGGGCATATAACAGGGGTGGCACTCTAGTGTATAGGGTTTCCATGTAGGGTGGTGGAGAATAAGGTAGTGAAATAGGGGGTACGTACCCGTAATGAATAATGGATGAAATACGAGGTTGTTGGTAGTATGTATATAGGGGTGCAAGGGTCGTGGTAACCCTAGTGGAAATAGGGGTTAATGATTATGGAATGGAAAGAACCATGTTCTGAAATGGGGTAGGAATCACCAACACTGGAGGTGGTGATGTAGCTATAGGTATGTGTGAGACATTAGGGGTGGATGAGGTTGCGTTTGGGGTAGTCGTCAAGGTTACGGTGGATGTAACGAGGGCCATGGAAGTTACAGACCTGACAGTCATAGTGGGTATAGGACCTAACTGTGAAATGGCTGGGGGTAAGGTGAATGCAGGCAGCATGGAGCCAGATGGGGCCAATGTGGAAGTGGGTACGAGAGTCAGGGGGATAGATATGGGCATGTCGTATATCAACTAACCTGAGGCATCTTGAGTGGATGAGTGGGAAAGGTAAAACTGCAAGGTAGCAGGGTTCTGGTCAAGGAGTCATGTGAACTCTTCATCTTTGGTAGTGATAGTAGTAGGCTAGATAGGACCCATGGCTGGTGATAAAATATAAGGTGGTGAAGGACTAGGTGGGAGTGGTTGAAAATTGGTGTGAAATATGAGGGTGCTTGCTTATCTTTGGGTCAGCACCATGTGAACCAATATTGATCAAGTAGGGCTACTTCACTGTAAATGACATAGAGAATAGTAGGAACATGTGAATCTGGTGATAAAAAGTTGATGAAGTACCAACTAGTGGCTAGAATGTGAAACAAACTAACTAATGCCAATTAGGGAAAACTGATGTCGGTTAGGGGTAACCACTGTCAATCACTGTAGAAAAATGGATAGTGAGTAAATAGTGAGGCAGAAGGTAAAATCTGACAGGTATGTCAAATATGAGGATGTTTAAAATGTCAATGGGAATAAGAATAGTGATAGAAGCTGTGAAAAGTGGAAGAAAGTTAAGTAAAAGGTATTTTTGAGTAGGTTAGCAAAAGGACCTAGAGCTAACTTCAGTTGGGTATAACCGATGGCGGTCAGAGGTAACTGAAAACGGTTACTGTGAAATTGAAACAATGATGAAAAAAAGTGGTTGTGAATTAAAATATGATATAGAATCAAACCCAAAATTTTAGGAATGATGATGATATGGCCCAGGCACACTCAGGTGAATCTAGAATACACCAGCTATGATGAGGAGTGTGTAAGGATGAATAAAAAAAAAGTGATGAACGCGATCTCTCACTTCAAAATGCAAGCCAAGCAAAAACACTAAGAAAATGTGATCCTAGGAGTGCCCTTCCTATTATGTTTGTTTAGCTTTTGCTATTTTGGGACTTACATATGAATTGTGAAATATATTTTTTGGTGAGGATGGCTTCCTACAAAGGAGATCTAAAAGGTGAGGTTTCAGGTATGTTATGGTGGAGGCAGGCTTCACTCTAAAGTATGACTCGACAGAGCAGCAAGATGGGTGCCCACTGTGCCGTGATCGTGTGATCACCTACAGCTTCTTCCAGGTAGGATGTTGTTTGAGAATGTATGTAGTTTGAATTTTTGTGTGGTTTGGTAAGACTCAGAGAAAGAGAAAAGGATAGAAGTGCTTTTCTACGATTCGTTTGTCAATTATCAGCTGGTCATGACTTCCGGCATATAGGTTGCCCTCAATTAATGTGAGCTAATGCCATAAATCAGAATGCAATGCACTTATTTTTTAGCCCAAATCAAAGTGTGAATTTGGATGACACAAAAATATGAAGAGGAAGAGGGATGTTATTTCACTACAACGCAGAAAACATGAAGCAATGTTTCTTTTTAATTACACCAAAAGAAGGGTTTCCTTTAGAGAAAATAGAAAGAAGAGGTGGATTACTAGGGAAAAAAATTAGTGTGTACACTTTTCAGAAGGGAAAAAAACACATTTTTTTTTCGAGGAATGAATGAAATGCAAAGAACCCCGAATGGGTCCCACCGGGCGTGCCAAAATGTTTCACCTTTTTCTTAGATCATTTCTTTGAAGTGTTGACGAAACAGATAGGGTAACGGGCATAGGAGGAATACCTATTCAAATGTTGGTTGATGGGTTGTTGTGTGAGTATGAATTACAAATCCACAGCTGATCAGGAGAGATTCCTTTTGGCTAGGAGGAACTACCTGTAATGAAAACAAGACCGCCAGAAGGAATTAAAAAATATGGGTAGTGAACTACCTAGCGTATGCTAGATTTGGGAAGTATGGTACTTCCTAGATGGATGTTAGTCCAGTTTTTTAAACAATTTAATGCTGTAAACAAAGTAAATCCTATTGTTATTTTTAAATGATTTAGGTATCTCACTTAAAACACAATAAGAAATAGATCTAATCTAACAGGCTAAGCTATAATAGAATCCAAAGGTCAAATAATTGGTTCTGGGTCTCTGCAGGTCTGATAAAGGTCTCAAGTAGATCACAGGTGAATGAGGGTGAGGTGAAATTAGGTGTGTAGGTCTTTATTCTAGGTTGTGTGGGCAAACACAAATACCGGTGTCGGTCAAGGATGACCGATGGCGGTTATGTGTAACTAGTGCCGGTTACTATCAGATCTGGAAATGTCACAGAATAAACTGGGGTCTCCTTTGTGATTGCACAAAAGACTTAGGTTGGTCGGGATGAGGTATTGGGTGACTGTAGTAGGATTTTACAATATTTTAATGGGTATATGGAGCTGAAAATGTGGAGAAGGTCAATAGGGGGGCAAGGTAAAACAATGGATGATAAAATGATGATGAAATGAAATAACTAGGGAAGTATGATGTTGTAATTACTTGGATTCCGTTCCCGAATGTCTATGTGTGAGGGATGGAGGTGCTCATGATAGGTTTGAAGGTTGCAAGTGATCACCAACTAGAGAAAAAATTCTGCATGGGCTTCATGTACACTCCTTTTTTCTTGGATAGATCAGATCATGGCTAGGTTGGCTATGCAGGAGAAGATGCTCAATCTCCTTCCTTGGATGCAAGTTTTCACTAGAATTTTTCTCTTTGAAGATGTGTTATCCCTTTGAGATGTGTTCTTTCTCATCAAATTTCTCACAATGTTTTCCAACCTTGAGAATAAGGTATTTTAGGGGTTAAAAGGGGTAACCGATGGTGGTCCAGCTTAACTGGTGACAGTTAGGGGTAACCAACGTCGGTCAAGGTGGGATTTCCTAGGTTTACTAAACTAGGGAGATCCTCCTGATTTCCTTGGATATCATGTCATTATCCTATGGATTAGACTAGGAGCTTCTTGTGAGCATGCATAAATGTGGTTAGAGGGAATGTAGGCATTGATTTTTAGGGTTTGGGTAAGTCTTAGCTAGTTATGGGAACTTGTTAAGAATAAGTCTTAGGTTGAGTTAGCTTGGTGAGGTGTCTAAGTGAACTATATGAGGGGATATTATTTAAATAATAAATATAGTGAGGATAATGCATTAACTTAATTAAATTAATATTAGTGGTGGTGAAGGGGGTCAGGGCTAGGTAAATGTAATAAAGGGTGCTTATATGTCAAGGGACAAAAGGGGAGTGTCAACTAATTTTAGTGTCTACACAAACTACCCCTACATTTCCTTAGTTGTGTCTTAGGATTTGTTGTTTTACCTATACCTTGGGCTTACCTGCTCCATGACTTATTTTCCTTAACTTGGCCTACTTGGTGTGACCATAGACCTCATGTAATTTCTATACCTTGCGATGTGTTTACCTACATTTTTTATCCTAAAAACCATACCTTTATGATAGTCATGCCATTTATCCCAACCCAAACCTTTGTTGTATTGGAAAATACCTAAATGTTCCTGTACCTGACCTATGTTGTGTTTTCAGACCATATCCTATACCTTGGATACCTGAATCACTTCACCCTTGTTTGGATAAACCTATCGACCTTGGAAGATGTAGAGTTTGTAAGCTCTTCAACTTGGTACCGTGTTGCAATCTATACATGTGTGTGAGTTTTATTGTCATTACCCATTACCCACTTTCGAGACCCTGGCATATTACCCAAGTTGACCACTACCCTTCCCCACCTGCCTTCACTTCCACCAACTACACATTTATCAACCCACTCATTGATTCTGTATTACACATCATCAGTGCCTGGTTTGAGGTGAATCACGTTCACCCACACATGGGGCAACCACTTCCTATTTTTGTCAACATCGCTTACCAATACAAGATATGCGATAAAAAGAGGTGAAATGTAGATACCAAATTTAGGTCACACTCCTCCTTTACCCCACATGTATATTAATTTAATTACCCATAATTAATTTAATTCCCATCCTCATAATATTCATTATTTAATTACCTTAATTAAACTAATTTCCACCTCACCTAGACACCTCACCTCACCACGTCACCTAGACACCTCATCATGAACCTATTCTTAGCATGTTTTCCTTTTACTAGGACTCTATATCATCTCAGCATAACTAACTACGACTTAGTTCAACCCTAAAATCACATGCCTATTCTTCCTCTAACCACATTCCCACTTATCTAAGTGTAACATTCCATTGTGATCTAGGAGAATAGACAGAGCTAGCCAAAAATATTGCCAGGATTTTTCAATTTTAGAAAATCTAGGATTTCTTGATTTAACCAACGTCAGTCACCCTAAACTGTCGTTAGTTACCATATATTCATTTTAGTAACCTTGTTTGAGAGGTTGAAATAATTATTCAAGTCTTGGAGAAGAGAGATCTTCATGTAAGCACACACGAGAGAAATCATGTACATCTAGACACCTTGAACAAACAATCAAGCATAGATATAAAAGAAAATCATTCACAGAAACATTCTAGAAAGCATAGCCATGGCACTGACCACTGGTTACATGGATCAAAAATCACCTCCATCCAATAACCAAGTCTGTAAAATCTAGTAAGTACCTTTAGATCTACACCTTCCTATATTTATTTAGATTAGTTTCTTCATGTTTGTTTGAGGGTTTTAGTCTCCCTTACATCCCATCATATCTCACCCTCTAGAAAATCCCTCCACCCAATCACCTACAACCTTTTAACCCCCCATACCTGATTTGAGACACCTCTTACTATCCCTAACATTGTCATCTACCTCCCCATTACCTGTTCATTCTCTGGGAAATCTCAGAGACTCGCAAAAACCCTCCTTCACTAAGTTTCCATCATCCCAATGCTACTGATGCCAGTTAACCCGAACCATCGTTAGTTTCCCCTTAACTGACATCGGTCATACCAAACCGACGTTAGTCTCTATTTCTGGAAAACCTGCCTATAACAAAAACCTCATACCTTTCACCCAAACAACCCAAATCACCTAAAACTTGACCATGACTTGTCCCCACCACTTTATTTACTTGTCTGACTTACATATCTGATCATAACCTAGCCTGTTAGATTATATTTTTTTATTGTACTTGAATGAGATACCTAAATTATATCAACTATAGTAGGACATTATTGGTTCATATTACTTCTTGCATTAATTTGTTTTAAACAATGGATGAACAACCACGTAGGAAGTAACAATCTTCCCGGATCTAGCATACGCTAGGCAGTCTAATGACATATATTGTTTAATATTACTTTTGTGGTATTTTTTGTATTTGAAGGTAGTTCCTCCTAGAAAAAGGGAAGTTCTCACAATCAACATTGGATTGGGAATCAGAATGCGTGCACTCTACCTTCCACCTTCACTCATAAGTATTCCTCCTTACACTTACCTTATCTTCTTTGCTCTTACACATGCATAATATTTGATGAAACAATGTTCTTGATTGAATTTGGATCAAATTTGATGAACAAATTGACCTCCTCAGCTTGGAGAGAGGGGATACAATTAGGCTCCATGAATGATTGAAGATATGTAGTGATATTTCTTACATGTTCTTCCAATTTTTTAATCTTCTTGTTGTATCCCTCTTCTTTCACAAGAAGACAAGCAGAAAATTCTTGGAATAAATGGGAATCTCCTTCATGCATTGTTGGTCCCAATATATGTATTACCATCTCATGGTCTAATGGATTCATATCCACAATGGGATATACTATCTTTGACCAAGAAAATTCTACATATTCATTTCCTGAAGCACCAATGAAGAAACAATAAGTTATTTGGGATTTATTACCCCACTTTGATTTCACCATCCTTTAAATAGCTTGAAACTATAACACCAATTCCTTTTATACTGTATGATTCTTACCTGTAATTGGATTTTTGATCCATGGAAATATCTTCATTGTCATAGGTTTGGTACTAGAGATGGTTACAATTTTAGGCTTAATGTGAGGAGGTAATTCCTAAATTTGGTGAGATAATTCCGTAGCGAAAGAAGAAATAATTTGAGATTGATGTGGGATTGATGGATGAGATGGATATCTATCATTGTTCTAGATATTTTGTAGGATGTTGAGAGACCTTTGATTTCTTATGTAACCTCATGCAGTAAGAATATTTAACATCCATTGATTTCCTCTTCACAATCTCTCTTGAGTGAGTATATCTCATAGTCCTCTTGGTTGCCATTGGAGAAGAGATATGAATACCTATCTTGTGAGAGCTTGAAGATCACCTATTCAATGAGTGCTACCCTATTTTTATTGAACTAATCCTTAGATCTATGAATAACCACCACGAATCTTTCATTGATATCTACATATTCCCAAACACTCCACGAGACCAAATGGAGAGGATAATCCTTCAATGTTTGGAATTAAGGTGTCGACACCTAAAATTGGTATCTATACCCTCATCACTTACATGTGCATATTTATTTAATCCTCCCCCTTATTTAATAAAATTCCCATCCAATCCCCATTAATTAATTAATGTAGATTAATCAATTAATCATTTAATATCTTTAATGCCCATTTATCCTATCATTATCCAATCCTCATCAATCAACATAAATTTATTAATCCCCATTAATTAACTAATTATTCATCTAATATTTATTAATTCACATTAAATAATTAATTAGTATCCACATTAATAAACATTAATTAATTGATCTTAATTAATTAATTAATCCACATTCCTAATAAACCTTCTATTTTAGATGCTTTTCTTTTATATCTAAATCCCCCTTCTTTTCTATGCCTCTTTCCTAACTATATTTATCCTCTAACTACGCATAACACATTTCAAACCAAAAAATCCCACCTATAGGATTTAAAGAAACTTTTCCAACTCTTAAATACACCAAATACCAATCAAATAAAAAAAGCAATCCATTGGGGAAACTTCCCCACAATTGGTGACGACCTAGCTTGGTCCCCGTCAAACCTATAAAACTAAGTCCTTCCCTTCCATTCTTCCATCAGATGCATGCAAACATCTGAGCTCTCCTACATCCTATGAGATTTCTATCCTGTATGAGCATTCCTGCAACAACTACATATCTCTTAGACATCATTTCAATGTGCTTTCATCACTCACAATCATCCTTCATGAGATTATATCTGTTTTGGTATTTCTTTGATCAAATTTTTATCACATTATCATTCTTATTCTTATAGCTAATGTTCTGTAGGTTCAGATCAACTTCAACAATAGTCACAACTTCTCTAACAGCCTTCTCTTTTAGATTATTTACTCGCAGGTCACCTTTTTTATCCATCCATTCTCGGCCTTATCATAGTTTGCTACAGTCAGCTTAGACCCAAATCTAGTTGGCATAGACCTAGATTTGGTTGGCGTAGACCTTGATTCGGTTTCCGTAGTCCTAGTATCATCAATTTCAACCTAGTCCAATTGCCATCAACCCGATCCAATCGGTGTTGACCCATTACCAATCGACATCAACCTAGTCCAATTGGCGTCGACCTGACCCATCTTCTAAAATCCATATCCAGCCACAGAAGAGCTTGCATGTCTGTTGTAGGTTCCTTTCACCCAATCTAGTTGGTGTCGACTCAGTCTAGTTGGTGTCGACCTACCTTTACATAGTATGGGTGATCATCGACCCAGACTAGGTAACATTTAATTTATAGTTATTTCAATTAAATCAACATCTAGATGAGATCTCAGTTACTTTCAGATTTTGTATTTCTTCAGTTTCTACATGCTATGAGATTATCCATCATTTATATTGATTTTTTATTTAAAACGGGGGTTGATATCAACTAAGGAAGCTAAGAACTTCTTGGATCCGGGTTTGTTTGGGTAACTCTTGCATATACTATCTAATAAAATATTTCTCTAGTTTTGCAGTTTATATATCTTGCAGCGAAGATCAATCACTTTTGTGCCTGTTCATCCATGTCATCACATTTAAGGTACCTTTTTCATCCATCCATCCATCTTTGCCCTTATCATAGTCTTCTATATTCGGTGCCGACCCAGATGCAGTTGGCGTAGACCCATACCCGGTTGGTGTAGACCCAAAAATGGTTGACGTAGATCCAGTCTGGTCACTATTGACCCATTTTGTTCACTGTCAATCCAGTCCAATTTACGTTGACCCATCACCAATTGGAATTGACCCAGTCTATTCGACATCAACCTAACCCATATTCTAATATATAAATCTGGCCATAAAAGAGCTTGCATTTTTCTTATAGTTTCCTTTCACCTGATCTATTTAGTGCCGACTCAATATTATTAGCATCGACCTACCTTTACATAGTTTGGGCTGTCATCGACCCATTCTAGGTAACATTTAATTTACAATTATTTCAATTAAATCAATGTCTATATCAAATCTAAGTTACTTTTAGGTTCTGTATTTATTCATTTTTTGCATGCTATCAAATTATCCATAATTTAAATAACTTTTTTCTTTAAAATGAGGGTTAACATCCACCAAGGAAGCTAACCACTTCTTGGAGCTAACATTATTCAAAAATCCCCCACATATACTATCTAATAAAATATTTCTCTAGTTTTGTAGTTTATATAGCTTACATCGGAGATCAATCACTTTTGCGCCCATTCATCCACGTCATTGCATTTGTGGTACCTTAAACCCCTTATCATTTGATTTTATGTAGTTTTTTTAGTACTAGATCATTGATTTGAAAAGGAACGAAAAATTAGACAAACATAAGTTTCATACAACTTAGTTCCATCATCTTTCACCCTATCAATGAACCAATAAAATTTTAATCTCCTCATTTGGATAATGTTCATCTTAATGTGATATATCTTTCTTACCTCCAAATCATCTAAGCAGTTGATCCAATAAATTTAATTCGGGGAACGTGGTGCAACTGAAGAAGATGGAATTTTTAAGGATTAATGTGTGTATCACAATATGCCCGGGGTTTGTATGAATAGAGGCTCAAAGAAAAAAATGAATCTTCAAGATTCGAGGCATCAAAAAAACTTTTTCAAGATTAGATACCAAGAGAAACAGGGAAATAAACACCTTTCTTTGTGTGGTTCCTGAACTTGTTATTGATATGAGAAATCTACCGACATATCTTGAACATTACTATCTTGTCACTAAGATACCTCAAGATATTTCAAGGAGAGGTGAAATCCAAAAATTCTGATATAGGAGAATGTGGACAATTCATTTAATTAGGACCCATGCTTTTCAATCAATTTTGTGTCTTATGAAAACAATCTCAAATCCGAGTGACCTTTAAGAAATCAAATGAATAACATGGTAAATGCATCATTCACCCTCGTAAAGTGGTGTTTTTTTTCTTTGAGATCGAGTTTAGGATACAATTCATAAAATGGTGCTCTCTGTGAAACATTTTGAGAAAGAGTCAGGCCTCTGAATGGTCTTGTGCTCATAAGGGCATACACCAGATATGATTTCATTGTGAAATTCTTGGCAAATTGCAACTGGAGCAATTGAATGTTGATGTTATCACTTATTATTTATCCTCAAACGATCATATGATTTCCTTTAGTGATGATGAGGATGAATTGTTCCATCTAATACTGAAAGTCCTTCATGTTTTATTTTCCCAACACCATGCTTAAAATAATGATTACATCCAAATAACCCTTAAGAATCTTTCTCCTTGACAAGGTTTATGATATACAAGAGGGTCTAACACCTTGTATAAACCATGATCCAAGTGTGAGTCCTTGGAGATAAGATTTATTATTTGAACACTCACTAAATGTAAAATCCTTCGAGATGATGATAATGTTATTACCAAGAGGAATTTGTATACTTTGTGATATTTATATCAAGGTGAGTACTACAAGTATGTTCTCTAGATGTGAACAATCCAATTGCAAATATATTTTCCTTGAAAGGTTCTCTCGGTCCTCAGAGCATTCTACTTTTTAAGTCCTCTAGGTCCATGTGAGTGACATCACAGCCATCCATACCTAAATATTCTATGTCCATAGTGTTGAAACACATTCCAAACTAATATAATTTGAACTTTCATGATTCCAAAACTCATCAACATGAGTGAAAATGAAACCAACATCAACTTTCTGCACTAGAATCCATAACTTTCTATTTTTTGGCACGTAGGGTTTATGAGATCTGCTATTTTGGGAAAACTTTTACCTTTTTGATTAAATTTTTTCATCTGAAGCTCCTAGCATGTTATAATTCACCTCCATTGACGATTATTTATTATTTTTTAGAAATTTTCTATTTTTAGTAGTTAATTTTTTCGGAAACTACTTTTTTGGGAAAATTTTCTATGTTTTGCCTCAGTTTGTTATTCTTAAACGTTGTTTCTGGATTTCTTGAGTAAGTTAGAGATCACTTGTCCCTGGGATGGATTACTATTTTAATTAATTTATTATGAATGCACTGATAAATTTATATTTTTATAATTTTTACTTACCAATTTCCATTTGTAATGAAACACTCTCATATCGTATTCAACTCTGCACTCAGGATTATCGTCCTCCAATTTTCATAGTAATCCTTTCACTGTTAGAACTCTTGCAAACTTGAAATACAAATTTGTAGGATGAGGGTTTCAAATTTTCAGATATTAAAAGTATAGGAAATCATCATGATGTACAAAAATATTATTCTCAATGAAACCTGAGAGCATGATCTTCTGTGAAAATCTCACTTGAATTACGATTTATGGGTTAAAAAGTTAAGAAGAATTCTTAAGTTTCCAAGGCCATTGTTGCTTATGGAATAATTATTGGTAGCATGATATGGTGTATTTTTCATGAATTATTGAGGTAGTAAAATAGATTCAAAATGGACCTATGGTTTGACTTATGCAAGAACTATCCGCTTTATAAACAAGTTCGGTATATGTTTTATGTATTCTTGGTAACAATTGCAGTTTTAACTCTAGTTGAATGTGATAGCATAAGTGTGGTTAAAACATGGGTTAAAATTGGCTTAAACATGGGTGAAATTTTATTTCAAAAGGTTAAAAAATGGGTGATTTTAGTAATATCATGCCAATTCTTGGCATAAGATTTAGTGAGGGGGAGATGAAAAACCACCTTGAGCATTTGTGGAGTTGGAGGGAAGTCATATGGGAGACTAGATAAAGGGGATTGCAAGGGGAACCATTTTTTGTCCCCTTTGTCCAATTGGAAAGAGGAAAAAGAGGTGAATTTTTTTAACCTTATCAAGATCATGACATGTGTCATAATTTGGTCGAGTGTGCAAATGGAAGGGTGAGCAAGGTAAGCCTCAAGGAGCTGAAAAGTTAGGCATACGGAGAACCAAAAACTAGGCTTGAATGGGGGGTTATTTTGTGTCCCCTCTATCACCTTGGAAAAAATTATAAGTGACACAAAAATGGGCATTCTTCCATAAACCTATGTTGACACGTGGTGGGATCTCGTGCATTGTGCAGATGAGTGGAGTTTAGCTAGTTAAGTACTCTTGTGGAGCTACAAAGGATCACATGAGGGACTAGACAGGGGGATTTCTCATGGGGGAACAATTTTTTTCCCCTATTCTCTCCCCTTGGGAAGCGATAAAGATGGACACAAATATGGGTCACTAGGTGCATAGATATTCTAACATTTGTTAGTTAGACATTATGGCTATGTATGGGAATCAACACACCTCTACACTAGAGGAAGACATGAAAACAACATATCTCCCGATAGGTTGTAAAGCTATTTTTAGATGAAAATTCTACATGATTATGACTCCAAGATAACCCTATAAAATAAATTTTTTAGATTTTAGGACCTTGATTATTCATGTAACTCTCAAAAAATGGATCCTTTTTCTTATTAGGACAATTGGGGTGTGCATGCTACAGATAGTTGAAATGATTTCAAGAAACTATCAAGTATTGTGATATAATATTATTCTTCCCCCATGTAGAAGGGTTCTACCAATATTTGACATTTCCTAATATTTTCATATTATAAAAACTTATGAGATCACCTGATAATCCATCTGTATAATTTCAGGTTCATATTTTGACCGTTCATTCTGTTATACCTAAAAAACCCACTTTTGCACAATCTGTCTCTTAAAAATCCAATTATTCCCTATATCTTCCTAAATACACTTCCAACACCTTCTTGTATCTCTAATACCACCTCTATATTATTATTCTATCCTTCATGGAAAATTTCCTGTACGATGCAAAACTTTCCTTTAAATGACCAAAATTGGTCTTTTCTAGGCCTATTAGAAAACTAAAATTAAGTCATACTTTGTGCAGATGAAAGAGTTTACCTTGTTGTATCATTTCAAAAAACTTACACATGTTTATTCAAAATCTGATAGTTGGATGTTCAAGGATATGGGATGATCATCGACATAGAATAAAAAATGACCAGGCGGGTGGTTTAGGAGGATTTGGAAGCATGTTTTCACGTCTAGCTTAGTTGTGATGGTTCATGTTTTTAATTTTTGGGTCTTGACACAAGTGCATGAAAAAAATTGGGTTTTATTTGGGGAATATGTTGGACCATGAGGGGCAATAGAGGACCTCATTTTTCTCTTAAGTCAGTAGAGAAGTGCTTTATCCATTACAAAATAAAGTCTTTATTACAAACAAGAAATATGAATGGTCCAACACACAAACACACACACGAGGAAAAGGAAATACGCCAAACATGGAAAGGGAAAACACACCACCACTAAAAATGGAAATTAATGGTACAAAGGATAGGTTGACCAACCTCATTATCTTGTAGATTTTGATATATTTCCCACTTATGAGGAAAATGTAATGGGGTTCCATATAGGTATGTCTAGGTAAATAAGTATTCTCCCCACATAAATGTTTGAATTTTAATGGGCCAAGCTAGAGAGAATACAAATTTCCATGGTTACCTTTGGGTTATCTTCTCTTATCCCATAACGGGATAAGGTATCCAATTTGGAAGCTCCTATGCTCTTGTGTTTTTTGATCAAATATATTATTTTATCTTAGATTTTTTTCTTCTAATTTTTTCCAGTACTATGAACCTATCTTCGATTTAACTTCTCCAAGTAGAGAGATCCTCTTATCATAGAGCATATGATTACAATCTCCATATTCCAGTACCTTCACAAGTTGTAAGGCAGGTAGATCTTAAGTAATATGGCAATTCGAGCCTCAATCCCATATAATGGTTTGAAAGATATAATTACAAATATATTTTTTAAGTTTGATTCAGACAGTCTACGTAGGGAATCATATAACTTATTATGCCAATTCATTTGATTTAAAGCCAGTAGTTTGCTCACAATCTTTCCATTATTCTTATTGTTGGATTCTGTTGGTTGGATATTTTGTCAAACCAAAATATGAGGTTCAACCACAGTACATGGGATTAAATCCCTCCTCAAAGACAGGTGAGGCTGCCTGTTTATTGCTAATCTAAAACACAGTAAATAATATATACAATATTCACACTAATCTAACCATTGGCGGTTGGGATGAAATCCCGAAATCCACATTCACACGATTCAAGAATATTGCTTTCGTAAATGAAATAGGTTAGAAACTGTTACAGTGAAAGAAGCACGGTAGAAAGGAAATGGGAGAAACGTATTTTCTTTCGAGTAAACACAGAGCACGAAATAATCATACGAGTTTTAGATCACAGATGTAATGTCCGAGATAATTAGAAACACTGAGATTCTATGCAAAGAATAGCTTTAAGATCATGAACATAAGAACACTGTCTTAAATAAGATATATTTCACAACACAAAGTCTGTAAAACAACATCAACTCCTATTCTTCAAAATGATTGAAAGAAAACACAAAGTTTTTCTCCTTTCCAATAGCCTCTTAATGCTCCAAAAATTCTCGACCCTTTAGAATGCACAGGCATCCCTTATTTATAACAAAAGGAACTAGAGATAAAACAGGACAGATCCTAAAAAATAGCATGTTAACTGGAGTTCAGTTTTGCATGACTCTCACGCAGGAGATCAAGTCAAAGTATGAATTAAAAATAATGACAAAACGGAAATAAAAGACATGTCATTCTAAAAATAGAAATGACATGGGACGTTGGAACTCAATCCGAATCATCATCCTTTGCTTCTTCTTCTTTCTCTTCCTCCAGCTGAGACTGTTTGTTCCGAAACTCCTGGAATTTCCGAATAATGCCTTGCATTTCATTTTCCTCAGGTGCAGTGGAATGATCATTCCACATTTCGCAGGTCTCATGGATATCACTGGCACTGCCGGGAAGCTTTTTCAACCTTTTGCTGAACTTTCTTAAGGCCTCCAAAGTATGCTCTATCCTTACAAACTGACTAATGACTTCAAGGTCAAATCCGTGTACAGGTTCATGCTGAACAGATTGGAAATCCCGATTGAATGAATACGCCGGACAAATCTTCAGAAGAGAAGAACCCGACATGTTGAAGAGGATGTCGGAAAACCCTGAGAACCCGACAAGTTTGATATGTCGGAACTTTGGCAAAGCCCGACACTTGCTTTTCAATGACGGAAACTGGCGGAAAGTCCTGGCACTCACTGCTTAAGGATGGTCGGAAAACCCTGGAGGAAATCCGGCGCCCACTTTTGATGACGGAACTTCGGAGATGCCCGGCACTTACTGTTGAGGTCGAAACGTTGAGAAACCCCGACACTGCAAACTTCCTTTATAGTTCGGACCTTTGAATCTGCAAAACAGTCTTCAAAAACTGAGAAGCAAAACAGAGTCTTTCTTGAATTCCAAACATACAACTTCCTTTTTCTTTTTTGTTACCCATGCATCATGCATATAATTAGAATTTGGAAGAAACAACACCAATTGATAGTCTCAAAAAGAGATAAACCCTAAAAACCCAAAACCCTTTCCAAAACAACACAGAAAGAAGAAGGAAAGAAAACCTTCAACAACTGGCAAGAAATTGGGAAGAAAATACGTGCAATCGATCCATAAAAATCAAGAATAAAGAAGGAAAGAAAAATACCTTCAATTCGAGACAGGTAAAATCGAAAACGAACGATCCAGTCGGGCAATGCGAGTTTGCGGGTTTTGGGAGCGGAAGAGCATGCGAAAAATCCACGAATTAAAAATATGAACGGTAAGAATGACGTGGAAATCCGCGTATTTATAAGAAAATCAGTAATAAATACACTTCAGCTCGGCACGTGCCAACTCACCGACCACTCGGCATGAATGCCATGTCAGCATGTTGGAGGAGTCTGAAAACCCGACACGAAGAGATTTAGTGCATTTCGGGTTTCGGGTTTCAGAAAACATAGAGCACAAAACATGTGGTGCTTAGATGCTACACAGCCCTGAAAACCTGAATACAAAGGATTGAGCAGACTTCGGGAATCGGAAAGCATGGAGCATAAAACATGTTTTGGATCATGGATGTTCCGATGCTTTGGGGTTCCGAAAACCCGATTACAAAGGATTGTCTCAATACAAGGCGGGTTTCGGGTTTCGGAAGTCACGACGACACAAAGCATGTTTTAACTCAAGGTATATTCCGATGCGTTGAATTTCCGAAAACCCGATTTCAAAGGATTTTCTCAATACAAGGCGGGTTTCGGGTTTCGGAAGACATAAGACATAAAGCATGTTAAAACTTATGTCAAGCTGTTGGTAACACCCGAAAACCCGATTTTCTTTAAAAGAGGCCATAATGCAAAATCACTTCGAAAATTTTGTAGGGGTTATCCGATCGTTTTGTCGTGAACTCAAAACGGGGATAACAGCTGGCTCCAGTTGGGGACTTTCTTTGTAATACCAAAGGAAGAGAACTCAGAATCTCTGGTCTTATTCATTAGGCTACGGGGTCAAGAAGAAAACCAAAACAAAACAAAACGAAGAAAGAAAGAAAGAAAACCAAAAGCAAACACACAACAAAAAGCAAAATATGTACAATGCAAGAGAGCATCTTGCATTAATGGTGGAACAGCTTTAGATGTTGTCCACTGAAAGGAAAAGGGAGTAACCCTCCATCCAGATATGATAGAAGGAAACTATTTTCACCATTCAACTCGTGGATCTTGAAAGGTCCTTTCCATAAAGAATCAAACTTTCCATGCATTCCTTTCTGTTCTCTCCTTTTATCCCAAAGCAACACCAGGTCTCCAATCTGGAAGTTGCGCTGCTTTGACTTCTTATCAAAAATATTCTTCACCCTGCTCTGATGATCTGATATACGATCAACCACCTTGATTCGCTCTTCTTCTAGCCTGGTTAGTTACATAACCCTCTTTTCGATAGAATTCTGAAAAGCTACATCTTCAACCGCTTTCGCCAACTGCAAGGCCGACAATTCTACTGAGATAGGAATTTCAGCATCAATCCCGTATAGCAATTGAAAAGGAGACATCCCTATGGCTCGCTTTGGAGTGATCCGATCAGCCCACAACGCATCATACAATGCTTTGTGCCATGTCCTCTGATTTTCTTCTACTAGTTTCCTGATTATAGTAACCAGATTCTTATTGCTGGACTCAGCTTGCCCATTGCCCTGGGGATAATAGTCAGATGAATGGGCCAAAGTAATGCCGAATCCATAGCAGAATTCTGTCAACTCATGTGACGAGAAGTTAGAGGCATTATCCGCTACAATCTTATGAGGAATACCGAATCTGACGATTATATTTTCTTTCAGGAACTTGCAAACAGCTTCAGAAGTTGCTTGCTTGATTGGTACAGCCTCTACCCACTTGGTAAAATAATCTGTAGCGGTCAGCACATAGTTGTGTCCAGCACTGGAAGCAGGATTCAATGTTCCGATAAAATCAATCCCCCATTGGCGAAAGGTTCTTCAATCACTACAGGTTTCAAAGGAAGAGCTGCTAGCTTGGGACGACCAACGAAATGTTGACAAGCTTCACATTTAGACACCCATTCTGCTGAGTCCCGGAAAAGAGTAGGCCAATAATACCTAGCCCGTAAGATCTTATATGCTGTTACAGAGGATGAAAAATGTCCTCCGCATGCTAGGCTATGAAAGGATTCTAATAACTTTTCCTGTTGTGATTTATCAACACAACGCAAGAAGACACCATCAATACCTTTCTTGTATATTGCATTATTCCACAAAAGGTATTTCACAGATCTCAGCTTGACGGTCCTCTTCTCTTTTTGATTTAAATGCGGAGGGCATTCACCATAAGTTAGGAAGAAAGCAATGTCCGTGTACCATTCATCGGTCGTACTCACAAAAAGCACCATAGGCAGCTCTGAAGAGAAGTCTTGAGTCTTTTCATACTCTGCTTCGGCATGATTTTCTGCAATTAATTGACACAGGCCCCTTCCTCGTACCAACTTGGTAGGTTTGATGTCCAAGTCGTACTCCTAAACCTTAGCTATCCAAGTACCTCGTTGGCTTCCCAACTCTTGTTGAGTCAGAATGGATTTAACAGCAGTATCAGGAACGAGAACGAGAGTATGGGAATTCAGCACATAGTACCTGAAATGTTTTACTGCTCGTACCACTGCGTAAGCATGTTTTTCAATCTGTGACATCTTCAACTCATGTTCCTTCAACGGGCAACTCATGAACGCGATAGGAGCTTCGATGCCTTCTTCATTTTCTTGCATCAGGATCGCTGACACTGTGTGAGCAGAAGCATAGCTATACATGATGAAATCTTTCTTGAAGTCTGGACATACTAAGACAGGAGCGCAAGCAACTGCCTTTTTGATTTCTTCGAATGAAAGTTTCCCTTCTGCACTCCATCTGAATGGGATTTTTCCTTTCATCATCCCAAGGATATCCTTGGTTTTGTCAGCGAAGTCAGGTACAAATCTTCTCAAGAAATTAACCTTTCCGAAGAAAGAATGAACTCCGGTTTTACTTGTGGGTAAGGTAAGGCTCTGAATAGCCTTTACCCTCTCTGGGTCAATTTTAGTTCCTTCTTTAGTCACAATATGACCCAGCAGCTTTCCTTCTGTTACCTCGAACATAGACTTCTTGGGATTCAATGAAATCCCATGACGCCTACACCTCAAAAGTACTTGTTCTAAATGACCATAATGATCACTCCGTTTTTTAGAGAAAACGGTTAAGTCATCCAAATACACAACTATAACCTTGCCCATCAGATCTCTGAATGCCAAGTCCATAGCTCTTTGAAAAGTAGCTCCGGCGTTGATCAAGCCGAATGGCATCCTCCTGTAAGCAAAGGTACCCCATGGGGTCGTGAAAGCTGTCTTGTGTTGATCTTCTGTGGTTACCTCGACTTGATTATATCCCGAAAACCTGTCGAGCATGGATAACATTTCTGATCTAGTAACAGTTTGTAGTACCTGGTTCATGATAGGCAAGGGATAGTTATCCTTCAGCGAGGACTGATTCAAGTTCCGAAAGTCAACACAAATCCGGATCTCGCCATTCTTCTTTCTGACAGGAACAATGTTTGCAATCCAAGTGGAGTGATGGATTGGGAAAATAATTCTGGCATCTAACATCTTCTGAATTTCTACCAGAATAGTTCCTGAGATCTTGGGATTGTAATGCCTTTGCTTTTGTCTATACGGCTTCACATCAGGCTTCAGAGGGATACTGTGTTGAACATCTTTGGGCTTAAAAGATTTCAAATCTGTATAAGACCAGGCCAACACATCGATGTATTTCTTCAAAAGCAAAGTGAATCTCGCCTTCTCTTCAGGAGAACAACATTTACCGATATTCACCATCCGAGGTTGATCAGATGAACCTAGATTGATTTGATCTACTTCAGAGGAAGAAGCTCCTTCGACTTGCCTTTTGTTTTGGATAAAGCGATCATGCTTATCAAACAAGCCCTCCAAAGAAACCAAACCTTTGGGTATCTTGTTGCCTTTCAGCTGGATATATTCACCATCAACCTCCTGATATGGATCTGAAATAGTTTCACGGAAGGCTGATTCTGAACCTTCAAAATATAACTCACTGAAATTGTCAGCCTTTTCTAGAAAAGCCAACACCTGTCGATCATCATTGAACACTTGCCAATGAGTTGCATTATCTGGGATACTAGGACGATATACAATCTCAATAGAGTATGTATCTTGCTTGAACTGAGGATGAGGAAGAAGAAGAGATGCAGATACGGCCAAAGAATCAGCCTTGTCATTATAATCTCTTAAAACTGCCTTAATAGAAAATGCATCAAAGCATTCTATACTATCCCACACTTTATTACGGTAATGTTTCAACCGATCATTTTTTACCTGATATATACCCCTGACCTGATTAACAATCAGCTCCGCATCCCCCTGAACCTTGAGATTCCTGATTCCCTTCTGTCTGGCCAATTCTAATCCTAATAACAGGGCTTCATATTCAGCCGTGTTGTTAGTATTATCAAATTGCAACTTGTAAGCTGATGGGAAAATCTCGGAGCTAGGAGATATGAGAACAACACCAGCGCCTGATCCAGAGGTTGAGCAGCTACCATCAAATTCGAGCGTCCAAATAGCATTGGGATCTTCCTCTTCAACATCTACAATTGGTATCTCGGAAGTCATGAAATAATTCCCGAAGCTAGCATCTTCGAAAAGAATCTGAGCCTTAGGATCATCTGATTTGGTCACCAAATACTTTTCCTGCGGTTCAGGATGAAGAACCTGTTGAACCCCTTTGACTGGGATCTTGGCTTTGGTCCAATCCATACTAATCTCTCCTCCGACATCTTTACAGAATCCTCTACCCAAGAGGATACCGTAAGCTGCAGGAATGTCAGCAACCAGAATAGTCATTTTCACTCTCTTCTCAGGAAAGGCAACAAATGCAAACTGTGCATCTTTGATTTGACCAATCAGAGGGACTTGTTTAGTTTCCATGGAATAGCACCGTCCATATGACTTATTCAAAGTAAGCCCAAGGGCATGGGCCACTTTTGCGGGCATAACATTATCAGAGGCCCCTGAGTCGATGATGCAATTGCTGAGTTTAAACCCATTTATAAGTAAAGACAAATAAAAAGGTTCAATCTTTCCTGAGGAAGAAGCAGAGGTCAGATTATTCTGAGGTGTGGGTTGAGTAGGATTTGGAAGGAGACCTTTTGAAGGTGATGGAATAACCGCTTTACTTCTGATAAACTTGGCCAGCTTTTCAAACTGTTCAGGATTCGACTGAAGGTATTCTGCCTCTGACATTTGAATTTTGGTTCTCTTTGCATGATCAACAATATCAAAATTAGTATAAGAAGGAATGATGGTAGGTTCAGTTCTATTTACATGAGCTTGTGCTGGGGCACTGATCTTAGGAGAAGGAGAATAAGGAGCAGCTGCCTTTCTGGTAACCTCTCTTTCAGTTTGTGCCGAAATAGGGGTACCCCTCTTAATTATGGATATGGGAGGATCCTTATTCTTCTCCTTTGTGCTTTCAAGAGGTTTTCTGGGGTTCTGAGATTGGGACCGAGTGAAGACAGAAAATGACTGACCATCTGGCGCACATTCATCTTCATCATATTCCAAATACCCAATGCTGGAGTCGCCAGCTGACTCATCATAAGACTCATCAGCATATCCTGAAGCTTCGAAAGCCTCATGGGATTCTTGTTCTTCTGGTTCATCTTCTTCATCAAGTATTTCCACTGCTGCATTGATGGGAGGTGCTTCAATTGCTAGTCTCGGTTGAGCAGGAGTTAACCGTGGCCTATCTCTGACAGGTGCACCATTGTTATTATTGAAATTCCGCCTAGGTATATCCCGATATGGAACATTGTTCACCTGCTGGGACATTTGCTTCTTTAAAGAAATCAAATCATTAGCCATTTTTTGAAACATAGGATCTGTGTTACCTTGAGAAGAACCTTGATTTTTGAGTTTAGGTATGTCTTTCTTGATCCTTCCGGCCAAGATGAGATCATCCTCTATTTCAGTAGCTGTTGACTGAGCAGTAGCCAAATCTGGGATAACCGACCTTCTCAACAAAAAGCTTATATCAGGAGGTTGGGCATTGATGAAGAAGCATTTTTGGTTCTCCGGAGTAGGTACAGCTATTTCTGGAATCTTCCGGATCAGCTTGTTGAACTTTGCTACGAATTCCCGCATAGGTTCATGCGATTCCTTCTTCATGTGCGTGAGCTGAGCTAACAAAGCATGAGAATCTTCAGCTGGTTTGAAACGTGCTTCGAACTTAGTCCGCATGGTAGCCCAGTTTGGGATGCATGCATTTGGAAGGTGATAGAACCATTCAGCTGCTGCTCCCTGCAACGTTTCAACGAAGAGTCAGACAGAGACATCTTCATGGGCCACTCCGAGGACACCGCATGCAACAAAGAAAGATGTAATATGCTCATCAGGATGCTGCTTCCCATCTCCATTGAACTTGGGAATATTTTTACGAGATCCACGTGGTAACTCATTCAATGGAGGAGTCAAGGAAAGAGGACCAATAACTGCACCCCAAGGCACAGGTTGAACCGCCATCCTTCTGAAAAGAGTGCGTACAGGGATCCGAGTATCAGACAAGAGTAGTGCACGACAAGTTGTAGATGCTTCCTGTTCTTCAGGGATCCGGTTTCTCCGAACAGGCAAAGAACTTCTGGTTCGGTTAGAGACAAGGCTGTTGGGAGAAAGACTGAAATTGTGCTGTTGCAGTAACTCAAAGAGTGGATCAATTTCACCTTGAGCTCGGCGAGACCGAGTGAATATATTCCTGGCCAGCTTGAACTGAAAGGAGATCTTGTTGAAAAATAAGGAAAATACGGAGTCACCAGACACCGAGAGGATAAGCTTTATACTATAGATCCGTATTCCCCAGCGGAGTCACCAAAAACTGTTGGTTGGATATTTTGTCAAACCAAAATATGAGGTTCAACCACAGTACATGGGATTAAATCCCTCCTCAAAGACAGGTGAGGCTGCCTGTTTATTGCTAATCTAAAACACAGTAAATAATATATATAATATTCACACTAATCTAACCATTGGGGGTTGGGATGAAATCCCGAAATCCACATTCACATGATTCAAGGATATTACTTTCTTGAATGAACTAGGTTAGAAACTGTTACAGTGAAAGAAGCACGGTAGAAAAGAAATGGGAGAAACGTATTTTCTTTTGAGTAAAAACAGAGCACGAAATAATCATACGAGTTTTAGATCACAGATATAATGTCCGAGATAATTAGAAACACTGAGATTCTATGCAAAGAATAGCTTTAAGATCATGAACATAAGAACACTGTCTTAAATAAGATATATTTCACAACACAAAGTCTGTAAAACAATATCAGCTTCTATTCTTCAAAATGATTGAAAGAAAACACAAAGTTTTTCTCCTTTCCAATAGCCCCTCAATATTCCAAAAATTCTCGACCCTTTAGAATGCATAGGCATCCCTTATTTATAACAAAAGGAACTAGAGATAAAACAGGACAGATCCTAAAAACTAGCACTTTAACTGGAGTTCAGTTTTGCATGACTCTCACGCAGGAGATCAAGTCAAAACATGATTAAAAATATGATGAAACAGAAATGAAAAAGACATGTCAATTTCAAGATTGAAATGACATGACACATTGGGACTTAGTCTGAATCATCATCTTTTGCTCTTTCCTCTTTTTCTGCCTCCTGCTGAGACTGTTTGCTCTGAAACTCCTGGAACTTTCGAATTATGCCTTGCATCTCGTTCTTATCAGGTGCAGTGGAATGATCATTCCACATTTCGCAGGTCTCATGAACATCGCTGACAGTGCTGGGAAGTTTCTTCAATCCTTTGCTGAGCTTTCTTAAGGCCTCCAAAGTATGCTCTATCCTTACAAACTGACTAATGACTTCAAGGTCAAATCCGTGTACAGGTTCATGCTGAACAGATTCTTGGACTTGTTTGAAGAGATCATCTGCTGATAGGATACCTGAGTTCCCAACTGACACCTTTGGACAAATCTTCAGCAATTCTTCTTCCAGCTCACTTTTCCCATCGATCAATTTATCCCTTGATTCTCTCAACTTGCTGCAGGATTCGTTGAGAATCTTTACTCTGAACCTGATGGCCTTGATTAGCTGGAAGTGTTTATCTGTATGTGGAAGAACGCCTTCTTCTACCAAGAGATGTGCTGGTATTTTCTTTAGCACTTGGAGAGCTTCACAAGTCAAATCAAGCTGTCCACACTGAAAATCCCGATTGACTGAATACGCCGGAAGAATAGGAAACTCCGAAACGCTTAGGAGGATATCGAAAAACCTTGATAACCCGACAAGTTTGATATGTCGGAACTTTGGCAAAGCCTGACACTTGCTTTTGATGACGGAAACTCGGAGATACCCGGCACTCACTGTCAATGGCGGAAACGGGAGGAAACCCGACACTTGCTTTTGAGGTCGGACCTTTGAATCTATAAAACAGTCTTCAAAAACCGAGAAGCAAAACAGAGTCTTTCTTGAATTCCAAACATACAACTTCCTTTTTCTTTTTTGTTACCCATGCATCATGCATATAATTATAATTTGGAAGAAACAACACCAATTGATAGTCTCAAAAAGAGATAAACCCTAAAAACCCAAAACCCTTTCCAAAACAACACAGAAAGAAGAAGGAAAGAAAACCTTCAACACCCGACAAGAAATTGGGAGGAAAATACGCGCAATCGATCGATAAAAACCCAGAATAAAGAAGGAAAGAACAATACCTTCAATTCGAGAAATGTAAGATCAAAAACAGACGATCCAATCGGGCAATGCGAGTTTGCGGGTTTTGAAAACGGAAGAGCACGCGCGAATAATCCACGAATAAAAAATATGAATGGTAAGAATGATGTGGAAGCCCGCGTATTTATAAGAAAATGGCAATTAATACACTTCGGCTCGGCACGTGCCAACTCACCAACCACTCGGCATGAATGCCATGTTAGCATGTTGGAGGGGTCCGAAAACCCGACACGAGGAAATTTAGTGCAATTCGGGTTTCGGGTTTCAGAAACCATGATGCATAAAACATGAGGTGCTTAGATGCTACATAGCCCCGAAAACCCGAATACAAAGGATTGAGCGGACTTCAGGAATCGGAAAGCATGGAGCACAAAACATGTTTTGGATCATGGATGTTCCGATGCTTTGGGGTTCCGAAAACCCGAATACAAAGGATTGAGTGGACTTCAGGAATTGGAAAGCATGGAGCACAAAACATGTTTTGGATCATGGATGTTCCGATGCTTTGGGGTTCCGAAAACCCGAATACAAACGATTTTCTCAATACAAGGCGGGTCTCGGGTTTCGGAAGTCAGATGACACAAAGCAGGTTTTAACTTAGGTATGTTCCGATGCGTTGGATGTCCGAAAACCCGATTTTCACAATATGAGGTAGGTTTCGGGTTTCGGAAGATACAAGACATAAAGCATGTTAAAACTTATGTCAAACTGTTGGTAACACCCGAAAACCTGATTCTCTTTAAAAGAGGCCATAATGCAAAATCACTTAGAAAATTTCGTAGGGGTTATCCGATCGTTTTGTCGTGAACTCAAAACGGGGATAACAGATTCCACATGGAAATTTCCTTACGGGCAGTAATTAGAGGAGTGGGACAAATAAATTCCATGATTGTAGATGAATTAAATTATCTCACCTGAGGAGAAGTACATGGCATTATCTTTTATGATCTTGCTAGGTAATTTGAATCTGACAATCATATTTTCTTAAGAAGTTGTGCATAGTATCATAATTTGTATGCTTTTTAGGAATGGCCTCTACCCAATTCACAAAGTAATATGTGGTAACGAGAATGCACATGTGTCCCAAACTAGAGTGAGGATTTAACACACCAATGAAATCAAGACCCCACTGCTAAAAAGGATTTTTAATGACTACGGGCCTAAAGGGTAGCACAATAAGCCTTGGTATACCAAAAAATTGATGACATGAGTCACACTTACTAACCCATTTGTATGCATCTTTGAATAGGGTGGGCCAATAATAGCCTCCTCTTAGAATCTTGTGAGTAGTGACCATAACCGAGAAGTGACCTTTGTAGGCTTGGTCATGATACACCTTGGATATCATTTTTTGTTGTTCATCCTCTATACACCACAAAAATGTGCCATCTATTCCTTTCTTGCATAAAAAATTTCCCCATATGACATAATTTTTAGGTCTAAGGCATAAAGTTATACTTTGATTTTGATTGATGTAAATGGAAATATCCATAGGTCAAGAAGTGAGCTATATTAGCATACCATGGATTATTTTTACTTACAAAAGTTACAAGCAGGATATCCTTGATCAATAAGTTACAATAATTTGAACATTATTCCACTCTTCTTGAGTAAGAAGCTCACATAGTTTGTTATCTCGCATTATCTTGGAGTGTTTGATATCTAGATCATACTTCTACACCTTTGAAACCCAATTTCCTCTTTTTTCCCATGGTTTTTGTTGCATCAAGATCAACTTAACTACTGTACTTGGGACCATGACCACAACATGTGAAATCAGAAGGTGGAATATGAAAATTTTCAGTGCTCTTACTACTGCATAAACATGCTTCTCAAGCTGAGAATAGTTAAGTTCATGTGCCTTCAGGAGGGAACTCGTGAATGTTATTGGTTATTGTACCTTATCCTCAATTTATTTTAATAGAACGATGAAGATAGTATATTTAGATGCATAAAAACTAAGAGGATAAATTATCTGCTAAAGTCAGGGCGCACTAGAGTAGGTGCTTTGGAAATTGCAACTTTGATGGACTCGAAGGATTATTTTCCTTGATTTCTCCATTTGAAGGACTCCTTAGGATTCATCATATTTATAATATCCTTTGTCAGATCTACAAAATATGGTACAAATATCCTCAGGAAATTAACCTTAACAAATAAATAATGCACTCTTGGCTTGTTGGTAGGAAAAGATAGTATTTAGATAGGTTCTACCCTTTCTGAGTTAATTTTTCTACCATCCTTTCTCATGATGTGACCAATGATATTTCCTTCAGTAAATCAAAAAATTGAATTCTTAGGGTTTAAGGATATATGATGAATTCTATAATGAATCAATACTTGTTCAAGTCATTGCAGATGTTCACCTCTTTTCTTAGAATACATGGTTAGATCATCAAGTTAGACTACAATGTACTTCCCCTTCAAGTCTTTGAATGCCAAGTCCATAGAGTGCTGAAATGTTATACCTATATTGATAAGGAAAAATGGCATGTGGTGGTAGGTAAAGGTTCCCAATGGGGTAGTGAATGTGGTCTTCAATTGAAATTTCTTAGAAAGTTCAATTTGGTTGTACCTTAAGAATCCATCCAAGATGGAAATCATCTATAAATGATCAACTTCTTGCAAGATGTCATCCACGAATGATAGTGAGTAATTATCTTTTAGGGAGGCCTAATTAAGATTTCAAAATTCTATATAGATACAAATATCACCACTCTTCTTTTTCACTGGAACAATATTAGCAACCTACGTTGAGTGGTGGATGGGGAAGATGATACATGAATTGAGTAGTTTTTCAACCTTTACTCGGATTGGTTCCAAAAACCTTTGGATTATACTTCCTCTGTTTCTACCAGAAGTCCTTCACATCGAACATCAAAGGAATATAATTTTTCACTGAATGGGGCTGAAATGAATTCAAATCATCATAAGAGTACGTGAGAAAATTAGAGTATTTCTTCAACAATGATGAAAATTCCCCCGCTCCTTAGGTGAAAAAAATTTCTGAATGTTCACCATCCTTGGCTACTCACTAGTTCTAATATTAACTTTTTCATACTCTGAAGAGTACATTCAGTTGTTCTTTGCCTTATCATGGATGAATCGGTCATGTTTTTTGAACAACTCTGCTAGAGACACCAAACGTTTCGGAATAATGTTGCCTTTTAGGTAGATCAATCCATATTCATCCACTTGATAACTTGAGATATTGTCATTGTTATTGAAAAAATCCTATGGGAGCAGGTACCTTAAAAATACATGGAACTGAAGTCCCTTGTTTTTTTGTAAGAAGTACATAGTTTGATTATCATATTAAAAAAACTTCTATCTCTCTAAATAGTCTATCATGCTTGGCTGAAATACCATTTCCATTGAAAAGTTCTCTCCTTTAAAATTGAGGTATGAAATCATTAGTGATGTGGACACAACAAATGAGCCACCTCTAACATTTTTATATCTCGAGATTTCTTATCAAATACATCAAAAGCATCAATGAAGTAAAAAACCATATTCATGTAATGGTTCAAAAGGGAGTTCTTTACCTGAAATATTTCTCTCACCCGATTTATGATCAATTCGACATTAACCTATATAATAAGATTATTTATTCCCATTTCTTCTGTGACTCTTAACCCAAGAAATAAAGGAATTGAAACTTATAGGGAAATGGGAATAAATCTCCTTATAGAGAAGATAAGACAAGGCCTTCTTCAGAACCAGTTGTAGAACAACTACCATCAAACTCAATTTTTCATACTTCTTCATCTATGTTGGTTGGCTTTTCTTACGAGAAGAGAAACTCCTCACTTATTTTCGAGTTCATGAAATCATTTCCATTCCCTCTTTCTTCATATGGGATTATTTATGATTATTCAAACAAATATTTCCCAAGCTCCCTAATATAAAAGAGGGTGTTGTCTTTGGGATCATCTATTTTTTAGATTTTTATTTCATTTTCAATTCAAGAAGAAGTTTCTTCATCTCTTAATTTATTGATATCAAAGCTGAAGAATAATCCATATGAATTTATCTACCCATTTCCCAATATAATATCTTACTGAGTAACATTTTGTATGTAGTTGGTATGATAACTACAAGAATGGTTGCATTTATCCATTTTTCTAGATGGGCCATAAGAGCCATCACTACATATTTGATTCTTCCAATGAGCAGAAGTTCCTTTCTCTCCATAGAGTAATATTGAAAAAAATCCAGTCAGAGACTCAAACAAAGGGATTGAGAAACTTTGAAAGGCATGAAATTTTCTGAGGTGCCTGAATCAATGATAAAATTATTCAACCAGTACCCATTTATTAACAAAGAGACATAAAACAGTTCAATTTTTTTGGTAGAGGTGGGAGTGGAGGCCATGAGATTTTTAGATTGGGATAGGCTCAGGGGTAGGAAGTAGGCCTTTTGAAGTGAATGGTAACTTTGAAGAGGATGGAACTTTGGAATTAGAGCTACCAATTTTAATGAACTTAACCAATTTTTTAAATTGTTTGGGATGGGTTTGCAAAGAAATCAAATTATGAAGTCTGGACTTGAGCATTTTTGAAATGATCAATGATATCAAAGTTGGAAGAGGGGAGCTCAGGGGTAGGGGAAACATTATCTTGATTTTATTTATAGGAAGTGGTTTTTGATTTATTAGAACTCATATGTTTTGTAAAATAATAAGTATCATTTGTGTTAGAGTACCTTGTTTGGAACAAGCCCTTCGAGAAGGCACAAATTTGGGATTTTTCTTTGTAGTCTCCAAGGATGGAGGAAGAATAGAATATATCTTTGTTATTATCTTCTTAGAGATTAGAGTCACAGGTTGAGGACCATATTTCTCCTTGTATTTATGCTTTGAATAATTCTCCTTCTCAAGAGTCTTAGATCAGGTAAAGATAACACAAGAATGACCTTTAATGTATTCCACAGAGACTTCATATTCATCTTCTAATGAGGAGGAATATTCAAAAAACAACTTATGTTGATCTAATTTATTCAATCATTAGTTCACCTTCCTCTTCTTACCTTTCTAAGACTTCTTCTTCTTGACTTTATTCATTTGATCTAGTCCCACACATTGCATTCACTAAAGGGGCGTCAAGAGAAGTATTTTGAGGTAGAGGATGAATCCTTTACTTATTTGAAAAATTATTCCTAGGAACATCCTTATACATAGAAGGTTGGGATAATTTATTTTTTAGAGAAAGAATTTCATTAGCCATTTTTTTACACTAATGAGTCAGTGGATCCAGATCTTGAACTCTAACCCTTCTCTTTTCTTGGACCCTTCTTGATTTTTCAAGACATTATCAGGTCATCTTCTACCTCAACTTCTAGTCTTTGTGCCTCATCCAAGGTGGCATGTAGAGTTATTTTAGCATGAAGCTAAATTCAGGGTGTTTTTCATTAGTGAAGAACCTTACTTGATTATCTTTAGTGGGTTGGGTATCTTTTGGGATCTTATAGAATATTCTATTTAATTTAGCTACAATTTACCTCATATGCTTGTAGGGCTCTTTCTGAAATTGATACCATTAGGTAAGAAGAGCATGAACATATTTAGATGGTTTGAATCTAGATTCAAATTGATATTTCATATCATCTTAGTTGGTAATAGATCTCCTTAGAAAATAATAGAACCGATCTACAAAAACATCTTGCAAGGATTCCAAAAACAAATAGACTAAGAATTCTTCGTATCCCACACCATATACCCAACAAGTGGTCATGAATTTTTTAATGTGATCATGAGGGTATTTATTTCCATTTCCTTTGAAATTAGGGAAGTTATTTCTATATCCCTTGGATAAGTCATGAAATGGGGGATTTAGAGCCAATGGGCCCATGTGTTGGCATGTTGAGTTCTAGGTATTGTCATTGATGTAAAATATCATTAAGGAAAAATAAGATGATGGAGACAGGTCATAACATGCTAGGTAGGTTAATGACATGGAATATCAGGTGGTTTCATGATGGGATGAGGTATTTTAATGAGATTGGCGTGGTCGAGCAAGCCTTGTTACGTGACCTAGCTTGCTTAGGTGATGGTGCCTCATGGTTTAAGTGGATTGGTTGCTTTAAAAGCATGGTATTAATAGGGTGATCATGTTTAGATATTTTTTAGGTAATCACATTAGTTTTAAATTATAGCTGCAGGTGGAAGATTCATTTGCAAGTGCTCATCTAGATCAGGTCTATGTGATTGGAGGTATGAGTATGAGTTGTTATAGAGGCATGTGATCTCATGGAGGCATGTAAGTGAGTGAGACATGATTTCTAAAGGTTTTTAGGTTCTTTGAGAGAGTTGGGTAGAAGAAATATGAGGTTTTTCTCCTTGGTCATGGTGCACACTAGGCCTAATACTAGTGTTTAGAGGCCTAATTAGGCATGATAGGCACTTGAAGGTATGTGTGGGAAATTAAAAACACTTATGGAAGTATATTATGTTGTTTTCATCTTGTAGAGGCATTTAATAGATGTTTCACAATGATATATGAGGTACTTATATGATGACCTAGCCTAAACCATGTAAAACCCCAAGGGATAGTCATGCAAATGAGATGGGATGAGAATATGGACACCTTTATGAGCTATGATGACAATTGGAGATGGTGCATAGGGTTTCCTAGAGGTGTGAGATAAATTTAAAGAAATTCTAAATAATATTTTACAAGTTATGATGTTTTATGTGAAACAAGGTCCAAGAAGGAGTTTTTTATATCTCAAATTGAAACTTCTAATGATCACCATGAATTGTGTGATTTTCATGGGAAAGTTTGGATTTCAAGGATGATTTTTCATTAAGTTAAGAATATTTCACTAAAATAATGAAATTATTTTATTGTCGCATCTTTTATGAATGAATGTGACAAGGTACACAAATTTATGTGTTCGAAACCCTATCTCAAAAATAGTTGGAGATATTTTTTGTGTAAGTTCCCAAAATTTATTGATTGTGATAAGACTCCTCCAAAATTTTAGAAAGGTATGATAGAGGATGTGGTGATGAGTGGACCCCACTCAAATAGACAAGTTTCCGAATAATTTCAGTTCGGGAAAACATTGTACAAAGGAGGTACAAAAAAAAGGGACGTTATTTTTAGCCTAGGATTTTTACTTGATTTCCATGATGGTTTAAGATCATGGTTGAGATTCTAGAGGGAAAATATTTCCCTATTTATGAAGACTGGTCTTAAGGAAGTTTTGGGGAAACTTTGAGTGGTTTTTAGATATGGACTTGGTTGAAGACCTTCCACTTGGAGTTGGAAGAAAATGTAAGATATTATGGAAAGATGATTTATAGGTATTTCCAATGGTATAGCATTTGTAGCTTGATGAAGAGTTTTTATAGGTAAAACAACTCAACTTGTTAAGAAAAAGGTTGTTTTTTTCTCACAAAAAAATTGTTTTGACTAGAAAATGGAGGTACAAGAGGCATGCGATAGATTAGTTGATTATTTATATAAGTTTTAGAGTGAAGAAGGATGATTTTTTTTCATATTGAAGGAATTTTTAAGGTCTTGATAGCGGCAGAAAGTGTGTAAACTAGTTGGGTTTCTAAAACTATTTTTTGGGCAGCTTAATTTGGTAAAGAGGAAAGTTGGCATGGTTTGCATGTATGGATGTTTCATGAGATCTAGAAATAATGGATTTTATTTAAAGTTAAAGGGGATTATAATGAGTGGCTACATGCCATAGTTGATATTTACTTGGGTATTCTTGGGGCCCAAAGGTGAAGACAAGTTCATTGAAGTTATTATTTGGTGTAGGATATGATCCTTCTTGAGTGAGTTATGAATAATTTGATTGGTTCAAGATAATTAATGACCATGGATGATATTTTAATGTCATATTTTACATGTTTGATGAATTTTGGAGATTGAATAATCATATATTTTGTTTGCAGTTTTTAGTCATCTAGGTGATGGGGTTTTAAGTTATTTTTTAGATTGTTTAGTGTGTTTGAGAATGACCGACCTACATGGGTTGATTATGAATTTTTTTTAATAAATTTAGTGGGATGTATTGGTTGAAATAAATGAGGGAGACTGAATTATTTCATGTTTTTGAGTTTATAAGGATATAAAGTGCATGTTTAAATTTAAATTTGCACCAGCTAAGATAGAGGGAAAAATTATGACCCAAGTGTGTGCTTGAAATAGGTACGAAGGAATATATTTAGATCTGAGGATGTGTGTCATAGGATGAGGAATGTTAGAGATATTTTTTGTAAAGGGTTGAGGCCATATTTTTCCATGAAGGAAGAAGGAAGAGAGAGCTAGATGAATGAGAGTTTGAATAAGGGTTTGAAGGTGTGTGCAATGAATCATTGATCTCCATAAGTTGGTGCAGCAACAAGAAATCAGAGATCTTCATTCAAATGTTGTTGAGTGGGTTCTTGATCATATTAGGGGGCTTTAGCCTCCTTATAGAGTTGGTGCTTCACAAAACTAGGGGTTGGTGCTCCTTTTTGAGTTTGTGCTCAACTAAATTTGAAACATTGCTATAATAAAGTTTTTTTTAGCGGGTTTTCTTCCCCTTGAGGGTTTCCCACTTATATATTGTGTTATGGTGTTCTTTCTCATGGTTATAGTTATTTGAATAAATTTTGTATGTGTACACATTAATGGTTGAATGGTTTATGTTTTAAACAAGATAATTTGAATTGATTAAAAGTTTTAAAGTACTAATTCAACCCCTCTCTCAATCTATTTTGATCCAAACACCATGTTATGTCCCCAAGGTATTAGTGTTTGTGTTTTTATCTCGGGTTATTCTTCCTTTTCTTCTTCTTCTTCTTCTGTTGCTTATACTACAACTTATTCTATGACTTATTATTCTAGAGGAATGTACTTTAATGGTTTAACTACTAATCCTTCAATGGGATTTTCAAGAGGAAAAGTAGGATCAAACTCAAGAAAATATTTGTGACCTTTCCTTCTTACTAGTTGAGTAGTGGGAAGCCTAAAATCAGCTAGCTTCTACTCTTCAAATGTTGGATTACTTGCACCAATAGCTCAAGTATACCTTTTATATATACTTTCAGAAAGTTTGGAGGATTAGTGTAAAACTCAAAAAAAATCTTTCTGTGTCCTTCTTTGTTAGTTAGGATCTTTCCTTGCACATTACAAATCTTGTGCACATTCTTCTTCCAAATCCAAAATTCTTGAGGCTGCATGGTAGTGATTGAAAATTTTAATATTATGCCAGATGCATTTTCTCAAATCAGATTTGAGGTCTTCTTCAGTGTCCTGAAAGAAAAAGAGACTAGGCTACAACATAGGAGCATTTTAGGGAATGGTTATAATGGGAAAAATACAGAGTAGACATAAAGCTTTTATGATTTTCAAATTCTGATTTTTTCATTTTTTGGTTTTTAGATATTTTATTTTTATAGATTATTTGGTTTATGAGGTGGTGTAGAGACAATAAAATATGCCCCATGGTGGGCACCAAAAACTGTTTGAAAAATAATTTTTCACAAGGAAAAATTAAGTGATTTTCACCAACGCTCTAGGACTATGTCCCTCTTGCTTATGAAAGGGGAGGATCCCTTTATTGAATGTAGATAAAATAAATATCATGGGTGTCCAATAGGATAGGGATCACACTATAACATTCCATTAAACCTTGTGGAAAATTATTTCACCCAGTGGAAGGGAGAATTTGTTTTGAGAGGTGAGGTAAAGGGAGTGAAAAATTTGTGAGAGAGGGGTTAATCTTGTAAATAGGCATTAACATATTTTTACAAGATTTATCCAGAATTTATCCACTTACAATTATAAGAAATAAAATTTACTGATAAATGGAAAGACATAATGAATCATAAAAAAAATCGTTAATCTATTAATTAAAGAATTTAACAAATTTCTTGGTTATACAAGATTTTTCGTGTGCACAAAGCTAAAAAGTGAAAAGATGGAGGAAACATAGAGAAAAGAAATGGAAGAATGTTATCTTTTGATTTCTTCTTAGTAGTACAATATCTATCTAATCATAGAATCATAATTGAAATCCCTTGGGGATGAGGGAGTCATATAATATATAGATTTTCAAAATGACTCTTCACCTACACTCCATATGAATTTTCACTTACCTTTACAACTTACGACCGTTCATATCTCTAGGAAAGAAAGTGAGTTAATTTTTATTAATTGAAATAAAATCATTACAATGTTTGATTATAGGTCACATTTAAATGAGGAAGACAAAAAGTGAAAAGTAAACCCCCCTTAATGAACAAATAGAACATGAGAGAAGAGAAGAAGGGGCAGGCAAAGAGAGAAGAAGGGAAGATAGCTATGTTGAAGAAGATGTTGTATCCACTGATGAATATCCATCTACTGAAGGAATTTGGGAGTTTAATGTGAGGGAAATATCTATTCCTTTGAAATCTTTTATGAAATGAGCTACTACAGGTTCTAATTTTTCCACTTGAGTAATGTGCACAAAACTCAAGGCCCTAATATAATTTTTAGAAGTATTGTTAATGCTTTTACATTTCTTAGACTAGGCTTGATGCTACTTTGTATTTTTGTAAATAACACATTTTATCACTACAAGGGATTCCAAGGTGTCCTCATAGAAGGAGAAGGTGTCTCCTATGTATTTTTTGTCCTGCTCCTCGAATGGATTCAAAATATCATTCACCGAATAATTCTCATTCACTGAAGGTTCTCCAAGTTTCTTAACTTCCTTTCTTATGTAATCTTACATACTTAACGTGATATCATCCCATGAATCAAGATCATCAAGAGCATGATTCAACATATCATATCGGGTAACCAATGTCTGCGACCAATTTGGAGACATGTTCTCTAATACAGAGTTAAATACATTTCCCACCAATACAATAGAATCAAGGTTGCCCATCTCAGTTACTAGTGGAAACACTTTATCCCAATGGTTTTTTATTTCTCAATTTTATCTGTAGTGACTCTTACTTTTGTAGAAATGGAAAGCTTGAACTCAAATAGTGAAAGAATCTATAGAAACAAGGTATTACCTTTCTTAAGGATTTTATCAACCCACTTCTCATTGGCTCTCCCTTGTATCGTGTAACCCTGCACGTTCTTGATTGAAATATGGATAAATGATACTAATCAGAGTGAGCTTCTCATCTAGAAGATATGTGATGACATTAATATTCATGAATGATTGGACATATGAAGTGAGAGTTCTTACGTGTTCTTCCAATTTTTTAATATTCTCCTTGTATTCCTTGTTTCTTACAAGAAGACAAGTGAAAGATTCTTGGAACAAATGGATATATCCTTCATGAATTTATGGTCCCAAGGGAATTGTTGTCATATCATAGTTTGATGGAGTCATCTCCTGAACAAAATTTACCACCTTCAGCTGAGAAAATTCTACATATTGTTTTCCTGAGGCACCACTGAAGAAACAAGAAGTTATCTCGGCTTTCTTAATCACTTTTATTTCACCATCCTTTAAATATATTAAAAGAATTAAACCACTACCTATTGTACTATACAATTAGTTCTTCAAATTAGCTCATGGATCCATAGAAAGATCTCCGTTGTTACATGTTCGGTAATGGGAATTATTTTAATTTCAAGCTTAGTGTGAGGAGTTATTTCCATCATTTGGTGAGTTGATTCCATAGTGGAAGAAGAAATTATTGGAGACTAATGCAGGATTTATGGATTAGATGGATCTATCTATCATTTTTCTAGATCTTCTATAGGATTTTGAGTGAAATTTAATTTGTTGTGAAACCTATTGTAGTGAGAATCTACAACATCCATTGTTTTCCTATTCACATGCTCTCTTAAGTGAGTAGAACTCATAGTCCTCTCGGGTGCATTTAGAGATGATGGATGAAATACCTATCTTGTGAGAAATTTAAAATCACTTGATTCAATGAGTGAAACCCTCTTTTTATTGAACCAATCCTTAGATATCTGAATAACCACCTTGGTTCATTCATTTATATCTCAAAATTCTCAAACACCCCATGAGACTGATGGCAGAGGGAAAGCCTTCAATGCTTGGTATTGAGGATCATACAACTTAGTTCCATCATATTTCACCCCATCCATGAACCAATCATATTTTAATCTCATCGGTTGTCCAATGATCATCCTCATGTGATATTTTTTCTTATATCTAAATCATCCAAGAAGTTGATCCAATAATCTTCAATTCAGGGAACATGGTGCAACTCAAGAAGATGGAAGGTTTCGAGATTGATTCAGGTATCAAAATATGCCCTGGATGTGTATGAATAGAGGCTCAAAGTGGAAAATGAATCTTCAATATTTGAGGCATAAGATTTTTTTTACAAGAGTAGATACTAAGAGAAATAGGGAAAGACACACATTTCTTTCTTTAGTTTTTGAACTTTTTATTGATATGAATGAGCTACTGACATAGCTTGGACATTACTATCTTGTCACTGAGATACCTTAGGAGCTTACAAGAAGTGAGGTACAATATATTAACTATGATATAGGATAATGTGGAATATTGAGTGAAGTAGGAACCATAGTTTTCAATAAATTTTGTGGCTTATGGAGTAAATCTCAACTCGGCATGGCCTTGAAAAAATGAGATGATAAACATGATGAATGCATCATTCACCCTAGAAAAGTGGTGGTTATTTTATTTGAGAGTGTGTTGAGGATATATTTCATAAGATAGTGGTCTCTGTGAAACATTCTAAGAAAGTGTAAGACCTTTTAATGTTCTTACGATGGGATACATGAGATGTAATTTCCTTGTGAACTTCTTGGTGACCTACAGGTGGAGTAACTAATGATGGATGTTATCACTTATGATTTTTATACAATAAATCATATAATTTCCTTTAGTGATGATGAGGATGAATTGTGCCATGCAATCCTATAATTCCTTCATGTTTTCTTTGATCATCACCCTACTTAATAAAATGCTTGCATCTAAATAACCCTCAAGAAACTCACTCCTTGATAAGGTTTTCGGCATACAAGATGGTTTCCTACCTTGTCTCAACCATGATTTGAGTGTGATTCCTTGGAGATAGGATTCATTATTTGACCACTAACTACATTCAAACTCCTTCGAGATGATGACCATGTTTTATGAAGGAGGAGTTTACATACATTGTGAGACACTTTTTGGGGTGATACTGCAAGTATGGAATTGTAATTTTCCCTTACAATCCTAGATTCAAGCTCATAGTGCTAAGAACATGATAGTACAAAATTTTCAATCTATACATACAAAGGATGTCCTCAATCTACAAACAATCCACTTACAAATTTCTTTTCCTCGATAGGTTCTATTAGTCCTCTGAGCATTCTACTTTTCAGGTCCTCTAGGTCCATGTGAGTGACATCACTATAACCCACACCTGAATACTATGTGGCTAGTGTTGAAACATGTTCTATAGTAGATAATTTTAACTTCATGACTTTAAAAATGAGCAAGATGAGTGAAAATGAAACCAAAATTCTACACTAGAATGCAAAACTTTCTATTTTTGACAGGTGGGGTTAGGAGCTACTATTTTAGGATTCTTTGCTTTATTATCTCAAATATTATCTTTTGAATCTCATAGCACACTTAATTCACATCCATTGATGATTCTTTACTATTTTTACAATTTTTCTATTTTTAGCAATTTACTTTTTCAAAAACTATTTTTTTTGGGAAACTTACATGTTTTTCCTAGTTTGTTGTTTTCACCATTTCTAGATATCGTGAGTGGTGAGATAAAAATATTATTATATAGTTACTATTTTTAGTATATGGGTCACTGAGAAATTTCTATTTTTATAATGTTCACTTACTAGTATTTTTTTGTAATGAAAATGCCCTCATCGGATTCGGCTCTACACCGGGATCCCATGCTCCAATTTTCACACTGATCCTTTCGCTAGAACTCTTGCAAATTGAAAAAGAAACTTTTGGGATTAGGGTTTCATATTCTCAATTGTTACAATTTTAGGGCATAATCAAGTTTCCATAAATGGTTTTCTCAAAGGTTTATGAGAGGATGATCTTATGGGAAAATCTCACTTGAATCAATTTTTTGGTTGAAGAGTTATGAAGAAATATTCATTTTCATGGTCATGGCTGCTCTGGAATTTTTTTATAAGAATTTATAGTGTTTTTTCATGTATTTTGAGGTATTACAACATAAAATATGTATGTTAGGTCGAAGTATACAAATATATTAGGTTTAAACCAAGTTTTTTTTTTTTAGTCATCCTGGTAACTACAGTTTTAATCCCAGTAGTGTGAAAGTATGGTAGGTTAAAACATGGGTTACAATGGATTTTACATGGATGTAAATTTATGTCCCCATTTTCCCCTTGTAAAATGGGACAAGGGGTGAAAAATTGGAACTTTGAGTGGGATCATTGCAAGTGTTGGCATGAGATCCAGTGAGAGGGAGATGTAAAAACAACTTGAACACTTGCAAAGATGGAGGGAATTCATATGGGAAACTAGATGAAGGAAAATAAGTGAAAAAATTGGTTCCTTAGCAAGATCATTCCATGTGTCATAATCTGGGTGGGTGTGTAGATGGAAGAGTGTGTAGACACCTATAATAACACCCAAGCAATTTAAATGCTTAAATTGTGCTAATTATCCCCTTTCTCACAAATAGATGACATACTATCAAAAGCGCTCATACTCCCTCTTGTTGTCATTAATTAATTACAATACGCTAATTGATTTAGTTGCCTATCTAGCTAACAAAATAATTAACGAACTTCTGTTAATTATTTACCCCTTCTATCGAGACTAATTATTTATTATTAATTAATTAGCCTTTCACTTCATTTAACTAATAACTCAATATTTAATTGATTTAATCCCTTCCTAATGGCTTGGATTGTACTAACATTCCTCTAATTGGCTTCTATAAGCTTACACCTACCTATTAGTTAATCACCTTTGATTAATTAAAACACCCCTCAACTCCCATGACTTGCTAAGCATAAATTAAACCCTTCTAAAGTAAGGTTACCTTTAATAAAGCAACCTTATCCATTCCTAATCATGTTTTACATTTATCCCACATGCAAAGGGATGAATTTCTTCCTCTATCCATTGGGATATATAAACAACCCTCTCTCTACTTCTACACCTATGCCTTGATCTCTCAAGAGACAAAAGAAAGCACATAGTCTCATACTAATAGCCTTTTGTCATTCTTGAGCCCTCCATCCTCCATTCTTGAATATCTAAGCCTCACACCCAAGCATCCATTGAAGGATCAAAGAAATCAATATTGTTGATTGCCATTGGACTACATAGGTCCACTTGATTTAATTAGGAAATTAGAAGAATAGAGTTCATTAATTTGCATTATGTTTTGATCATTTCAAAGTTATAATGTTGAGGGTAGGAATTGCTTATTTCTTCATCATGATGGTGCACATTTCTCATTTCTATCTAGGTTAGGAAGCTATTTCTAGGTGGTAGTTTCTTAATTTCAATTTAGCTAAATTGATGAAATACTTGTACACATTTGGCACGCTCGGTGGGACCCTTAGTCCCATGGCATTTTAGTTTAAGTTTCATTATTTTGGATAATTTTTGATGTACACATGTAGTAAACAATGTCCATTTTCTTGGAATTTTTACTGATTTTATATGTGTAACTTCATGTTCATAGCCATAATTTTCATGGGTTATTGCCATTCTTAAGCTAACTTGTCAAAAATTGAGTTATTGTGAGTTTTCTTATGTTTACTGCCGTATTTTGGTTGCAGGTCTGACGCAGGCACATTTTTAGGGGCACAGGCACGGTTTTCATGTCGCAGGTGTAGTTTTCATGTAATTTTCATGGTGCACACATCTCTCTGGTGGTGCAAGCACACTGGTAAAACCTATTACTCTATTTTTTTGACCTTGGCACATACGCGCTAACCTTGGCGCACACACCCTAACCAATGCGCAGGTGCACTAACCTAGGCACAGACATCATTTTATAATGTACCTTCACTACATTTTGAAAAATTTTAGATTGGCACACATGCCCTAACTAGAGTGCACATGTTGTTTTAGTGGCATAGACATTTTTTCTAGTAATGCAGTTGTTCTGTATGTTTTTCTCAAGATGGGTGCATACTCTATTTTTATGGCGCACACACCTCTCTAGTGGTACAGGTGCTTGATAAGTCAAAAAAATCCGTAGATTAACACATGCACTCTTTTCATGGTGTGTATACTATTTTCGTGGTACACACATCTCTTGGGTGGCGTAGGTTAATTGTGAGCCGAAACAACGTCAAGTGGAACATACACCCTAACCCACATGTAGGTGCTAAAAAAGGGGTGTAGGTGTCCTTTTGTATTTTTTGAATTTAAGGTGTTGATGTGCTAACATTCTTGCAGGTTTATCTAATCATATATTTGTCTTTGCAGGCTGTTTTTACATGTTTGTATCTGATTAGGTAATATTTTGAGTTTCTTACTTATAGGAATAATATCACCTATGCTCTTCCCTCATGTTCCTTGGGGTGATCTTGGGAATCAAAAATGATTCTTAAGTCCTTTTGATGCTTTGAGGTTGTTAGGAGTATTTGGGTTGGAATTGGTTAATTTGGCATAGTTGGATTAAAGTGTTTTTCCATTTGATATCATTTTGGATTTTTAAAGACAATCACGTATGCTCTTCTCTTGCATCCTTGGACGATCAGGAGAATTAGAAATGATACCTTATCTTTTGATGGAAAAATACTAAAAATTGTCATATAGGACCAAAACACCATCGCTTGTCAAAGAACGGAGGAATCGAAACAAAAGTTAGAAAACTACTAATATAGTTGTTATACAGGTTGCCAAATGTTGTTCGAGCAAACCACATCTAATTAAAAAAGATAAAATGAACAAAATATTCAAAACACTGTATTACAGGTTTCAGAAAAGGGTATGTCCCTCTCCGCTCAACTGGAACATAACCCCTTTGGAATAATGCCTTAAGCTACAATAATGGGGGTGGTTCCAGGAACCCCAAAGTAGTCCACGCAAGAGGGAACCTTGTGGATGAAAATGGAAGTGCTCCGCACTACCTATCTGAATAGTAATTCCTTTGTGAGATAGAGTTACAAGTTGTCCCTATGCAAACCTTTTAAGTACACGAGGGATGCATTTACTACCCACTATGCTTAAAGGGGGAAAAGTCAAGATACTCCCAAGATAGTTGGGACTATTTGGGTAAATCGTCTCGCTCGTGGATAATTTTGTAACACCTAGGATGAGAGAACCACCTAGGATGATATACTTTGGCTAGGAGCCCACTTTGACCATTCTAAAATAGTGTTGAGTTGTGAACCATATTTTCATTGTGAAACATGTGATGCGTTACTTTCACCTAGTTTTTACTTGCGTTAGGGTGAGGCGAAACTCTGCCAAAGTGAAGCCAGCATTTTTCATTCATTTTTTTTATTTGCTTCCTTCACATTCTTTTGAAAATTTGTTGATTAGAAGAAGGGTGACTACCTTTTTGTTACCAATTGACTGTTTCTGTCACTTTTATGTCTGTTTACACCCATCCATGTTTGCGGCTGGGTAAGTTAAATGTCTAAACTCTGTGGAGGTGTATTCACATCATTAGTAGCCATTGTGATCTTGATACCCATGTTAAAATCGTCATTGTAGTTAGGCGTGGTTCATCACCACAGAATTCCTTAGAAGAGTTAGCTTGTTTGTATCGTATCACTACAATTTTGATATTTACGTCTTGTTTCTTGTAAACTCGACATAAATATCTATATTGTAGGGTTATGCTACACACATTTTTAACTTTTCCTAGCTATACTTTGATATTTTTAGTTCGATTATATTATTACCTCAATTTCGAAGAGTGCTAAAAGTTACGATTTGTGCATGTTATATCAATAGCACGTTGATATCAATACCTTACTTTCTCTTAAAGTGGGTTAACATATCTTGGTGTTATTGTTGTGTCATTTGTGAATTGTAATTAGCACTTTTTGAGATATAGGTCTTAATCAATTTTGAGCTTGATCATCGTATATCTTGATTGGGAGGTCGCATTGACTTCTTGTATTTACTTACATTTTGTTCATTCCCTTGAACTTGGTATAAGTGAAAACATCTTGTTGATCATCTTGCAATGCGAAACTACTTTTTGAAACGTAGTCTAGGAGGTACTTCATTTAAACAAGTTTTGATACCAAACGCTTGTGTCATTGGTGATTTTTCACTCTATCACATTGTTATTCTCACATTATTGATTTATTCATACTCTTAATAAATACAAATTGCATCTCACTTAGGAGTGGTCACTAACGTTTGAACACATTTATAGCTTACCCTAGTGAAATTATCATGAAAACATGGCTCCTAAAACATGTCTAGGATTAAAGAACCAGACATAGGAGGAACAACAAGCACAATCTTGGGAAACATCTAATAGAAAAGGGTCGAACCGCTTCATTGGACATGATATAGGACCATTGTTTTTTGTGGAAAAAGAAATCGAAGAGATGGTCGATCATAGTGGAAATGAATTAGAATCACCACACACAAAATCGGATTTTGACCCCACTTTACTAGATGAGTTTCTTATCAGAAACAAAGATAGATTGTTGGCATGGGTCGTAGAATTAGGTGCCAAATTACCCACCAAAAATGATACAATACCACCTGCGAATGATGCTACTAAGGAAGAACATCCCCTTATCAATATGGAAGATATTTTAACACACATACATGCTTCTACCTTTTACGTAGGGAATGATAAAGTGGTGGGGCATAGAATACTCTTTATCAAAGTGCAATGAAGAAACAAGATAGAACATGAGATAAGTGAAGAACCTCCACAATACGAGGAGGAGGAACCTTTAGAAGAAGAAGCCACAATGCAACAACAAATTAGTAACCTAAGCTGAAAACTAGATTTACTTACCTCCTATGTATAGAAGGACGTAAACAAGAATGTTCAAAATTCAAGGCCTAGGGTTAAGATCAATGAACTCCATTAAGAAAACCAAGGGGAAGAAGACACATGATATCCTCGTGTATACATCCCTGCTTCTCCCACTAGAGAAAAATTGCTCACACAAGAAGTGTAGTCTATGAAATTGATGCTCATGAGATTACAAGAGATAAATATAGGGAGCATTAGGAAATATCAATACGAATAATTGTGCCCCTATCCTTTTGACAAGACGATGACCCTTCAACCTTTTCCAAATAAATTTGATATGCCAAAGTTTGACAAATATAAAGGGAAAGAAGATCCATGGGATCATGTTAAATATTTCTACATGGCATGGCAAGAGGTGTCTTATAGTGACAATTACCTCATGAGACTTTTTCCCAAGAGTCTCGAAGGTCAAGCCTTGGAGTGATTTACAAGCTTACCACGGGGATCAATTTTCACCTGGCCAGAATTGGTAGAGAGATTCATGCGTCACTTCTCGTATAACATAGAAAGTGATGTCACCATGACAGACTTATGTGATGCCAAGAAATACTCAAATGAGACTTTTGATAGCTTGCTCTAATGGTGGAGAGGGATAGCTAGTCGCTTCCCTTGCGCTTTCCCTGAAAAATAACTAGTTAGTATTTTTGTTCCCAATCTCAACCCGGATATAGCTTTCCACCTCCAAATGCATTGTGTTCACACTTTTGAGGAGGTTATCAAGAAAGGGATTCAAATAGAAAAATATCTAATTGCCAAAGGCATCCTCAAAACCCAATCTAGACACAACCAAAATGTCAAACCCACAGAAAAGCTGAAGATCTTTAATAAAAAAAAAGGTGGTGGGAGACGGAATCACTAATTCCAAATGTGTTTAAATGGTCCAAACTAGTCAACCTTTTAAACTGAGCAAGGGCCCTATTCAACCACCACTAAAGCAAATAACGTTCACCTCTCTTAATGAACCGTTGTTAGTTATACTAAAAAAATTGGATGCCGCCCACATGATCACCCATCCTACAACGTAACAATTTGACGAAAACGCTCCAAAACCTTCATGGTACAAAGAGCGTGAATATTGTAAAATGCATCATGTCAAAGGACATAAGATATAAAAATGTCTACAACTTCATCATTATATTTAGGACCTCATTGACAATGGCGAGATAGAGGTGGATAACCTAGGTAAAACACAAACACCTAATGAGAAAAAGGGGATATATAAGGAACCATTCCCTAAGAATGATGAGTTGGAAAAGTCAAAGCCAGATCAGGGAGAGTCATCCCAAACTTATAAAGCCATGAATTACTTGTACACCAAAAGAGACAACAATCATTATGATTCACTCTCTTGCTAATCGTGTCAATACCATCTGGATCAAGGGAAAGGATTGTGTTGCGTTAACAAGGCGTGCCCACCTCGTGATTCCAAAACCTTCTTCATCGACCCCACAAACCGGTAAATATAACCTTTTAGAATAACTTGAAAAGATGTCCACTAAGATTTAGATCTTATATCTTCTCAAGATATCCAATGTGCATAAAGACATTTTGTACTAAACTCTTCAAGGGTTGGGAGTTCCTTTAGAAGTTGATCCTACACACCTTCAAGTCACAATGGAAAATATTGTATCAAGTTAGCATCTTTCTTTCAACCATAGGGAGATCCCTACTGAGAATCCAGCACATAATATTCCTGTATACATTGAGGTAGTTATCACCTGTAGGAAGATAAAATGGGTGCTTGTGGATAACGGATCTAGGTTAAACATTTGCACACTCAAGTTGGTCAAATAGTTAGGACATACAGAGGAAGATATTAAGTCCCATATTATCACTATCACCACATACGAAAACACAGAAAGGGAATTACTAGGCACCATCATGTTGCCCATGGAGGTGGGTCCCACTTGCCATTAGACAGAGTTTCATGTGCTAGACTTGGAAATTCCATATAACATGATTCTATGCCGACCATGGATTCATGCCATGCAGGTTGTGCCATGAAGATATTAAGTCCCATATTATCACTATCACCACATATGACAACACGGAAAGGGAATTACTGGGGACCATCATGTTGCCCATGGAGGTGGGTCCCACTTACCATCAGACAGAGTTTCATGTGCTAGACTTGGAAATTCCATATAACATGATTCTATGCCAACCATGGATTCATGCCATGCAGGTCGTGCCATCAAAATTTCATCAATGCATTAAGTTGAAGCATGAGGGACATACGGTTATGATAGAAGGAGATTCAGATCCCTTTGCTCATTGTAGATCTCTTAATAACTTTACACGAAAGGGTACATATGAATGTCCCTTTGCAGATATAGTTGTCCCTCTCTAGTTTGAGGCCATGGAATCCTGGGTGGATTTGGATTCTCTTAGTTCTCACGCGCTTGGTGCATCTACTTCAACATCTCCATTTGATTCATGGGAGATGAAAATCCTTGAATATGGCTATGGGGAGTATAATGTACAACAAGCGCTCTTAGTTTCAGACCTCTCATTGTCACCCAAGACTAGAGGTCGACCCAACTACCACTTCAGGAGACCTAGAGAGGAACACACTATTGGGTCATTCCTACCTGTAGGCTTGTTAGTGGAGGAAAAATTGCTTGATCCACCTACAACTTGGGGTCCTGAGCATACTCAACCATCATGTTATCAAACTCCAGAATATGAAAAATCTAGTAAAATGATGTACTCCATGGGCTATAAAGGCCTAGGAAGTGGGAGAAATGAAAAAGGATAAAGAGAACCAGTCCCTCTTCCGCATTTCAAAACAAAAAGATACAGCATTGGGATTCACCCTTATGGAGCACACCCCAATGATCAAGATGCTACTTTTTCTAAGTGTGAGGATAGCTCTGACTATCTAGACAGTGATACGGATTCCCATTGTAGCCAATATGAGGATCTAGCCTCCATAAACCTTTTCATGAACAACGCTGTCCTAACCATAACCCCCACAAAAACAACCCTTGAGATTGTATACCCTTCCCTTGTTGAATGGGACCAACAACGTCACATGCCGCTAGATTTATTTGAGAATGACAAAGCTATCGCAGAGTTCATGGGCATAAGGGATACAATTCCCATTAGAGATCACAAGAAAGGTTTATTTATCGACTTAGATACTTGCACCTACTTTAACGAGGAGGCTGAACTTCATGGTTAGCAAAACCTAAATAAAAGTGAGGGAAAAATTTATAAAGTAAAACCTTGAAAAAAATCAAAGTCCAAGTCACACCATGAAAACCTCTTTGAGGTACTGGCTGACAAACGAATAAGAAAATCATAGGACAAACAAAGTGACCACGCTAAGGATGAAAATCTCATGGATACATCCTTGGATGAAGATCTCAACCTACCTCCTGATCCTACGCGTATGGAGGAATTATCAAAATTACTAGTTGAAGAAACCATTGATGTCAATATTGGTACAGAAGAGGATACCAAGATAGTAAAATTTTGAGCATTACTCTCGGCTAAAGAACAAAATACATTCACTATGTTGTTGCGAGAGTTTATTGATGTGTTCGCATGGTCTTACAAATACATGTCTGACTTAGATCTGACTTTGGTCATGCACACCTAGTCATGCACGTAGACACTAAGCCTATCAAACAGAAGCTCTGAAAGATGCACCCAAGAGTGACCCTGTTGGTTAAAGAAGATTTGGAAAGATTGCTTGTAGTGGGATTCATTTGGCCAATTGATTATTTTAAATGGATATTGAACATTGTTCCTGTCCAGAAAAAACCTATCGGTATCTGAATCTTCACAGATTTTAGGGAAATCAAAAAATATTACCCTAAAGATGATTTTCCACTACCCAACATTGACATGATTATGGAATCAACAGTAGGGTATGAGATGTTATCACTCATGTATGGCTTGCTGGGATATAATCAAATCAAGATAGCTGAAGAAGACCAACAAAAAATATCTTTTACGACTCCTTGGGGCACCTTCTACTATCAAGTAATGCCATTTGGTCTTTAAAATGTAGGAGCTACCTATCAGTGGGCAATGATAGTAATTTTTCATGATATGATTCATGATGTCATGGAGGACTACGTGGATGACATCTTGGGAAAGTCTAATACAAGAGACGATCACCCTATCATTTTGAGGTGTATCTTGGAATGCTTGTGTGAGTACAAAGTCAGGCTAAATCCAAATAAGTGTGTCTTTTGTGTGCTATCAGGGAAACTATTAGGCTTCATTGTGTCAAGATGAGGTATTGAGGTAGACCCTGCTAAAGTGTCTGTTATTACTGAAATGCCTCCACCTGAGAATATCAAGAAAATGCACAACTTACAGGGGAAAATTTAAGCCATTCACCACTTCATCTCCCAGCTTGTAGATAAATGTCACTCATTCACCCAATTTCTTAAAAAGGACATCACTTTCAATTAGGGACCTAAACAACAGCAAGCCTTTGTTTTGCTTAAATAGTACTTAGCTAATCCACCTGTCCTCATGCCTCCCACTCCTGGAGAACCACTCTTGCTTTATATATATGCTACGCAATTTGCTATTAGTGCGTTGCTCTCCCAATATGACCTTGGTCATAAGGAAAAGTTGTGTACTATCTGAGTCGTACCCTCATCACCTATGAGCTCAATTATCCTCAAATCGAAAAGTCTTGCTTGGCCGTTGTTTTTACTTTTCAAAAAATTCACCATTACCTGTTGAATACCAAGACCAAGATAATATCCAAGGTTGACCCAGTCAAGTATTTATTGTCCAAACTCACCCTCCTAGGTAGAATGGTGAATTGGATCATTCAACTCAGTGAGTTTGACATAGAATTTGTCCATCAAAAATCAGTTAAAGGAAAAGTACTTACGGACTAGCTAATAGAAGCACCTTTGCAAAGCATGAAACCTTTGAATCTAGATCTACCAGATGCCTCCTTGCTCTACATTGAAGAATATGTTGTATAGTAGATACATTTTGATGGATCCTTTATATTTCATGGTTTAGGTGTAGGAGTGGTCCTTATTACTCCTTCTGGCGATCCTATACCGCAGGCTTTTCACCTGGGCTTCCCTTACATGAACAACATTGCAGAATATGAAGCACTTATTGCAGGAATGAAGCTAGCCATCAAGTGGAATGTTCATCATGTTAAGGTTGTGGGTGATTCACAGTTAATTATCAAATAGGTTAATGATGAATACAAGGTTAAGGGTGAAAATTTCATGCCTTACAAAACGTTAGTAGAAACTCTAAAGGAGTACTTTATGTGCATTACCTTTGAAAAAATCCCAAAAGCTCAGAACAAATCAGCGGATGCCATGGAAACGGTGGGTTATATGCTTTGTATTCCACCGGGGAATAATGACATGTCATTCTTTGTAGAAAATATACGCTATCCCACGTATGACATGCCAAAATATTTCCTGGCTTGTGAGGTTGTTGGTCCCAATTCCCTGTGGTACAAACCCATTTTTACCTATCTTAAGGACAACACATTCCCCTCGATATCTCCCATTCTAAAAATCAAATCTTGATTCACCAAATAGCTTGTTACGCCCTTTTAGGAGGTACACTTTATTGTCATGGCTATGATGGGAATCTATTACATTGTCTGGATGTGACGGAGTCAATCCAGGAAATCAAAGAAGTGTATGAAGGGGTGTGCAGAGCACATACCAATGGAATGGTATTGGCTAAGAAATTGTTGAGAGTAGGTTACTATTTGCCTACCATGGAAACTGATTGTTGCAATTATGTCATGAAATGTGTACTTTTCCAAAATTATGGAAATTTCATTCATGCTCCGTCGCAACCATTACAACCTATCACTACCCCATGGCCATTCTCCAAGTGGGGACTTGATTTAATAGGAAATCTTACTCCTACCTCATCTGATTGTCATACACATATCATCACAGCTACAGATTACTTTAAAAAATGGGTGGAGGTTGTCCCTTTAACTTATGTCACTGGAGCCCAGATTTCTAAATTTATCATGAATCACATTATTTTTTGATATGGTATTCCTGTAGCCATTGTTATAGATAATGGGAAGTCATTTAAGAAAAAAAATATGAAAGGTCTTTGCCAACAGTTCCAAATATAGTTAAAATGGTCCACGCCATACTACCCTCAGTGTAATAGATAGGATGAGGCAGCAAACAAGACTTTGGTAAGGATAATGGAGAAGATGGTCAGTAAAATAGGTAAAAACTAGCACCTACAAATCCATCCATCCCTTTGGGCTTACCAAACATCCATTCGCACTCCTACAGGTGTGACACCATATTCCCTAGTGTTCAGGACATAATATATCATCCCTTTAGAGATTGAACTTCCGTCCCTGAGAATTTCTCTTCGGGACTATCTGGATAAGGATGAGGATTATCGAGTGGTAAGACTGGCTGAGTTAGAGCTCCTGGATGAGTGGTGCATTCACGCTCTTAATCACCTAAAAGTGTATCAACATAGAGTCTCCAAAAACTATAATAAGAGAATCATCCCTCATCAGTTTCAGGTTGGTGATTTAGTCATGAAGGAGAACCGGTTCAACACTAGAGTAGAACAAGAAAAGAAAAGGAAGTTCAAACCACATTGGTTGGGACCCTATGTTATAGTCGCCAAGTATGGCATAAGGGCATACAAAATAGCTCACCCCAATGGTGATGAGCTTGGGGAGCCCATGAACACCATGCATCTTAAGAGGTTCTATGCTTAAAAATGGCACAAAAAAATAAAAAAAAAACAAAAAAAACAAAAATCAAAAATCAAAAAAATCAAAAAAATTAGAAAAACAAAAGGAGAAGACAGGTCGTCCACTAGTGAAAACCACGCAATTGTGGCACTTTGGATTGGTCCTTGGGTGAAAACCAGTTTCCAGAACCTCGAGAGGATTCGTTGTTCACAAGCATCCTACATCTGGAGGGTATTTTTCCTTAGCCTAGCCCTGGTTCTGCCTTCGAGATTCCCTATGTGCCCCATCCTGTCAAGCCTTGATCTGAATTTTCCTTCTTTAATTCATCTGTAAGGGGTATGGTATTTCACTATTTCCCATCTTACGTTGGGGGCAATTCAACGACTTCACCTTCTTGTTCATAAGTGTGTGGCTTCTGCCATTGTATATTCCCCATCTAACATTGGGGGCATCCACGCTTTCTTGGTTACATGCACATAGCTCTGGACAACCTTTAGAAAACACCAAAAATAATAGAAAATTATTTCACAAAAACCTAAATAATAGAAAATTGTTTCACAAAAACCTAAACAATAGAAAATTGTTTCACAAAAACCTACACAATAGAAAATTGTTTCACAAAAACCTAAACAATAGAAAATTGGTGCATGAAAAAAAATCTTACAAAAAAAATCATTTACTTGCATTATCTTGTTCCTGGCTTTGCTTGTTGCTTGTATAGTTATTTTGTGTTTCTAATTTTTGGGTTGTTTGTTGCTTGGGCATACTTTATTAGGATTCATATTTTCTTGGTTAGATTAGATTTATTCTTGCTTGTGCATACTGCGGTATGTTTTTGCATGCTAGTGTCTTAGGAAATCATGATGTAATGTGTTAATTAATTATGTTCTTTCTTAGCATCTGATTGTGTTTATTATATGTTAATAAAGCGTAGTGAATCATGGTGTATTATATTATTTCCTGGTGTTCTTTGTTAGCATTTGGTTGTGTTTATTGCATGTGCATTTTTTTTGTTATCATTAACATCACATTACCATCATTCTCATCACATCTAACATCTATATACATCATATATAAACAAAATGCTAAGTTTTACATCATTCATGTAGGCTAAGATAATCATCACATATCGTATCATCAATGGGGGCAAGAGGGGTTGTGCATGATCAAAAATATATCCCCCCATGCACCAATATCATCATATCATCCCGTACATATACATCTACAATAACACATGAGAAATGAATTTGATATAATCTATGGATCTATCATCTAACATCCACAACACATGTATATATCAAACATCAAAATCAGATACATACAAAGTACAAAATCAGATAACATCATCCATAAGTGCTAAATCAAAACACGCAACATGCAATGGGAATCAACCTATAATTATGCCCAAGCAATTTAAATGCTTAAATTGCACTAATTATCCCCTTTCTCGCAAATAGAAGACATATTGTCAAAAGCGCTCATATTCCCTCTTGTTGTTAATTAATTACAATACGCTAATTGACTAAGTTTCCTATCTAGCTAACAAACTAATTAACGACCTTCCGTTAATTATTTACCCCTTGTATCTAGACTAATTAATTATTATTAATTAATTATTCTTTCACTTCATTTAACTAATAAATCAATATTTAACTAATTTAATACCTTCCTAATGGCCTAGATCATACTAATATTCCTCTAATTGGCTTCTATAAGCTTACACCTACCTATTAGTTAATCACCTTTGATTAATTAAAACACCCCCAACTCCCATGACTTGCTAAGCATAAATTAAACCCGTCTAAAGTAAGGTTACCTTTAATAAAGCAACCTTATCCATTCCTAATCATGTTTTACCTTTATCCCACATGCAAAGGGATGAATTTCTTCCTCTATCCATTTGGCTATATAAACAACCCTCCCTCTACTTCTACACCTACACCTAAATCTCCCAAGAGACAAAAGAAAGCACATAGTTTCATACTAATAGCCTTTTTTCATTCTTGAGCCCTCCGTCCTCCATTCTTGAAGAGCTAAGCCTCACACCCAAGCATCCATTGAAGGATCAAAGAAATCAATATTTTTGATTACCATTGGACTACATAGGTCCACTTGATTTAATTAGGCAATTAGAAGAATAGAGTTCATTAATTTGCATTATGTTTTGATCATTTCAAAGTTATAATGTTGAGGGTAGGAATTGATTATTTCTTCATCATGATGGTGCAAATTTCTCCTTTCTATCTAGGTTAGGAAGTTATTTATAGGTGGTAGTTTCTTACTTTCAATTTAGCTAAATTGATGAAATACTTGTACACAGAGTGAGCTTGATAAGCCCTCAGGAGATAAAAATTTGGGCATATGGAGAACCATAAAGGGGTATTGCAGGGGGGTTTAATTTTTTTCCCCTATGTCCCCTTGGAAAAAGGGAAAAGAGGGGGGAAAATGGTATCCTTTGTAAATATCATGCTACTTTGTGAGATCTGATGTAGTGTGCAAGATGGAAGTTAGCCAAATAATCCTCCTTCGGAGATGGTGAGGGTCATATGAGGAACAGTAAAATTTTCTTGCACGGGTGAAAAAAAATTTACCCCTCATGAAATGGAAAATTTTGAAAAAAATGGGTGATAGGATCAAAAAATTGACATGTTGCACTTGAAAATATGACTAAGTATGGGATCAACATACCTTGCACTAGAGGAAACTTGAAAACAACATTCCCGGAGCTTAAAAGGGTCTTAAAAGGTAAAATTTTATATGATTATGACTCCAAGAGACAATATGAAACTAATGGAATAGTTTTAAAAATTTTATTCTATGTTAAACACTATAACTTGGCAATGTTTTAATCAGGACAATGAGGTGTGTTTGCAGAAGTTGAGATGCCTTGAGAGATTCTTAGATTTTGTGTAGAATATGATTCTTCCACCATGATGATGGTTATATAAGATTTATATTACCTATTTTTATTCCTTATAAATCATTATGTAGCTCCCATAATATTTTGGTGAAGTTGAGGTTGATATTTAGACCATTCATTCCATAAACCCGAAAAACATGCTTTTGCACTATTTGTCCCTATCATAAAAATATTCCATACATTTTCTTAAATCAATTGCAATAAATTCTTGTCTCTCCAATACCACATTAAAATGATTATGAACATTTTTAACCTTCTCATAGGATACACACTTGCCTTGAAATGACCAAAATTTTCCTTTCCAAGCTTATCAGAGAATTAGTCTTCACTTGTACTTTGTCAGATGAAAGAAGTGAAATTATCACATAATTTAAAAAACTTGCACATGTTTATTCATCCTATTAGGAGGATCTGAAATGTTGGGATGATCATGAAATGGAAGAAAAATTGATCATGAGGGGGGTTTAGGAGGATTTGGAAGCATGATTTCACATTTGGTTTAGTTTTCATGGTTCATGTTGTTAATTTTTGGGCTTGTAAAAATGCATGACAACAGGGACCAATGAAGATGAAAGAGAATAAATTTCTGAATCATAATTTTTATAAATACGAAGATGAATGTGCCAAAATTAGGTATTTTGAATACTCACCGGATGAAGATTCGAAAGAATCTATAGCTGATATGGATATCCACTCTTATGCAGTGTTCACTCAATCAAAAATGGAGAAAGAAGCCTCTTATTGTTCTTCCCAAACTAAACAATTGAATCCTTGAATGAAGACTCTACAGAAAACAACAAAATAATGATCATCAATGTCCTCTTTTATGGGGTCAACCAAAAAGAATCTTGAGACTACCTTGATCAAGAATCCAACCACCTCTTCAAGTAAGTCTTTTTCATCTCCTCTTGAAAAATGAACTTCTGCCTCTGTTGATCATAAGAACAAAAATATTTCTCATGCCAAGGTTATCATAGTTCTTGATGCACTTACCACTTCTACACATTTTTACATAATTGACCATTGTAAGAAAGGAAAAATTCATATTTCTGAGTTTGAGTTCTTGAGAACTCATCCCAAGAAATTTGATAGGATTGTTTAGTTTATTAAAGAAAGTAGTTCAAGTTCATGTTCCAAAAATTCCACTGCCAAAGAACTATCTCCTGCTCCTCATACCAATCCTCCTCAGAAGTATATAATTTCTACCCATCCTTTCTGGTTAATGGATGCAAATTGAATAATTAGATTATTCACTCCAGTTCCTTTGAGAATTTCATGCCTGAAAAAGTTACTAAATATTTTGGTATTTAATTCACTCTTATTACTAGCCATTTTTACTCCATGGAAATGAAAGAAGTACCTCTTGTCAGCTAGGTCTTAGAGGCTTAGGTAGTATTTACAAATTTTCCTAATAATAAGATCATGATGAAAATAATCATAGCACACATGCCTACCTCATATAGCATGTTGCTGATTTGCATCTTATGTAGGGATGTTAGCATATATATATATGGATTGGTTACATGCCACCATTCCAGTCATTGGTAGAATGAAGAATCTCCTTCTCATTAGGAAAGTGAAATACACCATTCAAAGACTAGATGAACCAAGGGTGGATATCCTATTTTATGATTCAAAGCATTACAACTTCTTCATATTTTTAGAGGAATATGCTAAGATGTCCATGTTGATTGAGTACCTAGGTATGATGGGGATAATTGATAAGAATCATAGTGATTTAATGGAAACTGTATTTCAAAGTATGTACTACTCATTAGAGGAGAACAAAAATATCATTTATATACTAGGTGGTGATGACGATCATGTAAGTCTTGAATTACAGCAAAATAATCTCAAGGTGATAGAGAAATGTAGATCAAGAATGAGTGATATCAAGAAACTTGTTCTCAAGTGAGTTCAATGTTTCCAATCATGTTCTCGATGTTCAACATGAAGATCCATTTAATGAGTATGTTTGTGAATATGAATATTTCACTTTCCCATTAGGAGAGGATGAATCCTTCAAAAAAGAATGCATGAATGACAAGAGGCATAAGCCTTTTAAAACTAAATCTACCTAAGAAGAGCATGAATTCATCACAAATATGTAATCCCTATTTAGTGGTGTTCAATATTGGGAAAATGACAATCTTGATATTTCCATCCAAACCTTGTCCTCATTCCCCTTTCATGAAGATAAATATATTCTATATGAAGGACAGATGGATGAGATGGTGCTTGAATCCACAAAGGTTGATTCCGTTCAAGATGAAAACCTTCTTGGAAAGGGATATATGAACAAGAATATGCTTGAATCTTTCAAGGTTGATTTCATTCAAGGAAAAGAGGATTTCGTTATAAAAATAGATTCTAAAGCTCAAAATGGATAAGATGGAGAAGGTGTTTTTTTTCGTTCTTCATATCTAACCTTGTGCAATTTTCATTTTAAGGTGATTTAAGGAATTGTGAAAGTCACATAATAACAAGTATCATGTCAAGAAAAATCAAGTATGTGTGAAAGAAGACACTTTGGAACAACTGGGAAACATGTAACATAAAGAGGCTGGTGATAGTGTTAGAAATCCTTAAAAATTTTCTGAGAATCAAATCATGAAAATGGTGATCATGAAATATATGAAAAGTGAAGTGAAAATTTTCATCATAGATCATGAGCCTTAGTGTGAAGCTAACAAGTCGAGTATGATGAAGAATCATTCTTGCACTAGTGATAGAAATCAGAAATTGGAATGAACTTTGAAAAATAAAAGAATATATAAAAAGAAAAAAAAAAAATGAACTGACTTAGTGGATCCTCAATTGAAATAACAATCATGAAAAATTTCACAAGAAACTGAGAAAGGGGTCATATTTTAGTGATCTCGTTAACGGATTTGTGGAAGAAACACATTCGACGATACCTATTTATGGGTAAGAACTTAGTATGAGTTGGTGCTACAGTGAAATTAGTTTATCTCGCACGTATATAACAGGTGAATTAGGATGTTTTGTCATAGTTTCCCATTTTTTTGTTTCCCTTTTGTCTTGTGTTTCCTTTCCCATGTCATGTGTTGGTCTTGTTCATTTCTTGGTTGTATATGTAGCTTTTCTTATTGTTCACTATAATTAATCCATAACCCAATGAGTTTAGCACTAATATGCTACCCCATGAGATACTTGAGGTTATATATTACCTGTTATAGAAAAATATCCCCAAGATAGAGCTAATTATTGTAATGTAAATTAACTAGCTTGAAAATTATAAATTTTAAAGAATGACAACTAAGCCTCTAATTAAAAATCAGGCTTCTAAGTGATTATACATCCTTACTCTAGCCAACCTACCCTTAGTTAAACCTTTATCTTGGCTCAAAGGAAAGTAATAAAAAGTTTTTTTAATTTTCCCCAATGTGTAGGGTTGATTTATCAATATGGTTAATGAATGCAGTAGGTTTCGATAAGAGAAAACTTCCTCTAGAGGCCTAAAAAGACCATTGTTAGACATTCTGAAGCTAGTAAACACTCTCTGAGAAAATTCAAGGAAAACCTAAAGAATATGAGGGTGGTTTTAGATATTATTGAATATTTCAGAAGAATTTTAGGAATATTTATGAAATAAATAGATTCAAGGACAATCTGTTCAAGATCAAGTTTTCATGGTGTGGTAAATGAAGGCTCCTTGGTGAAACCTAGATTCTTTGGATGATTACGGGAGTTCCCAAGTGAGTTAAGAAGAAATAAATAGGCATAAAAAATATATGTGAATCCTATATAAGGTGGAATTATCAAATTTTATCCAAGGCTCAAGTAATCCCTAAGGTATTTCAAAATTCTATAGCTACCCCTTTAAGTTCTAAATGAAATTGGTCCTAAATATTGAGTTACATGTAGAATTGGATTTTGAGAATGCTTCCATTGATCCAAAAATTTCATTTGGAGTCAAAATAATATAATATTTGACCCTAAATCATTTCCCTAAGCCTTTGAGGTGAAAAACACAAGCTTAATGTCTGAATTTGGACATCTGAGGGAAAACATGCTTTCCCAAAATGGAAAACTCACACTTTGGACACTCTTGCATCCCCTTTATCCCATAAGGGACAAGGGTGAAAAGAGGCACAAAAAAGTGTCACCTGTAACTCCTCCCAAATTCACACTTTGGATCTCCAAGTGTCTCATGTGTACCCTCTGCCCCCACAGTGCAAGGGGGACACCAAAGTGCGACCTACCTCCTCCAATGTCACACTTTGGTGTCTCTGGTGTGCCATATGTTCCTTATGTCTCTGTTAACCTTTAAATTTTACCTTGAAAATTTTAAAATTTGATTCAAAATTTCTTCTCAAATCTTTCACCTGGAAGTGTTTTAGAAATGTGTTAAAGTTATTTGAAGTTCCAAACTTTGAAAGTCTGAAGTTCCAAAAATTTGGACCATCGGGATTCAGAAGTCTCCTTTGGAAATTTCATTAATTTTGATGGAAGGTTATAAAGTCTGAAACTTTAAAGTTCAAAAATTTTAGAACTTCAGACTTTCGGGTTTCGGAGTGTTTCATCACCTTTTTGGTAAATTTCAACTTGGAGTTCCAAACTCTGAAACTCTAAAGCTCTGAAATTTTAGAACTTGGTCTTTCAAGTTTTAGAGTCTCCCATCTTGGTTTTGATATTTTCTCCTCCATAATTTTAAAGTTTGAAACTTAGAAGTTTCAAAATTTCAAAACTTTAGACTTTCAGGTTTTGGAGTCTTCTTTCATCTTTTCATAAATTTCATCTCTTAAGTCTTGAAGTTTGAAACTTCAAAGTTCCAAAATTTCATAACTTTAGAATTTCAGGGTTTCAAAATTTTTGGTTCTGTGGGCATTTAATTCTCACCAAACCTCCCACGTGTTGGCTTCTAGGCATTAATTTCAGGTTTTTCTATATAAAATTGAGTTTTATTTGTCATTTTCACTTGACCTTTTTCTCTGACACTTTGATTTTTACCGAACTTTTGTACTTTCGAGGCATCGGTTTCAAGGTAATTTTTTTGGGTTTTCTTCCTTTTTCTTATTTTTGAAATGGAACCCTCATCATCCACCATGTTTTCCTCAAGAATATTTCCTGATTTCCATAGCTACAATATCCAACATGTGTAGGCATCCAATCCAAATGGCATGATATATTCCTCTAGATCTCTATGAGTATTGGATTTTGTACCCATTGGTGATTTCACGGTTTGTAAATTTTGGTTTTCAGAAATTTTATATTTGGAGTTTCAGAGGACCGTTATTTTGGATTTTCAGACCTCTTTCCTTTTAGGAGGTTCTTTCTTTCAGAGCTTCTACTTTCAAAATTTCAAGGGTTTTATTTTTGGAGTTTTGGAGGTCTGCTATTTTGGGTTTTTGGAGGTTTGCACTTCAGAATTAGAATAATTTTGGATTTTTTGACTTTGATGTTTTGGGATTTCTTCAGTATTTACTACAAAATTTCTAAAGGATTTTCAGATTCTTAAATCCAAACTTAATTTTTACCTCCTCATAAAAATTCAAAGATAAGATGAAATATACATTTTTAGGAGTCGCTCCTCATTTTTGCCTTTCTTCATACGTAGGGAATATTGGAGATACCAATATTAGGTAGGTAGATTTTCTAGACTTCTAGGAAAAGTTGAGAGATCCTAACAAGAAGTCTTGGATGTAGGTTATATATGACAATGGGCTTGCTCTCGATGCTATTTTTCTTGCATCCATGCATTGTCCCAAATTCATTTTAACTGTAGCAACCCATTTGATGAAGATTCTAGGATGGTGAAGAATGGTGAAAATAAGGTCATAATTTGATTGGACTATGATTTCTTTGAATATTTTTGTAAACTTCCTAATGTTGAGGACTATGTAAAAATTTCACCCGTAGCTACAATTGAACATTGGGACAACCAAGGAAACCAAATTGTGTTTGAGGGCCATGATGAAGAGCTACTTGACCAAGAGTGTTACTAAGTTTCCTAAAACTATGTTTCAATCAGATTTCATCCAAGATGTGAACAATCTCATTGTGTTGTTGAGTAGAGTTTCGGGTCTTGCTTCTGTAAAAGAGTTTCAGGAATGGATGTTCCTATACATTACCACTATCAAGAAGAAAAAAATATTCATAAGATGAGGAGAGCATATCAGTAGCTCTATTTCTTTTCAATTAAGTAAAGTCTTGGATTCTAAAAAATTGTATATGACTTCTTTCTTGGTTTACGCTACAACTGCCATGGGGAAATTCAATGGGTTAACTACCAAAGGTGTTAGAAATGCATCTCAGATTTTTGATTTTTATCCTCAAATCAAGATGGATGAGGGAAGAAAACATTTTTGCAGAGTCAATGATGCCTTATTCAATGTTATTCTCTATCATTTCGATAAGAATTTGTTTAATCGATGGATTTTTGATGAGGATTTCAAGTAAGTACAAGATTGGGGAGCCATTTATCTTCAGTTTCCTACATTTACATACATCAGGATTCCTAGTTTCATGGGTGCCCCGAGATAGTTACCCATGTTCCCTACTGACAAATGGGTTTTGTTAGATTTGGTTCAATAGTTTTTGAATTATCATAAAATCCAGAAAAAATGACATAAGGCGAGAATACAGTTTCACATTTCAATCGACAGATAAACTTGTGCTAGTATTTATAAAGTGAAGAATGTGGATGCAAAAATGTCTTAAGTGACTTTACGAACCTTTCATCCTCAAACCAGTTTTGAGTACTGGGGTAAGTTCACTGAAATAGGTTTATCCAATTTTCATGTCTCAGCTAGAGGATATTTGGATTCATTGTCAAGATGAATTCATTATCTGACAACGAGAATACAAAATTATGACTTTAAATGAAGTTAGAAAGTTTGGTATTACAGATATTCTAAAGAAGATGGAGGATGAGGAAGAAGTATTAGATCCAGTATACATAGATAATAATGTTTCCAATCAACTATTATCATGGATTGATTGGTATTAAGAAGAAAGTTGCAATACTAAGGAAAGGGTGGGCCCCATTTTACAAATAACATATGATTGGTTGGCTACGTTGGGAATTTCACCTAAAGGGTTGGATCAATCTATAAGAATAGAAGCCCAACCAATAATGAATCTTCCTACCCCCACAAAATAAAAAAGGTCTACCCAAAGGGCCAATATAATCCCTAAGAAGATTTCATTTGTTGTTGGAAGTTCCTCTCTTTCCAAGGCTCCTTCTTCCAAGGTTATGCCCCCCATAGTACCAATATCAAAATTTCTCAAGGTTATTGATTCTACAGTTGTATCGCAAAATATTCCACCCCCTCCTTCCTTTCCATTATCACTTCCTCTATCACTACCTTCCACTCCTACACCCATTCATTCTTTTCCATCCACATCCATGGCCAAATTATTCTCATCTCTTCCTATCCTCTCAGTGGGAGAAATGATTGGGTCTCTGGTCTCCATTCTCTAGTTCACTCCCTCTACAGTTTTCATTTCCCTCCATTTAAACTTCTACCCTCATTGTATCCACTCCTATGGATGTTCTCACATCTACCCCATCTATCATTACCACCTCCACTTCATTTCCAACTAATGTTACTAGTGCTATTGTGTTGTCTAGTGCTCCAAGTGTTGAATTAGTCATGTCATCTCCATAAACATCTACTATACTAGAATGGTTGTATCACCAAATTCGAAAACAAAAGAAGGTGGTGCCTCTGGTAGATGTAATAGATCTAAGTGTGTTGGAACCTACCTCAAGGAAATAGGCCAAATGACCAAATATCATCTCCACCCTATCTGTGAATCAATCAAGAGAGAGAGAGTCATGGAAAATTGTTACTCCCATTGAGGGAAAGTCTAAACAAACTATCACAGGAGCGGACTATCAAATTTCCATATTTTCACTAGGTAAGGCAACACATGAAGATGCCAAACAAGATGTGTAAATTGATCTCAAGAATTTATTAGAGAAGTATGATAAGGATAAATCTTCTAAAGATGAGATAAATGAAAAATTTGAGAAACTCACTTCTCTATTGAGAAAAGTAATGTAACCCACTCCAATCGTTGATCATTCAAATACTACTACTCTGAAAATTTCTTCCACTCTAGACAATATTTCATATCATGAGATTGAGAAGATAGGCCAGAAGGGAAGATGTGTGAATGGATGGATGTAACACATGCTTCAAGAATCTAATCCTTTTATCACAGAAGATGCTGAAATATATATTGATTTGCAAACCAAAATAGCCTTTATTCATAGGATAGCTGAAGCCTTCTCTAAAGATAATAATAATTTGAATCTGAATTTGACAACATGGGGCAAGATTAGAGAGGAATATCCAGATCTACTTCTTCAAGAAAAATTAATTGATGATATTTCCAAGTTGTTTGAATTTCAGAAGGATAAGGAATTTAGATCCCAGGTGTTACAAGATTTGATCAAGAAACTGGATGACAAGCGTGTGAAAATAATGGATGATCTAAATGATATCTCAGAAGAGTTTGATAATATCAATTTCAAATTCTTCAATGAGAATATTGATTCTCTTCCAGTAGATCAAATTAAGTTGAAGTTCAAGGATTTGGTGAAGAAAGACAATGAGGTAACTAGGAATTTCAATAGTGACTTAATTGAAAAATTGGTTTCATGCCATAATTTCACAAGTTGACTAAAGAAAGTGGTGAGTAAACTCAGAAGGATCCCAACTAAATTAGCAAAAGAGATTGAAACAATGGATGCAGTAAATCATTATGCATGTGGACTAGAAGAATAATTACAATGAATCATCAAGCGTTTCATTAACTACAAGCATCACATGAATGTGTGGGAGAAAGAACAGGAGAAAACTGAAGAAGAAAAAGATGTTGCAGGACCAAGCTAAGTTAGGTGGCCATGGAAGGACAATTCTAAGCTCTGGATCTATCCAGGTTATAGGGTTTACTAAGTCAAACCATTGCAACTACTTTGCTATTTTTATGGGAGCCTATTCCTTGGAACTTAATTACATTCTATTTTTAGTAATTTGTTAGTTCAGGTCTAGTTGTAATGGCTCAAGCTAAAAACTTATAAATAGTTAAGTGTATGAGTTTAAAGATAGAAATCATTGGGAATTTGATATTAAAGGTTGGAAGAGTACTTTGAATACTTTGGAACCATTCAAATATATTCAGAACAATATTTTTCCATGAAATACCTGATTCATTGTGTTAATGGTTGATCCATGTATGTTTTTTAATGTGAAATTCCTTAGTGTAAGTGATTAACTCACCTTTATTTTAGAGTATCTTGTTTTAATCTGTGGGAGAGTGATGTGGTTATTTTGAATATCAGTTTTGAAAATATTATATTCCTTCTATTATAAAGTTACATTATCATTAACTTCCATAAAGAGAAATAGATGTATGACATGTGCTTAATTTATATTGTCGTGATTTGTTGATTGTATATCCGAATAGATTTGATCTATTTGTTAGGTATGCTTGGGGTCTTACAAGGAAGTGCATTATATTTTTTTTGTGGTCATTATTATCCCTATATAAATAGTATAAGGTGAATTAGATTGTGATGGTTTTTTTATCCTTTCTAAGTTAACCCATTCCGGTGTGAAGATCAAGAAATTATCTAATTATACTCTTTTGGTGTATTACCTTATTCTCATTTATTGATATTTTTAACTCTGAACCTCATGAATTGAGTAGATTAGAGTCATTTTTCATGTTTTTAGCCTTACACTTTGATATTAATTTTAGTGCCCCAAGTTCCAAAGGATTCTGGCCTTCTCTAGAGGTTCATCCCAAGTTAATAAGGTCCCACACTTTGGGGATGTTCCAATGTTACACGTGATCTTTTATTAATTTAACAGATGCCCAATTTGCATGATAATAGTCCCCTAAGGTATAAGGGGGAGATAAAAATGTGACCAAGGCATACATGTAGACCTCACACACCATGTGACCTCACCAAACCCCTTTGGTGTCATTTACCAATCCTCAGACCTCATTTTCAGCCCCCATAAACTCCCAGGTCACAATTTGGAAACTTTTGTGTCCCCTCTATCCCATCTGTCTCTAAAGGGATAGAGAGCACAAATTTTTTTGAGAGATATCTTCCAAGAAATTTTCAAGATCAAAATATGGTCAAAAATTGTACAAAAAACATATGAAAAATTCACCAAATATTCCACTTAGAAAAAGTGGGATTTATCATTTCTATAGAGATCCGATGGGTGAAATCATCTAAAACTTGGAGTGAATGTCCCTTGAAAAATCTAATTTCATCCAATTCATTTTCTGCATGATGAGGTGCATGATTTTTGGAGATATGGAGGACCAAGTTTTTATCTTTATTCATCATCCTTATATGATATTCTCATTTTCCTTCCAATCCAGAAAAGAAAGTCTTCTGAAAAATTGATGTAGAGCATCCTTGAAAAATCATGAAAATTTTGGGACCAGTTTCATCTCAATCTAACACCTGCAATTTTCCTTTGTAAAAATAATAGATGTTCGTTAACAGGCATGTCTAAAAATAGTAAGTTTCCAATAATATAAAAAACTCATGATTCTCGACACTTTGAGTGAGAAAGAAACACCAGAAGGTGAAAATTATGAAAACTTGCTAAAAATAATAGTCCTATCAAAACCTGCTAAAAATAATAAGTCTTATAATTGAGTTCATAAAGCTGTGATAACTCCCATTCTGCATATATTTTTGCTTTTATCCATCATCACAAGGCCTAGAAGTGTTTTTATGGTCCAAACAAGAAATAAACCACCCACAAGCTCCTAAAGCATGGCTTTTGAGGTGATTCTGCATGAAACTGTTTCATGATAGAAGTTGGATGGTCCAGATACTTCAAATTTTGGAAGAAAAGTGTCATCTTAGTTGAATCCATATATAAAAGAGACATCATGTGGATCACACTATGGCGAGGAACAAATCAAAGTAAATCAGTGTGTGTGAAAGAAAATAACTTCAATAATGGGTGAAATCAATAAAAATGTGAGGTATGAGAAGAATTTGAAACATAAATAACTCCATGAGCATCAAAGAGTTGATTTGTGATAAATAGGGTGAATTGTGAAATTCCTAGACAATTAAGAAGGTGATCCTCACTCCTTCATTGTAATAAGAAGAGATCAACATATTCCCATCATAATTCATAACTCATAAAAATAATTTTTGAAAACTTACTTAATGATCTGGAATGCTCCCATGTATCTCAATGCTTCAACTCAGTAAGCTCTTTGTCAACAAAGGATTGATCATCATCAAATTGGTCAACCCCTCTCTCTTTCTACATTATTCTCTTTCTATATTCTAATTCTTCTTCAAGAATGCACTTTTTCCTTATTATGTATTATTCACTTAAGTGACCCTTAATTTGACGTTGTAAGAGTCCGTTTTCATCAATAAGAAAAAGACTCACCTCTTAGGAATGTGGAAGGTCACAAGTGATGAAAAAAGGTGAAAAATCATATAGGGGGAAGATGAAAGGACAATTTTTAATGCTATAAATTGGAATGAATTCTCTATTCCAAAGGGTTGGTAATTATTTATTGATTGTATGTTGTTGAGATTTACCACTACAAAATCAAGCAATAAAAGCTACATTTATTCAATTTCTATGCTTATGTTCCTCTGCCATATGTCTCTACTTTCCAACTATGTAAGCATTGTGATTTTTCATAACCAAGAAGGAACCTTGTGTCCTTGAGTGATGAATCTATAGAATTGTGTCTCTATTTTATTAGTCTTTCTAATTTTTTACATTTTTGCGTTAGTATAATTGAATGTGGACCTACTATGGTTAATGTATATGTAATCTATAAGCCTAATCACAACATTATCTCTCTCTCCTTATTTATCCAACTCCCCTTTACTTCCCTTCACAAAAACTTCCACACTTGTACTCTATAAAAGTACTTTTACATAGGACTAGTAGAGTATTCATGTGTGAATCCCGACCTAACAATAACCCCATAGGTCTAGTCAGTTTTCATTCATTAATGGGAGCCTCTACATATCAAATAAGGAGGGGTTTAGCCCCATGACCATTGGTGGAAACCAATAATTTTCACTACGAAAAATTATTTCACCAACATGACCAAAAATTGCTATTATCTGACAAAATTTCCTTTCAATTTGTGGAATTCACTAAGATTTCAAAAGTCATTTTTAGAAATTTGCCAAGAAATATCTATGGTTTTTATAGGGGATATATTAAAATTAGGTAAGTTATTCCCTAGAAGCCTTATGAACTTTTCATTACAATGGATCTATAATCTACTCACATATTTTGTGTAATATAACACTCTAATATCTCACAACCCAAAATGTAATAGTAAAAATTAGTAATTATTTATATGACTCAACACTTACTACATCTACACTAATCACAAGACATATATCATCATTTTTTTCCAATTTGACTTTTCCATTTTGGGTTGTGAAGTCTTGGGATGTTACATTTGGTATCAGAGTGAGGTTTCATAGTCTCATGAAGGTTTCCTAAGATCTGTCCATAACCTTTCCCAATGATACAAATTTCATAATTCCATGTTCTTCTAACTTCCTAGATCTAATACAATTCTTTACTACATCGACGAATCAATTATTGGAAACATTTTCAATAAAAAATGTAAAAAATCAAGAAAGCATACGAAGCAAATATTAGTGAATACTTATTGCTTTATCACATAATACTTACTAAAATGAGAAATATCTTAGTGTAAATTGAATTACAAGACCTTTTTGTTCAAATTTTGCTTCCTCCAATGTAATAATTAGTCATATTTGAAAAGTTTCAATCTTTCAACCATTTATGTCATACATTGAAGGAACATGAATCCAAACTATTATACATGAATAAACTCAAATATGTTGCTAGCACCTCTAACTCTTCCAATGAAAACTTCCAAATAAACCTACTTTCAAAGGAAAGAAACATGATCCTAAGGTTTTTTCTAAAGACAATGTCAATGTTGTTGCTCAAACTACTAAGCTACAATTGTAACTTGTAAGATGAAAATTTACATGGTTACCTTGTGCTTCATTCATAGTTTTAAAGAAACTACTTAAATGAAATATTGTGTCTCTCCCTTTAATTTTTGATGTTGATACAATTAAAACCCAAAGTAAGATATTTGATGTTGATTCTAATCATGATTATCATAGATGCATTGATGACTCTATAGATCATTGTCTTTAGTTGTGACACATCATTCAGGATCTCATTAACACTAATGAAAATGAATGATATGGGTTCACTGAAGCTTCTAAGACTGTTAATAATAATGCTAAGTTGAAAATAATCAATGATCATATTCCTAAGCATGATAATGATCACTACCCTCTTACGATCACCCATTAGATGTTATGATTTACACTATTTATCACACATCATGTCCTACACATTATTTATTTTGATGATTATGATATAGAAATAGACTTGTATGTGATACATTATCTATTTTAGTATCTATTCATTAGATCCCTATTTGGGGTGTGTTGGTTACTCGTTATTGTATAGATAACATTTGTGTTTGGCCATCACTTTAGTCTCTTGGTATTTATTTTGAGAATCTTTCACTTGATTCTGATTTGTATTTGCAATGCATTACACTACCATTCACCATTGGCTCTACTATTACACATACTCCATTCTTAGTTTCTAAATCTATTAATACATGTGTGTTGCATTTAAGTATCCCTTGGTTATGTATTGTTAGGGCTATCCTAGCTATCATTCCTCAGTGCATCGAGTTTATTTTCCATCAACAATTTTTCACTATCTAATTTATTCCTTTTTGGGATTTCTCTCATTGTTTTCCTCACTCTTATACAACCTCCACCTCTCTCCTTAGTGCATCTATAGATACGCCTATTATTTAACACACTCTTTCATACAACACTATTTGTCATAGGTCTCTCCCTATACCTTTGGTTACACATATGAATTCACATAATTATAGGTATCTTGATAGGTATTTAGTTTCACATGTTACATCACATAGTTCTAGGGCCTCTAGGTCTCCTAGTAAGCCTTCTTTGTGCGTATTATCTCTTACAAATCACAACCTCATCCTATCTTATGTATATTGTCTAACATAAACTTGAGTATTTTCCCATACACATTCCACAAGTTGTTTTAGTATATAATATTCAATCATCAATTATGTCCTTAAAAATTATACATGGTTTGTGTGCACACACACACACAGATTATAACACTTCTAGAAATTGTTTGACACCTTCTCTCCTAGTTCTTAACTATGTAATTACTTAACGATGAAACAAATTTTTCATTAGTCCGATTTGATTATTAAGGTAAAACTTTACCCATGACCCATAAAATAAATGATGATGCAACACATTCTCATGAGTTCAATGTGATTTTTGAGGAAACAATTCTTACTCAAGAACCCAATTCTTAGTTTTCCCTATCTCTTTCCAATACCTTAGGGACATTATTGTTGCATTTACATTTCATGCATCTTATCCCAAAAAGTTAAAAAAAAAACATTATGAAAATAAAAAATCAAGAATTATATGCGACATGTTTTGTCATTTCTAATCTTCGAGCATTTTTATCATTCATATTTAGTAGAATACACTAGTTTAACACTCACAAATCATATAAAACACTAAGTTTTTAAAACACATGAACACCATACACATAACCACCCTGAGGAATATCCACATCATGGTCATATTACATATCGAGATCACTTTAATCACGTCTTTTTTACCATCCATCTTCTTAAAAAATTCTATCCTAAAGGATTCCTATAACATTTTGGAATACCTTCACTCGGGGAATCAATACACCATCTATACAACTAAGTTTATCATGATCACAAATCTTTACACTATTCAATTACATACACCACACCGATTTAATACTTATGATACATGTTATGCCATGGTTTTGTCCAGTGATCACATTGCTTACTTCTAGATATATTTTACCATGATCCATGCTTTCTTGCTTTACTACTATTACAAATTCACTATTATTGGCCTTGGGATCCTATTTTGGATATTATTTATTTCGCATATTACATTACTTGATTACACTATTTTTTAACACTACATTACTTATTTACACTATCAAATTCTCACACTACATTACTTCCTTACATGATTGATTTCTAACACTATGTTACTTTCTTACATATTTGATTACTTACATGACATGATGGATTTATTATAGACACTATTTTATTACATGATTGATTAAGAACATTACATGTATTGATTTCTCTATTGATTACTTCTTGAAATTATATCAATTAACTTCTCTATGCACTTGCATGTTGTGTTCCTTGACTACTTTAGGACATTAGTTGCTCTAACTTCTCCTTATTCTTATATGTTTCATGTTATGATTGTTGTGTGAAATTGAATGGATTAACAACTACATAATTTTGTGTGATTTTTGTATGACATTGAATTCTCTATGAACTTGTATGATTACTATGTGATTATATATTCCTTTCTTTCTTTGCACACTTATTTGATTTGTGATATTGTATGCTCTAAATTCTCTTTGAAATTGTATGCTATCTAATTGATTTTATCTTTGTTTTATGATATATATCATGTTTTATTTGTACACTTATGTGTTCTATATCATGTTTTCTTGTTAAACTTATACTCTATGTTATTTTTTCTCATATACTGATGAATAGATGATTTCACCATTCAATGTAATCAAACAAATTGTAAATGTTCACACACTAACCTAAACCAATTGTTATGCAAAGAATATCTCATTAGTAACCTTAAAAATTATTTAAACATGCAAAACTGATCTTTTCATGAGTAAAATCACATACACTATTTATTTACCTTATTCTCTCTCCCCATACAGTGTCAAATAATCCTACAAAGTGACTTACAATAGAAGAAATAGATAACTTATCCTCTTCACTTAACTTCATTTTTCTTGATGTAGAAAAATCTTTATTGACTTAGTTGACTACAAGTGTGTTTTTGACCTTCTTTGCATAATTTGGTTTTCCTCACAATTGAATCTTGTTACTAGAACCTAATAAATGAATTAAAACCGAACAATAAGATCAACAAAAAAAAACACTAGCTTCTTTCACTTTCACAAAAGTGTCTCACTTTTCTTTAAAAGCATGTTCTTGGGAAGGTTTATGATCAGAAACATCTATGCACATCCAATACAAACTAAACATTTAAAAATACCATTTTTGGAACTTAATGTGTATCATAAATTTTATGGATCAATTTATTATAATCTTCTTGCAATCCTCACTTCCTCTTCTTTGGTGCAACTAATCCTTACTAGCCCTGAATAGACTATTTTCCATACAGAACACCCATTTTAGGTGGTTTCAAGACACACTTCAAAGATATCTAGATACAAATTCCCACATTTTATCTGTATAAAAAGTTTCATTGAAAATATTCAACGTTAAACCTCTATTCTTGCAATGTCTAATCTCCAAATTAGGTCTAATCCTATAACAACTATAGTCTAATTCACACTCTAACAAATTTCGTACATACACAATACCATTTTGGATCAAAACTTCAAAAATATATTATAGGGCCTTGAAAAAAAGGAATCTCTTAGGTTTCATTGATTTCGATGGTTAAAACTCTAAATGAACAAATTTTGGCTTTTAAAACCCTAGCTTAGGGTTTGACAGTCCTGAGTGAACATGAGAGAGGTTAAAAACTTATAAATTTTAAAATATTGGTTTCAAGAACTAAAACTCTATCTAAAGGTTTGAATACACCTTGCAAATGTGTTTGGGTTTACAGTGGGGTTTGATTAGCCTCCAAAATCTAGTAAGAGCTCATTTTCTCCCTGTACCATGTTAAGAAACAGAGTTTTCAAACATCCTATAAATACTCAAGAGTAAATAAGGACATATACCTTCAAGTTTCTAATTTGTTCACTGAGTTGAGATTTTATATAATGATTTCAAAATATCAAAACCCATTCTCTAGTTATCACACTTACCCTTCATACAAGGATTCACCAAAAATAACATAGTTCTTTCTTAGTCTTAATGTTCTAGTTTAAATTAGAAGCATGTACCTTAAAATATGCCCTCATGCACATGGAAATAAGGTTCCTTCATGTACAACAGACATGTTATCACTGAGATCTATTCATAATAGAAAGATAAAACCAAGTATTAATCAGTATTGTAGAAGAATACATTCGTTTGTAACCACAAATAATTGTCTTCTCTTATTATTTCCATATGAGTATATATGTATCCACCAATCATGATAAGTATCTTACAAAAAACACTCAGAGAATAACTTTTGCAAAATTCTAAGGTGATAACACCATACAAATGATTATATAACTTTCAATACTAAATTTGGAGAAGGAAATGACATGTACACATAATTTCATCCCACAAAATAGAGTTCTCCATTATTGATTTTGTATTTTCCTTACATTATGCATGCTTCCTCCATCCTTCTCCCTCATAGATCTTGAGGTATGCCTCCATAGATGACTCTTTATAAATTTTTATCTCATTTCACTTCCTATTAAACCCTAAATAACTAGAATTCATGACTCTCATGATGCCCATTACACACAAAAGAGGAATATTACATTATTTTGTAAACATTTTATCAACTCACTTCAACCTAGGACTCCTTTTCACATGTTTAGACTCACTCACACACACTAAAATACATTCAAAAATCATTCTCTCTCCTTGAAAACCCTCTTTTATGCCTGTTCAATACTCAGGAGTTTGATTTTCAAAAAGGAGGGAAAATTACATATTTAAATATTTAAACTCTTGAACTCCTCTTAATATTGTGAAATGGACCAATACCTTCTCCCATGACCCCATAACATGATAAGTCTAATAATTTAAAATTTGTGATGTTCTTTTGTGATTCCCCTAAATCATCTACATGGATGTCTATGCTGGATTTTAATACTTGTTTAATTTATGATCATAGACATTGGGTCAACACTACCATTCCTACTTCCTAAAATACATCGCCTATTACATTCTTAAAATGGAACACACATCCTACACCATGCTACTTGTTACATCTTTTATAGGATCACACATACTTGACATACTTTCTTACTTATGTGAGTGATTGTCATTATACATGCATTTTTATGCCATACTTTATGTCATCCATTTATGTTGTACATGTTGTATTTTGTACAAATTGATTAACACACACAAATTATGGAAACACTTTATTTTTACACATTTGTCAAATGCATTATTGGCTCTAGGAACTTTTGTTGGTTTAATTCATGCTTCTTATTTGATTGAAATCACTTATTACACATTGGTTTTTAGAATCCTAAATGATAGGTTATCAATAATTACACTATTTTCATAAAACTTTGGATGATTACCCACTATGATATAAATATATCCATGTTATACATTTATTTGTGTGTATTGATTGTTATAACATTGATTTTTACATATTTTTGTATGTAAATTTATTGTTAGATTACATGAATATGAAATTTCATGTTACATATTTCTTTACTCACATTAGTTTTTCTTATCATTTCTTACTTTACAATGTGTACCATTTCTTACTTCATGATACATTTCATTTATTACTACATGATGCTCATTATTTATTGCTACACACTTGATTTACATCACTAATTATTGTATGTTTGTTATTACATACATAAAATAACATCTAATACTACTAATGATGGTCAAGTATGTCACATATTATTGTTCATGCCTCTTGATGATGATAATTTTATGTCATGTCTTAGGTCACCATGGATTCATTCGGTGTTGAGTCATGTATTCTTATAATGCTACTTATTCTATCATTGTTATGTTATCTTGTTGAATCTTTTTAGAAAAAATATATGAAAAGTTTCATTATTTTGATGATTAATACACATTTTTAATTTTACATTGCTATTATCTTATAACATTTACATATTTCTTGTGATTTATTTAGTAAATCTATCACGATTATATTATGACATGTTTATTATTATAAACATACATATTGTTCGATATCCTATTTCTTTGTCTCATGAATGATAAACATTACTTGTACTAAATTTTTTTTTATCTTATGACATACACAATTTTCCATGATATTTGATGCACTAATTTTTGTGTATATCTTTGATCATGTTTGTACTATACTTTTACACGACTAAAAATTTATCCTTTGATCCAAGTTATCTGTTATAACATCCATTATAGAGGTCATATTATGGAATTTTCTAACACATTATTCAAGATTTTATATATAGTACTTCAGAAGACACCATATGATGATATACACATAATTATTTTTTTATCAGGGTTAAATAGTTTTGAAGGGACTATACCATGTTACCAAAAATCTCACAAGCTAGATAGAGCATCAAAAAGTATACCATAGTTTTAAAGGGACTATAGCCTAATATAAGAAGGCTCAACAGCCATATAGTGTAGTAAAATAATCAAAAATGGATCAGAATCCAAGATATACATGAGGACCAACTATAGCTTAAACAAAAACTAAACAAAAAGAGTCAAATATACAACAAAGAAACCTTAAAACAACACATTTAAAACATCAAAACATGAATCTGGAAGTATTAACAGTCCACATTACTTGAATAATTTATCAATATTAGTTTTTATCTTCTAAAGAGAGGTGAATAATGCCAAGGAAGTGACATGGGAGGGGTCCTTTTTATCCATTTGTGAGAGAACCAGGTCCTTTGTTGAATCTGACTCCCAAATGGTAGTACGAATGTCGCTGAGTATGCAAAAAATTTTGACATGTTGCTCCATGAAATTTTAAATAGCCTTGAGCAAAGAAATAGTAAAATCATGCCTACCTTTTGCAAAACATAGTCTATTGTCCATAGAATTAAGTTTTTTTTATGGATTTGCAAATTCTACTCATAATCCGTATCTAGGTCATCATGCATCTTCCTTTTACGTTATCTCTTACCAATCTATTTGAGCTCTTGTTTTAGGTCTCCAACTTCCTTTTCCAACTTAACAATTATGTTAATAAGTCCTTCATCATTTTCATTATCAAAAGAGTTAGTAGGGTTGCTAATATGGAGCATATTTTTTTCCGATTCAATCTCTTTACTACTACAAAGGACCCTTATAGAGGGGAGGGGTTGATTGATGGGGTAAAGAGGATTTTTGGTTCTAATTTTTCTACGCTTAGAAGTGGTGGTGGGGGAAATGGAGTTAGGGTAAGGGGGGCAGGGGCATTTGGGATTGCATGAAGTAGGGAAAGAAAATGATGATGTAACAACAAAATGAGACCTTGATGGAGGGGGATGGCACGGGTGTTGTTTTGAAACTCAAGGACATAATGTTCCAAGGAATTTAAAATATAATGTAGAAATATAACCTAAAAATTCCTTCTAAAGTGTTTTAGGAAAACTAGATGTTTAAGAGGAACCATCACATATTTTCCTTCCAAAGCTAAATACTTGACAATCATCCTTACAATTTCATCGAAGGGTTTAGGAATGGAGGTCAATTTTATAATTTCTGAAAAAAATTCAATATTTTCTCCATATGCAAGGAATTTATTAGCTTCAACATTCTTGTCTACCCTTTTACTGAAAAATCTATCCCCTTATAGGCTCAGTCTCGTAACCTCAGCATTAAGTTCTTCAGTATATTTGACATAGATATCCCCATATTCAACCATCTTTTGTTTCCACCCAACTGCAAATTGAACAGAGACATCTTGATCATGACCTTGCATTTTTTCAATGAGGTTAGAGATCTCACCCATTTGCAAATAAGTCCATAAGATCAAATCATCCTTCCAGGAAGGGTCAAAAATGGGTTCCGTTTTGCAAGGAGGTCCACCCATTTTGTTATTTTTTATTTTGTTTCCAACTAAAATTCTTCTTCCCCAAATCCACTTCTCAAAAAATTATTCACATACCCAAAAAGCATGTGAAATGTGAGTGGTATTAATTACCCTACGTGCGAAGGAGATAATCACTTTCAAATCGGTGGAGGGGGACTCATTAATGATAATTTAAAATATCATATTTATAGTTAATAATGTCATTGTGTACCTTGCTAGGGATAATGTCATCACTAAACCATTTTTTCATGTTATTACTATCACCATAGTTAGCAAGACTATCCACCACTTTTTGGCCTTCATGGTAGGTATGTGTGATTTGAAAGTTTGTAAAGGATTTACAAATCTCAATAGATTCATAAATGAAATCCCTAATAGTCTAACTAGGGGGTTGAATTTGATTTAGGAGGTTTATTATGTTCAAAGAGACTCCTTCAATTATAATATTGGAGATGTTGCAATTCCTAACTAGCCTTATCCCCCATAATGCTGTCAGGGATTCATAATAGTGGTTACACATAATTATAGATATATACATAATTATTACATCATGATAATTAAACATGAATTTAGTTATCATACCCAATTTTTGTGGATGGTTATACATGACTTCACTTAGTTGACCTAATTTTTGCAGATGGTTCACATACTTCACCCAATATGCCCAATATTTGCAGATGATTTATAAGTCTCACATAGTAAGCCCAATTACAAATATATAATTCATGCTTGATTAACACATACAATACTAGGGGGAAATGTTTTTATACATAACTTTTTTTGTTTACTCTTTCCTAAAATTCACCATGAGGAAAAAATAAGTATACACATTTCTTGTTTTTACTTTTCATTTATGTTATTTAATAATTTTATATTAGTCTCATGATTGTAATTTAATACATGTTGTTGCATATGAAAAATAGGTTCACATGTACGAATATACACATGATGGATAAATGAACACATATATTATAGTGTCATGCATGAATTGTTCTCAGAGGATGTTTGCACTTCATTTATCTTTTGATCAAGTATTTTTCAACTAAGACATTAAAATAGGGAAAATATAGATACGTAAATGTATACCTATTATAACTTTGAAATATATCCTTATTTATTTTAGCCCATGACTCATTGTACATGAAATTGACTAATTTATACAAATCTATCACTCAAATAGTACTATCGACCACTAAGTCACACTTTTTATTTGTCACTAAATAGACAAAATCTCACTTTTAGAATCCATAACACATCTTCAAATATTTTTCCACCTTCTCCAACTGATATATTTCAATGTAAACTTCCCCAAGACAAAATTATCTAGATGAATTAGTCCTCTAAATCTCTAAAAATGACATATTCAAATGCATAATTTATCCTAGTCGATCATATGCCTTTTGATTTGGAAATATTTTCAAAAAATTCACCTATATAAGAACATTCAATCAATCCAATCTAAAAGGAATCATCTCTCATATATTTAGGCTATCTAGGAGATCACAACATGATGCTTAATTTCTATATCAATTCTCACAAGCATATTAAACCAAATCTAAGTATACATACACATATGCAACCACCGTATGTCAATTTGTAAAGATAAATATAAAACAAAAAATATCATTTCTAAGCGTCAAAGGTTTTAATATAGTATTAATTTCTAAGCACATTTCAATATACATCTTACATAGAATAACTGGGAGGGAGAACTAAATAGGTGTGATTCCTCTCCACAATAGTGCTATGTAAGTGTGGTGGGTGGTACACAACCCAATAGTGATAACCCATTTTTATGCCCCTAATAAAATTGAAAATAAGAATCCCTAATAAGCTGCACAATTATTATTATAGAATTATAATCATACAAGAATAAGATATAAAAAAATAACATAGTTTCAAAATAAAGATTCATATTAGAGCTACAAATGAAAAAACTACAGAAATTCACCTAAGTGACTTTGTTTGAGACAAGTGACTTCATCCTTCTTGCAGAATTACATTCCCATATTTTCAAGATAAATTGATGATAACCTGGACACCATTCCCACACATTTTTAGACCACTTCCATCACATATAAGTTTAAAATTGGTGCAGTCCAACCAAACCCTAGTTATTTACATTCATAATTATCTCATCTAAGCTAGTGTAGTTTACTACATATTACCTTAATATGATATAAGATCTGAATGTTTGTTTTTATTTACTATTAAATAATCCTATTTCATAATTATAAAAAATTTAAATAATTTAATTAGAATAAACCTAAATTTATTATTACACTTTCCTTGATTTTATGTCAAATTATTTTTGATTAGTAAAAAAAAGGTTGCAGGGTCCCTTACTATTTCCATTCATATAAGAAATGTTTACATGAAAATTTCCTTCATGGTTTAACAAAACACCTTATAGAGGAGGAGACATTAAACCTTATAAGAAAATAATTTCTTGAAAAAAAAAGTTATATTTAAATGATATAAATGATTCAAAAGGAATATTCGACATTATGCAATAAACTAAGAGAAACAAAACTAGGAGTCTCTCTTGTATCATAAGGGCTTAAAGGGATTAAAAAATTTTATTCCCTACATTATACACTATTGTTCTCCATTGAATGATGAGTGGTTGTAGATATTAGATAGAAGTTATAATGTATTCAACAAATAACCACCAAAATCTATGTTCCACAATGCAGAACATGATCCTTTACAACTATGTTTCACTTCCAACGAAAAATATCTTCTTTACCTACTTCTATATCTAATGTACATTACACATTATATTATGTAAGAACAACCAAATAAACACTTCCAAAAGAAATAAATAGTATTTATAATCTATAACCAAAACCTATTCATAAACAATATTAAGGATTTTCTAAAGCATAAAAAATATTTACAATAAAACACCCTACAAATAATCCTGATCATATAAGATGTAATTTTCCTTAATTCTATCTTGATATAAGCCCACATCTACTTCCATTGTATATGTCATAGTAAATAAAAATAATCTAAAATTTATATCAAAGATAAAATCCATAACGTCTCAAACCCTCACAAACACATGAGCCTATAGGCTATGACATAAGTTACTAGAAATATAGTGAAAAAATAGTGATTTGTAACAGGAAAGTGAAGGTTTCTTAACCTTAATTTAGATATATAATATGGGTAAGAAAAAAAAGGGCATACATAATATTTTCTTGCCATAGGAAAACTAGAATTTTTCCTTCTACAATCCATTTTTCCATAGCTTACAAAGATCCACAACCCTAGGTACGCATATGGAAAATTTTTATAGCATTAAAAGAGGAACACAACTAGAAAATTTTCTAGACCTTCAACCTCCCAAATAATATTAAAATGGGTATACAAAAACAAAAACAAAAAAATCCGCAACCACTATCACACCCATATAAAAATGAAGAATCAATATACCCACAAATATCTTTTATAAATAAAGTTATAACAATAAATACACATTAAAAAAATGTCTTCAAAATCACCTTCCTTAACCTAAAATAGACAATTAAAATCAATCTTTAGGATCAATTTACAACATTAAAAATTAAAAAATAATTCACCTAGAATTTATTAAAAATGCAAAATATGGTTATGGAAATATAATATATTAACTGAAATGTCCTTTTCCTTCCCCCCCGGTTATTTTTACCTCTAATGTTTTTCCAAATCTAACCAAAATTTATATTACATTAAAGTTTTTCCTTTTCATGACAAAATAAAAACACCTTCTTTAAACATTATTCCCAAGATTTGTAATATCCACGACCATAGATATTGAGAAAATGAGAACCTTTTATAGCATTGCAATACAAATATTGGAAATTTTATCAAATCTTGAGCTTCCAAAATTAAACTCAAACAAGAATACACAAGAAAAAACCAACTATTGATTTTATGTCACTTGTGATCACATGGAAAGCCTATTAAAAGGTTACGTTCGTTAATAAATTTGGGTAAAATTTTTAAATCTAAACTTTAAGCCTTGATAATTTTTGTCATGCATTTTTGCAAGTTCAAAAATTCAAACTTGAACAATGACAACTAAGCCCAAATGCCAAAAATTGCTTGAAAATCCCCCTAAACCCCTTTCTAGATAAATTTTTCTTCTGTATCATGATCATAATGAACTTTCATGTCCTCACCATGTGTTTAAATTTTTTTTGCTAGTGTTTGAAATTATGTAACAAGGTTATTCATCCCATTTAACAAAGTTCTTCTAAAGATTAGTCTCTTAGTAGACCTAGTAAGGCCAATTTTGGTCATTTCAAGGCAAGTGTGCATCCTTCAAGAATTATATGAAATCCCATAATCATATGGAGGTGGTATTGGAGATACATGAAGGTGCTGGAAGTTATTTAGTAATATTTAGGGAAGATTTGGATGTTTAGGGATAGATTGTGAAAAAGAGGGGTTTTCAGGTGTATGGAGTGTGTAGTCAAAATTGGAACCTTAACTTATTCAAAGGATTTCGAGAAATCTGTAAGGGTTTGGAAGGAAAAAATAAATATTAAGTAATTATATACATGGTGGAATAATCACATTTTTGACAAGACCTACTGGTTTCTCAAGGAAATAAACTCTTGGCATACACACCCTATTGTCCTAAAGAAAAAAGATCCGCTTTTTAGAGATGAAATAATAATTGAAGTTTTAAACCTATTCCATTATTATTTAAATGGTATTAGGAGTAAAAATAATATAAACTTTCCTGTTAAAATATCATTTGAAGCTCTGGGAATTGCGTCGTCAAGTTCTCTCTGGTATAAGGTATGCTTCTCAAACTTAGTCATTTTTTGAAGTGACACATGTCACCTTCTGGATCCATGGCACACTTTTGTGTCCTTATTTTCCATTTACCAATGGGACAGATTAGACACAATTTTTTTTTCCCATCTCAACCCTCCTCTCTGATCCCCCATGTGACCCTCAACTCGACGAAGTGCTAATCAAGCTAAACTCATCTCCCTCTCCTTGCACATCATGACGACACGTGTCATGATATGGTTCAAGGAAAATATTCTTGTTCTTCCTTGTACCTTTTACCAAGGGTACATATGGGACACAAATGTTTTCCCAATCCTAGCCCCTCCTCAAGTTCTCAATATGACTAGCTTCCACCTCTTAGGTGTCAAATCATGATTTTCTCATCTATCTCTCCTTGCACCTCATGATGACACTTGTCATGGTATGGTTAAAGGTGAATTTAATTTTCTACTATATCCCTTTTCCTAAGGGGATATAGGGGAAACAATAATTCACCCCAAGCTCAAGCTATCAAAACCATAGTTTTTAAACATAAGCAACTTTCTCACCCATGATTAAAAAAGTAGTTGTTAGGGTAACTTAAGAACATAACAAACTTGCTTCCAAGATCATTTATTTAGATATTTAAACCTCCAATCCATTTTTGAGGCCATTAAACCTATAAAAACCTAAAAAATAACAAGACATGCCGTCAAATTTATTCAGGGTAGCAATGAACATTAAAATAGTGATTTCTTCATAACTTTCAAGTCTTTAACTGAATTCTAGTGAAATTTTCTCAGTAGATCATCATCCCACACAAATTTGAGAAGAATTTTATTACAAACATGATGATTCCCTTTATTTTTAATAGAAGAAAACATGAAATCCTTTCCCTATATTTTTTTTTCATTTTTCAAGAGTTCCAACAGATGGATCAATGTGAAAATTGGAGCACGGGGTCCCCTACAAGAGCCGAATCTGATGAAGGTATTTTCATAAAAAATGGACACTAATAACTAAATATTATAAAAATAAAAAAGTGTATAATGTAGCTACTTACTAAAAATATCAACCATCTAAAAAAGGTACGATCTCTCTACTTAGAACATTTAAAAATGGTGAAAATGGAAAACTAAGTAAAACAAGTAGTTTTCTCAAATAAAGAAGCTTTCAAAAAAATAAATGTCCAAAAAAAAAACTTGCTAAAAATAGTAAATTTCTAAACACAATATAAAAACATCAGGGAAGGAAATCTTAGTATGTTAAGAGCTTATGAAGACTTGTTATCCTGTAAAATTGACGAGGGAAATTTTACAGGTAACTATACCAAGATTTTGTCCTTGTCCCTCATCAGGGGCCCCTCAACATTTGGAATGTTATAAAATCCCTTTCCGAGAAATCCAGTTCTCCGAACTTAGTCATTTTGGTCCTTTTTGGTTGGGTGCATCTTTTAGCTGTGCAACACAGAACAAAATTGCACCCCCTTTATTTCCTTTGGTGCACCCTTTGAAGTGTTGACACAACAATTGTTGCACCTCCCTATGATGTGCCTTTCTTGCCTACCCTAAGGCGCATGCACCTTTTTTTCAACAAGAAAAATGTTGCGCCATTAATTGGTACGCCAAGGTACTCAAAATGTAGTGTTGACAGTACTAAATTTATGCCAAAGGCGCAGATAATTTCATGTTGACAAAACCATATTCGCGCCAAAGGGCACAAAGTTTTACGTGTCGACACGTGTTTTTGTGCACCCCTTTAAAAAGTGGTTGGCACATTTATTACACCTTTTCCTATATATAGGTGCATCCACCCTGTTACTTTTACAAATCAGAAAACACGTGATAAATTTTATTCCTCTACACCTGTCAGCACGCTCGTCCTCCTCGTGTCGTGTTCATGGACCCCACTTCGTCTCTCACATTCTATATATTCCGGGTAAGTGGTTCTTACTCATGTTTTTTTTTATTGTTTGTGAGCCAGGATACAATGGACCTAAGAAGATTTAAATCCCCTCCTGCCATTCTTACAAATCTTCCCTCCCAAACCATTTTTATCCTCTTTCCAGATCTATTGGCCAAGAGGGCTCTGCCTCAAAAAATGGACCTAGACCTCTTTGCTGTGTTCCTTCCACTGTCAAAATATGTCAAGAAAACTTGAAAATCACGAACTAAAGAGGTAATAAACCTAAAAGTTGGTTCTGGGCTGCATTTTTAGGTGGGCACCACTCTTATTGTATAAAACATAGTCACACCTAAGGCGCACTATTTCTACTTGCAATACATGCCCTTCTTATGCCATATAAAACTAAACTTCTTTGGCGTTGGCATAATCATCCTTACAAAAACACGCAGTGCCATGTAAGCTTTCCATGCGCCGTGCCAAAGTCCCCCTTTGTACACACAAATTTGGTGTTACACACATTAATCCTGCGCCCTTCAGCACACCAAAGTCCCATGTTACATGCAAATCGCACCCTCCATTGGCGTATCCTGCTCCCATGCAACACTAAACTCATTTGTGCCCAGTATAAATCCACATATAGCGGCGTAGGCACACTCCTGTTTACAACAACAAAGATGTCATATGTAAAATCCTTGTGTTCTACGCCCTTTGACGCTGATTCATTCCTTGTAACACTCTTCTCCAGTGCGCCATACTATTAACCCTGCAGCCTACCGTGTACTTGCACCCTGTTCCCTGAGGCCTTAAAACTACTAACTCCTCATTTCGTGAGGATTGAATGGAAGATCTGATAGATAACATGGCTCTTTTACGTTGGACTTCACTCTTTATTCTTGTAGATTAGCAATTGAACTTAGATCCACATATGTCTACATCAAGAAAAAGGCCAACCAAGTCAAAGGGTAAGGCTAAGCTTCAAGAGGAAGAGATGAAATATAAATACCAGAGGGTCAGAATGCCCCAAGTCGCAGGTAGAATGTAACCTGGACATTAGAGATTCTGAACTTGGGCACATCGACATGGAAGATTTCTGGGCCAAAACTAGGAGAGTCACAGGAAGTCCTTGGATGGACAAACTGGTGGGTAGTGCACTGCATTTTGCTAGGGGGATCCCTGTCAGTGCAGTAAACAATGAATTTATGATGGTGGCGGCCTGCTGTTATAATAAAGACACAAGGTGTGTTGAAAATGAAAAGGGTGAGGTCATAATCAACCTCACTTCCCGAAACTTTGAAATCATGCTAGGCATTCCTCACCATCGACATTTTGTGGTTGTAAGCCAAGAGGACTGCACCAAGGCATGGGAGGATAATAAAGACAAGTGCATGCAGCTGATGAACGAAGTGTACTTAAAGAACAAAAAGGTGATAACCAGATGGCCACAGGTTATTCACCGTAATGACTTCTCCGAGGAATTGAGTGATACTATCACCTTCCTAAGTAGAGTATTAGGGCTTTCTGATGCCCATTACTTAAACAAATGGATGCTCGGGTACCTAGAAACCATGAACAAGAATGTGCCTAAGCAGCGCTTTGAGTGGGCAGAGATAATAAGCAGCACCATATCTAAGCAGCTCCAACAACTCACCATGATGGGGAGGTTCTACATGAACTCCTACGTATTCTATGTTGAAGCCTCAGAGAGGGATTATCCAGCGCTGAGCCGATGCAGAGTTTTGCCTCATGTGAATATATATGAATACTACCCAGAGATGAAGCTGGAGAATAACATCTCACATTTTACCAAGATCAACAATGCTTTATTCTATGGCATCATCTACCTTTTGAGGCCAAATATGACTCATGGTCAGACAACCAAGAGCATAGTCACAACAACTGAGAAGTGGGGAGCACTATTTACCCAATTCCCCACCTTCACCTATCTCAAAGTAGCTAACTTCTTGGGGGAGCCCACTAAATTGCCAAGGTATGCTGGCCCTAAGTAGATCCTGTTAGAGTTGTCCAGACATCTCATAACCTACCATGAGAAGTGTTTGAAGAGAAAGAAGGGTGGAACTCCTTTCCCCCTTACAGTGGGAAGATATACCTGCACTTCTCACAACAAGGCCCGGGAGATGTTTGCAGAGCTATAACAGCTCAATCTTAAGCACAACTTCATGGTAAGGCCCACCTTTGATCTAATAAATTGGCTTTCTAAGGAAAAACTCGATCCAATCAACATTCCACATATCGAGGACATGTCTATCAACCTATATCATGAGGTCGAACTTAGAAGGAAGGATCACTCTCGCCTGGCCTTGGTGGAGATTATTCAATATGGCATGGCCATTGTTCTAAAAGGTTATCAAACAACTGATCAAGAAGTTGATGAAGTGTATCTGCACACAGATGGGGAAAACTGGCCATTTTCTGCCATTGACAGGACAAACACATCTCAGACCATTGAAGAAAGGGTCAAAGAAACATTGCGGCAAATAGAACACTGGTGCCGAATGAATGGCCTTATCTACCTCGGAGTAGATTTCACCATGTCCCCTTTGGGCAACGCACCTATCAGGCCGAAGCATCTGCCAAAGGGAAAAGGGAAGGATAAAGAGGGAGAATCTAGCTCCGCTCAAGAAGCTCCTAAAAGCCCACCTTCTGCCACACAAGAACAGGTTGTGAGTCTTGTATCCCCAAAGAAAGAAACGGCGGAAGGTGATCCGATGGGCACATCCACTCAGGGTGTTTCCACAACTACAATTACCGAGGTCCCTTCTATTCCTTCTCCCTCTCCTCCTTCCCCTCCTCATGTGACCCAAGCGACCATTCCTTCAGCCGTATCTTCTCCCCCATCTTATACTATTCCCCCTTCCTCATCCTCCACCTTCTCTTCTCTCCCGGAGCTTTCCCCCACTATTTCTTCTCTCATCTCTCAGCTCCCTTCCATTCCCACGTCTACCTCCCTTGCAGTGTCTCTTCCTTCCGTGAGTTCTTTCTCAGCCTCCCTTTCAATGCTACCACCAAGTGTCTCTACCCATTTCTCCTCATCCACTGTAACTGCTCCCTCTTCCACCTTAGGTCTCATTCCCTTAAGTCCAGCATGGATCTCCTAGCATCTAATCCAGTAGAAAAGGAAAGTCCCCAGTGCACCAATGGACTTCTCTGTCATCCTAGCAAAGGGGGCTAAGAATAAAAAGCCTATAACCCGCTTCTCTTAGAGTGCATCGGGAGAAAGAGTAATGGAAATCGCGTATCTCGATCCTTAAATGGAGAAAAAGGATCTATCTCCTGCAGATTATATAATGATGCAGGTCACAATGGGAACATCTTCTAAAAGTCTTCAAGGAGAGGCCCTATCTGCGGTGGATTCCCTTTGCAAGAAGCTCCACGAAGCAAAGGAAGAGAAGAGGTTATTAAAAGAGCAGAACAAGCATCTTCTCCACGCCCTGCAGAAAATGGGCAGTACACCTCCTACAACTGCCACCAAAACTCCTAAAGTCCTAAGTCAGGATAAGATAAATGAGTACGCCAAAATTGGAAAACAAGGTATGGTAGTTTCTACATGGAGAGATCAAATCCTCAAAGACAGCAAGGAGGTAATTTTCAAGTTCACCGAATTGTATCAAAACATTAGTTGAGTGAACAAAGATCTCTAGGAAATTACAGGACCTATCTCCAAAGAGTTGGACCATGCTAGGTTGCAACATGAGACGTTCGAAAAAATGCTCGACTGCTCAGTCGATGATTTGGTAAAGTTCAGAATTTTTGATCACCCTAGGGTACCCAGCAAAATCCTTGTTGCGTTGGACTACTGGGTCAATTAGATAGAATTTGTCCTGGAGAAGATTGACAAGGTCAAGGATGAAGCCCTGGATGCAATGCATCAGATGGAGCAAATTGTTCTAAGAATGTCTCTGGGCTTGCTTACTCCTTCTTTCACCTTGAGGAAGGTAGATGAAACTATCCGGATCTTTAAGGAGATCATCTCGCAAGGGCTAGGGCCAGAAGCCAATTTTGACACTGAATGCATCAATAACCTTCTAGCTTGTCATCATTTTTGGGGTACCTGACGGAGGTAGGTAATGAATATTTCAAGCTCCCTGAAAAACTCAGAGATGAGCAGGAGACTTGTGAGGTCATCGGCGATCATACAAAGGGTCCTTCCTAGGATCAACTTCAGCCAATGATTAGTAAATTCATGGAATATCGGACTCAGTTCCACATCACCTCTCCTAAACAATAGCAGAAGCAGGATACCCCCTTTCAGCCGTGAGACGATGATGAATAGCCTTCTTCCTCTTTGCTTTCTTTTTGTAAATATCTAAGAGTATGTTGGTACAAATGATGACATCATCCATGTTGCACCATGAGATGTCATCCACCAAGTTACCCAAAGTCAACATTGACTTTTAGATCTTTTGTAGATATTTTGTAATTAGTTGTTGGTTTCTTTTTGCCTTCTCTCTTCCCCTTCTTCTATATAAACTGGATACTTGTTGCATTCAAGTGGTGAATACTTTTTAGATAAAAAATAGAAGTGAAAAGAAAATACTTTGAGATTTTTGTAACAAAGAAAACATTGATACAAATATTAAGACTTTGTACAGAATATGTGTGTTATGAGCATTTTAATCTTTCTTATGTCAGATTTATGCATTTATTCTGTTGAATCTATCTCTACTTTTTTTTCATTTATTCATCAGTATTGTTTTGTTCATCTATGCAAGTAGGTTCGGCTCTGTTTACTACCAGCCCAAAACATAGACCCTCTGATCTTTCTGCTTTGGAATTCATTTCTTTTCTCCCTTCAGATCTATCCTATCTCCTCACCTTGCTTCTTTCCCTCCTTTTCACAGTTGAAAATACCTCTAATAGAATGAGACCCCAAACCCCCAAAGGTAGAATATTGTGAAACTTGCACTGATTCTTGCTAGTACAATAACAATAAACCAGTTTCGCTTTGCTGACTCAAAGAGGGGCTATGCCCTACACACTGTTGGCTCATTTATCCATGGATCTTCCCAAGTGACAAATTTTGAGACCAACAGTTTTTGGCGACTCCGCTAGGGATCGAATAGATCTATGATAGTGGTATGTTAGAAAATAAGTAAAAAAAAATTCAAAAAGTCACTACCTATTTGCAAATTTTAACTTTTGTTCAAAATCCAAATTTTTTGCAAAAGTGATCCAAACTGAAAATTTTCTTCAGGGATCCATAGATCGGGACTAGTTAGAGATCTTTAGTTCGCTGAGTTTTTACAAAAACCTGTATTTTTCCATAAATCTAAGTTTTTGACTGTTTTGCAAAATTTCAAACCCTTACCAAAAGTCAACTCTAAGATCCGAAAATCAGCCTACTAAGTTGGCCATTATTTTATCCTCATTAATCTTTCATTAAACCACAATCGGTTTTCAAAAGAGGGATAAAATTGAATATCTAGAAAAGTACATGTTGCCGATTTTTATCAGAAAAATTAGAAAATCAGCAAGTACAACCAAAAAGAGTTTTTAAATTTGCTCCAAAATATTGCAGAGCTGGAAGGTACATTGGCGGGTGAACCATTTACTCATAGCAGAAGAGCTCATGGGGAAGTCAATCTTACTTTTGATCTACTTCAAAGGCACAACTTCAGTGTTACACCAGCACACTTCTCATCATTAAGTTCAACTAACTGGTCATCCAGAAGTGTCTCCCCTCCACAAAGGAAGCATTTATCACAAGGAGCATCTACATCACTTTGCAGTGCTTTGCTACTCAGTGGGACTGTGCTTCCAGCTCTTGTCCTTTTTCCAGCTGTTCAAATGGCAGTATCATGGGGAAATGCTATGGGCCCTCTTGCTTTGCCACATCTTGTTCACGTGCTCCCTCACGGAAACCATTTTTTTTTTCCTAAATTTGATGGTAGCGAAAACCAAAGCATGGATTCACACATATCCGCATTCATCATGTCATGTAGTATCTTGGATGTGACCTATGAAGATGTGTCAGTTTTCCTCTTTCTGGAAACCCTTCAAGGACCTGCAGCAAAATGGTTTCAGCACTTGTCGGTCGGATCTATCACTAGTTGGGCCACCTTATGGACTGCATTTGAAGAAAGGTATAAGCCTTCAGAGGATGCGTTTGCATTACTATCCAATATCACTCACCTGAAGAAGGAGGCCAATGAAACCATGCATGATTTCATCACCCGTTTCAACTCACTAATCAACTAAGTTCCACCTACCATGCTGCCAATGCCAGAAAATTAGAAGTGTTTCTTCGTGAACACTATGAGCTCAAAAGTAAGTTTCTTACTCTTACAAGAACAGGTCACTACTTTGGTTCTCACCCAAGCTGCTGCCGTACGGATTGAAGATAACTTGCTAATATCTAGCGAATTAAAAAGAGAATCATCCAAGTCTAAAGCTTTGATCCCTTCTCCTGCCACTTCACCCGACCTAACATTTGAAAAGATGGTGAATGAATTGCTCACATTAGAGAAACAGCTAGCTCAGGCTTCTCCTAACATTTCATACCAGGATATCCCACAGAGGAATTTTAATTCTAACAATGTCTCATAAAGGTTTTGCCTACTTGCAGCTGCTCTATGGTTGGCACTTGAGGCCCCTCCAGTCAATGCTTTAGCTGAAATCCAAGATGAGGAGAAAAATTATGAAGAACCTTCATCGCCAGATGAAGATGATCAAGATGTCGGTGAACCGACTGATGACTCTACTATTGGGTATATGGAATTTGATGAGGAGGAATCTGATGAAGAAGAGGATACCCAGGGATATGCAAGTGGACAGTCATATGTTGTTTTCACCCGCTTGCAAGGAAAAGAAGCAGAAGTGGCTGCCAAGATGCAGAAGGAGAAGTTTTACGTGTCAAACATGCCTATAATCATTGCTAAAAGAGGTAGTCCCATTCCTGCTTAACTTGTTATTAAGTCTTTTTCGAAGAAATATTTTTCCACTATCTCCCCTCCGAGTCAACCCTCTCATATTCCTATCAAGACCAGTAATCCTACCTTACCATCATGAAAAGAGGGTCTCATTCCTTCATCAACGTAACCCTTAGCCGCGTTTGACATAATTGATCATGCTAAAAAGACCAAGATCCAAATGTCTGAAGCAGAATATCTTTAGTCAAACCCTGAACAGCTTGTACAGTTGACCAAATATATTCAAAGCCAAGCTGTCATAACTTCTCAGACCTCCCCAAAAGGAATTTTTCTCACTCCTACATCTCGTATAAATGTTGCCTCAACTTCTGCATCAGGTAAAATAGAACCTTTCTATCTCTCCCTCCTAATCAATGGTCACAAACTGAGCAACTGCATAATTGATTCGGGGGCTTCTGATAATGTCATGCTGGAAAAGGTCACCCATGCTCTAGTCCTCACCCTTACCAAGCCTTTTGGAAGGTGTTATTCCTTGGAAACCAAGCAAGTTCCGTTGATCGAACAAATCAAAGATGCGCAGTTTGCATTTGCAGCGTTCCCAGAGAAAAGAGTAAAGATGACCATCCTTGTTGCTGATATTCCAGCGGCATATGGAATTATACTAGGAAGGAGTTTTTGTAGCAAGGTTGGTGGAGAGATTCATATGGATTGGTCTAAAGCTAGAATCCCCGTCAAAGGCATAATGTAAACGTTGGAATTGGAATCTCAAAAGAAATACTTAGTTACTAATTCTGACAATCCCAAAGCCCAAATTCTCTTCAAATCATCAGGGATGGGGAACTATTTATTGTCTACTGAGTCTGAAAAAATGGATGTTCCCATCCAAGAAGAGGACCTTAACAAGATCTGGACTTTGTAGTTTGATGGTAGTTGCATGACTAGTGGGTGCGGCGCTGAGCCGTACTAATATCTCCCGAAGAGGAGATTATTCCTCTCTCTTTCAAGTTGCATTTTTTCAACATGAATAATACTGTTGAGTATGAATCTTTGCTACTTGGCATGCAAGCTGGAAAGGAAAGGGGAATCAAGAACCTAAAAGTACAAGGTGATGTCGAGTTATTCATAAATCAATTTAAAAGGATATACCAAGTGAAAAATGAAAGGCTCATGCATTACCAAAACGTTGTATGAGACAGCATTGAGGAGTTTGACGCTTTTTTAATAAAATCCATCCCAAGAACTCGAAGTGACATGGCCGATTCATTAGTTGTTTCAGCATCCATCATGCTCTCCCACCCAGGTTTGAAAACAAACACCTATACCATTGAGGTAGTTTTCCGCCCAAGTGTGCCAGACAATTCTCAGCACTAGCAGGTATTCAATGAAGACAATCAACTTATTGCCTTTTTGAAAAAGGCAGAAAATTTTGGTGAGCTTCTGTTGTATATATCTTCCCCCTTAGGTAGATATAGACAAACGAAAGAATATGGAAATCAAAGAAACTCAAAACCCGACATTTATTGTGCCCTCACGCAGGTTAAGGGCATAGGTAAAAGGATGTTGACATGAAAATGGATGTGCCCTGGTGCAGGTTAAGGGTGTAGGTAAAAGGATGTCAACATGAAAATGGATGCGCCCTAGCACAGGTTAAGGACGCAGGTAAAAGGATGTCGACATGAAAATGTATGCACCCATGGCGCAGGTAAGAAGATGTCAACATGCCAAAAGTCATGCCCATGGCACAGGTTGGAGGCACAAAGTAGAAAATGTCACATGAAAATGGATGCACCCTGGCACAGGTTAAGGGCGTAGGTAAAATGATGTCGACATGAAAATGGATGCACCCTGGCGCAAATTAAGGGCATAGGTAAAAGGATTTCAACATGAAAATGGATGCGCCCTGGTGCAGGTTAAGGGTGTAGGTACAACGATGTCGACATGAAAATGGATGCGCCCATGGCGTAGGTAAGAAGATGTTGACACGCCAAAAGTTGCACCTATGGCCCAGATTGGAGGTGCAAAGTGGAAAATGTCGACATGAAAATGGATGCGCCCTGGCACAGGTTAAGGGCACAGGTAAAAGGATGTCGACATGAAAATCGATGCACCCATAGCACAGGTAAGAAGATGTCGACACGCCAAAATTCATGCCCATGGCGTAGGTTAGAGGTGCACAACACAATGTGTCGACATGCAAAAATTTGTGCCCAAGGATTAGGTTAGAGGCGCACAGCATAAGGTGTCGAAACCATATTTTCAGTGCCTATGGCGTACTTAATAGTATGTCGACATGAGGATAGTTGCGTCGAGGTGCACCTTCGGGAGGCGCAACATTTTGAGCATTGACACCCGACAGAAAGTAAACCCTGACACAGATATTCAAATGGCCATAACTTTTCACAGGGAGCTCGGATTAACGCAAGGTTAGACTTTTCAAAAATCTTACAAGGTCCTCTACCCAACTACTACTGGATATATTTAATTGGGTGAGAAAAAATTCTTAAAAATATAGAATACAGTTCACCACTTTTTGGGTTTGCTAGGGTTCTCACCTACCACCATAATGAGATGAATTAAATGCAACCTTGAGGTGGTTGGGGTAGATTTGGAATTCCTCTCTCTTTTCTCTCTCATTCTTCCTATAAATTGTAAGGAGGGGTTTCTTTCTAAAGGTTGGACATTCTTGTTTTTCCCCTCTCTTCTTCTCTTTGGCAGGTGAATTTGTGGAGTTCAAACCTCCCTTTTAAAACTATAATGCAACTTTGTCTCTTGGCATTTTGTAGTGTATTGTTTCAATCTTTGGAGAAAATAATGCATGTCTGTGGATGATTATAAACCCTCTATGTGTTCATTTGCATCCTCTTGCTCTTTCACTACAAATTTTGTTATCTATGCATGATCTTGCATTACATTTTAATGGTTTGTGTTTATTGGCAAGACAGTTGTTCTTCATTCCTTGGTGCATCACCTTTTTAGTTTAGGTTTATTTTATGCTTCTTCTTATCCTGTCTCCTTGGCAAGTTAGATTAGGTTTTTGAGTAAACCCTCTGCATTTTTACGTGTGCATATGAATAGAGGAATAGGAACTGGCCTTCATCCGGAGAGCTTTTTGAATTTCGCAAGGTCCCACACTTGGGAAAAGATCCATGTTATGCAATCACACTGAGAGTCTCAACCCATCGAGTTGCAAACACTCAAGGGTGCTGTGATTCGCCATCAACAACTTCATTTTGAAGGATATACTTCTACATGCCGTGAATTTGTTATTGATCAAGACGAAGGGATACATGGAAGTGATGGCATATGTCAGCTCAAAGGAAATAAAATTCCAAAAGGTTTGGTGTCTCTGGAATGTTTGTTGAAAGACATGATTGTTTTGTCAAGAAGAAAAGGTGAGACAATCCTAACTTCTCCCCAAAAACTGAACCGGTCAATTTAGGTTTGGTAGAACATCTACAGTTTGTGAACATCAGAAAATGTTGCACACCCTAAGAAAAATAGAGATTCGTCAAATTTCTGAATAAATACATGGATGTATTGGCATGGTCCTATGCCGATTTAAAGTCTTTCAAGCCAAAGGACGTCCAACATGACATCCCGTTGAAATAGGATGTCAAACCCTTTCGCCAGAAACAGAGGCACTATAATCCTAAGATCTCAAGTACTATCCAGGCTGAAATTCAGAAGATGCTAGATGCAAGGATCATTTTTCCTATCCATCACAGTACCTGGGTGGCAAACATTGTGCCAGTACGTAACTAAAAATGGCAAGATACACATATGCATGGATTTTCGTAATTTGAATCAAGCATCCTTGAAGGATAACTACCCACTTCCCATAATGGATCAGGTTCTACAAGCAGTGAATGGTTCGGAAATGTTGTCCATGATCGATGGTTTTTCGGGCTATAATCAGATTGAAGTCTCACCCAGAGACCAATTCAAAATAACATTTACTACAACCTGGGGCACATTCGCCTATAGTAGGATGCCTTTTGGTCTAACCAATGTTGGCAGTACTTTTTAGTTGGAAATGGACTTCACATTCAAAGGTATGATGGGGAAGGTCATTATAGTTTATTTAGATGACTTAACTGTGTTTTCTAAATGGAGAGATGATCATTGTGATCATTTGAAGCAAGTATTGAATAGGTGCCAAGAACATGGGATTTCTCTAAATCCAAAAAAGTCTGTTTTCAAGGTCACTGAAGGGAAATTGTTGGGGCATGTTGTTAGCAAGGAAGGAACAAAGATAGATGCCAAAAGGGTTAGGGCTATTCAGAGCCTTACCTTACCCACAAGCAAGACTGGCATTCACTCCTTCTTTGGAAAAGTGAACTTTCTCCAGCGCTTTGTTCCCAACTTTTCTGAAAAGACTCACCACATATCAAACATGATGAAAGGGTCACCAAATTTCCAATGGAGCAAAGAAGGAAAGGTGTCATTTGAGGATATAAAAGCCTCTGTCGCTCACGCACCAGTCTTAGTATGTCTCGATTTCTCCAAGGATTTTATCATGTATAGCTATGCATCTGAGCATGCTGTACCGGCCATACTAATGGAAAAGAACTCTGAAGATTTTGAATCCCCAATTGCGTTCATGAGCTCTCCCCTCAAGCCTCACAAATCGAAGATGACTCAATTGGAAAATCATTCCTTCGCCATTGTCAAAGTAGTCAAGAAATTTAGGTATTCCATTCTAAACTCTCATACAATGGTGCTTGTCCCTGACATGGCAGTCAAGTCAATCTTAACTCAACAGGAGTTAGGGATTTTGTGAGGAAATTGGATCACAAAAGTTCAAGAGTACGATCTAGATATAAAACCAACCAAGTTGGTAAGAGGCAAGGACCTAAGTTAGCTCATGGCTGAAAACCGAGATTCAGAAGACCCTGAGGAAAAGGATGATTGCACCAATGGAGCACAAAGCTAGCTGGAGAAAGTCGATTCTCTACCCATGGTTCTATTTGTCACAACTAGTGACGAATGGTATTCTAGTATTACTTTCTTTCTCACTTACGGTGAGTGCACATCTGATCTAACTTCAAAGGAGAAACGTGCTATAAAGCTCAGAGTAACCAGTTATGTCATCTGGGATGATGGTTTATACAAATGCAGAATAGATGGCATCTTATTGCGATGTGTTGATAAGCCACAGCAGATAAAGTTACTTAAGAATTTTCATGATTCAGCATGTGGTGGCCATTTCTCCTCTTCCGTGATGGCATACAAGATCATCTGGACCAGGTACTATTGGCCAACGTTGTTTCAGGATACAGCCACCTATATATTAAAGTGTGAGCTTTGCCAACAATTTGTCGGCAAACCAAAATTGGCTGCTTTTCCTCTCAGACCGGTCGTTATTGATGAACCATTCAGGCAGTGGGGAATTGACTTTATCGGAGCACTCCACCCCGAGTCGAGTGTCAGGCATAGTTATGTCCTAACAGCAACAGATTACTTCACTAAATGGGTGGAGGCCATACCTATCAAGCATGCCACTTCCGAGGTTGTTTGCAGTTTCATCAAAGAGAATATCATTGTCAAGTTTGGCATTCCAAGCAAGATTGTTGGTAATAATGCTTATAACTTCTCCTCACGAGAAGTTTTTGGTTTTTTCTATGAACACGGGATAATATTGGCCCACGTCTCAGATTATTACCCCCAAGGAAATGGTCAGGAAGAATCCAGTAATAAAAACTTAGTGACCGTCATACGGAAGCTAGTTGATGAGATTCAGCGAACGTGGCACAAGTCATTATATGATGCTTTATGGGTGGACTGCATTACTCCTAAGAGGTCTCTCGATATGTTTCCTTTTCAAGTGTTATATGGAATTGACGTCGAGCTCCCCATTTCTACAGAACTTCCTGCTCTGCGCTTGGCACGAGCAATTGAAGATGAGACTTTCCAAAATTCTCTTGAAGAAGAGGATCATGTATCTAGCAGAACTCGAAGAAAAAAGAGTAAGAGTGGTTGACAGGATCACCAAATATCATAATCAAGTTAAGAGATTGTTTGATAAAAAGGCTAAGCAAAGAGATTTCCAAGTGGGAGATCTCGTCCTTTTGTGGGAAAAATGAAGAGAGCCAAAGGGCATGCATGGGAAATTTGATTCCCTATGGAGAGGGCCTTTCAAGATAAAGTAGCTCAATGGAGAGAATAGCTTCTATCTCTCATATCTATACAGAACTAATCTCTCACTTCCCTATAGTGGGTAACATCTCAAAATATTCAGGAAGTAGAGCTTGCTCTCTTCTTTGTACAGTTTGTTTTATGTTGTGTGTTTGCTTTTGTCGTGTGTTTTCTTTCGTCGCCGCCCTTGTTTTTGACTCTATAACCCAATGGATAGGCACATGTTGATATGGGGTTCTCTACCCTCGAGCTTCACTCAAAGATAGTCCCCAGAAAGAGCTAGCTGTTATCCTGTAAAATTGACGAGGGAAATTTTATAGATAACTATACCAAAATTTTGTCTTGGTCCCTCGTCAGGGGTCCCCCAGTGTTTGAAATGTTATAAAATCCCTTTCCAGGAAATCCAATTCTCTGAACTTAGTCATTTTGGTCCTTTTTTGGCTGGGCACACCTTTTATCTATGCAACATAGAACAAGCTTGCACCCCCTTTATTTCCTTTGGTGCACCCTTTGAAGTGTTGACATAATAATTGTTGCGCCTCCCCGTGATGCACCTTTCTTGCCTGTGCCAAGGCGCATGCGCTTTCCTGTCAACAACAAAAATGTTACACCATTAATTGGTGCGCCAAGGCACTCAAACTGACGTGTTGACAATACTAAATTTATGCCAAAGGCGCAAATAATTTCATGTTGAAAAAACCATATTCGCGCCAAAGGGTGCAAAGTTTTACGTGTCGACACATGTTTTTATGCACCCCTTTAAAAAGTGGTTGGCACATTTATTACACCTTTTCCTATATATAGGCGCATTTGCCCTGTTACTTTCACAATCAGAAAACACGTGATAAATTTTATTCCTCTGCACCTGTCAGCATGCCCATCCTCCTCGTGTCACATTCGTGGACCCCACTTCGTGTCTCACATTCTATATATATTCCGGGTAAGTGGTTCTTACTCCTCGTGTTTTGTTTTGATTATTTGTGAGGTAGGATGCAATAGATCTGAAGCTTTAACCCCCCCTCCTACCATTCTTGCAAATCTCCCCTCCTAAACCATTTTTCATCCTCTTTCCAGATCTGCTGGCCAAGAGGGCTCTACCTCAAAAATGGATCTAGACCTCTTTGCTATGTTCCTCCCACTGTCAAAATATGTCAAGAAAACCTGAAAATCATGAACTAAAGAGGCAAGAAACCTAAAATTTGGTTCCAAGCTGCATTTCTCCCTTGGCACAATCGCCACTCTTGCTGCATAAAACACAATCATGCCTAAGGCACACTATTTCTACTTGCAACACGCGCCATTCTTGCACAATACAAAAAACTAAACCTTTGGCGCCGGTGCAATCATACTTACAACAACACATAGTGCCATGCAAACTTTCCCTGCACCGCACCAAAGTCCCCCTTTACACACAAAATTTTGGTGTTACACGCATTAATCTTGTGCCCTTCTGCACACCAAAGCTCCATGTTACATGAAAAATACATGCACCATTGGCGCACCCTGCTCCCATGCAACACCAAAATTATTTACGTCCAGTATAAAACTTCATAAATGGCACAGGCGCATCCCCGCTTACAATAACAATAATGTCATATGCAAAATCATTACACCCTACGCCCTTTGGCACTGATTTGTTCCTTGTAACACTCTGATTCAATGTGCCATTCTATTAACCTTGCAGCCTATAGTATCCTTGCACCCTGTGCCCTGAGGCCTTAAAATTGCTAACTCCTCATTCTGTAGTGCTTTAATGGAAGATCTGACAGCTAACATGGCTCTTTTGTGTTGGACTTCGCTCCTTCTTCTTACAGATCAACAACTAAACTTAGATCCATATATGTCTACATCAAGCAAAAAGCCAACCAGTTCAAAGGATAAGGCTAATCTTACAGAGGAAGAGATGAAATACAAATACCATAGGGTCAGAATTCCCGAGTCCCAGGTGGAATGTGACCTATACATAAGGGATTCTAAACTTGGCCACATTGACATGGAAGATTTCTAGGCCAAAACCAGGAGAGTCATAGGAAGTCCTTGGATGGACAAGCTGGTGGGCAGTGGTCTACATTTTGCTGGGGGAATCCCCATCAGCACGGTAAATAACAAATTTATGATGGTGGTGGCCCGCTGTTACAACAAAGACACAAGGTGTGTCGAAAATGAAAAGGGCGAGGTCATAATCAACCTCACTACCCAACACTTCAAAATCATGCTAGGCATTCCTCACCACCAAATTTTTTTGGCTGTAAGCCAAGAGGACTGTACCAAGGCATGGGAGGATAATGAAGACAAGTGCATGCAGCTAATGAACGAAGTGTACTTGAAAAATAAGAAGGTGATAACAAGATGGCCACAGGTTATTCATTGGAGTGACTTCTCTGAGGAATCGAGTGACACCATCACGTTCCTAAGTAGAGTTTTTGGGCTTTCTGACATCCATTACTTTCACAAATGGATGCTCAGGTACGTTGAAACTATGAATAATAATGTGCCTGATCAACGCTTTGAGTGGGCAGAGATCATAAGTAGCACCATATCCGAGAAGCTCCAACAACTTCTCACAACGTCGAGGTTCTATATGAACTCCTATGTAGTCTACACTGCAGCCTCGGAGAGGGATTATCCAGCACTGAGCCGATGTGGGGTTTGGCCTCAGGTAAAGATATATAAATACTACCTAGAGCTAAAGCTAGAGAACAACATCCACAGTTTACCAAGATCAATGATGCTTTCTTCTATGGCATCATCTACCTTTTGAGGCCAAATATGACTCATGGTCAGATGACCAAGAGCATAGTCACAACGACTGAGAAGTGGGGGGCGCTATTTACCCAATTTCCCACCTTCACCTATCTCAGAGTGGCCAACTTCTTGGGGGAGCCCACCAAATTGCTGAGATATGTTGGCCCCAAGTTGATCTTGTTAGAGTTGTCCAGACAGCTCATTACCTACCACAAGAAGTGTTTGTAGAGAACGAAGGGTGGAACCCCTTTCCCCCTGATAGTGGGTAGGTATACCTGCACTTCTCACACCAAGGACTGGGAGATGTTTGCAGAGCTATAACTGCTCAATCTAAAGCATAAATTCTCGGAAAGGCCCACCTTCAATCCAAGAAATTTCCTTCCCAAGGAAAAACTCGATCCAATCCACATTCCACAGATCGAGGACATCTATATCGACCTGTATCATGAGGTCAAACTTAGAAGGAAGGATCACTCTCGCCTGGCCCTGGCGGAGATTATTCAATATGGCGTGGCCATTGTTCCAAAAGGTTATCAAACAACTAATCAAGAAGTTGATCAAGTGTATCTAGACATAGATGGGGATAACTGGCAGATATATCCCCCACTATTTCTGTCAAGATCTCTCATCTCTCAACTCCCTTCCATTCCCGCATCTACCTCCCCTTCAGTATATGTTCCTCCCATGAGCACTTTCTCGGCCTCCCTCTCAATGCCACCACCAAGTGTCTCTACCCGCAGCTGCTCCCTCTTCTACCTCCCTCTTCCACCTAGTCTGATTCCCTTAAGTCCAGTATGGATCTCCCAGCACCTAAGCTAGCAGAAGAGGAAATTCCCTATCGCACCAATGGACTTCTCCATCATCCCAGCAAAGGGGGCGAAGAACCAAAATCCTATAACCCACTTCTCTCAGAGTGCATTTGGAGAAAGAGTAATGGAAATCACATATCTCGATCCTTCAAAGGGTAAAAAGGATCTATCTCCAATAGATTATACAATGACCCAAGTCACAATGGAAACGTCTTCTAAAAGTCTTCAAGGAGACGCCCTATCTACAGTAGATGCCCTTTATAAGAAGCTCCAAGAAGTAAAGGAAGAGAAGAGGCTATTAAAAGAGCAAACAAACATCTTCTTCACGCCCTACAGAAAATGGGCAGTGCACCTCCTACAACTGCCACTGAATTTCTTGAGGTCCTGAGCTAGGATAAGATAAATGAGTACGCCATAATTGGTGAACAACGTATGGCAGTTTCTTCCTAGAGAGATCAGATCCTCAAAGACATTGAGGAGGTAATTGTCAAGTTCACCGAATTCTATTTGAACATCAGTCAGGAGAAGAAAAATATCCAAGCGATCACGGGACCTATCTCCGAAGAGTTGGACCATGCTAGGTTGCAACACGAGATGTTCCAGAAAATGCTCGACTGCTCAATCGATGATTTGGTGAAATTAAGAATTTTCGATCAACCCAGGGTACCCAGCAAAATCCTTGTTGCGTTGGATTATGGGGTCGATTAGATGGAGTTCGTCTTAGAGAATATTGACAAGGTCAAGGAGGAAGCCCTAGATGCAATGCACCAAATGGAGCAAATTGTCCTAAGAATATCTCTAGGCTTGCTTACTCCTTTCACCTTGAGGAAGGCAAACGAAACTATTCGGATCTTCAAGGAGATTGTCTTGCAAGGGCTAGGGCTGGAAGCCACTTTCGACACCGAATGCATCAACAACCTTCTAGCTTGCCGTGATTTTGTGGGGTTCCTAATGAAGGCAGGCAATGAATATTTCAAGACCCCTGAAAAACTCAGAGATGAGTGGGAGACTTTTGAGGTCATCGGAAATCATAAAAAGGGTCCTGCCCACGATCAACTTCAGCCAATGATCAGTAAATTCATGGAATATCAGACTCAGTTCCACATCACCTCTCCCGAACAATAGTAGAAGCAAGATACCCCATTTTAGTTGCGAGACGATGATGAATAGATTTCTTCCTCTTGGTTTCCTTTTTGTAAATATCTAAGAGTATGTTGGTACAAACGATGACCTCATCCATGTTGCACCATGGGATGTTGTCATCCACCAAGTTGTCCAAAGTCAACATTGACTTTTAGATATTTTTTAGATATTTTGTAATTAGTTGTTGGTTGCTTTTTGCCTTCTCTCTTGTCCTTCTTCTATATATACTTGGATACTTGTATTCAAGGGTGAATACTTTTTAGATGAAAAATAGAAGTGAGAAGAAAATACTTTGAGTTTTTTGTAACAGAGAAAACATTAATACAAATATTAAGACTTTGTTCTGAATATGTGTGTTATGAGCATTTTAATCTTTCTTATGTCAGATTTATACGTTTATTCTGTTGAATCTATCTCTACTTTTTTGTCATTTGTTCATCAATATTGCTTTGTTCATCTATGCATGTAGGTTCGGCTCTGTTTACTACCAGCCCAAAACATAGACCCTCTGAACTTTCTACTTTGGAATTCATTTCTTTTTCCCATTCAGATCTATCCTATCTCCTCACCTCACTTCTTTTCCTTCTTTTCGCAGTTGGAAATACCTCTACTGGGATGAGATCCCAAACCCCCGAAGGTAGAATATTGTGAGACTTGTATAGATTCCTGCTGGTAGAATAGCAATAAATCAGTTTCACTTTACTGACTCAAAGAGGGGCTATGCCCTGCACACTGTTGGCTCATTTATCCATAGATCTGCCCAAGCGACAAATTTTCGGACCAATAAGACTAAATTTGAGAAAAAAAGGAAAATTTTACCAAAAAATCAACTCCTAACCCTACTTGTTTAAAAAAAAAATTTAGATTCAAGTGTAGAAACATGCTAGTAGATTCATTATCTCTCATCTTACTGATTTTTGGAATCATGAAATTGAAATTATCTATTATGGTAATTTTTTCAACCTTGGTCTCATATTATCTAGGTGTGGGTAATAGTGATGTTGCACACATGGAACTAGAAGCTCTAAAGAATCAAATTCTTGGAGGCCAGAGTGAACTAGTTGAAGATAATATTTTTACAAGAAAATTGTATTTTGGAGGAGGTCATCCCATTTCTATTCAGAGTATGGAATTGGTGTTGGCATGTGCTTAACACTATGATCTAGAATCAAGGATCACAAGATGAAATGTCAATTCCATAGTTGTAGTACTCACTTCGAAGGTCCTATCAAAATGTATGCAAATCCCTACATGTAACAATGTGGTCATAGGCAAAAAGGAGTTTTCATCTAGTGATTTGTAAAATAGTGAAACATATTTCCATGGCATTACATTGGGATCATGGTTGAATTAAGGGAGGAATCCTTCTCGTGTACCAAAATATTTGTCTAGATGTGAGTTCTATGAAGGCTATTATGATGCAATCATTTTTTTGAGAAGAGTAATGGGTGGAGAGGCCACAAGATACTTTCAAGATAAGATTAAACAATTCATCCTTATCATCATCATAGACTTTCAAGATGATTGATTGGGGAAAAATAATAAGTGATAACATCCACCATACATTTATTCAGTTGCAAGTCACTAGAAAGTTCTTAATGACATCATATATGGTATATGATCTTGTGAGTACAATACCATTCCAAGGCCTAAATCTTCCTTAAAATATTTCTCATAGGTCTTGTCATCACCAATCCGGCACTGTGATAATTCTTCACCGAGAACTCCTCGTGCTATGATTATTTACTAATGCACAACCTTTAGTTTGGTGGATGTAATATGGAAACAAAACAACAAACCGAACACAAGAATACCATCGACTATGATAAGACAGAATGATGAAAAATCTGAAATATCAAAGTAAATTATAATATTAACATGAAATTGTTACAATCTCACCCATGAGGTACTTCAACAAGACTATGGGAGAAACTTTACAATTACACCTCTTGATGGCTTCTTCAACACACCTTTATTTGATGGCTTCCTTTGCACACTTCCTACAATATTTCTCACTACTTCTTTCTATGCTAAATGAGGGGGTTGGCCTCTCTATTTATAGAACTTCGAGGCTTATCCATCCTATCTCTAAGATAGGATAAGAAATCCACTCTGACGAATCATATTCCATACCTTAACTCTTATCTATACATGTAAGCTTATCTCTTAAGATAAGATAAACCTTATCATTTTACATGGGTTCCACATTTTTAGACTTTTTACAAATAAAATACACAAAATATTTATGACCTCACTCCTTTTCCTTATTACCAATATAATATTTCTAATTCCTAATCATGTAGACCCTACTTCTCTAATTACCCAAACTTTGACATTTTAACATTACCGGACCACTTACGACAAATATTTACTTTTTACAACATTCCTATTGTACTTTAACTATTACTGTACTCCACATTATTGCCGACACCGTACTAATAGCGTCGTTATCTTCTATCAGACGCTACTACTAATTATACTTAACAACATCCTATTCCTAATACATACGTTAATGAAATAGAAATTATGGAGGAAAATTTTAGTGTCGACAGTCCCCCTCTTATGAACGTACCCAAAACTTAATATCAAAGAAAGAAATTATCATTTTTCAAGGGTGAATGATGCATTCAACCATGTTTATCATACTATTTCTAGAAGTTAACAAAGAGTTGATATTGTCTTCTCAAACTGTAACTTTGATTAAGAGATATGGGTCTTATTTCACTCAATTTTCAAACTTCTCTTTTATCAAAGTTTCATGGTTTGACCTCACTCCTCCCAAGCTCCCTAGATACCTCAGTGAAAATATTGTGATGTTCGAGCTATAAAGGCATGTTTCCCATGTCAATGGAAAACTTAGAAACCATAACAAGAAAGGTGTTTCATTTCCTATCCATCTTGGAATATTCTCATGTAATAATGTCACTGACACTTGAAGTCTTAAAGCTTTATTATCCCCCTTAAATATCTATTGATATATACCCAAGGCATATTTTTACATCTGAAGCAACCATGAGACCTTCCATCTTCTTGATTTGCACCATGTTCCCCGAATTAAATATTACTGGATCAACTGTTCGGATGATTTTGAGGTAAGGGACCATGATCACATGAGAATGAACATAAACCAAATGAGAAATTTCATATTTGATTGGTTTTTTGATGGTGTAGAAATTATGGGACTGATTTGTATGATCTTGAGTATGAAGTAGTGAAGGCCTCACCTCTCTCAAAGATCTCATGGAGTGTTTGTGAGTCGGGAGATATCAATCAAAAAAATGAAAAATGTTGCGTGGATAAATTCGCTAAGTATGATCCATGCGTGAAGGTTTCAGGTATGGGCAATGCATGTGAAAAGGGGAATGCACATGTAATATTGGATAACGCATGGAATTTTACGCCTGAGTAGGGTAACTTTGGGACTTAGATGATTTTGTGAACCATGAGCTAAAAGTAGATGAACATATCTAGAGCACTGACCAAGTAATGATTTAGAACCATAGAAAATAAATATGACTTGGTGGTCAAGGAACATCTATCTTTGGATAAAATTACATGTGGATTGAAGATGAGGAGACGTGCATGGATCAAGATATTAATAACACCGAAGCAAGTTTTATTTATAGGATAATCTATTATTAGTTGTTTTAAAACATGCATGTAGGCTATTTTTGGACACACCTATTATTAGGAAGTGCATGGGCAGTGAAGGGAAAGTCCCTACCCCTATATATACTTGTTTTTTGGGAATCATCAATAAAATGTCCAAGTTCTGAGAATCTATGTTATGCATTAGAGTCATGGTCTATGGTGTCAATGTTACACACATGATTTTGTAATGACTGGTTTTTGTATTTAGCTTCTGTGATGTAATAATTTCATATAATGGATCATGGTAGATGAATTATGGTCATTGATATGTTTGATTACAGAGATTTCATGGTGTAATTGATATTGGTGATTGTCTGATATGTTATGTTTCATTATTACATGTGTTTGCAAGTGAATGAATGTAATTATTTAGTATGATTGAATGAGTACTTGGTTATATATCACTATGACTATGCATGATAACATATTGAAAAGAAGATATAAAGGAGGGACCAGGTAGTTGTGTGCACATTGGGTGGGTATCTAGATATCCTTGAATTGGGTGTCAATGTGGATAACATCTAGGTGAAATAAAAGACTACATTTTGGCTTCATTGTCGAGATTCAAATTTGGAAGATATATATGTATTTTTGCACACTAGATTGGTGCGTGAAGGAATGGAGAGGTTGGGAAAAAAGTATCTTGTTATATGTGTAATGCCTTATCAACTAATTGGGTGATATTTATACAAGTTGGGTAGTGATGAAGTCTTGCATCAATGTGTCTTGTAAAATGAGCACGAAACCATTATGGAAGAATCTCATGGTGGAATAGTAAGAGGATATTATGCAGGTGATGCTACAACACACAAGATTCTTATGGCTATAAATTGGTGGGAAAAATTTTACAAGGATACCAAATAATATGTGAAAGCATGTGATCATTGTTAGTGCATTGGAAAACATGGACATATAGATGAGATTTCGTTGTGACCTATTGCAAGTGCAAAAAATTTTGATAAGTGGGCTATTGAATTTGTAGGACCTATTGTCCCACCCGCATGTAGGAATGACACGCACTACATTATGACTTATACAAACTATTTGAAAAGGTGAGAAGAGGATACACCTAAAAAGGATTTTACAATGGCCACAACAGTAAGATTTATTTGGGAAAAAATTATTAACAGTTATAGTTATCTATTAAGATTTAAAATTGATAGAGGAGCTCATTTATTATATAAAAAATCATAATTTTGTTAGCAGTGTTTATGGTAACACACCATAAAACTACTCTTTATCACCCTCAGAATAATGGCACTACAGAAGTCTTCGACAAGATCTTGGGACAATTATTAACAAAAATTTGTGATGTTGAAAGGAAGGATTGAGATGATAAAGTGTCATTAGTTATTTGGGCTTATAGGACCACTTATAAATGATTGAATAAGGAAAAACCTTTTCAGTTGATGTTTAGTGTAGAATATTTTCTACCAGTTGAATTCATGATACCATCAATTTTTATTGCATATGCAAGCATAATAAATGATGAAAAATTAAATTCAAGAGCACATTGAAAAAATAATGCAACTATATGTGCAGCACGCTATTGCACATTTGAGCTAGAAGAATGAGAAGGCACAACAAAAGGACTAACATGATAAACACACTAAGAACAAGACATTAATACTTGAAAATATGGTCCTTCTCTATGGCTCAAAGTTCGAGTGCCACCTAAGAAATTTGAAGGTGTATTGGTTAGGACCTTTTGTAGTAATAGAGATACTTGAATAACGCACATGTCAATTGTAGAAGTTGGATGACACCATGTTTCCGGGTGTATTCAATGTGAGAGGCTAAAGCCCTACTATAAATAAAGATTCTTGATGTTTTAAATAAGGAATTATTTCCACTTAGATTAGGTTTTTATTTCCTTTTTTCTTTCTAGTTGTTTCTTGTGTGTTGGTTTGTGTTTCTTTTTTTGTTCTAATAATCTCACTTTCCCACAAGATACTAATTACTATATATTAAGTTCATATGCATAGTACCACACATACTTTTAGTGTGGGGTGAACTAGATGCAAGTGCGTAAAAAGGAGACCTTGGTGGTCTTAAAGGTGAGCTTAAGTGGATAAGTATGTGTGCGCGATGGAAGAAGTATGGTGCACCATTTGTAGGGTGTGTGCATAGGAAAAGTTAAAAAAGGTTCCATTATAAATGAGAAGGATGGTGATAATAAGGAAATTACTCTCATAATGAAGATAACGTATGGAAAATGACTGTGCAATGTAACACGAGGTAGGCAATGACATTAGGAACTACTTGGTATATAACACTGAGGATTATTTATTGCAACACATAGAAGTGTGAGCCAGGAGGTCTGTGGCATGGGAAGCAGTGAGCACTCTAGAAGGTTATGACTCTACCATGCAAAAGGAAGACAACATAAAGCAAAAAGTGAAAAAGATGTTTTAAATTGGGAAAACACTTAAGAAATTTAAAGCAAGAAAAATCATGTTAATAGTGTAAGAGTAATTTGTTGGAGTGTGAAAATGTTATAAAAGGAGGAAACTTGAGTCATTTTCTACCTTGGATCCAAGAAGATTTGAGAATTTGAACTAACAAATGAATTAGTGTGATAGAGCGAGAGAAGTGACAAGAAAGGTGTTGTGTGTGGATCCTTTGTGAAAAGAAATAAATTTGAAGCCAAAGATTGAGTAAACACTAGGCCACGAGTGGAAAGGGTTTGTAGAGTTAAAGTTTAAGCATCTAGGGTTCACAATGCTTAGATATTGAGGTAACAATAAATTCTGTGGAAAAATTTATCTAGGGCACAAGTTTTTAGAGTTAATGGAACTAAGAAGGGAAACTACGACATCCCAAATAGGAAGAGGAAAGCCCCGCATAAAGAGGGTCAAGGTTGAGGATGACGACCCATTAAAGGAGATATATTCCAAAATGCAATACCCACTTGGAGTGATTAGGGTTCAGACATGAAACTTGTAGCCCCCAAAGTGTAAGATAATTGATTTCATTCACAGGGCTATGGGAAATGATGTGACCTTAAAGGTATACATGTTACAGGAGTTTCTAGATTAAGGAGGGGAGAGTATTGGTGGATGATTCGGTGAGGAGAAAATAGGAGAAGGTAGTGGTACTCTAGTTGTTTGAGCTACCCCTATTCATGAAACATGTGCATATATTATAGTGGCTCATGTATAGGGTACATGAGGATTATTTCTATTTCCCAGGCTAGAGGATAAGGATTACAACCCATCTTATTGAATAGGTTACAGGGTTGCGAGACATAGGGGAAGATATGGAATTGGACCTATGTGCTAATGAAAAAATTGACAAGTTGGCTTTTAAGTTACAATATGAAAAGGGAGGAATATCCATGAGCATATAAAAGCATAAAGATCCCACCATTTGGGTTAAATCTAGGTTGGTAAGCTATAAATTAGGTTCCTCAGAGTGATGGACTAATGTGAATAAGAAGTTTTTATACATTTCGTATCGGATGGCGCATAAGACATGTTACATCATAGCACAATTAATTACTAATGGGATAATTGAGGAGGCCAAGGCATAAAATGAAGAAGGAGAAAATATTTCATGGGGATCCATCCTCCTGCTCATTTTCTTATAGGAAATTGGCATTCCAGACGGGCTAGAAAAGAACATGTGGGTTCACCCACTAACCAACAAGTCTATTGTGGTGTAGTTTATGGGATATAACTTTTAAAATAATATCAAAAATACATACAAGGCCAAGATAGACAAGTGGTATAATAGGATGCACATGAAGTTTGAAAATGAATAATACATTCCACATGAATTACTAATAGAGGTTAGAGAATAGGAAATATTTATAGTGATACAACAATACAATCTTGCACGTTTCATGATGGAGAATGGAGAGATGGGTCCATGCTACAAACTTATAGATATTTCAAGTGCACAATCAAATAGATAAGGGATGAGAGAAGTTGAAATTTGATTTAGATAAGGTGTATTTTGATTGGCACACCTTGTGTACCACCCACAAGTATGACTCCAGGACTGTGTATTTGGAGACTTTAGAGACAAATACCTTAGACCTGCACCCCTAGTTGAATGTCATGATAAAAGGGATTATATGCAGACTTTTTCTAGTATTGAGACCAAATACCTAGGGTATATTAGAGATAGAGGTCACAAAAACTTTCCTTCCATAGTGAGGGAGAACTATTGTGCAACTACTCAAGAGAACGTGTAAATAATCTCTTAAGGAAGAAGAAGAAGAGGAAGTTGGGATTGATCACTCTTATAGGAAGAAAATGTATTACAAGAGAAGGAGACATGATGGTAGCACAAAGCCTTCTCAGCAACCCAAGGAGAGTATATAAAATAAAAAGGTCAAGCATGAAGGAATGCGGGTAGTTTCTAGAGAAGAAGAATATTCTACTGATAAAGAGAAGTAAGAAACCTTTTAGAAAGAACTGGAGCATGAATGTGCTGAGAAACTGGAAAAGAAAGCAGTGAAAACACAGGAAGGTTCTGACCTGACGAAGGAAGAACCACTAGAAGTCTATGAAATGATGAGTCACATGTGTTTGAGGAAGTTCAAAAGGAGGAGAAAGGGGCAGATGATGCCTATGTTATAAAATAGGATAAGGGCATGGAAGATGGAACTAATACATGCCCCTTCACTCTGAAGAAGCCTGAGAAGAAGGAGAAGGTAGTCAAAAAAGTGATGGACACCGTGATCGCCACACATGGAATTTTTGGATGATCCTACAAAGGTGTTGACGACATGATTCTAGATTACAGTAACTATAGACAAACTATATGACTAGGATTCAATGCATGAAGAAGGAGGGGTCTTGCATACTAGGAAGATGTTATCCTGAAACATGCATACACATGTGGAAGAGACCATATTTGAAGTCATTAATAATTCCATCAAAGTGATCGAGTTAAAGAGAGATCCTGGGAAGAAATACAAGTAGGTGGACCCTATGTATCTGACACATGAACATGCATGTAATGCCTTGAATAAAAATTTTGTGGATGTTACACATAGGAATTTTGATTCAATAGCTACCGTAAGGGTAATGGTAGTAGATAAGAAGGATAAAAAATGTGAAATTGAGGTCTTTAAGAAAGATATCCAAGGAGATTAGAAGCACATCAAGGAAGTGTATGATAGAGCAAGTGTGTTGGTGAAGCATATTTTAGGACAATACCCAACCTTGGTGAGCCAGGTGTGGAGTGAATATTATGACGAGATGGAATATCTAAAATACATTGTGGGGATGATTCTAGTGAACATGGAGAGTGGTGTAGGGCTAACAATTGAGGAATTGGCCAAATAAAAGGAAGAATAAGGCAGCTGTAGAAGCTAGGATAGCTGAGATTGAAGCATTGGACACAAAATTTAAAGAAAATATCGCTAAGGTGGAGTTGGCATTCAGTAGGTTTCAGAAGAGTGACTCTATTATCAATGTGCAAGTCATTAAGGAAGAGGAAAAAATCAATGTAATTTAGGACAATAATCTTACCACTAAAATTGAGCACACTCAAGTCATGGTGAAAATATCAGCATAGGAGTTAATTAAATCCATGAGAGAGACATTAGAGGACCAAATCTTTCAACTTTAGATATTATTTCTAGAGTGCATGGTCAATTTAGAAGGAGTAAGCACTAATTTGTTAGTAGTGACCAAGGAATTGAGGGATAAGGTGGAACAATTGACGCCTGATCATATTATAGGTATAATTGAAGAGGTGTTAGGAAAGGACACATAAGAGCTCACATAGTGGGCTAAATTTGAGACAAAATTTAATTCAAAGTTATTATAGATTCTCCAACAACCTGTGGCATGATGTGAATTCTTTACAGATGGGGTAATTTTGAGCACTCAATTCTTTATTTTTTGTGATTATTTTATTCATGCATTATTTTGAGGAACAAATGGGGCACACCATTACCGAGGATGGTAATGTAGTTAGTGTGGGGTAATTTTGTATGGATAAATATGATAAGTAAGATATGTGGGTGAATATTTAGGGTGTGCGCGAGAAAGGCACAAAGGGCTCACACATAGACATATTGGTACATCGCATAGGTTCGTGCCCTGAGCATGGTAAGTTTGGGACTTAGCTGATTTTGTGAACCACAAGATAAAAATAGAAGAACAACGATAAAGTGTTGACAGAGAAATGATTTAGAACTAAAGAAAATCAAGGAAACTTGGTGGTCAAAGAAGGTATATTTTTGGATAAAATCACATGCGAATCAAGGATGAAGAGACATGCATGGCTCGAACTATTAATAACATTGAAGCAAGTTCTATTTATAGGATAGTCTATTATTCTAAAGCATGCATGTAGGCTATTTTTGGATACACTTATTATTAGGAAGTGCATGTATGGTGAAGGGAAAGTCCCCACATCTATATATAATTGTAGTTTTGGCATCATCAATACCATGTCCAAGTTCTGAGAATATATGTTATGTATTATAGTCAGGATCTATGGTTTTAATGTTGTATGCATGATTCTGTAATGACTAGTTTTTGTGATCAACTTATATCATGTAAAAATTTTATATAATGGATCATGGTGGATGGAATACAATTATTGATATGTATGATTATGTAGATTTTATGGTGTACTTAATATTGGCAATTTTCTAATCTATTAAGTTTCCTTATTATATGTGTTTCCAAGAGAATGAACGAAATGAATTGGTATGATTGAATGAGTACTTGGTTAGATATCACTATGACTATGCATGTTAACATCTTGAAAAGAAATTATAAATTAGGGACCTAGTAGTTGTGCCTGCTATGGGTGAACATTCATATCTCCCTGAATGGGGTGCGAATGCACATAACATTTAGGTGAAATAAAAGACTATAGAAATGGTAATCCAAAGGTATAAGGAATGGGTTAAGAAAATTATGGTTGCACTCATTGAATTAGGTGGTCTTCAAACTCTCATAATAAAAAAATCTCATCTCTTTGGTTGTCAAGGAAATTGAAAGGAATGTGAGCTCTACTCACTCAGGAGATTCCGCAAAAAGGAAATCAATGGAAAATGAGGTCCCCCACTACAAGAGGTTGCATAAGAAAGTAAGATTCATTCAATAAAATTTATAATATATGGATCAAGGATATATTTATCATTATCATATTCTAATTCCATCGGTTAGTCCTCTAAACAATATCCTCCTCTTACGGCTGAGAAAAATTAAAAAATACAATATCTACCCTCCCACACTGAGCCTTGAAACTGTAATCATGCCTACTATTGAACTTGAGATAAGGTACAGGTCTTCCCATGGGTAAAAGAAATTATTAGATTAGGAGAGATCGTATAGTCTGGAACAAGAAAATGGTTCCTATATGTTCAATATATTTCAATGATGAAGAAAACTAAATCCAGGTAATAAATCCCAAATTACTTCCTACTTCTTTAGTGGTGCCTCATGTAATCAATATGTGGAAGTAGCTCAGAAGAAGGTGGTAAATCCCATTACTGAGATTACCCCATCTAACTATGAAATGACCACAATTCCTCTAGGGCCAGCAACACATGAAGGAGATGCTAATATATTCAAATAATCTTCCACTCACCTTCTTACAAGAAATGAGGAGTACAAGGAGAAGATTGAACAATTGGAAGAACATGTGAGAAAAATCACTTCATATGTTCAATCCTTCATGGATCCTAATTCCATCCCATCTCTCCCAGTTGAATAAGTCACTCCAATAACTAGTATTTATTCTATAATAAATCAAGAAGATGTAGGGATACATGATTGCAAGGTAGAGCTAACGACAAGTGGGTGAGTAAAATCCTTGACAAAGGTAGGACCTTATTTCTAAAAATTATTTCATTATTTTAATTCATGCTTGCCACCATCACAAAAGTGAGGATGAATACCTGGATGAGATTGAAAAGGAAAAATATCATTGGGATCATGTATTTCCACTAGTGACTAATATGGGAAACATCAATTTTTCTGCATTGGTAAACAAAAATGTTTTCAACTATATATCTGAAACATGTCTCTAATTTGGTCTCAAATCTAGTTTTCTGAATATCAGATGTTGAGTCATGATCTTAATGAGTTAGATTCATGTGATGAGATCACTTCTAAATATGTATAAAGACATCAACAAGGAATTGTAGAATCTTGGAGTACATGTGCTAAATGAGCATACCTTAGTGAATGATCTCCTAAAGCCATTTGAGGAACTAGTTTAAAAGATAGGTGTGAGGACATTAATCCTTTAATTCAAGACACCTTCAGAATATATTACATAGATAAAATGTGTTATTTCACACACTTGAAAATGAGAACTAATCATGGTTCACAAAATGCAAAATTATCAATCAGTACTTTGGATAAAATTGTCTTAAATATCTAAGCTTCATTCAATTCCTCAAGTGAGAGAAGGTTATGCCCGCAATGGATCCTTTGAGTAAAGGAGTTCAAGGGAATCAATATTTTTCTTGAGGATCACTCTCCCACATTCCTTCAGACAAGTGGATCTTCATCAGAAAATGCACCATCTTCTTTAGAGTAGCTATCTCCTCTCTTCTCTCTTTCCAACCCCCTTCTTCTCTTCTCTCATGTTTATTTCTTCATTATGGGGTTTAATTTTCACTTTTCATCTTATATATTTAAATTTAACCTATAGTTAATAATTGTAATGAGTTTCCTCAAATTAATAAAAAGGGACCCACCTTCTTTCCTAGGGATACCAAAGGTCACAAGTTGTAAAGGTTAGTAAAAGTCATGTGGGGGTAGGAAAAGAGTCCATTTTGATAAATCTATATATTGTATGACTCCCTCATTCCAAAGGGTTGTCAATTTGTGATTCTCTAAGTAAATAGCTAGTGCACTAAAAATAAACAAGAAATATATGGCATTATTCTATTTCCTTTTCTATAATGTTTCCTCCATCTCTCTTTTTCAGTCTTTGTGCATATGACAATCTTGTATAACCAAGAAAGGTGTTAGAACCTTTGATGAATGAATAAATGAAATTTTTCTGTTCACGATTCATTGTTTCTTGCCATTGTAAACAAATTTTTTTTCTTATAGTTGTGTGCAGATACATTATGGTTAAAGCTTGTAAAAATATGCCCAACCCTATTTACAAGATTAACCCCTCTCTCAAAGTTCTCACTCCTACTACCTCACCCCTCATGAAAATTCTTCCCTTGCATTAGGTGTAAACATTTACTGCAAGTTTAGTGGAGTGTGCCTATGTGATACTTGAATTATTAGCCACCCACATTATTTTTTATCTGCATTCTATAAAGGGAACCTCCAATTTCACAAACAAGAGGGATATATTCCCAAAGCTTTGGTGAAAATAAGATAATTTGTCCTTGTGACAAATTATTTTTCTAGTAGTTTTTGACACCCATCATGGGGAATATTTTATTAGCTCTGCACCACCTCTATGACCAACCCTAATGCCTAACCCTATTTACAATATTAAGCCCTCTCTCAAAGTTCTCACTACTACTATCTTACCGCTCATGAAAATTCTTCCATTGCATTAGGGTAAATTTTTTTTGTAAGTTTAGTGGAGTGTGCCTATGTGATCCCTGAACTATTGGCCACCCATGACATTATTTTTTAATCTACATTCAATAAAGGGAACCTCCAATTTCACAAACAAGAGGGACATAGTCCCAGAGCGTTGGTGAAAATTAGCTAATTTGTCCTTGTGAAAAATTATTTTCCCAACAATTTTTGAGACACCTACCATGGGGAATATTTTATTATCTTTGCACCACCTCATAACCATAAAATCCATAAAAATTTAAAAATATAGAAAAAAAAAAAAAATCAGACATTGAAAACTCATAAGAGTATTCATGAATTCTCTACTTTTTTCCCTCCATGGATATCCCTGCAAATCCTCTTGTGGTACAACATAATATCCTATTTCTTTTAGGATACCTAAGAAAACCTTTTATATTATTTAAGAAACTACATTTTGTATAACATAGAGATATTTAATCACTATCATGCAACATCAATAGTTCTGGACCTTGAAGAAGAACATGCTCAAGCTCTACAACCTACAAGAAAAGATTATAAATAAGACAAATAAGAGATTAGAAGAATTATTAATATTGAGAACTTTGCATTCATATAACAAGCTGACAAGAAATAAGATATGCGAGGGCCTCAAGAGCTAGTGGTATGACTAACGAAATTGAGTTTTAAAGAGCAGTTGTAATTTTATTTTAAACTTTTTATCACTCAAATTTCAAGGAGAATAAGTCAACAGATAAGTTATCCTGAATTTAATCGTACCTTACTCCTTTTGATTATTCCATTGAACAGATCAAAATTTGAACCATTGAAGTTAAATTCACTCCTAAAGAATAAATTGTAGAAGAAGTGGTAGAAATATTTGAAGAATAAGCATTATTGAAGGAAGAAGAACCAGAAATGTCCCAATAAGCATGTTATTATCCTTGGGGAAGAAACACGGACCTCTTGGCTCTAAATCCCTTCGTTACATGAGTTACCCAAAAGGGTCCCGAAATACCTTCTCATAAATTCTATGGAGATGGGAAAAAATCACCTTGATGATCACATTGCCAGACTTTCATAATAGCATGTGGGGTGTTGGGTGTAGGATACTGAGGATCTATCAGTTCCATTCTGTTTGTAGAAATCCTTACAAGATGTTGTTGTCAGATTGGTTTTATCATTAACCCATAATATCCATTACCAAATGAACTAGAATGATATGAAATCCAAATTTAAATCTAGATTCAAACTAGTTGAGGATGTTCATGCGTGTTTACTTTCACAGATGGTCTCGGTGTAAGAAATATTTCAATGATTCTCGTGAGGTAGTTTATGGACTAAATTCAATAGAATTCTTTACAATGATCCCCGAATGTTTCCCTTGAACCTATTGAATGATAATAAATAAATATTGTTAAAAAATGTACAACTTCCCAAAGTAAATTTCATGCTGAGAATAACTCAACTAGCTGATATGAAGGAGGCATAAAAAATTGTGGTCAAGGTAGAATATGACTTGATTATTTTTGGAAAGATAAAAAATATTCCAAGTAAAGAAAAGGGTTAGAGCTCAAATTCTAGAACCACAAACTCATTAGTATAGAAACTAGCTAATGATGTTCTCTCTCTTAAAAATAAGTTGGCCTAAGCCTCTATAAATAGGTATGCTCTTAGGAAAATTTTTCCAAATAATAAAAGGATTTTTCCACTACCCTCGCAACTTTATTTAGAATTACCTCCTATAAATGCATCTTGTGACACTAAGGAGGAAGAATAACTGGTAGAACCAGAATAAGAAAATGATGAAAACAATGTCCTAGAGATTGAGGAAGTGGAAGATGATGCACAAATTAGATTCCTCAAGTATTCATCAGGTGAAGAATATGATGATGAAGATGCACCTATATTCTAATTTGTACTATTTACCAGCTCCCAATCATAGAAAGGAAGTTCCTCCAAAGCTACTTCGAAGAAGAAGATTGAAGATCCTCTTGTAAAGACTCTAAGAAATAAAATAATCAATAGAGGATGTCCCCTTCTACCTTCTAGGAGTCTACAAAAGAGAATCCTGATCTCATGGTGAGAAAGAATATATTTGATGTTCTAAGTAGGTCTACCAATGCTTCTCCCAGTTCTAATTCTACGTATGCAAAATCTAATCCTTCAAAAAATTCAAGTGTGCCTACAAAATTAGTCGTTGTTCGCTAAACATCTAATCCCATTGCTAGATCTGTTCCAAATTCAAAGGTTTTACCTCCTTCAACCTATAAATAATCCATTGTCATTCTACTCCATTTGACATCATTAAGCATGTAAACAAATCAAAATTTCAGATTTTTGAATCGGAATTATTGCATACCCATCCAAAGAAATTTGATAGGCTTGTTCACTATATCAAAGGTAGTAGTTCAAACTCCACTGCTGAAATTACTAATTCCAAAGGACTACTATGAACTCCACCTAATCCTCCATCTCATAACATGATTACTTTGAGCACATCCAAGACCAACAAATTTGATCCATTCTATCTCTCCCTTCTTATTAAAGCTCATCAGTTAAATAGTTGCATAATAGATCCAGGATCTTTAGATAATGTAATGACCATAAAAATTTTTAATGCTATTGGAATTATCTTGAGATGAGACAAAGACTCTTGTTACTCCTTGGATTCCAAGGATGCACAAGTGGATCTCACTGATTTTCTAGATAAGAAAGTATTGTTGACTATCTTGGTAGCAAATATTACGACATCATTCAAAATGTTACTAAGTAGATGTTTCTACCAAGAATCAGAAGGTGAGATCTAGATGAATTGGTCTTCTATAACCATTTCAGTGAAGGGAGAAATGAAGAAATTTCTACGTATGAGAAAAATGAAGTACACTGTTAAGAAATCATAGGATCCAAGGGCTGATGTATTATTTCAGGACAGAGGACATGATAAATATTTCTTGAGTTCAAGAAGAGATGAAAATATTCTCTTTCTTACAGAAGATGATGAGAATCATCTGTGGAAAATGGGGTTTGATGGAAGCTATTCTAGTACTATCTCAAGAGCTAGTGTTATTCTAACCTCTCCTTTGGGTGAGTTGCTCCCTTTTTCTTATAAGTTGAAATTTGAGAATATAAATAATATCGCTAAATATGAAGCTCTCCTTTTAAGAATGGACATAGCTGAGTCCATGGGTATAAAAAAGTTTAAATGTCTAGGTAATGTCAAAGTAATTTTTAAACAAGTCATAAATTATTATGAAGTCAAAAATATAAGGCGTAAACACTATAGTAATAGAGTATGAGATTATATTGAGTCTTTTGATTCTTTCTCTATTCAGGATAGTCCTCATGAAAAAAATGGGAAGGTTTATTGTTTCACAATATCTTCTTCTTTAATGACTCCTAACCCTTCTTTCAATAAGAATAAATTTACTATTGAGATGATTATAAGGAAAAGTGTGCCATATAATGCCAATCACTATAAAATATTCAATGATGATAATTATCTTCTCTCTTTCCTTGATCAAAGGGATAATTTTAATAGTTTCTTCTATGAAGGAAGTGATGCTCCACATCGCGAGTCCGTTCTAAATGAGAACAAGGGTGAGATTGATGGAATTGATTATAAAGATAATGTGAGGGAATCTCCAAGGAACCTAAAAAATAAAAAAATTATCATTATAACTATGGATGTGGGATTAATAAAAATTCATGAGAGTGTCTTGCAGGGATGAGGGAGATAGATCTAGGTAGTTAAATAGTTCAAAACTAGAATTTTGTTAATTCCCTCAAAAATGTAATCAAAATTGTAAAGCATGTAAAAGGGGGAAAATTACTTGTAATGAATGTTAGAGGTCTATCCATGAGGTGGTGAGCCTAGGAGTGATTTAAATTCTATGAAATGAGTAAAAGTGATGTAAAAATGCATCATTATGTTGTGATGGCATATGAAAGGTCCATGAGATCTCAAATTTTGGTTAAAATCCAAGGAGTTACAATAAAAAAGAAATAATAGGGACAGGACGGGGAGTGCGTGTGTGTAAGTTAGAAAGACAATACCGTGCGAAGGTGAGGGAGATAACAGGGGTGACGGTAAAACTCTGTGAGGTTTGTGACTAAAACAAGACAAGAATGACGCTAGCTAAGAAGGGGGACTCCTAAATACTCTGAACCCAGAACTTCATAAGTAAAATGCATTAGAGAACGGCGTGTATCTGGAATGGAGGTGATTCGGCAAGATATTGGGGGTAGAACTAGTCACACATAAAGGAATAAAAGGGGCGGGATCATCTCCAGGGAGGCAACATATCACAAAGAGGTGGGGTAGCAATGGGCTCACGATGTGTGAGGTGCGTAAGGGGTACCCTTCTTTTCGGCTAGCTGTATGGACCGCAGAAACAATTAATGTGTAAAGCGTGTATGGATGTAATAAACTCTTGGAAATAAATTTGTGTAAGCTTTATGATTTATTAACTCAAGAAAAGATGAGTAACAATTTTTCCAATGAGAAAATTAAATAAATATGATAAGTTTTTCTCAAATGTCTATATTGAAAGCTTGTATGACTATGCATCTATAGATTGGTTCAGGGTAAAGAGAATTCCTTCACATGTGTAGACCTCTTATTTGAATGAAATAGTAAGAATATAATATGCATGATCATCTAACAAGTATTTGGTAAAAATTTATATATTTTAATCAATTTTTGAGGAAAGTTATAGCCAAAAATAGATTATCAAGCTATAAAAAAGAACAATTAGGGTTTGGGGAGAAAATGTGTGTTAAAAACCTCTAGGGGTTTAATATTGCTCTAAAATTTTGTACAAAATATGGGGAAGGTCCTTAATGTGATTCAAAAATAAACTTTGGTTTTCACTGGTTCACGTTGAAGATATGCATGACATATTATAAGGAGGGTTTGTATGTATAGTCAAAGACCTAATTAGGAAGGCTAGTTTACAAAGGAAGTGGGGTCCATTCTTGGATTTCAACCATGAAAATTTTGTGAGATATCAAAACCTAAAATGGGTGTCTAAAAAGGTTGAGATTATGTCTTGATACTTCTTACAAGAAAATATATGAAGGTAAAAAGAATGTCTCAAGGATAGTTGTATCTTTGAGAGCTAAAGGAGTAAAAGGGTGATAAGGAGAGAATTTTAAAGAGTTATGTCTTGAAAATTGGTATGCACCATAGGAATGATGAAAGGATTCTAATTAATTTTAAAACTTATTTTGGTTATCCTTATAAGTCTCCAATCATGTATTTTGTAGAATGCATAGTCTTAAGGGCACTAAATTGCATGATAGAGCTAGATAGGTGAAGGAATGAGTTTGAATATATTTTGCATAAAGTTTTAATGGTTATAAAAATGGTATGAGATGATGAAGTAGGGTATATAAGTGAAATATAACCAAGGAATGCTGATGAACCAAAAGATGCTTGATAAGAGCAAAGATGCAAGAAAGAAAGATGAAGAGAAAGTCAAGGAAGGTAGGTAGAAAAGAGAGTTTGTGTGAAGGGTGGTAATTTAGAAATTGAATTGATGTAATGCAGAGGAGTGAGATTAGGTAATCCATTTACAGTGATTTTAGGAATAATATTACAATTTAATTGATTTTTGGTTTAGGAATGATCCTCAAATGCAGATATAGGTGAATTTGTTATGTCAAAACCTTCTCGATTAGTTGTATGCATGATTGATTTCTAAATATCTCTACATCAGTTTGGTATCAGAGTGTGGATCTCTTATTATGACTTATTATTTTTATTTGAATGAATTATTTTGTGACTAAAATTTTTGTGTGAGTGTGTGTAATGAAGAAAGTGAAAGTGAGGAAGCCACTAAAAGACCTGGTGAGGCCAAGGTGAGGTGTAGAGAAAATAACATGTGAAAAATACTTGTAAATGAGAGAATATGGACCAAGAAGAGGCAATAAGATAGTTTTGGAAGATGATTAGCCACAAGAGAATACAATAATATTTTGAGAGAAAGAAAAGAGATGAAGCCAAGACGAAATAAGAATAAAGGAAGCAAGAGGAATGAATAGAGAAAGAGATGATAGATTTGAGAAAAGACATGCAAAAGTTAAGAGAGTTGATGATGAAACCAAGATATAGGATTGCATTTCTGATGAAGAGGAAATCCAAATTTCCTATAAACTAAATTGTAAGAATAAATCATAGATTTTTGTTGAAGAAGATGATTAAAGATAGAGAGGAAAATATGAGACAAGAAGAAAAGAAAGAGGAAGAGGTTATCAAGTGAGTGAATGAAGAAAAGAGAAATGTAGAGCTCTTGAAACAATTTAAAAACCATGGTTACATAGTACCTATGTGCGTGAGAATTCCAGAAACAAAGAGTGAAGATGATAAACTAAACAAAGAGAAAGAGAATCTAAGAGAATAATGACAAGAAGAAAGGGATAATTTATACTTCTTCATGGTACAAGCCAAACACAAAGAGACAAGGATGGTTTCAAAAATAAAGAGTACAAATATGGAGAAGGTAAAAGAAGATAAAATGAAATAGAGAGGTTGAACTCATTATAAGTAATAAGATATCAGAGAACAAGGAAGTGAAAAGAGTAAAGCATGCAGAAAAGGTAAGTGAAATGGTTGATTTGTTGATTGATATTAATTATTTTGTGGGTGAATTCCTTGAAATTATATACGAAAATGATTCTAATTTTTCATTCTATAAGAATTATGAACATAAGAAGTATAAAAATCAGTTTTGTATGTATGAGGTGGATAATATTTTACAAGGTTTCCTAGATGAAATAGATGAAAGAAGTCAAATTAGAGGTTGATATGAGAATGCTGAGGTTTCTTGGGCTTTTAATGATCAAAATAAAGGTAAAGAAGATGTAAATAAAAATTAATAAAATTTTAGCATGGTGAAGAAGATGAGTGAGCAAGAAAAGACATGGAATATACATGGATGGAGAATGTGTTAGAAGATGAAGAAAAATATGTATTTTTTTTAATGTTTTTGTGTGTAGGTACCAAGAGTGGAAGCATGAAGATGATGCAAGTGAAGTTGAAGATCACAATAAAAATAAAAAAAGTGAAAGAAAATGGAAGAACAAAAAAAAGGTTTGGTACTCAGGTGGATATGAATCAAGTGAGGATAGTGGGAGAAAGGTGTAGACACCTATAATTTATCCCTAGCAATTTAAATACTTAAAATTGTTGTAATTACACCCCTTTCTGCAAATTGATGACATATCTTCAATATCACACACTTTCTCTTCTACTGTCATTAATTAACTACATTACACTAATTAATTGACCCTTTTATCCAAGAAAGATGATAATTAATGACCTTCCATTAATTAAACCCCTTTCTACCTAAATTAATTAATTAAGTTTCCTCTTCTACTAGATCAATAGGTCACCATTTATTTGATTAAATCATTCTTATCCTCTAAATCACACTAATTATTCCTCTAAAAAGATTCTATAAGCTTGTACCACCTATTAATTAATAACTTTGGTTGATTAATAAACACCTCAAACCCCATGAGTCACTAAACAAAAAAATAAACTCTCCTAAGGTTGACTCAACCCTCTTTCAACCATGGTCATCCCCAACTAACTCAACCTTTCTATTATCCCACGTGTAATAGGATGTAAAGCTTCTTAAAACCATTGGGTTATAAATAAAACCATCCTCCTACCTTTCTACTTACACCTAAATGAGCATAGATCCTAGAATATAGCCATTTTATCATCTTAGAGCATTCTTCCATTAGAGGAGATAGTTAACTTCATTTCTTGCATTCATCCATAAAATTTTGAATTCATATGGAGATATGTCAAGTGGTCATGTAGCCATGGATTGACAAGACTCCATTCTTGAAACATTAGGATTCAAACATACAATCAACCCTTTGATTGTTAAGGATTTAAATAGGTTCATTTCATTGATTAACATTCAATAGAGATAGAGATTAATTTCTTAGCATATTAGATTAGATGTTTATTCTTGTTCTAATGCAAAGATGTTGGTAGATTAGTCTTGTTTAATCTCTAGGCATGATGGTGCATATATTTTAGTTTAGCTTTGTGTTAGGACTACTAGATGTTAGTTCTAATTCTATTTGCATAGATAACTAATTATTACACACATTTGGCATGCCTAGTGGGACAGATCCATAGTCCCTTTGATCTTAATAATTTTTTTTAGTTTTCTCATGTTTTTTCTAACCCATATCATGGAAGTATGAAATAAATTGAGATTCTTAGTTTGTTTCATTATCTTTATATGCATTATATCTCACTTAAGTGATTTATTGTGATGGGTTACTCTTTGATTTGAGATAATTTGAGAAAAATTTGAGCTTTTTAAAGTTTCCTACATCATTTACCATATACCTTGACTTCATCTCTAGATATAGATTTAAATACATAATTTTTTTTTGTAAGGGGAATGTACATGTTAAAACCTGGGCATACACATCCAAATGCTAGTGTACATGACATAAGTGTAGCGCATACATCATGCAATTAATTGTACCATGTTATCTTTTTTGTCAGGATAACGTATGCATGAAAATGCAAGCATACAAATCTTACTGCCGACGTACATGAATTTTTCTTCTTTGTTTTTTGTATTTTCTGTCAGTGAGCGTAAACATCAAAACCCAGGTGTATATGCCTATACCCAAGGGTACATATCTACTAATTCTATCTCTTTGACCATTTTATTTGTGATCATCCATGAGCATCCACATCCAAAGTCTAGTGTACACGACTCTCTAGCCGCATACCCATTAGCTCACTATCAGTTTCCATAGAGGCACGTACACATCTTGAAGAAATCGTACACACCCAAATTTGAGCATACACATCACAATTTGGATTTGAGATTTACTTTAAAATTCCCAAAAGCATGTTTTCTAGATATACTAACTCCTTGTAGGTTTAAATTGAAGATTAACTTCTATTTTTCAGGGAATATTTGCATGTTGTTTGATAACTTGGTTTATTTGAGGACTAATGAATGTTGCATGCTTGGTTAAGAGATCATAGTTGTGTATGATCCTCCCTCATGCCTTTTAGGTGATCTTAGGAATCCGAAATGATTTCTATATCTTTTCTTTCTTTGAAAAACACTTATTTCTAAGGGAAAGAATGTCAATTTTGGTTAAAATAAATGAATTTTGTGTTTGAATTAAGTAATTTCCATTGTTGATTGCATAGTTGGATTGTACGTCATGTATGATCTTCTCTTGCATCTTAAGGCGATCTTGAGAATTAAAAATGATGTTATATCCTCTTTTTTTCTAGAAAAATACTAAATTTGTCATGCATGACCTAAATTATTGTCAAAGAAAGGTGGCTTGAAACATAAAAATACTAATACAGTTTCCGTGCAAGTTGTAAAAAGGTGTACAAGTAAGCCACATTAAGTATAAAAGATAATAAAACACACCGTAATAAAAAGACTATTTATCGGTTCAAAATCAGATATGCCCCATCCGCTTAACTAGGACATAACCCCTTTGGCATAAGCCTTAAGATAAAATAATGGGTCTGGTCCTAGGAAATCCAAAGTAGTCCATGTAAGAGGGAACCTTGCGGATGAAATGGGAAGTTCTCTTCACACCTACTTGACTAGTTTAACATTTGTGATATTTAGGGACAAATTTATTCCTATTGCGACTGCAATGAGAGTACATGATGAATGCATGAATTTCCTACTATTCTTTAAGGGGGTAAATTAAATCTGAGATAATCCTTGGTAAACCTTGGAAAACAGAGCTCACATCTATATAAATTGTGACACCTAGTTGAGCTAACCACCTAGAAAGATATCTTGTCCAGAAGCCAACTTTAACCATATCAAAACCAATTTGAGTTGAGATTTATCGCAAAGGGAGAACTTTCTCAGAATATAAACCTTATTTTTCAAAAAAGAATAGATTCCATTAAAGTTAAAATGATGCATCATTCATCATGGATATTGTGAAGCATTTCTTTTTCTTAGTTTTTCAATCGCCTTAACGCGAGGCAAAACTCTTCCAAATTGAGGTCAAAATCTCTTCAACCCGAATTGACCTACTTCCTTCACTTTCTTTTGACACTTTGTTGATCAAAAGAAGAGTGACTACCCTTGTGTTGTGAATTGATTGTATTCACCACTTTTTTGTCCATTTATGCTCATCCATGTTTGTAGATAGTTGTTAAACATCTAAATTGTGTGGAGAGGTGTTCATATCATTGGTAGCCCCTTTTGATCTTGATACCAAAGTCAAGATTGTAATTGTAGTTAAGCTTGATTCTTCACTCGATTATCCTTTGAAGTGTTACGTTAATTTTATCGTATCTCCACAATTTTGATACTTACATCTTATTTCTTGAAAACTTGACCTAAGTGTCTAGATTATAACGTTACACTACACACATCGTAACAATTCATTGGTATAATCTAGCCCTAGTTTTATTTCAATCACTACCTCGATTTTGAAAAGTGTTTTTGCTACCTTTGTGCATGTTGTATCAATATTATTTTGATATTAATACCTTAATTTTCCACAAAGTTTTGATAACATATCTTAGTGGTATTGTTGTGTTTCTCATAGTCATAACTTTCATCTTTTGAGATATAGGTCTTGATTTGGTTCAAGCTCACTTTTAGTATACTTTGTTTGGGGATTGCATCAAATTCTTATTATTACTTACACCTTGTTCAATTCTTTGAACTTGACATAAGTGGTGACATTTTATTGGTCATCTTAAATGTCAAACTACCATTTGGAAACAACATAGGAAGTACTTCATTGATTGATTGGTTTATAACAAACCTTGTGTGATTGTGTCTTGTAATCATTTAGTCAATTCGAAAATCACTTTGATCCATTTATTCTTTATCATTCTTTATTCTTTGGTTATTTATTTGGCTTTATGTTTTGAACTTGCATGATTGTTCCTTATGTTTATACATATTATAAAATCATTTCTAGTACAATCCTTTAGGTATTTTATCTTCTTGTTTTCACCTAAGTTCATGGTCATTTTTTAACATATCTTTCAAACATTGGATTTTTTTTTTCCTATCAAGCAAATTTTGCATCAATCAAACATTGGAAATATTTTTTTTGTATCCTTTATGTTATTAAAATTTTAATCAATCCTTTGACATTTATGCCTCCAAACTTGTTGTCCAAACCTTATTGGATTATCAATCTTGAGTCATCATGATGTATGTTTTCCTTAGCTTCCATTTTGGAAAATCTTACAAGCATCCCCATATTTATGAAATTTCTAGTTGGTTGTCATTATGCTGCCTAAATCAACATGAAACCTTCTTCAATTTGAATAAGTTTGTAATAAATTTGGATCAATTTTACAGATGAATAATGTACAATACTAAACACGGAATAATAATATACTTTCAATTCATTCCGGATACATTACATTTTACATACAATGCATATGTATAGGAGAGATTGTTCCTAAATATGAGGAACTAAAATTCCACAAATATCTCCTACAACATCTCCTGCAACTTTTCCTAAAACAATAATCTATTCGTGATATATTGTTGTAACAATATATCACCAAATAATATATCCATAAATATAATTTGTTAATAACAACTTATATACTAACAAAATATATACGTGATTTGTTATTACAAATCACTCATTAATTCTTAATCATAGTAAACATTAATATTAATTTCCTAACATTCCCCCCCTTAATGTTTACATGGTAACAAAAGAACTTTCACACTTCCTTTGCAGCCTGCCACCTCTGCGTGCTCATGATCTTGGCACACACTCGAACTAAAGGTAGAAGAAGGAACACATCAACTTCTTATCGACCATGCACTGTCGGAAACACATCTTCCGACGAGGATGGGAACACCGGCTCAGGAATCATCTGCTTATCAACCAGTCACTCTAGGTGAACACATCTGACCTAGCAGTGTGGGAACTCAAGCAGGAACACATCTGAATAGCCTTACAATGGTTTTCAAGAGGCTAACCACAAACCTAGGTACGAACTGGAACACATCTGACTGGTTCTACCTCATCAAGCCTCATGATGATTGCGTTTCACTACTGTTATTTGTTTTGTACTATGTTTTTTTGCATTTGGGGAAATAGGAAAAGCCGCATACTCAACTGAACAACTGAAAAATGGAACATTGGATCATGTTGATCATGTTCCCCCCTCAATGTGAACATTTCACTTATTCAATCCAAAACAGAAACTCTGAAATCATAAATTGCACACAACAAACTGCAATCTCACTGAAATGAAAGAACAAGTACTCACACTGCACACACTCTGCCACCAAATCATTCTATGCAGCCCCATCGTTGGTGACTGACGAGAGGTCATTGTCTGACCTCCAGCCTCCAATGCCTCCATCCTCCATTATCATGCTGCTAACTCAGCAAGATGTGAACATGAAGTGCATTTGTTTCCACATTGATCTTATTCTTTTCTTCCTTCCCGCAATGTGAAACACTTTATTTTTTTTTCCGGACGTCGGGTAACACCGAAAATGCGTATGTGAGGAATTTTTTTTTATTTTTACAAGTTTTGACTCACATAACAAAACTTTATGGTTTGACTAACCATATAACACAATTGACTTGGACAAGAAGACTCGACTAGACAGATAACCTAAAATCACCTATTTCAATTAACTTGACATAAGACACAATGAGACTTGACAATAACGAAACTAACAACATAATTACAACACTTTTGGTATTTTGATTCTAAATGACAATTGATGACTCTAATTGACTCGAAACAAAAAACAATAGTGACGTTATAATGACCAATTTTATAAAATATCCCAAATTCTAATTTTGATATCTTTAAACGTCTAGCTTATAGCATTCAACCGAATGCATGGCATTAAACGAATATTATACAGATTTAAACAACTTTAATAAAAAATAAATTTAAATAGAATAGGCACTAATATACCAATGGACTAAGACCATACAATTTATCTAAATAAGACTTGCCTTTATCAACCTGCGTGATCTTCTTGTTTGATGGACAATAGTTGTTCAAATTTGAATCTAATCTCCACACGATGGGTGTGATTGCATGGACGTAGGAGAATGAACTATTGAAAATTGGTGAATCCGAGATCATACCCCGTGCGGCTCGTACCAAACTAGGTTGCTTTGTACAGTTTGCATCCTATTTCCCAGATCAGAACATGCGTAGCAGATCTACATTCGAATACAGTCATCTCTGTCAATGCTAGGTGTGTCAGGAAAAATTGGATCGGTCAACACTGCTAAATCATTGAAACTGATCTCTTGCACAATCACCGCCCAGTTTATTGGAAGCTATGACGTGGCCGACATGCAAGGTAGTGAACACATTTTTGGAGAAAATGCATGGCGAGAGTGGCGAACTGAAAAACTATAATCACTCCACTGTTAACCGTGGTTGTCTATGAGGCACTTGCAGTCATTTTGATGCTCTTGTGTGTATGCAGAATAGATGCTTGGAATGGCGATCTAAAGAAACACGTGGGCTTGGAATGGTTAGAATGCAAGCATGATGAAACATGCACAAACTTCTGAGTGAAAACACTAGATGTGAACCCAAAAACAAATTAGTTGTACAGTGTCAATTCTTCAAAGCCAATGCAGTCGACTTCATGCATGACAATTTCAACAGGTAGATTGTCAAGATTTGGTCAGCAAACAGATTCACAAGATGTTGAAGTCCTCTTTTCTGAATGCATCTATCAGGTTAGAGAAATACACACGGTGGATCCGATGCAAATAATCTATCTTGTCTCTTCACAACATTCGCTTCTTAGATCTATCACAAATACTACTCAGACATATTGCCCACTTCTAGCAGCTGATTGTTATTCAAAAATCATTGAAGTCGATCTAAAAACATATAAATGTTAACAGTATGAATCATATCGAGTCATAAATTGATGAGCCACGTGGAACCAAAATCAAGCCTGCTGAAACTTTGACGGAGATCCACAAATCTACTACGCAACACACAAAAAAAACAGTGATACAGTGGCACGTTGATAGAAGGATCTGTCATATAAAAAAAATGCATGTGTTGAACACAATTCGTGTCATACACTGACCAATATATCCTTTGAACGGATCTACAACAAGAAGAAAAACTATACGCAGGAGAGAGTCAATGAATGGATACATCAATGCATGCGTCGAATATCATATCTCAGGGCACGAGCAATTTTCCCCTTAATATTCTAATCCTCCATGGTGTTGCGTTGATACCAAATAATAAATTTGGATCAGTTTTACAGATGAATAATGTACAATATTAAACACGGAATAATAATATACTTTCAATTCATTCCAGATACATTACATTTTACATACAATGCATATGTATAGGAGAGATTGCTCCTAAATATGAGGAACTACAATTCCTCAAATATCTCCTACAACATCTCCTGCAACTTCTCCTAAAACAATAATCTATTCGTGATATATTGTTGTAACAATATATCACCAAATAATATATCCATAAATATAAGTTGTTAATAACAACTTATATACTAACAAAATATATACGTGATTTGTTATTACAAATCACTCATTAATTCTTAATCATAGTAAACATTAATATTAATTTCCTAACAGTTTGATCATACAATCTAGGTCTAGACCTTTGAACCCAACACACACTGAAAATGACGGATTATCATAAGGTCCCTTATACATACAACAATAAGAAATCAAAATTTTGGCATTCACATCAAAATACGCCCATCATAAGTAAACCTCGTTTAGTTCTTCGCGCTAGATAACCCATCTAGGTAACCTACTCCCCACCTTCATCTCATAGTCCATGGTATGGTTTAGAAACTTCTAATCCAAATTATTATTTTAATTCCCCCCAGTATTCTTCTAATTATAATCCAAACATTTCCTCTTCTTTTCAGGATTCAAATCCAAATATTTCCTCCAATTATTCTGATGATTAGGATCCAAAATACTATTTAGATTCATCTAGTTTGACTCCTAAGTCGTGGTTCTCCATTTCTTCGTGGGACATCCTCTATCATTCATCCAATTTGACTCATAAGTTGTGGTCTTACACTCCTTCGCAAGATATTATTTATCATTCATCTCATGTGATTATTGAATCGTAGTCCTCCCCTCCTTCGCATGACCTATTTTATCATTCATCTAATGTGATTCTTGAATTGCGGTCCTCCCCTCCTTCACAAGACCTTTTTTATAATTCATCTAATGTGATTCATGAATTGTGTTCCTCCCCTCCTTCACATGACCTTATTTATCATTCATCTAATGCAATTATTAAGTTGTGGTCCTCATCTTTGCATGACCTTATTTATAAAACATCTAATGTAATTATTTAATTACGGTCCTCACCTTCTTTGCAAGACCTATTTGATCAGTCACCTCAATGAACTCTTCCTCCTTTGAAAATTCATGTGACTCAAATTCCTTCTAGTTAATCATCTAAGTCGACTCCTACGTCACAATCTATGGAATTTTGAATACAAAATCCTCCTATTCTTTCCTTACAATTTCGTCTTATAGGGAAAGCTATACCAACCAATTCCAAATATTCTTTTTCTTATAAGACATCTAGCCCTAATTCTACATCATCTCTGGAGTCATCTTATTCTATCAATCATCATAAAAAATCTTCTAAGTATTCCACAACAATTGAACCTATTTCTTATAATCAACCCATGGTGGTTGATCAACAACTCATATATATTGATCTCTTTCAGAATGAAGAAACAATCAGGGAATTTATAGGGGCACACAAAGATATTCCTCTAGCAGATTACAAGCAAGGATTCTCTATAGACTTTGATTTGTCTACGTTTTGTGAGGAAAATTTTGATTCCTTTTATCAATAAATGGAGGAAGAGCCTCAGATCATGCAAGTTGATCTTCCTCATATTTTTCAATCTCCACATTCTTCATTACATGATGAAACTCCTGGGTCTTGCATTGATCCATGGCCTATCTTCTCATCACCCAATCAATATTTTTCTATCACAATTCCTCAATCACAATCTCTTATGGGGTCAACGCCAAATAGCTCTTCATCTTTGTCTAGGTGTGGGTCACCTTCTAGTAGCCCTCCCTTTACTATTTGTGGGAAATTTTTAAGTAGTCCACTATCTTCTCTTCTTGGGGCACATCCAAATATTCCCTTGTCTTCTATATATGGGTCACCCTCAGGTAGTCCATCATCTTCTATTCTTGGGGCACATCCTAGTATCCCATCATCTTACATCTATGGGTCACGTCCTAATAGCCCTTATTATTCTATTCCTGGACCACATCCTAGTAGCCCTTCATCTTCTTTTCATGGCTCACCTTCTGGTAGCCCCTCTTCTTCAATTCTCAGACCATGTATTTTTCATCCATCACATTATTCTTTTATCAATGATTGTGGTAATCCCACCATCATTCCTCACATTCCTCCCATTAATTCTAAATGTCTACGTTTTTCTCCCACTTCTCGAGATCAGAAAAGTTATGCATTATATTCTAAGAAACCCATACAAGTTCTTTACCAAGTTAATATCAAAACTCTGAAGAGCTCCAAAAATCCTAAAAAATCAAACTATTAGAAAATTCAAAATCAAACACGATTCAAAAATTCACACCAACATACCCATCAAGTATGGCACAGAGTGCATAAACCTATGGATAGGGAACTCAATCTCCCACATACAAAATCCATGTTTAAGAACAAATCACAATTATTTGTTGAGTGCAATCTCACCACATTCATCGAGATCAGGGATAATATTACACTTGATACATAAATTTGCTTAGTCTCTCTTATCAAGGAAATTGTAAACGTCGTTGTTGGATCCTATCACTTAGAGTGACATGTTTTTTAACGATAACCATCAAAAAATTAAAAAAATCATAAACCAATTAAAAAATACAAAAAAATAAGAATACATTAAAACATTACAAAAACAAAATCAATGGTACAAAGATAAAACATTACAATAAGGTATTACATACAAATGGATGTTCTTTCTTCCATTTCTTTCATATTACTCTGCAATTCATCCACCATTTTCATCCCTTTGATGTGTTGGTTTTCTGAATGGAACATGGGTTAAAACCACAGTCAGGGGACAACAAGTCCCTCCTCTTTAATGGGATAGTTTCACTTATTGAAAGCAGGAAAAACAAATGTACATATATACAACTCTCAATGTTAGGACCCTGATATTCTAGAATTATTTCATACTTAAAATATTATCAATCAGAAGGAATGGAAGAATATAGAGATGGGAGAAGGAATAAAACAACAATACTTTTGGGAAATATAGATAGTAGAGTATCTCCCTACTCACATTGAACCAATAAACCATAGAAAGTATCAATTACTTCACCACCTACACAAATCTATAGACACAAAGTTTCTATTGAATGCAAAATAAAAGATCCATTGAATCGATCAAGGAGAGAGAAAGGTACAACAGAGGAAAATAAGAAAGAAAGAACCTTTGTATTGAATTAATTTAGAATTTACAACTTTCCTAGAAAATCCAGAATCCTCTTTTCCCATGGCCAAAGCCATATATTTATAAAAATTTGTTTACATCCATATTTTTTCCCCAAAAAAAGAATATGTGAAAGGGATAATGTTTGTTGTAGATCCTCTTTTGGAAAGTGACATGAAACAAACACTCATGAAAATAGGAGGTTCCAAAAGGTGAATATCTCGTTAGTTTGAGCATGATTATTTTAGCAGGGGACATCTCATGATTTTCTCCTTCACATGGTTCTACCATTTCCACCTTTTAACCACTTTCATAGCACTCAAGTGCTTATTGATAAGTTTTATCCCATTTTATCGCATATGCTTGATAAAATCTATTTTCTAATGATTAAAATTTACATCCCTTCAAATTTATCAATTTGGCTTCAAATAGAAATGCATCTCATGGAGAAACAACAAGGAATATAGAGAAAAGAATGAGGAATGAGCCATTTTTCATGTTTTTACAAAGCTTTGGTTCATTAATGGTGATAAAAACTAGAAGAGGAAATTTTTCTTTCATTTCCCCCTTTCAAATTTAGGCCCTACACATGGCAAGATCCAAGCAAGGACAACCCCAGGGAGAAATTTTACATTTCCTGACATTTGGGTGAAAAAACATATTTTCTCAATTTGCTCCGCCCGCCCATAGCTCTGCCTAAGGACGGAAACATGGCATCATCTGAGTGGCTGAGGAAATGTAAGTTGAAATTGCCATTTGAAATCTTTTATAAAAAAGGCTCAAATTCTCAAAAACCTTCACCTGCCCACTTTGAATTTTCAACGTGGACATGTGACACCATGTGATTGATTACGGGGATGTGCTTCTACTTTAGACTTTATCTATTTTGATTAAGGGGAAGAATTCCATCTTTTCCCTGAAAGTCCACATCCTCACCATTGAATTATCAACATAGGCCATGTGTCACCATGTGATTGGTACGGGCCTCAACTTAGAAATTTTCCTTTCACTTGGGTGGGGCCGCAGGCCATTTTAGAACTCTTCACCTTTTGTGGAAACAAGGATAAAATTCCCAAAGTTTCCCACTGGTCTTCCAAAGTGCTTATAAACTAAGAAATAACCATGTGTCCCTCTCTGATTTTTTGCCATGTGGAGCCACCTAATTGGTTGTGGGGTTGTGCTTTTATTTTTATCTTTTTAAGGAAAAATTCCAACTTTCCCCCCGAAGTCCATGTCCCCACCATTGACTATTCAACATAGACACATGTCCTTCTCTGATTGGTTGTGGGCCTTAACTTAGAAATTTTCCTTTTACCACAATTCCTTAGAAAATAAAATGGATCCGTTGGCCCGAACCTCTACCAAAATTTCTCCAGCCAATCAGGGACCAATGGGGATGTGGGGAAAATCTGGCATTTTTCTAAAATCACCAAAATTCATAAGCTCATAAAGAAACCGGCCCGACCACATCCAATGGGAAACAAATGTGTAGCCTCGCCTTCCCGGGAAAGAATTTGATAGGGAACAGAACGTAGAGAGTTGCAGGAAACAGGAAAATGCCTTTTTTTGCTACCGATGAAGGATTTATTTCTCTGCAAAAGGTTAGAAACAAAAGATGCAAGTCCCCATGCATTCAAACCCATCAAAGGAGAAACAAAATCATTTCCCACCTACTAAAAATAGGTAAAATGTTTTAACGGCAGTAGACTGGGGAAAATGATTAAAAACCCATGGGAAATGAAAACAAGAGTCATGAGGAGTTTAAAACATGAATTTCTTCCATGACAGGGCTCCAATTTTCATGAATTTAGATTTGAAAAGGTGGGGGAAAATGGGAGGACAACAACTGGCTCCTGTTATCCAAAATTCACCCCTCAAGGTAATTTTGATAACATGCATCAAATTATTCAGTCCCAAGCAAGTAGATTGATTCAAGGCCCAAAATCATGTTTTTTGGGGCCCCCTCAACTTCTCTCTAACTCTCCCATCCAAGAAGAAATCCCAACGAGTTAGAGAAAATGGAAAAAATGCAAAAAAAAGGTTGCAGGACTGTTTTAAAGCATTTTGGGTCTGAAGGGTTCGGGTCGTACTGAGGTTCGTTGTACCAAGCTTGAGGCCAAAATACAAAGGAAATCAGCTAAGTTGGACATTTTTTTCGCAGGCGGTCTGCGGGACAGTTGGGACGTCGGGATGCGAAAATATGAAACTGTCGAAAGTAGAAAAAATCGTCAAAGTTTTGTTTTTGTGCGGTTTGGGACATCAGGGCCAAAAGTACGCGGGGGACGCGAACCGGCCGATTCACCGAAAGACGGTCCATTTCAGGCAATGCGGGAGATATTCATCTAGGATAGCTGGGAAAAAGCTACGTGCGGGATGCGTGGGATGTAAAAAGGTGAAAAGGCCACAAAAGGGACAAGGAATCCCGAATCGTCCGATCCGGGAGATATTCGTCAGGGATAGCCGGGACAAAGGTACACGCGGGACGCGAAAAGTTGAAAAGGCCAAAAAAGGGACAAGGAAGCCCGAATCGGATGATGTGGGAGATATTCATCTAGGAAAGCTAGGACAAAGGTACGCGCGGGATGTGAAAAGCCGAAATGGCCGAAGGCATAGAAGAAAAGTCAATGTTTGACCCATGAAACTTCAAACGGCCATAAGTTTTGACTCCAAGCTCCAATTTTCACAAAATTGGACATTCTGGAACGAGCACGACGTCCTCTATCCCAAAAAAAATAGATTTATTATTTTTTATGAGGGTAGATATATTTAATTAAAAGAAACATATTCGGCTCTAGTCAGTCAATGCTCATTCCCGTCAAATGACAAAAAACGCCTGCTAGACCCAAAATAGCTGCCCGCACACAGAAGGCCATAACTTTTGCATTTCTCAATGAAATCACACAAAATTAGTACCGTTGGAATCGTGGCTCCAAGCCCAATGTACAAAAATAAAAAAATTATATATTTGATGAGAGATTGTTTGATATTTTTCACAAAACATGGACGGGTTTATAACAATGTTTTATTTGGTGGTTGGGAGTGCAATTAAGAGGCATGGTCATCATTCTTTCTCTGCTACAGCACCTGGGATAGTATGTGGAGACTTTTTTAAGTAATATATAATCATTTTACTCCATTTAATGCCTCTTACAAGTGGTTGAAGGATAGATTTCAGGATTTTCATTTTCTTCCCCTCTCTCTCTTCTCATCTTTTCTATAAATTGGAGTGTTGGGCTCATTGTAAAAGAGGGGGTAGTTTTTGTAGCAAAGCTCTACAAAAATTTCTTTGTGAAGCCAATGTGTTATAGGCCATTGTTGTGGACTCCTTGCATGGTGATCCAGGCCCTTATCTTGTAATAGATTGAACTGTGCATATCATGAAGCAATAAAATATAAGTTTGTGGATGTATCTTCCCTTGCTATTTTTTCTTGCATTCTTCTTGCCTATTCAACCTTGATTACAAAAATATTGTGTCTATTATTATGTTCATGCAGGGATCCATTATCATTTTGTATGTTTGAAATATTGTTGTAAATGTATTTTGCTAGATTGTGGAGAGCTGTCATCACCCCTTCTAGTGTGCATTTCACTTCTTTATCTCACGCATTGGGAGACTACTCTCACACCTTCCTTTTCTGGTGTATCACCGCTTTAGTGTAGGCTTTCATTTTATGAATTCTCTCTCCCTGGTCCCTTGGAAGTTTAGATTAGAATAGTTAGCTTCCCCTGTATTAGAGTAGATTGTGGCAGGTAGTTTAGGAGTAAGAACCAACTTTCTCTGGAGGTCTATCTCAAATAGCAACTCCCAAAACTTGGAGATAGTACCCATGTTATCCAATCACACTGTGAGTTCAAGTATATGTGCTTGTATAAACATAGGGGTGCTGTGATTTGGTGATAACAGTTCCTTCTAGGGATGATTTTGTAGAGGAAAGAGGTAAAATAAAGAACCTTAGAGAATTCTAGGTAATCATATTGGATCAGTGTCTTAGGCATCAGGTAATAGAGTCAAAAATAAGAAAAACCAACACAGAAGAGAATGCAAAAAGGGAAACAACCAAAAAAAACAAGGAAATAAAAAATGTTATACATAATGTACAGAGGGATCACCAAAACTGCTAGGTTTTGAACAACTTCAAAAATTTCCCACTATAAGGAAGTGGGAGAGGAGATCCATCCATGTAGTCTAGGTAAGAAGAATTCTCACCAAAAAAATGTCTAATTTTGAAAGTTCCGAGCCAAAGGGAATCAAATTTACCATGGCTACCTCTAGGTTCATGTCTTTTGTCCTAAAGAAGTACATTGTCTCCCACTTGAAAAGTTTTGGGTCTAGCCTTTTTGTCGAACAATTTTTTTACCTTGAGTTGATGAGCTGATATCCTATCAACCACTTGTAATATGTCTTCATTCAACTTTTGGAGGTACATAATTCTTTTTTCCAATGAATTGGTAAAACTGACATCCTCAGTGGCCTCCATCAAATGTATGGCTAGAAGTTCCAATGTCACTGGAAGATGAGATTCAACTCCATATACCACTTGAAAAGGAGACATTCCAATGGATCTCTTAGGTGTAATTCTATATTCTCATAAAGCATCATATAGTTTCTTATGCCTATTTCTTTAAGAGTCATTAACAAGCTTCCAAAAAATGGTGACCAAGTTCTTGTTAGTTGATTCTACTTGCCAATTCCCTTGGGGATAGTAATCTGAAGAGTGATCAAGGGAAATGTCATAGCCATAGAAGAAATCCATCATATCAACAGAAGAAAAATTGGAAGCATTGTCAATGACAATCTTGTTTGGCATCCCAAACCTTATTAAGATGTGCTCCTTGATGAACTTTCATACTAATTCAGAGGTAGTACTTTTAACCGGAATGGCTTCCACCCACTTGGCGAAATAATTAGTGGCAGTAAAAAACATGAGTATGCCCTACACTTGAAGGTGGATTGAGTGTCCTAATGAATTCCAAACCCCATTGTTGAAAAGGTTCCTCAATCACTACTAGTTTGAGAGGTAAAGCAGACAATTTGGGTCTTCCAACAAAGGTTTGACATGCTTCACACTTGCCTACCAATTTTGATGCATCCCTAAACAAGGTAGGCCAATAATATCTAGCACAGAAGATTTTTTGGGATGTGATAGGAGAAGAGAAATGACCTCCATAGGCCTAGTCATGAAAAGATGAGAATAACTTCTTTTGTTGCTCTTTGTCAACACATTTAAAAAAACCTTCCATTTATGCCTCATTTGAACATTGTATTTTCCCACAACAAATATTGGGCAGACCTTAATTTTATGGTTGTCTTCTTCTTGGAACTCAAATGGGATGGACATTATCCATAAGTAAGAAATTGTGTAATTGTAGCATACCATTCATTAGTTGAGTTAAGTAAAAAACAATAGGGATATCAACTTCTTCCTTAGACAATTTGGCATCAACTCCCTTAGCAATAAGTTCACATAAGCCTTTTCCTCAAACTAGCTTGGTGGGTTTGATCTCAAGATCATACTCCTAAAATTTAGCTACCCAGTTGCCTATCCTGGTTCCAAATTCTTGTTTTGTAAGAATAGATTTAACAGTTGTATCAAGCACAAGAAAAATAGAATGAGATTTGAGGATGTGAAAATGAAACTGTTTCACAGCTTTGACCACTGCAAAAGCATGTTTCTCCATCATGGTGTACTTCATCTCATGGGATTTTAAAATATAACTCATGAATTCTATGGGGAGTTCATGACCTTTGGCATTCTCTTGGGTTAACACAACAACTAGAGTACTTTCGGTAGCATAGTAATATAGAATGAAGTCTTTGTTATAATCAGGGCATGCCAAGATTGGATTCTTTGCTATAGCTCTCTTAATGTTTTCAAATGTAACCTTCCCTTCAGAGGACCAACCAAACATCTACTTCCCTTTCATCATGTGGGCTATGTTAAAGGTGAGTTCAGTAAAATCAGGTATGAATCTTCTTAAGAAGTTGATCTTTCCAAAGAAAGAGTGCACACCCTTCTTGCTTGTGGGGAGAGGGATTTGCTAAATCATCTGGACTCTTTCTAGATCAATATTGATTCCCTCCTTGGAGAGAATGTGTCCTAATAATTTTCCCTTGGTGACACAAAAGACAAATTTCTTGGGATTCAAGGAGATGACATGCTCTCTACACTTTTGTAGAACAGTTTCAAGGTGTTGGAAATGATCAGCTCTGGTTTTTGAAAACATAGTCAGATCATCAAGATATACAACTATGCATTTTCCCTTGAGACTTCCAAATGCCAGGTCCATTTCCCTTTGAAAGGTGGTACCAACATTAATGAGGCCAAAAGGCATTCTCTTGTAAGCAATGGTGCCCCGAGGAGTGGTAAAGGTAGTCTTATGCTGATCTGCAACACTTACTTCTACTTGATTATATCCTGAGAATCCATCAAGCATGGACAACATTTCTGAACCTGTAACTTCTTGCAACAATTGATCCATTATAGGGAGAGGATAATCATCCTTCAAAGAGGCTTGATTCAAGTTCCTAAAATCAACAAAAATCTATATCTTACCATTCTTCTTCCTGACATGCACAATATTAGCAATCCACATTGAATGGTGAATGGGGAAAATGATTTTATCCCTCAATAACTTTTGGATCTCTTGAAAAATGATATCAGAAATTTTAGGGTTATACTACCTCTACTTTTTCTAGAAGGGCTTGATCCCGCACTTTAGAGGAATGAAATGATACATCTCTTTTGGTTGAAAATATTTAAGATCATCATAAGAGTATGCAAGAACATCAACATACCTTTTCAATAGATTTTTTTCTTTCTTCCTCTCGTCTTGTGTGTAGCACTTTCCAATGTTTACCAGCATAGGTTTGTTAGGACTTCGTATGTTTATATTATCATAGTCATTAGACTGTTGAGCTCCTTTGGAAGCTTTGGACTTGATGTACCCATCATGTTTATCAAATAACTCTTCCAAACTTACCACTCCTTTAGGTATCTTGTTACCTTTTAGTTTTATACAGCCATCATGATCCATTTCTTATTTTATATCTCCTTCATTTGGAAGCACACACTCTCTAGGAATATTCCTACCTCCTTCAAAGTACATCTGGTCAAAATTATCTCTGAGCTCAAAGAAGGAAAGCAAGTGTTGATCATCATTAAAGACCTGCCAGTTGTTTGCATTGTCAGGCACACTAGGCCTATGAATCATCTCAATGGTGAATTTATATTGGGAGAAATCTAGATGAGGGATTAATAGAGACCCCGAGACATCCAAGGAATCATCCCTAGTGTTCCTTTCCCTTGGCATGGCTTCAATTAAAAAGGCATCAAAGAACTCAATGGAATCCCAAACCAAGTTCCTATAATGCTTCAACCTTCTATTCTTCACCTGATAGAGATCTCTAACCTATTTTACAATCATCTTTGCATCTCCACGAGCAAGGAGCTTCTTGATCCCCATCTCTTTTTCCATGCTTAAACCAATGATGAGAGCATCATACTTAGATTTATTATTTGTGTATTCAAATTGGAGCTTGAAAGAGAAATGGTGGATTTTCCCTTTAGGAGAAATAAGCACCACACTAGGTCCAGAACCAGATGAGGATCAAGAAACATCAAATTCCAAGGTCCAAATGCCATTAGGATCAAGAAACATTTTCTTATAATGGTTAGCCTCATCTTGTGACATGATCATGTAGTTACCATGACTAATGTATGCATAAAGTATTTGTGCCTTTGGGTCATCCATTTTTTTGCACAATATATTCATTTTGTTTCTCAAGTAGTAGCTTCTTCATTTTCCCATTTATTGGAATAAGAGCATGTGACCAGTCCATCATGATTTCTCCTCCCACATTTTTACAAAAATTTCTACTCAGCAGCATGCCATAGGAAGGGGGAATATCAGCTACCAAGATGGTGGCTAAAACTCTCTTCTCTGGCAAAGAAACAAAGGCTACTTGTGCATCCTCTATCCTTCCAACCAATGGAACTTCTCTAATTTACATTGAGTAACATGAGACAAAAGCATGGGTTAGGGTTAAGCCTAAGGCATGAGCTAACTTAGTAGGAATCACATTGTTTGAAGCACTAGAATCAATAACACAATTGCTGAGTTTGTGGCCAATTATGAGGAGGTTGACATAAAATGGTTTGATCTTCCCATCAGATGAAGTGACTACATCCACAAGGTGGGGTTGAGGTGAAGGATATGGAGTGGGAAAGATACCTTTGGAAATAAAGGATGAAGGCTTGGATTTAAAGTTTACAAAGTCTACCATCTTAGCAAATGCCTTGGGATGGGTTTTGGTAGAATTCAGCCTCTGAGATCTAGATCTTAGTTTTCTTAAGATGGTCAATAATGTCAAAAGAACCAGAGGTAGATGGAGCATCATTGATAGGAGTAGATGAAACTTTTGACTTATCAACTCTATAATTTGAAGGGAAAGAAGCTTTAGGAACAAAAAAAGAGGAGGAATGAACAACAAAACTTACCTTAGATGTGAAAGAAGTTGAAATAGGATCTCCTCTCTTTTCAATCACTGGAATGACTGTAGGAGGCTTCTTATATCTTTTAGAAAGATGCACCACTTTCTCCTTATTGTTGGCTTTTTCACAACTCATGACAACATATGATTCATTGTTCATCTCTATGACTCTTTCTTCATAATCATCCTCTTCATCTATACCTTTAGTGGTGAGAAAATGGACATGAGATCCATTCAAATCTTTTAATTCTTCATCAACTTCCTCTTCATGTTATTCACATATTACATCCTTTTCCTCATCATCAAGCTCTAGCACTTCACATACTGCATTGACTATAACTTTGACAGGTGGAAACTCAATTTCTAGTCTGGTTTGAGTAGATGGAAACTAATTTCTGGGTTGAAAATTCTTCCTAGGAACATCCTAATAAGGAGCATGTTGGGAAAATAGATTCTTGAGGGAAATAAGATCATTAGAAAGTTTTTGTACCAACTAATCTACACTAGTTCTAGGAGAAGATGTGGAAGAAGGAGATGCTTTGGATTTGGATGAATCTCTCCTTAACTTACTAGACATGATCAAATCATCTTCAACACTAATAGAAAATATCTTATCAACATCCAAGGTGGCAAGATTGGCTCTCCTAAGTGCATATCTCATTTCAGAAAATTGGGCATTAAGGAAGAAACATCTCTGAATCTGATCCACAAGGTGTGTGTTTAGTGGGCTCTTGTTAACCATCCTATTGAATTTGGCCACAAATTCCCTTATGGGCTCATGTGAATCTTTCTCTATTTGAGAAATCTGGGCCAAGAGGGCATGCACATCCTCAGCATGATTGAAACATTTCTCAAACTAGGTTGTCACAGTGTCCCAATTAGTGATAGATCAAGAAGGGAGATGATAAAACTAGTCAGCAACATTATCTTGTAATGTCTCCACAAAATTTCTAATAGAGATATCCTCATGTTCAACCCCAAGAACACCAAAAAAAACAATGAAGGCTGTAATATGTTCATCTGGATGAACCTTCCCATCACCTTTGAATTTATGGAAATTCTTTCTGTTGCCTCTAGAAAATTCATGCAATGGCTGGGGAAGAGAAAGAGGCCCAGCCCTTTTTCCCCAAGGCAGATGAGCTTCCAGCGAGAGTCAAATAATGTAAAGTAGGATTGATTTGATCTTGAGTGATGCCACTCCTAGAAGTTTTCTCTCTAGTAGGAGGAGTGCTTACAAATCTTGTTCCTCTTCTTTTTCTTGATGAAGAAGGGAGGGAGAAACCTTGATGATCCAAAATTTGGAAATGAGGGTCTTCTACCCCGAGTGTATCTTGGATTTGTTAGATCAAATATGATCAAGAAGTTATTATTAAAACTTGGAATCCATTTGCAATGAATTACCGAGTAGATTTACCAAAAACTGTTGGGTTTTAGAATGGAACATGGGTTGAAACAACAGTCAGGGGACAACAAGTCCATCCTCTTTAATGGGAAAGGTTCCCTTATTGAAAGAAGGGAAAAAATATATAGATATACAACTCTCAATGTTAGGACCCTAATATTTTGGAATGTTTTCTTACTTAAAATATTATCAAGTAGAAGGAATGGAAGAATATAGAGATGGGAGAAGGAAGAAAAAAACAATGATTTTGGGAAATATAGATAGTAGAGTATCTCGCTACTCACATTGAACCAAGACATTATAGAAAGGATCAATTACTTCACCACTTGCATAAATTTGTAGACATAAAGTTCTAAAGATTCACAGAAACCAAAACACAAAGTTTCTATTGAATGCAAAATAAAAGATCCATTGAATCGAGGAAGAAGAGAGAAAGGTACAACAGAGGAAAATAAGAAAAAAAGAATTTTTGTATTGAATTACTTTTGAATTTACAACTTTCCCAGAAAATCTAGAATCCTCTTTTCCCATGGCCAAAGGCATATATTTATAACAATTTGTTTACATCCATACTTTGTACCCAAGAAAAGAATATCCAAAAGGGATAATGTTTGTTGTAGATTCTCTTTTGGAAAGTGACATGAAACAAACACTCATGAAAATAGAAGGTTCCAAAAGGTGAATATCTTGTCAGTTCGAGCATGATTATTTTAGTAAGGGGCATTTCATGATTTTCTCCTTCACATGGTTCTGCCATTTCAACCTTTTAACCACTTTCATAGCACTCAAGTGCTTATTGATAGGTTTTATCCCATTTTATCGTGTATGCTTGATAAAATCTATTTTCTATTGATTAAACTTTACATCCCTTAAAACTTATCAATTTTGCTTCAAAACTAACCAGAAATGCATCTCATGGAGAAATGAAAAGGAATACAGAGAAAAGAATGAGGAATGAGCCATTTTTCATGTTTTTTAGAGCTCTGGTTCGTTAATGGCAATAAAAACTAGAAGAGGGCATTTGGATATCATTTCCCCCTTTTACCTTTAAATTTGGGCCCTACACGTGGTGAAATCCAAGAAAGGATGGCCCTAGGGAGAAATTTTGCATTTCCTGATATTTGGGAGAAAAAGTGCATTTTATCGATTTGCTCCCCCTACCCACAGCTTCGCCAAAGGCCAGACACGTGGCATCATTTGAGTGGTTTAGGAAATTGCAGGTCGAAACTACCATTTGAAATATTTTATCAAAAAGGATCAAATTCTTAAAAACCTTCACCGGCCCGCTTTGACTTTTCAATGTGGACATGTGGCATCATGTGATTTATTGCAGGGATGTGCTTCTACTTTAGACATTATCTATTTTGAGAAAGGGGAAGAATACCATCTTTTTCTTAAAATACCACCTCCTCGCCATTGACTTTTCAATGTAGGCTACATGTCACCATGTGATTGGTATGGGCCTTAACTTAGAAATTCTCCTTTCGCTTGGGTGGGGCCATAGACCATTTTAGAACTCTTCGCCTTTTGTGGAAATGAGGCTAAAATTCCTAAAGTCTCCCACCGGTCTACCAAAGCACTTATAAATTGAGAAATAGCCACGTGTCCCTCTCTAATTTGTTGCCATGTGGAGCCACCTAATTGGTTGTGGGGTTGTGCCTTGTTTTTTAATCTTTTTAAGGAAAAATTCCAACTTTCCCCCCGAAGCCCATGTCCCCGCCATTGACTATTCATCATAGAAACATGTCCTTCTCTGATTGGTTGTGGGCCTAAACTTAAAAATTTTCCTTTTACCACAATGCCTTTGAAAATAAAATGGATCCATTGGCCCGAACCTTTGCCAAAACTGCTCCAGCCAATCAAGGACCAATGGGGATGTGGGGAAAATCTAGCATTTTTCTGAAATCACCAAAATTCATAAGTTCACAAAGAAACCCACCCGACCACATCCAATGGGAAACAAATGTGTAGCCTCATCTTCCTAAGAAAGAATTTTATAGGGAACAAAATGTAGAAAGTTGCAGGAAACGGGAAAATGCCTTTTTTTCTCCCAATGAAGGATTTATTTCTCTGCAAAAGGTTAGAAACAAAAGATGCAAGTCCCCATGCATTCCAACCCATCAAAGGAGAACCAAAATCATTTCCCACCTACTGAAAATAGGTAAAATGTTTTAACGGCAATAGACTGGGGAAAATGATTAAAAACCCATGGGAAATAAAAAAAGAGTCGTGAGGAGTTTAAAACATGAATTTATTCCATGGAAGGGCTCCAATTTTCATGAATTTAGATTTGAAAAGGTGGGGGAAAATGGGAGGACAACACAATGTTATTGTGGTTATCCTATTCACACGCATTTTGGGACATTTATCTTTATGGTATCTTTTTGACCCTAGCCTTTCATCACCTTGGTAAATTAAAGAATAACTGACCTCTTAGAGATCCTATCGTAATTGTTATCTGATAAACTTGTGAAGAAATTTTGTATGTATTTGTTGACACTAGCCAATTTTATCATCACAATCACTTTCACATCCTTCCAGAAATACACAAGTGATTGTTAACCTCTTGTCAAAGAAGAGAGCTGAAATAACTTTTTAGTAAACAAAACAAAAATAAAAATCAATCAATCAATGAAGCAAAAGATATAAAGCAATAAAATTTTTATATATAAATCTCTCTTGGGGTATTTCTAATAATCTTGACTAGGGATATGAACACCTGGCTGGTAGTAGAGAAATGTTACAATTCATATCAAATGCATCTCCGTCAGGGCTATAGACAGTTGACTGATAACAAATAAATGTACAACTATCCTTCCACCCTCCATTCACTAATCACCTTTCAAACTAAATCATTACTACACATTGGCTAGTGTCTTCACTTTCTATCTATCAACGCTTTACTTCAAGAGGTAATTCATTTCCACATGCACACAGGATTTTTATGAGTCAACAGGATTAGTATGTTACCAGTTTTTATTTAGACCTTATCCAAACTCTTGCCTTAGTGCATGTCTTATCTCATGATTTGTGTCTTTGGATAATCAAGCTTTTGTCACAAGTATTTTCATTACATTTTCCCATCTCCTTTCATGGAATTTGTGCTTTTCTTCAGCTTCATTCAAAAAATCCATGTGTATATGATTTCCTTTTTTCTATGTTTAGGGGAATTGTGTCCCTTCTTTAAAAAAAATCTTCCACTTCTTTCTATCCTCTGTTTCTTTGCCATCTTATGCTAGGGGCATCTTTGTTCCTTCCTAGCATGTGGGGTTTACTTTCATCATCAGGTTGAACATATCTATATTGGCCATGATAAAACTTATATGTGAAGATTTTTCCTTTGAATATTCCCATCTAATGTAGGGGAAACATCAAATCTTAACCTTCTTCTTGAACATACACATGTCCTTTTCCCCTTGTACATCCCATCTATCCCTAGGACATCCATGTTTTCTTCATTTTCCTATACATAAATTCAAAAAACTTTCGAAAAAACAAAAACATTCGTATAAAATTTCAAAAATATCAAAACATTCAAATATGTTATTTGAAAAATTCAAAACCTTAAAATATGTTTAAAAACACAAAAATCCATAAAAAATCATAAAATATTCGAAAATCCATAAAAAATTCAAAAAATATTCAAAAATCCATAAAAATTTCAAAAAATCTTCAAAAATACATAAAAAATTCAAAACATCTTCAAAAATCATAATTTTTTTTAAAAAATTACAAAAGCTTAAACAACTCCATGCAACTAAAATTTTTGTCTTGTGCATGGTATTCATTCCATATCTTGCTAGTATTTTTGTGTGTTCATAAATTAATCAACTCGTGGATAATCAGATTTACAACCATTTACAAAGCTAGTCTGTTTGCTTCATCGCTACTCTAGGGCACATTGAGTTGCCTGATGTTGTTTCATTGCGCAAAAATATTTATCATTGGACCATGAGTCCTTAATCCCTTTCCCTCACATTTATCCTTTCCAAGGGCATCGTTTTTAACCCTTTTCATCAATTATGTACATTTGGGGATCTTCAGTTTGATAACAAAACATTTGTGCAACAATCTTGATTGTTGTTAGTTTGAGTATGTGTGTTTGTACTTGTTTTCATGTTACATGAGATTTTTTACTTTCTCGTATTGCATTGCATTTATGTATGTTGCATTGAGTTGGTGTTTTCAACAATGGAAAAATTTTCATGTTATGGATTTTCATGTCATTCTAATTTTTTTATATGCTTATATTTTTAATAAGGACCGATGACATAGATCCTTGGCAATATGATGACTCAAAAATCATTTTTAACAAAATAGATGAAAGCTCATTCCTATCTCACCATCTTCACTTTTCCTCTATTATCATTCCTATGTCAACATTATTCTTCTAATTCCCTTGGGGCATCCTACCCCTAACCTTTATTCTATCCTTTCCTCTCACATTTTTCGATAGTTGATCACCTTCTTTCATTACCCCACCGACACTCAAGGGGGCATCTCTTACTTCTACTAAATTTTATTCTGTCCCTTCAAAATTTTACTTGTCTACTATCTTTGAAGTGGTGTCTCTTATGCCACCCCAAAGAGGGGAAAATATAGACACATAATTTAGTCCTAGTAATTTAAATACTTAAAATTGTACTAATTATACCCCTTCCCGAAAATTGATGACATATCGTCAATATCACACACTTTATCTTCTATCATCATTAATTAACTAAATTATGATAATTAATTGGCTCTTTTATCCTATTGAGTAGATAGAATGTTTCTCTAAGGAGTAGAAAAAAAAAGGATGTGTGCATAGGAATAAGGCATATTTTAAGGTGCGGAAAGATAGGAAAGGAAACACATGCTAGAACACTTTGGCTTAGGACGTAGCCATTTTCATTGATAAGGGCTATTTTTGGCGATAGCGATTGGAGAACACATAGGGATGAAGACTTGTTCTTCACACAATGATATTTTGGGAATGAGAGGTTGATAAGTGCCATGCATGGTTTGAGATGATAATATGATTGCTTCTTCTATTTAACAATAGGACGTATATTATTAGAACACTTACATGTATACATGCTATTATAAAGGTGCATGGCTATTATTAGCATGCAATCTATTTTGAAAATTACATAGGCGATGAAGGGAAAGTCCCCACCTCTATAAATATGTATTGAACTACGTAGTTTAGGGGGACCGAATTATTGTAGAGTTATGCTGCTAGATCTAATGCACACATGGATATACTTTATAATGTAAGAATCTTCTATGTTTTACAGTGTCTATTATAATGGAGTATAATGAATAGATAATGGTGTTGAACATAACTTAATTTGGTTTATGTATGGTTAATCTTATTCTATTTACTGTTTAATTCATTATTCTCTAAGATCTAGATCTGGATTATGCACTGTGAAATTTTTATGTTTAATTATGGATCTGAATATGTTTGATCACCATCACACTAAAATCCTACACAAGTGACTGTAAAGAAGGTCTTGGTACCTTTATGTGCTTTGGGTGAGTGCTCAACTCAGGATGGGTGATGTGCCAGCATACCTAGGTTATTCACAATAGATTCTAGGTTACATCATTGGTTCCATTGTCGGGACCTCTTTTTCAGTTGTTTTCAGGATGTTTCATGATGAAGACATACCAATTGAACCTAACAAGTATTGAGGAGTGGATAATAGATCTAGATAAAGAGTAAGCTCAAAGGTTCAACACTAGATCTGATTTTGACATATGTGCGTGGGTGGAGAAGAATTTGTATGAATATTTATATGAGAGATACTTTGTTGTCTTTTCAATAGATCTGTATGAGTGGTTGGTTTCTTATGTGTCTAAACATAATTGGAGGTATCACACACTTTTCTATATGCATGACTAATTGTAGGCCCTCTATGATGCTGATTTGATTTGGATGCGTGTTGTTGACACTTGGTTCCATGGTGTTCTGAATAGCTATATTTCAGAGTACTCAATTTCTAATTACTCTTACTTGGAGGTAACTGAGTTACCAATTTTTCATTATCCTAGGGGAACCTATTTGCAAGGAATTCCACTGGTGATCAAAATTTTGATGGTAACCCTAAATTTGGAAGAAAAGGTGATGGATAGCTAAACGCTATCACGTGTGGGGGTAGGATAAAGTTTGGTGAAGAATGCTGGACCTAGTGGTAGAGAGGAAAAGGAAGAAAGGAAGATTAATTACAATGAAGCACAAAAGAGGGAGATAGAGAAGTAGCATGATATTGTAGAACAAATGGCATTAAGGAGAGAGATGGATCCTAAAGGATTTGGACCTCACACAGAAGGTGTGGAGTAAGAACATCTAGAACTCTCCCATTTGGGAAAGTATGACAAGGAACCCTCCTCAGCCTCATATGGGAATGCACCAGTAGAGATGACATGGGCCACAAGCGTACATATAAATTTATGTGGAAACCTATCCCTTGTGTTTGATTTCCAATATCTAGTACAACCAATAGTTAGCAAACTAGTTTGGGTAGTAGAAGAACATGAGTAAATCAAGTAGAAAGTGCATCTATGTCTGGTAAAATTTCTTCTTTTTTATTTGGAGGTAACTTTTCAGGTGCATCATCGGAACAAAACTCAAGCACAAAAAATTTTGGACTCAATTATGAGAGTAGTACCACCTCACAGACTATAGAGTTCAGTTTAGTACCAATGTTAGGACACATGGCAATTTATCCACTAGTTCGCTTCCAGCTTTAGGTGGAGGATCAGGGGGCATAGGTGGCTCTAGTTCTGGTGGATCTGGTGGGTCTGGAGCTAGAGGTAACACATGAGGTTCTGGATCAAGTGGGCATGGTCCTCACCAACCCTAGAATATTTACAAGTAGATGTCGCTTCATCTTCTAGAGTATAGGGGAATAGAAGATTCTGTTGAGGATGTGTAGATGTGTGAGATACTATTGTGTGAAAAATTAATCATGACTTCTGAGCATAAGGCAAGTCATTTTGTAACTACATTACATGGACGAGTACATAGTTGGTACATAAATTATGACCCTGATCAGACTTGCATAGATTATGCAAATTTACAGGATGTTTTCCTTAAAGGTTTCTATATCCCTGAGTTTGAGTAGAAGAGTATAAGCACGCTCAAGGATATTAATTAGGTAACTACTGAGAGTTTTCAAGATTATGATGCCCATTTAAAAATGATCTTGTCTAAAATTTCATATGATATCCATGGAAGACAACATGCACAGTGGTTCGTTCGGGGATTGATCACACTATTTAGGATGGAATTTTCCTATAAGACGTATACGGATCTACTCAAAGTACTTGAAACAACATTATGCCCTAAGGAATTCGAAAGTATAGAAACTAGGGTGAGCCCATTCTTGGAAGCACATATTGCAACTATGGAAAACTAGTTGGATAAACTATTGGCCAATTCAGCACATGAGACATGCACTCGGATTTGGTGTACAAATTTTGAACTAAAAGGAAATACTAAGGATAGTTGTCCCCGCAGGTCAGTACATTCCTTATTACTGGACTACAAGATATGTCATCTAGACCATGATGTAAGTTGTTTCCCATTATTACAACGCATGATAAGAAAGAATGTATCTTGCTATTGTAATATTTTTCGGGCCACAACTCATAATACAAAATATTGCAGGTTGATTGGTCAGATCTATGATGCTATAGATATTGGTGTATGAAATACAGGAGTATCAGATAATTTTAAAAGTAAAAATGAGCCCCATGATCATGATCACACTCAAGGGCACTACGATCACAATGAAGGGTGCTTTGAAGGAAGTCGTGGTAGAGTTTGAGGATACCATGGTGGATTCGGAGGTTGAGGCCTTGGTGGTGGGTGAGGTGAGTTTCCTCGTGGAATGTGTTTTACATGCGAATATCTTGACCACTACAGGTGTGATTTCCCTCATAATATTACTTGTTCCTTTTATGGGAAGAATCATAACTATAAGGAATGCCCGAACTTATATGAGCATCTTAACATGCAGCATAAATAGGAAAACAAGGGCACATGGATGGTTAGGATATAACATGCTATAGAAAATTAGTGGATACCAAAGTTGTCACAAAAACCTGAGGTAGTACCTGTGAATATTTCTACATGCGCTGAAGCTATGTGCGCTAGAGATACGATACAATAGAAGCATACCATTTCTAAGGAGGAGGTTTTACATGTAAGATATCCAAATCTTACACATCAGAAGGAGATTTATTAGGAAAATATAGAGGTAATCAGAAATCATCAGGGTGAAATGCAATGTTTATAGGAATAGTCACAGAAGTTGGAACAAAAGAAGGAAACAAAGACGGTTCAGTTAGATGTTGATGAATTGAAAGAGGTATGCAAGATGCTATGCCAGGAGAATATTATTCCATTACTAGGGAATCAGTTAAAGTGGAAAACTTCATGCACATGCATTGAGAATGGACGACAAATCCTACATGCTAATCTTCCCCCTCATAGCTTGGATTATGAAAAGGAAATCAATCTGAATGTTTTTGAAGATGGCTGGATTTTGAGCAATATATTGATTAAAACAGGTGTGAAATTAAATGTGCTTACTTTAGATGCATGGGTATAGATGGGTAGAGGTCCATTACAACCATCCTCTAATGTACTATTTATGGATAATCAAACTAAGACCACTCTAATCAAAGTTTTAAGGGATGCATCCATTACTATACAAGGGGCCAAGTTCACTGGGGACTTTGAGGTTTTGGCACTTGTAGAAGTGGACAACTTCCCAGCTCTACTTGCTCACCCTTAGTGTTATGCAAATAATGCTGATCTACGGTTCAACAAGGGGTATATAATTTTTGAGAATAAGGAATAAAGAGTTATTATCCCTTTGAAAGAGGGGAAATCTGCACCTTATGTTAAACCTTCGAGTGAGGAAGAACTAAAAAAAAATTATGTGCTCGCCATTATAGATTCTAAAGTACTTGAGACATATAAGGAAGGAATCCTCCAGTGGGAAGATGCAGTCTATTAGTGATACTACAAGTATTGTTTGTGACAATGGGGCACATGACACCTATGAGATGGTTGGGAACAAGGTAAGAAGTACATTTACGTGGATGAACAAACCTTGTTGTATTAAAAGGATAGGTAACAACTTTATATCCTAGTATACTGGAGATGGAGATCCTACAGTATTTCTATGTGCCATGGAGGAAAAATGGATAGATCAAGTGGAGAGAAGAAATATGTTAGTGTATACCATGCGTGGGATGGAAACACACTAGTGGGTGGTTCATAGGGATAATATCATAGAATGAAATGAAATAAAAGTTTCTCTAACAACCCAATTTCTCAGGAGTAATGGGCCTACTCAAATATGCATATATCATGGTAATCAACCTATTCAGCAGTATGTGAGACTCTGGACAAATGGGAAGGAAGCTTTACCACCTTCACTTTGTGTGAAAAATCATTATTACACTTTACAGGGCTGCACACATGCTTGGTATGTTTATGAGGAACTAGATAAGGAGACTGGAAATCGGCAGGACTTGATTATAGGAATGACCTAGAATTTTTTCTACTTCTCTACTAAAACTCAGGTGAGAGAGGCATCATGGGTTATGGAGTTCTTGAATATGGGAGACAATTCCAAGGATGAAGAACTCATTCATGAGTTATTTGGTGAGGAAGAACCAAGAGCACATTTTGATGAAACAGATGAGACAAATGCCGAATGATTTAAGTGTGCTTGCATTGAGAAGGAGAAAATAAAGATGGTCTACATAGTGGATGATGAAGAAGTAGAATATTTTTACATAGATCATTTAACAAGTATGCATGATGTTTTAGAAAGGGTGGATAAAAACACGTTTTCCTATCATGAACCTATGAAGACCTACAAAGTGAACATTGAAATGAATGTTGAACCTAAAGAGGCCATAACTGGGGATTATTGGTTTGATTTTGAAGTAACAAAGATAATTGAGTTAATTAAAGGGGGTGCATGAGTCATTATGTGAGATGGATATTAAGCTAAAGGAAGGTGCACACCCTAGTCAGGAAAAGACCTTACAAGAAGAACCCTAACCTGCGTGTAAAATTTAAGAAAGAAATTGACAACAAATTTAAATCTAGCATCATTAAGTCCCTAGAAGAATTAGAGTGGGTTAGCCCCATGGTAATTATTATAAAGAAGGATGGTTGGATTAGGATTTGTGTGGATTATAGGGTGCTAAATGTTGCATGTGTGATTGATCCTTTTCCTATGCCTTTCACCAAGGAAATATTAGAATGTTTTGCAGGGCATGAAGTTTACTCTTTCATAGATGGATTCTTTGGGTATCACCAGGTTAGAATTGCAAAAAAAGATCAAGAGAAAATGAATTTCACCACTGAATGGTGAATTTTTCCATATAATGTGATTACCTTTGGTTTGTAGAATGCACATGCTTTATTTTCAGACATAGTTATTCAAGCATTCTAGGATTTAATTCACAAATTCTTATAGGTTTACTTAGATGATTGGCCTGTGTATGGACTTGTTAATGATCATTGTGATAACTTGCGCTTAATGTTTGAAATATGCAGATAGTTAATCATATCTTTAAATATCAAGAAGTGCACATTTTCTACACCTTTTGGAACTCTTCTGGGGCACATTATCTGTAAGGAAGGTTTGTTAGTAGATCAAGCTAAGGTTTCATTTATCGTAGGCATGGAGGATCCTACTAGTCAGAATGAGGTGGACAATTTTTTGGGCCACATAGGGTATTACAAAAAATTTATCAAAGGATATGCAAATATTTCCACACCCTTGGAAGAGTTACTTAATAGAAAAGGGACATCCTATTGGGGAGAACTGCAACAATGCACATTTGAGGCATTGAAGGAGAGACTTACTACAAAACCTATTATGTGTTTTCCCTCATAGAACCAACCACTTCACGTATGTGTGGATGCCTCTTACATGACCATTGGTGCAGTGTTATCTCATCCTGGAGAAGGTATTATAGATCATCCTATCTATTTTTATAGTAGAAAGTTGACTCCTGCAAAAAAAATTATACAACTACAGAGCATGAGGCCTTTTCAATGATCCATGTGTTACATAAGTTCAATTAGTACTTGCTAGCAATAACCTTTATATTTTATACAGATTAGATAGTATTAAAATACTTGGTAAATAAGTACATTTTACAGGGAAACATATGTCAATTGGTGCTCTTATTCCAATAATTTGACTTTACAGTCGTGGTAAAACTAGGTAAAAGTAATTCTAGCCCAGACTACTTATCAAGAATTCAATCAGGATAGGAAGCGTAGACAATTGAGGATACAATGTTGGATGCACAATTGTATAGGTGACATCACATGCCTTCTAAATTAGAGGATATTTTTATCTTTTTATGCAAAAACATGATTCCAGAAGGAAAGAAAGCATTATAGAAGAAACAACTTGCAATTCATGTCACACCCTTCATGTTGATCAGTGGTGACTTATACAAACTAGGTCAAGATGAAGTATTACACTGGTGTGTATTAAAACATGAGCACAAATATATCATGTAAGAGGCTCATGGGGGTCTTCTAGGTGGGCACTATACAGGTGATGCCACTGCACACAAGATTCTACTTGATGGATTATGGTGAGAGAACCTATACAAGTATTGTAAAAATTATGGTAAGGTGTGTGATCACTATTAGTGCCCTGACAAACCTAGGCAAAGAAATGAAATGGATTTGAGGCCTATTCTAGTTTAGAGCCATTTGAAAAATGGGCTATAGTGTTTATGGGTCCTACTTCCTAGCTGTGCATAGAACCGGATCATGATACATAATCACTTGTACATATTATCTTACAAGATGGGAAAAAGCAACACCTATAAAGGATTCTATAACGGCTATTGCAGCAAGGTTCTTATGGGAAAATATTATTACTAGGTATGGATTTCCATTGAGTTTTACAAGTGACGGAGGCACACACTTCTTGAATGAGACAATCAGGATATTATTGGATGAATTTATGGTCGCACACCACAAGACTACACCTTATCACCCTCAATAAAATGGGACTGTTGTGGCTTTTAACAAGATATTGAGCTATACCTTAACAAAAATTTATGATGTTAGAAGAAAATATTTTGATGATAAAGTTTCTACTGTACTTTGGGCATATCAAACAACCTACAAAAGGTTGAATAAGGAAACACCATTTTAGTTGGTGTTTGGCATAGACGCAGTTCTTCCCATGGAATTTATGTTACCTTCTTTGTGTATTATATGCATGGGATTTATAGCTGATGGGAAAGCATTAGAAAAGATAATTGACATGTTAATGCAAATAAATGAGATGCGTGCCATAACATGTTGGAGTCAAAATAAGGAGAAGGATAGACAGAATGCATGGCATGATAGACACATCTGTGACAAGAAGTTTGAGGTTGGAAAAATGGTACTTATTTATGATTCCAATTTTCTCCATCATCTAAGAAAAATTAAGCTACACTGGTTGGGACCATATGTTATCACTCACATACTTGAATCAAGTGGTTGTCAATTAGAGGTTCTTGATGGAATATGGTTACCCGGTTACTTTAACGGGAGTAGGTTGAAGCCCTACTATATATAAGTATTCTTGGTGTTTTTAATAAGGTAGTATTACCATTTAATATAGGTTTCCCTTTCTATATTTATTTTAATGTATTTCCTTCTTTGTCGTTATGATTTTTCAATTTAGTTCAATGTTTTTTGTAATAAGCATATTTGCGCTCTGGAAGCTAATTACAATCTTAAATATTTTTATGCACAGAGGAATGCACATACCATTAGTGTGGTGTGGTTGTTTTTTTTATTCAAAAATGGGTACACATAAGAAAAAACTGTTATATGTGTTATTCAAGTATGGTAAGGAGCTCCTAGAAAGAAGATTTATCATAGAGAAGACCATAGCTGGAAATAAATGAATGAACAATATAACACGAGGTAAGCTACTTCCATAGAAACTACTAGAGGAAGGCACATTGGCGATGTAATTTGGCACATAGACACCTGTAGAAGGATGTCTGTAGCTAGAAGGTAAGAATGTATGCTAGAAGGTTATATTTGGGGTGCGTAGGTGTGCCGCACAAAATTTGGGACGATGGTAAATTAATGAGAGGATCAGTGGTAGGTAAATGAGCAATAAATGCAATAAATTTTCAAAAATCTATATAAGGACGTGATGCGGTTTAATTTTTCCCTTTTCAATCACAAGTATTCAAGCGAGTTAGTTGCAACCGAGCCATGCAAAATGTACTGAGGAATGGAGAGTTATGAAACTAGACGTGGAGAGTATATTTGTGTGCATAAGTGGCTTATGTTCCCATTTGAGCAAAGAAGAAGCATTTAAAAGGACTTACAACTCATGGTTCTGAGATAGGGCATGGGGTTTCAAGCTAGGGAACGAATGCTTACTCGACAGAAGGAAAAAGGTGATATTTTTTAATGGCACCAAGGAAGGAACCTACAGTATATACAAAGGGAAAGAAAAAGGTGGAATTCGAGGTTGAAGTTGCTCCCGAGAGAAATTTTTCAGAAATGTAGTATCCAGGTGATGTGGTTGTAGGGTGGAATTGGGATTCCCATATCCGCAGATGAAAAGTAATTGATTATAACCACCACACCACTGAAAACAAGGGGGAGTTTAACACTTTGATGAATAAGAAGAACAATAAGTGCATGGTGGATGATATGTTAGTATATGACGATGTTGGGGAGAAGCTACTGAAGAATGTATGGCTGTATCAACTATATGGTCTCCCATATTTTGGAAAACCATAAATTTTATACCAATGGCTTAGGAGTAGAGGCCATGATGACTTCTTCTATTTTTCTGGATGGATGGTAAGGATCAAAATGGCCCTAATTGTTATATTGATTAGATTAAATGGCACAGTGACATATGTTATTGGTGATATAACTGATAAGGAAGTTGTTATAGCCACCAAAAAGGAGTTAGGATACATCAAGGTTCCACGTGGAATGGACATATACAAATTAAGGAAGTACCCTATGGTGTAAGTAGCCACGCATCTGCTTAGTAAGCTGAATGATCAAGAGAGATGTTCGTAGGTACAAAATATGTGGCTACTTATTGCAAAGAAAATGTCACGAGGAGAAGTCTACAACTTAGCTAGCTTTATAGCAAAAACAATTATTGAGGAAGCGCACACATGTGAAAAGATAAGTTTTGGCACTATCATATTATCTATTGTGTTTGTAGAAATTAGAGTGCCTGATGGGCCAAATAACAAGATTTGGGAATACCCCATGGAGAATAAGTCCCTTGCAGAGAGGTTTGAGAAGTATTTTTGTGAAAGAACAATGAATGGCCCATTCAAACAAAGGGGAAAACTATGGTATGATCGACTGTGCATGGCCTTTGAAGAGGAACGGTGCATTCCAAATGAGTTACCCTCAGTAGTGGTTAAGGTAGTGTAGTTCGAGGTGTATAATTTTTTTTTCATTACACAGTTTGTAATGAAGGATGGAACATGGAGTCCTTGGTGAAAAATACCCTACACCTTTACAACACGCTATTTCCAGGAAGCAGTACACAAGTTTATTGATGTGCGCCATTTGAGATTTAATATTGACAAGGTAGATTTTGACAACCATACCCTCAGAAAAACTTATGTTTATCTAGGTCATTTTTCCTAAATTGAGAGGCTCATTTTAGATGTCATATGTAATGCCCCGTGGTTTCACTATTGTTGTTGAAAGGATGATGGGACCAATGGTTTCAGCCTTGGTTGCTGACATCTTTGTGTATCGATAATTAAGGGGACATAATGTCTTTGTGATTAAGTATGTCATGAAATACTTGGTGTATATTTAAGCCTTAAAAGTGAATAGTGTTTTTTTTGCTCATCTTTGTTTAATTATTAACATTTGAGTTATGTTAAGGCTTTGACAGTTTTGATAGTTCATTTAATGACCAAAATTGGAGTGTAAACAAGACTTCTTGTTTATTTATAATAGGTCTTTATCTGACCATATGATATTCTACCCCATCTGATGACTAATGCTATCATGATCACATTTCTAGGGATAAAGAACTACAGTCATTAGTCAAGGAAATAATCACTGAAATTTAAGACATCAATTATCTCGGAGCATACTCAAGTAGCTTACTTGATCAACACTAATGTTATAAATGCTATATATATATATATATATATATATATATATATATTACAAAAGGGGGAATTTGCAAAGTTTAAATTAGTTAAATAACTACTACAGGGGATGTATTAACTTTGTGTAAACAGAAAAGGGGCAATTTAATCTTGTGGTATGACTCTTAACCTAACATAAGAACTTATTGTTTGTGAATTTTGATTTGACATTACTTAGGCTATTCGAAAGGATGTATAAACATATTAAATTTTATGAAGCCTTAAGTTATGTAAAGAATAGGACATCTGAAATTGTTATTTACATAAGATATTAATTGGTATTTTAAAAAATATATACAACCTAATGTTGCTTAATTAAATTGGATGATGAGATGACACCCCACCTCCTAAATAGTTATACTCATAGTTCTTTAATTTTCTATTTATTATTCAGCCAACTGATTTTTGAGGTGAGGTATTTTGGTTTATCTAAAAAGTATTGCATGGTGTGAAGTGTGACATTGATAAATTTTTAAAAAAAGAAAGATAAAATAGATGGTTTGTAAAACATGGTGGCAAACTCAAAGTAACTGCTACATTGATGAAATTTATTCGCATTAAACACTAACCTTGCTTAGGCTGTGTGAGGATGGATTGGGGAAAATAAGCCAATTTTTGGTTTTGAATCACTCCATTTTAATAAATTTGCAGAAGCTCTACATGCAAAGAAAATAGGAATTATGTGTTTTTGTGAGTTTGCATGATAAAAATAGTAGTTGAATCTTGGACAACAAGTTTCTCATACTTAATAAATAATGAGGAAGCATTGTGATCTATTGATAAAGGAATTCACTTCAAGGGTTTAGGTATTTTTCTGAGGAATCGTGTAAGAATTCAAGGAAAGGAAGACCAGCGTAACAGGGATGATATGCTCCAAAACTCATTAGAACTACTTTCTCCACTTAGTAATTTCACAAAACAAAATTTTCTTTGAATGGTTGATTTATGTTTCATAATTTTAGTTGTGTATAATCAATTTATCCTTACTTCTGTAGAGTATGTTTTATCTTCGATTGTGATGAATGTTGTTTGGAAACAAATTAATGGTTGTCTGTTTCAATGTGATTTATTATTGTTCTGAAACAACATATTTCATGGGATGAATGATTGTTACATCTGTATTCATCATTGGGTTTGACTTGACACTTTCAGTGTTGTTTTGAATTCTTATTCCAAGTGGTGAATTAATAAGGAATCAATCTGTAGAAAAATTTATTTTAATTTCTACCCATATTTTCTGGGGCTATTTAAATTTTATAAGATATGGTGGAATACTAGAAGCTGGTGTTTGAAAGGTTTTGTTATAGATGACTTTCCTTGTCCTGGTAATCATTAGATTTACAAAATTGGATTTGATTCTTTTTAAAGAAATCTATTCCTATGGAATCATGTAGGTTTTGTTGGAGGTATCGTCTATGCTTAGTAGACCTAGTTTTAATTCAAGTAAGTAATCGTGTTAAGGATAAAAATTCTATATTTAATAATAATATCTAGTTGGGGATAATGAGGATAGATGCAGTAAAATACGAAATCTGTATCCTTGACCGTTGGATGGGCATTATTGAATGAGGTTAATGATTTAATCTTTGAGCTACGTTATGAAAGCTCAACTAAATTTCTAAGTTTTCCTTAATATCAAATTATTGCATTTTTGTTACAAATTCAGCTCAACAATTGCTCATCAAACTATCTATGTGTTGGTTACTCTCACTCTTACTGATCTCCATTTTGATTTAACACATTCAATGCCTTCAAGGATTAATACAATTCGTGGTAATGTTATGTATAAATAAATTGGTTATTGAGAAGATTAAGACTAGCTTGTATGCTTTAGTCACTTATGTTTTCATCTTAGCCTTGATATTAGAAATAGACATGCTCCTATGGAAACTATGTATGATATTTTTGTGAGCTATTGATTCTATTAACTATTATTGTTGTGAACTTCTTAAGCTTGGTTGTCCTTTCAACACTATGCTGAGTTTGAAAGTAAGTCGATTTCAACTAAGAACCTTCTCCTTTTTGAAAGATTTGCAGCATACTGCTGTACACTAGGAAATAACCCTTAACAGTTGAGTTGTCCTTCTATAAGATTATGCATTAGATCTTATGGTCGAAAAGTGTTGAATAGATATTTTTATTGTGTATACATTATCTCAACGTATGTGTGAGTATTTTTAGTTGTGTTTGATTTCTATCTGTGCACCCTCAACTATGCTTACTAGGTTTATTAATTTAACCTTCTTCATGGAATCAAAGATCTATACTGGAGAATTGATGACTAATTGTCATTGGTATTTAATTACAATTTAAATGGCTACACGAAGGTCTGGTTAAACAATACGGGATGATTTTATGAAGTCTAGTTGATCCTTTTGTTGAGCTGCTCAGTTCTACCCAAAGTTGGTTTTATGTTTAACTATTTGAATTTTGAGTCTTTCTACATGGCTGGGGATTTAAGTTGTCTGCGGTAGAAATTTTCCTAGATTCTAGATTACAAAGTTTGATGTTATTACTCCTTCATAGTAATTGGTATGGAACAAAACTTGTTTGATCACGTTAACCATATCTTGTGTTTATGAAGATACTGGAAGCATCAAGTTGTGTGATAACTCATTTTGAGGAAAAATGATTAAGATATATACTTTTACATTTATGTGATGTGCTATCTTATTTAGTCATATAATTGAGTTCATATGAATATGTGAGATCCTCACCAGGTGTTAGGATTCTAAGTTGAATTGTGTGGTATTCAAGTTCACCCGAGAGTGATTCCCTTTCTCTTAGAAAATTGTAATTCATTTTCCTTAGTGAGTACGGAGCCTTCTTGACATTTAAAAATGTTCCTTTTTTATTTCGTTAGATTATGTCTTGATTATAGCTCGTTATGTCCTAATCTCTTTTAGTAAAATGGGTTAGTAGATAATTTTATTGATAGGATAGAGTCCTTGATTTATTGCAGGATAATGACACATTATCATTGAATGTTTTTTTTAATATTGGTAAATAGTTTTTTGAAAGGGACTATACCCTTGTGTACAGAAGAAGGCCTAAAAGCCGGAATAAGAGAGAGGAGCAGAGAAGCTGTAGCAGAGCACAAAAGTTACAGCAAAGAACAACGAAGCCCAGAAACAGCTACACAAACGAGACTTAACAGCAAAACAACGGCAAAAAAACAGCAAGCCTACAGCCAAGAAGCAGTAATAAAAACAATAAGGTCCAGCAAAAGTAGTCGGGACTACTTCTTGGCCGCTTGATCAATACTCATCTTTACTCTTTTCCAAGCATGATACATGCCCAACGTGGTCATATGAGCAGCATCCGTCTGGTATCGAGCTCCTCTCTGGTTCTTTTGCTCTCTTTCTCATTGCCCCAAAGTGTAGCCGGGACACCGCTAAGTTGTGAAACACTTCTTGCATGACCTTCGATGAACTCCTCGATGGCCCTGAAGGCTGCAATATTATACTCATGCCTAGTCTTCATCTTCCCTAGGTGGGAGTCTAAGGAGGTCAGTTTTTTGTATATGTCATCAATCTGGCTATTGCCAATGCTCCCTTCCCCCTCAATGCTTTTTTTACCTTTTTGCTTAGCAAGGTTTTTGACCTCATCCTTCAGCAATTTAAGCTCAGCCTCTAAGGCCTCCAATCTCATAGAAGGGTTATCCGTTGGTGCCGCCTGGGGACTGGCACTACTAATGTTCAGCAGATCACGAGCAATGTCCTCCAAAGGTTCATCCCCCTCAGCAGTAGACTCAAGGTTGAGTCTCCTAGAAGCCCTGGTGACACGTTTAGAGGTAGAGACAGGGTGGGTTGGCAGGGGCAGCAACAGGAGGAAAAGAAGGAGAAGCATGAGCAGCCGGCATGGGGGGTAGCAGCACCGAAGGCGGGGGCAGCAGCAGGGGCAGCAGGGGAGACAGGACTGGCAGCAGCGGAGCCCAACAAAGCCGGGCCGGGAGAGGAAGGGAGACCGGGGAATTTAATAAGGCAGTGCTTGTGAATAAGCAGAATAAGCCCAACATTATCATTGAATGTTGTTAAGATAAATTTTATGGAATATTGAATGCCCAGTTGGGCTAGGTAAATTAATTTTAGTCGTGTTTATTTTGAATCCTTTTTGTAAAGAATACATGATAAACTATTCTTTAGGGTACTATTATATACTTATTGTGTTTATGGGATCTTGATATGCTTGATAACCATACTGAGTTGTGGAATTATGATTCCTCTTTCCTAAGCTTGGGATGTTCAATTAATTCTATATGAAGAGGTAAGTACCATCTATGGAATGTGTAGCTAGAATTTAGTCTGTTTGTTATCTTGAATGATGCTATGAATGCTTATCATCCTATAGATAAGAATTTTTTATACATACCTTTAATTAAATACTCATGAAGTCTTGGCATTAATTCTTAGACCTTAGCTGACATAGGAAATGTATGAAATCCTTTGTTGGTTATGTTGAGCAAGACTTGAGATATTGTGTGTCTATGTTACTTGACATATTTATGACTACATAAAGGTTGGGTAAATGATTTCATCCATGCAAGTATGGATTGCATGACAGAAATCATGTTACACTTGTACTTAATTTGTTGAGTACTTATAGTTCTTATGTTAATCTTAGAACTAAGTAATTGAATTTTAGTGGTGGAATACGTTGTATTGAAATGTAAGACTGAAAATTATTTCTTTCTTGGCTCATTCTATTATTGCTCTTGGCATGTTTGGAAAAGAATGGTTAACCTTATTAAATTCTGTTATATTAATTCATAAAGTTAATGATAGTTCTTTTTATGAAATAGCTAAATAAAGCATGCCGTTATGACGAGTTTGTGCTTATCATGCTCAATTCTTGTGAAATGGCTCATGATAACAATTTTGTAGATAAAAGCAGAGAAGGAAGGGTGAAGTATTTAGTTTTTCCTAATCTTTTTTTTAGGAAAGTCTTGAAGATATGTCTATTTTTAATTCTCTTAAATAAAATACTTCTCTTTGTATATGAGAGAGTCATTGCTATTTAATGTAACTGTTATTCATTAAAAGAAGGATTTTGTTTAAGCTTATAAACATGAATTGTACTTATTCCTGGAATGAATTAAAGGTAGATTCCCAGTTACAATATATTGTATTATAAGTGATTGATTGGCATATGATGTGTTATGAGATGGAAATCTACAAAAATAAGTATTTAGTGTCTTCAAAAACTATTGTAAGAAGCATTAGTACAAATCAAGTAGTAAGTGATACACAAAACATACTTGTGAATGCTAAAGAATGGATAATGAATTAAGAGAGGAATGTTTCCTAATAATTTTACATTTTAATGAACCATACGGTAAACATACTTGGAAACAGTTAAGGTTACCAGTGGGTAACTACCTCATTATAAAATGCATTATATCAACCTACTTGTATAATTGTGTAAAATTCTCCAACGATTTGGAGTAGCTGGTACTTAACCAGCGAGATACTCCTGGTAATAAAATCAACTATCTCAAGTGACCACTCCGAAATAAGCAGTTGGTTGATCATGGACCCATTGTAAATTTTTGATAAGTAGGCATGGTCGAAGCTATAACTGATTTATAATTTAAGTTATGTTGAAACAAATCAAAGGATATAAGAACGTAATAAAGAAATCATGTGGAAACAACACTAAGTCCAGTGGGGGGGAAATACACTTCAGTATCAAAAGGAAGATCTTATGGTGATCTAACACAATATATTTTAAGAATGATTTCACTGTTCAGAATTTGTTGAATAGAGATAATTCGTGTTATGGGATATTTTGTACTCAAGATTATTATTTTTAAAAAAAAAGGGGTTATCCCTTGATGCATCACTATGAGCACATAATCATGTCGGATACAATGTAAGTAAGATGGGAACATGTTTACTAAGTCAAAAAGAACATAGTATTTGAACCTTAACCCTTGCCATCACTATAATTACCACTAAGGGAGAATTGGTATGTGATCATTCAAAAAATGGATTAAATACCTTATGTAGGGAAAATGAGTGGGCAAGTGGTTCATTAAACATTTCTTTTCAGATACTCTAGATATATCTTAATTGATGTATATAAATATTAAAATAATTGAACACTCTTGTTTAAGCTGCAATTAAGAAAGTAGCATGCTTACATTATTCTTTAGTTGTTATGGATAGCCTTTGGTAATTGTTAAAAGTATGATTCATATATAAATACTTAGTTTTATGTAAGTCCCTTTCCCTAAGGTATAGAATGAAGAAATCATGGGATTAATTGATTAAGAAAGGGAAGATTTTAATCTGTAATACCGGTCTCAGTCCTGAATGTAAGTGTTCTCCATTTATTGATAATTTGAGCATGAGACCTAGAAAGGTAATAAAGTGTTACAGAGATTAAAGGTCCACGGATCAACCTAATATTAGACCCTAGGTGCGACTTATTCATGGATAAGGTGTCATAAAACCTAACTATTCTTTAATGATAATAATTACCTTTAAAACATTATACACTATACACTAATGTAGGATTCTAGGTGGGTGAACTCACTGCATATGCTACATGGTCGTATCCCTATGATGATGATTGTCACCATTTACATATTGCTTTATAGCAACTGTATTGAGTTGTCTCATCAAGAGAATAGATTGTAGTATGGCATTGTCTTAAGTACAAACCATAATAGAGTTACAAAGATAGATTGGACCTCCTGGGTACGTACCCTTATATCAACCTATGATGGCTATAGGAAGGGATGTGGGCGAGTAAGAAGGTGAATTGTTACGAAAAAACTTAAGAAGGTGAATTGTTACGAAAAAACTTACTTTCCCATAGGCATCATAGGATGACATAGAGGTATGTTTTCCTATAGGTTAAATTGGAATTGTACCTTGTTCAATACCTGTAGCTGTTTACAACATTAACATTTGAATGCTAATCCATACAATTGAATAAGTGATTAAGGTGAGATGACATATTTCCATTGGCGAGTGTGTCATCATGTAATTGAGCATGGTATACATGACTCAAAAACTTTGTGCAAAGTGGTGTAAGATACTGATTAAAGTGTCAATATTTCACCATTATCTAAGATGTGAGATGCCTGTAGATTTCATAGGTGGAACCTAGGTACACACTTAGGGGTTTTCACTTATATATAATATCCTGTTAAAGGAGAACGAAAGGGATACATTTTATGTATGGAATCATATAGAGCATTGAGGGAGAGCGAGTAATTTCAGTATTCTCTCACACAACTACACATGGTTCATGACAGTTATCAGAAATTGATTGCATTAAGGTTTATATAGATTTAAATATATGAGCATTTAAATCAGTTGTATAAAGTAAAAGTAAAAGTAAAAAAATAATCCTAGATGCAAAGTGACAAAAAATGGTTAATACATTATAAGTATGAAGCTGGTAAGTTCAATTATTGGGTAAAATGGATTCATTCTTGTCTATCTCCAGCTTAAGCCTAGGTTAGAAAATAACAAATACACACATAATGAGTTCATGCTTCCAGGGCTGGCTAAGGGAAAACACAATTGAAAATGTGGCAACTCCAAAGCATGCCTTGACCATAGAGATAGACAAAGAATAAGAAGAACACAAGGACAATGGAGGATTAGACCATAGATTTCAGAGGAAACCCACATAAAAATTGGAAAGTGAGTGTGTATATACTCCCCCATAAGCGCAAAGACAACAATACTTGGACGTAGATGTAGTCCATGAGGAGTGCTAGTTTAAGAAGGTGTTCAGAAGAAATAGGACCCAAGGCATAAGAACATCACAACCTTTACGAAGGTCACCTTGACTCTCCACTCAGAAATAAGAAACTGAGAAAAAGAGAAGAAGAAATATGAAGCTTAACGAGGAGGAGGAGCAGTCCGAAGAGAGTGTGCCTAGTACCTTAGTTCAACCAGATGATGTTGAAGAACCCAAGGATAAAGAAATGAGAGATGATGAAGAAGGGGTAAAGGTATCAAAAAAAGTTGTGTACGAGTAATAAAGAACACTAGTTACGACTTAGGTAGGATAAGGGCCAAATCTAGACCTTGGCACCTAGGTTCATAAGGGGCCAAGGACAAAGAGAAGTGAAGAATATGTTGTCCCTAGTATGGGCTATGCTAAAGATAAAAGAAAAATTTTCTGCGCCCAATTTCAAAGCACTGTGAGATTTAAGGATTTGTACGGGTGGGAGCTGATGGACCCAAATATGTCCACTACACATGCAAGGAAGAATTTATCCTAGTCTATGAAAATCATATGGATAAACTAGATTTTTACGTGTGTGAGGAGTATAGTGTCTCGTGAAGAGTGAAGAAGGCACCCCAAAGTAGGCACATAACAATAAAACCTAATCTAATGTCTAATGAGCAAGTCATAGTTTCCTTGGTCAAGCTATCTGCTGAGGTGGTCTGGAAAAATGTTGATAAGGCCGCCACCATTTGAGTTCTGATAGAGGATAACAAAGATAAAACTGCAGAGATAATACTCTTAAAGGAAGAGAAGGAATGAGAACGAGAAAAGAATGAGGCTTTCGTTGGCATGGCTGAGGATATTGGTGATCACATTATGAAAAAAGGCCTCATCTAGAACCTAAGGTACTTGAAAATTTTCCTTCTGCTATGCATTATGTGTGAAATTTGGTCAATTTGGTGTTAGAGGATGAACCAATTTGAATGACCAAACCAAAATATGTTGAACATGAAGCAGAGAGAGCATGGGCCTCTATGATTAGAAAAATTTCAACTTACAAGGCATTGCTCCAAAATTTTAAGGATGAACTGAAGAAAGCAGACCAAGCCAAAGATTCAACATGCAGAAAAATTCCTTAAGGTGATTTAAAAATAAAATATGTTTTTCACCAGTTCAAGTTGAAGATATGAATGACAGTTTATAAGGAGGGTTTGTATGCACATTAAAAGACCTAATTAGGAAGGCTAGTTTACAAAGGAAGTGGGGTCCATTCTTGGATTTCAACCATGAAAATTTAAGGATCTCTAAAACTTTTAAATGGGTTTCTAAAAGGGTTTAATTTTGGTCTTGATAATTCCTATAAGAAAATATATGGAGGTAAAAATATTGTCCCAGGGCTAGTTAGTCTTTTGAGAGCTAAAAGAGTAAAATGGTGATAAGGAGGGGAGTTTAAAGAGTTAGGTCATTAAAATTTGCATGCATCATAGGGATGATGAAAGATTTATAATGAATTTCACAATTTATTTTTGGTATCCCTAGATGTCTCTAATCATGGATCTTGTAGAATGCATGGTCTTAAGGGCATGAAATTACAGGTTAGAGCTAAATAGGTGAAGTAATGAGTTTTAATATCTTTTTTTGTCAAGTTCTTATTGTTCTAATAATGGTTTGATATGATGGAGCAGAGTATATAGGTGAAATAGAACTAAGGGAGGATAATGAATTAAAATTTACTTGATAAAAGTGAAGAAGAAAGTAAGAAAGGTGAAGAGTAAGTTAAGGAAGGTAGGTAGAAAAGAGATTTTGTGTGAAGGGTGGTCATTTAGTGATTGAATTGATGTAATGAAGGGGTATGAGATTAGGTAAGCTATTGAAGGTTATTTTAGGTCCAATATTACAGTTGTAAGCCATTTTGGGTTTAGGAATGATGCTCAAATGCAGAGATAGGTGAAATTGTCGTGTTAAAACCTTCTTGATTAGTTTATGCATGATTGATTTCTAAATATATCTGAATTAAAATGGGTCATCATATTAAAAGGTAATAAAATTCCAAAAGGCCTAGTTTATCTTGAATATTTTTTTGATAAACATGATATGTTTATCAAAGAAAAAGTAAAAGAATCTTCTCATTGCACTAGCTATTTTGAAAAGGAAAACATTAGTAATTCAGAGCAACCAAGAATGGTCAACATTGGAAAATGTTGTTCACCAGAAGAGAAAAGGAGTTTTGTTTCATTATTAAACAGATATTCTAAGTTTATAGCATATTCATATGATGAGTTGAAATCCTTCAAGCCAAAGGAAATGTACCATTCCATACCTTGAAAGCATGAAGCTAAGACATTCTGGCAGAAACAAAGGCCATACAACCCTAAAATTGTTGGCATGATCAAGGAAGAAGTTCTAAAAATGTTAAATGCAAGAATTATATTTCCCATCCATCACTCCACATGGGTGGCCAACATTGTCCCAGTTTGTAAGAAGAATGGTAAGATAAGGATTTGTTTTTAATTCTAAAACTTGAATCAAACATCGTTAAGGGAAAAATACCAAATAACCATCATGGACCATATCCTATAGGTAGTCACTAAATCTAAAATGATTTCTTTACTCAAGGTCTTTTTTGGATATAACCAAGTTGAGGCAGCAGAGGAGGGCCGACACATAACTTCTTTCATCACTCCGTGGGGCAATTCCACCTATAGTAGAATGCATTTTGGACTCATTAATGTTGGATATACTTTTCAAAGGTGAATGGATCTTGATTTTAAGGATCTCAAGCATTGTATTGTCATATATCTCGATGATCTCACAGTCTTTTATAACAATCGGGGGGATCATTTGAAACACTTGGAGCAAGTTTTGATTGGATTCTGACAACACGAGATATATTTCAATCCTAAAAGGTGTATTTTTGGTGTTACAGAAGGAAAATTCATTGGTCACATTATTCCTTTAAATCCTAAAAAGTGTATTTTTGGTATTTTTTGGTGACTCTTTCTTTAAACATTTCCTTTTTGTCACTGTTGGAAGGCTTCAAACTAGAGAACTCATTTGATATCTTATTATTTTCTGAGATTTTGTTTTTCTGGTGGTTGCATGTATTTTCATTCATGTTTCATAATGTTAGACCATCGTTGTTCTTGATTGAGGATAAATTTATGATAGGAGTTACATGTTTGAAAATTTTTATGGCTATTTAGACTTGCATGTCCTCTTTTTGTTGTCGTTAAAATAACTCTGAAGGAAATATTGTGTGGACCTCATGGGAAAAATAACTTATTAATGTGGAAGTCTGATTGTTGAATAATGTATGTTGGAAATGTTATTTTGTTTCAATTTTTTTAGGGACTTAAAGTTATCAAAGGATTAACCACTTCATGTTTAAGTTTGGAAACTCTTTTTGGGTATCATTTTTTTTTTCTCATTTATTTGAAGGTACTCAAGAATACATAATGGTTTTACTTGACCTTTTCCTGTTGTATATTTTCTTGGTATGATCTCCTAAATCCCTTAGGTCTTTGAACTTAGTACCAGATCTTTTTAGATAGAGGCAGATGTTCTTAATTGTTATTGAATGCTTTCTCTTATGTGGCTAATGTTTGAATGCTTACTTATGTTCCTTTTTAAGGGTTTAGAGTTCATTGGAGGTCTGTTTTGAATAAATCCTACTGTTCTACTTTTCCTTTCTTCTCTAGGATTTTAAGAAATGATTCACTTATTTACCCTTAAGGGAATCGAGTCTTTCGAAATTGTCTCTATTGAAATAACAAAAGGAAAAGGTTAGATGTTGTGCTACATTCCTTTTTCCTGGTATTTTGGTACTCAACCCATTCAAGACTTGGGTGAATCTTTGTTTGGTTATTGATTTATTATTTGGAGAATTATTCTTCATAGCGATGACACCTGTCATACGAAGTTCATACGTGATATGTTACATACCTTTCATTATTCATTTCATGAGAAATGTTAACTCATATTATTTTAAGTTTGAATAGATAAGGAGTCTGAAAACCTCAGGTTAGGAAAATGTTCAGTGAGGTTTCATTTTTGTTTCCTCTCGAGTTTTTTTAAGATTAAATCAATTTCTGACCCCGCGGTTAGTCTAAATGTATTAATGTCCCTACGACAAAAAAATATAATTTTACGTTATACTTAGGAGTATCAAGTCTTAGTTAGGTTATGAACTTAAACCAATCTGTTCTTTTCTGTAATGTTAACGATGGTGTATCTTGTATGGGATCTGAATGTTAACTTGTTTCTCGTTAGAAACAACCTTATACTTTTGATGAGGTTTGATTTACATTGTCTCTGAATTCTAACTTGATTTGATTTATGATTCTAAGCATGGAATTTAGGATGCTTCAATTGGGGTTACATTAATTGTTTATGATGATTTGGTTACCCTTACTTGTTTATATGATCTTATTTATGATTGATCACATCTTGAACCTCAGGATGAATCAGAGATAATGGGACAATTAGATGGTAGGAAATTTTTATTACTACACAAACTGTTGAATTAAGTTTGAAAGATAGTTTTATGTATCTTATACTCTTCTGTTAAATAGGTTACGCTGATTGAAGGAACTTAAATGGGTTACATGAAAGTAATGGTAAGGTTTAGATGAAATGATAATTCTTCTTTATCTCTATTTTTTAAATTCTATATGATAAAATAATTTTATGATGGAAAGTAAAGGTTGATAGATTGACTAACTAAACCTTACTTTTGATTTGAAACTTTAATATATATATATATATATATATATATATATATATATATATATATATATATCTTATCTTTGATTGTGCTCTTTTTGGTTGATTCTTTATGTTATTATGATTGTGTTTTCTGGACTATTTCATAAACAACAGTGTTTTTTAATGAAACAGATAGCTAAAATCACAACGTTTTAATGATATAGTGCTTATCATGCTGAGTTCAATGAACTGACCCATTCTAGCAATTTTACAGATGGAATTCATAAAAGATGAAAGGAGAAAGACATTCAGAAAGTTGCATTTATTTTATTAAGGGAATTATATCTTTATTATGAAGAAATTTGGTTTCATTACTTGAGATTCACTTGTTGGAAAAGAAATTTGTAATAAGAGTTGGTTAGGTGTTGTTGTTTTGACATTTTGTGAAATCTGAAATGTTTTGGATTTAGTGAATGTATAAACCCTCCTTGATGAATAAAAAATATGTTGACTCTAGTTAATACTTGTTGTAATACCTTCTTGTCATGAATTGAGCTGAATTGATATGTATTACTCTAATAAAGGAGGGTATTTAATATAATTAAATAATATGGAATGGTTGGGGTAGGAATCTGAGTTGTTAGTTGAATTATTTTCTCTAGGAGAGATGAAAATTATAAGGTTGATAATCTTAAGTAAATAATCTCCCATTACAAAAAGGATTGTAATTCAATTACATGGATGTATGTGTATTAAACCATGATTATAATTTAGAATATGCAATTTGACTATATATAGAACATATGAAATTATGTTTTCATAAATGGGCATTAGCCTATGACATTGGAAAAAGGGGAAAACACCCTTGAAATCATTCATTAAGACCTAAGTTATGAACTTGCAAAAATGATAATGAACATTTAGGTAAATGGATACATGTTTACTTCCTTATGCAGATTTCCTTAAATCTTAAACTCAAAAGTAACTAATTCATACATCTTTATAACTACAAGTTATAAAATTCTATTTCTTGATACAAGTTGTTTCAGTTAAATGATAAACTAAAGCTTGTAAATAAATGGGTTAGGAAGAAGATTATATTTACATACCTACCAAAAATATAGTTATAACCTGTAACCTTATAGGTTAAAAAACCTATTTGAATCCATAAGGATGTTGTAATTAGTCTATAATGAAGTGATTAAAAAGATATTAACTTTCAATCTAAGGTATGTTCATCTAGATGAGGAAACTCAATTGGATGTTGAAAAATGCCAACTTCAATGTAGTACCTTCCTAATGACATGAGTAATTACAAGGATACTATGTTGCAGTTGACATGTCTCAATACCCCACAGAGTTTTTTCAACTAGACTAACATAAGTTCTTGACTAGATCACAGTTCTACCCTATGCAGAGATAGGGACATGATCTATTTTCAGGGTCAACTCATGTTGAATTATGATAGTTAGACATAACCAATAGATGTAAGTCTATTGAGTATGTCTATGTACCCTTAGTCACCACGATAACTCCTACAAACTAGGGCATGTTACTAACCTTGTCTAGGGTTAAAATATGAAACAAGTGGGACTAACAGAAGTCAATGAAGACCAATCTAGATAGAAATTCAATTGTGTTGAAGGAATTATTCCCTTTGATGAGTATGTCTTCTAGGAATGCAAACATGATAAACATGTTTAAAATCTTCACTAAGTATCACAAGCTATTTGTTGCATTGTCCTAAGTCACCTAGTTAAAGAAGTGAGATTTTAAATGAATATCAATAAAATATATTCAAATAGGATCTTAAACAGAACACTTGGGTACCCCTTATAGGGTAAAGGAACCAAGTATACTTGGTATACACATTACTGAATAACATGAGAGATCGGTTTTGTGCTGAGTCATGAAATGAGATATCTGTGTTTCACCGAGTCATTACAGATGCATATGGTTTTTTGTTATGAGATAATTTGGCATTGGAATGTGTGTTCTAAATTATGATTTAGAGTAGAGAACATTATGTAAAAAAAATTCCTTGTTTCTAAATTCTTAAAATGGGAATGTTACAAATTTCTTGAGTCATGGGAGCTTGCATTTCGAGTTTTTTTTAATAAGTTGAAGTAGGCCAAGAAAACTATAGAGGAATTCAAGAAATGAAGAAACTCAAAAATTCCAAAATTTTGGATTTCATAGGTAGATCCGTTCAGAGGTAGGATTGGGTCAAATTCGAGGACTAGGTGGAAAGAAGTGCATAAATTCTGAAACCCCAAAGTCTAATTTTTTTAGGTTTGGAGGTTTCGATGAGTATGGGTAGGTGAATAGTGTAAAAAACCCCAAAATTGTAAGGGTCCAAAACCTGAAGTTCAAAATTTGGACTTCAGGCTTTCAAAAGTTTGGAGTTGGAAGTAGGGTTGAAGATCAAAAAACCCCCAAAATAATGAAACCCCTAAAGTCCTAAAAACCCAAACCCTAAAACCCTGAAAACCTAATCCCTGAAGTCCTAAAATCCTGACAACCTTGAAACCCAAAACCCTGAAACACTAAAATCCTGAAATCCCTGAAGTTTCAAAATCCCTAAAAACCCAATCCTCGAAGTCCTGAACCCCCGAAACCCCTAAAATCTTGAAACCCAAATCCACGAAAAGGAAAAGGTGTGAAACCCAAAGTTTGAATTTTAGGATTTGGAGTTTTTGAATTTCAGAACCTTTTGCTTGAGTGATGAAGATTACATGACATGGTTTTAGAATCCAAACTCCAAAGTCCACATTTCGAATTTCAGAGGTTTGACATTTTGGAACCCTCAAGTTGACCTGAGTGATGAATAATAACATCAACCTCCAAAGTTAAAATGCCTGAAAATCTGAAATTTCAGATTTCAAAGGTTGTGATGCATTTCAGAGTCTGAAGAAAAAAGCCAACCACTTGTATTTAATGCAGTATGTCACCCCCATATTCATATGGCCATAAATTTTGATTAGGAGCTCAGATTTACACAAAATTATACTTTTTAAAAATCCCTCAGTCTACCATTTTAGAGGGTGTTTCCATATTTCTCACCTACCAGAATGATGAGGAATGGGATCCTTTCCTTCCCCAACAAGAAATGTACAATGGGGTATGGGCTTGGTATACTTTACCATCACTCCCAAAAGAATAATGATGGATTTTACAGGAGATTGGAGTGCATTTTCAGATTTTCTTCTCTTTCTTTCCCCTCATTTCTTACTCTTTAAAATGCAAGGGGTTTACATGTGCAAAAGGTAGTTGTTGATCATTTTTTCTCTCTCATGCACCCCATTCTTCTTACATCTTCATGCCTTCCTCCAAAAATTGTAAAAACTTCATTCCTTTCTTTCACATGCAATGTACTATGTATACTTCATGAGAAATTAAAATTATGTTTTGTGTTAGTTATTTTAACCCTTGCATAATTTTTGTGTCTCTCTTACCACTCATTGAAACAGGGTGTTTTATGCATATTTCATAGTTATTATAGGATATGAGTGTTTTGTGTTTACCAGGAAATGGTGAATTTTTATATTTCAGGTTTGTGTTGAAGCTATCCAACCTCCCTAGAATTCATCCTTTCTCCATTTTACAGGTTTGGAAAGAGTGATCAACACTCCTTTCTTGGTGTATCACCACTCTTAGTGTAGGTTTATTTCATGCAATCCTTCTTTCCTTGTCCCCTTGGAAGCATTAGATTAGGATTAGTCAGTATTTTTACCTACATTAGGAGTAGTTAGTGGTAGGTAAGTTAGGAGCATGATCTGACATTCTCCAGATAGCTGTCTCATTTCGCAATGTCCCACACTCAAGATAGCTCCATGTTATGAAATCACACGAAATTTCCCACTCCATAAAACATTTCATTTGGGGGTGTTGTGATTCCTCCATAGCAATTATCTTGTACTAATCAAATATGTCATAACATAATAAAAAAAACTCATATCCTTCACCAAACAGTTGTTTCCAACACTTTGTCTTTATCTTTGGGCCACAAGAACACCAAATATCAACTAAAATATGGCATGTAACCACTATATGAAATCTTCAAAACCTGTAAAACATATACATGTGAGTTATACCTCTTGAAACATCCATATGCTCAAACCATATAAGTGTTCCTCTTCATGAAATCATGCTACCTAACAAGCTATTTTGAAAAATCAACTAGTTTGCACCACTTCTTCCATTTACAAAACTTCAAAAGGCCTCCAATAGGAATAAAATTCATCCCTCTTCACTCTATACCTAATGTAAAGCATAAACACATGTATCTCATGCACCTTTCACCTCAATCTTTCAGCCTAAGAAATCCCATCCTTAAACTCATCTTACCTTCTTCCTCACAAAAGGACCTCCATGACCCATAAAATAAAATCACCAAGAAACAAAAAATTAATCAATGTAAATACCTCTGAATCCTATTTTTATAACATATTGTAACTCCTTCCAACTCTACGTAGAAGGCCTTCAACCATGATCATCTCTACAAAATGCTTCTTAAGCTTTCTAGGACTCAAGAAATGACATTGTGCTCAACTTGCTTCATCACCAAAAAATTCACTTGAAAACTTTATGAAAGCATTTAAAAACCTTATAAATTATGTCTAATCACTCATAAACCTTCACAAATCATGAACAACTCAGAAACATCACCTTACCTCATGAACATACTTAGCACCCTGTTTGAATAAGAATCCTTCATATTTTAACCTTAAATAATAGGTAATAAATTTTTCATACCATATAAAAAAGATTTTTTTTTATATAAAAATGGAAATATATCTGAACTATGATCATAACTAAACTTGAACGGAGTCTTAAATCTTCATGTAGCTCCTACAATTCTAATTTTAGTACAAAATATTCCAAGTTGCGCTAAAAACCGATCTTCATAAATAGGGAATACTTTTCCATTTTTCACTCAAACCATGATTTGAAAATATCACATACATGTAGTTTTACTCAGGGGATAAAATTTATGTCTATTTATTTTTTAACTTCTTTGGAGAATCTTTCCTTAAACTGAACTTCTTTTGAAAAAAACATTTTTAGGTGGGGCCCAAATTTAGTCACATACTCTAATATACCTTTATAGAAATATGGATGATTAATCTACAACATCCAGTCATCAAATATTCAAAAGGAACCAAAATAGACTCGTCATATCTATTTTTATCCATGTATCTTTGAGATAGGGTTTAACTAGGGTTTCAAAACAACTTATCTTCTTAATGATCATTCATAAAAATATGATGATAAAACCACCTCATTTTTCAATAAAAATTATTAGTTACATGTAAAAAATACCTTAAAGTATTTGGATCCCATGCATAGCATATAATTCACAATGAGCATCAGAAGGTCAACATTTGTCTCAAAAACACACTCTACATCACCCGATTTTTCCAAAACTGACATAACTTGCAACTACTTCTTTAGAATGACCTAAAACTTGTCATGAAGCATCATAACAACATCCTATAACTAAACATACTCACCACCTATCTCAAACATCTATAAAAATCTCTAGCCATTAAGATGTACCTATGTTAAACTTCCTATTCTCACCTGTTTTTTTTATAAGGACCTCAAATATGCACTGTACCTATGAGTAAAGACCTAAAACTCACCATAAATTCATTGCATACCATCATGATACTTCTACCATGCTTATAAAATATTTATTAACTAAAAATATCACACCTCAATCTCATTCTACATGCTACAAGGCTAGGAATATGCTTGTAATGACCTGTGATGCAACCTAGAATTCACTGATAATATAACCCAGGCACACTGCCACATCACTCAGCCTAGACCAAGTGCTCACTTGAAGCATGCAAAGGTAACATGCCCCTCTTTAGGGTTTATATTGCGGGATGTTATCATGATGAAGACTTAAAGCATTCAGATCTATGACTAATATTTCATTCTACAGTACATATTCATATCTAGATGTGGAGAATAATAGACTTAAGAGATAACCATGATGAAATCAAACATGCACGAACCAATTATACTCAGGATTTGACACTCTAATTCAGCCAACACATTCCATTGCATTAAACATGATAAATACACAAAATCTTATTACAATAGATAATACCATAGTCTATGCACACATCAAATTTGGTAGCATAACCTCACAATAAATCAGTTCTCACATGCCCTTCTATGCCACACAGTTCACTACATATTTATAAGGGTGGGGACTTTCCCTTCACCACTTATCTAACCCAAAAACTAGGTCACATGCTATTATTAGCCACATGCCATTACAATAATAGCCAAACATGCAAGTGCACTAACAATAGACTTTTTCTACTTAACTGTCTATAGTAAATCTATTCTCAGCCTACACCCATGTAAAGCGCTTCATATCTGATCCTCCAAAAATAGCCGATGTGTGTCACACAAGTTTTAAACCGGTTTCTGTGCTCCGCACGCCATCTTCTAAAAATAGATCCTCATCATGAAAACAATACGTCTTGAATCTTTCTCTACCCTCAGTGCGTGATTCCTTTATGATCCTTCCACACTTTTAAATGCACTCTATTCTCCCGCATGAAACTTCTATGTGTTCTTTGCTAAGTGCCATACTTTAAATGATCAACAACCTGAATCAACACATATAACTCATGAAATAAACTTTCTAACCTCATGTATACTATTATACACATATAACACACCTCATGACCATGTGTGAACTCATGAAAACCTTCAAATCACTTTGGAGGACTCAACCCATCACTCTAGAAGCCAAACCATGCTCCAAAACAACATAGGACTCCACCAAACTTGACACTACCACTCTACCTTCGTGTTTAACACTTGACTAACACCTCATAGAGACTCAAATGACCTCATGACATCCTTTTCCATTAATGGACTTAACATCAATGACAACACTAACATAGAGTGGCCAACAATATCCCCCTTTTTCATTAATGACAACCAGCTTCAGAAACATTAATTATAGCCAACATCAACAACACACCTACATGACTCATTTCCTTGTTTATGATGCTTCCCTCCCCCTTTAACATCGATGAAAAAGGATACAACGATAAAAATACATGGAAAATTACAACAAACAACATGAAATAATGGAAACAATGCACAAATGCAACTTACTTGTTAAAAAACTCCCCCTTGGGCTATGGTGTCTCTTGTGTGACCTCAACAACATCAATGAATGATACATTACCATTTAATGAGCCTCAAAACAAATCCCCTGAGAATATATCCCCTTTAATTTTTCTTCATTCATGCTAAGCATCTCCATCTATGTCTAAACCATGCAAGAATTCACAAAATCTTCCTCTAATACTTGCAAAGCCTCATTTAGGAACATTATCCATAAAACCACATCTTTAGAGCAATTTAGACCAACATTTTTTGATCATTAAAACTAATACAAAACATGAATCCACTCCTTAAAGCTCCCCCTAGAACCATATTATCCTTATCTAACTGAAAACACAAAATTAGGACCACTTACCTTACATATGAGTCATAGAGATGACTCAACCATATTGAATTTTCCCTGAAGGACTTTCTTAGTCATTTCAACCTCAAAAACATGATACCTTGAACATCTTGATTCAAGAAATCATCTACCTTTGGAATGGACTTTAAATTCATCAATCACCATGCCTTACATACCTTCTAGACATATGAAACTTCTACTAGAGAAACAACTCAAGCTCCCACCTGTCTTGGTGAGCTAATCAAACCTGTACCATAACATATTTTTACTACCATGAACCTACAACATCTTATCAAGAAACAATCCAAAAAAATAGAATAAAATAATCAACCAAGTAGATCTTACATTACTCTTAACTTTTCCCAAACACTTTTCATGTCACCTTGCTCATGATCTTGAGTATAAATAATTTCGCCCCCTACCTTACACATAACCTATAGAACTATAGGTTACCTTTTTCACTTCTTTCTCAATAACTATACCCTAATAACTAGTAATATTTGCATGAAATCATCATTACAAGAATTGTTAAGAATCCTTCTTCACCAAAAAATAGGTCTTGATATACCCTTATGGCCAGATGGAAGAATGACACACACTCCCTCTCAACCTATGTCATCATACTAAGAACTCCAATACTCATATGTATGATTTATAGATAACACAAAAACTTAGATAGCCAGCTCTATAACCTGTTAGAAAAGTAGCAGATTCACAACAAACATGTAACAAAATAATAGTCGAATGTAAGTAAAAATGTAGTAAAAGAGAAAGAGTTCCATTCATACTTGATATTTTCACCAGTTAGAATTTTCTCAGTGTCAACAAGATGATACAATACTTTCATTGAAAAAATCATAGATGTTTGATCCATGATGCAGCTTTATAAGTTCTGTAATCCATCCACAATATGCAACATTTCATTATGATAATTTCATGGAATCACATAAATTCATGCAACCTCTACATCTACTTGAGTGATATATTCAATGTGAAATACTTTTATCTCATATCCATATGCATACTTAGTCATACCTCTTGTGTTTACTTACTCAAAGTTAAGCCTTCATGAATTATTCCAACACTTGGAACCTATGTAACTTCTTTAAGTGATATAGGATTTGAAATTGCATTATACTTCAAACATTGTGATGATAAGTCACAACTTATAATAATATTGTGAAAAACTTAACTCATATAGACTAGATACATCAAACCGTGTAAACATTTTAGAAGCCCCAATACTTCAGGATGTAATTTTTACAATGATTAACATTACTTGAGCAACTAAGGAAGACTACAAGAAAAAATTTTAGACTATAACAACATACCTTGATATGAGATGGGATACTTGATAGAAAATCTTCATCATCATGCTTCAGAAACATAGAATGATGGCTCTATGAAGCCTAATGGGAGGCACCAAAGACATCTGCAATCACCTAGAAGATTAAAATATCCATTTCCATATGGGACATGACACCATGATCCTTCATCAAATCTCTTAAATTATGAACCTTTTCTTTCACAAGAAGAAAACAAAAATTCTTGAGGTTGTACAAGAGAAAATAAACATTCATAAGAAATAGGATCATCATGACTAGTATTGAAAACGTTAGGATCACCTTTAGTCCTTTTGAGTTCTTCTTTCACTTTCTCAACTTTTGTAGAATTGACATCATCATTCCTTTTGTAAGTATTCATTTTGGCTCTAGAGTATCTTGAAATGTGACTAATTTTTTTACACTTAAAACAATAAAAAAAACTCTTACCTCTAGAAGCATAATTCCATTGTTTAGAACCCTTTTGATGACAATGTATAGCTACATGACCATTTTTATTGAAATTATAACATACAACTCCATACTTCTTATCATTTTTCCAAATATGATTAGGAGACTCGTGATGATAATTCTTAGCAATGTGACCCTTTTTATGTTAATTGTAACATATAATTTATTTTTATTGATATGAATGATTATGCCAACCATTGTTCCATGGAAATAAATTCTTAACAAACCTCCTATAGTCCCTAGCTCTATGACCAAAAGTGTTACAAGAGAAAATAACACCATTGAACTTACTTGTAGACTTTATTACATTAGGTTGTCTGATAACATTCTTGATATCTTTAGCATCCTTCATACTTTTAAGAACATCACTAGTTTCAAATTTTTTCACTTCATGATTCTCTGAATTTTGTTATTTATATCAAAGACTAGATTTTTTGTTTGTATCTCTTTGGTTCTCCAACATGTGATTTAGATTTTCTGAACTTTTCTCTAACCTCTCATATGTCTTTAACTTACTATGTGCCTACTCCAAATCTGATTTAAGGATCTCAACTCATCTTCATACATGTTACAATCTTCTTGTTTGACCTTTAGGGTTTTAGAAAAATTCTCCATCTGTGACTCCAAAACCTAAATGGCTTGACTATGCTCATCTTCCATGCCACTGATTTTTTATTGAAAAACCTCAATAATTGAATCTACAATACCATTATTATTTTTTAGGGTTACTTCAACATCTGATGGTTTACCCATGAATTTTTTCTTCAAGATAATATCCTTCAAGTGATTAAACTTGCTTCTTAAGGATCTACTCTATTGGGCCCCTAAAATATTGACTAATTGCACAAAGTTGCATGAGTGTGCAAGGCCTAAGTTGAAGAGTGGGCATGCAAGGAGAAGGCGTACAAGGAAGGGTTCTATGAGGGTTTTAGAAGAATCCGTGTTATGCGCTGGAAGGCAAGGTCTCAGGACTCAGGCATATTTGGCGTATCAGGTAGGACATGAGAAAAGCATGACCCGAATGTGCATGTAGAGTGGATAAGGTGTCATCTTGGCAATAGGTTGGCCTAGGAAGGAATATGCCCTATGATGGAGGCTTCTAGAAGGACATCATGACAAAGAGTGGAGACCTCAGACCTAGATGAGAATGCGCCCATGGAAGATCACATTCAAAAACTTGGCACTAGATCTGAAGCCTTAGAAAGGTGGTTTGGTAGATCAAGGGGCCTATAAATACAAGCACCCATAGAAGAATAAAGAGAGAGAATAGTAGAGAGTTGAGCTCTACAGAAATGCTGTGAAGAGTTATATTGGATTGGGTAGATAAACTATAGGAGATGGATGTATCAAGGGCTTGGGGTTATAAAATTTCTTTTTGAGAGCTAAGGAATGTACATCCAGTTATGATGTATGACTTTGGTTTTTCATACTGTGATGTTTTGTAATGAATCTAATGAATGTAATGAGGTTACCAAGTTATCTAAATATGATCCTTCTTAGTTCAGATTCATGCATTATTCTTCATAGTTATTTTTCATGTATGTTTATAAGATGAATATGAATCGCTATGCATTTTCCTTTCTATTTTGATTCAGCTCTTTAATTTTGTTAAAGTATCTTTGTCTATAATGACTGTAATGTTCTAGAGCCATTTTGATCTCTATGATGTTTGCATGTTTCATTCCCACTCACTTTCTTTAAAGTTTGGATCATAGATGATGTTTCCCACTAAACTCACATAAAGGAGGGACTTGGCACCACACATGCCTTGGGTGAGCACCCAGTGCCCACTGGGTGATAGGTCGGTGGGCATGGGATTCTGTTATTCTCTGGTGGGTGTGAAAATGACTACATCTTGGTTCCATTGTTGGGACCTCTTTTAAAATTTTTAGTGGGAAATAACATACATCATAATATGTGAACTAAGTGATGAAAGAGTTTTTAACCATGGAAAGTTGTGAATCATGTTTTAAGAGCACAGAGGATGAATTTTCTCAGAGATTTAGCACTGGACTTGAGTTTGATGCATGTAGATGGGTGGAAGAGAACCTCTACCATGATTTGTATGAATTTTTTTTATATTGCTTCCTAGTAGAGTTGTATGAATGGCTCTCAGCATATGCATCCAGATCAAGCTGGTATTATAGATCACACGCATGGACCCAAGAAGAGTACTAGAGGTAGAAAGATGTAGTTCTGATATGGAATCGTGCTATGAATCATTGGTGGAAAGGAATTCTGACTAGCTACACCTTGGAATACATTATTTCCACGTATTCTTGTCTGGACATTGTTAAGTGTGAGTTTTTGTGGGATCCCGTAGGATCATTTCTATGAGTTATTCCTCTAGTAATGAAGATTTTGGTTGTTACCTTGAGTTTAGAGGAATTTCCGATGGCTGGCTAAACCATTTTGAGTGTTGGGTGAGGAAGCTAGGGTGGAGGAATATGACAGATATTACAACTGAGAAAGAAAGGGAGGAGAGATGGCTCAAGTATTGTGAAGCATGTGAAAGGGAGATTGTTAGAAAATGTGAGGTTGCAAGTGTGATGGATATATGGATGTAGATGTTACGGGAAGGATTTGAGGTTCACGTAGAGCATGTGGAACCTGAGCAGTTTGTGCTACCCCATCTTGGAAAGCACGTAAGAAAGAACCCTTTAGCTTCTGATGAGAGTTTTTTACATGGAGAGAGAAGATTCGTTGGTGTGCATCTGAACCCACCTAGTAACCAAATGTTGGCTCTTAGTTTTCCAAATCAAGGAAGGAGTATCGCTGACCTAGTTAGTATCAGTGGAAGTAACAGATTTGTGCCCAAGAGATATAATTTTTCATTTCCCACTTCTATGGCTACACATACTATTCTAATATTCAGAGGAATTTTTGGACAAGGAGAAAATATACAAGGCTTGGGTAACATGTTAGGGAGTGACACGAGACACACATATGGTAATGACACAATCTTGAAGATGGTTGGAACATAATTTAGTGGGATGTAAGGGACCCTAGGCATGACCACTTTAGGCCCATTACTGGCTACTGGTGGATCTAGACGTAGAACTTGTGGATCTAGAGGCATGGGACCTGGTGGATCTAGTGGATCCAGCGGAGGAGGAAACACCAGAGGAAGTCAAGGAACTGGATCAGGAGGACAAGGGCCCATGCCACCTCCTCAAGTATTCTTTGAGATGTATTTACATTTTCCAATTTATAGAGCTATTGAAGATGTTGTGGAGCACGTTCACAAGTTTGAATTGCTATGGTGTGTAAAGGGTATTACAACCCCGGAACGGAAGGCCAGTCAATTCGTAAAGACGTTGTAAGGGTGCACACATAGCTGGTATAGGAAGTATGACCCCCATCAGATGGTAGTAGTTTACACTGTATTGAAAAATGCTTTCCTATCATAATTCCACATCCCTGAGTTTGAACAGAAGAGCATTAGTTCCCTTAAGGAAATTTAGCAGGGAATGACAGAGAGTGTGTGGTAGTATGATGTGCAGTTTAAGACTCTCTTGTCAAAATTATCATATGATATTCAACCTTCATAGAATGCTTAATGGTTTTTTAGAGGGTTGATAACCCCATTTAGAAGAGCTTTATCTCATAAGACTTTCACAGACTCACACCAAGCATTGGAATCTACTCTGCGTAGTGAAGTTGGTTAGAGCGTTGACACTGGTGTCAGCCCATGTTTGGAGGCTGAAATCACTACTATGCTTTAAGAAACTAGAAAATTTATCTATGAACTCATCTCATGAGACTCGCAGTGGAATGTGGTGTATAGATTGTGAAGTAGAGGGGCATGCCAAGGATAGTTTCCCCCGAAAGACAGTACATGCCATAGCAATAGACTATGAGATTTTTCATGGGGACCATGATGTGAGTAGATGTCCCTTGTTACAACGCGTAATTAAGAAGAATGTATCTTTCTACTGTATAATTTTCACCTCTATGACCCATGATACTAAGGATTGTTGGCTTATGGATTGAATATGTGAGGCCATTGATCATGGTGTGCACCGGACCAACATTTCCAGTAGTTCTAAGGGTGATGATCACTGTTATGAGGATTGCACAAATGAAGGCATGCGCAGAAGGGGATTTCATGGAGGATTTTGTGGTCATGGTAACCATGGGAGAGGAAGAATTGAGTTTCCACATGGAACCTATTTTAATTATGGGTCTACAGACCACTACAAGTGTGAGTGCCTAGATTTTTTGTAGTGCTCATGGTGCAGGAAGAAGCACAAGTATGAGGATTTCCTTGAGTTGTTTGCGCATATGAATCAACAGCACCAAAAAGACAAGGGCACTGCAATTGTAATAATTAAGAAGGATGACACACAATGGATGCCACGGGTGTACTCATGATGCAAACTTGGAACCTGTTATGGTAATAACAAGGGCAGAGGCTGCATGCATAAAGGAAATGCCAAGGCAGAAGAACCTGGTTTCAAGGGAAGAAGAGTTACATGGGAAGTACCTAGATCCTGCACATCAGAAGGAGGTATATCAAGAAACCATTGACATCATTCAGAGTTTACAGGGATAAATCCAGTGTCTAAAGGAGAATCCTAGGAGGGAGGATCAAAGAAGGAAGGTTGAGCCACCAAAGGATGTTTTGGATGAGGTCAAGGAAGTATGTAAAATGCTAAGGCAAGATAATATTGTTCCCTTGCTAGGGGCATGGTTTAGAGAAAAGTTACCACGCATCGGAGAATAGCGCAAGAGGCAGGTCTTGTATGCAAACCTTCCCCTTCACAACCTTGACTATGATAGGGAGATCATGTTAAATATGGTTGTGGATGGATGGATCCTGAGTAATATCCTCATTGAAATAGGCGCAGAGGTAAATGTTCTCACCTTGGATGCATGGGCATCAGATGGGAAGACCTACATTACAACCAATCTTTGAATGTGTTGTATATGGAAAAAAAAAATGAAGGTAATTCCCATTAGTTTCTTAAAGGATGCAACTATCACGATTCAAGGGGCTAAGTTTACTGGGGACTTCAAATTCTTGGTGCTCACCAAGGTAGATAATTTCCTAGCATTATTTAGGTGCACCCATGGTGCTATGAGAACAATGCGGATCTTCTGTTCAACAAGGGATATATAAGATTTGAAAATGAGAAGGAATGGGTCATCATACCCCTGGTTGATGTGAAATCAACACCCTATACTGAAACTTTGGGAGAAGAGGTCTTAAATAGAATATATGTGCACTTAATCATGGATCTATAGGTAATCCATCCTACATAAGGAGTTATCCAAATTTAGGATGCTCAGTCCTTAAGTGACACCACCAGTATAACATGCAATAATTGGTCGGATGGGACCTGTGAGTTAATCGGATGACATTTGAGGGCATTGGTGATGAAGGTGAAAAAGGCGTGTATGGTATGGCATCTAGGAGGAAATAAGCTACCTAAGTACTCATGATGAGCCTTCCCTGAGGTCTTTTTGCAGGAGATGGAAGCTTAGTGGAAAAAGGAGAATGAACGAAGAGGGATGTTAAGCTATGTCCTACTCGAAACTATCACACACTGGTGGGAAATGCATCAGGATAACCTCTTGGAATGGTGTGAGGTAAGACTTGCCTTCTCTGTATGGTTTTGTAAGAGCAACACGCCCATAGATATAAAAGACTACCATGGTAAAGAGACCACTTCCTTCCATATCCAAGCATGTGAGATAGCCTGGATGGGAAGTGCAGAAGAATTTCCACATTTATTATGGGTTCACAAGTTGTATTTCACCCTACAAGGTTGTGCGTGCGTATAGTACATTCACGCTAAGACACGCTTCCAGATAAGGAATTTGCAAGAGTTAGCATTTGATCTCATTCAAAAATTTGAGTATTGGAGTACCAAACCATTGGTGGATAAGGCATTGTAGGTTTTCAAGTGCCTTATAATTGGGGATAGTGCCATAGTAGAGGATAGGCTACTGGAATTTCTAGGTGAACATGTCCTAGAGGTGTACTTTGAGGAAGAAGAGACAAAAGAGATACAACTTGAGTGCCAATTTATGGAAAAATAAAAAGGGAAGAAGGTGTATGTTATTGATGGGGAAGAAGTGGAAAACTTGGATGTTGACAATTCTGTAGGGATGCACGAGGTGTTAGATAGTTATGATGAATGGGTGTGAACCTATCCTGAACCTTTAAAGACAAAGACAGGTTAGCATCGGCTTAGAAGAAGAGCCTAAAGAGGATATCATCAGAGACTATTGGTAAGAGAAATAAGTCTCTAAGAACATTGATCTTTTACGTGAGTTTGAGGATTTATTCCTACATGGGTTTCATGAACTCAAAGGCATTCACCATTCCTTGGTGGAAATGAGAATTAAGTTGAAGGAGGGTGTATGCCCCCAGTATGGAAGAGACCATACCGAATGAATCCTAACCTACACGTGAAGGTTAAGGAAGAAATAGATAATATGATACCATCGGGCATCATTAAAGCTATTGAAGAGTCAAAATGGATAAGTCCAATGATAATTAACATCAAGAAGGATGAAAGGATAAGGATCTGTGTTGATTATAGGGACATGAATGTAGTGTGTTTCATTGAACCTTTCCCAACACATTTCAATGAAGAAATATTAGATGGAGTGGCAGGGCGTGAGGTCTATTCTTTCAAAGATGGATTCTCAGGCTATCACCAGTTAAGGATTACAAAGGAGGACCAAAAGAAGATGAATTTCACCACTGAGTGGGGAATTTTTTCCTATACAGTCATGCCATTTGGGTTGAAGAATGCACCTACTGTGTTCTTATGGATTGTGGTACAAGCTTTCCAAGACTTTATCCATAAATTTCTTCAAGTCTACTTAGATGATTGGATAGTATATGGGTTAGTGATGGACCATTTTGAGAACTTAAGGTTAATGTTCAAAAGGTGTCAAAAAATTGAGGATATCCATAAATATTAGGAAATGTGTCTTTGTTACCCCATTTGGAACATTATTAGGACACATCATATGTAAGGAAGGACTACTAGTAGATCTCGCTAAAGTTGCAGTAATTGTGGGATTGAAGAAGCCTACTAGTCAAAGTGTAGTGCACAAATTTCTTGGGCATACGAAGTACTAAAGGAAGCTCATCAAGGGATATGCCAAGATCATCGTGCCTTTAGAAGAGTTTCTTAGACATAAAAGTTCCTTTCATTGGGAAGAGGCATAGCAAAAGGCATTCGACACTTTAAAGAATAGGCTTATCACCGCTCCCATCCTACGTTTTCCTTCTTGGGATAAGCCTTTCCATGTTCATGTGGATGCCTTAGGAACCGCCATTGGAGTATTACTTGTACATCCTAATGAGGGGATTGTTAATCATCCTTTGTGCTTTACAAGAAGGAAGTTGATGCCAGTGAAGTAGAATTATACTACAATTGAGCATGAGGCATTATTAATGATCTATGCGCTTCACAAGTTCAAATAATATTTTCTAGTAACTCCATTTATATTTTACAATGACCATATGGCATTGAAATATTTAGTGAACAAGCCCGTTCTACAAGGGAACATATGTCAGTTGGTACTATTGTTCCGAGAATTTGAGTTCACGGTGGTTGTCAAACCAAGAAAAAGTAATTTTGGACCTGATAATTTGTCTAGAATCAATTCAGGGGAGGACGTACAAAGCATTGAGGATATCATGCCAGATGCACAACTATTTAGGTTACAGCGCATGCCCTCAGATTTGGAGGATATTACGGTATTACTTAAAATATCTATGGTGTTAGTCAGAATGAAGGCCTTGGAAAAGAATAAGTTGGCCATATGCACTACGTTGTACATGCTAATTAGTGGAGATATGTACAAAATGGGTCGTAAGGAGGTTCTGCACTGTTGCATGCTAGAACATGAACACAGTGCAATTATGGAAGAGGCGCATGGTGGGATTGTAGGAGGACACTATACAGGAAATGCAACTATGTGGAAGATTCTACTTGTAGGGATTTGGTGGGAGACCATTTATTAGGATTGCATTGAGTTTTTTAAGGCCTATGACCATTTTCAGTGCCTTGGAAAACCTTGAAAAGGGGATGAAATGCCCTTACAACCAATAGCTAACATGGAACCATTTGATAAATGGGCTATTGAATTTGTTGGACCAATCTCACTAACATCGTGAAGGACTTGTTCATGGTGTATCCTCACTTGCATTGATTATTTTTCAAGGTGGGAAGAGGTAGCACCTACAAAGGATTGTACAATGGCTACAACTACTAGATTTTTATGGGAAAACATAATCAGTAGGTATGGATGCCCATTGAATTTAACAAGTGATAGAGGTATGCACTTCCTAAATGAAATGGTTAGGATTCTGTTATCAGAATACATGGTGTCCCATCACAAAACTAATCCCTATCACCCTCAAGCAAATGGAAGTGTTGAGGCATTTACAAAAATACTTAGTCACATGTTGAATAAGATCTGTGATGTTGGTAGAAAGGATTGGGATTGCAAAGTATTAGTTGTTATTTCAGCATATAGGAAAACCTACAAGAGGTTGAGTAAGGCCACACCATTTTAATTGGTGTTTGGTGCGGAGGCTTTCCTACCAATTTAATTCATGTTACCTTCTCTGTGTATAGCACGCGCAAGAGGATTGGCCGTTGAATAAGCGTAGGAGGAAAGAATTGACAAGTTGATGCAATTAGATGAAATATGATCACTTTTCAGGTGGATCCAGAAGACGGAAAAATAAAAACAACAGTCATGGCATGATAATCACACTAAGAACAAGAAGTTTAGGTTAGGCAGATGGTGCTTTTATATGATTCTAAGTTTCTGTGCCATCCTGGGAAGTTAAAACTCCATTGGTTGGGTCCCTACATCATCTCATACATCCTTGATTTAGGCACATGTCAGTTGCAAGTGCTCAATGGGACAAGATTTCCAAGACACTTCAATGGGAGTAGGTTGAAGCCCTACTATAAATAAGTCTTCTTGGTGTTTGTAATAAGGCAGTATTGCCAATTAGTTTAGGATTTCCTTTTATGCATTTTTTTTTATTTTCTTGTTTTTCCCTTTCTCGTTATTGTTTTGTGTTGTGCCTTGGGTGCCAGTAATCACATTACTTTTTGAAGGTTGTAAATTTATAGAGGACCGTGCATCATTTTAGTGTGGGGTAGAATAAGGTGGAAGAAATTGTAGTGTGAAGCACCAGGAAGGATTGCTTTGGAAAACCTAGTTGGATGGCCTTGGGAAAGGAAGTGCATGGAAGGAAAGGTGAAAAAGGATGGGTTTTGTTGGTATCCAAATTTTTTCTCCTTTTCAAGCTGAGAAAAATTAGAGATTTGACATGGAGCTTAGAGACAAATAGATCATAAAGTATGTCATTTTGTAGCTAGGCATGAAATCTAAATGGCCATTTGTCACTCAGATTGTAGATAGATGGATAGAAACTTCAAGAGGATTTGACCTATCCTCACTGATTTAGGCCATGCCTTTTGACCAGGGTGAGAAGACCCATTTTGTAACCTCTTTTGATGAAGGAGAATGAATATATCCTTCTTTGCACAAATCTGAAAGGAGACCCTAAGAAAATATGATCAATGCACCACAATTTAACTCTCACAAGTTGTCACATCTAAAGAATGGTGATATTTCCTATATAGGACTAAGGTTACTAAATACATTATGGAATATTGATTGCTTCTACATATTTTGGTAGTAAAATTTATACATTTATGGACACACAGGGAAAATAGGGGTGGTTCAGGATGGGTTCATTATTTTGAATAATTTTTGGTGGGAGATTAAGTAGGATAAAATTGATTATACCAGATCTTTGATAGACTTCACAACAATTAGGAAAGTGAAATGGCATAAAACTTTAGAATAGCTAAAATATTACTTCAACCAGAAGGTGTGCATTAATGGAGGCCCATATTTATACGGTTTCACACAATCTCTAAGAATTTAACACAAAGGATTGAGCTAAAGACTCAATAAAACATCAAAGACCCTTGGTTCCTCATGCTTAAGATACACTCGAAGGCTTACATATAATCTTTATCAACAAATGACAATGAAGTGATTTTAAATTTTTTATCTCATCACAGGACTAAGGCTCTTTTTGAAATGAAATTGTAAATGACACTAAACTATCATAAGGATGAGATCCTGTGTGATTCGGAGGGACATTAACACAAGATTGCAATAGGAATAAGAAAAATTACTTGCAGACATTATGAAACAAAGTAGACATAAATTGCAGGGGAAAGTTTCTTTGAACAGTCTCAGAGCTTGTCAATGGTTGTAGACTCGCAATCAACTTGATGTGATTGAAATCTAAAATACAGGAAATTAACATTCTTCTCAGATTGGTCTCTTAGGAAGATGGGTTCTCTCAAATTTTCTCTTAAGAATTCAACCCCTAACCTTTAGCAAGAGTATTCTCATTGCATTTATACATTTCACTTGCGCACTCATCCCAAATTTCCCCCCCAAAAAGAAGAATATTTGAGGGACATTTTCTTGTTAACAATTTTCCTCAGAAAGCGACGTTTAAAAAATTCACATCCAAAATTTTCTAGGTGGACCAATTATGAACTGATCAAATTTCTCAGATCCTCGACTAATGACTAGGATGTCATGCCATAATGTTTTTGCAGTCCTTCTAATCATTTTGATTATGTCATGAGTTAAATCCCCATTTTAATCATTTTTCAAAGGCTCTGTATAGCTGGATTTGAGAGGTGATCCTTTTCACCATTGATGCAACACATTTTTCATCTTTTGTACCTACAACCTCCATCATTTTATCCTTTTCCATCTCTTTCTTCTGCAACTCTTCCCCACATCCATCTTCTCTTGTAATTCATGTTTTTACAAGTGCTCGAGCAATTCCAATTTCAAAATACCAACCTTAACAATTCCTGGACTCACAAATTAAGTTCTAAATCCATTCAATGGCACTTTTTAGACAAAAACAACAAGGAATTTCATCAAAAATGATGAAAAATAGTGCGTATTCGCATCTCCATGAGTCTTGGAGGCAAAATGGTGGGAAAACAGGTGAAATGCATAGCAACCATTGATTCTACCCCTTCTCAACTCTAGATTAGAGTTGTCCACGTGTTTTCTTGGTGAAATTTCAAAGGTGAGGTACAATGGAAAGTTTCCAAACAAGTTCAAGCCTTCCACATGCCCTCGGCCCAAGAAAAATGCCTTTTGGCCTTTAAAAAAGTCTCAGTAAAAAAGGAGCCAACGGTAGCCTCCACGTGTCGCCTTGGTACACCTTTGGTATGGTCCTCAAAAGTGGAGACCTCAAATAGGCATGGTCCCTCCACGTGTCTCAGTCTGGTAGAGTTGTTAAAAAAAATTTAAAGGATCGGTGGAAGGTGTCATGTGTCTAGGGTCCGAGACATTTTTCCTTAGCTGTTGAAAAGTCCAAGCAAGGGAAAAGTGAGCAGAAGCCTCCAAGTTTCCTCATGGCACTTCTTCAAAATAAAATTTAGGGGCTGGTCCCTAAAAAGGGTGCGGTCCCTCCACGTTTCCTAGGACTTATAAAATTTCTTTGAAAATTTTAAGTATAGAGCGAAGCTGTCGAAAGCCTCCACATGTCTCCCTAGCAAAACTCCAAGGTCAAACCAAAAGGAAAATTTTCAGATGAGTGCTGACCCTCCACGTGGACAAGCTTTGAGTTGAATCGAGCCTTATAGTTTCAAAGTTCCCCTTTGAGCCAAATCCAACTAGAAAGGGTCACATTTCCACAGATGTTGAGATGTAAATTTGATGGGGAAAACACACTTGTCAAATAGTAAAATGCAGATAAATCACCATTTGCACCCATAAATGAATCTTTCTTTAGGGATTGAGATTTTTGAAATGATATAAGGCCCAAATGTGATCCAACGATCTACATCGAATAAGAGAAGACCATGTTTCCATAGATATTTGGGACAAAAATTGATAGGGAAAACAAAATGTGACTGTGGAAAATGGAAGGAAGGGAAAAACCCCAAGTTTTCACCCAAGTTACAAATTCTTTCACATGGACAGAGGAACGGAAAAAAAAAATTGGATTTAAAGTGATCCTTGACCAAAGGAAGGGACTAATCATGGCAACCAAATGGAGGATAGAGTTTTCTTGAATCAATACGGGAAGATAAAAAAGATGACAGAGCCCACAAATTGAATAATTTCAAGGGCAAACAGGGCGAGATCAAATTGAGCACCAACATTGGCTCCGAATCGGGGATGGGCACTCCCTGTGAGTGTCACAAGAACAAATAGCAGACCAAGTGCCAAAAAAAACCATTGGGAAATGGAGTCAAATAATAAGCTTGCAGAGTAGAACAATAATAACTAACTCCCCCAAGGATGAATTGAGAAACAAAAAAAAGGCCACCAAGGACCATGAAAAACAAAAATAGAAAAAAATGAAAGCAGAAAGAAACCAAAAGACTATACACTATACAATGGAGTATACCTTTATTCTGAGAAATCAATTAAGGAAATGTTTCAAATCCCTGCCATTAATAGGAAATTCAAGTAATTACCCATTTACGTCTTGTAAGAAGAGAGTATGTTCACCAATTCAAATGTCAATTGAATAAGGGCCCATCCAAAATGCATCAAACTTTCCATGTTTTCCCTTATCCTCGTGCCTGTTGTCCCATAATAACACAAGATCTCCCACACTGAAAGCTCTTGGAGTAACTTTTTTATCAAATAAATTCTTCAAATTTTCTCTAAAATTCACATGCCACTGATGGGATGCCCTTCTTTCTTCATCTAAGTCAATAATCTGATTTATTTGAGCATCATATGGACTAAATTCTTGATCTTCAATTTGTTGAAAAAATTGAAATGAAAAGAATTGCAAATGAAGGGGCAATAAAGCTTGTGTTCCGTATACCAACTCAAATGGGATTTTACCAGTATCTCTTTTGAAAATGATTCAGTCATCCCAAACATCAAACTTTAGTTTCTCACCCCACTTCTTTTTGTTTAGCTCCAAGGTTCATAATGATCTTCAACAAGTTTTTATTATTAGACTTAGCTCTTCCATTTCCTTGGGGATTGTAGTTAGAATCATATGTCAAATTGATTCCATACATTTTACAAATTACCACCAAAGGTTTGGCTCTGAAAATCATGGCATTATCAGCAACAATCTTCGCTGGCACTCCAAATATGCATATGATTTGATTCAGCATGATGTCCATGATGACTTGGTGTGTTGTTTTCTTTGTGGGGATTGCTTCCACCCACTTAGTGAAATATTAAGTGGCTACAAGAATCCATTTATGACCAGCATTGGAATGATATGAAATCTTTCCAATGAAATCCATTCCCCATTTCTTAAATGGGGCTTCAATTGAAACAGGTTGTAAAAGAGGGGAACTTGAAGCTTTCAGTCTTCTAGAAAAATGTTAGCAACTTTCACATTTCCTAACCAATAGATTTGTATCCTTGAAAATATTTGGCCACCAATAACCAGCCCTCAAAATTTTATGTGTTGTAACTCTTCCAGAATAATTTCCCCCACAAACTCCTCCATGGAGATTAGCAATTATTTTGGGGGCCTCATCTTCAGTGATGCATCTGAAGAGCACTCCCTTGGGGTTCTTCCAAGCTAACCCAAAATGTGTAATGACATATTTTTGGGAGGCTAACTTAAGAGTTCTTTTCTAATTTTTAGTCAAATGTTTAGGGCAGCATTGATGTCTGAGATAAAAGATTATATCTTTGTACTATTCAAAGCTTACCAACTTCTTAAGGACATCCACCCTTTCTCCTTCTACTTCATTCACCTCAATAGTTCGCAAGTTTCTCTCATCCATAAGCTTAGCTAGGCCCAAACCTCTTATCAATTTCATGGTTTGGATATCCATGTCATATTCATGTAACTTGTTTACCCATCTACATATTTTTCTTGAGACCTCCATCTCTGATAAGATATCTTTCACCATGGTGTGGGGAACATAAGAAAAAACTTTAGAGCTCAAGATGTAAGGTCTGAAAACCTTTGTTGCTTTCACTAAGGTAAATTATTTCTTCTCCATGATTTTGTACTTCAACTCATCTCCTTGAAATTCCTTACTCAAAATTTCAATTGGTCTCTCAACCCCTTCATCATCCTTCTACAACAAGATAGATGCAACGGTTTTTTCTTAACCAAAAGAAAAAATTTGAAAATGATTCTTGTAATTTGGAGCTGCCAAAACAGGGGCATGCTTTAATGCTTCTTTGATCCCATTTAAAGCTTGAATGGAAGCTTCTTCCTATTTGATAACTTGGTCCTTCTTCAACATGCTAGTGATGGTGATGGTTAGCTCAGAAAAGTTAGACACAAATCATCTAATAAAGTTTATTTTTCCAAAGAAGGATTGAACTCCCTTCTTAGTTATCAGAATTGGAACCTTGCTGATAGCTTCCACTCTCTCGGGATCAATCATGACCCCTTCCTTTGATACAATGTGACCAAGCAGCTTTTTCTTTTGCACTCCAAAATGGCACTTCTTGGGATTCAATGATATGTCATAATATCTGCACCTTAATAGCATTCTCTCCTAGTGTTGTAAGTGATCATTTATTTTTCTAGAAAACATAGTTACATCATCTTGATAAACAACAATGAAATCATTAATATAACCAGCAAATGATACATCCATCGCTCTTTGGAAAGTTGCTCCAACATTCATTAATCCAAAAGGCATCCTGACATAGACATAAGTTCCCCAAAGGAGTGGTAAAGAAAATATTTAATCTTTCTGACTCCTTCACAACAACTTGATTATAGCCAGAGAAACCATAACAATTTAGAACCAGTTACCAATTGTAGCATATTCTCCATGTTTGAAAGAGGGTAATTATCTTTCAATGATGCTTTATTCAAGTTCCTAAAGTCTGTGCACATCCGTATATCACCATTCTTTTTTTTTGACAGGTACTAAATTTGCAACCCAAGATGAGCACCTTGTGGGATGAATGATCCTTCTGTTAGGAAATTAATATTAATGTTTACATTATATTTGTGTATTCATTTAATACAAATGTTAGTAGTTCTATTATTGTTATATTAACAATAATATATTGGTTGGAGTTGTTTTAATAACTCATATGATTTGAGTTGTGTATTGTTACGTGAGTAACAATCACAACTAAATGGGAGATATTATAGGATTAAGTGGTTCCATAATAATATGAAATTCTCTCCTATATATGAGTAATGATTGAAAATATAGAAGAAATATTCTATTGTGTGGTAATTTAGTTTGTTATTTTCATGAACTTCTGAACCAATCTCTAGATTTGGTATCAAATCGTGTTATTTCTCATATTGCATGGAGTTTTCAAATTATCAAATGGGAAGCTATTTGTGCCTTGTTGGATGAGAGAAATCATTTACTAATTAACTTGGGTGCCTATACATTATTTAAACTCAAGTTTTTTGGCATTCGTACTCATTGGTGGAGCAAACTGATTTAGAGGTCAATTCATGCATTCAGCCCCAACTCCTTCATTCACGTAATTTTTTATCTCTCCATCTGAACTAACCATAGGCACCAACACATCTGACTCCACCTTCCATGGTTGTGCATTAGATCCACCTCAAAATTTTGGCTAGAACAAATCATTCTTTTATCAAATCAATTTGCAGAGTATATGATTCAGCTGTGCGCATAACGGAATTGCTTGACTCATGTGAATTCAATCTCATTTTTTCTATCATATTTATTTCAATTTTTTAACTACGGTGTGCATGTATTACTAGATTTGATTCTGCAAAATCACTTCATCAATTTGCATTGATTTCAATGATGCATGGCTGAGTAATTCATCGTGGACGTCATATATATGTTAAATTCCAAATAGAATATACATCCCCAAGAATTTAAAGATTTATTATGGATACTTAGACCTGTGGCATGTTATTGGAGGGGATTATAGACTCATATGGTTATCTAGATCATGGTACTCCTTCCTTGATTCTTCCATCAGTTTGTGAGTTTAATCTCTGCGCATAATTGATAAAACCAAATTGTATTATGATGAACAAGGGTGTTCAATATATGTCTTTGCAGTAAATACAACCAATATCGATTCCCAAAAATTTACGTTCAATTATTGCAATGGTGGCTTTGATCTCGGGCCTCTACATGATTGTTGTGAACTCCTTCAGCATAATTTTTGACAGGATTCAAGCTTCAGTTCACTGTGAAAAATTCAGTGAGGTAGATCCACGATATTTCATCTTGGTGCCTAAATAATTTTCCCCATAAGCTAACATATTTATTCTATATAGTTTATTAAGTTTTTGTTAGTCTATGTTGTATGCCCAAAAATCTTTTTGATCAAGTTTTGTTATGAATATAGTTTTCCTTTTATTTCCTCATTAAACATCGCCTTCGTCTAGAGAAATGTTTCCACTATTTTAGTCTTACATCCAGCCATCCTTTTTGTAATTAAATTTTTTTTTATTTTACAGTTCCTTGTGCACTAGTAATTTTGTCTTCATAATGTTATTATAAATCAAGTTTGTGTTTTTTGGGAGTCTTCAAAAGTATAAAGGTAGTCTTGTTGAGTTAATTGTTGTTTTTATTAAAATGAAGTCAAAAATCACGAGTCAAGTGGTACTTAAGAGTCATATTTCATAGTTGATTCATCATATGTTATGAAGTCCTTATTGTTTTGTCAAAGTCATGTAATTGTAAAAGTCAAATAGGTGATTTTAGGTGGTGTCAAGAGTCTTGTCAAAAGTGCATTGTGAGTTAGAGTCAAAAGTCCAAAAATAAAATAAAATAGAGTCATTATAAAAATATGAAAAATAAATAACAAATTTTCTTATGGATGCATTTTTGGTGTTACCCAATGTCTAGAAAAATAAAGTGTTTCACATTGTGGGAGGGAAGAAAAGAATAATATCAATGTGGAAACAAATGTGCTTCATGTTCACATCTTGCTGAGTTAGCAACATGACACTAGAGGATGGAGGCATTGGAGGATGGAGGTCAGACAACAACCTCTCGTCAGTCACCAACGAAGGGGCTGCACGAAGCTATGGTGGCATTTTGTGGTGTGATTTTGATTTTAGTTTTGTGTGGTTTTCAGTGTGGTTTTGTGCACTTCAGTTTTTACAGTTTGCATTTTTTAATAAGTGGAAATTTCACATTGAGGGGGGAACATGATCAACATGAACTAATGTTCCATTTCCCTTTTTTCAGTTGTGTATGTGATTATTACTGTTTCCCTAGTGCAAAAACATAGTAAAGAACACATAACATAGTGTAAGGTACCATCATGAGTCTTGATGAGGTAGAATAGTCAGATGTGTTCCTGTTCATGCCTAGGTTTGTGGTTAGCCTCCTAAAAACCATTGAAGGCTATTTAGATGTGTTTCTTCTTGAGTTCCCACATTGCTAGGTCAGATGTGTTCCCTAGAGTGACTGGTTGATAAGAAAATGATTCTTGAGTGTGTTCCCATCTTTGTCAGTCAGATGTGTTCTCGATAGTGCTTGGTTGATAAGAAGTTTATGTGTTACTTATTCTACCTTTAGTTCAAGTGTATGCCAAAATCATGAGCGCGTAGAGGTAACAGGCTGCAAATGAAGTGTGAAAGTTCTAATGTTACCATGTAAACATTAAGGGGGGGAATGTTATGAAATTAATATTAAAGTTTGTAACATTATATTTGTGTATTCATTAAATACAAATGTTAGTAGTTATATTATTGTTATATTAACAATAATATATTGGTTGGAGTTGTTTTAACAACTCATATGATTTGAGTTGTGTATTGTTACCTAAGTAACAGACACAACTAAATAGGATATATTATAGGACTGAGTGGTTCCATAATAATAGGAAATCCTCTCCTATATATGTGTGTAATGGTGTTCGATTGAAAATACAAAATAAATATTCTATTGTGTGGTAATTTAGTTTGTTATTTTTATGAACATCTGAACCAAGCTCCAGACCTTCCATCCCTCAACTTCTTCAATTCTTCTTGCATCTTCAAATAAAGGAGCGGATTGATCGGCCTCTTCTTTTATTGAAAGGCTTGGTATTAGATTCAAGAGGAATTTCATGTTGGAACACATCTTCCCTGTATGCCTTCAACTTAGAGTAAGACCAATGTAGGTAGTCTTGATATTTCTTCAACAATTAAACATAGGACTACTTCTCTTCCTTGCTCAGATTGCTTCCTAACCATATTTTACGTGGTTTTTCCTTTATGCATAGGTCATGCTCTTTCACATCTCTTTAAATTGAAATACTTTTGTTAATAATGCAATCAGCATTATCATAGTTTGATTCAAGTGCCACCAAACATCTGGGAATCATGTTTATCTTTAGTTGGATGATGTCTTCGCCAAATAAAGTTTCATTTCCTTCAGTAGCACACACCATTGGTTCCCAATCTATATTTTTACTAGCAAACTCACCTTGGTTTTGCAGAAACCGTTTCACCTAGGCATCATCATTGAACACTTTCCAATTTTTAACGTTGTCAGGGACAGATTGCCTTTTTAGTATTTCAACATCATACTAACAAAATGGAGATACTGTAAAATTTCTAAATCTGGATCCTATTAGTGCTAAATTTGTTTGAAACAACATTAAGCTTTCTATCATGGTACACAATATTAAATGAGTCAAACATTTCAATCAAATCCCATATTGCATGCTTGTATTGTTCCATTCTCTAATTTCTAGTAGCATATAGTTTTCTAATCTGCTTGAAAATTAGTTTTGAATCTTCTTCGACAATGATATCCTTTACACCATATTTCCATGCAATTATCAAACCCAATAACAATGCTTCATATTCAGTAATGTTTTTAGTGCATTCAAAGTTGATTTTAAAAGAAAAAAACAAACTCTTCCTAACCTAGAGAAATCAGAACAATACCAGCACCATTTCCAAACTTGGAACAAGCTCCATCGAATAACAAGGTCCAAGGAAAACCTACTTTTTCAAGACATTTACATTGATCAATCTTGTGCTCTTTGCTATCAACAAATCCAACTAAGTTATCAACATCTACATTAGTATACAACACTTCATAAGAATCATTATTTGGGATCTTCAATTAGGTGCAACATCTTCTTCTCTCCATACATCTTTACAAGGTTACCTTCAATTGGAATGGTGGAAAAAGACAAATCCATCCGAACACTTCCACCAACACTTATATCCCACTTTCTTGATAACAACATGCCCCATTTGGTAGGACAATCAACAATAACAACATCAAGTTTCAATTTCTTACCCGGATAGGTTGTAAGTTGTACCACCAAACCTTTTACACATCCTACAACTGGAACCTCTCTAGAATCCATTACAGTAAACTTGTCATAATTTTATGTCACTTTAATGTTTAATTCATTCATGACCTCTAGAGGCATAACATTGCATGATGCTCTGGAATCAAACATACAATTGTGTAGCAGTATGTCCTTAATAATCAGCGTTGTAAAAAATGGATCAACATTTAATTCAAAATCAACCAAAGATGTTCCCAAGTAAACTTCAAGTGGTTCACCTATGTCCTCCAATGCTGGTGATCTTTCTAGGTTTGTAATGGTTGGAGGAGTGTTTACATTATTTATATTTCTGCCTTGGGTAAATTCTTATCTTCTTCTAATCCCAAATACTCAAATGCCCTCTTCTTGTGCTCAGGAATCCTAAGTAGTTCAAAAATTGGAACAAAAATCTTGATCTGACTTAAGAATTAGGAAATTTCATAAGGAATGTATTTAGGAAAAGCAAAATTTAGAGAAAGATTGAAAAACTCATTGTATGGCACAAGATTTTTCACATTTTGGGCATGGGGGGGAACATAAGTTCTACATGAGACAACAAGGCCTTTTCCAGATGCATATTTCTTTGGAGTTTGTTTTGGGATATTGGTGAGAATTTGGGTTTTTGGTTTAGAGTGAGGTTGTGCCCCTTTGATAGCTTTACCTCTTGTGTTATACTCTTTTTCTTGGTAGTAATATCATTCATTAACAATTGTCTATGCTCTTCTAATTATATTGTTCCATCATACTTATTAATAATTAGGGCTCTTAGGTATTAAAAATAATTATTTGTAAGTTCAAAAGCTTTTACCATTTCTATTTGTAAAGTATGAGAGGTAGGAAGAAGAGGTACCCCAGTGAATGAAATCCCAAAAACTTACTAGCAGTTCTTGCACTTATTTCTTCAGTTGAAGTTGCTCCTTGCTCTAACCTTGTAGAGATCAATCCACCATGCATGCACCATCATCAATGTTATCATCATCATCAACTTCTTCAACTTGCTGATCTACTTCACATGGTGGGTGGGGCAAGAAATTTTTTTCACACCAATCAATTTCATTTGTCTCTTCAACAACAACAACTCTAGCATTTAGAGGATCAGGCACTACTCTATTTTCCTTATCTTGGGGTTGTGTAGCTCCCATGGGTCCTTTACCTCTATCATCATATCTCTAATCATTTCTAAGATGATCTGTAAATATTTCTTTTCCTTGTTTCCTGTACTGACCTTGAAAACCTTGTCCAATTCCTTTCTCTACCTTGACTAGCTTGTAAGAGATTTATTTGACAGCTCCAACCAAAGTCTTTACAACTTCCTCAAGATCCACGGGCTTACTTGACTAAGGCTTGTCTGGATTGACTAGCTTGATACCTTCCCTCTTAGGAGGCTTACCAACTGCTTTGATATTATTTTCAATCTGCAAAGCCATGGTGAAGGCCTACCTCAATGTTGTTGGGTTCTTATTTCTTAAATAATAGGAAAATTTCTTATCAAAAGCATTAGAGTATTTTATCAAACAAGAAACATCACTTGGCCTTAGGATCACAGGAAGCATATTTAGGGTCTTATTGAACCTTTTATTGAATTCATGAACAAAGTCATTAGGATTCTTTTTTATATTTTCAAATTTTGATAAAAGAAACCTAGGGTTTGTTTTATCTCCATACTATAATCTAAAAGCGTTCTTCATTTTTGTCCAAGAATCAATGGAATTATTTCACAAAAATTTATACCAGTCCCTTGAATCTTCTTCTAGATTATGGATAAACAATTTAATGTACACATCCTCAAATTCTATTTCAAAGTCCTCCATCATATTGAAAAAATTATTTAAGTGATGATCCCCATTAATGGCATTATTTCCATGAAATTTAGGAAATCTATTTCTAACATCTTGAGGCACAACATTTGGATATCATACCATACATCTGAAATCTATAGGAACAAAAGTGTTCACAAAAAATGGAGGTATAGGTGGGGGATGGGCCATATTGTTTTGGGGAGGTGATTTTACAGGAGAAACAAAATGATTGAGTTGTGAGGGGTCTGTGGAGCACAAGAATACAATTCTTAGAATGGATGTTCTCTAAAAACTCTATTTCTTGTAAGATCCTATCTATTTTGGAGATTACAGGGACAGAATGAGATGAAATATTCAAAAACAAAAGAAGACCCTCTCCAGTTGGATAAGTTAGATTTACAAAGAGACTACCTGATTCAGAAGCACTTGAGGGAAGTATTGCAATCTTCAATCACATGCTGATCAGTTACACCAATAGAGAATCTCTTTTCTTGATGCTTGATCTCCAACAACCTTCCAAATTATTCTTCCTTCTGAATTAGACTTTCCCAACTCTGGAAACAACCTTCTACTAGGGTCCTTGGCGAAGAAAGATCTTCTTCCTTCCAGGTTTTCAAATATTAATGACAAATCTTACTTGATATATGTTAAGACACTGGTATTTATTAATAATTTAAACAAAACATAGTCAGTCACTAAGGATTTTCACCTTAGTTTGTGAAAATTCACTATGAAATACCTATCAAATGTTTGTCAATACCAGATTCATGCAAATCTTACAAGATCTACTCTTCTTCTACCCAAATTTGTCAATGATGATACAAACTTTAGTGCAATAACTATATAAGATAGAAATATTGCACTCGGAACTTACAAATTTAAACAATTCTTCCAATTCTAAAAAGATCATGATGTTTTAGTAAAGTAATAGAACAAAACATGTGTAATAAGTATTACCAGGGTCTGTATGTACTACATTTGTAAAATACTTCAAAGAGTCCCTAAAAACAGTGCCATTCTGGTGTTGTTGACATGCCAGATAGATATGAACTGAAAACAAATCAATAAATTATCCCTAGCAATGGTGTCATTCTTGTGTTGTTGATGGGCCAAATGGATATGAACTGGAAACAAATCAACAAATTATCCCTAGTAATGGCACCATTCTGGTGTTGTTGACGGGCCAAATGGATATGAACTGGCAGAAAATCAACAAATTATCCCCGACAATGATGTCATTCTAGTGTTGTTGCTGTACAAATAAATCTCGAAGCTCAAATAATCCACGGAAATGAAAATCATGTCCCCGACAACGGTGCCATTCTGGTGTTATTGATAGGCTGAATGGATATGAACTGGCAACAAATCAAAAAATTATCCCTGGCAATGGCACCACGAGTGTTAGTATCTAGATTTTTTCTCATTTTCAAGTTGAGTAGCATCACATATTTGACATGGAGCTTAGAGATAGATTGATCATAATGTATGTCATTTTGTAGTCGGGTATGAGATCTAACTGGCCCTTTTTCACTCAGATTATTGAGATATGGATAGCACCTTCAAGAGGATTTGACCTATCCTCATTGCTTTAGGCCATGCCTTTTGACCAGGGTGAGAGGACCCATTTTGTAACCTCTATTGGTGAAGGAGACCAAATATATCCTTATTTTCACAAATTTGAAAGGAGACCGTGAGAAAATATGATCAATGCACAACAATTTAACTCTCACGACTTGTCAGTTCTAAAGAATGGTGATATTTCCTAGACATGGCTAAGGTTACTAAAGAATTTATGGAGTCCTGATTTCTTCTACATATTTTGGCAGTAGAATTTATACATTTGTGGACACACAGGGAAAATAGGGGTAGTTCAGGATGGATTCATTTTTTTTGAATAATTTTGGTTGGAGATTAAGTAGGATAAAATTGATTATACCATGTCTTTGAGAGAATTCACTAAAATTGGAAAGGTAAATGACATAAAGCTTCATAATAGCTAAAATATTCCTTCAACCAGAAGGTGTGCATTAATAGAGGCCCATATTTGCATGGTTTCATACAATCTCCAAGAATTTAACACAAAGGCTTGAGCTAAAGACTCAATAAAACATCAAATACCCTTGGCTCCTCATGCCTAAGATACACTCAAAGGCTTACAGACAATATTAATCAACAAATGATAGTGAAGTGATTTTAATTTTTTTATCTCATCACAAGATGAAGGATCTTCTTGAAATGAAATTGCAAATGCCACTAAATTGTCACAGGGATGAGATCCTGTGTGATTTGGAGGGACTTTAACACAAGATTGCAATAGGAATAAGAAAAACTACTTGCAAACATTCTGAAACAAAGCAGACACAAATTGCTCCGAGATTGACACAAATTAACTCAAAATTGATTAGATTCATCAGCAAGGAAATGTTTCTTTGAAAATTCTTAGAGCTTTTAAATGGCTATACACTCACAACTAAATTTACGTGATTGAAATCTAAAACATAGGAAATTAATAGGTTTCTCGGATTGGTCTTTCAAGAAGATGGGATCTCTCAAATTTTCTCTTAAGAATTCAATGCCTGACCTTTTTCAATAGTATTCCCATTACATTTATACATCTCACTTGCTCACTGATCCCAAATTTCCCCCCGAAAAAGAAAAATATTTGAGGGACCTTTTCTTGTTACCAATTTTCCTCATAAAGTGATATTTAACAATTTCATACCTGAAAGCTGCTAGGGGGAAAAATTAAGAACTGATCACATTTCTCATACCCTTGACTAATGATTAGGATGCCATGCCATAACATTTTGGCAGTCCTTCTAATCATTCTGATTCTGCCATTTTAGAAATCCCCGTTTTAATCATTTTTTAGAGGCTCTGTACAGCTGGATTTGACAGGTAATCCTTATCGCCCTTGAGGCAACACCTTTTTCATCTTTTAAGCCTACAACCTCAATCATTTCATCCTTTTCCCTCTCTTTCCTCTGTAACTCTTCCTTGCATCCATGTTCTCTTGTAATTCACGTTTTTGCAAGTTCTCAAGAAATTCAAATTTAAAATATCAACCTTAACAATTCTTGGACTCAAAAATTAAGTTTTAAATCCATTCAATGGCACTTTGTAGACAAAAACAACAAGGAATTTTATCAAAAATGATGAAAAATATTGCGTATTCACATCTCCAAGAGTCTTGGAGAAAAAATGGTGGAAAAACAGGTGAATTACACAATAACCATTGATTTTGCCCCTTATCAAATCTAGATTAGAGCCGTCCACATGTTTTTTTGGTGAAACTGTAAAGGTTAGGTATAGTGTAAAGTTTGCAAACAAGTGTGGGCCTTCCACATGCCTTGGGCTCAAGAATAATGCCTTTTGGCCTTTTAAAAAGTCTCAATAAAAAAGGAGCCATTGGAAGCCTCCATGTATCACCTTAGTGCACCTTTGGTATGGTCCTTAAAAGCAAAGACCCCAAACAGGCACGGTCCCTCCACGTGTCTCAGTTTGGCAGAGTTGTTAAAAAATGTTGAAGAATCAGTGGAAGGCACCATGTGTCTAGGTTCCAAGAAAGTTTTTCTTTGCAGTTGAAAATTTCAAGCAAGGACATAGTAAGAGGAAGCCTCCAAATGTCCTTTAGTCACTTCTTCAAAATAAAATTTAGGGGCCAGTCCCCAAACAAGCGCAGTCCCTCCATGTGCCCCAGGCCTTAAAAAAATTCTTTGAAAAGTTTAATTATAGAGTAGAGCCGGCAGAAGCCTCCACGTGTCTCTCAGTGCAACTCTAAGGTCAAACCAAAAGGGGAATTTTTAGATGACTGTCGACCCTCCACGTGGATGAGCTTTGAGTTGAATCAGACCTTAGAGTTTCAAAGTGCCCATCTAAGCTGCATCCAACTAGAAAGGGTCATGTTTCCATAGATGTTGAGATGTAAATTTGATGGAGAAAACACACCTGTCAAACCATTAAAATGTAAGGAAATCACCATTTGTGCCCGAAAATGAATCTTTCTTTAGGGATAGAGATTTTGGAAATGATATAAGGCCTAAATGTGATCCAAGGAGCTGTATCGAATCAGAGAAGACCACATTTCCATAGATATTTGGGACAAAAATTGATAGGGAAAACAAAACTTGACTATGGAAAATGGAAGGAAGGGAAAAAACCCGAGTTTTCCCCCAAGTTACAAATTCTTTTACATGGACAGAGGAACGGAAAGTGAACTCTAGATTTAAAGTGATCCTCAGACTAATGGAAGTGACTGATCATGGTAACTAAATGGAGGACAGATTTTTAATGCATCAATACAGGGAGAAAAAAGATGACAGAGCCCGCAAATTGAATAATTTCAAGGACAAACGGGGTGAGATAAAATTGAGCACCAACAGGTTGTATCAGGGTAAGGCTATATTGTTGATCCATGTATAAGAGAGGAAGAAGTGCAAAAGTAACACGAGCTAGGTGAGAGAAAAAATCATGACAAAATTACCTTTGGCATTGGTGACGTGTGTGCAAGCGACTCCTATCAAGATGGATTGGTTGCACGCCAGAAGGTTGGGGAATTTTCCACGTAGGATTGGGTGCGTGAGTAAAAGTGCTATAGTCAGAATTTGTTGAAAAATCCACATTAAGTGTTAATGTACAGTGGTAGGTAAGGTAGCATTTAATGTTAAAAAATGGTAAAAACTATAAATAGAAGGTTAGAAACTTCATTATTTAAATTATGAATACAAGGAGGAAGATATTTTGCGAACTATGGTTTCCAAAGTTGATCCGTGTGAAGAAAATTTGGAGAAATTTAACCGTGAGTGACTAGTTTGGATCTGCAAACCAAGGGAGAATAGTTCACGGGCATGGAGAGAGTTGAGGAGAAGCACCGTCTTGTGAAGGGGATATTCTAGCGAGTGTTTGGAAGCTAGGGCATAGGTTGGAAAGTATTTTCTTCACAAGTTTGAGATCTAAAGTTGGAAAGGGTAGAGAAGCAGACCAAGAGAAGTTGAAGTGAAAAGATAACCTACAAAATGGAACCTAAGAAACCAGCTGAAACACCTAAGAAAGGCAAAGGAAAGGGCAAGGGAAAACAACAAGAAACTATCTCAAGTACCAATGAAGAATGGTATATAGAAATGCAGTACCCAGATGGGGTTTTGCTTGGAAAGGAGTGGGAGTCCCATTTAAGAAACACGACAGTAAGTGATTATAGCCATCATACAAATGTGACTGAAAAAGAGATGGGTTACCCATTTATAGCTATGAAGTAAAATTGAAGTTAGAGAAGGTGGGATTTTTGGAACTCTATGATTTTCCCTACTTTGGAAATCCTGAGTGCCTATATCAGTGGCTGATGTCATGCGTACACAAAGATCACTTTCACTTCGTGGGGTGAAAAATTAGCATAACGCCTCAGCTAATTTTAAAATTCACATGTCTCATCTATGAAGGAGAAGATATAAAGGATGACCTTGCTGAAAAAGAAGCCATTAAAGAAATTGTCGCTGCATATGCATATAAGAAGGGTTCAAGGTACTTTGATATTGCAGATATCCAAGACCCGGTGATGAGAATGGTCATGTGCCTAACAAAAAACTCAATGACCAAGAGAGGTAGACGCAAGTCAACAAGTCATGGCTCAATGTCTATAGAAGGGTATCGGAGGGTTCCATCCACAACATGTCCATGTACATCGTAGATGAGATCATCAATAGTGTGCAAGAGGGTAAAAAGATACTTTTCAGAAATTTCCTCTTATTGTGTTTTTAGAGATCGGAGTGATAGATGGCGTAGATAAGTTCATATGGGAGTACCTAGAGGAAGACCCCTCACCGGTAAATAAATTTTAAAAATGTACTTGCAATAGCATGAATTCCTTTCATAAGGAGCATCTTGAGAAATGGTATATACACTTGAGGAATGTGTTTGGGGTAGAGTGTAAGATCTCATAACAAATGCCAAAGCTCACAGAGGGAGAAGATGAATTCATAGTATACCAACACTTCTACATTGGAAAATTTAGGTTGGTTGATGAATGCATGAGCCCATGGTGTAAACTTCCATTTTCTTTCACCGCTCAATACTTCCAGACGGGGGTAAACAGATTCAAGAAATCCAAGAAGCTGAATATTAACCTTAGAAATATGCATCAGGACCATAGGGAGATGCACAAGACATTGGTCTACTCCAAGAAGCATGCGTACATGGAAAATTACATGTTACATGAAGTTCAAATGATGAAACACCTAACTTTTCCTATTGCAAGGAGGTCTGTGGCATGTGTATACCTTCACATAAGGCCCAAGTTTGAGAAGGGATCTTATCTTGAAAATGAGATAACTATACCTGAGGACCTAATAGGCAGGAAGAAGTCCACGCCCAAGAAAAAGGAGATAGAATAAATAAGGAAGAGGGTACCTAGTGTCCAAGACACTCAAGTGGTGGGTGCCCTAGGAACAAGCACTAGAACAAGTACTTATACATGGAAGAAGAGGCCACTAGTCAGAGAGGAGGCGTCGAAGCAAGGAAATCTTATCGCAGAGGAGAAATTATCAGAGGAGGAGGAAGAGAAAGAAAAGTATCCTATACTGGAATCCACAGTTAGGAAGAAACAAAAGGTAATGGAGGAATCTGATTTAGAGGAAACAATGAGCTTGGAGAAATACATGGGTGAGAGGGGTGACGATGAAGAAGATGATTTTGAAGAGGACCAAGAACAACTTTTTTGTAGTGTGCATGATTCGGAAGAAGAAGGAAAAGAGGAGAAGAATGACTATCACTTTGTGTGAAGGAAGGGCAGCCAGGAGGAGGAGGGAACCTAGGACATGGGAAAAGGTGAAGAGGTTATAACAAAGGGTTAGAGGACCCCAAGCATCACTAAGGATGAAGTAAATGAGATGGCAGAAAGATAAGTAGTGAAAATTATTGAAGCCTTGGTAGAACAATAATTGGAAGGCAACACTAAAATAATTATGAATGAGGATAAGGAAGGAAGCATAGGAAAATACCATGGCAACACGAGAGGCCCTAGTCTAATAGTAACTATTCCTAAGGGCATGTACATAGGAGGAAAGCACATGGAGATCAAAAGACCAAGAATGGACTACATTGATGATCACAACAAGGTGTTGCGCATGCACTTCCAAAGCATAGACCCAACAGATTAATTCTTGGTAGTGAAGTTGTTTGATGAAGAAGGTTCATACCCTCGGATGAGGAAGATGCTCTCTTGGGCAATTGAGTCCCACATTGATAAGCTAGAGTTCAAGGTAAGTTAAGGAGCACTAATGAAGATGCCCTAGTCAAAAGGGGATAACCCCTTGGCGAGCACTTATCAAATTTCAGATGAAATAGTTTGTAATGCTCTAAATAAGGTCTGTGTTGAGCTAGAATTTAGGTTATTTGGAAGGAATGATAGGGTAAAATTTCTAGAGGAAGAACTAGAACAGAGGGAGGAATAGCTAAAGGAGAGCACCAAGAACTTGAAGCAGGAGGAACTAATTAGTGTGTAGCTAAACTGTGAGCTTAGGGAAGAAAAGGAAAGGGTGCGCGAGTTATATAAGAAGCCAAAATCCATCATAGATGCCATTTTTTTAAAGCATCCAAACCTAGCACTTCCCGCGCAAAAGTATGGATCTTCCCTTGAGTGCCTTGAAGACTTAATGCACATCCTCCCCATGGAGAGGCAACCTCTAGCCTTGAATACGTGGAAGAAGTAGAAATTCTCTTGGAGAAGGAGGACAAATTAAAGGTTGTAGAAATCTTTTCCAAGTACAACAAGGTGCTTTCTGATGTGAAAATTACTACCCATATTGTTGAGGCTGCATATGACAATTACGCAGTTAGAGATAAAGTGGCAAGCATTCTAGTCACTAATCACGAGGTAGAGTTCAAGGAATTCTAAGAGAAGAACAAAGGGAATAGAGTAGAGTAGGAAAGGATCCTAGCTGAGGTTGAGAAAATGACAGAAGCTATTGAAACCTTACAAGGTTCAATTAAAAACCAGTTGAAGGATTTGTACCCAAAAATTACAAGAAGGATGGATGCGCTTGAGGATGTGGGAAAGGAATTGGAAAGAATGGTTGAAACATTGAACACTTGAGGATATGGACTGGGGTTTGAGGAAGTAAGCACTCTATTTGGTGACCTCTTCTAAAGAGCGTAAAATGAAGTCGATTCCTTGAACAAGTTGGAGGCTAACTTAGAAAGAGATTTTCCTATTTCCTATCTTGTTGCAATAGTGACAACACTCCCCTATTCTTTTATTTTCTTTCCCAATTCTTCATTCCCTTATTATTTTTCCAAGGTGTTAAGCCTATTATAATTCTTTTTTTAAAGAAGTTTTCCCACGGGTAGAGAATAGGTAAAGTTTGGGGTGATGTTGGGCCCCTAAAATATTGACTAAATACACAAAGGCACATGAGTGTGCAAGCCCTAAGTTGAAGAGTGGGCATGTAAGGAGAAGGCACGTAAGGAAGGGTTCTAGGAGGGTTTTAGAAGAACCCATGTTACACACCAGAAGATAAGGTCTCAGGACTCAGGTGTATTTGGCATATCAGGGAGAACAAAAGAAAAGTGTGACCTGAATGCGCATGCAGAATGGATAAGGTGTCATCCTAGCGACAGGTTCACCTAGGAAGGAATATTCCCTACGAGGGAGGCTTCTAGAAGGAAATCATGGAAAAGAGTGGATAGATCAGACCTAGAGGAGGATACACCCATGGAGGACCACATTCAGACACTTAGCACTAGATCTGAAGCCTTAGAAAGGTGGTTTAGCAGTTCAAAGGGCCTATAAATACAAGTGCCCACACAAGATTAAAGAGAGAGATTATTAGAGAGAGGAGCTCTGCAGAAATGTCGCGAAGAGTTATATTGGATTGGGTAGATAAACTATAGGAGATGGATGTATCAAGGGATTGGGGTTATAAAATTTCTTTTTGAGATCTAAGGAAGGTAGATCCAGTAATGATGTATGACTTCGGTCTACCATACTATGATGTTTTGTAATGAATCTAATGAATGTAATGAGGTTACCAAGTCATTTGAATATGATCCTTCTTGGTTCGGATTCATGCATGATTCTTCATAGTTATTTTTCATGTATGTTTATAAGATGAATATGAATCCCTATGCATTTTCCTTTCTGTTTTGATTTATTTCTTTAATTTTGTTAAAGTATCTCTATCTGTAACGACTGCAATGGTCTAGAGTAGTTATGAGCTCTATGATGTTTTCATGTTTCATTCCCATTCACTTTCTTTAAATTTTGGATCATAGATGATGTTTCCCACTAAAGCAACATAAAGGAGGGACTCGACACTGATGTGTGCCTCGAGTGAGCACCCAACACCCACTTGGTGATAGGCCGGTGCGCATGGGATTTCTTTATTCTTTGGTGGGTGTGAAAATAAATACATACTCTGATCTAAATTTATGGAATCACAATGGAATGAGGGTGGGTGAACCAGTCCAACAAATTCTCTATTTTATTTACCATTGTTACAACATCCATCAAACATTATTTCAACCACATGTATTCCACATTAACTTATTAAGTATGTATTATACATTCAAATGAACATGAAACATGAGAGAGAACACATCAACACAAGATATAAGTGGGAAACCCTCAATGGGAATAAAAGCCATTGATTTTTTTTCTAATATTACACACAAGAAAGACTCAAGTGAATATTACACTTCACAATAGATTTCTTTAGTGTGGCATTAACCCCATAAGGAGCACCAACCCCTAAACCCTTATTGATATTACTTAAAACAAGATACTCATACTCATGTGAATCATCATAAGATATTTTTTATAAGAATGAAAACTGAAAATATATTGATACCACAACTAGTAGTGATGCCAAAATTCAGCTCCAAATTCCTTCAAACCCTCTTTCAAGCACACCTTCTTCAACTCTCTCTATCTAGGTATTTAATGGACTTGTCTTGGTATCAAAAATTTTCACACATGTCTTATAACATTCTTCAACTTGTAACACGCTTCTTCAACTCTCAATATATGCATTCATACCTAGTTTCATCTCTCTCTTGGGTCGCATGGTTTCCCCCAAGCAAAACTAGTTCACAAATGAACTCAAAACTCTTTCTTTATAGGCTTATATTCATTAAAACACAAGATAGGCATTTACTCCATCATAATTTACACCAAAAAATTTAATAACATCTCAATACATTCATTAAAACGTTCACAAATGACCCATATAGGTCATCTAAGCCCAAACCACTCAGCTTGCACAAAACATGATCAAAACCCTAGCACTAGGATGAGTAAAATCTACTCACACCAAAATAATTATTATTCAAGATCTAAAACTCATCAAAAATGTATAATATATAATAAAAACTTCATCCATGGTCATTAATTATCTTGGAACAATCAAATAATTCATAACATAAGCCAAAAGGATCATATCCTTCACCAAACAATTGTTTCTAGCACCCTGTCTTTACCTTTGGGCCTCAAGGCCACCAGAGATCAAGTAACATATGGCATGTAAAAAATATATGGAATCATTAACAATTGTATAACACATCCATACATGTTAGACCTCTTGAAACGTCCATATGATCAAACCACAAAAACTTTCCTCTTCACCAAGTCATGCTGCCGGCAAAAGTTATTTTGCAAACTCAACTAGTTTATACCTTTTTGCCACTTAAAAGACCTTAAAATTCCTCCAATAGGAAAAAAATTCATCCTTATTTACTCTATAACTGATATCAAGCATCATTTCATGTACCTCATGCACCTTTAACCTCAATCATTTAGCCTGAGTAATCCTATCCTAAAAATTAGCTTACCTTCTTCCACACAAAATGACTTACATGACCCATAAAATCAACTCACCAAGAAAAAAAAATAAATGGGATTAGATAGAATATATATATGATATATAATAGAGAAAATTCCTCTAAATCCTATTTCCAGATCATACTATAACTCCTTCTAACTCCATTTGGAAGTCCTTCAACCATGATAATCTCTACAAACTGTTTCTTAAGCCTTCTAGGACTCAAGAACTGACTGTTGGGCCTCAGAATATTGGCTGAGTGTAAAATGGTGTGTGTGCACGTGGGATCAGTAAAGGAAAGTGAACGTAGGGGATAAAGTGTTTAGTATAAGGGTTTAAAATGGGTTTAGTAGAAACCACAATGCACGCGTAAGGCCGAACAAAGGATTTCATGATTTAACCATACTAGGTGTGTAGAGTGGATAAGGTGCCAACCTAGTGACTTGGTGGTCGAGGAAAGAATATTCCACACATGGAATATTCTAAGAAAGACATCATTGTAGAAAGTGGAGAGCTCAGATCAGAACAAGCATGCTCCATTGGAAGACCACATGGACACTTGGCATTCGATCTACTCCTGGAAGAAGGCATGACGATGGGTGCTAAGCCTATTTATAGAGATGATCTAGAAAAAGGAAAGGACACACATAGACACACATGGAAAGAGATAGAGATAAGCATTTTTATCATCATAGAAAGGATGGAAGGTGAAGCTCTATGAAAATTTTAGGATGTCCTATGGACTCGGGTTCTCTTTAGAGGACTGTGGAAATTGTAGTATATCTAGAGGGAAGGGTTTGTGATAATCATTGTAACAAAGGAAGCATAGATAGGATTTATGATGCATGAGTTATATATGTATTGATACATTTGGACTGTTATGACCCTTGTGATTATAATGTGGTTATTGGAACTATGATCAATATAATTATGTCTTTGTTCTGAATATATTGTTCATGGGTGTAAACCCTAACATCTTTTCCTTATGTTATGAATTAGATATGCTCACTAGATGATATTTCTCTTGTTATCTAAATGGGTATGTTGGTATAGTATCTCATCCTATGCTCTTAGAATGAATGCATGATCATTTACCCTTCTGCATATAATTTTTTTTCAATGGAAATATCTTCTTGCAATGCTCACATAAAGGAGGGGCTTGACACCCACGCATGCCTTAGGTGAGCGCCCAACACCCATTGGGTGATAGGATGACATGCATGTGATTAAAGTGTTGTTCTAAGGAGAAGAAATAGATATGACTACATCTTGGTTTCATTTCCCGGACCTCTTTTCAAAGTTGTTGTGAGAATGATGCATAGTGATAAAGTGCTTAACCTTGGATAGTATCGAGGCATGGTTTAAGAGCAAAGAGGATGATTTTGCTTAGATATTTACTACTAGACCTGAGTTTGATGCATGTGAATGGCTAGAAGATCATATATGTTAGGAGCTATATGAAACCTTATTTTTCTAATTTCTAGTATAGTTGTATGAATGGATTTCCATGTATGCATCTAGATCAATATGGTACTATAGATCTTATGTTTGGACCCAAGAAGAATATCAGAGGCTGCAAGATGCTGATCTGACTTGGATACATATTGTTGATCATTGGTGGAAGAGAGTTTTGACCATCTATACTATGGAATACACTATTTCTACGTATTCTTATCCTGAGGTTGCTGAGTTTGAGTTCTTAAGGGAGCCTAAAGGATCATTCCTACGTGTTATCCCTTTAGCTATGAAGATCCTGATCATTAGTCTAAGTTTGGAGTCATTCTCAAAGGCTAGATAAATATTCTCTAAGTGTTGGGAGAGGAAACTATGGCAGAGGAAGATGGCAAACATTACAGATATAAAAGAAAGAGAGGAGAGAGTACTCAAGTATAGCGACGCCCGTGAAAGGGAGTTGGCTAGATAATGTGAGGTTGTGGGAGTGATGGATTTATAGAGGCAGAAGTTGTGGGAAGGAGTTGAGGTTCACACAGAGGACGTGGAGCCTGAGTAGTCTATGCTACCCCATCTCAGAAAGTGTGGAAGAGAGACCCCTTTAGCTTATGATGAGAGCTCATCACTTAGAGAAAGGAGAGCCGTTGACTTTCATCTGAATCCACTATGTGACTAGACCTTGACGCTTAGTCTTCCAAATCAAGAGATAAATATTACTAACATGGTTGGTATCGGTGGGAGTGACCGATCTACACCTAGGAGATATAATTTCTCATTTGGGATATTTATGGCTGCACAAACAATTCCTGTGTTTAGAGGTATACATGTCTGATATCAGAGTAATATCAAAAATTGTTGGTGCATAGTTCAGTGGGATGTTAGGAGCATTAGACGCCACCACTTCAAGCCTCTTATCGGCTACATGAGGTGGATCTGGTGGTATAGCATCTGGAGGACCTAGTGGACTTGGAAGATTTGGAGGATCTGGTGGACCATGAGGATCAAGACCTAGTGGATCTATTGGATCTAGTGGTGAAGGTAACACTAGAGGGAATCAAGTTTCTGGATCAGGTGGAAAAGGGCCTCAACCACTTCAGCAAGTGTTCTTTGATATGTCTTTGCATCTACCAAACTACAAAGTTATTGAGGATGCTGCAGAGCTGTACAAAAGTGTGAAATCCTACGATGCATGAAGGGGATCACTACCCTAGAGTGGAAGGAAAGTTATTTTGCAACAACATTACAAGGACATGCACATAGTTGGTGTCAAAAGTATGACCCCTATCAGACAGTGGTGGATTACACCGCACTCCAAAATTCTTTCTTGGTTGAATTTCGTATCCCTAAATTTGAAAAAAAGAGTATTACCATGCTTAAGGAGATTAAAAAAGGAATGGAAGAGAGTGTGCATGAGTATGATGCATGTTTCAAGACTCTCTTATCAAATATATCCTATGATATTTTCCCCTATCATCATGCTCAGTGGTTTGTTGGAGGATTGATAACATCATTTAGGAATGTTCTTTCACACATGACCTCCATAGATCTACTTTTCCTTATAGACTACCCTACACGATGAGGCTATTGGAAGCATGGATACCAGTGTGATACCTTTTATTGAAGCTTAGATTGCTGAAATGAAAAACTAGCTTGAGAAACTATTTGTGAACTCAGTGCATAGACCTGCAATGGTCTATAGTGCAAGGATTGTGAGGTAGAGGGTCATATAAAGGATAGATGTCCCTAGAGATCGGTATGTGCCATGATGGTGGATTGTGATGTTTTTCATGGAGATCATGATGTAAGTAGGTTTCCATTTCTGTAACATGTGATCCCTAAGAATGTGTCTTGTTATTGCAAGATCTTCACCTCTACTACCCATGACACCAAGCAGTGTAGGTTGATTGAATAGATACATGATTCCTTTGAAACTAGTGTGCATCAGACCAGCCTCGTGAGAAGTTCCAATGATTATGGTCATAACTTAGAAGGGAGCACAAATGGAGGAGTGTGTGGAAGAAATTTTTGAGGTTGATTTCATGGTCGTGGTAACCACAGAGGAGGAAGAAGTGAGTTACTGCATGGGACATGTTACAACTATGGATCCATGGAACACTACAAGTGTGAATGCCCTGATCCACTACAATGTTCATGGTGTGGAAAGAAGCACAAGTATGAGGATTTCTTAGATTTATTTGAGCACATGAGCTAGCAGCACTAGAAATACAAAGGTGTCAGGATGGTGATTATAAAGAAGGTCGATTCACAATGGATGTTAAGAGTGGTGCATGAGTCAGAAATATAACCGGTAATAGTCATGACATGAGCCAAGGTTGCGCACGTAAGGGAAGTACCAAGGAAAATAATGATGGCTATTAGAGAGAAGGTGGTACATGGAAATTATCCAAACCCTACTCATCAAAATGAGGTGTATAAAGAAACCATGGATTTGATTCGAAGTCTACAAGGAGAGATCTAGTGCCTGAAAGAGTAGTCAAGATAGTTAGAGCAAAGGAATAATGTTGAGGCTCCATGTAATGATCTGGATGATGTTAGAGAAGTATACAAGATGTTGAGGAAAGATAATATCATTCCCTAGCTAGGATAATGGTTATGTGAGAAGGTACCATGTGCTGGAGAAGGGTGCGAGAGGTAGGTTCTGCATGCCAACCTTACTCCTCACAACCTTGATTATAACAAGGATATTACCTTGAATGTTGTTGTAGATGGATGGATTCTAAGAAATATTTTAATTGACATGGGTGTAAAGGTCAATGTTCTCACCCTAGATGCATGACATCAAATGGGAAGGCCCCCTCTACAACCTTCTTTGAATATGTTGTATATGGCTAATAAGACAAAGGCAATGCCCATTGGTGTCTTAAAGGATGTTATTATCACTATTCAAGGGAAAACTTTCACAAGGAATTTCGAAGTCTTTGTGCTAGCCAAGGTAGACAAATTTCTAGCATTACTTGGGCACCCCTAGTGTTACAAGAATAATTTCGACCTAAGGTTCAATAAAGGGTACATAAGTTTTGAAAAAAAGGAGGAGTAGGTCATCATCCCCTTAACTGATGGAAAATCAACACCATATACTGAGCCCTTGGGAGAAGAAAGTCTTGATAGGATATATGTACGCTCTATTAGGGACCTTGAGGTGATTCACCCTATAGAGGGAGTTATCCAGTTTGAATATGCTTAGTCCATGAGAGATACAACTAGTGTGGCATGTGACAATTGGGTGCATAAGACTTATGAGTTAATTGGGTGAAAACTAAGAGGATCTATTAAAAGGGTGATGAAGGCATGCTCATTCAAGTGCCTAGGAGGGAATAAATTTCCAAGTTATTCTAGAGGGACCAACCTTGATGATTTCTTGAGGGAAATGGAGGATCAATGGAGAAATGGGGTCGAAATAAGAAGGATGCTAAGCTATAACTTGCTTGGGACTGCAGCGTGCTAGTGGGAACCCATCGTGATAGCCTTCTAGAGTAGCACAAGGTGAGAGTCGCATTATCTGTAAGGTTCTCCTGAAGTAATTAACCCAATACAATACAAGACTACCATGGGAAGCAACCCACCTCGTTTCATGTCCAAGCATGTGAGAAAGCATGGATGGAAGGAATGGATACCTTACCACCTTTATTATGGGTGGATAAGTTGTATTCCACCTTGTAAGGTTACTCGCACGCTTGGTACATACACTCAGAGATGTGCCACTAGACAGGGAATTATCAGGAGTTGATGGCTGACCTCCTTCAAACATTCAAGTATTCGAGTACTAAACCATCGGTGGATAGAGTGTTGCAAGTTTCTAAACACCTAATGATGGGAGATAATGCCATGAATGAAGAAAAAATACTGGATTTATTGGGTGAACCTGGCTCAAAACCATGCTTTAATGAAGAAGATTTAGAAAAGGTACAACTTTAATGTACATGCATGGAGAAGGAAAAGGGAAAGATGGTCTACATAACAGATGGTGAAAATATGGGAAGTTTGGATGCTAAACATTCTAAAGGTACATGCAAAGTTGTTGATAGTGCTAATGAGAAAGCACACGAATACCATGAACCCCTGAAAAAAAAGAAGGTTAGCATTGGTTTAGTGGTTGAACCTAAGGATGCCACTATTGGAGACTATTGGTCAGAGAAGGAAGTTTCAAAGGTCTTTGATCTATTACACGGATTTTAATATTTATTCCCATGTGGGTATCATGATCTTAAAGGTGTTCACTAATCATTGGGATAAACGTGGATCAAGTTAAAGGAATGGTCGTGCAAAATTAGGAAAAGTACTTATTGAATGAACTCGAATATTAACATTAAGGTCAAAGAGGATATTGACAAGAAGATAACATTAGGAATCATTAAAGTTGTGGAGGAATCAGAATGGGTAAGCCCCATGGTCATCAATATTAAGTAGGATGGAAGGATAAGGATCTATGTTGACTACAAGGAGTTAAATGTGGTATGTGTAATTGATCCTTTTCCAACCCCCTTCACCGAAGAGATCCTAGAAGGAGTGTCCGTGCATAATATCTATTCCTTCATGGATAGATTCTTAGGATACCTTAAAGTTAGGATTGCTAAAGAACACCAAGAGAAGATAAATTTTTCCACTAAATGGGGAAGTTTTTCCAATACATTCATGCATTTTATACTGAAGAACGTGGCGGTTGTGTTTTCACACATATTGGTCTAGGAATTTTAGGATTTTATTGATAAGTTTCTACATGTCTACCTTGATGATTGAACAGTGTATGGACTAGTGAAAGACCATTATGATAATTTGAGATTAATGTTTGAGAGATGTTGATAGTTGAGGATATCCCTCAACATTAAGAAGTGTGTTTTTTCTACTCCATTTGGGACCATGTTGGGGCACATTATATGTAAAGAAGGTTTTCTCATGGATCCCACAAATGTTTTTATTATGAGGTTGGGGGAGCCTAATATTTGGATCGTAGTGCGTAGATATCTTGGGTAGATGGGATACTAAGAGCACTGTGCCATTGGAAAAGTTACTAAGACACAAGAGTGCCTTCTACTGGGGAGAGATGCACAGTAGGGGGCATTTGACACTTTGAAAGATAGACTTGTCACTCTACCCATATTATGGTTTCCCTCTTGGAATAAATCCTTCCACGTGCATGTTGATGCCTCAGGGGAATCCATTGAATTATTCCTAGCATAGACTTGAGAAGGGAATATTTATCACCCCATTTTCTTTGTAAGTAGGAAGTTGACACAAACAGAAAAAAATTACACCACTTATGAGCACAAATCACTTTCGATGATCTATGCATTGTATAAATTCAGGAAGTATCTATGGGAAACACAGTTCATACTTTACACAAATAACATGTCCTTGAGGTACTTGGTAAACAAACCCATTTTTCAAGGGTGCATATGTTGGTGGGTCTTATTGTTTCAAGAGTTCGAGTTTACAGTTGTTGTGAAACTAGGAAAGAGTAACTCAGGGCTTGATCATTTGTCAAGAATTGACTCAGGGGAGGATGTGCAGATCATTCAGGATTCTATGCCATACATGTAACTGTTTAGATTGTGGTGTGCACCCTATGAATTAGAGGATATTATTGTTTTTCTCAAAATGGGTGTGGCTCCAGAAGGAATAAAATATTTTGAGAGGAAAAAATTAGCTATATGCATTGCGCCCTACATGCTAATTAGCAGAGACTTATACAAGTTAGGCCATGACAAGGTTTTGTGCTGATGTGTGTTAGAACATGAGCACATTGCAATCATGGAAGAAACACATGGTGGGATTATAGGAAGGCACTATCTAAGGAATTCCACTGTGTAGAAGATTCTATCAGAGAGGCTTTGGTGGGAATGCATCTACTAGGATTGCATTGAATTTTGCAAGGCCTGTGACCATTGCCAATGCCTTGGCAAGTCAGAAAGAAGGGATGAAATTCCCTTGAGGCTGATAGCCAGTGCAGAACCATTTGAAAAATGGGTAATTGATTTTTTAGGACCAATTTCACCCACCAAGCGAAGGATTGGTTCATGCTATATCATTACTTGCACCAATTACTTTAAAAGGTGGGTGGAGGAAATGCCTACAAGGGATTGCACAATAACAATAATTACTAGATTATTACCGGAGAAATAATCAATAAGTATAGATGTCCTTTAAGATTGACTAGTGACAGGGGTACACATTTTTTGAATGAAATAGTCAAGATTTTGTTGGCCGAGTTCATGGTGGCCCATCTTAATAATACCCCATACCACCTTCAAGCTAAAGGAACTGCTAAGGCATTTAATAAAATTCTAAGCCACACACTAACCAAGATTTGCAATGTGGGAAGACAATATTTGTCTAAAAAGGTATCAACCATTCTTATGGGAATATAGGCCAACCTACAAAAGGTTGAACAAATCCACACTATTTCCTTTGGTATTTGGTGTGGAGGCTATTTTATAGGTTTAATTCATGCTACCATCACTGCATATTGTTCGTGGGAGGATTAACTAATGAAAAATAAATTCAAGAGTGCATGGAGAAGTTAATACAGTTGGAAAAAATGTGATCACTTTCTAGATGGAGTCTAAAGACTGAAAAGGCACAAAAAAATGCATGGCATGATCGCCATATTAAAAGAAAGTAATTCGAGGTTGGGTAGATGGTTTTTTATATGATTCCAATTTTATACGTCATCATAGGAAACAAAAAGTCCATTGGTTAGGGCCATATATCATCTCATACATCCTTGATTCATGCGCTTTCTAGTTACAAATGCTTAATGGAACATGGTTACTAGGCCATTTCAATGGGAGTAGGATGAAGCCCTACTATGAATAAATTTTCATTATGTTTGTAAATAAGGTAGTATTACCACTTAGCCTAGGATTTTCTTTTATGCATTTTCTTTTCCTTATTTTTCCCTTTCTCATTTTTTTTTATATTCTATTTATGTTTTTTTGAGCATCTTGTGTGCCAGTAACCACTTATTATTTTAAAAAGGTCTATGTATGTGCAGAGGACCACACATCTATTTTTGTGTCGGGTGGAGTGATGCAAAGTAAAATGGAAGTTGGTAGTGGAAGTTATGTTTCGATGGCCCGGATTGAAGGCACATAGTGTGGAAGAGCACGTGTTAAACAAGTGGACATAAGGAATTTTGGTGTCAAGACCATGTATAAGGGATGAGAAGTGTAGTAAAAACATGAGGTAGGTGAGGGAAAAAATTAGGTCAAGGGTAGAAGAAGTTTCTTTGGCGATGTAAGTGTGCACTTAAGAGTCTTCGGTCAATAAGTATTTTTGCACACCAGAAGGTTGTAAGTATTTTTTTGTAGGATTGGGCACATAGGAAAGAGCACTTATGATCATATTTAGTTGAAAAATACACATTTAAATCTAAGTAGCTAAGTACATTGGTAGGTGGCATTGCATTTATTGTGAGAAAGAATAAAAAACTATAAATAAAGGGTTAGGAACATTATTATTTACCTTACTATCACGATATTGAAGAAGCTCTTGCAAACTAGGGCATCCGTGAAGAATGATTTGTTTGAAGGAAGAATCATAATAATCTGAGTGTGTGACTAGGGTAATATGAGAACCAAAGTGGAAGGACTATATGGGAATAGGGAGGTTTCAGTGGAGTACACCATCTTGTGAAAGAGTTTTCTAAATTACGGTTTTGAAGCTAGGGCATGGGAGTAGAAGGATTCCTTCATGAAGTTGATCCATAGATTTGAGCAGAGTGAGGAAGAGGAGCAAGGAAGATTTTTTTTAACCCAATTAGAAGATGGCACCAAAGAAGGTAACTATCTCACCAAAGAATGGTAAAGGCATGGGAAAATAGACTACCACCACCAGTTTCAATGAGGAGTGGTATATAGAGATGTAGTACCCAGATGCAGTGTTACTAGGAAAAGAGTTGGTATCCCACATAAGAAAGATGGCCATGAGTGACTTAGAACTAATTTTCCTGATAGATAATAGGAAACCAGAAGGAATTCTGATCTTTGATGATAAGGTGAAGGTAAAATTAGAGAAGTTGAAGTTGTTATAGCTATATGAGTTGCCCTATTTTGGCAAGTGTGAGTGTCTATACCAATGGTTGATGTCATGCATGCACAAGGACCACTTCTACTTTGTAGGCCACATAATTTGCATAACTCCCCAAATTATCTCTAAATTTACTAGCCTTGTCTGTGAAGGGGAGCCACTAGATGATGACCTAGAGGATAAGAAAGCCATTAAGGAGACAGTCCAGGCTTATGACTATAAGAAGGGGTCTCATTACTTTGATATTTTATATATCCCTAACCAAGTGATGAGAATGGTCATGTGCTTGGTATTCAAGATGAATGGGAAAGAGAGGTGGAAATAGATAATCAAGGTCTGGTTGAATGTGTGTCGGAAGATTATGGAAGGAACCATCTATAACCTGTTTGCCTTCATTGTAGAAGAAATCATCAGTGTCACGTATGAAGGAGAGAAGATAATGTTTTGAAATTTCCTCCTCACCATTATCTTCTTAGAGATTCGAGTGCCTAATGGGCCAGAAAATTTTGTATGGGAATATCGATATGAAGAACCTTCCCCCATAAAAATATTTGAAAAATACACTTGTGCACTATGAGAACTGCCCATAAGGCACACCTGGAGAAATGGTACAAGAAGATGCATGATACATTTAGAGTAGAATGTAGGATACCAAAATAATTATAAGTGCTAGTACAAAGAGAGGCCAAGTTTACTATATACCAACATTTATGCATTGGCATATTCACATTGATAGATGGGACCAAGAGTCCATGGTACAAACTACCTTTCTCTTTCACCACGCAATACTTTCAGGAAGGGGTCCATTACTTTAAATAAGTTAAAATACTAAGGTTAAACCTCATTGAGGTATACCATGACTAGCGTGAGCTATGAAGAAAATTCATATATCCCAAGAAGCATGCTTATGTGGAGAAGTATGCCTCCCATGAGGTGCACATGACAAAATTGGCGACGCTTGTAATTGCTGGAAGGTATGCAGTGAGGGTATACTTGCGAATTATGCCAAAGTATGAGAAGGGAACCTAATTGGAGAGTGACATATCCATCCCATAAGACCCTACTAGAAGAAAGAAGGATGTGCCAAGAAATAGGGAGAGGGAAGAGGTGCCAGAGAACAAAGCACCAAGTGTGTAAACAACACAATCTTTGGGTCTGCCGGAGTTAGGCACCAAGCCAAGCACATATGCATAGAGGAAGAAGTCCCCCATTAAGGAAAAGTAAAATTCACTTGAGGAAGAGGTGCCAGAGAAATAAGAACCTCCTACACAAGAGGAATCACCAAGGAAGAAGTCATCTGCATCAAAGGAAGAAAAGGAAATTTCTCCTATACTGGAGTCAAGAGTTAGGCAGAAACATAAGGTAGTAGATGAGGTAGACTCAGAGGAAACAGAGAGCCTAGATGGCTATAGAGGAAAAAGGGATGATGATGAGAATGAAGAGGCTCAATACCATCCATTGTACGAGGTGCACAACTCCGAAGATGAATAAATTGAAGAAAAGGTTGGAGAAGAGGAAAGTACTCAAGGAAAAGGGGAGAGTGAAGAAGTAAATACTAAGGATCAGAGGACCCCCAGCCTCACCAAGGAGTAGATAGAAGAGGCTGTGGAAAGATAAGTAGCATGCATAATAGATAAATTAGTGCAGAAAAGTGGGGAAAAAATACTCAAGGAGATAGAAGAGGAAAGTATAGGAAAAGAGTATGGAAGCATGGGTGGAGATCCCAACCTAGCAGTGAGCTTTCCAAAATCAGTGCACATAGGAGGAAAATGTGTGGTAGTGGAACAAGGGAAAGGGATGAGCTATATAAATGATCCAAGGTACCATGTGTGTGCATTTAGAGTACTGTGCCCATAAACCAACTTCTTTCATGGTCTTAGTTTGAGGAAGAGGGTGCATACCCCCAAATAAGGAAAATGTTATCTTCAGCATTTGAGTCCCACATTAATGAGCATGAGTTCAAAGTAAGCCAAGGAGAATTGATGTAGGTACCAGAGACCAAAGGAATAAACCTCATAGTAAATGATCAATAGTTTTCTAATGAGCAGGTCTGTAATGCACTCAATAAGGAGTCAGTTGAGGTGGAGGAAAGAATATTTGAGAGGAACGAAAGGGTGAGATCCCTAGAAAGAGAATTGCAGAAGAAAGATGAGGAGCTCATTGAAAAGAGAAAGGATTTGAAGTAGGAAGAGCTGATCAATGTACAGTTAGGGCATGAGCTAAGGGAGGAAAAGGAAAAGGTGTGTGAGGTATATAATAAAATTGAGATGATTATAGATGGTATTATCTTAAAGCATCCAAATCTAAACCCACCTAAACAAAAATACAAGTCGACCTTGCAATGCTTGGAATAATTTCCTCACATCCTTATGATGGAAAGGCAGCCACTTTCCTTTGAGTCAGTAGAAGAGGCACTAGTGTGTCAGGATAAAGAGGAAAAGTAGAAGGTTGTGGAGATATTCACTCAGTACACTAAGCTCCTTGCCACTGTAAAGACCATTGCGTAGATAGTTGAATCTGCTTATGACAATTGTGCTATTAGAGATAGACTAGAAAGTATTCTATTTGCTACACATGAGGTAGATCTCAAGGAGTTTTAGGAGAAAAATAAGGGAAATAGGGTAGAGTGGGATAATATCGTGGCCTAAGTAGAGAAGAATTCAGAAGCCATTGAGACCTTACAGGGTTCGATAAAAAACCAGCTTAAGGCATTATATCCCCAGATCACCCACATGATGGATGCATTAGATGACCTCAACTAGAAGTTGGAAAACATTATGAGCACTTTTAATGCTAAGGATGATGAAATAATTTTTGACGAGGTAAACGCCCTAGTAGGTGACCTTTTTCAACAGGCGCAGGGTAAAGTGGATTTCTGGGAGAGGATTGAGTCAAATATAAGGAAATATTTCCCACTCATTCTTCAGTAATAAACAAATTCTTTTTCATTCCTCCATTCTTTATTTTTCCCATTTCTCATTCTTCATTCCTTCATTCTTTATTCCTACCATTCAAAGTCATGCCATTCTTTATTTCTTTGAAGAGAGGATGTCTCCGAGGGTGGAGAAAAATATTTGTGTGGGGTGATGTTGGGCCTCATAATATTGGCTAAGTGCTAAAGGGAACATGTGTGTGTGGGACTAGTAAGGGAAAGGGCGCATGGGGGAAAAAGTTTGAATGACAAGGGTTTAAGTAGGGTTAAGTAGAAACCATGACGTGCGCACAAGGTAGAACAAAGGATCTCAAGACTTATCCATATTTGGCATTTGAAGAATCACTAAGGAAAAATGTGACCTGACTAGGCATGAGGAGTGGATAAGGTGCCAACTTGGTGACTTGGTAGTCAAGGAAAGAATATTCCATGCATGGAATATTCCAAGGAAGACATCATTGCAGAAAGTGGAAATCTTTGATCGAAAAAGCATGCTCTATTGGAGGACCACAGGGACACTTGGCATGATCTACCCCTGGAGGAAGGCATGCGAGTGGGTGCTAAGCCTATTTATAGATATTCTTTGGATAAAAGAAAGGACATACACAGACACACATGGACAGAGATACAGAGAAGCATCAGGATCATCATAGAGAGGATGGAAGGAAAAGCTCTGCGGGAATTTTAGGATGTCTTAAGGGATGGGGTTCTCCTTAGAGGACTGTAGAAATGGTAGTATATCTAGAGGGATGGGTCTATGATAATCATTGTAATAAGGGAAGCATAGCTAGGATTTATGATGCATGAGTTAGATCTCTATTGATACATTTGGTATGTAATTAATCTTGTGAATGTAATGTGGTTATTGGAACTATGATCAATATAATTATATATCTTGGTTCTGAATATATTGTTCACTGGTGATAACCCTAGCATATTTTCCTTATGTTATGTATCAGATATGCTCATTAGATGATGTCTCACTTATTATCTGAATAGGTATATTGCTATAGTATCTCATCTTATGCTCTCATAATTAATGCATGATCATTTACCCTTATGTATCTAAATTTATTTCAATGGAAATATCTTCTTACAATTCTCACATCAAGGAGGGGCTCAGTTCCTATGCATGCCTCAGATGAGTGCCCAGTGCCTATTGGGTGATAGGCCGACACACATGGGATTAAAGTGTTGTTCTAAGGAGAAGCAATAAAAATGACTACACTGACCTTGAGATCAACTTGCTCCATCACCAAAAAAATAACTTCCACACTTTACAAAAGCATGTAAAAACCTTACATATGATTTTTAAGCACTCAAAAACCTTTACCAAACATGAAAAACTTAGAAACATGACCTTACCTCATGAAGGTACTTAACACCCTGCTAGAAAAATCATCCTTCATATTTTACCCTTAAATAATAGGAAATTAATTTTTCATACCATATAATTTTTTTTTGATAATATCTTTAAATCATGATCACAACACAACTTGAATTGAGTCCTAACTCTTCATGTAGCTCCTGTAATTTCAATTTTAGTACAAGCTACTCCAAACTGCTCCAAAAACCAATCTTCATAAATAGGGTATAATTTTACCTTTTTTGATTCAACCATTATCTAAAACTATCATGGAAATTTATTAAAAAACTTAGGGGATAAAAATAATCTCTATTTATTTTTCAACTTCATTGGAGAATATTTCCTTAAACTAAACTTCTTTAGAAACAAGAATTTTTCAGATGGGGCCCACGTTTTGTCACATTATCTAATATACATTTTTGGAAACATGGAAGAGTCCTATACAACACAACATCCAATCATAAAATTTTCAAAATTAATCAAAAAATACTTAGCATAACTCTTTTTCTCCAAGTCTCTTTGAGCTATGGTTTAACTAGGGTTACAAAACAACTTATCTTATTAACAATCGTTCATAAAATCATGATGATCAAAGCACCTCATTATTTTTAAATTTTTTTTATAGATATATTTAAAAATATCCTTAAAAGTATCTAGATCTCATACTTATCACATAATTCACAATGAGCATCAAAAGGTCAAAATCTCTCTAAAAATACACTATACATCACCCGATTTTGCCAAAACTGACATATCTTGCAAATCCTTCTTCAGAATGGCTTAAAACTTGTCATGAAGCATCATGAAAACATCCTCTAACTCATTATAATCACCATCAAGATAAAATATCTCTCAAAATCTCCATCCATTAAGACTTACCTATGGTAAACTATTTGTTCTCACATGCTTGCTTCCAAAGGACATCAAATATGCACTTTACTTTAGAGTACAGACCTAAAAATAACCATGCATTCCTTGTATAGCATCACCATGATGCTACCATGCTTGAAATAGACTGATCAGCTCAAATTTTCACACCTCCATCTCATTCTTCATGCTCCAAGGATAGGAGTAGGCCTAAAATGACCCGACTCAACAAAAATAACTCTTGAACTAACCTTGTTGACCTCATGCAGACTCTTCTACACCTATAATACACCTCATGACCTTGTGTGACCTCATGAAAACCTTAAAATCACTTGGGAGGACTCAAACCATGACTATACAAGATAAACCATGCCTCAAAAAAACATAGGACTCCACTAAACTTGAAACTACCAATCAACCTTCATATTTGACACTTGAAAAACACCTCATGGAGACTCGCATGACCTCATAAAAGCTTTTTAATAAATGAAAACACTAACACATAATGGAAAAAAAATATATTTATGGTGGTTGATCGGATTTGAGAGCACCAGTTGCAGGTAAAAAATGTCTTTGACAAGAAGGTGAGGGTAAGAGATTTTCACATTGGTGATCTTGTCTTACTATGGGATAAAAGAAGGGAGCTAAAGGGCAGTCATAGAAAATTTGAATCATTGTAGCTCATACCATTTTTGATTTAGGAAGTATTTGGAGAAAACAGTTCCTATATTTCATAATTGGATGATACTTATTTGTAATTTCTTCACAATGGGTAATATTAAAAATTTTATAAGCAGTGAAAGTAGGTTGTTCCCCACCTGTACAATAGGTGATTTATGGTTGTGTGTTTCTAGTTTCTATTGTGTGATTTTTTCATTTTTAGTGTGGTGTGTTTATTTTCTATTGTGTGTGTGTGTTGGTCCATTCATATCTATTTCTTGTAATAAAGAATCTATATCCCAATGGATAAAACATTGGTCCATGATGTGTCTTGAGATTCTAGACTTCCTGTTTCTTCTATCCTCACTACATTCAATCTAAAACAAGTCCCAAATTAAGAGACATCTGGGGATTTTTTTTGTCCCCTTTGTATCCTTAGGAAAGTGACAATAGGGACATAAAAGTGTGTCATGGATCCATAAGGGTATATGTGTTACTTCAAAAAATGATTAAGTATGAGAAACATACCTTGCACAAGAGAGAACTTGATAATGCAATTCCCGAAGCTCAAGATGATATTTTCACATGAAAATTTATATTATTTTGACTCCAAATACAATTAAAATAAAAATTTAATAGGATTTAGACTTCAATTTTTCTTTCATCTCTGAAAATTGGATCCTTTTTATTCAAGACAAAAGGGTGTGTCTTACAAAGATTGATCTACATTGAGAAATGATTAAGTCTAGTGAAAAATGTGATGATTACACCATGTAGATAAATATTTCATCTTTCCAATTCCTATTTGTTTTCCTGCTAACTTCTTACAAAGATCCTGGAATCCTATGAAGAAATTTAGGTTCAAATTTTTCCTACACACTCCATATGCTTGAAAAACCCACTTTTACACAATATCTCCCTAAACCTTCAAATATTCCCTAAATATTCCTAAATAACTTCCAATACCTTCATGGATATCCATTACCTTATCCAAATGATTATGGGGTTTTAGATCGTTCCTAGAGGATGCACACCTGCCTTGAAATAGCCAAAAGTGGCTTTTCTAGGTCTCTTAAAAGACTAATCTTCAAAAGTACTTTGTTGAATGAGATGAATGACCTTATTACATCATTTAAAATACTAGAAAAATATTGTTAAACACATGGGGATGACCTCCAAGGTTAGGATGAACATGATAAAAAAGGAAAGTTGATATAGAAAGGGGTTCAAGGGAATTTTATAGGAAGTTTTGGCATTTGGGATTAGTTTTCATGGTTCAAGTTTGAATTTTTGGACTTTCAATAATGCACAACTATTAAAAATTTTTCAAGGCAATTATGAACATGAAAAAAATTATTTCTTCATAACTTTCAAGTCTGAAATTGGATTCTAGTGAAATGTTTAAAGTATATCATCATCCTAGGTGCCTTTGAGAAGAATTTTTTTGCAAACATGATGATGCCCTAGATTTTTAATAGTAAAAAACATGAAACCCTTGCACTAGAAGTTAATTTTTAAGTTTGCAAGAGTTCCAGTAGCCCAATCACTATGTAAATTGGAGAATGAGATCACGGGGAAGAGTCGAATCTGATGAGGGTGCCTTCATCATAAATGAACACTAGTAAGTTCACATTATAAAAATAACAATTTTGTGGTGTAGATACATAATAAAAATAGAAACCCTCCAAAAAATTTATGATCTCAATGCTCAAAAAATTCAAAAAATAGTGAAAATGGAAAACTAGGAAAAACATACAGTTTTCCTGAAAAACAACTTTCCCAAAAATATAGTTTCCAAAAACGAAACTTACTAAAAATAGAAACTTTCTAGAAATAATAAAACAACATCAGTGAAGGTACTCTCAACATGTTAGGAGCTTTAGTAGACAAAGAAAATTTTCCCCCCAAAAAAACCCCTATACCCTACCTACTAAAAATAGAAAGTTTGGGATTCAATTGCAAAAATTTGCTAATAGTTTCATTTTCTCTCATCTTGATGATTTTTGGAAACATGAAGTTCAAATTATATGGTATGGAACCTATTTCAACATTGGTATCATAATATCAAGGTTTGGGTGATAGTTATGTTTCTCACATGGACCTAGAATCCCTGAAGGTCAGATGCTCAGAGGCCCAAGGGAACCATTTGAAGACAATATTTTCACAAGTAGATTGTATACTACAAGATGTCATCCCATGTTTGTTTAGTGTAAAAAATTAGTGCTAGAATGTGTTCAGAACTATGAGCCAGAATCAAGGATCATAAGAGAAAATGTCAATTCCATACTTGTAGTACTCACTTTGAAGGGAATTTAAAAGTGTATGTGAATTCCTACAGGTAACAACATCGTCATAATCAAAAAGGATTTTTTATCTAGTGAGTGGTCTAAGATTGAATCATATCTCTAGATCCTTACACTAAGATCATGGTTGAAAAAAGAGAGGAAGCCTTCTCATGTACTAAATCTTTGTCTAGAGGTTAGTTTCATGAAGGATATTCTAATGCAATCATTTTCTTGAGCAGGGTAATAGGAGAAGAGGCCACAAGATACTTTCAATATTAGATGGAAAAATTCATCCTTATCATCATAGAAGGAACTCAAATGATTAATTGGGGAAAAATCATAATTGATAACATCCACCATTGATTATTTCATTTTTAGGTCGCCAGAAAGTTCTTAATGACATCATATCTAGTATACGCTCTTGCAAGTACAATACCATTAAGAGGTCTAAATATTACTCAAAATGTTTCTTAGAGGCCCCCCGCTTATGAAAGATACATGTAACTTACACTCAAATAAATAAATCATCATTTTTTAAGGGTAAATGATGCATTCACCATGTTCATTGTTGAGTAGAAAAAATATTTTTCTAAAGAGAAGGCACATAAAAGATGTGCGTTCTGGAACAAGTCGCATTTGAAGGTGCAGAAAGATAGGAAAGGAAACATGTGCCATAACACTTTTTCTTAGGACTTAGCCATTTTTATGAATAAGGGAATTTTTTTTAAGATAGCGTGTGAAGCACACATGGAGATGGAAACTTGTGCTACACGCAATGGTATTTTAGGAATGAGAGACTGATAAGCGTCATGCATGGTTTGAGTTAATAATAGGATTTCTTCTTAGAGTTAACTGTAGGACATCTATTATTAGAACACTTACATGTATGCATGTTATTATAAATGAGCATGACTATTATCATTATGCAATCTCTTTTGAGAAGTGCATAGGTAGTGAAGGGTGATTCCCCACCTATATAAATATGTATTTAATTGTGTAGCGTAAGGGGTCTGAATTATTGTAGAGTTATGATGTTAGATCTGATGCATGCATGACTTATGGATATACCGTATAATGTAAGAAGATTTTGTGTTTTACAATGTTTAATCCAATGGAGTATGTTTTCTAGATAATGGTGTTTCACATAACTAAATCTGGTTAATGTATGGTTAATCTTGTTATAGTCATTGTTTAGTTTAGGATTCACTAAGATCTAGATCTGTATTATGCATTGTGGAATGTTTATGTTTAATTATGGATCTGAATATGTATTATCATCAACACACTAACATCATGCAAAAGTAACTATAAAGAGGGGCATGGTAATATTTTGTGCTTCAGGTGAGTGCTTAGCTAAGGCTAGGTGATGTGCCAGTGTGCTTGGGTTATTCACAGTAGATTCTAGGCTACATCATTGGTTCTGTTGCCAAGATCTCTTTTTTAGTTATTTTTAGAATGTTTTGTGATGAAGATGTACTAGTTGACCCTATCAATTATTGAGGAGTGGATAATATATCTGGAAGAAGAGTACACTCATAGGTTTAGCATTGGATCTAAGTTTGATGCATGCGCATGGGTGGAGTAGAATTTATACGACTGTTTATATGAGAGCTTCTTTGATATCTTTCTGATAGAGCTGTATGAGTAACTAGCTGCTTATGTCTCTAAAATGAATTGGAGGTATCACACACTTATCTAAATGCAGGAAGAATTTTAGGCCCTTTATGGTGCTGATCTAGTTTGGATGCGCACTATGGACAATTGGTTCCATGGTGTTCTGAATAGCTATATTTTAGAGTACTCAATTTATACTTACTCTTGCCCGGAGGTAGCTAAGTTCCAATTTTTTCATTATCCCAAGGAAACCTATCGACAAGGCATTCCACTAGTGATCAAAATCTTGATGATAACCCTGAATTTGGAATTAAAGGTGATGGATAGCTAAACCCTACCACACGTGGGGGTAGGAGAAGGTTTTGTGAAAGATGACAGAATTAGCGGGAGAGAGGAAAAGGGAAGTAATGTTGATTAAGTACAATGAAGCATGCAAGAGGGAGATAGAGAAGAAGCGTGATATTACAAAATGAAAGGCATTGAGGAGAGAGATGGCTCATAAAGGATTTGCAGCTCTCATAGAAGGTGTGGAGCCAAACCATCTAGAACTCCCCCATTTGGGAAAGTATGAAAAGGAACCCTCCTCAGCCTCATATGGGAGTGTGCCAAAAAAGACAACATGGATTGCGACCATGCATCTTAATCTACCTGGAAACCTAATACTTGCACTTGGTTTTACAGTATCTTGTGCAACCAGTAGTTGGAAAGCTAGTATGATGAGTAGCAGAAAAAGAGTAAATCAAGTATAAAGTGCATCTATGGCCAGGAAAATTTCTTCTTAGTTATTTGGAGGTACCTTTTTAGGTGCACCATCACCACAAAAATCAAGTGCACAGAATTTTGGACTCACTTCTGGGAGTAGTACCACCTCACAAACTATAGGAGTTTAGTTTAGTACCACTACTATTGGGACATAGGGAAGTACATCCAATGGTCCACTTCCAACTACATGTGGAGGATTAGGGGGCATAATTGGCTCTAGTTCTGGTGGATTTAGTGGGTTTGGAGGTAGAGGTAACACAGGAGGTTCTGGATCAGGTGGGAATTTTCCTCACCAATCCTAGAATATTTACATGGAGATGTCACTTTGTCTTCTAGAGTATATGGGAATAAAAAATGCTACTGAGCACATGCACATGTGTGAGATATTGTAGCACAGAAAAGGGAATCATGGCTTCTGATCAGAAGACAAGTCATTTTGAAACTACATTATAGGGATGTGCTCACAGTTAGTATAATAAGCTTGACCCTGATCATACTTGCGTAGATTATACAACATTACGAGAAGCTTTCCTTAAGGAGTTTCATATCCCTAAGTTTTAGTAGAAGAGTATAAGTGCACTCAAGGATATTAAGTAGAGCACTACTTAGAGTGTTCAAGAATATGATGCCCATTTCAAAACACTTTTGTCTAATATTTTGTATGATATTCATGCAAGTTAGCATGCACACTAGTTCTTTGGGGGTTTGCTCATAATTTTTAGGAGGGATATGTCACAAAAAAACATAAACAAACCCGCGCGAAGCACTTGAAACAACATTTCATACTGAGGCAGTCTGGAGTATAGACACTGGAGTGAGCCCATTCTTGGAAGAAAAAATTGTAACTATGGAAAATTAGTGGGAGAAACTATCAGCTGCATTGGGATTAGGATTTCGTGTAAAAATTATGAAGTGGAAGGGCACACTAAATATAGTTGTCCTCGTAGGTCAGTACGTTCATTATTGCTAGATTGCGAGATATGCCATTTAGACCATGATGGAATCCAATACCCATTATTACAATGCACGATAAGAAAGAATGTATCTTGCTATTGTAATATTTTCCATTCCATGACTCACAATACGGAAGATTATAGGTTGATTGGTTAGATTCATGATACTATAGATATTGGTGTATGATAGATAGGAGTATCGAATAATTCTAAAATTAAAAGTGAGCACCATGATTTTTATCACACTCAATGGTGCTACAATCAGAATGAGGAATGATTTAAAGGATTCCATGGTAGAGGTCAAGGATATCATGGTGGATTTGTGGGACAAAGCTGTGGTGGTGAGTGATGTGTGTTTCCATGTGGAATGTGTTATACATGCAAATCTCCTAACCAATATAGGCATGAATGCCCTCAGAATATTACTTGTTTCTTTTATGGGAAGAATCATAACTATGAGGAATTCCCAGACTTATATGAGAATATTAGTAAGAAACATAAATAGGAAAAAAAGGGTGCAATGATGGTTAGGATACAACGTGCCATATAAAATCAATGGATGCCAGAGCTAGCACCAGAACTAAAGGTAGTACCTGTGAAGATTCCTACATGCACTAAAGGTGCCCGTGTCAGATAGAAGTTAGAAAAGAAGCTTACCATTACTAAGGAGGAGGTTTTACATGCAAGATATCTAGATCTTACAGACTAGAAAGAGGTTTATTAGGAAACCATGGAGGTACTCAGAGATCTTTAGGATGAAATACAATGTTTAAAGGAAAATTTAAGGAATTTGGAACAAAATAAGGTAGGAGAGATGGTCTAGTTGGATATTGATGATTTGAAAGAGGTATGCAAGATGCTGCACTAAGAGAATATTATTCCATTACTAGGAAAATGGTTAAAGGGAAACACTCTGCATGTAGGTATTGATAATGGACAGAAGATATTGCATGCTAATATCCCCCCTCATAGATTGGATTATAAAAAAGAGATCACTCTAAATGTTGTCATGGATGGATGGCTTTTGAGTAATATATTGATTGACACATGTGCATAAGAGAATGCGATTACTTTAGATGCATGGGTACAAATGGACAGACCCCTATTTCAGTCATCCTCTAATGTACTATTTATGGATAATTGAACTAAGGCCAATCCAATTGGAGTTTTAAAGGATGCATCAATTACTATATAATGGGGCCAAGTTCACAGGGGACTTTTAGGTCTTAGGACTCGCAGAAGCAAAAACCTTCCAAACTCTACTTTGGCACCTATTGGCGATAAAATTTGTTGGGTACAAATTGGTGGTTATCTTGCCAACGCTCTGGGAATCTAAGTCCCTCTACTTAACCGATGCATTTGTCATATGTGCATGCCCATGAAAAGTTGGATTTCTATGGTGGCCTTTCGACTAGGGATCCATCATGGGCACTCCACTGACCCTACAGAAAATTCTTGCATATACCTATAAGAGATGACTTTGCTAGGAAGGCAGGAAAGGGAATGGGAAAATTAGAAAAGAGAAAAACTAATGCTGCAAGTAGAAAATCAGAGACTTGCATACACTAGCTAGAAGTTTCATTACATGCACTTGAATATAGAAGAAAAAAAATCTACATAATAGCTACAAGACCAAATGAAGCTTAATGGGCACAAAGTACCAACAAACTCCTCAATAAAAGAGGCTAAAATTCCTTCTTCCTTTATTGAAGCTCAAGCAAAATTTGTACATAGTGTGAGAAATAGAAAAAAAAAATTAATGGGAGAAATGGAAGAAACTTGTTATCTCTTGTTCTCTTCACAAGAATAACTCTCTCATGAATTCACAAAAAACATCTCCAACATCTAAGAAGAAAATTCCAAATACTCTTAAGAAGACCTTCAAATGAGGAGCTTGTTACAATTTATAAAAGAGGAGGAAAACTTTTCATCTTCCTGGTGACTTTTCGAATACCGTAATGTGACTTAAGACTGTTCATATTCCTTTTTAAATACTTAAGTCCCTTTTATAATAGCAAGGTGACTTAAATTTACATTACATTTATGAAGTCACTTAAGTCATATCAAAAAGTGCAACTCTCAACGTAAAAATATAACATTGAGGAGAGAGGGTGTTGTATGAGAAGAGAAAAGAAAGAGAAAGAAGAAGAAGAAGAAGAAGAAGGATTATGCTGAAGGATGAGCTGTTGCAGTGGAGTTAGCTCCATTCTCTAACTGCTCTCCACTTTGTGATCCTGAGAAGGCTTCTATCTTTCCAAACTCCTGGTTGAAATGAGTCACGGTTGGTTCTACTTTGTCGGCATGATGGATACGAATGTAGCACAAGGTTTAAGTCCATCCATCGGTCACACTATTGACGTCCTTGCACTTCCTGAACCATGATGAATGCTTTTCTGCGATAAGTGTAATGGAGGCTCAGATTTCTGAGAAGAAGTCAAGGGTATCCTTAGTGAAGGAAAATGGGTTGCCCACCCCTTTCTTGATGTATTCTTCAAAAGGGATGATCAACTCATCAGCAGTTGAGTGTTCGCTCATTACAGGTACTCCAAGTTTTTGAACTTTCTGATTTATGCTATCTTGCAGCTTGTATGTTTATTCTTCTTTCTCCTCTAACTCTGTGAAGGCCCGATTGATTGCTTCAAATCTGATCACTAGGGCCCTCACCCATACATGTGTCGAGTCTTCTACAGGAGTTCCAAAAACCTTCTTATCGATCAATTCCTGACGATGGGTGTTTCTCATCTAACTCACTACTAGTCCTAGAGGTTCCTAGTAATCTCTTTCTTTCCCACATATTTTTTGAGTTCTCACATTTTTTTGGCAGTGGTGCACATGTATGCAAAGAGCTTGACTGCCTCTTAAAGTGTTGACTTCCCTTTTTCAGAGATTGAATCAATCCATTCTTTATTTTCTCGTCCTTGCATCGTGAACTCATGCATTCTTTTGATGGATTCCGAATAAAAGCTGCTGAGGGGAACCACTTTCTCAATAGGAAGTGTTATAGTGCTTGGTTCCACCAAGTGTTGCACATAAGATGAAAGAGTTCGCACTTGCTCCTCTAGTCCCTTGATCTTCTCTTTGTATTATTTATTCCTTTCCATTATGTGAGTAGAAGATTGATGGAATATGTAAAAATCTCCCTCATGAGTAGCTGGTCCCAATTGGATCATGCTCATCTCATAGTCAGTTGGTGTCATCTCATCCAATGGCTTGATTACTTTTGGCCGAGCTACTTCAATATACTGATTACTTGTCTCCTCACTGTAGAATCGTGATGTTGTCTGCGTGATCTTTCTTGATATTTTTTCTTTATCCAATGTGAAAATTGCTGATATATCGAGAGCTAATACTTGTTGCATCGTGCGAGTGTCGATGATGATCATTTCCCACATCCACGAAAACATCTCTTCGGATTCAGGTTCAATGAATGGTGCCTCAACCACTCTTTATTCTGATGGGGGAGGTAATTCTTGAATGAGAGGAGTTTTGGCATCAAAAACATGCAAGACCTCTTGTAGTGGCTTGGATACAGGATCATGAGTCATATACTCCTTGTTCACTTGTGCATTTGCTGTAGGATTTTTTGTCTGCATTACTGGGATCGCGTCTTCCTCTTGCGGCGATGCCAATGAATCTTTTTCTTCCCTAAATTTCTTGGATGTCTTCTCATGGGGAGAATTTTTCAATTCCATGGCCTTCCTTTTTGAACTCACTCAAGAGTATTTAGAGCTAGAAGTTACCTCTACCACTTTTGAAGATGAATGATGTGAAGCTTGCTTCAGGCTTGGAGAAATTCCTCATGACCGAATGATCATAGTCCTCTTCTTTTGAAACCAGTTCCTCATTCTCCTCACCACCTTTTCAGTCCACTCCAGCATATCTCCTGATTCACGAACGTGCCAGTTGATTTGGGGCATTGGGGACATCTTGACTGCTGCGTACTCAGGATCATACATCTCTGTCCCATCATCATGTAAGATGTCTTCATACCAATAGAACTTTAATTTCTTCATCTCACTGGTTGTCATCCTCATGTGATCTTTTTTACATACTTTGAACTCATGAATACAATTGGCCCAGTAGTCCTCAACTAGTGGCTCATGTTGTAATTCTCGGATGTCAAAGTTAGGCCTAGAGATGTAAGAATGCAAAGTCAGATGTGTGAAACTAGCCTCCAAGTGGGATGCATCATTTTAGATTTTCAACGTGAACTCCCCTAAAGATATAGGGAAAGAAATCAATTTATTTCTTCTACTTTTGAGCTTGTTATTTACTTGGGTGATCTACCTGTAGAGTTCGAACAATACAATCTGGTCACTGAGGTACTTGGGTAGTTTTAGAGGAGCTTGGTTGAAGCTAGTGACTCATATGTAGGAGAATGTTGAGAATTGTATGAAGTACGAGCCATATTCCTTAATCAAGGATGCCGCTTTTGGTAATATCCTAGCTTCAAGATCCCCTTCCAAGTTTCAAACCACATACATAGTGAATGCATCATTCACATGGGTGAAATTCTTGCTGCTCTCCTCCATTATCAACTATGGAAGTTTCTTGAATGTAGGTACCTTAGAAGTAATGTTCTGTGTGAGATCCAATCCCTTGAATTATTGTAAGATTGCGAGGAAATAAACTATATAAGAAGTCTTGTGAAACTTATTTGTCATGGGTACATGGAGAAGTTACAGATGAAGATTTTCACTGATGATCTACCCCCAGTCAATTCTCTGCATCCCTTTAATCAATGTCAGGATGAAAAGGCCCATCCAGTCCTGGAAGTCTCTCTTGCTTGCTTCACCCATTACTCTACTGAGGAGAGTGATGACATCAAAATACCCTTCTCGAAACTCACACCTTGGCAGATTCTTAGGAATCCTGGAAGGCTTCCTTCTAATTTTTAACCATGATTTGAGTGCTACCCCTTAGACATATGAATCCATTATCTCCCAATCGTGCATGACTCTTTCCTTGGAAATGATAACCATATTAGGGGATGTAAGTATCTAGAGAGAGATTGAAATGGTTCTAGGGTTAATAAACACCAACGTTGTACCATCGTTAGCTCGTATGATTTTTTTCTCGGGCTTGTAGTGGAAGGAGAAGGCTAGGAATAGCTCGAGACTTTGCACAGACACTAGATGTCCTGCAGTAGAGAACAAGCCACTTGTGAATATCTGGTCTTTAATCCTCCTTCGGTCCTTGGAGGCTATGTGAATTTTAAGATCATTCAGGTCCATGTACAAGACATCACTGTCTCCCACATCATACTAACAGGAAAAGGGTTGTGTCGGCTTCTGACCCATCCATTTCATCTTCATATCTCCCTTCGAAAAAGAAACTTGCTATTTTTAGTAAGTGTGGAAAAGTAATTCCTCGATCTTCAACTGGATGTTGCAGCTTAGTTTTCCTCTTTCTCCCCATGTTCCTCATTTCTTCTGGATCAAATTTCTATTTTTAGCAAGTGCTCGAGGGCCCACTTACTATTTTTAGTAAGTGCCAAAAATGTCTGTTCTGGTGAATTTTCAGTTTTAGTTTACCTCTAATGTATTCATCTCCTCTGGAGGTTGTTCTGTTGTTAACTTTCCCAAAATAGTAGTTCCTATGTAGTAGACCTACTATTTTTAGAAATTTGGCCTTTGGGATTCATATTGATGTGGAATGAATTTTTTTGATATGGTTTTTTGTCCAATATCCTCCCTCTACAATTTTAGATTCACTCGCTTAATAGTCCAGGATATTTTAAAGTATTAGTTTTCAGACATGGCAGTGCCTCTAGGTACAGCAGCCATTAATGGACCTAAAAATTATAGGTCTGGTTTTCTCCCCTATTTACAAAGAAAGTGATATTTTTGATGTGGTTATTTTCTTCCAGTGTTTCACGCGAGATCTTACTTCAATCCGGCAACTGGTTTGACAGGAAATCCCACTTCTTTCTTCGTTGAGCCGAAAACAAGATTTCTTCATTGTGGCTACTCTGTCGCATGAGGGGGGAGTTTGAAGGTGTCTTTCTAATGGTCTTGGATAGAGGAATGAATAGAATCAAATGGTTTTTTATTTCATGCACCAACTTGCAACATTTCTTTAGATCTTCATTTTTAGGCTATGGAGATTTTCATTGTTTTCTTCTTTTTGCTCTTCGTTTCTCCTTCTTGTTTTGATGAAAGATCCTTCTGAGACCTGCAAATCACCTTGGGGATATTATTTTAGTGTTTTGGTCAAGCTGGTCTAATAATTTTCAATGGCGGGGTGATGGTAGAATGTTGCAGAGGAAGAATGGAGGAATGGAGTGCACAAAAACTATTAGAAGTTAGAAGTGAAGAAAGTGGCACTTGGAAACTTTTTAAAAAGATATGCACAATTAGGGTTAGGGCACATTTTTCCATGTTTTATTTCCTTGACCTCAGGGATGTGAGGGACATCAAATTCCATGGTGGTCAAGAGCATGACACGTGGTTTTTGATCCAACAGCAGGAAATGAAGAGGGAGAAAGTTACATTGAAGCACTGGGAGCTTAAAGGAGGTCACATGGGTGTCCAGAAGACTCCCTATGGGGGATGGGCACATTTTCCAAGGTATGATGTCCCCCACCTCAGGTGCACAAGGGACATAAAATTCCACGGTGGTCCTGGAGCTGACACGTGGCACCCGATCCGACGGCAGGGAAGGCATGCTCCAAATAAGCACCTGAGGGCTGATCTATCAAGTCTGGAGGTCATATGAGGGTCCCAAGGGTCACATGAGGGCTGGGTTCATTTTCTAAGGGTTGATGTACCTGACCTCAGGGATTTTAGGGACATGAAATCCTGTCAGGATCTTGGTGCTGACACGTGTCCTCTCGAAAAAATGACTAAGTCTTGAACTGCCTTTGAGAGGGTAACTTGGAATGTAGATAACTTGAGCTCCCGGTGGAATTTATTGGTGAAATGTTATATGATACTGACTGGAAATGGAATTATAAATCCAATTATGTTTATCTCATGTCTTAATCCTACCATATGATCCCTAAAAAATCAGAGTTTTGATCTGGAACTTCACTTGTGCCTGAGAAAAAATGCCTTCCAATCATATGAGCCAAGGTGTTGTGAAAAATATTATTACACCATCATGTAGGTCTTGGAATCCTATTTCCAAAGATGTTTTTTTTACTTCCAACTTGATTTGGAGCTCTCAGAATCTTCTTCTGAAGCCCAGTGGTTGTTTTAGGCCTGTGTACTGTCTAGGCTTGTGAACCCTGTTTTTTACTCAGACTGCTCCAAGTCTTTAAAAAACTTCTCTAAACCTTCCAAAATCATTTCTTTTATGTCATAAGGTATTCCATTCACCTCCATGTTGAATTTTTCCCTTCCGTTCTACTCCAGGGGGTCAATCCAGTCCTGGGAAGGCCAGCGACAGCCCTTCCCGTGACTCCCCAAAATTTGCATTTTCAATGAAGTCCTAAAATCACCTAGGGGAATGAATGGAATTTCCTAAATCACCTAGGGGGATGATATAACATTGTTTGGGAGGTAATTTGGACTTACTGGATAGAGCTGGGGTTTCCTAGGAATGATAAAGCATGAAAATTTCGGCATAGGGGTATAGTTGTCGTGCTTGGAAATTTCCAATTTCCCTATTGCACATTTGCACGACAACAACTGGCTCTAGCTTGGGGACATGACATGGACTGAGAGAAGTGAAGACATGGCATGGGAATCTAGGATCTCAATTTTAGACCATATAGTTCATTGACCAGTGCCTTATCCATTGGGCCCTGTGAAGTCATGTACAACTTCTAGAAAGGAAGATATTAGAAGAAGGAAGCACACACACACACAAATGGATGGAAAGGAAACACAAAAAAAAAGGGGAAACACACCTAGAAATCACCTATACTATAAGGTAGGGGGACAACCCACTTTCACTGATGATACAATTTTAGGTATTGCCCACTGCGAGGCAATTCCAGTGGTGTTCCATCCAAATATGAGAGTAGAAAAACATTCTCACCACAATATTCATGAATCTGGAATGGACCGAGCCATAATGAATCAAAATTTCCATGGCTGCCTTTTGGTTCCCTTCTCTTATCCCATAGCAGGATGAGGTCTCCAACTTTGAACTCTCTTGCTTTTTCCTTCTTATCAAAAAATTTCTTTACTTTTAACTGGTGTTCTTTGATACGGTCCACCACTCGGAATCTATTTTCTTCTAGATTCTCAAGAAAGAGGATCCTCTTGTCAATGGAATCCTTGTACTGACCATATTCTATTCCTTGTAGCAACTTGAGAACTGACATCTCGATTGTGATTGGGATTTCCGCCTCAACTCCATATAACAGTTGGAATGGTGACATACCTATTGCCTTCTTGGGAGTGATCATGTCTGCCCATAATGCATCGTACAAATTTTTGTGCCAGTTCCTCTGGTTCTCATCTACAAGTTTGTGGAAAATGGTCACAATGTTCTTGTTTCTTGATTCATCCTATCCATTTCCCTATGGGTAGTAGTCTGATGAATGAGATAGAAAGATTCCGTAACCATAGGAAAACTTGATCAACTCCCTTGAAGAGAAATAGGTGGCATTGTCTACTACAATATTTTGTGGTACTCTGAAAGGTATTATGATGTTTTCCTTGATGAAGTTGCATACTGTCTCGGTGTTGGCTTGCTTGGTGGGAATGGCTTCCACCCACTTGGTGAAGTAGTCTGTCACCATGAGCACGTAGGTGTGCCCCGTGCTTGAGTGAGGATTCATAACACCAATGAAGTCTAGTCCCCACTGCTGAAATGGTTCTTCAATAACAACTGGCCTAAGTGGAAGTGCCACAAGTTGTGGTTTCCCAATGAATGTTTGGCATGCTTCACATTTGGAAACCCAATCTTGAGTGTCTGCAAAGAGGGTGGGCCAATAATATCTTCCTCAAAGGATCTTGTGTGTAGTGACCATCGCTGAAAAATTCCCACCACATGCTTGGTCATGGTATGCTTTAAGAAATTTTGCTTGTTGCTCTTTATCCATGCACCTGAGGAAGCATCCATCTAGGCCTCTTTTGTAAAGCACGTGATTCTAGATTACAAAATTTTTTGCCTTCAACTTGAGTGTTCTCTTTTTCTTGTAATCAAGATGAGGAGGGCACTCTCCATAAGTTAAATAATAGGAAATATCAGCATACCACTCATTAGTAGTGGATACAAAGAGAACCTGTGGGTTGTTTTCGAAACAAGTTAGGAAAGCACAATTCTCTTCACCGTGTTGAGCTTTGAGTGTTTCATCCTCAACAATTAACCTACACAAACCATTTCCCCTTACCAGATTGGAGGGTCGGATCTCCAAGTCATACTCTTGAGTCTTTATAATCCAATTTCCTCTTTTTTCTCTAGGATCATGTTGTGTTAAGATGGACTTGATTGCATTGCTGGGGACCATCACCACTGTATGAGAGTTGAGGATATAGAACCTAAAGTTTTTTATAGCCTTAACCATTGCATAAGCATGCTTCTCCAATTGGCTGTAATTTAGTTCGTGCTTTTTCAATGGACAACTCATGAAAGTGATGGGTGCTTCCATGCCTTCATCATTTTTCTGAACAAGAACAAAAGAGAGGGTATGTTCTAATGCATAACAATACATGATGAAATCTTTGTTAAAATTTGAAGACACAAGATTTGGGGCTTTGGCAATGGATTTTTTTATTTCTTCAAATGATTTCTTCCCTTCATTATTCCATTTGAAGTTTACTTGTGGTTTCATCATGGTGGTGATGTGCTTTGTTAATTCAGAAAACTCAGGAATAAAGCGACGAAGAAAATTCACCTTTCCAAAGAATGAATGAACTCCTTTCTTTCTTGTGGGCAGAGATAATGATTGAATGGCTTTTATTCTCTTAGGATCAATATGTGATCCATGTTTGTTCACAATGTTCCCTAACAGATTGCCTTCTGTAACTCAGAAAATGCACTTCTTGGGATTTAATGATATGTCATGCTTTCTACACCTTGCAAGTACTTGTTCTAAGTGATGGATATGGTCTCCCCTCTTCTTTGAAAATACCATGAGATCATCAAGATATATGATGATGTAATGTTTTAGATCTTTGAAGGCCAAATCCATCACCCTTTGAAATGTAGCTCCCGCATTGATTAGACCAAAAGGCATTTTGCTGTAGGAAAAAGTGCCCCAAGGCATAGTGAAGGTTGTCTTGGCGTGATCCTCCTCTGCCACTTTGATTTGATTATACCCTAAGAATCTGTCAAGCAATGAGAGCATTTCGGATCCCGTGACTGCTTGCAAAATGTGGTCCATGATAGGGAGAGGATAATTGTCTTTCAGTGATGCCTGATTCAAGTTGTGGAAATCTAAACATATTCTTATTTCGCCATTCTTCTTCTGCATTGGCACAATGTTAGCCACCCATGTTGAATGGTGGATGGGAAAGATGATTCTTGCATTGAGCATCTTCATTACCTCCTCCTTGATGGTATCAGAAACCTTTGGGTTATATGGCCTTTGCTTTTTCCTGAATGGCTTAGCATCCTGCTTCAAAGGAATCAAGTGATGCATTTCCTTTGGTTGGAAGGATTTGAGTTCATCATAAGAGTAGGCCAAAACGTCTGAATATTTCTTGAGCAGTGTGACAAACCTTCTCTTCTCCTCAGGTGAGCAACATTTTCCAATATTGACCATCCTTGGTTCCTCTGGGGTGCCGATGTTTTCCTTATCAAAATCAGCTGGGCACTGAGAAGATTGTTTTTCTTTCTCTTGAATGAATCTGTCGTGTTTGTCAAAGAGGTCTTCCAAAGAAACTAGGCCCTTGGGAATCTTGTTCCCTTTCAATTTTATCACTCCTTCATTATCAATACCTTTGATTCCTTCTTTCTCTTCTTCAACTACCACTTCACGTGTGGATTTTCACTTCCTTCAAAGAAGAGGTTATTGAAATTATCCCTTTGTTCCAAAAATGCTAGAATTTGGTTATCATCGTTAAATACTTGCCAATGATTTGCATTATCTGGTACACTAGGCCTGAACACCATTTCTATGGTCACCTTATCTTTACCAAAAGAAGGATGAGGTGTCACTAGAGAAGCCGATACTGCAAGAGAATCAGCCTTTTTCATTCTTTTCTCTTGGGATAGCTTCAATGGAAAATGCATCGAAATATTCAATGCAGTCCCATACTCTATTTCTATAATGCCAGAGTCTTGGATTTTTCACCTGGTATTGTTGTCAGACTTGCTTTACTATCACTTCCACATCACCTCGACATCTCAGCTTCTTGATTCCCATGTCTTCGGCCACACTCATGCCTAAAAGGAGAGCTTCATATTCTTCTGTATTATTTGTATTATTGAATTGCAGCTTGTAGGAAAATGGATACAATTCACCAGAGGGAGAGTACAACACTACACCCACTCCCGAACCTACACTAGAATGAATACCATTCGAATTCCATTGTCCAAACTTGATCTTCTTCCTCTTCCATAAGGAGTAGAAAGTTATCATCTTTTTCTGATGTGAGGAAGTAGTTGCCTAGCGTGCTATCTTGAAAAAGAATGTTTTCCTTTGGATCATCAGACTTTCACACTGTGAACTTCATCTTTCTTACCGGCAGCAATGTCTTCATCTCACCTTTTACTAGAATAGTTTTAGATGACTAGTCCATTTTTATTTCTCCACCCAAGTCTCTATAGAAACTTCTACTCAATAGCATGCCAAAGGATGATGGGATGTCCACTACCAGGATGGTTAGAAGCACCTTCTTGTCTAGAAAATCAGCCAATGCTACCTGTGCATCTTTGATCCTTCCTACCAATGGAACTTGTTTGGATTCCATCGAATAAAAGGTTCCATTTTCTCAGGTTAGGGTGAGGCCAAGAGCATTTGCAACTTTGATGGGCATCACATTATCTGAGGCTCCAGAATCTATGATGCAATTATTTAGCTCAAAGCCTTTAATGAGAAGTGACAGGTAGAAAGGTTCAACCCTATCAGTTTTGGAGGCACTGAGGGCTAGCATGTTTTGCAAAGGTGATGTGGATGGTGTGGGGAGCAAGCCTTTGGAATTTGGACCCAAGGTTATGGGGTTACCCCCACGAACTACATCAATGAACCTATCAAATTAGGCAGGATGAATTTGTAGGTATTCGATTTCTGAGAGCTTGACTTTAGTTTTGCTTGCATGCTCCACAAATTAAAATGGGGTTATGATGGGCAAGGAAGAGGTTCCAAGAATAATTGAAGATTTTCATGGTGAAGGTTTTGTTGTTTTATGTGTTGAAATTTCTTTCAAGGGTGCAGTAACTGGCTTGGAAGGAGATGGGGATGCGGGTTTTGATAGCACCTTAGATGTTTTTGTGGGAACAACATTTGAAGAAGAATTATTCTTAGTAACCTTTGAGCTGGGGAGAGGATTAGATGACCTACTTGGTATGGTAGCATGATCCTTGTTAGCCAGTGGGTCTGATTTTTCTTTAGCTGACTCCATTGAAGGTGGTAGTGGTGATCCTCTATTGATGATTTTATTTTGTGGGACCTTCGGAGAAGAATCTCATTTATTTTTCTTGTCCTTTACCACAGTTGTTGAGGATGAAGCACCTTTCTTAGACTGTGCATGAGTGAAAACTACACATGAGAAACCTAGATCTTCATCATCATCCTCATCTTCATCATCAATGTACTCAATTAGGCCATTGTGCATATCGCCATCAACTTCCTCAACCTCAAGATAGATTTCATACTCCTCCACATTTTCTTCTTCAACTTCTTCAATTTTTGCTTCCTCCTCCAGTTCTTCGGTGTCACAGATGGCATTGACTGGTGGTGCTTTGAGAGAAAGCTGGTGAGGAGGTGGAGCAATCCTTGGCCTATTTGGGGAATTTGGTTTCCTTGGAGTGTTCTGCATTGTGATCTGGGATAGTTGTTTCTTCAAGGCAACCAAGTTGTTTTCCATTTTTTGGAACATTGGATCCATGGTGACTGAGTTTGAATTCTAACCCTTTTGTTTCCCATTTGGGCCTTTCACTTTACCAGACAAGATTAGATCATCATCAGTTTCTATTGCATGGTCTTGAGCTTCTCTCAATGTTCTTGGTTGGCTTCTTCTAAGGAAGAAACCTACTTCTGATGGCAAGGCACTGATGAAGAATCTCTTCAGATTATTTTCAGGAGGCACCACATCTTTAGGGATTCTTCTTATCACTCTGTTATATCTTGCTACAAAGTCTCTCATTGACTAAGAGAATTCTTTTTTCATTTATACCAATTGGACCAAGAGATCTTGACAATCTTCTGTGGTCTTGAACTTGTGTTCGAACACACTTCTTATATCTTCCCAATAGGTGACAGACCTCGGGGGTAGCATGTAGAACCATTTGGCAGCCTTCTCTTGAAGTGACTCCACAAAGAGTCAGACTGACACATCTTCATCCTCAACACCCAACACACCACAAGCAGTGATAAATGCTGCTACATGTTCTTCAGGGAGCTGAGAACCATCCCCTCTGAACTTCGGGAAGTTTTTTCTTGAGCCTCTCGGTAGCTCATGGAGTGGTTGAGCAAGAGCAAGTGGACCGGTGTTTCCTCCCCATGGTACATTAGGCCTACGGGCCTCACGATCACGATCATGCTCATGATCCCCCATTCTATTTCTATTTCTAGCTTCCAACCTTGCTAAAGCTACGGCTTCTGCTTCTGCTCTCTCATCTGCCTCGGCTTAAAGTCTTTCATTTTGTCAAGTTGAGCCCTTATTTCCTCTTCCACTCTTGCTTCTCTTTCTCTAACTTCTTCTTCGGTTTCTACGTCAGTGAAATCTTCAAGGTTCTCGTTGATGTATGGAAATTCACCATCCAAAGGATTAGCAACACTCAGGTTCTCAACGTGACTGGTTGCTTGACGAAGGGGAGGCCTCTGAATTCTGTGAGCAGCTCTTGTCTTCTTTGAAGTTCTTCAAAAATGGGGTCGATTTGTCCTCCTTGCCTCTGTTGCCGGGTGTACCTTCTATCCGCCAGCTTGGAAATCTATGCTCACCTTTGTGGTGCTAGAATTTTTCTTTGCCTCTCCAATTCAGTAGCATGTTCTTCTTCAAGGTCGAGGATTCTCGTGGCAATGAAGTAGTGGTTGACACTTTGTCTGTTATGCCAAATAGCTTCTCTCAAATCAGAAGTGATATCTTCTTGGATGTGGAAGAGAAATTTGGGTCTTTCAACAGGAGGATTTTCTAGAATAGCCATGGTTTGTAGACATGTGGCTCATATAGCTATTCAAATTCCAGAAATTTTCTCTTTTGAATTTTGAATTTTCTGATTTTTTTTGTATTTTTCGGACCTTCTGGTCATATTCAGGTGCAGATGCTGCTAAATCTGCCCCATGGTGGGTGCCAAAAACTATTGGCGAGAAAATTTTTTGGGGAAAAATTGGTGGTTATCTTGCCAATGCTCTGGGAATCTAAGTCCCTCTACTTAACCGGTGTAGCTTCCATATGTGCATGCACGTGAAAAGGTGGATTTCTGTGGTGGCCTTTCGACTGGGGATCCAACAGGGGCACTCCACTGACCCTACGGTAATTGCTTGCATATACCTGTAAGAGATGACTTTGCTAGGAAGGTGGGAAAGGGAATGGGAAAATTAGAAAAGAGAAAAACTAATGCTGCAAGTAGAAAATCAGAGACTTGCATACACCAGCCAGAAGTTTCATTACATGCACTTGAATATAGAAGAAAACAAATCTACGTAATAGCTACAAGACCAAATGAAGCTTAATGGGCACAAAGTACCAACAAACTCCTCAATCAAAGAGGCTAAAATTCCTTCTTCCTTTATTGAAGCTCAAGTAGAATTTGTACATAGTGTGAGAAGTAGAAGACATTTTGTAATAGGAGAAATGGAAGAAACTTGCTATCTCTTGCTCTCTTCACAAGGATAACTCTCTCATGAATTCACAAAAAACAGCTCCAACATCTAAGAAGCAAAAATTCAGAAGAATTTTCAGAAGACCTTCAAATGAGGAGCTTGTTACAATTTATAGAAGAGGAGGAAAACTTTTCATCTTCCTGGTGACTTTTCAAATACCTTAATGTGACTTAAGACTGTTCATATTCCTTTTTAAATACTTAAGTCCCTTTTATAATAGCAAGGTGACTTAAATTTACATTACATTTCTGAAGTCACTTAAGTCATATCAAAAAGTGCAACTCTCAACGTAAAAATATAACATTGAGGAGAGAGGGTGTTGTATGAGAAGAGAAAAGAAAGAGAAAGAAGAGGAAGAAGAAGAAGGATTATGCTGAAGGATGAGCTGTTGCGGTGGACTTAGCTCCGTTCTCTGACTACTCTCCACTTTGTGATCCTGAGAAGGCTTCTATCTTTCCAAACTCCTAGTTGAAATGAGTCACTACTGGTTCTACTTTGTCGGCATGAGGGATACGAATGCAGCTCAAGGTTTCAGTCCATCCATCAGTCACACTGTTAACGTCCTTGCACTTCCCAAACCATGATGAATGCTTTTCTGTGATAAGTGTAATGGAGGCTCAGATTTCTGAGAAGAAGTCAAGGGTATCCTTAGTGAAGGACAATGGGTTGCCCACCCCTTTCTTGATGTATTCTTCAAAAGGGCTGATCAACTCATCAGCAGTTGAGTGTTCGCTCATTGTGGGTACTCCAAGTTTTTGAAACTTTCTGATTTATGCTATCCTGCAGCTTGTATGTTTGTTCTTCTTTCTCCTCTAGCTCTGTGAAGGCCTAATTGATTGCTTCAAATCTGATTGCCAGGTCCCTTGCCCATACATGTGTCAAGTCTTCTGCAGGAGTTCTAAAAACCTTCTTATCTATCAATTCTTGATGATGGGTGTTGCTCATCTCACTCACTACTGGTCCCAGAGGTTCCCAGTAATCTCTTTCTTTCCCCACATCTTTTTTGAGTGCTCGCATTTTGTTGGCGGTGGCGCACATGTATGCAAAGAGCTTGACTACCTCTTGAAGTGCTGACTTCCCTTTTTCAGAGATTGAATCGATCCATTCTTTATTTTCTCAGCCCTGCATCGTGAACTCATGCATTCTTCTGATGGATTCTGGATCAAAGCTGCTGAGGGGAACCACTTTCTCAATAGGAAGTGTTATAGTGCTTGGTTCCACCAAGTGTTGCACATAAGATGAAAGAGTTTGCACACTTGCTCCTCTAGTCCCTCGATCTTCTCTTTGTATTCTTTATTCCTTGCCATCATGTGAGAAGAAGATTGTTGGAATATGTGTAAATCTCCCTCATGAGTAGCTGGTCCCAATTGGATCATGCTCATCTCATAGTCAGCTAGTGTCATCTCATCCACTGGCTTGATTACTTTTGGCCGAGCTACTTCAATATACTGATTACCTATCTCCTCACTGTAGAATCGTGATGTTGTCTGTGTGATCTTTCTTGATCTTTTTTCTTTAGCCAATGCGACAATTGCTGATATATCAGGAGCTACTACTTGTTGCACCGTGCGAGTGTCAAGGATGATCATTTCCCGCATCCACAGAAACATCTCGTCAGATTCAGGTTCAATGACAAGTGCCTCAACCACTCTTTGTTTTGATGGGGGAGGTAATTCTTGAATGAGAGGAGCATTGGAATCAACAACATGCAAGACCTCTTGTAGTGGCTTGGATACAGGATCATGAGTCATATACTCCTTGTTCACTTGTGCATTTGCTGTAGGATTTTCTTTCTGCATTACTGGGATCACGTCTTCCTCTTGCGGTAACACCAATGAATCTTTTTCTTCCCTGAATTTCTTGGATGTCTTCTCATGGGGAGAAGTTTTCAATTCCATGGCCTTCCTTTTTGAACTCGCTCCAGAGTATTTAGAGCTAGAAGTTACCTCCACCACTTTTGAAGATGAATGATGTGAAGCTTGCTTCAGGCTTGGAGAAATTCCTCATGACCAAATGATCATAGTCCTCTTCTTTTGAAACTAGTTCCTCATTCTCCTCACCACCTTTTCAGTCCGCTCCAGCATATCTCCTGATTCACAGAACGTGCCAGTTGATTTGGGGCATTGGGGACATCTTGACTACTGTGTACTCAGGATCATACATCTCTGTCCCATCATCATGTAAGATGTCTTCATACCAAGAGAACTTGAATTTATTCATCTCACTGGTTGTCATCCTCATGTGATATTTTTTACGTACTTCGAACTCATCAATACAATTGGCCCAGTAGTCCTCAACTTATGGCTCATGTTGCAATTCTAGGATATAGAAGGAGTCAGGATCTTCTTGGATGTCAAAGTTAGGCCTGGCAATGTAGGAATGCAAATTCAGATGTGTAAAAGTGGCCTCAAAGTGGGATGCATCATTTCATCTTTTGCACATGAACTCCCCTAGAGATATAGGGAAAGAAATCAATTTATTTCTTCTACTTCTGAGCTTGTTATTTACTTGGGTGATCTGCCTGCAGAGTTCGAACAATACAATCTGGTCACTGAGGTACTTGGGTAGTTTTAGAGGAGCTTGGTCGAAGCCAGTGACTCGTATGTAGGAGAATGTTGAGAATTGTATGAAGTACGAGCCATATTCCTTAATCAGGGATGCCACTTTTGGTGACATCCTAGCTTCAAGATCCCCTTCCAAGTTTCAGACCACATACATAGTGAATGCATCATTCATGTGGGTGAAATGCTTGTTGCTCTCCTCCATTATCAACTATGGAAGTTTCTCGAATGCAGGTACCTTGGAAGCAATGTTTTGTGTGAGAGCCAATCCCTTGAATGATCATGAGCTTGCGAGGAGATAAACTAGATAAGAAGTCATGTGGAACTTCTTTTTCGTGGGTACTTGGAGAAGTTACAGATGGAGATTGTCACTGATGATCTGCCCCCAGTCGATTCTCTGCTTCCCTTCTATCAATGTTAGTATGAAAAGGCCCATCCAGTCCTAGAAGTCTCTCATGCTTGCTTCACCCATTACTCTACTGAGGAGAGTGATGACATCAAAATACCCTTCTCGGAACTCACACCTTGGCAGATTCTTAGGAATCCTGGAAGGCTTCCTTCCAGTTTTCAACCATGATCTGAGTGCTACCCCTTGGACATATGAATCCATTGTCTCCCAATCATGCATGACTCTTTCCTTGGAAATGACGACCATGTTGGGGGATGTCAGTATCTGGAGAGAGATTGAAATGGTTCTAGGGTTAATGACCACCAACATTGTACCATTGTCAGCTCAGATGGTTCATGTCTTGGGCTCGTAGTGGAAGGAGCAGGCTAGGACTAGCTTGAGACTTTGCACAGACACTGGATGTCCTGCAGCAGTGAACAAACCACTTGTGAATATCTAGTCTTCAATCCTCCTTCGGTCCTTGGAGGCTATGCGAGTTTTAAGGTTCATTCAGGTCCATGTACAAGACATCACTATCTCCCACATCATACTCACAGGTAAAGGGTTGTGTCAGCTTCTGACCCGTCCATTTCATCTTCATATCTCCCTTCGATAAAGAAACTTACTATTTTTAGTAAGTGTAGAAAAGCAATTCCTCGATCTTCAACTGGATGTTGCGGCTTAATTTTCCTCTTTCTCCCCATGTTCCTCATTCCTTCTAGATCAAATTTCTATTTTTAGCAGGTGCTCGAGGGCCCACTTACTATTTTTAGTAAGTGCCGAAAATGTCTATTCTGGTGAATTTTCAGTTGTAGTTTACCTCCAATGTCTTCGTCTCCTCTGCAGGTTCTTCTATTGCTAACTTTCCCAAAATAGTAGTTCCTATGTAGTAGACCTGCTATTTTTAGAAATTTGGCCTCTGGGAGTCAGATTGACATGGAATGAAGTTTTTTGATATGGGTTTTTTCCCAATATCCTCCCTCTGCAATTTCAGATCCGCCCGCTTAATAGTCCAGGAGATTTTAAAGTTTTAGTTTTCAGACCTGGCAGTGCCTCTGGGTACGGCAGCCATTAATGGACCTGAAAATTGCAGGTCTTGTTTTCTCCTCCATTTACAAATAAATTTATATTTTTGATGTGGGTTTTTTCTTCCGATGCTTCACGTGTGATCTTACTTCAATCCGGCAACTGGTTTGACGGGAAATCCCACTTCTTTCTTCGTTGAGCCGGAAATGAGATTTCTTCATTATGGCTGCTCTATCACACAAGGGGGGAGTTTGAAGGTGTCTTTTTGATGGTCTTGGATAGAGGAATGAAAATCATCAAATGGTTTGTTGTTTCATGCACCGGCTTGCAACATTTCTTTAGATCTTCATTTTTAGGCTATGGAGATTTTCACTGTTTTCTTCTTCTTGCTCTTCGTTTCTCCTTCTTGTTTTGATGAAAGATCCTTCTGAGACCTGAAAATCACCATGGGGAGCTTGTTTCAATTTTTGGGTCAAGATTTTCTGAGCATTTGAAATGGCGGGGTGATGGTAGAATGTTGCAGAGGAAGAATGGAGGAATGGAGTGCACAAAAACTATTAGAAGTTAGAAGTGAAGAAAGTGATACTTGGAAACTTTTTTAAAAAGATATGCACAATTAGAGTTAGGTCATATTTTTCCATGTTTTATGTACCTAACCTTAGGGACTAGAGGGACATCAAATTCCATGGTGGTCAAGAGCATGACACGTGGCGTTTGATCCAACGGTAGGAAATGAAGAGGGAGAAAGTTACATTAAAGCACTGGGAGCTGAAAGGAGGTCACATGGGTGTCCAGAAGACTCCCTTTGGGGATGGGTGAATTTTCCAAGGTCTGATGTCCCCCACCTCAGGTGCACAAGGGACATAAAATTCCACAGTGGTCCTGGAGCTGACACGTGGCGCTCGATTCGACAGCAGGGAAGGCATGCTCCAAATAAGCACCTGAGGGTTGATCTGTCAAGTCTGAAGGTCATATGAGGGTCCCAAGGGTCACATGAGGTCTGGGATAATTTTCCAAGGGTTGATGTACCTAACCTTAGGGACTTTGGGGACATGAAATCCCGCCAGGCTCCTGGTGCTGACACATGTCCTCTCGAAAAAATGACTAAGTCCTGAACTGCCTTTGAGAGGGTAACTTGGAATGCAGATAACTTGAGCTCCCGGTGGAATTTATTGGTGAAATTTTATATGATCCTGACTGGAAATGGAATTTTAAATCCAATTATGTGGTTCTAATGTCTTAATTAGACCATGTGATCCCTAAAAAATCAGAGTTTTGATCTTGGACTGCACTTGTGCCTGATAAAAACTACCTTCCAATCATATGTGCCAAGGTGTTGTAAAAAATATTATTTCACCATCATGTAGGTCTTGAAATCCTATTTCTGAAGATGTTTTTTCTTACTTCCCACTCCATTTCGAGCTCTCAGAATCTTCTTTTGAAGCCTAGCGACTGTTTTAGGCCCGTGTATTCTTTAGGCTTGTGAATCATGTTTTTCACTCAAACTGCTCCAAGTCTTGAAAAAATTATCTAAACCTTCCAAAATAATTTATTTGATTTTATAAGGTATTCCATTCACCTCCATGTTGAATTTTTCCTTTCTTTTGCTCCAGGGGGTCAATCCAGTCTTAGGAAGGCCAGCGACAGCCCTTCCCGTGACTCCGCAAAATTTGCATTTTCAATGAAGTCCTAAAATCACCTAGGGGAATGAATGGAATTTCCTAAATCACCTAGAGGGGATGATATAACATTGGTTGGGAGGTAATTTTGATTGACTGGACAAATTTGGGGTTTCCTAGGAATGATAAAGCATGAAAATTCTGGCTTTCCCTGTTGCACATTTGCATGATAACAACACCCTTGGTGTTATGTAAATAATATTGATCTATGGTTCAAAAATGGGTATATAATTTTTGAGAAAAAGGAATAAAGAGTGATTATCCCTTTGACAGAGGGGAAATATGCACCTTATGTTGAGCCTTTGAGTGAGGAAGACCTAAACAAAATTTATGTGTGCACCATTCAAGACCCAGAAGTACTTTAGTGATCTAAGGAAGGAATTCTCCAGTGGGAATATGCACAATATATTAGTGATACTACAAGTATTGATTGTGATAATTAGGTACATGAAACTTATGAGATGGTAGGGAGAAAAGTAAGAATTGTATTGGCACAGAGGAACAAACCTTGTTGTATTAGGAGAATAGGTAATGACTATGTACCTCGGTATAGTGGAGAAGGAGATCCTATGGTATTCTTATGTGCCATGGAGGAGAAGTGGATGGATCAAATGGATAGAAGAATTATATTAGTATATACCCTATGTAGGATGACAACGCATTGGTAGATGGTTCATAAGGATAATATCATAACAATGGAATGAATTAAGAATTTATCTGACAACCTAGTTTCTTAGGAGCAATGTGCCTACTCAAATATGCAAATATCATGGTAATTAACCTATTCAGTACCAAGTTCAGTAATGTGATAGAATCTGGATAGTAGGGAAGCAATCTTTACCACCTTCACTTTGGGTGTACAAACTTTATTTTACTTTGTAAGGATGTGCATGCACTTGGTATGTTTATGAGGAGCTGAATAGAGAGATTGGAAATTGGCAGGACTTGATTACAGGAATGACCTAGACTTTTGATTACTTCTCTACTAAACCTTCAGTAAGATAAGAATTATGGGTTATGGAGTGCTTGACTATGGGAGATAGTGCAAATGCTAAAGAACTCATTCAGGAGTTATTTGGCGAGGAAGGACCAAGAGTGTGTTTTAATAAAATAGATGAGATAGATGTTGAACTATTTACATGCGCTTGCTTTGAGAAGGGGAAAGGAAAGATGGTATACATAGTGGATAATGAAGAAGTAGAATATTTGGACATAGATCATTCAGCAGGTATGTGCAAGGTCTTAGACAGTGTGGATAAAAATGCATCCTCCTATCATGAATCTATGAATACCAAGAAAGTGAACATTGGCACAAATGTTAAATCCAAGGAGGCCATAATTAGAGATTATTGGTCTAATTATAAAGTAGCAAATATAATTGAGTTACAATGTGATTCCATGACTTATTCCCTAGGGGCTACCATGAGTTAAAGGGGGTGCATGAGTCATTAGGTGAGATGAAGATTAAGCTAAAGGAAGGAGTGTGCTCAGTCAGGGAGAGACCTCACAGGATGAACCCTAATCTGTGCGTAAAATTTAAAGAATAAATTGACAAAATATTGAAATCTGGCATCATTAAGCCCCTATAAGAATCAGATTGGGTTAGGCCAATGGTAATCAATATAAAGAAATATGGTCAAATTAGGATTTTCTTTGGATTAGAGGGAGTTGAATGATGCATGTGTGATTGATCCTTATCCTACACCTTTCATCAAGGAAATATTAGAAGGTGTTATAGGATGCAAAGTTTATTTTTTCACAGATGGATTCTTTGGGTACTAGCAGGTAAGAATTACACAAGAGGATCAAGAGAAAATTATTTTTACCACTAAATGGGGAATTTTTACATATAATGTGATGCCCTTTGGGTTTAAGAATGCACCTATTGTATTTTCATGCATAATTGTTCAATCATTCTAGGATTTTATTCACAAAGTCTTATAGTTTTACTTGGATGATTGGATGGTATATGGGCTTTGTGAGAATCATTGTGAAAATTTGCGCTTAATGTTTGAAAGATGTAAAAAATTAAGAATATCCTTGAATATCAAAAAGTGTGTGTTTGCTACACCTTTTGGAACTCTGTTAGGGCATATCGTCTGCAAGGAAGGTTTGTTAGTAGATCTAGCTAAGGTTTCAGTTATTGTAGGCCTGGAGGAACCTACTAGTCAGAGTGAGGTGTGTGGATATTTGGGTCATACAAGTTATTAAAATTTTTTTATCAAAGGATATGCAAAGATTTCCACACCCTTTAAATATTTACTCAAAGGAAAAGGGACATTCTATTGGAGAGAACCACAACAACGTGCATTTGAGGCATTGTAGGAGAGACTTACTACAATTATTATTCTTTTTTTCCCTCCTAGAACCAACTGTTTCATGTACATGTGGATGCCTCTAGCACGACCATTGGCACAGTGTTAGCTCAGCTTGGAGAAGGTATTATAGATCATCCTATTTTCTTTTCTAGGAGAAATTTGACTCACGTGGAAAAAAATTATACAACTATAGAGCGTGAGGCCTTTTTGATGATCTATGTGTTGCATAAATTCAGAAAGTATTTGCTAGCAACAACCTTTTTATTTTATACGGATCACATGGCATTAAAATACTTAGTAAATAGCCCATTTTACAAGGGCACATATGTTGATGGGTTCTCTTACTCCAATAATTTGACTCTATAGTCGTGGTAAAACTAAGTAAATGTAATTCTGGCCTAGACCAATTATCAAGGAATCAATATGGGGAGGATGCACAGAAAATTGAATATACAATGCCAGATGCATAGTTGTATAGGTTACATCATGTGCCTTCATAATTGGATGATATTTCTATCCTTTTACGCAAAGGTATGATGCCATAAGTAATGAAATCCTCAGGAATGAAGTATTCCACCTGTGTGTACTGAAACATGAGTACATAGATATTATGGAAGAGGCTCATATTGGTATTTCAAGTGGGAATTATGTAGGTGACACTACCATGCGTAAGATTCTACTCATTGGATTATGGTGTGAGACCATATACAAAGATTGTAAATATTATTGCAAGGCCTGTGATCACTGTCAGCGCCTTGGTAAACCTGGGCAAAGAGATGAAATCCCTTTGAGGCATATTCCTAGTGTAGAGCCATTTGAAAAATGGGTAATAGAATTTATGGGTCATATTTCCCTACTTGGGCATAGAACTGGATCATGCTACATCATCACTTGTATAGATTATCTTACAAGGCGAGAAAAATAAGAACCTACAAAGGATTGTACAATGGCTACAACAACAAGGTTCTTATGGGAAAATATTCTTACTAGGTATGGATGTCCATTGAGCTTGACAAGTGATAGGGGCACACACTTTTTGAATGAGATGATACGCATATTGTTGGATGAGTTTATGGTCATGATCAACAAGACTACACCTTATTACCCTCAAGAAAATGGTACTGTTAAGGCTTTAAACAAGATATTTAGCTAGACATTAACAAAAATTTGTGATGTTGGAAGGAAATATTGGGATGATAAAGTTTTTCATGTACTTTTGGTGTATAGAACAACCTACAAGAGGTTGAATAAGGATACACCCTTTCAGTTGGTTTTGGGCACAAAATTAATTCTTCCCATGGAATTAATTTTAATTTCTTTGCATATTACACGCACGGGACATCTAGCTAATGAAAAAGCATTAAAAGAGATAATTGATAAGTTAATACAACTAGATGAGAGGTAGGTCATAGAAATTTGGAGTCAAAAGTAGGAAAAGGCCAGGTAGAAGGCATGGAATGAGAGACACATCAAGGATAAGATGTTTGAGGTTGGACATGAGGTACTTATTTATGATTCCAAGTTTCTATGCCATCCATGAAAAATTAAGATGCATTGGTTGGGACCATATGTTATCACTCACATCCTTGAATTAGGCACTTTTCAGTTAGAGGCACTTGATAGAACACAGTTACCCAGTTACTTCAACGGGATTAGGTTGAAGCCCTACTATAAATAAGTCTTCTTGGTGTTTGTAATAAGGAAGTATTTACATTTAGTATATATTTCCCTTTATTTATTTCTTTTAATTTATTTGCTTCTTCATCACTATGCTTTGTCAATTTAGTTTGATGTTTTGTGTAATAAGTGTGTATGTGTGTTTGAAGTTAATTACAATATTAAGTATTTTTATGCATAGAGGAATGCACATACCATTAGTGTGGGGTGGTTATTATTCAAAAAAGGGAACATATGAGAACATACTGTTATATGTACTATTCAAGAATGGAAAGGAGTTTCTAGAAAGAATATTGATCCTAGAGAAGACCATAGTTGGAAATAAATGAATGAACAATATAACATGAGGTAATTTGTGGTAGTAGAAAATACCAGGGGAAGACATAGTGGTGAAGTACTTTGGAACATGGAAGCATGTAGAAGGAGGTCTACAACTAGAAGGTAGGAAGGCACACTAGAAGGTTATATCACGGGTGTCAAGGTGTACCATGTGGAAGTTGGGAAAATAGTCAATTAATGAGAGGATTGGTGGTAGGAAAAGGAGTAATAAATGTAAAAAGTTTTTAAAAATCTATATAAGGACGTGATGCAAGTTAATTTTTACCTTTATGATCAAAATTATTCAAGTGAGCTAGCTGTAACCGAGCCAAGTGGAACGTGTTGAGGTGTAGAGAGCTGCGAAACTAGATGTGGAGAGCATATTTATGCGCAGAAGTGGCTTACATCCCAATTGTAAAAGGTTTGAGTGAAGAAGAAGGATTGAGAAGGAGTTAGGGATCAAATTTTTGAGCTATGGCATGGGGTTTCGAGCGAGGTCACAAATTTTTGAGCTAGGGCATGAGGGATTTCTCAATAGAGAAGAAAAGGTGATATTTTTATCATGGCAGTGAATAAAGCACTTGCAACAGGTATGAAGGTGAAGAAAAAGGTGGAGTTCGAGGTTGAAGATTATCTGGAGAGAATTTTTTTAGAGATTCAATATCCAGAATGAGTGATAGTTAGGTGGGATTGGGATTCCCATATCCATAGATGCAAAGTAAGTGATTACATCCACCGCACCACCGAAAACAAGGGAGAGTTGGAGGATTTTTTGAATAAGAATACCAACAAGTGCATGGTGGATGACATGCCAATATATGACGATGCTGGGGAGAAATTACTGAAGAAGGTAGGGGTATATGAACTATATGAACTCTTATATTTTGGAAAACTAGAAAGCTTATACTAATGGTTTATGAGAAGAGTCCATGAGGACTTCTTCTATTTTGTTGGACGACAGGTAAGGATCACCACACCTTTGATTACCACATTAATAGGACTAAAGGGCACATGGAAAAAAATAAGTAGTGATATAACTGATAAGGAAGCTGTTATAGCCATAAATAAGGATTTGGGATACTCCAAGGGTATGTGCAAAATGGACATCTAAAAATTAAGGAAGTATTCGATGGTACATGAAGCCACGCATCTATTCACTAAATGAAATGATCAAGAGGGATGGTCAAAGGTAAACACCATGTGGCTACATATCACGAAGAAGATGTCACAAGTAGAAGTCTACAATTTAGCAAGCTACATAACAGAAATAATTATTAAGGAAGCACACACAGGTGAAAATATAAGTTTTTGCACTATCCTAATATCACTTACATTTGTAGAAATTGGAGTTCATGTTGGGCCAAAGAACAAAATTTAGGAATACCCTAAGGAGAATAATTCCCTCACAAAGAGGTTATAGAATTATTTGTGTGAAGGAAAAATAAGTGGCCAATTCAAAAAATGGGTATAACTATGGTATGGTTGATTTTCCACAACATTTGAGGAGGAATGGCATAATCCTAAGGAGCTACCATCAGTAGTAGGTAAGGAAATACAATTTATAGTGTACCAAAATTTTTGCATTGTGTGTTTTGCAATGAAGGATGGGACATGGAGTCCCTAGTGTAAACTAACCTATTCCTTTACAACACGCTATTTCTAGGTAGAAGTACACATGTTTATTGATGCACGCTAGTTGATCTTTAATGTGGACAAGGTAGATTGTGACTAACATACTCTCATAAAAACTTATGTTTACTTAGGTCTTTCTGCCTACATTTAGAGGCTTATTTCTAATGTTATAAACATGAAGCTAGTTAGTTTGGATATCAGGTACAATGGATCCGTGCTTTTCTATCTCCAACTTAAGCCTAGGTTGGAAAATAAAGAGTATGTGGAGAATGATTTCATGCTACCAGGGCTGCCTAAGGGAAAACACAGTTGAAAATTTGGCAACTCTAAATACTACCTCGACCATAAAGATAGAGGAAGAAGAAAAAAATGAGGATATTGGAGGTTTGGACCATAGAGGCTGAAGGCAGCCCACAAAAAAAGTGGAAGTGGGTGCATAGATATTTCCCCACAGGCGTAAGGAGAAGAGGAATACTTAGACGTAAATGCAGTCCATGAGGAGAGATAGTCTAAGAAGGTGTTCAAAATAACTATTACCCAAGGCAAAGGAACATCATAACCTTTATGAAGGTCACCTCAACTCTCCCCTCAGAAAGAAGCACTAGAGAAAAAGAGAAGAATAAAGATACAACTTAATGAGGAGGTAGAGGAGTTTGAAGAGGGTGCGCTTGGTACCCTGGTCAAAATTGAAGATATCAAGGAACCCCAGAATGAATAAATGAGAGATAAAGAGGAAGGGGTGAAAGAGGTAGAATAAAATATTCAAGAGCATCCCAACGTGCCTATTGTGACTCAGGTAGGAGAAGGGCCAACTTCATACCTTGGCACCCAGGTTCCTAAGGGGCCAAGAACAAAAAGAGAAAGAACAAGTGAAGAGTATGTTGTCCCTAGTATGGGATATTTTGAGGACACAAGAAAAATTGTCCATGGTCAGTTTTAGAGTACTTCAGGCCTAAAGGAGTTATATGGGTAGGATTTTATGGGTCTAGATATGTCCACTACATGCACAAGGAAGTAGTTATCATGGTCCATTTAGAATCATTTAGATAAACCAAATTTTGATGTATGCGAGGAGTCCTGTGTCTTGTAAAGAGTGAAAACAGCACCCCAAAATAGGCACATGACAATAAAGCCTACTCTAATGTCTGATGAGCAAGTCATAAATTCCTTGGTCAAGGTATCTTCTGAGGTGGCATGGAGAAATTTTGATAAGGCCACCACCATTCGAGCACTGATGAAGGATAACAAAGATAAAACTACAGAGATAACATGCTTAAAAGAAGAGAAGGAATAAGTACGGGAAAATAATGAGGCTTTTTTGGCATGGCTAAGGATATTGATGATCACATACTGAAAGAAAATCCTCATCTAAACCCTAAGGTACCTAAGAATTTTCCTTCTACTATGAATTATGTGCACACATTGGTTGATTTGGTGTTTAAAGATGGACTAATTATAATTCCCACACCCAAAGATGTAGAATAAGAAGTAGAGAGAGAAATGGCCTCTACGATTAGAAAAATTGTAATTTATGAGGCATTTCTCCAGACCTTAAAGGATGTGCTGAAGCAAGAAGACCAAGCTCTCAATTTTTGTGTGGCACCAAAAGTAGTAATAAGGACCAGAACTCTTGTAGAATATAACGAAGTTCTGACAGCAATGAAAGATGAAGCATTAGGGTATGCAGATATATTTTCACTGGTAAAAACAAATTGTGAATCCCTCGTAGCAGCCATAGGATCCACATAAGGAAAGGATAAATGAGATTGGGAAGCTCATAGCACAAAAGATGGATCTTCTAGAAGGAATGATTTCAGGTATGGCCAATGTTTTCTGAGTTCTACAGAATGAGAAATAAAAGATCACTGAGGATGAACTAGATGCCATAGCCACATATATTCTAGAGAAAATATGGACCACACTAAGTGATTGGCAAACATTGGAAGCTAAAATCAAAACTGAGTATCTAGAGTTGATCCTCCTAGTTAAAGAAGAGGATGCTGAAGAGTGAAGGATCATTATTTCATATAGTGATTATTTAATTCTTTCATCACTTATTCTTTATTATTTGGGAACATCAGAAAGAATTCTTGTTTCCAGGACGATAATGTACTTTAGTGTGGGGTAATGTTGAGAAGAAAAAATATTGTTCTAAAGAGAAGGCACACAAAAATATGCGCACACCAGAAAAGGTGCATTTGAAGGTACGGAAAGATAGGAAAGGAAACATGCACCAAAACACTTTGGCTCAAGACTTAGCCATTTTTATGAATAAGAGCAATTTTTGGAAGATAGCATGCGTAACACACATGGAGATGGAAACTTGCACTACACACAATCATATTTTGCGAACAAGTAATTGATAAACACCATGCATGGTTTGAGTTAATAATAGGTTTTCTTCTTGGATTTAACTATAAGACATCTATTACTAGAACACTTACATGTATGTGTGATATTATAAAGGCATATGACTATTATCTACATGCGACCTATTTTAAGAAGTGCATAGGCGGTGAAGGGAAAGTCCCCACCTCTATAAATATGTATTAAACTATGTAGTTTAAGGTGAATGAATTATTGTAGATTTATGTTGCAAGATATGATGCACGTATGTCTTATGGATATACCGTATAATGTAAGAATATTATGTTTTTTAGAGTGTTTAATGCAATGGAGTATATTAGATGGATAATGGTGTTAAACATAACTAAATCTGGTTCATGTATGGTTATTCTTGTTATACTCATTGTTTAGTCAAGGATTATCTAAGATCTAGATATGAATTATACACTATTGAATGCTTATGTTTAATTATGGATCTGAATATGTATTATCATCATCACACTAATATCCTATAAAATTAACTCTAAAGAGGGGCCTCGTACCTTTATGTGCTTCAGGTGAGCACTCAGCTTAGGCTGGGTGATGTATCACTACACCTAGGTTATTCATAGTAGATTATAGGTTACATCATTCATCATATAGTTGCTAGAAGGTAACCCAAAGTTTATGTTTTCCTCTCAATCCGCAACATTGATTGAGAGATATGGGTCCTATTTCACTCAATTTCAACCTTATCTTATATCATAGTTTCAGGGTTTTACTTTACTCCTCGAAAGCTCCTGAGATACCTCAGTCACAAGATTTTGAGGTTAGATCTATGCCAGAAACTTTCCCATGTCAATGGAAAACTCATAAACCATAAGAAGAAAGGTGTTTCATTTCCTATCTCTCTTGGAATATTCTTGTGTAAGAATGTCATTGATGACTCAACTCTTAAAGCTTCATTTTCCCCCTTGAACCTCTATTCATATACACGTACGATATATTTTGACATCTGAAGTAACCCTCAGACCTTCAATCTTCTTGATTTGCACCATGTTCCCCAAATTCAAGATTATTGGGTCAGTTTTTTGAATGATTTTGAGGTAAGAGAGTGTCATAACACAAGAATGACCATTGACCAAATGAGAAAGTTTAGATTTGATTGGTTTTTGGATGGTGTAGAAGATGATGGGATCAAGTTGTATGATCTTAAATAAAAATAAGTGAAGACCCTGCCTCTCCCACAAATATCATGGAGTGTTCATGAGTCATGAGATATGAATAAAAAAATTGAAATGGTAATACAAACATTTAAATAATGGTTAAAGAAAAAGAGGGCCACACTCATTTAATTAGGTGGTATTAAAACTCTCATAAGATAAGAATCTCATCCTCATCTTTTAAGGTGATTGAGAGGAGCATGATCTCTACTCACTTAGGAAGTTCCACCAAAAGAAAATCAATGGAAAATGGTGTCCTCCACTACATGAGGTTGCATAAGAAATTAAGAGTCATTCAAGTCCCTTTAGAAGATATGGATAAATGAGACATTAATCCTTCTCATGCACCAATTTTTCATCAGTATCCAAAAATATCCTCCTTTATGGTTGATCCAACCCAAAATACATGGTATGTACCCTCTTGTATGGAGCCTGAAACTAAAATCATGCCTAGTGTCGAACCTATATAACTGAGGTCTTCCCATGGGTACATGAAATGATCAAAGGAAAGACACAACACAAAAGGTCATGGTTCTAGTTTTTAAATCTATCTTGAATATGGTGAAGACTAAGTGAGGTAAGAAAGTTCAAATTACTTCCTGGGTTTTCAGTGGTACCTATGGAAAGCAATATGTGGAAGTAGCTCAGCCAAAGGTGGTAAATCCCATTAGTGAGATGACCCCATCTATTCAAAGAATCCTCCAATCACCTCCTCGAAAGAAATGAGTACAAGGAGAAGATTTAACAATTGGAAGAACATGTGAGAAATCATATCATATGTTTAATTCTACATGAAGCCTAATACCATCCCATATCTCCCAACTAAAGAATTCACTGCAATCAACCACTTTGGGCCACATAATGTAAGGAAAAGCTAACAAAAATAGGGTGAGTAAAATCTTGTAGAAAGGTAGGACCTTGTTTCTAGAAATTATTTCATTATTTGAATTCATGTTTGCCACAACTGTAAAAGTGAAAACAAATAGGGATGAGATTAAAAACAAAAAATAACATTGGGATAATGTATTTTCACTCGTAAATTGTATGGGAAACATCAATTCTTCTATATTATTAGAAATAAATGTGTTCGACTCTATATCTCAAAACATCTCTCCAATTTGGTCATGAACGTTGGTTTCTCGATATGAGATTTTGAATCATGCTCTTGATGAGTTGGATTCATGTGATGAGCTCACTTAAAAGATCTAAGAAGACATCAAAAAGGAAGTGTAGATGCTTGAAGTACCTATGGTAAATGAAAATACTTCATTAAATGATCTACTGAATCCATCCTAGGAATTGGTTAAAAAAGAGGTGGGAGACCCATTCTCCCTCAATGAATACACCTTGAAATCTATTGAATAGATTAGATGTGTTATTTGGAAAACTACAAAGGAGTATTAAGAATGGTTCATAAAATGTAATAGTATCAACATTACTTCATAGAATTTTATTAAGGCACTAAGCTTCATGGACATCCCTAAAATAGAGAAGGTTGTGTCCACAGTTGCTCATGTCAGAAAATAATTCAAGGGATTTGATATTTTTCTAGAAGCACTCTCCCAAAATCTCTCAGAAAATAGATATTCATAAAAAAATTTAATGTATTCTTTAGAGTATCTATCTCATATCTTCTCTCTTTCCTACCCCCCTTCTTCTCTTCTTGTACCAGAGAGTTTTTTCTATCCAAATTTAACTTAATAAAATGAAATAACAAAAAAAAATGACCTCGGAAGATGACATGGTTTATTGATACCCATGATGATGAATGATGATGTAGTGTGATAAATATCCTTCTTACGCCAACAAAGAAACATGCAGATCAAAGAAAACTAAAAAATAGATTAGATAAATGGATAAATGAGCTACTTGGAAAAGGAAGATTCTAGAAATCCAAAGGGGCTTCCTTGGAGGATGATAGCTTTCTTTGATAAAATTAAGTAGATTAAAAAATATAATGACAATAATATGTAAATGAAAAATATATATATAGATATTGGATAAGAAGCTTTAGAACTAAAGTTCGAAGGGTAAGTCTTGTGCATCTTCAAATGTGGCCCAAGAAAGAGTGGATGTTATCAAGAAGGATTCAAAGTAATCATATGAAAATTTCTCAATTTCCTATTGGACTTCGTGGAGGAACTCAATCTGACCCTCGATATCTTCTATGTCAGTGAAAATTTGAATTTCACATAGTTTCAACTCATGAATGATGTTGTACTTTTCCCAAAATAAGTGATGATGAACAATAGGAAGATCGTAGATGCTTGTGATAGGATTAGAGCGGCTAGTTACTTCCATATAAAGTAAATCCATACTTGCAAAGGACAAGTTAAATAAAAAATATTGCTAAAATTTGATAGTAAAATGATGAATTTATTAAAAGATACATATTGACAAGGATTTTTGGTGATTCATAAGAATCGCGGGTGATTAGACAAATCGCAAGTGATTAAAGCAATCCTTAGAGATTACTGTGAAAATGATAAAATTTGATAAAACAATAAGTAAAGCTTTTAAATGACAATTTTTTATTGTTTTTTTATGTCTTTATGAAATGAAAATAATGAAATAAAACAAAGAAATACCTTTTGATGTGGAAGTAGATTGAAAGATGCCTCTAAACACCGGATGGAGATGATTGAAGTTGATGTCCAGTTGTTTAGATTTTTGGGATATGATTGGTGAAAAAGAATATCAAAATGATTTGTTTGCAAGATGTTGAAGTTGATACAGGTCCTTGATGATTTCTAGGATGAATTAGATTCATTGCTAGGCTGAAGACAAGATGCAAGAGTGAGAAAAATATTTATGATTTTTGAGCAAAAAATTCTATTTATATTACTGGCATTTAGGTAGATTTTTTTGTGATCCTTTTTTTTAGGAAAACATTTAGGAAATGGTTGAAACCACTACCTAAATTGGGTTTTTGGGTAAATGATGAGGGAATGATTGAGATGTTGTTATGGATGAGTTGGGGAGATTAGGATGCTATGATAAAACAAGTATGTGGTTTTTTATAGGTTTTAAAGTGGTTTTGAAGAGGTTGAGGTGATTTGGAATGGGTACATAGTAATTTCTAAGGGTTTAAAAATTGATTATACTAGATGAGGGGAAGGTGAATTAGAATAACATAATGATATGTTTTAGATTTAATAATGTGTGTACAAGATGAAGTAGGTGGGTCAACAAAAACCTGATGTCTAAAATTTTCTCATGTTCTATTTATTCATTATGGGATTTACTTTTCACTTTTCATCTTATTCATTTAAGTGTGACCTATGGTTAAACAGTGTAATGAGTTTCCTCAAATTAACATGTGTGTTTCATTTTAAGTTTCCCCAAGACGAGGTATCAAAATAAAATGGATATCACCATATAATCAAGTGATAGGGGAACCAAAGGGTTCATGGCCTATAGGAGTATGATTCGTAGGGATAGCTAAAACATCATGGAACCAAGTGATAGGCAAACCAAAGCATTTGTGGACTACATACATATGGATTATTGGTGTCAAGGTAATAAAATGAATCCTTTGAAGGATAACATGTTTTGGGGTCCTCAAAATGAGTCACATTGTTGGAAAATGCATTAATGTGGTTGAAAATAATTATTGGTATCAAAAAATGAATATCTGTGATAGAAAATTTAGGATTGTTGGTGATTGATGGGAATTGCAAGTGATTAAGCTAGTTTTTCAATGATTAGGAGAATTACTGGTGATTACAGGAATCGTTAGCAATTCTTATGTGAGATAAATGTGCCTATAAATAGTTAATTTTCTTAAGAAATGGTTCAATCTCGATTTGTGAGTTTAGAGAGCTTAATTGAGTGATTAAATGAGTGATAATTGAGAAATTCCAGCTACAGTTGTGTTTGGGAGGTAGAGGATGCTAACTAAGGCAGAAGTATGTACCCATTTTTGTTATTGTGTGTATTTTTTATTTATAATATTTTATGTCTGTAAGAGGGTTTTTTTTAACTTGTTGGAATCACCCATGATTTGGATGGATCATTAACGATTTAAGGGATCGCTAGTGATTGTTATGGGTCGCCAGTGATTGGAATAAATCACTAGTGATCGATGGATTTTTTGTATAGATTTGATATAATTTTGACTTAAACTTGTTCTAATCCATGTTTTGTGTTTTGTGGATGCAGGTGAAGGACAAATTGACTCTTAGAGATAGGATTCCAGTGATTTTAGAGGATGTGAGACCAGAGTTTTTGGATAATGATTGGTTGCATTTAGAGGTTGTGGGTTTTGTGATGATGCTTTATGATAAATGCATCCACAGATATTGATGATTTTTGTTGGAACTGATGGTGAGGTAGAATCTTGCCACTTGTAATTTCTGGTTACTGATGGGTGAGATGAACATCACCGTGGAGGATGTTCACATGATCACTATATTTCTTATGCATGGAGAAGTTATATATTATATTGAGGAGACAGAGAGGGAGAATGTGATGAGATGGTTATATGGGGATGAGGCCTATGATGTGGGGTTTACGAAGGGTGGTTTTCATTACTAACATTTATATTCTTCAGAATTAGATGGTAGTGTTGTTTTGATGATGACGATTATAGGGATCAGATTTTTTCTTTTCTCGACTATTATGGTGATCAGTTTCCTTGGATGATGAATCAGGTATTGGTAGATATGATGTAGTAGAGGACAATTTATGCTTGGTCTCATGCTTTACTAGAACCAACTTATAGGGAGTTATGGGCCTTATCAATCAAGAAGTAGTTTTGTATTGACATTGATTTTATATTAAAGTGTTAGGAATTTGAGCATATTGTTGTGGCATGTCCTCAGGGTTTTCCATGGGGAGGTGTTGATATGGTAGGGATATTATATGGGTTTATGTGGTGGTGTGCTGATGCAGTGGAGAGGGGACCAATACAGAGTGAGGAGTATTATAAGAAAATCCTATTAGGTTTACATGTTGGAGATGTTATATGGAGGCCCTACATTGGATTTCTAGTGTGGGAGGGACATGAGAGTTAGTTGAATAACACTTGGCAGGACTTATGGGTGTAAGGATGTGAAGGAGGGGAGTGGGAGATCATTAGATTCAGTAATGTTAGGAAAAATTTTAGTTTCATTCAGGATGTGCCAACAACTCTAGTGTTGTATAGACGTGATGGAAGGGATGTGGAGACTCCATTTCCAACACCTTGGTTACAATGTTATATAGATAACAAGGAGGGTGACATGGGTGTTGATGAGCAAGGTGCGCTGGTTCCTATGGATGATGCTGGTGTGACTGAGGCATTTGTTACATGGTGGATATCTCAGCTACCCTAAGGAGGTAGATGGGCGAGCTATCATATGGAGGGAGCACAAGAAGGTGATAGGGATGATGATGCAAGAGATGATGTTGTAGATAGAGAAGCTCTTAAGGATACCATTACTTGTTTAGAGGTTGAGAAGGTTTTAGTGGAGGAAAAGTGGACCACAGTTGTGGCAAAGAGAGACAATCTTAGAACTGAGTGAAATGGCTTGGTGGTGGAAAGGGATGGACTGAGGGAAAAGCATGACATCCTTAGTAAGTAGGTGGAATATGCTACAATCGATAGGGATCAATAAAAATAGTATCAAGATACCTTGAGATGGGATATGAAGATCACAGGGACATCCATGTTAGGTGCCAAGCTAGTAACAACTCAAGCTTAGGCTAGTCATCAGATGGGACCACCTAGTATGGTTAGCTTAGCTAACTACTGGTCAGTACGTGATGAGTTGGCTTACTATGAGGATCTAGTGGTGTGGAACCTACCTATTGCACTTTGTTACTTGGAATATGTGGCTCAGAGAGGATTACATCTTAGTGTTAGTGTGGCTAGTGTAGGCCAAGCACCTTGAGTTCTAGTTGGTGGAGAGATGGGTATAAGGCTTGATGGAGGTGATGGTGGTGGTGGTGGTGGTGGTGTTGGGGGTGCTTAGGGAAGAATTTTCAGAGGTAGTACCTTCTTTTTTGGTGTTCATTTGACCTAGTAGCTATGATGTATATGTATTTTGATGTGTATGGATCTTTGTGAAGCCTTTATTTGAAGTATAGTTTTGATATGTGTGTATTTAATATACAAAGATTTTGAGAATCCAAATGATCTATAAAGACACTCTAATATGATTATATATATATATGATGATTTTGATTCACGTGGTTTTTTATGTGTTATGATGAATCTTTAATATTATATAGATGTTTTAAGGTGTTATGGATGTTGATAGATGTAAATGTTGATAGAATGTCTTGTGTAACAACATTTAATGTGTTTAATGTATATAAAAATTTGTTTTGAATATTAAATAAGAATAAAAATTGGAATGATTAATTTTATACTAGATTTGATACATACGTGATGGGAATAGATATGGTTAAGGAACTTGCATTTTTTGGATATTATGACTACTATTAACATATGACTAACAATGGGTAGTCATAGGTAGGATCTAGGATATAGATGGGAGAGAAAAGTGTTCCTTACTAGGACATGGGAAGGGTTGACATATGTAGGATGTGCAGGAGAGTAGGTTCTCCTTTCAGTGGTTTCATAAAGAGATGCCCTAGTTGCATACTTTATTTTGATACAAAGTGATTGATTTGGGAGGTTTTCCTAGGATGCCTTTGATATTATAATTTTTGAAGGATTATCAATGCGGGAATCCCTTTTACATAGGTATTCATTATTTGAGGGAGTGGTCTAGAATTTTAAATTTTTGAATTTAATTTTTTGATAGCTATCCTTCGAGGGATCGGTTTCTGATTTTGATGGGTAACTATCCTTCAAGGGATTAGTCTAATTTTCTTTTTGATAATGTTACTTTGATATTTTTATAGTTTTCATTCGAGGTATTAGTCTATTTATTTTGATAAGATGCATCCATATATATTTTTGAATTTCTTTGAGATGATGGTAAACCGTAATAGACCATTTCAAGGAGGGGAATAGATGTGTGCACAAACTACACATTTTTTCCCTGTGACATATCTTTGGTTGGTAAACAAGGTAGGTGGGTGTAATGATTGTGGGGTTCCTTCTAAGGAGGAATTTTTCCATGTGAAAGATGTGATGACTAGAGCTATGGTGCTCATCTTTAAGGTTTCAAGGATAGTGATGGAAAACCAAATACTTTCAATTCATTACAATGATAAGATGGTTAGTGGTGAAAGAATATATTTGATATGAATAATGTCATGATGGTCAATATCTTAATAATAGAATGGCCATAAGTGTAAGGAATTCAAAGTTTCCTTTTCAGGTTCACCACCAAGGGAGGCTAGATGATAAGCTCTCATCCCATATTTATGAGTGAAGAGGTATGGACAAATCTAATTAGAGGAAAAATTTACACGTTTACTTCTTTCTAGAGTAGAGACCTTTTGATTTTATTTGTGAAAAATATCACCTCTATTAAAGTCATGTTCTTTTACATGTTTGTTATATGTGCACTTGATGATATCTTGATAAACATGATGATGTTCAAGAGTTGTTAAACATTTTTCATCTAACAATTATAACTATGATAGATGGTATTGTTGATAGTCCTCATCAGAGATGAAATCCATGAGGGATACGTGGAGTGATGGGATTTGAAATTCAAGGGGTAACACACCCTTAGATCCATAGATAAGTGATAATGGCATAACACATGTAGGGGTATGGATGCTAGTTCGATACGCCTAGAGAGAAAACGTGATTTAGAGATGTTAATTCTTGTTATGTTGTGGAGCTTGCTTTTGTGTGTGGAAGTGTTGAAGACTGTAAACTAAAATTATTTTACACTCTCTACAATTTTATCACTTTGGAGCCTATTTGCATGTGTGGAAGTGTTGAATAATGTACACTATCCACAATTTTCTAAAAAAAAAATTGGCCTCATAAAACATTCTTGATACCTCGAGAGATGTTCTCTTCTCATATGGGTGGTATTTTTGAACCATAGGTTTATGGGGTGGTTTTCGCCCATGGTTTGGGTACCCATGATATTGTAAAAATATTTATGTAGTTGCCTATTGGTGTGTTTTTAGAGCATATGGTAGGAAATTGTGTATTTGTAGATGTGTGTGAGTTTTAGTGTGAATTCAAGAGAGTTTGTTGAGCATAGCTCCAAATAGATCTAGGTATTATATTGAGAGAGAGGTGGCTTGTAATAAAATATAAGCAAGTGATTATTGGTGGGCGTATCCCAAATTGGGTGAACCATGTTAAATATTGTATTTATGTTGTGTTCTTTTAATTTATGCACCTTTATTTTCAGATATGTGATATTATTCTACATAATAGTTTCTACTATTGTGATTATGTGTAGGATTGTTATGCATATTTTATCTCTTATTTCCTAGCAATTGGTATCAACACTTGTTTTGGTTTGTTGAAGTGTTGAATCATAGGGAAATTTTTAACTTGATTGGGAGCTATGGAAGATGATGGAAGATCAAAGGTTGATAAATTCAACAAGTAGAATTTTAGTCTTTAGAAGATGCAGATGGAAGATTAACTTTATTAGAAGGATCTTTATATTCTGTTATTTGAGAAAGGGATCAAACCCTTGAGCATGATGGATACAAAATGGGATTTTCTAGATAAGAAGGCACTTAAGACAATCTGGCTATCTCTTGCATCTTCGGTATTGTTTAATGTTTTAAAGGAGAATACTATCAAAGAAACCATGGATACATTAGGGAAGTTATATGAAAAACCCTCTGCCTCCAACAAGATATTTTTAATGATAAATATATTTAATATGAATATTTATTAGAATAGTTTAGTATCAAATCATTTGAATGATTTTAATACTATAGATACAAAATCACACACTTTTTGTATTATTTAGTCTCGGTCTCATACTACTATTCATATGGTTTTTGAGTGAAGAAAGTACTAATTAACCCCTATCCTTTGGCCATTTTAATTTTCTTTCTATCATCACTGTCAACCTTTAACACATAATTTCCCATTCTATTTTTCATTTTACATCATTCTACCCCTAACTGGGGAACCTGGGCCAGTATTGAGGAACCCTAGATGATATGGTCCTATTCGAGGCACCCTGATCCTCTTCCTACTTTACTTCCATCTTTTGGGCACTTTCTAGCCATTTGAGCTTTCCATATTTTTAGTGCTTTACCTTTTCGGGGTTAATTATGAAATTATAACAAGAGAACCATATAAATATAAATTTATGAGACCATAATGAGGCACATATCACTAGGCACTATTATCATCATCTAAGGTTGCATCCATGAAAGACTCCATTTGCATCCATATAGCTCCATCATAAGGGGCGAGGCTGGTTCATCTACATCACACTGCAAAGTTGGGAAGTTTATTATATTCCATTCACCATTTATTATATTTCTACATCTAGTTATAGGTCACTATGTCAAAAAGTGTGAATTACACAAGATCACCTAGGGCACGGATTTCACACACACATAAAACTACATTGGGTCTGAAATTTAGTGTAGGGCTCTATTAGTAATTCCACCATTGTGGCTACTAAGGACAGTCCAACCCCTTAATATGCATCTTTATTTTTTTAGGGTTTTGATGCTTGGCTTTGGGTTTTACAGGTATCTTTTCCATCATTGAATACTAGGGACATCTGACACAAAGTAGTAAAATATAAGCAACATGAACGCAAGGCATCAAATCATATAGCAATCCTGTAATTTTGGTTTATTGACCTCCTGCACAAACCAGGGTGCCCTAGGCACCCTCATCCCTCTCTAGGAAACCCAATCTAACCATACAACTTAGATCTATATTTTCTAGAGCTCTTGAATGGTTGTTTTTGCATTCTATTCATCTAGTTTATTCTGCGACATAGTCCCAAACAACAGTCAAATTAGCTAAGCTCTTTCTTACCCTTATTTTCACATTAGGGTTTCATATTTTAGCTACTTCATTTCTTGGGTCATTTACTTTACTTATATGTTATTTACGGTTTTTCATAGTATTTATATTAAACTAAATTAGTACCGTATATTTCCATTTTAGTTTAATCAAATACAGATGTGAATATGCTAGCTTCTGTTACAATAGAATTTGATGAAGAAGTTAGGGATTTATTAATTTTGTGCTCCTTACCTAAGAGTTGGATTAACCTGATAATGATGGTAAGAAAATCATTTCCATTTAAATCAAAGTTTAAGTTTAAATATGTTATAGGGGTGATTCTAAGTGAGGAAATGCAAAGAAAAAACTATGGGGGATCTTCAAATTTAGTAAATGATATGCCGATGGAAAATAGAGGGATATATAAGAATAGAGGGAGACATAAGAATAGAGGAAGCTGTGGAAAATTGAAATATCGAGAAAGGTTAAAATCCAAAAATAAGATGGTATACTAGCACTGTGGAAAGTTTGGGCATGTAAATAAGTATTGTTGGGAGCTTTGGGAAAAGAAGAAACAACATGAAGAAAATAAGGAGGTGAATGTGGAATCATGTAATGTCTTCTAGGATGCTTTGATTCTTTCTTTGCATAAAATTTTTGAATCTCAGTTTTTAGATTTGGGGGCTTTTTCCATTCTACTCCACATAGGAATTATTTTGTTAATTATGTTTAAAGGGATTTTGGGCATGATTTTCTTGGTGATGATGAGCCTTGCAGAATAGTTGGAAAAGGTTCTATTCATATTAAGATGCAGAATGGGAATACATGGCTATTGAAGGATGTTAGACATGTGCCTACATTAAGACAAAACTTGGTATCGGTGGGGAAGTTGGGAAATGATTATTATACTATGATATTTACAAAATAATTTAGGAAGGTTACCAAGGGTGCTCTTGTGATGGTAAGAGGTAATAAGGTTGGAAACTTGTATTTAACCACTGATAGTAATAATGATTGTAATCTTGTGGCTTTAGATGTAGGTATAATATTATGGTACTATAGGTTCGGTCATATGAGCCATAAGGGCATGCTGATTATAAAGAAGAATTTTCCTAGATTTACAAAAATAGGTTTTGATTTCTGTGAGAACTATGTATATTGGAAATATAAGTGATTAAATTTTCTCAAGGTTGGACCTATGAAGAAATAGAGTAAGTTAGATCTGGTACATTCTGATGTGTGGGGTACGACTCAGGTATCATATTTTGGGGGTTCAAATTATTATGCTAATTTTAGTAATGATGCAACAAAGAAAGTATGGCTATATTGTATTAGAAATAAATCTGATGTATTTGTCACTTTTTTAAAATGGAAATCCTTAGTAGAAAATGAAATGAGTCTCAAGTCAAAATGTCTCAGGTCAAATAATGTAGGGGTGTGTTACAACAATGAGTTTGATTATTATTTTTCTAATAATGGAATCCACAACCAAAAGATGGTTCGAGGAACTCTGCAGTAGAATGGGGTGTCAAAAAGGATGAACAAGACAATAATGGAATGAGATAGGAATATGAGGTTATGTGAAAGACTTCCTCTTTCCTTTTGATATGAAAAATTTAAGTGGTGAATTTTTGTAAACTTGTGAATATTAGGGATTTAGAAAATTAGAAATAACGAATTTTCAGTAGTCGGCTGCCACCTAGTTCACCAAAAATTTTGGCCGACAATTCATTTTTATGGGTCATTTTTCTTACTATTTATAGTTAAAAATTAACTTATGCATGTATTTCACCAAAATTTCTAATCAAAATGTGCAAATATTCACTAAGGTAGAATATTTTAGTAACGTTTCTAGGGGAGATGACTACCTATTTATGAAGAGATGGATTTTTTAACAACAAAACAGACATGGGATGGAAAATCATTCAAATTCACTGAGATGATCATCTAATGTACACTATACAGAAGGCCAAAAAGGTTGGACAGATGACCAATGAATTCCGTCAAATGCACAAGTGATGGTTGTCTCACTGGTAGACTATCCAACTGAAATGGACACCCATTTAATACATACATCCAACAAAGAGTGGATGGTCATCCAACTTTGGTTTGATAGAATATAATGGAAGGTCATCCAACATAGGTTGGATGGTAAACAATGGATGGTCGTCCAACTAGGGAAGGATGGTAGATGATCTAGATTTTTCATTTGCCAATGATTTATTTGGTTTGTTTTATTTTATGTGGTTCTGAAGTTGATATGTGGAGTTCTCTCCCATTTTTTTTGTTAGTTCATGCATATGGGTAAAAAGTGAAGGATGTTGATGACCATTCTCTATGTGTTGTAGGTTCTCCTTTTGTAAAGGGATCTTATATTCCCAACATAGTTATGGAAAGTTGCTATTATGACACACATGTAATATGAATATATATATATATATATTTCTATGGAAATGACTTTGTTTTTATTATTTGTTTTCAAATGTATCAAATCTCTTTTACTTTGATTATTATTGAAATGTTGTATATTTCTATGCAAGAGATGGCCATCCAACCCTACCCGGGAGAGATGGTTGTCCAATGTATTTTTTCTGACGATCATATTATGTCTAACACCCTTCTAAATATGTGAAACCGAAGAAAATAATGCCCTGCCAAATCACCTTTGCCACGATTTTTTTTTCATAAATTCACCATTGATTCGAAATTTGATTTTTCATATGGGGTCTTAAAATTTTCCCTTCCTTTTGGGAATAAGTGAGCACAATTGTGTACTTGATAAAAAGAGGACCCTCAAGTGCCTTCGATGGAAGCATACCTAAGGAGGCTTGGTCTGGTAAGAAATTTGATTAATCATTGTTTAGAGTCTTTGGATGTGAGGTGTTTGATCATAATGATAAGGATGATAAGACCAAGCTAGAATCTAAATCATAAAAATGAACTTTCATTGGTTATGGTGGTGATGAATTTAGATTAAAATGTTAGAGTATTAAGGACAAGAAAATAATTCAATCTAGGGATGTGGTATTTAATGAGAATGTTATGTATAAGAAACAGTTGTAGGAAAATAGGAAAGAATATGCAGTGGTAGAGGATATTCCGTATGGGAAAGTGGAACATGAATTAGTTCAGGAACCTACTCAATAGGAACCCAAAACTCCTATATTGAGGAGGTCTTCTAGGGTAAGAAGAGAACCTGAAAATTTTTCTCCTTCTCTTTATTATTTATTACTCACTAAAAATGGAGAACCATAGAGATTTTATGAAGCAATGCAAGTAGATTCTAGGAAGAAGTGGGATAAAGCCATGAATGAGGAACATCCATTTCTCATGGAGAACCAAACTTGGGATTTAGTGAAGCTACCCGAAGGAAAAAGATCATTTTAAAACAAGTGGGTGTACAAAGTTAAAGAGGAAGAAGGAGACAAGAAAGGATACAAGGTTTGCTTGGTGATCAAGGGGTTTACATAGAAAAAATGTATAGATTTTGATGATATGTTTTCTCCTGTGGTAAAAATGACTTCTATTAGAACTATTCTTGGAATAGTGGCAACAAAATACTTGCAATAAGAGCATTTGGATGTAAATACTTTGTTTCTCCATGGTGATTTGTATGAGGATATATATATGTAGCGGAAAGAGGGCTATAAGGTCAAAGATAAAGAGGAGATGGTGTGCAAACTGAAGAAGAACTTGTATGGCCAAAAAAAAGCTCCACATTAATGGTATAAGAAATTTGATAGCTTCATGATGGAGAAAGGTTATATTAGGTATCATTCTGACCATTGTGTGCATACAAATAAATTTCAGGATGGAAGTTATATTATCCTATGTCTGTATGTGGATGACATATTGGGTGCAGGAAAAAACATGCAAGAAATAAAAGTACTCAAGAAGAAACTAAGTGAATCCTTTGATATGAAGGATTTTGGGGCAGCCAAAAAATTTTTGGTATGAGGATATATAGGGATAGGAAGGAAAAATATCTAACTTTATCTTAGGAAGAGTATAATAAAAATGTCTTGGAGAGGTTTAATATGCAGGATGCTAAATCGGTTGGGACTCCTTTGGTAGGGAATTTCAAGTTATCAAAGGAGTTGTGTCCCAATACAAATTAGGAGAGAAACTAGATGTCATGTATGTCATGGTGTGCACTAGGCATGGTATTCCCCGTGTAGTGGGAGTAGTGAGTAGATTTATGAGTGATCCAGGTAAAGATCATTAGAAGGAAGTAAAGTGGATCCTTCAGTACTTGAGAGGACCATGGAAAATTTTTTGTGCTAGAGTGGATTTGAAAAAAACTTTGCATGGTTATGTAGATTAATACATGGCTAGAGATGTAGACAACAGAAGGAGCGCAAAAAAATATATTTACATTGTAGGTGGGACAATGGTGAGTTAGAATTCACAACTACATAATCTTGTGGCTTTTTCAACCAAAAATACTGAGTATGTTACTACCATAGAGGTAAACAAAGAGATGATTTGGTTACAATTTTTTTTAAGGTGTTGGGGCATAAGTAAGAGTAAGGGAAGCTGTATATTGATGTTCAGAGTGATATACACCTAGCTAATAACTCTTCTTTCCACTCTAAGATGAAGCATATACAACTAAGGTACCATTTCATTAGGAAATATTTGGAGGAAGAGAAGTTAAAGTTGGAGAAGATTCATACTAGTCCAAATATTGTAGACATGATGACCAAGGTGGTCACAAGGGAGAAATTAAAGCTATGTTAATATTTAGTAGGTCTTCATGGATGAAAATGAAGGGTTGAGTAGATTTATAAGATGAAAATTAGTCTCCAAGTGGGAGATTGTTATGTTGTGGAACCTGTTTTCATGTGTGGAAGTGTTGAAGTCTGTACACTAAAACTACTGTACACTCTACACAATTTTCTCAAAAAAAATTGGCCTCGAAAAACATTCACGATACCTTGGGAGACACGCTCTTCTCATATGGGCATTCTTTTTGATCCATAGAATTATGGGGCAGTTTTCACCCATGGTTTTGGTACCCATGATATTTTAAAACTTATTATGTAGTTTCCTATTGGTGTGATTTTGATGCATATGGTAGGGAATTTTACATTTGTAGATGTGTGTGAGTTTGAGTGTGAATTCAGGAGAGTTTATTCAAATTAGCTCTAAATAGATTTGGGTATTATATTGAGAGAGAGGTGGCTTGTAATAAAATATAAGCAAGTAATTCTTGGTGGTTGTAGCCCAAATTGGGTGAACCAAGTTAAATACTATCTCAGTTTTGTGTTATTTTAATTTTTGCACCTTTATTTTCAGATATGTGATATTATTTTGTGTATTAGTTTCTACTATTGCGATTCTGTGTGGGATTGTTCCTCATATTTTATCCCTTATTTCCTAACAATTCCTACTTTCCTTGTCAATAGTTTTCAGAAGTATTTTTTTAAGAGTTTTGTTATGAGCTTCCAATTTTCCATTTTATTTTAGGTAATATGGTGATGAAAAAATTAGTTTGATGTTAAATGTGTCACAAATTTTCTTAACATATTTATTTTTACAAGATGTTCTATTATCAATGACAAGCTCGTGAGGGATACCAAAGTGAAATATAATATGTTGATAGATGAATTCGAAAATTTTATTATCTTTAGTAGATGTCAAGGGAATGTATTCTACCCATTTAGTAAATTATTTAGTGGTTGTGATGATAAAATGATGTTGTTTTGATGAGTGAGGATTAATTATGCCAATGAGGTATAACCCCCATTATGAGAAAGGGCATAAGTCTTGAGCAGATTGTAAGGCTTGACTGGGAATATGAGTGAGATTTGAATGTTGTTGAAATTTTATGCATTTCTTAACATACACATAAAAATCTTGATTAATGGTAGGATAGTAATATCCCAGATGTAGAACACGCTTAACGAAAATGGATTCATTAAAATTTACTCCACATATATCATTGTGGACTTCTTGAATAGATTTAGTAGACTCATGATATTTAAGGAATATTAATAAGAGGCCATTAAATCTACATTTATAGAGAACACCATCTATGATGATGTATCAGTTAGTCCATTGAAGGAATGATCATTTGGTGTTTCTGGATAGATCGAGAGGGATTTTGGATTTTGAATGATAGTCAAATATCTAAGTTTACCAAAGGTTAGTTGGACTATTTTTGATGATATTGATAAAAGGGAGTTCATTCTTGTGGGATGGTTGATTAAGTTTTTGGACAAAAAAAAACAATTTAGAGTTGTCAGTTGAATCATTAGTTGATAAAGGGATGAGGGATGCCAGAGAATCCAAGGTATCAAAAAATTTGTTAGAAGATTGTGGAACTTTTTGGATGTTGTAATGGTTGAAGGATTCTAGGAAAAATTCAATAATGGATTTATATTTTTGTAGAATTTCACTTTTGCATTGGTAAATCCTTTTTATTTGATTTATTAGAAGTTTTAGGTCCCCATAGATGTCTAGGATTTTAACACCAAACATGACAATAGTTTAAAGACACGTGATTAAAGATTTCTATTCAATAGTGTTTTTAATACATTTGAAGTTAAGTTTGAATTATAAAGGGATAGGAGTCCCTCAGGGGGTATTGTTTCACCATTTTCTTTATGTTTTCAATGTGGTGAAATAGATAATCTTGCGGGATAAGGAGGAATAAATGTTATGATGGTTGGTTTGAAGGTTGTGCGTGAGTTTTCAATTCTCGATCTGATGCTAACTGTGAGAGATTTTGTTTAGCTAGGAGGAACTACCTGAAATAGAAAAAAAACCACCAAAGAATAGTTAAATAATATATGACAATGGATTGTCTAGCGTAAGCTAGATCTAGGAAGTGTGATACTTCCTAGAGGGATATCAATCCACTATTTTTATAAAACAAATACGAAATAACTGAAATACGTACATAAATGAATATAGTGCTAGTATTTTGATTTGGGTACCTCATATCACTATCAGTGTTGATCCAATTACATACTAAAAACTATGCGGGTCAAGGTCTTCAGGTCAGGTTGCAAGTTCTTCAGGTGGTCTGTAGGTCACATATAGGGTATTAAAAGTGTTGGGTAAGGTGTTTGGGATGTTTTGGTGGGTAGGTTGCTTACTGGTTTACACAATATTGGTAAGCATAGAGACCACTGTCAGTTGGGTATGACTGACCATGCTTAGGGATAATTGACAACGGTTATGGGTAACTAACATCGATAGAGGCGGGCTAATCAAAATCAGTAAGATCTGGTTGTGGGATTTGAGCTGAGGTCAAACAAAGATGATAGAAGGCATGAAAAGGTATGTGGGGATATTAGGAACACTCATAGATATGTAAAGGTTGGGTATAGGTGGTTTTATGATGTGGGTGGAGGAATGGTTGAGTTTACAAAAATACGAATAGTGGGGAAAATGGAATGCGAGTAGAAAATGATAACAGAGATGACAAGAACCTTTAAAAAAGAAAAGGATGAAATAACAGGTGTTAAATGTACTTACCGATGTTGTAAGTTCAATGGATATGTGATGGTGATGATTAATCAGTAGGAAGGAGCTTGGTGCCGTAGTGGTGCTTCCTAGGATGCTACTATGAGAGAGATTCCTTTGGATTTGTCTTGATGCTAGCTATGGCTGCCTAGATGTGTGAAAGAGCTCTAGTTCTTTCTTGCATGCAGATCTCCTTTTGCTCCCAAAATTTGAGAATGTGGCTAAACTCTCAAACAAGGTTACGAAAGTGAATAAATGGTAACTAATGATTATTCCTAGTTGAACGGTGTTAATTTAGGGATGACCAACGTCGGTTAAGGTGGGATTCCCTAGTTTTACTAAAAATGACAGATCTTGCAATCATTTGGGCAAGTTCTGTCCCTTTTCTCATTGATCAAAATGGACGTTATATTTTTATGAGCGGGAAGGTGGTTAGAGGAATAATAGGAATTAATTTTTAGGGTTAAACTAAGTCTTATTAATTTATGGAAACATGCTATGAATAGGTCTATGGTGAGGTATCTAAGTGAGGTGTACATCCATTTAATTAAAGCAACTAAATTAAATTAATAAATTGGGTGAGGATGGGTATTAATTAAATTTTAAGTAACTAAATGAATATGAATATGAGGTAAAGGGGTCATGGTTAGGTTAACATGTCAGGCTGACTAATCGAAAGAGGACACAAAGGAGTGTAACCCAAATTTGGTGTCTACATTTGCCCCTTTTTGTTGCGTAGATTTTATTGATAAGTTGCATTGACAAAAATAGGAATTGGTTGCCCCAAATATAAGTGAGAATGGGATTTACCTAAGGTAGGGCTAAAGGTTAGGTTGCCCTATGTGTGGGTGGAGGTGATCCCCCTTAAACTAGCAATTGATGAGGTGTTATACGAAGTCAGTGAGTGGTTTGATAAATTTGTAGTTGGTGAAAGTTAAGGTAGGTGGGGAAGGGTATGGGTACTTTGGGTAAATCAGGTAATAGGTAATGGGCCAAGGTCAAATTGGGTAATAGGTAATGGCAATCAAGTACATGCACATGGTACCAAGGTTGAAGAGATTGCAAACTCTACATCATCCAAGGTAAATAGGTTTATCCAAACAAGGTTGAAGTGATTTAGGTATCCAAGGTATAGGATATGGTTCGAAAACAAAATAGAGGTTAGGGTGTAGCACATTTAGATATGATCTGGTACACCAAAGGTTTGGTTGGGATAAACGGCATGAAAATAGGAAAGGTATGGTTATTAGGATAAAATAACATAGGTAATAACATCGCAAGGTATAACGAGTACACAAGTTCATCGGTCACAAAAATTGGTTCAGGTCAAGGTAGAAAGGTCATGGAAAAAGTAAGGCCAATGTGTAGTTAAAATAAAAAGTTTCTAAACATAATTAAGGAAATTTATGGGTAGTGTAGGCTTGTGGGTAGGGTGCAATGGGTGTTGGTACTGTCAAAAGGTATTTGGAAGGAGTTAATTTTGGTCAAAATGGGAAAAATGTAATTTAAATGTTAATGACAAGTAACCGATGTTGATTAAGGTCTAACCAACATTGGTTTAGTAGGACACGACATGACCAATGTCGGTGAGGTCGATTTGGGTTTATAAGGTAGAAATTCCATATTTTACATAATCATTGTTGTCTTGTAACTTGTGAGAAAATGACATAGCTCCTTGAATTTTTTAAATTTTCTTGGAGAAAAGGACAAGGCATTGTTCATGGGTGAGGTAGAAGTTTCTAAGTGGTGAGAGGAGCCATGTAGACAGGTCCACCAAATCACTTGGAGATGTACAATTGGGGGAGAGATTCAAGGTAGATTTTCATCTTGGCAGAGGCAGGAGATGGTTTGGGTGGACCGTTGGTGCGGTAACCAGATGTGCCATGGATGAGATGACATCGAGATGAGGTAGGTGGCATTCTACTTACTTATTTTTTGATCCAATTACATTTTAAAATGAAGAAAATTAGGTGGGAATGTTGATTTTTAAATGGGGGTGAAAATTTGACAAAATGCGGGGTAAAAAAGTCAAATATAGGCTAAGTAGGGTGAGAAATAAATGTGGGGTAGAGGTGGTTGCGATTAAGTAGGCTTGTAGGTTTTTTTTGCCAATTTTTAAGAAATAGGAAAGGGGGGTTATAGTTTTTGTTTTTGTGACAGAGATTGACATCAGTATAGGTTCTACTGACGTTAGTTAGCTTTTTCCAGCATGATTCAGGACTAAGGTGACCGACACCAGGTAATTGGAACCGATGTCAGTGAAGGAAAATCAGTGACGGACAAGGAGACCGACACCGTTTAGGGTGAATGAGGGACCAGTTTAAGAAGGGATAGGTATGAAAGGAATCTGGGTAAAGAATGGAAAAGTAAATATTGGTTATAGAGGGATAAGGGTAAAATATGATCTTTGGTGATATGGGATAGGTGAATAAGTGAAATAATGTAAAGGTGATGAGTCATGATTGTAAAGGGTAGGAGGTTTGTATGTGAATTAGGTAAATGGGATAATCATGATTGGTGTGATTGGGTATGGTGTTGGGGTTAATAAGTAATTGGAGGTAGTTAGGTCTTAATAATGTTGTCGTTTATTGGGTGTAAGCTAGGGACCAACTACATATGTGGGACAAAGTACACCTCTGTTGGTAGAGATGCAGTCAAGTGTGACTGTGGAGGAGCGGGACCATATAACTAATGTTGGATTGATTGGGATCCGACACTATAGGCATCTAGCTCGAGATCCTAGTTTGATGGTCGCACTCATCAATAGATGGGATTCAGCTACAAATACTTTTCATTTACCAACAGGTGAGATTACTGTCACCCTAGAGGATGTATACAGGATCTTGCGGCTACCGATTGTTGGTGAGCGAGTGTATTCTATTTCTTCAAATGCATCAGTAGAGATGATATTGGTTATGTTTGGGGATGCGATGGGTGAGCTGAGGTACCTTAACACGAGCCTTATCTATGGAGACATGTATGCATCCCATACTCATGAGACAAGGTTGGTTGTTTTGATGATAGAGGTGGCATGTTGTTTTGCATTACCAGATGCTGAGGATGGGAGATTCATATGGGAATTGATGGGAGTGCTCTAGTATATGATGGAGGAGTGAATCTATTTTGCATGAGCACCGGCATTCCAGGTGCATCTATATAGGGATTTGTGGGCCTATGGGAGATTGCAGTGGTTTAGTTTTTGTTGCACCTTTCTTTTACATTGCTAGGCATACAATCACATTATATGTGTACGTCTAGTTGGTTTGACCCTACTTGATTGGTTTAGGGGTGGCTTGGTTAGAGTCAGATATAGATCAGGGGTGCCAGTTGGTTGGCAGCATAGGGTGGCTAGGACCACACATGATGTTTCATATTACAGGAGGTTTCTGGAGGGATTTTCTGGATTTGATATTTTTTAGAGGCCATATATTGGCTATCCTTCATACAGGGACATGACAAAGGAGTTTGAGGAGTTAATACTATTGAGCCTCATAATATTGGTTAAGTACAAGAAGGCACGTGGGTGCGTGGGACCTATATGAATAAGGGTGCAAGGGTTGAAGGCATGTAGGGAAGGGTTCTAGCGGGGTTTAGTAGAACACATGGCACGTGGGCATAGGAAAAATAGGGGTTTTGGGACTTATCCATATTTGGCATTCCAAGAAGCACATGAGAAAAGCGTGACCCGTCTAGCATGTGGAGTTGATAAGGTGTCATCCTGATAGCTATATGGTCAAGAAAGGAATATTGCATGCATGTGATGGAAGGATCAAGAAATACGTCATTACAAAGAATGAAGAACTTGCATCAAAGGGATCATGCTCCATTGGAGGACCACTTGGACACTTGGCAACCAAATTTTTACCTCAGAAAGGCATGGTGGTGGAGGCTAAAGATATATATAGAGATGCTCATGTAGAAGAAAGAAGCATCAAGAGTGGCATCATATAGCGATTGGATAGGTGAAGCTCTGCAGAGATAATAGTGGGTTATGTGGATTAAGGTTTTTCGTTAGGAGGATTGTAGGAGAAATGGCATGCTTAGGGAGATGGGTCTGTGATGAGATCTGTAATGTGGAAAGCATAGCTTAGGTTCCTGATGCATGACTATGATCTACATTTTATTATATTGGTCTGTTGTGGCATTAATGAATGTAATGTGGTTATTGAACTCTGTTAATATAAATATAAGGTTTTGTTCTAAAAAATATATGTTGTTCATGAGCATAAATCCTAGTGCATTTCCTTTATGTTATGAATCAGAATTGTATTTTGTTTGATATTTCTCTTTTGTTATTTGAATAAATGCATTAATATGATAACTCATCCTAAGCTCTCAGAATGAATGCATGATTCTTTTCCTTCTTGCATTTAATTATGTCATAAATGATGTATTCTCACACAACTCACATAAAGGAGGGGCTCGGCACCTATGCATGCCTCAAGTGAGCACCCAATGCCTGTTATGTGATAAGATGATGTGCATGGGATTAGACTGTTGTTCTAAGGGTATAAAAATGACTACATCTTGGTTCCGTTTCCGGGATATTTTTGAAGTTGTTGTGAGAAATGGCATACATCTTGGTTCCTGTGATGTGTGATGAAAAAATGCCTGACCTTGGAGAATGTTGAAGCATGATTCAAGAGTACGGAGGATGATTTTTCTCAAAGATTCAACATCAAACCTAATTTCGATACACGTAGATGGGTAGAAGATAACCTGTACCATGAATTGTACGAGACGTTCTTCTATTATTTTTTAGTAGAACTATATGAGTGGCTTTCAACATATACATCTAGATCAAGATGGTACTATAGATCGCGCGTATGGACTCAAGATGATTATCAAAGGCTGCAAGATATAGATCTAACTTAGACGTGTGTTGTTGATCACTAGTGGAGAAGAGTGTTGACTAGTTATACTTTAGAATACGCCATTTATATGTATTATTTCCTAGAGGTTGTTGAGTTTGAGTTCCTACAGGAACCTAGAGGATCATTTTTACAAGATATTTTATCGGCTATGAAGATATTGATCGTTACACTATGTTTGGAGGCATTCCCTATGGTCGGATAAACTTCTCTAAGCGTTGGGTGAGGAAACTAGGGTGGAGAAAGATGGTAGACATTGCGGCAGAAAAAAGGGAAGAATTTTGACTCAATTATGGTGAAGCTCATGAAAGGAAGATGGCTAGATAACGCGAGGCTATAGGTGTGATGAATCTATGGAGGCATATGTTGTAGGAAGGATTTTAGGTTTACACAGAGGATGTGGAATGTGAGTAGTCTGTGCTACCCCATCTTGGAAAGAATGGAAGAGAATGCCCATCAACTTCTAATGTGATTTCATTTCATGGAGAAAGAAGAGCCGCTGGCGCGCATCTAAACCCACCTACTGACCAACCCCTGGCATGTGGTTTTACAAATTAAGAAACAAGTATTGCTAACCCAGTTGGTATCGGTGGAAGCAACCGATATGCACCCGGGAGATATAATTTCTCGTTTGGGAGATCTATTGCTGCACAAACCATTCATGTGTTTGGAGTAATTTTTTGGCGAAGTGCAAGAACACATATTTTGGGTATCACATTTGGGAGAGCGAGATACATGACTAATAACGGAAAAATATCACAAACCATTGTTGTGTAATTTAGTTGGATGTTTGGGACATTAGGTGCAACTGCTTCAAGACCTCTTCCAACTATATGAGGTGGATCTAGTTATATAGGGCCTGGTGGACCTATTGGATTTGGAGGTGAATCAGGTGGATCAGGAGGCATAGGACCTAGTGGATCTAGTGGATCTAGTGGTAAAAGCCAGGGTGGACCTATTGGATCTAGAGTTAAATCGGGTGGATCATGAGGCATAGGATCTGGGATATCAAGTGGATCTGGTGGTAGAGGAAACACTAGAGGGAACCAAGGTTCTGGATCAGGAGGGAAAGGGCATCAGCCACCTCCACAAGTATTCTTTTAGATGTCCTTAAATTTACCAGATTACAGAGGCATTAAGGATGCCATAAAACACATGCACAAATGTGAATTGCTATTGCACAAAAAGGGAATCACTACCCCAGGGAAAAAATCAGGTCAGTTTGCAACGATGTTGTAAGGGCGTGTTCACAGATAGTACCAAAAGTATGACCCACATCAGATGGTGGTGGATTACACTGCGTTGAAGAACACCTTCCTAGTAGAGTTCCATATCCCTGAATTTAAGAAGAAGAGCATCAACGCTTTGAAGGAAATCCAATAAGGAATGGCAAAGAGTGTGTGAGAGTATGACGCAAAGTTAAAAACTCTCTTATCAAAGATATCCTATGACATTCACCCTTGTCAGTATGCTTAATGGTTTATTTGGGGGTTAATAACAACATTTAGAAGAGAATTGTCACAAAAACCCTTCACAGATCCACGTGAGGCCTTGGAAGCCACCCTGCATGCTGAAGTTTTTAGGAGCATTGATACTGATGTTAGCCCTTTTCTTGAGGGCTCAAATTTTTGCAATGTCCAAGCAGTTGAAGAAGCTATATGCAAATTCAGCACATGAGATTCATAGCTAGATTTGGTGCATAGATTGTGAAGTGGAGGGGCATGCAAAGGAAATTTTCCCATGGAAATTAGTACACACTGTAGTAGTAGATTGTGAGATTTGCCACGGGGATCATGATACAAATAGGTGTCCTCTACTGCAATGCATGATCTGAAAGAATGTGTCTTGTTACTGTAATATTTTTACCTCTACGACCCATGATACTAATGATTACATGTTGATTTATGAGATTCATGATGTTATTGATCTTGGTGTGCGCCAGACTAGCCTTGCAAGTAGTTCCAACGATGATGATCACTATTATGAAGGGAACGCAGATGGATGAACATGTGGAAGAAGTTTTCGTGAAGGATTTTGTGGTCACAGTAACTGCAGTGGAGGAAGAAGTGAGTTCCCACGATGAACTTGTTATAACTGTGGGTCTACATTAACATTATAAGCATGAGTGTAACAATTTTATGTAATGCTTGTGGTGTGGGAAGAAACATAATTATGAGGAGTGTCCATATCTTTACGAGCATATAAACCAAAAACACTAGAAGGAAAAAGGTGTTGGGATGGTGAGCATAAAGAAGGTTGACTCTTAGTGGATTCCAAGAGTGGTGCATGAGTCAGGATTAGAACCTGTATTCATGATGATGCGAGCTAAGTGTTTCGCGTAGAATGTTTCCGTTCTTAGAATAGAGTTGCTTCTATCTTTTCATTCTCTTGAGAAAAAGATAAGGGTTAGGGATAGGAGGAATACCTGTTGAGTGTTGGGAGGGTGTGCACGTACCGTAGAGAGAGATCAGATCGATTGTGAAGAACTCCTTTTTTTCTGGGAAGGACTACCTGTGAATAAGAATGCAAGACCACCAGATTATAGTTAGACAATAAATGAGGGAACTGCCTTGGGCCCAGGAAATATTAGACTTCCTTTCGAAGGTGGTCAGTTCCCCTTTCAATATGAATTAACACAAATGATAACAAAGAAGTTATTGTGAAATTACGATTTAGTTACCTCGTTAAAAAGCAATAGAGGAAAGGCTGGTTTTGGTTTGAGTCACAGTGACCGATGCCGGTCACTGTATAACTGACTGCAGTTATAACACCGGTACCGGTTGCTGATAACCGATATCGGTAGGGGCAGTGATTTAGGGGCTTTCAATGAAGGTTGGCTGTAAGGCGGTTATGGTGTTTATAAGGTTGGTAAATGATCAGGGGTAGGCAATAGGGTGATGGAGAAGACTCAGAGAGTGTGGGAGTTGTTCTTGGGGCAATGCAAGGGTAGAGGAATGAAAGTTAGATGTAGGGTGCTATCAGGTAGTAGATCTAGGAGTGAGCTTATAATTACTATGAATCAGAAGTTCAAGAAATGGTATTTAAAAACGTACAAGACACTACTTACTAGTTCCTGATGAAGGTACAGCTCCAAGGACTGTGATGACAAAGGTAAGGCTCATGTGGGATGATCCGATAATCAAAAGTGAGCTTATCTTCTCTCCCAATGCTTGGATGAGTGTCGCTGTGCTCTGGTTACTCAGTTGCAGTCTTGGGCTTGATGTCCTTCTCCATAAAAACTTCTCTTTTCTTCACTTGTCTCTGTCTTGCCAAGTGAATTCCGGATCTTTCAAATGAATTATGATCCCTTGTTTTTGGTTGGGGAAGGTCATTTATAGGGAACCGATGGCGGTTACGTAACCGATGGCGGTCGAGTAGGAACCGATGTCGGTTAAGTCAAAGTGGGCTATTTTTAGTAAAATAGCCAACTTTCCCTCCTTTTCTCCCGAGGGATTAGTTGTGGGCTTGGTCAAGTCATTATTAGGTTGGTTTTGGTGCGGGTGAGGAGTAATTAGTCATGGGTGTGGATGTAGACCAAGTTATAGGTCTTAATTAGGTTAGTTTAGGGTTAGGGCTAGGTCATGATGAGGTGGCGAAATGAGGTGGCAGGTTTGGAGATGTGGATTTATTAATTATAAGGTAATTAATAAATAATTGTGTAAGGTTTAGGTGGTGAGGTTAGGTTGCGAATATGAGATGCAGGGCACAGGGTGTCGTAAGACACAAATTTGGTGTCTACATTAGCCCCTTGTTGTCGTGTAGCTTGTCTTGTAAAGCTGCACTGACAATAATAAGAAGTGGTTACTCCCGTTAAGGGTATAGGTAATCCCCCTCAAATCTATCACAGATTGAGGCGACGTGAAATCAGGGATAGGGTTGATAAAGGGTGAATGGTGTTGAGATGATGGTAAGATGGTGGGGTAAGTTCAAGGAAGCAGACGCATGTTGAAATGCAGTAGTGCGACCAGGGTACATGATTTGAAGAGCAAACAAGCAATTCATAGGCAAAGGTTGATAGTTTATCCAAACAAGGGTGATATAATCCTGGTATCCAAGGCATAGGAAGTAGCTCCAGGGGATATAACGGGTAAGGTACACGAACATTTAGGCATGTTCAACAGTACCAAATGGTTGGTTTGGTTGAGATAAATGTCACGGTCTCGGTCTAGGAAAAGTTGGTCGGCTGATCAATTCAAGTATCCTAATCATGCTAAAAACACGAACAGGTGAGTGCGATTGAACAAAAAGCTACATGATGGGTGGATAAAATCATAATTTGTGGGTCTTGGTCGAGGTACTTAATTGGTGTGGCCTTGGGTCGGGCCAACTGATTGGTGAGGGCCTTGGGTCGGGCTTGATTGGTTGGGTGCGGCCTTGGGTCGGGCTGAATTGGTTGTGGCCTTGGGTCAGGCCTGATTGGTTGGTTGTGGCCTTGGGTCGGGCCTGAGTTGGTTGGTTGCGGCCTTAGGTTATGGCGGGCCAATTGGTTGGTTGCGGCCTTGGGTCAGGCCAATTGGTTGGGTGTGGCTTTGGGTCAGGCTGATTGGTTGGTTATGGCCTTGGGTTGGGCTGATTGGTTGGTTGCGGCCTTGGGTCGTGGTTGGTTACCGAATGGTTGGTTGCAGCCTTGGGTTGAAGTCAAAATAAGGCTAGTCGGCAAAGCCAGGGGTAGGTGATGCGGGAAAAAGTGGAGATTGGTGGATTAGGGTGGGAGTTAGGTTAAGGAAGTAGGTAACCAATGATGGGTGACGATCACGATCATCGGGATGAGGCACATTGATTGGTTGCAGCCTTGGGTAGGGCCGAAATAAGGATGGTTACGGTTATATAGTCCTATGGGTCGACATGTCATCCTTGATTATGGAATAATAAGTGTTATCAATATAAATACGTGAAAATATTTATATTTTTAAAAAAATACACAACACATGATAGGTTATGGTAGGGGATGGTCGAGCTAACCTTGGGAGACCCCATGTCTCCTAAGTGCTACCTACATAGCCCATTACACAAAGCAAGGAGGGGCCTCAGACCGATGTAGTTCTCCCTTAGGACCAGGGAGAGGTGAATTCAGGCAATTTGGTTGTGGTTAGGCAATTTGTTGGTTGGTAAAAATATTGATATTGGTAGGGTAATGTTGTTGGTGTTGGTAAGGTATTGGCGGTATTGGTGTAGGTATAGGTGAAGCGAAGGTTAGCTTACCCAAGTATTAGGGAAACATGTCCTGATTAAGGTCAACACATAATCCTAGATTCGGGTAAAAGAGGGAAAAGTGTCCCATAGTTGGAAAGAGCTAAACAAACCACGTATTATCAGAGGATGAACTTGAATCCCTAGGTACCTTGCATAGGTGAGAAGTCGATAGGTGAAAAGAGTTGTATAATCACAATATATCGGATATACGTCACGTCCCTTGAGTTTTGTTGTTTTGAAGAATGGTGAGATGAGGTGGATGGTATAGCTGGGGTGTAGAGAACTTGTTACAAGGTGATTATGCTGACGAAAGAGAACCAAACCTGAATAGACAAGTCCATGACTCAAAAGTGCTTTTGAATACTACTTTTTTTTAATTTTTTTAATTTTTTTTAATTTATTTTTTTCTGAATATAGACTGATCGATGCGGGAAGTCTATATGGGATATGCATTTTGTTGTTCTTGAGCTCTTCACGAAGCTGATCAATGCGAGAAGCTTCTGATAGAGGCTGACTTTGTATAGTTGTCCTTCAAGGGAGTAGTCTATTTATAGTAGCATATGTGGCTTTGCACATAGCTATCCTTCGAGGGAGCAGTCTATGTATAACTTTGAGGTCTAGATGTCCGTTTGGCATGAAGCATCTAGTTTTGTAGGAAGTTTGACTCAAGAATATCCCATAATTGTATAATTGAGAACGTGTTATTTTGATACTTTTAAGTCATGGACTAGACTAAAAAAGGGAAAGGCATCTTTAAGAGTAGATGATGACCAAACCATGTGAGCGTGATTATATTTTGAGATGCATGAAACAAGGTGTATGAGGTGGTAAATGAGCTCAAGGGACGAGCGCAAGGTAGATAAGAAGTGATATAATACTAAATTCAATAGTAGAATGGTGGAAGATGCAAGGCATTAAGGGGTTCAGGCTTAGGTTTACCATTGAACGAAGCTAAACGGTAAGTGCCTGATCCGTAAGTGTGAGTGATAATGTAAGGCCCAATCCAATTTGGAGCAAATTTTCCATGCTTGCTCTTTTCTAGTTTGGTTACATGTTGATTCTCTTTGAGGACAAATATCACCAATCTTAAAGGTATGCTCATGAATTCACTTATCATAAGCACGCTTGATGCGCTTTTGATAGATTTGAAGGTGGTCAAGAGCTGTAAGACTACGGTCGTCAAGAAGCTCCAATTGGGCTAACCGCTCTTGGCGGAAATCATCATTGGTGAGAATATCCTGGAGAGATATTCTTAGGGAGGGTATTTGTATTTCGAGAGGCAAGATAGCCTCGGTACCATATACCAAAGAAAATGGTGTGGCATTAGTGGAGGTACGAATACTAGTACGATAAGCCCAAAGGGCAAAGGGGATGTGATCAGGCCAATTTTTCCCAGAATCGTTAACGACTTTCATGAGAATTTTGGTCAGGGTTTTGTTAGAAGATTCATCTTGACCATTTACTTGTGGATAGTAATGTGATGGAAGCTAAGTTTGATACCAAAGTTGTCACAAAGGTCTTGTCACAACTTATTTTTGAAAGATTTTCCATTATCTGTTATCAGGCGATGAGGAACACCAAAACGACAGATAATGTGATGGTTAATGAACTCTACGATTTTTTATTTTTTGGTTGAAATGAGTGGAATGGCCTGCACCCATTTAGTGTAATATTCAGTTGCTATGATTATCCAATGGTGACGTTATGAAGAGGGCGGGTGAATCTCACCAATAAGGTCTAAACCCCATTGTGAGAAAGGCCAAAGATCTCGTGCAACCTATAGCAGATGGCTAGGAGTATGTTGAAGGTTGGCATGTTGTTGACACATAACACAATGCTTAACATATTCGTAGCAGTCGTTATTAAGAGTAGGCCAATAATAGCCTAGGTGAAGAATCCGTTTGGCCACGGCAAGGCCACTAAAACGTGTCCACCACAAATTCCGTCATGGACTTGTTGGATGGTATAGGTGACCTCCGTGTCGGTTAGACATCGAAGGAGGATGCCATCAAAACCACGTTTATAGAGGAGTCCCCCCATGATGACATAACGAGAAACACTTTTAAGAAAAGCACGTTTTCCGTTACTAGTAAGTTCAGGTGGGAGAACAGAGGTTGTAAGGTAGTCATGAAATTGGTGATACCAGGTATCCTGCAAATTAACAGATACATTATTTACCATATAAACAACTGGGACTGAGTAAGATGGGGTAAAGAGTTGTTGGACCAAGACAAATATGTCAGAGTCAGTTGGTGAGGTAGGAATTTGTGAGGCCAAGCAAGCCATAGTATCCGTAAATTTATTAGTTGAGTGGGGAATGGTTTGGATAGAATAATGAGTAAATAAGGTCAAAAGTGAGTCCACGTAATGTTTGTACTTTTGAAGTTCCTCATTTTTACATTGGTAGATGCCCATAACTTGATTGACTACCAGTTGAGAGTCACCAAAAATGTTAATAGACTTTACACCTAAGTGTAACGCAACCTGGAGACCCAAAACAAGGGCCTCGTATTCCACTGTATTATTAGTGTAGGGGAAATCGAGCCGGAATGAATGGTTCAGAAGAGGAATGAGAACAACGCCGGCCCCTCCACCGCGCTGGCATTTGGATCCATCGAAGAAGAGGGTAATTGGTAATGACTCCTCACTGAGTGAAAGAGTGGCGATGAGTTCTTCAGGGAAAGTAAAATTGGTAAATTGTTCCCCAGGTAAGGGGGCTTCTGTGAGTTGGTCTGCAATAGTTTGTCCTTTGACTTATTTCTGGTGTACAAACTCAAGGTCGAGGTCAGTGAGGAGCATAAGCCATTGGGTGATGCATTGGTTTAGATGAGGTTTGGCATACATATAATGGATGGGGTTAGCGTTGGTGATGAAAAAAGTTTTGTGATTCAGGAGGTAATGTCGGAGTTTGGTTGCCACGAATGATAGGGCTAGGCACAACTTTTCTACATGTGTATACCTAGTCTCGTAATCCACAAGAGTACGACTTATGTAATAAATGGCTTGTTCTCGATGCTTGGAGTCATGATGTGTGAGCATGGCTCCTACAGCATGGTCGGTGGCAGAAAGGTAAAGGTAGAAAGGGCAATCATCCTGAGGTGGGATAAGCATGGGTGGCTGCAAGAGATAGGCTTTAAGAGCCTCAAAGGCTTGGTGGCACTCTTCACTCCATTGAAAGACAATGTCCTTTTTAAGGAGATGATGAAAAGGTTGACATTGATCTGAGAGTTGTGAAATGAAACTCCAGATAGATTGGAGTTTGCCCTATAAACTACGCAATTTTTTGAGGTTAGTGGGTGGAGGCATTTATAGGATAGCTTTGACTTTAGCTGGATCGACCTCAATGCCACACAAAGAGACAATAAAACCAAGGAGTTTTCCTGAAAGGACACCAAAGACACATTTCTTTGGTTGAAGATGAACACAGTATTGTAACAGGTGATCGAAAATAATGGTTAAAACATCGAGATGTTCACTGCGATGTTTAGATTTGCCAAGAAGATCATCGACATAATCCTCAAGGATAGTGTGCATAATGTCATGAAAAATGTAAGTCATAGCCCGCTGATAGGTTGCACCAGCATTCTTAAGGCCAAACAGCATGACACGATAGCAGAAGGTTCCCCAAGGAGTTATGAAGGTAGTTTTATGTTGATCGGCCGGGGCTACCAAAATTTGATTGTATCCCGAGAAGCCATCCATGAGAGAAAGCATCTCATGGCCCGCAGTGAGATCAACAAGTTGATCAATACTAGGTAGGGGGAAGTCATCCTTTGGGAAAGTGAGGTTAAGGTCCCAGAAATCCATACATATCTGAAGTCCCCCCGTTGCTTTAGTGACAGGTACGATGTTAGAAATCCATTGAGGATAGTCAATAGGTAAGATGAAGGAAACAGAAAGGAGTCGTTGAAGCTCTTCTTTGACCAAGAGGGCAATGCGTGGATGCATTTTTCTCAGTTTCTGTTTAACTGGTTTGGAGTCAGGTTTCAGAGTAATGTTATGGACAGTGATGTCAGGATCAATTCCTGGCATGTCAGCGTAGGACCAAGCGAAATCTTGGTTGCGGGCACGGAGGAAGGTAGTGAAGGTAGTTTGTTCTGATGCGTTAAGAGATTGTCTGATCTTCACAATGTGAGGATCATCCTCTGTGTGGATGTTGATTTCTATAGTTGACTCATTCAACATGGTTTGAGTTTCAGATGGTAAGGCACGTTGAATATAAGAGTCGTCCGCACCAAGATAAGTGAGGATGGAGTCATCATCCTGGCACTCAACAACATTAATTGAAGGTGAGTCTTCTTCAATCATGTCTGGATACAGAAGGGGAAAAGAAGATGGGTCTTCATTATCATGTTGATAAGTGAGAGGACCCAGGAAGATAGCGTTTATGAAAAAAAAAAGTTAGGAGGGATAGATTCCAGGTCTATCGACTCTGTGGGTGACGATGGCAAAATGGGTGATGATGGTTCAGAAAGGGTGACTTCGTCATCTTCCTGGATACAATGGATATGTGGTTTCTTCGGTGTAGGTGGTTCAGAGAATCCAAGACCACGACGATATTTGTGTTTGCGTGTAGTCACGGGAATGATCGTATGTTGGCCTTGTTCATAAAGACCGAAACCGAAGCCCTTCCAAGCACAGCGCGTCAGGAAGGTGAGGGCGAAATGATGATTAGTTAGATATTGAAAATCAGATTGGAAGGGAACCACACCAAGGGGAGGTTCAGGGGTGACAGAGGATGCGTCAACACCCCCATACGTTAGGTTGGTGTGGCAATTAGGTGGTCCGTAGGAGATTACTTCCCCCACACGACGGTCGTAGGTAGGATGCGCATGTAACTGTCCGTACTCCTGTGGGGTATGGAAAGTGTTAACGTTATATAGGTGATACTCCCCCAGCGTAAGGCGTTGAAAAACATCTACCAAGGGATCTGAGGTTGGGATGTTATCCGCTGGGAAGGAAGTGGTATTTGCGGTGGTGGTTTCATTGGTTGAAGGTGTAAGTGCAGCTAAGGTGGATGGTTGAGGTGTGGTCGAAGTAGATGGTTGGGTTGGATGAATGGGTGTCTTGACTGGTACAAGTACATCATTAGGGCGATATAACATATTACAGGTTTTGAAGGGGGAGCGTCAGCTTTTATGGTATAGGACTTCCCCTCATACTCGAATTTTATGTATCTATGTAAGGTGGAGGGAACGCATCCCATAGCCCGGATCCAAGGGCGGCCTAACAACATGTTGTATTGGAATTCTCCCTCAAGGACATAGAAGAGTTCAGGTAAGGTACGTGGCCCTACACGAATGTTAAGGATCACGGTGCCTAAAGTAGAAGTAATAGCATCATTAAATGAACACAACATGGTGGGGTTGGCACACATGCAGCTAGAAGGGATATTCATTTGTTGGAAGGCTTTGGAAGAGATGATGTTTAGGCTAGCGCCCCCGTCAATCATAACACAACGTACTCGGATGTCCCAGATGTAAGATGAGATGAAAAGAGTGGGGTCAGGATCTTCTACACCAAAGTCAACAATTTCATCTTCGGAGAAACTGACAGCAGCGGCTTGCTGTACAGGGACAGAAGTGGTTGGGGAGGTAGGTTGTTTGGTGAGAGAAGCAACGTGATTGGGTGTTAAAATGGAGGCAACGGGAAAAGTTTCGTTAGGTAGGACCTCTATCCCTTGAAGGATCTCAATGAGAGCTTGTCGATGAGATTCAGAGGTTTGAATGAGATCATACAGTGTCATTTTTACAGGTGATTGGTGAAGCTGTTTGATCATGGTACGATGGAAAACTCCATCAGAGATGGGGTAGGCAGGTCCACGAATAACCACTTTAGGTGGTGGTGCGATTGGGATGGCAGACGGAGAAAGGGATGCCGCAGGTGCGCTTTCTTTGGCTGTCCCCTTGTTTTTCTGACCTCGAGTAGCAATGCTAATCATGTTGATCTCGTGAACACAAGAGGAGGAAGATGGTAGGGATAAGTCATTGTCTTCGAGAGGTGGGGTTGCAATAATGATAGATCTTGGTGAGGTGGGGACAGGTGGTATAGGAGAGGGGATTGAAGCTAAAGGTTTCTCCCTTCGTAAGTTGTCTTTCTTAACCTTTCTATCCGAGAGAGGTGACTGACGAAGGATGGCTTTCAAAGCTTTGCATCCCTCTACATCATGTCCTGGTGTGCGGTGGTAAGCACAGATTTTAGACTCATCATAACCTATAGGTCGAGGTTTAGATGGATCATAGGGTCTAAGTGGGGGTAGGTAAATGGTCACATTCTCCACCAACATATCAAGGATCTTGGCGTAAGATCCTTTGAGTGGGTCAAAGTCAGAGGAAGATGAGGCTATTGATTGGGTGGGTTTTGGTAATGGTTGGGTATGGTTGGTTCGTATGGGTGGTGGTTTAGACAAGGGGTTTTGATAATTGGATTTAACTAAACGTGGCTTCTTCGGCGCAGAAGTCATGTTTAGCTGGTTAGATGAGGAGGCCACAGATGACGTGGTGGCAGGAAACAACCACGGAGAAAGAGGAGTGACAGCAAACAAATCCTTTTGATGATGGAGTTTGTTTAGGGTTGATAGGTGGACAGGATACTTGGGGTGATGGTGTTGATACACCCATGGATCTCTGTATGGGTGCAGAAGGTGTAGGTCATTTTAAAGAAAACACAGGAGGTATGATGTATTGAGGCAAGGTGGAGGGGTGAGGTCCCAATATAGAAGGTAGGTGTGACGGTGAGGGTTTTAGTTGTGACAGAGGCATAGATTGGACTTGAGGGGATTGGGTTTGTCTCCTAGGTGGATGGACGGCTTTATTTTTGGATAAATCTAACCATTTAGGTGGGTATGTTAGGCTAGGTATTGGTGAAGTCCCAAGCGTAGGGGAAGGTTTGGTTAGGTTAATAGAGGTGGATGAGGTATTCGGTAGAGATGAGAGGGGTGAAGATGAGGACATAGGAATTTTGAGCTTTTGTAAACACCTCGGGTATATGGTAGAGGTGTCTGGATCGGTCATCTACATTTGAGTAGAGCATGGTGTACTCAAACGCTCCCATAGGACTCACCTATCTTCTGAGGGATGACAATCTTCACGTGTGAATAGGAAATTTTGTATGGAAGAGAGGTGGGTTGTGATTCTGGTCCACTGTGGGTGTGATACAGGGGGTAAATGAGGCACTGTATCAATGGGTGTTAAGAGGTCAATCGGTCGCTGAAAAGATTTAGGCGATGAAGAACTAATAGGTAGGAGAGCATGTTTGAGGGGATCCGTCATGATTAAGGAGTTTGGTGATGTCGGTTCGAGAGGTTTCTCTTCTAAGGATGACAGAAATAGTGGCGAGCCTTCTTCTTTTACAGCAAGAGTGACGGAAGGAGATGTTTGGGAAATAGATAAGTTAGATAACATCCGCTCACAATCTTGCAGGGATGTGGTGTAAGAAGACTCATTCGTGAGAAGAGAACTCTGGGTGGTTAATTCCTTTATGGGTAAAGGAATGGCAAGGTTATCATCTTGTCTTGATGGTGGTGAAGTGGGTGTGGATCCCTGTGTTAGTGACGAGGCTTGATTCAGAATTTCCTTGATAGAAGCTTTTGGTTGGGAGTCGAAAACTGCATGGATTTCATGAACACTCTCGTCGGCTAAGATATCTTGGTTTATGTTACTATTAGATGAGTGGTTTGGGAATGGTTTGTTGAAGATTTTCAAATTTCGGTTAGCAGGGGCATTAGGATTATCGAGGGTTATATCCCCTGCATCAACCATTTCCTGCACTATGTTTTTCAACATCTTGCAGTTTTCGTGACTGTGTCCCTTCACACGGTGGAAGTTACAGAAGTCATTTTCTTTGTACCAAGAAGGTATAGCACGGGTGGAATCAAACCCAGAGTGAGGTTTAATAGGAGGCAAGGTGATAGCTCCTGCTTTGAGTAATTTTTCCAAGATCACACCATAAGTTTCTCCCAAGGGAGTGTAATTGATGGGCTCGGCTTTATACTTATAGGTGGTTTTTGGTGGGGTACTAGACGGTGCTTGGGATTTGACCATCACCGCGTGTACAGCTCCTTTTGATTTTGAAGCAGTCGATGCGTGAGAATTGGTGGTGTTGGGTTTGTTGGTGGAGTCTTGGGTTCGGAAATTAGGGTTTTTGTTGCGCAACCTCAATTTTTCCTCCTCTAAGGCTCGAATCTCTAGTTTCTGAGCCATAGTAAAGGCCTCATCAAAGGTGCGGAAAGTTTGAATTTGGAGGGTGGGAGAAATGTGCTTAGCGCAGGCCTGTGTAAAGAGTTTGATGAGTTCGGCCTGAGGTAAGGCATAAGTGAGTTGGTTGATGAGGCCCCGCCATCGTCCAACAAAATCTGCGATAGATTCGTCTTCAAATTGTCGGATGGCATAGAGGTCGGTGATGGATACTTTCTTGGAAATATTAATGGAGAAATGATCCAAGAAATATTGGGCTAATTGGTTAAAAGAGAAGATTGAGTGCTGGGTTAAAGCACTGTACCACTCCAAGGCGGGTCCTGATAAGGACATGGGAAAGGTGCGGAGTAGTAAGGCATCATCATGAGCAATCAGATAGCAGGCATGTCTAAATGATCGCAAGTGTTGTTGAGGATCCTCCTTACTATTAAAACAAGTAAATTTTGGTAATTCCCATTGAGGAGGATATGAATGAAGGGGGATAAAAGGATGAATAGGCTCTCGACAAACTTGCTCATATGTCAGGGTGCTACGGCTTCCTGAAACAGAAGCCTCCAAATTTTACATCTTGTCCATCATTTGTTTGATTAAATCAGTGGTTGGGTAAGATGATGGTGCGGTTGTTGTAAACGGTGGAGGATTAGGCCAAGAGCCACTACTAGACAATGGTGGGGTTAAATGTTGATAAGGTATTGATGACAAATATGTTGAGGTGACCGAATAGGGATGTTCTATATAAGATGTTGAAGCCACTAGATAAGTTTGTGGAAATGAAAAGGTGGGCAGACCTTGAGAAGGAAAGCTCGTAAGTGGATAGGTGGCACAGAGCAAGTTATGAAAGGGGCAGTTTGTGAGAGAGACGAGGTAGGAGCAGTCGGCGGTAATGATAAGTGGGGCCCCAGATTAACCAAAGGAAAGCCAATCTGTGCCGTATGAACTCCCGAAGCCACTGAGTTGGGAGACGGAGCTAAGGATTAAGAAGGTAAGGTGGAGTTATTAGGTGGGGAAGGAGCTAAGTGAGTAGCTATACTAATGGGCATACCAATGAGAAGCTAACTGTCGGGTGTACGGTCAGGGGTATGAGACAAATAATACTATACGGCACTAGCATTAGCATCCAAAAATTTGACAAATTCCTTATCTCCTACAGGGATCTTGTGAACAAAATTGGTATCCATAGCATTCCCCATAGGATGTGAAGGGGGTGATTCAAGCAAAGGCATGGAATAGGCATGTGAAACCATGGCTGCGGCTTGTTTCCGAGTGAAAACAACCATGGACAAGAGCACACAGTAGGGATTCAATCTATCAGGAATAGAAACAGCAACAAAATGTTGGAATTGGTAGGTTGATGGTTTATCAGGAACTGTGAATGCAAAGAGAAGATGTAAGACGCTGCTGATTTTGGGTTAACAATGCTTAGTATACCCACCAAACTGTTCTGAAGTGATCACTGATACAGGGTATGACAGAGAAGAAGAACTAAAAAACAAGCAAGATGCACAAACAATCTAAGAGACTAACCTTAGGATTAGTTTTAATTATTGTGGGCTTATGCCTTAGATGTAAGATGATGTCAATCCTAAACAAAATACCTAAGGGAGATGTCAAGTTTGTTTTGGCTTATAAGGTTACCTCAATCAGGTGGAGGAATACCGCGGAAAAAGGGGGGATGTTTGAGTTTTTGTGTTGATTATGATGTGATTTGGTATGTGTTGTGCAGTGAAAGTAAGATTAATTTCTTGTCAATAACGTGGATATCACCCCCACATATACGACCTATTACTTAATCTACGTTCACTAGAATTAAAAACAGCAAGCAAGAATGTGATGCACGTGTATTAAACCCAAATCAAAAATGATATTCGATGAAGCAAAGAAGATGAATTTCACTAATGCAAAGATGAGGAAGAAAGAGAAATTCTTTTACCAAAATGACAAAATATCTTGTGAATATTTAGAAGAAGAAAATAGCAAGTATGCTCCCTATATGAAAGCTAGCAAGAAAGAAAGAAACCTGAGAAAGGGTCCCACCGGGTGTGCCAAAATGTTTCACGTAGAATGTTTCCATTCTTAGAATAGATTTGCTTCTATCTTTTCATTCTCTTGAGAAAAAGATAAGGGTTAGGGCTAGGAGGAATACCTGTTGAGTGTTGGGAGGGTGTGCACGTACCGTAGAGAGAGATCAGATCGATTGCGAAGAAAACTCTTTTGTCTAGGAAGGACTACCTATGAATAAGAATGCAAGACCACCAGATTATAGTTAGACGATAAATGAGGGAACTGCTTTAGGCCCAGGAAATATTAGACTTCCTTTCGAAGGTGGTCAGTTCCCCTTTTAATACAAATTAACACAAATGATAACAAAGAAGTTATTGCGAAATTACGATTTAGTTACCTCGTTAAAAAGCAATAGAGGAAAGGCTAGTTTTGGTTTAAGTCACAGTGACCGATGCCAGTCACTGTATAACTGACTACGGTTATAACACTAATATTGGTTGCTGATAACCGATATCGGTAGGGGCAGTGATTTAGTGGCTTTCAATGAAGGTTGGCTGTAAGGCCGTTATGGTGTTTATAAGGTTGGTAAATGATCAGGGGTAGGCAATACGGTGATGGAGAAGACTCAGAGAGTTTGGGAGCTTTTCTTGGGGCAATGCAAGGGTAGAGGAATGAAAGTTAGATGTAGGGTGTTATCGGGTAGTAGATCTAGGAGTGAGCTTATAATTACTATGAATCAGAAGTTCAAGAAATGGTATTTAAAAATGTATAACTCACTACTTACTAGTTCCTGATGAAGGTACAGCTCCAAGGACTATGATGATGAAGACAAGGCTCAGGTGGGATGATCCGACAATCAAAAGTGAGCTTTTCTTCTCTCCCAATGCTTGGATGAGTGTCGATGTGCTCTAGTTACTCAGTTGCAGTCTTGGGCTCGATGTCCTTCTCTGTAAACTCTTCTCTTTCCTTCACTTGTCTCTGTCCTGCAAAGTGAATTCCAGATCTTTCAAATGAATTCTGATCCTTTCTTTTTGGTTGGGGGAGGTCATTAATAGGGAACCGATGGTAGTTACGTAACTGGTGGCGGTCGAGTAGGAACCGATGTCGGTTAGGTCACAGTGGCTATTTTTAGTAAAACAACCATCTTTCCATCCTTTTCTCCTGAGAGATCGGTTCTGGGCTTGGTCAAGTTATTATTAGGTTTGTTTTGATGCGGGTGAGGGGTGATGAGCCATGGGTGTGGGTCTAGACCAAGTCATAGGTCTTAATTAGGTTGGTTTAGGGTTAGGGCTAGGTCATGGTGAGGTGGCGAGATGATGTGGCGGGTTTGAAGATGTGGATTTATTAATTATAAGGTAATTAATAAATCATTAGGTGTGTAAGGTTTTAGGTGGTGAGGTAGGGTTAGGTTGCGGGACAAGATACGGGGTAAAGGGTGTCGTAAGACCCAAATCTGGTGTCTACAGGCTTTTATAGAAATGATGGGGATGGATTCTACCCATTTAGTATAATATTCAGTAGTGGTTATGATCCATTGATGGCATTGTGAAGAATGGGGATTAATCTCATTGATAATATCCAAGCCCCATTGAGAAAAGGGCCAAAGGTCTTGTGCTACCCATAAGGCATGACTAGGTTTTTGATGAATATTAGCATGTTTCTAGCATTTTACACAACGTTTGACATAATTACAATAGTTGCAATTTAGGGTTGGCCAATAATAGCCAAGGTGAAGAATGCATTTTACGACAACTAAACCACTAAATTGGCTTCCAAAAATTCCATCGTGAACTTCCTTGATGGTGTAGGGAATTTCAGAACTTGTAAGGCATCGTAAGAGAGTACAGTCAAAGTTACACTTATAAAGGAGACCACCTATGATGACATAACGAGAGACACTTTTAAGAAAGGAACATTGTCCATTACGAGTGATACTGGCAGGTATAATGGAAAGGGAAAGACAGTCTACAAATTTCTTTCACCAAAGGTCACGTGGGTCATGTGCAATGGTTTTGATGGAGTAGACCTCATGAGGTAAATAAGAGGGTGATTGTAGCCTTTGTATTGTGACAAATATTTTAGAGTCAGTGGGTGAAGCGGGTATCTCAGAAGCCAAGTATGCCATTGTATCCGCAAACTTATTAGTATAACGTGGGATGGTTTTAAGTTCGTAACGGTCAAAGGTGGTCACAAGTATATCTACATGATGTTTATACTTTTGAAGTATATCATTATGACAATGATATATATCATTGACTTGGTTTATGACCAGCTGGGAATTTCAAAAGATATTGATTGACTTAAGATATAAGGCATAAGCAGCTTAGAGACCCAATACGAGTGCTTCATATTTGGCAAATATTATTTGTACAATCAAAATCAAGTTTGAAAGAAAAATGCATAGGTTTTCCATCAAGAGGAATGAGGATAACACCATCCCTACCTCCACACCAACACTTGGAGCCATCAAATAAGAGTTTCATTTGATAAGTGGGTCTTCTCCTTCTAAGGAGAAGGTAGCTATGGATTCATCTAGGAAATAGAAGTTAGAGGGTTGATTCCCAGAAAGAGATGCATTTTCTAGTTGGTCAACGATATTTTGGCCCTTGATGGAATTTTGATTAATAAATTCAAGATCAAGGTCAGCAAGAAGTATAAGCCAACATGTGACACGTTGATGTTAATAGGGTTTGGCGTACATATAGTGTAAAGGATTAGTATTAGTAATAACATAGTTTTTTTGGTTGATTAGGTAATGGAAGAGTTTGGTGGCAATAAAAACTAAGGCTAAGTAGAGTTTATCAGCATGGGTATATCTAGTTTCATAGTCCAGAAGGGTACGAATTATGTAATAAACCACTTGCTCTATGTGTTTCTCTTCACGATGAACGAGCATGGTGCCTAAAGGATGGTCACTGGTAGAAATGTATAGGTAAAAGGGGTGGTCATCCTTAGGAGGAATGAGCACTGGTGGTTGAAGAAGGTATTATTTTAAGGCTTCAAAGGCTTTATGGAATTCATCATCCCATTTGAATGAAAATTTCCTTCTTGAGAAGATGATGTAATGGTTGATAGTGGTTAGAAAGTTGCGAGATAAAATGACGAATGGATTGCAACTTATCTTGTAGGCTTCGAAGTTGAAAGAGATTAGTAGGTGGAGGCATTTCTAGAATATCCTTTACTTTAGTAGGGTTGAATTCTATGCCACATAAAGAAACGATGAAACCAAGGAGTTCTCCTAAAAGTACAATAAAGACACACTTCTTTTGTTGAAGATGAACACAATACTTGATGAGGCAGTCAAAGATTACCTTAAGGATAGGCATGTTTTTGGCTCGATGTTTGGATTTGGAAAGAATATTGTCTACGTAATATTCCAATATGTGATGCATGATTTCATGGAAGTTGTAATTCATGGGTCGGTGATATGTAACACCAACATTTTTAAGGCCAAAAGGCATGACTCAATAGCGGAAGGTCCCCCAAGGAGTGATGAAGGAATTTTTTTTTGATCTTCTGGAGAAAGTAATATTTGATTATAACCTAAGAAACCATCCATCAGTGATAGCATTTCATGGCCGGCGATGAGATAAACTAGTTGGTCAATACCTAGTAGGGGAAAATCATCTTTAGGACAAGTTAGGTTGAGATCACATAATTCCATGTAAATGTGGAGTCCCCCTATCACCTTTGTGATAGGAACGATGTTAGAAATCCATTGGAGATAATCAATGTGTAGGATGAAGGAAACTAAGAGAAGGCATTGAAGCTCTTTTTTGACTAGTAAAGTAATGCGAGGATGCATTTTATGAAAAAAAAAATTGATGGGTTTGGCATCAGGAATGGTTATGATATTGTGGAACACAATTTTTGGGTCAATGTCGGGCATATCGGCATAGGACTAGGCTAAAGTGTTTCTATGGTCTCGAAGGAAAGAGGAAAAATATTTCTCCTCAGTAGCATCTAAAGATTGGCCTATATTTAGAATGTGTGGGTCATCCTGAGTGTTAATGTTGATTTCAATGGTCGATTCGTTCAACATGGTTTGCATCTCAGAAGGTAACGACTGGTGAATATAAGAATCTTCCACACCCAGGTAGGTGAGGATGGACTCATCATCTTGACATTGAAAAAAATTAATAGAAGGTGTATCATCATCAATCATGTCAGGATACAGGAATGAGAGAGAAGAGGGAGCCTCACCATCGCGTTGATAGGTCAAAGGTCCCAGAGAAATTGTGTTTACAAACAAAAAGTTAGGAGGATAGATTTGGGATCTATGGACTTTTTGGGTGAAGATGATGACATTGGTGAATGGGGTGGAGATCATTTTTCTTCCTCAATGAGGTCGACGCGGGCCTTCTTAGGAGGCGGTGTGGTAAAGCCAATGCCACTATGGTAATTGTGTTTATGGGTGGTACAGGAAATGATAGTATGGCGTCCCTTTTCATAAAAACTAAAGCGAAAGCCTTTCCATGTGCAATAGTGAAGTTTAGTTTGAGTGAAGTGGCATTTAGTAAGGGATTGTAAGTCATATGAAAATGGTCATGTTTAGGATGGAGATTCGGGTGAATAAGTGGCAATATCAAGTCCCCCATATGTTATATTAGTGCAAAGGTGGGGAGGACCATAAGGAAAAACCTCACCTAGGTGATAGTCAAAACTAGGGTGCTGACACAGGCTCCCATACTCTTGCGGAGTAAGGAATGTGTCAATATTATATAGGAGGCACCCCCCAGAGTGAGGTGTTGAAAAACACATTCTAAAGGGTCAGTAGTCGATATGTGGGTAACGGGGATAGATGACTTCCTAGATGATTGGGAATGAGGTGAGTCAGCTTTAGAGGTTATGGAGGAATTAGGAACAACAGGGTTAGATGTGGAAGAGTTGATGGCAGACTTAGTGGATGGGCTTGTGGGTGAAGGTGAAGTGGGGGTAGTGACAGATTCCTTGACTAGTACAAGTACATCATTGGGCTAGTATAGTATGTTATAGGTTTTGAAGGGTAATGGGTTATATGGGATGGTGTAGTTTTGTCCTTCATGTTCAAATTTGAGGCAGCAGTGTAAAGTTAAAGGGACACAACCCATGGCATGGATCCAAGGTTAGAAAAGCAACAGATTATAGTGGAACACCCATTCTAGGACATAGAATAGTTTTGGGATAGTGCAGCGACCTATGTGGACATGGAGAATGATGGTACCCAGGGTAGAGGCCATGGCATCATTGAAGGAATGCAACATAACTAGGTTACCATGCATGCAATTGGTAGGTATGCACATTTGGTTATATACATGGGAGGATATGATGTTAATACTAGTTCCACCATCGATCATAATGTGTTATATGTGTATATTATCGATATAGACGGATATGAAAAGAGTGGAATCAGGATCATCATACTGGAAGGGAGTGATCTCTTCCTCTGAAAAGCTAAGGGAAACTACTTTCCGAGTAGGTGGAGGTGTAGAAGAATGAGAAAAATTAGTGAGAGAGGCTACATGATGAGGGGTAATGATGGAGGATGTGGGCATGGGGTCATTTGGTAAAACCTCAATAGATTGAAGGACCTCTATGAGGGCTTGATGTTGTGACTCAGAGGTTTGGATGAGGTCATATAAAAACATTTTGAGGGAGGATTGGTGTAATTGTTTTATTATTGTGGGATGTGTGACCCCATCAGGAATAGGATATGCGGGACCTTGAATGGTGACTTTGGGTGTGGGTGCATATGGTATGTTGGTTACAAGGTTGGTTGATGGGCTAGTTGAATTTTCCTTTCCTTTGTATTTCTAGGCGAGGGTGGCAATGTGGATCATGTTGATTTTCAATTTCGGGGGTGGAGATACTAGTCACTGAGTAGGTAATGGAAGAGGATTTGGGGAGATTGGTGAAGGAGGAATGGAGTCCTCATCAAGAAGATCATCATCATCAAAATTTTCTTCGGGAGGACATAATTGGACAACAATGGTTTTTAAATCCTTACAATTCTCTACATCATGTCCTGACACATTATTGTAGGTGTAAATTTTAGTTTTTTCAAACCCTTTTGGTTTGGGTTTAAGTGGGTCGTAAGGTCTAAGAGGTGGTAATGTGATGATAGAATTTTCGAGGAGTTTGGTTAAAATATTGGCGTAGGACCCTGTTAATGGATTGCAATGGGAGGTGAGTGTGGGTTTAGCTATAGGTGTGACTTATTGTGATGGAAGAGGATTAACAGGAGGGGGAATGGGTTAGTCGACTAGTTTGGTATGTGAAGTGGTTTTAGGTTTTTTCAGGCATTATTTGTGTAAAGGTGGGGTAGAAGAGCCGGTGATGGAAGGTTTGGTTGGTTTGATTACCTTATTGGAGGGTAGTGGATTATTAGCTTTTGGTTACACTTTTTTGGATAAAGATGACATGGGAGTATGGTATGTAGAAGGAAAAGTAGATGGTGGAAGAGGACAGGTTACCCACGGGGGCAACCGAGTTGCAATGGAGGTGGTTGGTAGAGGTTGGGTAGAAGGTGTGAGTGAAAGAGAGGAGAGTGTCATGGGTAGTGAAGAAGTTATGGAAGGTAGTGGTGGTATGGGTGGTAAGAAGGTCACGGGTGATGACAGGGGTTGTGCGGATCACTTGGATATATTAGAGGGATGTGCTGAGGAAGTGAGCTGCTGTGTTCTTGGTTTACCGGTAGAAGAAGGTTGTTTGGCCAGGGTTGAGGGGTGAGGTCCTAGGATGGACAGAAGGGATGAAGGTGAAAATAGTGTGGTGGGTGAGGTTGGTGTATGAGACCTAGAAGGTTGGGGCTTCTTTTTAGGGGCAGGAATAAATTTAGTATTGGTTTAGGATGATGTGGATAAATATAATTTGACGGGTGGATGAGTAAGGTTTGATTTTGGCATGACCCCTACAATAGTGATGGGTTTAGGTGACAGATATGATATAGGTGTGGGTAGGTGTTCAGGTATAGGTGTGTGTTGGGTTTTAGGCATAGGTGTGTGTTGTGTTGTTTGTAATAAAATGGAATGTATTCCAATAGACATGGTTATGTTTGGTGTGGTCACTCGAAACACTTTTGGATAGATTATGGAGGTGTCGATGAGTGACAAATACATTTGGGTTGAAGTAGGAAGTAGAATACATCCCCAAAGTAAGGCTCTATCAACATAATCCAGGCGATCGACCAAGTGTGAAAATGGTACTACTTTAAGCGGGGCCGATGTGGATCGAGTAACAATCCCCATAAAATATGTTTGAGAAATAGGGAAATGGTTAGCTTCAGACTCTATGGGTAAGAGAGTAGAAAGAATGTCAGTAGTATCTTGGAATGCCAATGGATAATGGTCACCTAAAGGTAATGGTGTTTCTATAGGATCCTCTATGGGTAAAGGATATGATAGGAAAGACAAGGTATACTCTCCTTGCGATGGTGTAGGGAGTGGAAATGTGTCCCCTATGGGTAGGAGAGGTGTTACTGATGACTACTCGGTAGTTTGAGAGGCAAGAGACAAAGTGATAATTATGGGCTCTTTCACGGGTGAAGGAGAAAATGAAGGGGGTTCCTCTGTGGGTGGACGAGTAGATGAAATAGGTTCCTATGTAGGTAGGGGAGTTCAAGCTAGTATTTCATCTATGTAAGAAATAGGGGTCAATTGGGAAGAAATTGGTATGTCATCAAAAATAGCATGGACCTCATGGACATCACTATCATTGGTTAAAGTGTCACGAATTTGGTTAGAAGATGAGGCATGATTAGGGAATGGTTATTTGAAGATATGTAGATTTTGGTTGGTTGGTGCATTTGGGTTATCCAAGACTATATCTTTGTTGTCTAAAATTTCTTGGACGATATTCTAGAAGGTGATGTAATTACCATTGCTATAACCTTTGACATGGTGATAGTTGTAAAAGTCATGTTCTTTATACCATGCGGGCATGGGGCGATCAGGGTCAAAACTAGTGTGTGGTTTTATAGATGGAAGGGTAATGACACCAGCCTTAATACGTTTTTCCAAAAAAGAGGAATATGGTTCCCCTATTAAGGTGTACTTTTGATGTTCTCATCTGAATTGGAAAGTTTGAATAGGTGAGATATTAGCAGAAGGTTTGGCTTGGTTTGATGGGTGAGAGGGTCTAGCCTTGAGGACCATGGCATTAGAAGATCCTTTTGATTTTGAATAGTTGTTCTAGGGTTTCAAATATGAAGAAGCATCATTTGATTTGAATGTGGTGTTTTTGTTATGTAGATACCACAAATCTCTAATTTTCATGCCATGGTAAATTACTCATCAAAGGTGCAAAAGGTTTGCACTTGTAGGGTTAGTGAAATGTGTCTAGCACAAGCCTGAGTAAATAACTCTATGAGCTCAGTTTGAGGTAATTGAAATGTGAGCTAGTTAATTAGGCTATGCCAATGAGTGATAAAGTTAGTGATAAACTCATTGTCATACTATCGAGTGGAGTAGAGATCAGTCATGGTGACTTTCTTGACAATGTTGATTGAGAAGTGGTCTAAGAAGGCTTGGGCTACTTGATTAAACAAGTAAATGGAATTTCTAGGTAGCCCACTATTCCAGTCTAATGCAGGTCCTGTCAGGGACATCGGGAAGGTCCATAGGAGAAAGGCATCAACATGGGAGATTAGGTAACACCCAAGTTTGAAAGACCACAAATGCTGTTATGGGTCTTCTTTACTATTGAAGTGGTTGAATTTGGGTATTTCCCTATGTACAAGGTATGATCAAATAGGAATGAATGGATGAATGGGCTCATTACATATTTCATCGTATGTGAGGGAATTACGTGAGCTAGAAATTGACGCTTCTAATGTTTGCATCCTTTCCATCATTAACTTGATGAGGTCATTGGTAGGTTGCAATAGGAGGCTGCCTCCCATGGTGTAAGAGGGCTGGTGTTGAACTTGTGATGTGGGTGGAATTCTAGTGTATGGTGATGTTGAATAAGAAGGTTGAGAATGGGGGACCGACATGGAGGGAATATAACCAAAATGAATGACTGTTGAGATAGGGGGTTGTTGATAATATGTATATGTAGGAGGGGTAGTCAAAGTGCCTCTAGTAGCAATTAGGGGTAGGGATTGCGGGATGGAGAGGACAAGATTTTGGAATGGGGTAGGGGTCACTAACACCATGGGTGGTTTTGTTTTGATTGGTATATGTGAGATAATGGGAGCGGATGGGGTGATGATCTAGGTGGTCAATGAAGGAACAACAGATACTACGGGTGCGACCAATGTTGCAGATGCAGTAGTCATAGTGGGTGTGGGCCCTAGCTGTGAAACCACTGGGGGTAAAATGGGTGAGGGTAACACCAAACTAGTAGGGGATGATGTAGAAGTGGGGAAAAGGGCAGGGTAGATGGATACATGCATGCCATATATTAACTAACCTAAGGAATCCTGAGTGAATGAGTGGGAAAGATAATAATTTAAGGTTGTGGGATTCTGATCAAGGAGTCGTGTGAACTCCTCATCACCTGTAGCAATGGTGGTAGGTGGAGTCAGATCCATGGGTGAAAGGATAGAAGGTGGTGAGGGAATAGTTGGGAGTGGCAGATGACTAGCATGGAATATAAGAGTATTAGTTTGGTTGCGAGTCAACACCATATGAATAAGTGTTGACCTAGAAAGATTGTATTCTGTAAATGACATAGAAAACAATAGGAACATAGAAAAAGGAGGCTAGGAGGGTGAATTTGGTAAAAGGTTGGATTTCTAAAACCAAACACAAAAACTGATGTCAGTCATAGAAACTGATGTTTATTACTATGGAAAAACACTAGTTTCAGGAAGTGAAATAGGATTGATGAATGGGAAATGTAAGTAGTATTGTATGATAGTAATACCAATAGGAGGAAAATATGATAGTTCCCTGAGGGCCAAAATAAGAGAAGAATGAGTGAATGAAGACTGTCCCAAGCAAGATACCTAGAAATCTAGAAGCCAAGACTAATTATGGTTAACTAATGATAGTCAGATGAAAACCAATGATGGTCATCGGAATGACACCGATTACTGTGAAATTTAGAGAGAATGGAGAAAGCTGGATTTTGTGAATTAAATCAAGTGAAGAATCAAACTCGGGGATCTGAGAATGAAAATATGGAGCCCTGGCACACTCAGATAAATTTAGAAGACTCCAACTATGATGGTGGAGTGTGCAAGGGAAAATAGAAAAATGTAGAATCGTAGCTCTCACCTTAAAACACAAGTCAAGAAGAAAGCTAAGAAAAACATGATCCTAAGCGTGATTTTTTTTCTTTATGTCTATACAACTTTCACTATTTTAGAATTGACTGTATACACTCTAAATAGAATTTTTGGTTGGGAAGGCGTCCTATGAAGAAGGAGATCTAAAAGGTGAGGTTTTAGGTTATGTTATGGTGGGGGGGCTCTCTCTAATGGGGTACTAGATAGAGATAACCAATTGGGGATTACCTATCAATCCTCTGATCATGTGATTATTGACAGGTGTTCCCAGGTAAGATGTCATTTAAGAAAGTATGTAGATTTAAATTTTTGTAGTTTAGTAGAAGAGAAAAGAGAGTTCTTTCTACGATTCTTTTATGTCAACCATCATCTTGACATGACTTCCAACATATAGGTTGCCCTTAGTTTAATTTGAATTAAATGCATCATACAAGAAATGCAATGCACGTGTTTTAAGACCAAATTGAAATATGATATTCAATGAAGAAAAATGATGAACAAGATGGAGGGTGCTCTTTCACTAAATGTAGAAAGAAAGAAGAATGATTCTTTTAAAACACCCCAAAAGAAATATTTCATTTAGATCAATTAGAAAGAAAAAGATGATTACTAGAGAAGAAAATTTAATGAGTAACGATTTAGAAAAGAGATAAACAAGATGCAACCTAAATGAAAAGAAAGGGAACCCACAAATGAGGGTCCCACCGAATGTGCCAAAAATTTTCACCGTTCTCTTTATGTTTTTAATGTGATGAAACAGATAATGTTATGGGCTGAGGAGGAATACCTATTATGATGGTTTGTTTGAAGGTTGTGTGCACATTCTAAATTCTCGATCTAATGCTGACTGTGAGAGATTGCTTTTGGCTAGGAGGAACTACTTGAAATAGAAAACAAGACCACCAAAGAAGAGTTAAATAATATATGACAGTGGATTTCCTAGCGTAAGCTAGATCCAGGAAGTGTGATACTTCCTAGAGGGATATCAATCCATTGTTTTTAGAACACAAATATGAAATAACTGAAATACGTACACAAACGAATCAAGTGTTAGTATTCTGATTTGGGTACCTCAGATCACTATCAACATCGATCTAATTAAATACTAAAAAATATGTGGGTCAAGGTCTTCAGGTCAGGTTGCAGGTTGTTTAGGTGGTCTACAGGTCACAGACAGGGTCTTAAAAGGGTTAGGTAAGGTGTTTGGTATGTTTTGGTAGGTAGGTAGGTTGCTAGTGTACGTAGTATTGGCAGGCGGAGAGACTGACATCGATCAGGTATGAAGGAACACAGTTAGGGATAACTGACAACTGTTATGGGTGATTGATGTCAATAGAGGCGGGATGATAAAACTCAATAAGAGCTGATTTGTGGGGTTTGAGCTGTGTTAGGTTATGGACCCTGTTTTCATGTGTGAAAGTATTGAAGACTGTACACTAAGAGTACTGTACACTTTTCATGTATCCTCAAAAAATGCACCTGAGATATCGGGAAATGTGCTCTTCTCATATGGGCAAGTTTTTTGACCCATAGGTTTATGGGACAGGTTTTACCCATGGTTTTGATACCCATGGTTTTGTAAAATTACTTAAGCAGTTGTCTATTTATATGGTCTTATGCGTATGATAGATGTACAAGAAAATGTATTGCAGATATGTTTTGAATTTGGGTGTGAATTCTGTAGAGTTTGTTGAGCATAGCTCCAAATGGATCTGGTTATTGTATTGAGAGAGCGGTGGCTTGTAATAAAATATGAGCAAGTGATTCTTGGTGGACGTAGCCCAAATTGGGTGAACCAAGTTAAATACTGTCTCTTTGTGTTGTGTTATTTTATTCTGTAATTTTATTTGAGATCTGTAATAATTTCTGCATATTAGTTTCTACTGTTGCGATTCTGTGAGGGATTATTCTGCATATTTTATCCCTTATTTCCTAACAAGCTGAGGTTAGGAAAAGATGACATAGGGCATGACGAGGTATGTGGGAATCTTAGGAACACTCAAAGATATGTAGAGGTTAGGTACAGGTGGTTTTATGATGTGGGTGGAGGAATGGTTGAGTTTACAGAAAGAGGAATAGTGGGGAAAAGGAAATGTGAGTAGAAAATGACAACATAGATGATAACAACCTTTAAAACAAGACAAGGATGAAATAACACAGGTGATAAACATACTTACTTATGTTGTAGGTCAAATGGCTAGGTGGTGGTGATGATTGATCAGTGTGAAGGACCTTGGTGCCGCAGTGGTGCTTCCCGGAATTCTACCGTGAGAGTAATACCTCTAGATTTGTCTTGATGTTGGCTATGACTGCTTGGATGTGTGAAAGAGCTCTGGTTCTTGCTTGCATGCATATCTCCTTTTCCTCCCAAAATTCAAGAATGTAACTAACCTATCAAACAAGGTTACTAAAATGAATAAATGTTAACCGATGATGGTTCCTGGTTGACCGACGTCAGTTTAGGGATGAACGACATCGGTTAAGGCAGGATTCCATATGTTTACTAAAAGTGACAAATCTTGCAATCATTTGGGCTAGGTCTATCCCTTTTCTCATGGATCATAATGGACGTTATATTTTTCTGAGCGGGAAGGTGGTTAGAGGAATAATAGGCATTGATTTTTAGGGTTGAACTAAATCTTATTCATTTATGGAAACATGCTATGAATAGGTCTATGGTGAGGTGTCTAGGTGAGGTGTGCATCCATTTAATTAAAGTAACTAAATTAAATTAATAAATGGGGTGAGGATGGCCATTAATTTAATTTTAAATAATTAAATTAATATTAATGTGGGGTATAAGAGTTATGGTAACGTGAATGTGTTTAAGCTGGTTATTTGAAAGAGGACTAAGGGGAGTGTGACCCAATTTTGGTGTCTGCTAGTATAATGATGATATCAGCCCCTCCCCCTTGCTAACACTTGGATCGATCAAATAAAATTGTCATTTTTAGGGGGTAAATTTTTTTATCAATGATAGTGTTGATAGTTTTGTCAAGGAATTGATCATGAGGTAGTTTATTGTCTAGGAGAGGGGATTCAATGAGTTAGTCATTAATATTTTATCCTTTGATAGATTTTTGTGGGATAAAATCAAGATCAAACTTAGTCATAAGCATAAGCCATCGAGTGATGTGGCCACCATGATATGGTTTGGAATACATGGTTTTAAGTAGATTAAAACTAGTAACAACACAAGTCTTATGGTTAAGTAGATAATGGTGCAACTTAGATGTTGCGAAGTACAGTGAATAACCCAGTTTTTCATCTTCAATATAATGAATTTATTATTCATAGAGAGTGCATATTATCTAGTAAATGGCATGTTCACAACCCTTCTTATCTCGGTGTGTGAGAATGTAACCCAAGGAATGATAAGTAGTAGATATATAAATACAAAAGGTCTCCCCCTTGCATGGAGGTGTGAGAAAGGGTGGTGATAAGAGATATTGTTTGAGGTCATCAAATTCCTTTTGATAATCATGGTCTGGTCTGAAGTCTACATATTTTTGAAGATGATTGTGGAAGGGCTGATAATGATCTGAAAATTTTCAAGATGATGCAATGAATACATTGAAGCTTACCCTAGAGGCTGAAAAGTTTTTTGAGGTTTGATAGAGGAGGCATTTAGATGATAGCTTTGATTTTAGTGGGGTCTAATTTAATGCCCTAAATAGATACAATGAACCCTAGGAGTTTTATAGTGAGAACACCAAATAAATACTCAACGAGGTGTAGATGAAGGAAATATTTAATAAGTGAGTGAAGGTAGCATCAAGGAAAGTGAGGTGATCCTTATGTTATTTAGATTTCCCTAAAATATCATCAATGTAGTCTTCTATGATATTGTTAATAAGTTTGTGGAAGATATATGTCATAACATATTGATTAGTGGCCCCCACATTATTAAGTAAGAAGGGTATAAAAGGGTAACAGAAGGTCCCCCAAGGAGTAAGGAATGATGTGTTTCTATCTTTGGTAGTGATGAGGATTTGATTGTAACCAAAGAATCCATCCATAAAGGAGAGCATCTTATGGCCAGCTATTAGATTGACAAGTTGGTTGATATTTTCAAGAGGGAATTTTTCTTTGGGGCAAGTGAGATAGAGATCTCAAAATTTGGCGCAGATGTGTAACTCACATGAGGGTTTGATTATAGGTACAATATAAGATACCTACTATGGATAGTTAATAGGTATAATGAAATTAGCATAGAGTAATTGTTATAACTCTTCTTTGATGAGAAGAGCTATGTGAGGGTACATCCTACATATATTTTTTTGAAATGTTTGACGTTAGGATATGTGAATATATTATGAACGATGACGTTGGGATCGATACCTATCATATCACAATATGACCAGGTAAAGTCTTGACTATATTTAGATAGGAAGGAGGTGAAGTCATTTAACCCCTGTGGATCTAGAGATTGACCAATTTTAACTATATGAGGTTTTTGTGGAGTCCTTATATTAATTTCGATAATGGATTCATTGAGGAGTTTCTAGGTATTAGGTGTAAGTATTTCTGAAGGAAATGATCCTCTACCCCCATATGAGAGAGGATAACTTTATTGTCCTGATATTAGAGAATGGTAATGGTGGGAAAGTCTTATTCTAACATTTCAATCCATAGGAGAGGAAGGGGTTTAGTATCATGATCATTTCAATAATTTAGTGGTCCTAATGTAATAGTTTTGACTGAAATTTTTTAGGAGGAATATAAACGGTGTCATCAGTGTCCATGTGATCATCGTGTATGATTGGGGAGGATGGTTTTTACTCTATGATGGTTTTAGATGTGGTATATGTGGAGGATTTAGAAATGAGTTTCTTGTAACCTAGTCTGAAATTCTCATGTAGTTTAAGGTAATGTTTAATGATTAGATCATATATTCCTTTCTCATAATGTTCAAATCTAAATCCTTTCTAGGTGCAACTACGGAGATACATTTGTGTGAAGACTTGGTTATATAATAATTTGAATTTTGATATGAATGGAATAGTGCAAATTTACAAGTAGGATTCAAAGAAGGACATTTGATACCTCCGTAGATGATATTTTTTTCAGATGCGGGGGACCATAGGAGATGACATCTCATAAGTTGGCTTCATACATGGATTTTTTATTAGGTACTCCATATGTCTTAGGTGTGGGAATTGAATTAAGCGTAAGGAGACGACACTCCCCCAGGGAAAAGCATTGCATAATATTCTCGAAGGTAGTTTGGATGATGGAATATATGAATTGGTATATGCTTCGTCAGGTCGTGTAGGGCATGATTTGTGAAAATTTTATTAATATATCGATGGATTTTCAATGGGATACAACACATAGCATGTATCTAGGGTTGGCCTAGAAATATGTTATATTGGAAATATCATTCTTCCAAATAGAATATTTCAAGGAGGGTTTTAATGCTGACTTTAAGTGGTAAGATTATTGTACTCAATGTGGGGGAAATGGTGTCATTGAAGGCATGAAGCACAACTAGTGTTTGGGTGATAATGATATTAGGTAGGTGAAGTTGATTGAAGGAATATGATAATATGATATTTATACTTGCACCATTATCAATCATGACACTTTTTACTAGGATGTCATTGATTTGGGTTGTGATGAAGAGGGGAAGATCATGATATTTTTGTTGTAGTGATGGTATTTCAAAACTATCAAAAGAGATAGCAGTGGATTCTTTAAGAGTGCCTACTAAATTCGTAAAGATTTATGGATTATTTGAGGGCACTGATATCGATTGGAGAGATTTGATCACGGTTTTTTGGTGTTAAGGTGATACTTGAGACATCTCATAAAGGGACATCTTGACTAGATCTTGGTGAAGGTTTTTTCTGAAAATGTTATGTAATGTGGTGGTGGATTGTGTAGGATGAGCGATAAGAATGGAAACCTTGTCTTTGGTAAGTGGTATTGGAGTTGATGATTCGAGGGCGAGTGGAATAGAAATTTTAGACTTACTTTGATATGATGGGTTAAGTTCATGGGTACTTTCTCTGGTGTTTATACGTACTACGTCAATCTGATGTGGAAGGGTTTCCTTAGAAGAATTAACACTTTCAAAGGTTATGGATGGTTTATATGGGGTGGTTGTGGATTATTTACAAAGAGTTATTGATGTGGATAAATCTAGAGGAAGAAATATTTTGTTTGCAAGGACTTTGATCCTAGAAATAAGGGCTTTATAATCTTCTGTATGATTTCCTAGTGTGCAATTATAATCAAAAAAGGCTTTGAAATCATACCATGAAGGCTTCCACCCTCGAGAGCTAGATGGCTTAAGAGGGGGTAGTGTTATGATGTTTTTTTAAAGGATCCTTTCAAGGGTTGATGGATAATATCCTTTTGAGTTAGATGTTGAAGGAAGTGACGATTCTTTTGTTTTTATAGGTATTGACAGTGTCAGTTTTAGTGTGATTTATTTTTATGTGTGCTAAGGAATGGTATTTGACTATGTAATAGTGAATGTTTATTTATATGAAGGATGTGGTCCTATAATAGAGGGTAGGGGGTTTGATTTTTGTGTTGAAGGGTGATGTGTTGTGATCTTTAGATTTTTAGATGAAGGGGTGTGTGGTTTTAATGAAAGGTTTTCGAGATGTATATAAGTGGTATTGGGTGACATGATCATCATATGATATTTTCACAATTTGTATGATGGGTTTATTTTGTAAGGTATTTGAAGATCTTGTGGATGAATTAGAAGTGCATGGGGTAGATGTGGATGAAAAATGTTTCTTTTATATGGTAGGACTAGCAGATGCACTTTCTTCTATGGATATTTAGTTTGTTTATTTAGTGATAGAGCTACTGGAAGATATTTGGGATTTAGATTTTGTGAATCTGTTAATAGTGTGGTGGGATTGAATGGTATTAGATTGCAGTTGATTGTTGGATAGTGAATTATTCAGGAAAGGTTGTTTGAAGATATATAGATTTTTATTTTTAGGTGTATTTGGGTTATCTAATTATAACACACCTTTTTTGATAAGATCTTGAAGGGAATTTATAAGTGAATGACACCTTTCAATGTCATGGCCCTTGACCCTATGGTATTTACGGTAATCATTTTCTCTATAATAGGAGTGTTTTTGTATTCACTTTTGCACCCACTAAGAACAAGGGAACCTCATGCGCATTGGCTTATCACCCAGTGGGCGCTGGGTGCTCACCTGAGGCACACGAGAGGGAGTCGAGTCTCTCTTTTATGTGAGTCTAGGGAAGGCATAACTTGTGATTTTGACCTAGTGATTTAATAGACATTAAGGGCTATAGAGCTCAGGATGGCTTCTACACCCCTTTAGTCATAATAGAAACAAAGCACACAACAGAAATAATAGAACTAAGAGTTGTACATCTACTACTATACTTAAACATTCAAGTAAGATTCATGATTATATACGAATAGAAGTACAATAGAAGTATGCAGGTAATATAAGGAAAGTTTCTTAACACATTTGACATGGTAACCTTAATACATTCATTCATAGTGTTACTTATAAAATATTATAGGAGGAAGACCGTAGTCATGCGCCATGTGTGGATCCATACATGTATTCTCATAAGTCAAAAATTTCACTCCCCATTTCCCATTAAATCATTACTTGAATTTTGTACCCATTATCATCCCATAGTTCTCGCAGTAATCCTGTAGAGCTCCACTACCTCGCTTTCGTCTCTCCTTCTTTGCCAAGGGAACACATATAAATAGGCCCCTGAGCTCTAACAAAATCCTATGCAACCTCAGATCTGGCCTCAAGTGTTAAGGCGTGGGTCGCCCCAGGTGCATGCTTCTTCGTGTCATGATTAAATTTTTGGATCTTTCTATCGCAAGGTATATTCCTTCCAAGACACCCTGTTGCTAGGCTAGAACCTTATCCAAATAGAACACGTTCTTCATGTGTTCTGTCCCAAAGGCCAAAAATGGCTATGTCTAGAATTGTTCTTCGCACAACACACACGTCATGGGTTCTTTGAGAAGCCTTTTGAACTCTTCCTTGCATGCCTACACCTGCGTGCTTCCTTCGGTCATGCATGCCCATGTGCCCTTAAGATTTGGAAGCTAAATTAGGGTCCCAACATTACCCCACACTTCACCTGTTCTCCACCCTTAGGAACCTTCTCAAAGAATGCATTACAAAAGAATGCAAGGCCTTGCCTTGGAAAAGAATGGGGGGGAAAGAATAAAGAAAGGGGAAGAGAAAGAATAGGGAGAAAATTTCCTAAAGAAGGAGGAGGGGAAATTTTTGCTGGAGGTTGGCCTCCAGTGTTCTCCAAGTGTTGATTTCCTTCTGCGCTTTAATGCAAATGTCACCAACCAAGGTGCTCACCTCATCATAAGTTAGCCCCTCCCCCTATGTGGTAATAGTTTCCACCACAGTCTCCAGTTCTTTAGCATGGTATTCAAGGGCATCCATCTTCCTTGTGATGACCTTGTAGAGTTCTTTTAGTCAGGTTTTGATTGAGACTCACTGGTTCTCAATGGCTTCAGATTTCTTTTCTACCTCGACCATGATCCTTTCCCACTTGGCTCTATTTCCCTTATTATTCTCTCTGAATTCCTTCAACTCTACCTCATCGCTAGCAAGTAGTATGCTTGTCACCTTATCTTGATCTACGTAGTGGTTGTAAGCGACCCCCACGGTTTGTCAAGTTGTTCTTACATTGGCAAGCACCTTGTTGTAATCGGCCACAAGCGTGACTACCTTTAACTTGTCTTCATTCTCCAAGCATGCCACTACCTCTTCTACTGACACTAAAACCAAGGGCTGCCTCTCCATGGTGAGGATCTGAGTCAAGTCCTCTAGGCACTCCAGGGAGGATCTATACTTTTACGTAGGAGGGTTAAGGTCCAGGTGCTTCATGATAATCAATTTAGAGATGAGCTCCACCTTCTTGGAAACTTTGCATACCCTAGCCTTTTCCTCCTAAAGCTCCCTCTATAGTTGAGCACTGATTAATTTCTCCAGGCTTAGATCCTTCGTCAGCTTCACCACTTCTTCCTTCCTCTTCTCCAACTGGTCCTCCAAGACTTTAACCCTGTCATTTCTACCAAAGATCCTAACCTTGATTTCCACTAATACTTTTTTCAGTGCATTACACACTTGCTTGTCCAATATTTGTTGTGTGTTTACAATGGGGTTGTCCCCCTTTCCTTTGGATATCTTCAATACCGCTCCTTGGTTAATCTTGAATTCAGGCTCATCGATTTGGGAGTCGAATGCCCAAGATAGAATTTTCCTCATTCATGGGTATCCTCCCTCAAGGTCAAAGGACTCCATGGCAGTGAGATCCTTGGTGGGAATGGTACTTTGGAAACATGTGCACAAAAATTTGTTGGGGTCATCAATGTAACTCATCATTGTCCTTCCCCCTTCTGCATGTTTACTTCCTATGTGAATGCCCTTAGGAACAATTACCGAGAGAGTTGGTCCTTTCATGCTAATTCCACTCTTCTCCCTCTATTCCTTCTTGAACTCGCGAAGCACAAGGTCCGCGTTGTGCCCAAACTCTTCATTAACTAAGGCATCAATTATGTTCTCTGCCTCTCTTGTTTCCTTCTCATCCAACTCCTCCTGAGTGAGCTTGGGCATATCTAGTTCCTTATTACTAGCCCCTTCGCTCCCCTCTTTGGTACTAGTTCCTTGGTACTTCCTAGGTGTTCCTTGTGCAACCCCGTCATTGACTCACAAGTATACTTCTGGAACTTATCCGTGGCCGAAGGCTCTTCATCAGGGTACTCCCATATGAACTTATCAGATGCATCTGGCACTCTGATTTCTAAGAACACAATGGTTAGTAGAATGTTCCCAAAAAAATCTTTCCCCCATCCTCTACGCTGCTTATAATCTCGTCTACTATGTACTAGGAGATATTGTACATGGTGCCTTCTATGACCTTTCTGTAGACATTCAACCAGGGCTTGCTCACCTAGGTCCACCTCTCTTGTCCATTTAACTTGGAAATGAGGTGCACAACCATTTTCATCACTAGATCACTAATATCCGTGATGTCGTAGTACCTCAATCCCTTCTTATAATCTTGGGATGTGATGGTTTCCTTAATCACCTCCTAATCTTGGAGGTCGTCTAGGATCGCGTCCCCTTTACAGCTCAGGCCTATAAAGTGTGAGATTAATTGTGGGGTTATACGCATCTTGTACCCTATGAAATAGAAGAAATATTCATGCACGTGCATCATTAACCATTGGTATAGCCACTCAAGATTCCCAAAGTAGGGAAACTTGTAAAGCTGGAGAATCCCTACCTTCTCCATTTTCACCTTGACTACATCACTATAAATCAGCATCCCGTCAAGTGTTCATTTTTTTGTGGGGTGCAACATCTCTAGCATAATTTCCTTCACAATTATACTTGACCGATGATTGTAATTGATTATGGTCATCTGTCTAATTTGGGACTCCCACTCTTGCCCCAGAAAAACCCCATCCAGGTATTGCATCTCTAAGTACCATTCCCCATTGGTATCCAAGGGGATTTCATCTTCTTTCTTATTTCCTTTTCCGTTCCCCTTTCCCTTTTTGGATTATACTATAGGGTTATCAATTAGTTTTGTGGCCATCATTTTACCCTTTGCTTTCATTCCTTGGTTACTTTCGAGTTGTCCGAGAGTTTTCTTCACGCACCCCGTGCCCTAGGGTACAAACCCTAATTTTTGATTTCCCTTTTTCGATCACGCCGTTCTTTCACAACTCTCCTCACACCTATAAATCACTTCTGATTTGGTTTGTAGATCAAAAATATTGATTGTGCATGAGTTTTTGAGATTCTCCTTCACACGAGTTAGCTCTCGAACCCTAGCTTTTGAAACAAAATTGTTCTCCTTGTTTTCGCAAAGTAAAATAATGAACTTACCATCCTTGCATTTATAGCTTTTCCCACTTTTATGCATTAAAGCATAGGATAACTACCACAGTATGACAATATTTAATGCTACATTTTCAAACAAACCTGACTTCAACACTCTTCCTTGCACGCCCAATCCTTGTGCGAAACATTTTTCACCCATGCCCAATCCTTACATGAAAATTTTTCCAACCTTCTGGTGCGCAGACAATCTATCTTGATAGAAGACTTTTTCACGCATATTACTAGTGCCAAAGGCACCTCTTCCATCCTCATGATTCTTTCTTTCACCTACCTTATGTTTTAGAACTTTTTCTCCTTTGTACGTAGATTTCCAATGGAACTCTATTTTGTCATCCATCTGCCTTCCTAATGCATATTTTCAACAGGGCCAGTTCGAATGGCCTACTAACTCAATATTTTTGTAGAATAACTTCATGCTTCTTTTTTTTAATCACCTCACCCCACACTAAATCGATGCGCGGTCCTATGTGTAATCATAAGTTTAAAAAGTAATAAGGTTACCGGTGCCCAAGGTGCAAAACAAGACAACAACACGAAAGGGAAAAACACAAAAGGAAAGCATAAACGGAAACTCTAAACTAACTGGAAGAGCTTCCTTATTTACAAACACCAAGAAGCATTATTTATAGTAGGGCTTCAGCCTACTCCCATTGAAGTGTCTAGGTAATTTTGTTCCATCCAGCGCTTGTAGCTGACATGCGCCCGAATCAAGGATTTATGAAATTATATAAGGACCCAACCAATGCACCTTCAAGTTTCTAGGATGGCGTAGAAATTTAGAATCATATAGCAATACCATCTAGCCAACCTCAAATTATTTGTTTTTAATGTGTCGATCGTGCAATGCCTTGTGTTTATCTTTTTAATTTGTTTGGCTCCATCTTGCTAGTGAGCACCTTTCATCCAACTTTATTAACTCATCAATTCTCTCTTCCAGTGCTTGTTCATCATCCAAACCTCCTTCATGTGCTATACATAGTGATGGTAGCATAAATTTAATTGACAAAACAACCTCCGCGCCAAACACCAGTTGAAATGGTGTGGTCTTATTTAACCTTTTATACATTGTTCTGTATACCCAAAGGACTGATGACACCTTTTCATCCCAATCCTGCCTTCCTACATCACATATACTAGTCAATGTGTGACTAAGGATTTTTTTGAATGCCTCTGTAGTCCCATTTTCCTGAGGGTGATAAGGGGTAGTCTTGTGATGGGCTACCATGAATTCTGCCGATAGGATCTTGATTGTTTCATTTAAGAAGTGAGCACCCCTATCACTTGTTAAAATTAATGGGCACTCATACCTGCTAATAATGTTCTCCCAGAAATATCTAGCAGCTGTGGTTGTAGTGCAATCCTCAGTGGGTACGACCTCTGCCCACCTTGTCAGATAATTATTATAGGTAATAATATATCGTGAGTTAGTCCTTCGCACAGGTGGTGAGATTGGTCTGATAAAATCTATTGCCCACTTTTCAAGAGGTTCTATGCTGGCAATGGGGTGCAATGGCATATCGTCCCTTTTTCTAGGTTTTCCAAGGTGTTGGAAGTGGTCACAGGCCTTGCAAAACTCAATACAATCCTAGTGAATCAGCTCCCACCATAGTCCAGCAACTAGGATCTTGGGCGCAGTTGCATTCCCTGCATAGTGTCCTCTAGCAATCCAACCATGGGCATCTTCTATTATTGCTACACATTCATGTTCTAGTACACACCGGTGCAAAACCTCATCACATCCCATATTATACAAATCCCCATTGATCAACATGAAGAGCGTTGTGCATATGGATAAAATTTTCCTTTCCAAAGCATTCATCCCTTCGGGTACCACATCCTCCTTGAGAAACATAGCAATGTCTTCTAGGTCTGAGGGTACGTGCCACAATCTGAACAGTTGTGCATCCAAAATGGTTTCCTCAATACTCTGTGTGTCCTCTCCTGAATCAATCCTTGATAAATGATCTGGCCCATAATTGTTCTTTCCTGGTTTTACCACCACTTTGAATTCAAACTCCTGAAATAGAAGAACCCAATAGCATATGCGCCCTTGTAACACTGCTTTGTTTACCATATATTTCAAGGCCATATGGTCAGTGTAGAATATGAAAGTAGTTGCCAGCAGATATTGCCTAAATTTTTGGAGCACGTAGATCATTGACAATGCCTCGTGCTCGGTTGTTGTATAATTCTATTCTGCTGGCATCAACTTTCTACTTACAAAACACAAAGGATGATAAAAAAATAACCTCTCCTGGTTGAGCAAGAATGGATCCCATTGTTGTACTAGAGGCATCCATGTGGACATGGAAAGGCTTATCCCATGATGGGAATCATAGAATAGGTGTGGTGATAAGCCTTTATTTTAGAGTGTCAAATGCCCTCTGCTGCACCTCTCCCCATTGAAAGGCACTCTTGTGTCTGACCGATATCTCCAAAGGCATGGTGATCTTGGCATATCCATTAATGAACTTTCTGTAGTACCCAGTGTGTCCAAGAAATCCACGTATGGTTCTTTGGCTAGTAGGCTCCCTTAATCCCACAATAACTACAACCTTCATGGGATCTACCAGTAAGCCCTCTTTACATATGATATGCCCCAACAACATCCCAAAAGGAGTTGCAAAGATGTATTTCTTGATTTTGAGGGAGATCCTCAACTACCAAAACCTCTCAAACATAAACCTTAAGTTATCACAATGGTCCTTTACTAGTCCATACACTGTACAATCATCCAAATATACCTGAAGGAACTTGTGGATGAAGTCCTTAAATGCTTGTACCACTATGCACAAAAATATAGCGGGTGCATTCTTCAGCCCAAAGGGCATGACCGAATATGTAAATATTCCCCACTCGGTGGTGAAAGTTGTCTTATCTTGGTCTTCCCTAGCAATCCTTACTTAGTGATATCCCAAGAATCCATCCGTAAAGGAATAGACCTCATGCCCAACAACTCCTTCCAAAATATCTTCAGTAAAGGGGGTGGGAAAAGGATCTATGATATAAACAACATTTAATTCTCTATAATCCACACATATCCTAATCCACCCATCCTTATTTATACTGATCACCATTGGAATTATCCATTATGATTCCTCCATAGCCTCAATGATACCAGATGCTATCATCTTGTCTAGTTCTTCTTCAACCCTTACGTGTATGTTGGGATTCATCCTGTAAGGCCTTTTTTTGACTGGGCACGCACCATCTTTCAACCTTATCCTCATTTCCCCCAATGAATGGTGGATGCCTTTCAAATCATGGTATTCGCATGGGAATAAATCCTCAAATTCATGTAAGAGATCGATGATCTTTGATACCTCCTTGTCTGACCAATAGTCCCCAATGATAGCCTCCTTGGGTTCCTCTTCTGAGCCGATGTTAACTTTCTTGTTTTTTAGTGGTTCATGGTATGCGCACACACATGCATCTACACTATCAACTACTTTACATGCCCCAATCGAATGGATGACATTCAAGCTTTCTATCTCCTCTCCATCAACAAGGTATACCATCTTTCCATTTTCCTTTTCAGTACATACGCGCACAAATTGTACGTCTTCTGGTTCCTTCTCTTCTAACCACACTTCTAAGCTAGGTCCACCGAGTAATGTTACTAACCTATCTTTCACCATGGCACAATCCTCCAGAGTGAGGTTTTCAATAGTCTTCTATGCCTCATCAACTGGTTGCTTGGTACTTCGGTACTCAAACGTGTGGACCAAGTCAGTTGTTAATTCCTGACAACTTCCCATTTGGCGACATGTTTCAGAATGGATATACCACATGTGCGCACAGGCTTGTAGTGTCGAATATATCTTATGCACCCAAAGAGAGGGTGGTAAAGCTTCCACGCCTTCTCCCTAGACCCTCTCACGTGCCTGAATGTGGGAAGAGACAAGTCCATTACCATTGTCATCCTTAATAGCAATGGGTACGTTACTTTTCAAGAATCAGATAGTGAGTGCAATTCGAACTTCATGCCATTCCAACAAGTTCTCACTATGATTAGCTCACCACTTTGTTGCTGTGCATATCAACACATAACCTAGCATACTTTTTCACTCATCCTCCCTCCCGTGAGCTTCGATCTCTCTCAAAAATACCTCAGGGTATGCATCTCGAGAATACTTTGTTATTGTCTTCCCTCCCAGGTGTCAAACTGTACATGCCATTGTTACCTTGGTTACTGATCCTTTCAGATGTCACCCAATCAATTCATAAGTCCCACGTGCCCAATTATCGCATGCTATACTAGTAGTATCACTGACAGATTGTGCATCATCAAACTAGATGACTCCTTCTATAGGGTGGATGGTCTCTGGATCTCTTATGGAGCACACATATATTCGATCCAGGGCTTCCTCCCCAAGGGGTTCAGTATAGGGGGTGGAATTCCCATCAACTAGTGGTATAACTACCCACTCTTCCTTGTTTTCAAAGCTTATGTAGCCCTTGTTAAACCAGAGATCTGGATTATTCTTATAACACCACAAGTGCTCATGTAGAGCTCGGAAATTATCTACCTCATCAAGCGTCAAGACTTCAAAATTCCCAGTGAACCTAGTCCCCTGAATTGTAATGGTTGCATCCTTCAAGACACCTTTAGGAATCACCTTTGTCTTATTTGCCATATATAGCACATTTGAAGATGGCTGTAATGTAGGTCTTCCCATTTGATGCCAGGCATCCAGAGTGAGAACATTAACCTTTGCACCTATGTTAATGAGGATGTTGCTAAGTAACCATCCATCCACTATTGCGTTCAAGTTAATCTCTTTGTCATAATGAAGGCTATGAGGTGGGAGGTTTACATGTAGGATCTACCTTTCATGTTCTTCCCTGGCACGCGGCACCTTTTCTCTCAACCATGCCCCTAGTAGAGGAATAATATTCTTCTACCTCAGCAGTTTACACACCTCCTTAACCTCATCAAATTCATCCCTTGGTACTTCTACTAGTCTCCTTTGCTCATCTTTTCTATTTTTCTCTTTTAAGAATTATATTTCCCCTTGTAAACTTCAAATTACGTCCATGGTTTCCTGGTAAACTTCTTTCTGGTGAGCTGGGTTTGGATACTTCCCATGTACTACTTCTCTCGAAACTAGATGTCTCTTCCTAGGTGCGTCCTTTGCACATGTGGATTCCACCCTCGTTGTTACCATAACAGGCTCTAGTTCTGATTCACGTATTACTCGCGGAAGCCACTACACGTCAACCTTCTTAATACTCACCATGGCATCACCCTTATCCTTTCGGTACTACTGGCTCATATGTTCATACAACTCTAGGCATTCTTCGTACTTAAGTTTCTTTCCACGCTAAGAGCACTATAGAAGATCTGGACATTCACGCTTATAATGGTCTATGGCTCCACAAGTAAAACGAGTCCCACACATGAAATCACTTCTTCCTCTGCGGTTACCATGACCAAAAAATCCTCCGTAAAACCCTCTTCCACACGCATCTCCATCTCTACGCTCCTAATACCAACATTCATCTGCTATGGAACTATTGGCAATGCTAGTCTGGCACACACCAAGATCAATTACCTCATGAATCTGGTCAATCAATCTACAATCCTTGGTGTCAGGAGTGGTTGAGGTACATATTTTGCAATAACAAGATACATTTTTATGGATTACGCACTATAATAGGGGACACCTACATTCATCATGGTCCTCATGACATATCTCATAGTTTACTACCATGGTGCGTACCACCTTCCGATTACATATCCCACCATTATCCTTTGTGTGTCCTTCCACATTCCTCTGTGAATCTCTGGAACTATGTTGGAAGACAATTTCTCAAATTACTTAGCCATGGTAGTAATCTGAGCCTCCAGAAATGGGATAACACCACTTTCAACACTACCAACTGCTTCAACGCGTAAAGAAAATTTCAATGCTTCGCACGGGTCCATGAACATTTTATGAGATAAGGCCCTCTTAAAGGGTGTGATCAATCCTCTGACAAACCACTGAGCATGTTGTGAAGGGTGGATATCATAAGATAGCTTAGATAAGAGAGTTTTAAAGTGTGCATCATATTCCCATACACTCTCTGTCATTCCTTGTTGAATTTCTTTGAGAGAGATAATGCTCTTCTACTCAAACTCATGTATGTGGAATTCTGGAAATAAAGCATTTCTCAATGTGGTATAATCCAAAACAGTATGATGAGGGTCATACTTTCTATATAAACTATGCGCGCATCCTTACAAGGTCATCACAAATTGACTGGCCTTTTGATCCTGGGTCATGGTTCCCTTCACGCACCATAGTAGCTCGCACTTATGCACATGCTCTATGGCATCTTCTATTCCACTGTAATCTAGAATATGTAGAGACATCTCAAAAAATATTTGAGGAGGTGGTTGAGGCCCTTGCCCTCCCAATCCAGTCCCTTGGTTTCCTCTGGTGTTTCCTCCTCCACTGGATCCACTAGATCCTAAGCCACCAGCTCCCCCATTTCCACCTCCAGATCCTCTTATGTTAGGTACAGGGCCTTTGTTTGTCATGCCGAGCACTCCCTTCATCCCATTAAATTACATGCCAATAGTTTATGAACTAGTACCAATCCCAGTCGTAGTTCCTCCACCACTTCCTAACGTGCTTCCAAAACCAGCCATATACGTGCCTTGTCCAAACATTCCACCAAATATTGGAATAGTGTGTGAAGCCATAAAAGTCCCAAATGAGAAATTGTATGTTCTAGACATCGATCAGTTGCTTCCATTAATATCAAATGGATCAACTATACTCTTCCCTCATTCAAACAATCCAAGCACCAAGGTCTGGTCACTAGGTGGGGTCAGATGCGTGCCAAAGAATCTTCTCTCTCGACGTGATGGACTCTCATCAGAAGCCGTAAGGTTTTCTCTTCTGTGATTACCAAGATGGGGTACTACAGACTATTCAGGTTTGACATCCTCCGAGTGAACCTCAACTCCTTTCCACCATGTTTGGATCCATAACTCCCTTGTAATCCCAAACTATCTATCAATCTCCTTTTCACACGCTTCATTATACTTGAGCCGCCTCTCCTCCCTTTCCTATTCAGTCGTCAGATCAGCCATCCTTCCCCAACTTGGATTCCTCACCTAGCACTCAGGGTGGTTTAGTTTTCCATAGGGAATGCCTCTAAACCCATGGTTACTATCAATATTTTGATCACAAGGGGAATAACATGTAGAAATGATCCCCTAGGATCTCGCAAGAACTTAAACTCAGTAACTACTAGACTTGAATACATGGAAATGTCATATTCCAGAGTGTAGCTAGTTAGTACTCCCTTCCACCAATGATCTTTATTAGGGGTCCACTTTATATCAACATCTTGCAAGTTCTTATATGTTTCTTAGGTCTAAGGGTATGATCTATAATGCCACCCCGACCTAGATGTATAAGCTGAGATCCATTTGAATAACTCTACTGGGAAATAGTAGAAGAAGGTTTCATACAACTCATGATAAAGAGTGTCTTCCACCCATCTTCACGTATCAAACCCAGATCCGGTAATAAATCTCTGAGCGAATTCATCCTCTGTGATTTTAAACCAATATTAAACACCTTCAAGTGTTAAGTGCTCCACCATCACTTTTTATAGAGATCATGATATATTCCATGTTCCCCTACAACTTCAAAAAGAGGTCCTGGCAACAGAACCAAGATGTAGTCACTTTTGCACCCACTAAGAACAAGGGAACCTCATGTGCACCATCCTAGCACCTAGTGGGTGCTGGGTGCTCACCTGAGGCGCATGAGAGGGAGCCAAGTCTCTCTTTTATGTGAGTCTAGGGAAGGCATAACTCATGATTCTGACCTAGTGATTTAACAGACATGAAGGGCTATAGAGCTCACGATGGCTTCTACACCCCTTCAGTCATAATAGAACCAATGTGTGCAACAGAAATAATAAAACTAAGATTTTTACATCTACTACTATACTTAACCATTCAAGTAAGATTCATGATTATATATGAATAGAAGTACAATAGAAGTATGCAGGTAATAAAAGGAAAGATTCGTATCACATTTGACATGGTAACCTTATCACATTCATTCATAGTGTTACTTATAAAATATTACAAAAGGCAGACTATAGTCATGCACCATGTGTGGATCCATACATGTATTCTCACAAGTCAAAAATTTCATTCCCCATTTCCCATTACATCCTTACTTGAATTCTGTACCCATTTTCATCCCATAGTTCTTGTAGTAATCATGTAGAGCTCCGCTACCTCACTTTCGTCTCTCCTTATTTGCCAAGGGAACATGTATAAATAGGCTTCTGAGCTTTAACAAACTCCTCTGTAGCCTCAGATCTGGCCCCAAGTGTCAAGGCGTGGGTCACCCAAGGTGCATGCCTCTCCGTGTCATGATTAACTTTTTGGATCTTTCTATTACAAGGTATATTCCTTCCAGGACACCATGTCGCCAGGCTGGAACCTTATTGAAACAGAACACATTCTTCATGTGTTCTGTCCCATAGGAAAAAAATGGCTAAGTCCTGAATTGTTCTTCACATGGTGTGCACATCTTAGGTTCTTCTATAAGCCTTTTAAACTCTGCCTTGCGTGCCTACAATTGCATGCTTCCTTCAGTCATGCATACCCATGCACCCTTAAGATTTGGAAGCTAAATTAGGGGCCCAATAGTTTTGAAACAAATGTATCGATGGGACGTATGGGGGGAAGAGTGATCATGTTGGCTGCCAGGAGTTTATCAAAAAATGCACTGTGTGATTCATCGATAGGAGTGTAGTTACATTGAGGATGAGATTTTTTAGAGGCCACACGTTTTTTGGAAGTAGTCTTAATGAAGATTGCGTTGGCTGATGATTTAAATTTTTCATGACTAGATAGTGGTGTGGATGAAACTCAGGTTTTGGTTTCTTCAACCTAATTTAACTCTACCATTTTCAAGAGCGTGAAGCTCAATTTTGTGAGTCATGGTGAAGGATCAGATTTGTAATGTAGATTAGTCGTGTTTGGAAAAAGAGTGAGGTAATAACTCAATCAACTCAGTATGCAGGAGGGAAAATGATAGTTGATTGATAACAACCCTCCAACAGGTGATGAAGTATGCAATGGAATCATCTTTGAATTATTTAATGTTCTATAAGTCAGTAACGGTGATTTCACATGAAATGTTAATTGAAAAATATTCAAGAAAGAGTTGAGAAATTTGATCGAATGAGAAAAGTGAGTATTTTAGGATGTTTTTATAAAAGTATAAGGTAGGTTTAGCCAAGGTCATAGGAAAATTCCTCAACATGAGGTTTGTGTCATGCACTATAAGGTAACAAACATGTCAAAAGGCCCAAATGTGTTGTTGATGGTATTCTTTGTTGTATAATTTGAGGAAGTTAGGAAGTTACGGTGTGGAGGATATGCTTTATATGGCACGGATGGGTGGATGGGTTCATTACATTTTTTTTGTATGATAATGTATTTTTGGGACACATGGAAGCGAATTTGAGGCTATATATTTTGTTCACCAAATCCTAGAGGTGGGTTTTTTGTTGTGTATAGGATGAGGACAAACCAGTTTGATTATATGAGAATTAATTTTGTTTTTGATATGGTTGTGGGATATTTTCCTAAAGAGGATTACCCAGGGGAATGTTATAAGTTGGTTATGAAACTAAAGGATATGAAGGTTGAATGTACTGATATTAGAAACACATGGATGCATTTATAAGGGGTTGTGATACTTGAGGTATGTGATGGAAATGGATGTATGTGTGGATAAGAGGTTGTGACTGTTGTGGTATATGTTGGAAAGGAATGGAAGTTGTAACATTCCCATTTTAAGACTTTAGAATCAAGAGAAATTTTTATTTATTTATATTTAATAATGTTCACTATTCTAAATAAAGCAATATTTATAACAAACATTCCATGCCAATCAAATTCAATGGATAAACATATGTAGCTGTAATGACTCGGTGATTCACCGATCTATTCATTCCATAACTCGGTAAGCTACCAATCTATTTATGTTATCTTATGTATTGAATACATATTGTATAGTTCGTATACTTTTTCATACTACCCTACACCGGGTACTGAGTGCTCTGTTTAAAGAACATATCTGAATATCTGTTACCAATATTCATCTGATATCATGTTGTTTTAAACTTGGTGACATAGGACAACGTAACCAACAGTTTGCGATACTTTGGCCAAAGATTTATAACATATTGTGTATGTCACTATTCCTAGATGACATACTCGTCAGTTTAGAATACTTCCTTCACCTCACTCTTCTATTATCATGATTGGTGTTTACTGACTTTCGTCAGTCCACTTGTTCCAAGTTTTACCCTAGCCCTAGATAGAAACATAACCTATTATAGGAAGACACTCACAAAGGCTTAGGGTAGATGGGCATACTTGTTTTACCTAAGTCATCTGAATGTGCAAACGTACCCTGAGCCTTTGGAAGCTAATTCCTATCCTAAATATGCTCCTATCCAGACCTAGAGAGAAACTAGGTTCAAGTCTGAGTTCCAGATGTGTGTAGATCTAGATGATCAATGTAGAAGGGTGATGCCACATGTCAACTACAATGATGTATTCTCGAGAAGACCTAAGCCTTCTTGAAAGTACAGCCCTGTAGTTGGCGTGTGCCAACATCATATAGAAACTACCTTATCGAGATGTACATACCCCCGAGGAGATTGTTAATACATTAGTAGTTTGGATTAAAAGCCTGATTACAGTAACCTTGCCAAACCCTAATCCAACGCTCAATAAGTTCCTCCTAAATTTGCTTCAATTAGCCCATTAAGAACTTTGTTATTTTCATTGTCACTTTTAATAATTGATCACATAGTTAAACTGTCAATTAATCATAGCTGTGCAACGTTATAATATGTCGTATTTAAAAAGTACAATAAATTTTTTGAAAGTGCAATGCCATAATATATCCAATATAAGGTAGACTTCATACAAATGAAGTCTAATAAATTGTAGTCATACTTGCAAACCTTTATGGTTTATATTCCATTAAGAAAGAGAAAGAGTCTTTCTTTGCATGTTACGTATTAGGGTTTATCCTACCCAATGTCCACATTTTCTTAATGTATGTTCATCACATGTTACACTACTATGTTATATAGTTTAGATAACGAATATCATATACTGCAATTTAACAAGCTGCATCACAAGTAGGGAGATTGAACTAAATCCCTCTATCCAACTTATGAAAAGATAACCAATTAACATAAAAATAATATAAAGAATATCAAGAAGATAGAATCCATCTCATTCATACAAGTACAAAATAATTTACATAACCAATACAAGTAAATTTTCAACTTTCAATTAATCTTTATAACTTATACATTTACAAGCCTTATGCATTTAGGTATGCTACATAACAACTGTTTTCATTATAAAAGAATACTACATTTCCTTTTTCAATACAATCTCAAGAATGAATCATAATTCTTGACAAGGAATCATATTTAATTCAACCAATGCATCATATAAGTTTTACCTTCTTTTATCACTTACGAAGTCCATCTACAAAAATTGCTAGCATGGGTCAATCCAATGAACTGAGCATGATAAACACTAATCCTTAAAACGAGGTGCATTCCAATAATTGTTCCATTAAAACAACTCTTCTTTAATGAGACAATTATTACATCATAAATATCAATATAAGTAATAGTAAACGGAAAAGAAATACGTTTAACCAATTGAATTTACTTCCAAGAGAAGAACGAAATATAATCTACTATATCTGCCTTATAAAAGTAAATTTTAATTGATCCTATCAATTATCTTTTAGCAACCAACAAATCATATCATATCATTGTTCCCAATTCTATCATAATAGAATACAACATTTATCTTTGCTTTAACTAAAAGAAGGGTTTAAAGCATGATTCTCATTAGGATGATTCATCTAACTCCTAAGCAAAAGAAAAAGAAGAACCATTACAAACTATGCTCAAACACAAGACATCCAAAAAATTGAAACAGATTCATAACATGAATTAACGGTTTCTTTTAAAGGATAACTACATTAAAATTCAACATTTAAGATATTCATTAGAACATAATCCTATTTCAATCCAAGAAGGAATAGGGAATGAAACAGTCTACCTGCAAGTCTAAATCTACTTCCACATGTTAAAAGTTAACATTTAAAGATCAGAAACCAACGTTCACAAATCAAGGTAGACTTATACAGGAGTTAATCTCTAGTTAAGTCCATCCAAGAAGGATCCATAAAAAGATAGAGTGCAAGAGATAAAACTTACTCATCACAAATCAAACAAAGCAAAGCCTTGTCAAACAAACAGTTTGCCAAACAAGCTTACATTTTTAGTTCAATAAAACCGAATAATCTAAACTCTTCCTATGTCATTTCTACAAATGATTTGAACAAGGAAGACCAACAACTCATAAAGAAATCTCCTTTTCATAAGAGAATCAAAATAGAAAAGTTCAACCAATGAGCTTATCCCAACAATAGAAAGAAAGGGATATTAATTAGAAAATGATCCAATCAATAATTCATTTTATTGTACTAACAAATGAATTTCTACTTTTAATTCAAACATAGAAATTTATAAGCTAGTTCCCAGGAGAGAGAACAAAATCGACTCACAGTAAGAAGAAAGCACACTACCAATTTCCTTACAATTCTTTACCTTGAATAATCATGAGTTTCAATTCTACTCTCAGAATGAAATATGCATAACAGTCCTAAAAACAACATTCTATTGTAAAGGAATCACATTCCTTTCTTTTACAAAGATATAAGGTTTATTTACTATATCCAACAAGAGATAGAAAAACAAACCAATCAGAAACTAAACATGTTCAAAAGTATGAACGAACTCAAAGACTGAAATCCCATTGTTAGGTTTCAATATTGAATTATGAAAGAGTAATAAGTTCTTGATTCACTAAGTACTATAATACAAAAACAATCTGAACAGAGACAACGTAATCCCACTATATCAATTCAGATCACTAAAGTAAATAGCTCTTCTTTTAAATGAAATCCAAAGCTTATTTTAAAATATTTGAAGATGCGGGTTTCCACAAAATAGAGGGGAAAATAATACCCCTGATAAAATTCCATTGCCATCACAGAAAAGATGAAAAATTTCTCAAAAAGGAATTACCAAATCCATTCATCAAACAAAGATGTTTTCAGTTAAGATCTCAAGAGTTTACCCAACAAATCAACCAACTATTCTCCCAGTTTTCTTTAAGTAATAGTTCAACAAAAGAGTTATAAGATTTAAATTTTTAATACAAATAATACCCAACTCAAAATACCCGAACAGAGTCGAACACAAAGTTTCAACAAAATTTCAGGGCTACACAAGTCTCTAATCGCAGGTTCAAGGAAACACGAAGTTCCCATTCAAGTTTATATTTTAAACAGGAAGTCCTCATATGAGCTGAAAATGAAACATGAGCTTCAACAAGAGTTTAGAAATATACAAGTAACAAAATACAAGTGTGGTGTAAAACACAAACCTCCATTAACAGTCCATTATTTCATAAGAAAAAAACAAGGGTACAAAGCCACATACGGGCTTTAACAACAGTCCCAAGTTACCCAAGATTCCCAAACATAGTTCATAGCATCAAGAACCTCCATCACCAACTTTCATCAAACACAAAACCAATAACAAGATCCAAACCAAATACAAGCTCGATTACAAGCTCAAGAAAAACACAAACTCCAACAAGATCAGACGGAACTCAAGGTTCCGATATAGTTCAAAAACCACATAATGCAATGAAGGTTAGCTCCAACACAACAACCTCAAATACAAATTTCAGAAATCAAAATAGAGCTACTAATACAATATTCACATGCATGTATCACTATTAAACTATCACAAAGACAGTTTCAAAACCAACGCTATTTTTTCCATGGATTCATATCCAAGATAACAAAGATTGTAAAAACCCAGCAAACAAGTAACCAGAAAAAATATGCAAGCCAAGAATCTCAAAAGAGCAGAATTTTTTTAATGAAACATTTATAGAAAAGAAAGAGATCTTAAAGATTATATCCTATGATGCCTGATAGTGTTTCTGCCAAATCAAAGGAGACCTCCAGCTGAGCTCACAACTTCTCCTCTTCTCCACGAAAGATCAAACAACCATATTATTTTTCCACATTGTCTCTTATACATCCCACAAACTGAAAATAGGTATAAGACTTCAAAAAATAGCCATTAAGTGTAGTTCAATCTGTTCGTTCGAAAAACCAGAGAGCATGTAGAGAAAAAATCACAAAACATGCAAAGTGAAACAACCCCAGACAAACCCACTTGTATTCCTACCAAGACAATTTGTTTACGAAAACTAAAAACAATAAGTTTCATTAATTCCAATTTATTTCCTATCCTTCCTTGCCACCACCTTCCAAGTCTGGAAATTTCCACATCAAATTTAACATGAAATTGCATTTTAGTGATACTTCCACATAAGCCTCCACCAAGTCACTAGCCCTTGCCAAAACTGGCAGTACCCTATGCATTAAAAACCTTATCAATAACATAAATGCCATAGGAATCATCGCCCTTAATGCATGCGACCACCTAATCCCCTTTTCATACCCATTAGTTTAGGACAGATCAAATTTCTTAGGTTAGACCTTAGGTAGTTTACAATGCATACCTTAGGATATAAACCTAACAACACATTTCCACCATAGGTCTTAACACATAGCCCTAGGTAGCTTCCAAATAGGTTAGATTAATTCACCACATAATAATTTTAGGAATTAGGTTAGATCATCATAAAACCTTATAGTATTATGTTCTAGGTTAATTTTAATAGCCTAGTAACCTTTCCATATCCTTTAGCACAGAGCTTAGGTTAGGATGTCAATCAACCGACAAAGTGGAATAGGAGGCTTTAGGTTAGAATAAGAATTCTATTAAGTGACATAGCTTAGGTAGTAAATATTCTTACCTAGCTTAGGATTCCATTGGATAGTCCTTTTCATGATCCCAAATCCTTCTTATGTCGTGAACGGGCTGTATTTTTGTGTTCGTCAGCAATGTCCTTCCATGATCGATCTCCAAGGACCCAAGCACAACATTCAATTGAATGGAAATACGTTCACATGAAAATCAAAGAACTTGTAATAACAAGGTTCAATCAATATGTCTCTTAATTCATGGAATTTCAATTTACCATTCATTCCAAAGAGCATATTTAAAATATTAAGGATGAGTCAGATTAATAGATAAGTTTACAACTCTTAAACCAAATTGAAATTCATCTAAAAGAAGTGAAAAATGGATTCAAGGAAGCCATTCCAATTCAGTCGAAGGAGCTTAAGAACATAAATGATTTTTCCATATCAAGCATGATCTCCAATAATCAAAAGAACATATCTTTATAAGGAAAATCACATGTCAACACTTGAAATGCAAAGGAGGAAAATAAAAACTGTCAAGGGTGTTATACGAATAGAGGTATGAATTGAAAGGAAGTAGGGATGGTTGATGATTATTGTGGTGAAGGATGGAAAGTAGAAATAGAACTTGTATTCATAGGTGGTATTGATGCAGGGATAGACATAACTTCATTTTGAATAATTGATGTAGGATTTTGGGATGAGGTAAGTTGAGATATGGTTGATGGGATGGCTACTAAACTCATAGGAGGAGTTTGGATGGTACAATATGTTGGTACCCAAAATTTTTATCTTTTCAATCTGAGCAGCATCACAGATATGGCATGAAGCTCAAAGGAAAATAGACCATGATGTATGTCATTTTGTAGCTGGGGGTGTGATCTAACTGGCAATTAGATTTGTGGAAATATGGATAACACTCAAATAGGACTTGATCTTGTCCTAACTGTTTAAGATTGTGCCTTTCAACCAAGGTAAGAGGACCCTTTTTGTAACCCTCAAATGGTGAAGGAAATGAAGATATCCCTCAATTTGTGAAAATAGTATGAAGGGGCCTTGGGAAAATATGATCAACACTCCAAATATGACTTTCACAAGTTTTCATTCCCAGATTATGGAGATATTTTCAATGCAAGGAAAGGGTTACTAAAGACATTTTGAAGTCCTGATCTATTCTGCATACTTTAGTAAATGGATTTTGATCTTCTGTGGTTATATAGGTCAAAATAGGGGTAGTATGGGGTAGGATTAGTTGTTTAGAATGATTTTTGGTGGGATATTGACAAGACAAACTTGACTATTCCAGATCTTTAACAACCTCTACAACATTTGAACAACTATCAAATAAAATTCTTCAAAATAGTTAGGATGTTCTTTCAACTAGAAGAGATACATGACTGGAGGCCAAGGTTTGTACTCTTCACACAATATTTGAGACTTCAAAACAAAATCTTGAGTTAAAGGACCCAATTAAACATTAAAATCTCTGATCAAATCACACCTAAGGTACCCCCAAAGGCTTCCAAACAATCTCTGTCAACAAAATGAATGTGAAGTGATTTTAAACTACTTATTTTCAATGCTAGATGAAACTCTTCTGACAAATGAAATTGAAAATGCCACTAAACAATCAATAAAGATGAGATCTATGTGATTCCTAAAAATTTCAATGCAAGATTGCAACAAGAATAAGGAAAACTATTTATAGACATTTAAACATGATAACAGACATCATATTTCCCAAAATAACATAGTTTAATTCAAAATCTTGTTAGATTCATCAGCAGGGGAGAGTTTCAGGAACAATCTCAAAGTTGTGTGATGGCTATACACTTGTAACCAACTCAACATGAATGAAGATCTAACACAGAAGACATTAACCAGGTTTTTTGGAGGGTTTCTCAGAAAAATGAGCTTCTATCAAAATTTTCTCATAATTTTCAATTTCCCGAGCCTTTGCATGTCAAAAAACATGAATTATAAATCATTTGTTACATTTGATCCTTCTTTGCCAATAAAATAATATCCTATGGCATCTTAGTTTGTTACAAATTCATCATGATTTGCAGAAAGGGACATCTAACAAAAAAACATTTAAAAAGTTTCCAGGTGCCTCAAAAAGGAAAATCATTGAAAAATTTGCATCATAGTTTCAACTGGGAGCACGTTTTTCCTCTTCAAAGCCTGCAGACCCCCTTCCTTTCATTATTTCATCCTTATCCCTCCAAAATTTTCCTCTGCAACCTTAGGATTTGATATTTCACATTTTTTGCTTGAGCCTGAACAAAATTTCATTTCAAAAGTACCTCAAATCCACAAATTGAATTTTCAAATTAATTCCATTGATCCATGAAGGCAAAAACGACATGGATTCACCAAAATTTTGATCAAAATTGATGCAAAAAATGCATCTCCACACTTCCTACAGCAAAAATGGCGGCCAAATTGAAAAATGCACAGTTACCATTGATTTGTGTTTCTCCCTTCAATTTGATCCCTCCACATGTAAAAATGTGATTGGAAATGGGTTTGGTATCAATTTTTGATGTTTAAACATTTTTGGAAACATGTAAAAATTTGACATTTTTCTCCGCCCCTCCGAGCTTGACACGTGTCCCAATGTGGGTCCAAATAGAATTACGGATCGATTCCACACATTTCCAAATTTTTTGGAAAAAGGAAATTTTTCCAAAAAATCTCTATTGATCTGGTGTTGAAATGTGGCACAATATGATTGAATTTAGGTCGTGGCTCAGTTTTACACATTTTTGCCTCTTTTGGGAAAAAAGAAAATTTTTCAATTTTCCTCCGCTGCTTCGCCCTCCTGCAAGACACATGTCCTCTTATGATTAGCTGAGGGGAGGCACTCTGACCTCATACATTAATTATTTTTCATCAAAGGAAATTTTTTAACATTTCCTCTGCACTCCCGCACCTCCAATCTGTCCCTACCACATGTCTCCCTTTGACTCGTTGCAGAGCCACGCTTCAGTTTATCACTTTAACTCACTTTGCCAAAAAGGAAATATTTCCCTTTTTCCTCTAGTAGCCCACACTCCCTTCTTCCCCTGATCATGTCATGTGTCCTCTCCTGAGTGGCCTGACAGACCCACGGCCTTTTTCATAACTTTTTCCCCCTTTCACCAAAAGGCAAAAACTTTGTTAAGTCCTCCGCTAGCCTTCTATCCACTTTTGATGAAAACATGACACATGTCCACCTCGGATTTGCTGAGGGAATGCACTCTAAAGATGCCACGTGTCACATTCTATTTCATTGTAGGCCTGCATTCTAAAGCTGCCACGTGTCCACTCCTGATTTGTTATGGGCCCTAGGCATTTTCTTTGTACTTTAATCCTTTCTTCCAAATTTCCTTAAGGCATAAAATGACTCACCCGTCTGCCTTCACTCTTCCTACGACACGTGTACCTCCTCTGGGGCCTATGGAGCTATGGGGGCAACTTGTAAATTTTTCCAAAACACAAAAACATTAAGTGTTTCAATTAGACCCACCGAATCTTGTCCAATCACAAACGGCCATGTATGTGAAGATGTTGAGTTAAAATTTGAAAGGAAAAGGACTCCTGTATAACCGTCAACAGACACAAAAGTTACCAATGATGCCCTAGGATATTGAAGATGAATTTGATGGGAAAATGATGCCCGTTTGACTGTAGAAAAACACAGAAAATGCCAGGAATGCCCAAAATTGATTTTCTCTTTGTGGGTGAAGGATTTTTGGAACAAAGGACAAATGAAACATGTTTTCAAACATTTTACAACCATGGAAAATGATTTTTGAATGCATAAAAGTAAAAATTGATTAATTTTGAGCTTCCATGGTTAGGAAAAATGGAAGAGCACACAAACTTGAAACATTTAGGGAAAAAACAAGCAAACTTGGGATTTCTCTTAGAAAGGGGCAAGGAAAATGAGTTTGTGAACAATTTAAGGCATGAAGATGGAGACAAAACATTATATCATCCATCTCAAAAGGGAAAAATGTTTCAGGGAACACAGAGAAAAGGGAAAAAAATTGCAAAATGATGGAGGGTCAAAATGGGCACCAACAAAATAGACTAATGAGGTTGACATGGGTAAAGATTTATTGGAACTATTTTGGGATGATGTAGAGCAACATGAAATGCCTAGTGAATATGTAGGTTGGTGATCAGTCATGTCTTGTAAGGATACCACATTAAGATCAAACAAAATGATAGGAGCTAAAGACATGACATTGGATGTTTCTAATTGACTACTAGGTGGATAAGGGTGTACTTGTTGCATGACCAGATCATGGTTTGGTTCAAGAAGCTAGGAGAAAGTAGATGAGTAATTAGATGCAGGAGGTTGCTGTCTAGGTGTGAATGATTGCAGATGAACACCTGGGTAATAATTTATGCATTGAGGGAAATGAGGTTCAAGTCTAGAATTTCATAAAAGAAGGGATCCCTATTATCAAAGAATTGAGGGATAGGTGGATCTGGTATTTCAGATAAAATAGGTTAGCTACTAGGGGAAGGTGGAGGCTCTTGATCATGTGGTCAGGGTGATATGGATGCTCGATGTTGTTCAATTAAACATGACACATCTTCAATGCGGGTTTGAATATTTTTGATATTTTGTTGGGAATTTTCTGTCATATTTTCAAAATTTTGGAGATGAGATTGTTTTCTTATAGTAACCATGAAAAAAAACAATCACCTAGAATGTAATGAATGTAAATTTTTTGGCTATAAATAGTATATAAATCACGCAACATAATTTTGGATTATCTCGATTAATTAGGGAAAGGTGAAATGTGCAAAATGGTTAACATTGTCCTATGAAATGGTAACTCTATGGATGGTTTCACGTTATGTTAAAGGAAGGAAGGAGTCCTCGATATACCTTAAGGTATGTGAGGCCTGAATCTATGTTGGTATCAGTATGGGGCCTAGTATTGGGGCCTACCCACTCACTTAATGATCCTATAATGATAAGGGAATTGGGTTCTTAGCCAATATACCGATAACCAATTATTTATACTTGGCCAAAAAACCAAGTCATCTTATCCTCTTGGTGATAGAATCTAAGTAGGTCTACCTATGTAGGAACGTTTTGATGCGAGTTGTATTTAAAATGGTTTAGTTGTGTATGGGGGAGATTAAGTTAATGAAATATATTAACCTCCTAATTAAGCTATATGATCAAATAGAATGAGAGGTTATTTTTAATACCAAAAATAAATATGTATTTGATGAGGGCAGTAGAAAAAAAATTCAATGCTTGGAAAGAAAAATAAAGAAGAAGATGTACCTAAAAACGCTCCTTTTTTATAATTTTCTTTCTTTCAATTTTTTCAAAGCATGGCTACAACACAAAGAAAAAAAGATCTAAAGAAACAAACCTGCAAGGTTTATAAGGAAATAGATAATAGAAAAAATAAATGACTGTTAGAGGCTAACTGACTAACCAATAAAAAAACATCCACAAATATTGTTGGTGATTTACAGGAATCACTAACGATACACAAAAATTGTTGGTGATTTGACCAGGCTATTAATGATTTCAAAGAAGAGAACCTAAAGGTGAAAATTAATTAATTTTAAATGACAGAAAGGGGACATCTATCCCACAGGGTGTGCTAGAATGTACCAGAGAGTTTTTTGTTTCCACATTTAACTTAATATAATGAAATAACAAAAGAAAAATGACCTCGAAAGATGGTAGGGTTTACCGATACCCGCAATGATGAATGTTGATGTAGTGTGATAAATTTCCTTCTTTTTATGCCGATGAAGAAACCTACAAATCCAAGACACCTAAACAAAATAGATTATATAAAGGGATAAACGAGCTACTTGACAAAGGTTGATTCTAGGAATCAAAAGGGACTTCCTCGGAGGACGACAACTCACTTTTATATAATGAAGTAGATTGACAAAGATAATGACAAGAATATGTAAATGACAAATATAGATTGATAATGGATAAGAAGATATATAGCTCGAGGTTGAAGGGTAAGTCCTATGTAACTTCAATTGTGGCCCAATCAAGATTTTATGCTATCAAGGTGGATTCAAATTAACCATACAAAATTCCTCAATTTCCTATTATACTTCGTAGAATAACTGGATCTAATCCTTGATATATTCTATGTTAGTGGAAAATCAAATTTCACACAATTTCAACTTGTGAAGGATGTTGTACTATTCCCAAAAGAAGGGTAGTTGAAAAATAGTGAGATTGTAGATGATTTTAATAGGATGAGATCGGCTAGGTACTGCCATCTACAGTAAAGACATAATTGCAAAGCACAAGTTAAATCCAAAATATTGATAAAAATTGATAATACACTAATGAAATGATTAAAATATGTAGATTGATAGGGATCGTTGGTGATTCAAACGAATTGTGGGCATTTGGGCAAAATTGCAGGCGATTAAAGAAATCATTGGTGATTATTGTGAAAATGATAAAATTTGATAAAAATGATAAGCAAATATTTTAAATGATGTTTTTTTATTGTTTTTTATGTCTTTATGAAATTAAAACAATGAAACAACACAATGAAATACCTTTTGATGTGGAATTAGATTGAAATATGCCTCTGAACTCTAGATGGAGCTGATTGAATTTGATGGCTAGTTGTTAAGCTTCCTGAGAGATGATTGACGTAAAAGATTATAAAAATGATGTGTTTTCAAGACATTGAAGTTGATATAGGTCCTTGATGATCTTTAGGATTACTTAGATTCGTTGCTAGGTTGAAGAAAAAATGAAAGAGTGAGAAATTTTTTTCTAAAAATCCCTGAGAGAGGTGCAAAAAATTTTGTTTATAATTGCTGGTGATTAGGTAGAATCATTGGCGATCAAGGTTTTTTAGGAAAACGTTTAGGAAATGGTTGAAACAACTTCCTAAATGGGGTTTTTGGGTAACTTATGAGGAAAATGGTTGAGAGGAGGTTATAGGTGAGTTGGGAAGGTTAGGATTCTAGGATAAAATAATTTTGAGGTGGTTTAGAGGTTTTTAAGTGGTTTTGAAGAGGTTGAGGTGATTTGGGATGGGTAAATAGTAATTTATAAGGGTGTCAAAATTGATTTTACTAGATGAGGGGAGGGTGACTTGGACTAATGACATAATGATAAGTTTTATATTAAATAATGTATGTACAAAATGAAGTAGGTGGTTCAACGAAAACCCAGTGTATACACTTCTGTAATGTTCTATTTATTCATTATGGGGTTTACTTTTCACTTTTTGTCTTATTCATTTAAATGTGACCTATAGTTAAAAATTGTAATGAGTTTCCTCAAATTAATAAAAATGGATTTACCTTCTTCCCTAGGGATGAGAAAGGTGACAAATAGTAAAGGTTAGTGAAAATTCATGTGGGGGGTAGGTAAAGAGTCACTTTTTGAATTGATATATTGCACAACTTTGTCATTCCAAAGGGTTTTAAATTTGTGAGTATTTAAGTAGATAACTAGTGTACTACAAAGAAACAAACAATAGATGGAATTATTCTATTTATTTTCTATATGTTTCCTCCATCTCTCTTTTTCATCTTTGTGCATGTGAAAATATTGTATAACCAAGAAAGGTGTTACAGTCTTTGATGAATGGATGAATGAAATTTTGTGTTCATAAGTCATTGTGTTTTTCCATTGTCAAGACAATTGTTTTCTTTTAATTGTGTGTGGAGAAATTTTGGTTAAAACTTATAAAATTCTTCTTGTGCCTATTTACAATATTAACCCCTCTCTCTCAAAGTTCTCACTCCTACTATCTCACCTCTCAAGAAAATTATCCCCTTGCACTAGGTGTTGCTGCAGGTTGAGTGGAGTGTGCTTGTGTGATCCCTAACATATTGGTCACGCATGATATTTTTTTTATCTTCATTCAATAAAGGGAGCCTCCCCTTTCATAAGCAGGAGGGAAATAATCCCAAAGTGTTGGTTAAAATCAACTAATTTTTCCTCGTGACAAATTATTTCACCAATAACAATCTAGTCATTAATTTAATCCCATGGTCTGTGAGATATGGAGAATATGTCACATAGAATAGTGTAAACCTCTAAAGGGATAAGTATTTTATATTAGTGCCATGTAGATCCATGACATCTACATACTTTGACATTCTAAGATGATTTTATATGTGGGTCCTCATTGTTGGTATTGGAGTAGGTTTCAATCTACTGGAAAAGTTTGGATACTCTCATTTAGAGAATTATATATTAGTTTCAAAGGTCATTTAACATCTACATTCCTTGGTTATATACCTATTCCATATATAATAATTCAATGCTCAATTTTTCATCTTATGCTGATATATTCTTGGGATAATTATAAATCCACCATCATATTTAAAGAACCCAAAAATAAAGAAATAAACACTCATTTCATTAGAAACATAAACATAGGGTGAGATGTATAAAAGGTTAAATTTTTTAGTTTTTTTAATTTACACATCAATAAAGGTAATAGTTAATCAAATTGAAATTCAAAAAATGTTGACATATTTAGGAAACATATAAGAAAGATATGATGATGGGAAACATGTGAATATTTCTAGAGGTGTATATTTTAAAAAGCTACTTGTGGAATATAAAAATATTATAGAGACCAAGAGTAAAAAGAGAACTCAAGGATGAAGTGGTTGGGTATATGTGGGAAATACCCATAAAAGTGTGGAAAAGAAAGGATAATTAAATAAAGACAAAGGAGGATAGTATATGGCACAAAAATGGGATAAAAAGAAAATAAATGGAAATAATCATAGATTAAGAATTACAAGATATGATGGAACGAGCCATTGTTTCCATGGAAATTGTAAAAAAGAGTTGGGTTACCAATAAGCCTATAATTATGTGTATGGACATATAATTTCATCTATATGGAGTGTTTAATTTAGGAAAATGTTAGTAGAAACAAATATTTTTTATAAACAAAAATAAAGGATGTATTTCATGTTTCTTATAGATATGGTCATCCATACAAACTCCTTTTGAATGTACAAAATAGGTGCACTGGTCAGTTGCATGGGACAAGTTCAAGGTCAAACAAAAAAATTCATTTCACCTTTATTGGTTTCAAATTTGTTTAAGGGTTATAAGGATCATACAAAGGTTCTAATGTTTATGCGAGAACTCAATTATATCAATTCAAGGATATATAATTTCCATAATTTGATGAATATTATGTAGAAATATTCATTAAACACATAGTATAACAAAGTCATGGTCGGAAATATGTGGCTAGGTTTAAGCTCCTTAATAACCATGTGTATACACCTAAATTATGATTTTGTAATATTATTTCCAAACGCACACAAATCACTCTCATTCTTACCATTTCCATTATAGTTAGTGATTTCCTCTAATTAACTAATGTTTCTTACCAGTTTGGTCAATTGACAACACTTTTTTGATTACCTAACCCCTTTCACATTTAGGATTCCAGTTTATGACAAATCCTAAGTCAAAATATTATTCCAAACAAACAATTAGCAATTACTAGCTAATTAATCCTATTTTACCCTTGTTTTGGTGAATAAACCCTACTATTGGCTCAAACCCCTCTTCCAACCACTCAAAATCACCCCACGTCCTTCCACATCTTAGCAAGATTCAAAAGCTTATCCTATACTCCTAATTGATCCTAAGTGGTTGATTGAGGATTCTCACATTTTATTCACTTGTTAATTCACTAATTATGATTAGCAAAGCTAAATCATGATTAGAAATTCTTAATCTAATTAGTGATTTCAGTCCCACATGCACCAAGATGCTAGTTTTTCTCAAAATAAAAACTATAAAAAGGACTAACCACATACCTTTAAACTTTACACCATTATTTATATTGCATATCATATAAGAAATATGATTTATATCCAAGCTCAATTGTTGCCTCAAGTATTTGATGGGGTTAGTGAATGGATATCCAATATGATCTTGTAGTCATTATTGGAGAGACCATCTCACCTTCCTTAGAGTAGAAATAAACCCCCAATTGTATTGCTCCTAAATATATATAGGTCTATGTTAGTTAGAAATTGAACATACTAGTAGGCATGCTTTAGCTAGGTTTTGAATTATTTTCATGTTAGTTGTTTCAATCATTCCATTAAGCTTTTATCTTTGATGTAACTATTGTTAGATTTAATAAGAATTTACTCAATTAGACTATTTGGTGTTAATATTAGATTTTCTTGGAAATTTTAGTAGCCTTCATTTGGAAGGCCCGGTGGGACAGTTACCCCATAGCATTCATTTTAAAACATTTTAAACATACTTTCAATTTTTTTATTTATTTCAAGCTTTCTAGATTAGTGTCAAGTGTTCTAGATTAATTTCAAGTTTTCTAGTTTAATTTCAAGATTTCTAGATTACGTTCAAGATTTCTAGATTAGTTTCTCAATATTTTTATATTACTTTAAATTTTTTAGAGTAATTTAAAAAAAATTCTAGATAAATTTTTAAGTTATATAGTTGTTTCAACTAGATTATTAGTAGATGTGTTATTTTCATGTTCTTTGTAGGATATAAGGAGGCGAAGTGCTGTTAAAATTACCTCAAAAGGCTAAAGATTTGATCTTTTCAAGTTTTTCTTGTCAAAATTCATATTTTGATCACCTATAGGAAGATTCATGCCTACGCTCAAAAGAGGGCACCCACGCTTCAAAGGTCGTGCCCATGCTCTTATATATGCATTTTTGCTTCAAATTTTGCACCCATACCTCTCTAGCCACGCTTGTGCATCACTAGGTTTTTCACTTCTGTGTGACTTTCTCCTGTGCTTCAAGGTACGTTCCTATGCCTCTTTGGTCATGCATGTGCATAATTTACTATCTAAAATTGACAGAGGCACACCTATGCATAATTGTATGTGCCTTTGCTTCAAATTTTGTGCCCATGCTCTATGTACTCATTTATTTACCATTAATATTATTTTCTAACCCGAAGTGCACTGGCCTATCACCTAGCAGGCATTGGGTAGTCACCTGAGGCATGTGTGTGCTTCAAGCCCCTCATTTATGTGAGATTTTTGAGAAGGTTCCACCATTAATGGAGGATGTTTTGTAGAAGTAGAAGTACATTCACTTATTTAAAAAGGTAGAAGGTGTAACTAATAGATCCACACATTAATGCATTACAGAATCTAAATAACATTTGTAAAAAGCATAATAAACTAGATCTAGGCCATGATAATTCATATAACACGAGGTTTTACACCCATAAATAAGTTATACAGAACGAACCCATATACATATTGATTTAAAATAGTTATAGTAGCCACATTATAGTAAAAAGGGTCATCTCAGACCATATATACGAAATTACAAAGACTTGTCTCCCGTAAATATTCCTGATATGAGACCCTAACTATATTTTTTCCTTCTCTAACCCTTGTTACATATCCTAGTTCCCATGCATATGCTTATGGAATACCTTACAACCCTTGGCACTAAGTGCTCTAAACCTTAGTATTACTGTAACACTTCATTACTCTCCTTCTCTTTCTCTGCATTCTCTATGTGTTTTCATCTCTACCTTCTCTCTATATTTCATCTCCCTCTGTCTGTATCTAGCCCCATAATTTCTTTATAGAATATCAGCACCCACCACAATGCCTTATCTAAACACAGATCATGTGTTAATTTTTGATGTGGTCCTCCATTGGTGAATGCTTATCCCTTTGCAAACCATCCACTCTCTATAATGATCTCTTCTGGGAATATTCCCTGCAGGGAATATCAGTTTCTTGACCTCTAAAGTTCTAGGATGACACCTTATCCAATCATCATGCATATTCATGTCCTGACACTATTCCTCAAGTGTCTCTAGAACATAAAAAATGACTAAGTCCTTTAAACCCATGTTCTACCTCCCACACATGCCCTGGTTTAACTTAAACCCTTCATAAAGTTGTTTTTCCTACATGTTTTCCCCCGAGCACCCTTCTTATCAACTGTTCTACACATGTGCATGCTCTGGTACTTAGCCAAAATTTCAGGTCCCAACATCACCCCATACTAAGCATGTTATCCATCCTCAGAAACTAACCTGCTTCTTCAAAGAATAAAGAATAGTAGAACATGGACAATCTGAATAAAGAATTAAAGAATAGAATAATTTGTTACTGCTATAGGAGGAGTGGGGATTCCTTCTTCACTACTTCCTCAATCTTTTCCTAGGTATCTTTCTCACCCTACACCTATTGAAGTAGATCACCTACTAAAGTGCTCACCTCATCAAAAATGAATTCGTCACTCTTAGCATTTAGTATATCTAAAATGCCTTATAACTACTTGCTAAGATCGTCTAGTGTGTCCATTCTGCAAGTAACCTAGGGATATAGCTCCTTATGATGACTCTTAATCAAAACCTGTAAGGTTTTTATTGCTTCCAACTTTTTCTCAACCTTGGCTAGGATCTTATCACACTCTGCCTTATTTATTTTGTTATTTTCTTGAAATTCCTTCAGATCCACCTCATGCGTAGAAACCGATATGCTCACTACCCTATCTCTATCAGCGTAATTATCATAAATATCCTCATCAATTTACATGGTGGTCTTTACAGTGGCAAGGAACTCAGAATACCAAGCTAATGTCTCCCCAATATTTAATTTTTCTTCCTCTTTTTGGCATGTCATTTCCTCTTTTGTTGATTCCAATTTGAGTGGTCACCTCTCCATGGTGAGGATGTCAGTCAAGTCTTCAAATAATTTCATGGTTGACTTGTATTTTATCTCAAGCGAGGTGAGGTTTGGGTGCTTCAAGATTATAGCCTTTGAAATAATAGCTATTTTATTATAGATCATGTGCACCTTTACCTTTTACTCCCTTAACTTGTTCCTTAATTGTGAACTAATAAACTCCTTCTGATTTAACTCCCTGTATTTTTCAATGATCTTTTCATTTTCCTTTTCAAGATATTCCTCCAAGACCCTTATTCTATCATTTCTTCCAAAGATCCTCACCTCAAATTATATCAATAATTTGTTGAGTGTGTTGCAAACTTGCTCATTAGATAGTTTTTGGGCATTCACCAGAGGGTTTACTCCATTGGCATATAGTATTTTCATCAATGCCTCACGATTGACCTCAAATTTGGGCTCATCAACATAGGACTTAAAAACCCAAGACAACATCTTCCTCATGCATGGGTATGCACCCTCTTCATCGAAGGAATACCATGCAAGGAGTTGTTTTGAAGGAGTGATACTTTGGAAACACACGCGTAACAATTTTTTTGGATTATTAATGTAAGTCATTTATTGTTCTTGCACCACTACCATACCCTTTCCACCTATATGTATGAACTTTGGGAAGATTACTACCCGGCTGGGATCTCCACCCATTCTTCCATACTCATTCCCACACTTTTTCTTTCCTCCATCTCCTTTAGCAATTCTTCAGTGTTGCAATCCATCTATTGATCCAACAAGTACTTTATAATGCTTTCTACCTACCTCTCTATGACATCCTCTATCTACTCCTTAGTGATGCTTGGAGTCTTTTGATCCTTCATATTGACTTCTTCACTTCCCCCCTTGCTGTGAGCACCTCATTTATCCCCATCCCTCTCTTCATTTCCATCATCCTCTGACTCATGTACATCATACACATGATGGTTATAAGCCTCACCATGTTCTTCATCATCCTCATCACCCTTGTCAGCCTCTATGCTCTCTGTTTCTTCTGAGTCCATATTTTCTGTTACTCTTTGATTCTTCTAAACTGGTGATTCTAATATAGGAGACTCTTATTTTTATTTTTCCCTAGATGATTCCTTTTTCATTGGTGATTATTCTTTCCCAGATTTCTCTGAAACCTCTTCCTCAGGTGTCTTCTCTTTCTCTTGTGTGGGGTACTTCTTCCTCCATGCATAGGTGATTGGTTTTACGCCTGACTCCTGTATGCCTATAGGTTGTGTTGTATGTGTACTTGGTGTCTTTTTCTCAGGGGCCTCCTATTACTCCATTTTCCTTGGTGCAACCTTCTTCCTTACAGTGGGGTCTTCTGGAATAGAGACATAACTTTAAATGTAAGCTCCCTTCTAATAATTAGGCCTTATGTGGAGGTATACCCTTGTTGCGGTCCTCCCAGTAATAGGTAATGTCATTGGCTTCAACATATGTATGCCATCAGAGACATACTTCTCCACATAGGTGTGCTTCTTTGGATATATCAATGTTCTATGCAACTCGTGGTAATAATGGTCTACCATGATGAGTTCAAACCTTAGCTGATTTTCCTCTTTGAATCAATTGACCCTAACCTGGAAGTGTTATGTTGTGATGGAGAATGGTAATTTTCACCAAGGACCCTTAGCACCATCTACCAGAGTAAACATGCCAATACTAAAATGTTGGTACACCGTGAATTTAGCCTCACCTTGTAGGAAAATAGATAACTACTTGGGTATTCTCCACTTAATTTTGAATGCATCATGCATCCACTTATACCATTTTTATAGGCATACCTTATGGGAAGTAGTCATGATGTCACAAGTGTATTCATCAAATATTTTGGCAGAGGAAGGGTTCTCATCTGGGTATTCCAATAAAAATTTATTTGGCCCATTGGTTACTCCAATCTCCATAAATACAATTGTAATGAGGACATTACCAAACATGATCTTTTCTCCATCTCCCATGACATTCATTATTTCTTCTGATATTAAATCCGAGAGGTTATAGATGGTCCCTATATGAAAAAAAATCATCACGTGACCTTCTTCGCACTTGACCTCTCGAGTTCGTGCCAAGATAACTGGTGTAGAATGAATGTGAATGTAAGTGTGGTGATGAAGATCAAGCTAATTGGGAAATCTTATATCTTCAACACATAATATCAGGATCTATGAGTCTAAGGAAAGAATGCTCTCCTAACTCGAAGTGGTGTGATGCCCTGTTCTGAAATAATACCCACTCATAGAATCCAATCAATGTTGATCTCTTCCAAGATTCTGTTTGTTCATTGTTGAATAGGTGGAAAATGACCTATGGGTGCCTCGCATAGATTTCTAGATAAGGTCATGGAACTAAGAATGAGAGGCGTGATGGAGCCACAAGTATTTATGGGTGATTTTATGGTCTAGTCCAGAAAGTCTTAGCTTGATCAGCTGCTATGTTTAGTAAGGAAAGTTGTGCAATAATATCTCATAGAAGTGGTGAAGATCTGAATACTCATGTACAAAAACTAGTGTCAATGTATAACTGACTAGTAGGCCTGTTGGGTTGTGGGACCTGAGGATCACAACCAAACACTTGTGGTGGCTGTGGCCCTTGAATGGTCATGTGCATAAACAAAAACTTTTTCCATGAGCATTCCAATAGGCGTAGGCTTGATTAGTAGTGATGTTTAGCATATTGAGTTATTCTATTTTATCAGCAAAATTTGTGGGTGTGCGTAAGACTATCAAACGTAAACTGGTATCAATTTCAGTTATGAATTCTGGCCCGTTAGGTTGTGGTACCAATGGATGACAACTATATGTATTTTCCTATTGTGGACCATTGATTGTCATACAAGATTAAATAAAATGATTTTTGATAAGAAAACTAATTACTGAAGGAAATATAATCTATGTTTTTGGAGTTTTCATAATATATGAGAACAAAACAAGTAAAATTAAACTAATCTATCAAACGAAATCTTTTTGTTCTTTTCTAATTTTTAAGAAACGCATTCTAATATAGTAAATAAACTAAAGAGAAACAATCATATGGATGTAGCTTGTTACTTGTACGAATGTATAAATCTAATCTAAATCAAATAACCTAATCGAATAAATAAACCTTCAAACCTGACCTCAGAGGTGAAGAACAAATCATGACCCTGAAAGGGGCTATTGTTTCCCATAACTTCCCTGGTAATGTTAAAGAGGAAAGCTTACTAATGATTTTATCTACTTTTGATTGACTAACTTATTGAAATGAATGATTTTATACTCTATTTGATATGAATTATTTTGTGCTCTATTTGATATGTGATTGAAACTAGTGATTTGGAATTAACAATTAAACAAACAAGGAAAACAAACACACAATTACAACATGGGCAAGCAAGATCTTTGGAAAATCTGGTTGTATCTATATTCATCCCCTTAGTATGTTTCTTTCTTTCTCTAAGTGTTCATGTGAGACCAAGGGATTGGGAATGCAAGAACAACAACAAGAGTATTACGCTTGAGAAATGGTAGCTTGATAGTAGTCTGGATGTAATGCAAGTAAAAGAGAGATAGTACAAGAGATCAGATCTTGGCTATGTAATTCCCAGCAAGATTGTAGTAGCAATACAATGAAAGATACAAAAAAAATCTCTGGCCTTTTTCTTGAATATAAGCATGGAATATATAGGAATGGAGGATGGGAGGTGCCTTTAAGATCAAGACAAGAAGGATTAGTTCCAACTAATTAAATCTCTTTAAAAATAGAAGAATGAAGGAGAACCAAGAAATCAAAGCTAATTTTAGACAATTTGGCTCATGGATGCATGCAAAAAGTTAAATTGAGTGAACCATCGCATGTTAAAACTTACATAAGGGATTCTGGTAAAAGTGGGCATGACTACCTCCCTACTTAGGGTGTCGGTTTCAAGACCACCGCCCTGTTTTGGGTGGCGGTTTCAGAACCACCTCCCAGGAAAGGTGGAGGTCTTGGCACTAAAGGCCAAAACATGTGCAAAAAGAGGCAAGAAGCTGGAAAAAAGTGTGGGAAGGCTAAGTAAATATGTCTAGGTGACAAATATACACTATAATTTTAATTGGAGATCAAACACCTTCTTGAAAGGACTTGAATCATCATTGCGGACTTTTGTCACAATTTTTCTGATAATGTAGCATATGTAATTTTGGGTGTGTACATATTGTCCCCTTAGAGAAGTGTCTTAGCTATGAAAAGGCGTAAAATGTAGAATCTGATTATGGCATTCCCAAAACAGAAAATTAGAAGTTATAACTAACATGCCCATGTGTCGAAATGTCACCACCCAAACTCCCATTACCTGCAAGAGAAAAAGAAGACTCAAGTGCAAATAGATAAAATATTGAAAAATAAACACTAAATCAAAATAACAAGAGGACTTACCATTTGTACGGGGATATAGAAATATACCTGCACCAACGCTCCATCCCTATGAACACATACAATAAAAATGAGGTTCTGCAAATAACATATATAGGCCCCAAAGGCAAACTCATCTCTATGCCCTATATTCATTTAAGTGCGCTAACAATTAGGTCACATGCCTTACAATATTCTTTGCAATCACTTGTATAACGTTTCCCACCATAGTGCCAACTGAGTGGAATCTTGTGGAGTGGTGATCATCCATCTTCATGTGGGAGTTTCCACCTAGTAATGGTCACCACGTTGGTTATCCTCACATAATTGCTTCTCTCTTATTCTCTAAATGTACACATCAGTTGTAAAAATTCATCCTAAGGGGGACCTAATTTTTATAAAAAATCTCCATCTGAAATAAGCATATATAGGCGCAGCTCGGATATGGCTAGTTGTTTCATCTCGCCAGAAATTGCCTTCATTCCCCTAGGTGCCACACTTGTTTGCGTAAAAAGCATGTTTGGAATAATGTAGTTCTAAGATCACCGCCCAAAGCAAGGCTTATGGTTTACGGGACCTACCACCCTAGTTATGCATCTAGCATTATGAACTAGAATGACTCTACGTGTGGGATCTCTTGATTGAATCCTTGACAAGTGGTCTAGTGACCATATATGCTACTAACTTACCTGGCTTAGCCACCACTGTAAAGTTGAACTGCTTGAAGGATAACAAACACCCAGTTAGAGTCATATGTGCCCTTGTAGAATGGGTTGTGATTTACCAAGTAATTCAATGCAATGTGGTATCAGCTGACTAAAATATGAATAGGGTAGCATATCTAAATATTGTCAAGGTACTTATGGAGCACATAGATCATAGAAAAGGCACATTGTACTCTGTCATTGTGTAATTCTATTCTACTGGATTTAATTCTCCTACTCGCAAAGAAAATAGGATGATCAACAATCCCTTCTCCATGTTTTAGGGCTAAGTGGACCATTACTCAGGTGGTCATTCTAAAGGCGTCCACATCCTATGTGAAGAGGTCTTGGATTCATGGGAGGAAAACATAGAATTTAGGTGTTGTAGTAAGCATTTCCTTTAGTGTCGTCAAATGCACGTAATGTTGTGCCTCACCCCATATAGAATATGTTACTTGTACCCTTTAATAGTTCCTCCAGAAGGGTGATGAAGTGATCCAGTGGCATATGATTTGACTAAACTTATTGCAATTACCTTGAAGTGTCCCATTATGGGTATCTTTTCCTCACGATTGATCTGGCTAAAGGGAGGTGACACTCTAGGCCCAATACTAACACCAACCTCTAGTAGGATCACACTAATTGAGGCCCTTTCTTATAGATACACGTGTCCCAAAAAAAATCCTAAAGGGTGTAGAAAACACATGACTTATTACATGTCAGTCTAATTGTAGGATGCTCAATCTACTGAGCCACCCCACTCTAAAACATGAGCCTTAAGTATATCAGCTGTGATCACTTCACTATAGACCATAGGACTATCTAATCATCCAAATAAACCTACAAGAACTTATCTAGGTAGCGATCTTGGATATGCTATATACTATACAATGTACGAAACCTCATCTATCCAGGTGTATTCTTTAATCCAAAGGTCATAACCATGTATGCAAAACTTACCCTATTTAGGACATGGTGAAAGTTGTGGGGATAGGAGATGACTCTTTGCGGCTATCCTTGTCCTATACTAATATCCAAAGCTAGTCCATCAGTGTCAGGAGATTTGAGATCTCACACCCTACAATGCATTCCAATATTTCCTCAGTAAACAGTGTGGGAAAGGGATCATATTACACATGCAAAATTTAACTCCATGTAATCTACACAAATTCTTATTCTACCATATTTGTTAATACTAGGAGGGGCACCTATAGGAGCTCACCCATTCTGACTCTTTGATGGGATCAATAATTACTAGAAGTGTCAGCATATTTGTCAATTTAGGTGCATGGTTCGTGCTTGACAGTGCAGGTTAGGATTCATCCTATCAAGGGCCTCTTACTCTAGACCAAGGCCACGCCACCTTCACATTAGCTTGATTCTCATTTCACCCAGGATGATTCAGTGTACCACTTTCAATTCTGATGATAACCTCATGAGATGAGATGAAGTCTTGGACATTACACAGTAGTTGGAGATGATACTTTTCAGGACTTTAGAGTTTGTTGAGAATAAAGATACACTTGACAGAGAAAACACACAAGAATTCTGCATGTGGGAAAGAAAGGGCATATGTCAAAGGTGCACGAATGGATAAGGGAGAACATGTGCGCAGAAGGAGAAGTTCTGTTTTTCAGGACTTAGCCATTTTTGCACTCATAAAGGATCTATTTTTAGAGATGGCGTGCAGAGCACACAAATGAGGAAGAGGTGCATGCCATGAATTGGTTATTCTTGGAGGATCAGATATGAAGTGCTTTGCATGGACACATGTTGGATAAGAATAGATCTATCTACTGTCAGTATAGCTAGAAGTAATCCTATTGTTAGCGCACTTGCATGTGTGGCTATGTTTTGTAAAAATCACGTGGTTAAGAATAGCATGTGACCTATTATTGGAATTAGGATAAGTGGTGAAGGGAAATTCCCCACCCTTATATAGTGTGTAGTAAACTGTGTAATAGAGGATATATATTATAGAATGATATAGAGGATATCATGACAAAGATATGGATGTATGAGATGCAAGACATGGACTATTGTATCATGTTGCTATCGCGCATATGAGCTTAAAATGCCATTATTGTAATGAAGCTTATATAACTTAATTGTCATATTTAATATAATTGAGGATATTGACTGAATCTAAGTATTAGTTCTATGAGTATCTAGAATCTAGTATGTTCTTGATCTCATCATGGTTAGTACTTATTATTTTTTCTCCCTTGGATATAGATCTGGTATGTTCTGTAGAGTGATGTGCTAGTAATAGAACTATATATGTTAATTCTTTGTCATGCTAACATCCTGCTACATCAGCCCTAAAGAGGGACCTAGTACCATTATGCATGCTTCGAGTGAGCACTCAGTCTAGGCCGAGTGATGTGTCTAGCACACATAGGGTCTCATTTGGTTTGTATGTCCACTGAATTCTAGGTTGCATCATTGGTTTTGTTGCCGGGACCTCTTTTTCAGTTGTTTTCAGGATGGTTCGCAATGAAGACATACCGGTTGACCCTAGAAAATATTGAGGAGTGGATACATGAACTAGAAGAAGAATACGCACATGGTGGTTCAACACTGGATTAGAGTTCAACACACACATCTTGGGTAGAATATAACATGGTATGACAGCTTATATAGGATATGTTTCTTCGTTATCTTTCCTAGTAGAGCTATACAAAGTGGTTGGTTGCTTATGCATCTAAGAAGAATTGGAGGTATCGGGCACTTGTCTAGACATAGGAAGAATTCCAAGCCCTTTATGATGTTAATATGATTTGGACTCGATCCATGGATACATGTGGTTTCATGGTGTCTTGAATAGTTATATCTTGGAATACTCAATTTCCACTTATTTGTGTCCAGAAGGTAGTTGAATTCCAGTTCTTACAACATCCGATGGGGAGCTTATTTACAAGGCATTCCGTTGGCGATCAAGATCCTGATGGTAAATTTGAACCTGGAGAGTAAACCAATGGATAACTAAATCCCACCACATGCGTGGGGTCGGGAGATAGGATTGGTGAAGGATGGTGGTTTTAGCAGTGGTAAGGAAAAGATAAGAAAGGTGGCTTAATTATAATGAGGCACGCGAGAGGGAGATAGAGAAGTAGCAGTGATGTTACAGAGACATATGGAGTTGAGGAGAGAGGTGGCTCGTGAAGTAGTTTAGAGTTCACGTAGAAGACATGGAGACCCTAGAGCATCAGGAACTCCCCCATCTGGGAAAGCATGACAGGGAACCCTCCTCGGCCTCACGTAGGTAGCACACTAGCAGAGATGACCTAGGCCATGCGAGTGTGCATCTGAATCCACTTGGTAACCTTGCCCCTTGTGCTTGGTTTTCCAGTATCTAGTATGACAAGTAATTCAGCAAGCTAATTTTGGTAAGTGGAAGAGTAGCAAGTGATTCATATGAAATGGCAAAGTATTGGAAGGACAACTTCATTGCTATTTAGATGGGAGTAATTTTCAGGTGCATCATCCAGCACAGAATATGAGCACACCAAATGTTGGATTCACTACTGGAAGTGGTAACTACTTCACAAACTATCAGGGTACGGGTTCAATATAGTACTACTTTCAGAGCACATTAGGAAGTACATCTTCTAGGACCTATTCCAGCTACAAGTTTGGGATCAGGAGGCATGGGAAGTTTTGGTTTAGGTGGATCTAGAGGTTTTGGAGGCAGGGGAAACACTGGAGGTTCTAGTATCAAGTGGGAAAGGTCCACCCCAACCCCATAATATTTATATGGAAATGTCTCTACGTCTTCTAGAGTATAGGGGCATAGAAGATGTTGTTGAACATGTGCATAAGTGTGAAATATTGTGGCATGCAAAAGGGATCACAACTTCTGAGCATAGGGCAAGTCAATTTGCTACTACATTACAAGGGTGCGCACATAGCTGGTACAGGAAGTTTGAGCCTGATTAGACTTGCATGGATTATGCAGCATTTAAGGTCTGCATTCCTTAAAAGAGTTTTATATCCATGAGTTTGAGTAGAAGAGTATAATTGCCCTCAAGGATATTAATCAAGGCACTACTGAAAGTGTTCGATAGAGTATAATGCATGGTTTAAAATGTTGTTATACAAAGATTTCTTATGACATACATGACAAGCCAGCATGCATAATGGTTCATTGGGGGCTTGATTACCCCTTTTAGGAGGGTAATTGTCACATAATACATATCACTAATCTGTGTGAGGCACTTGGAAGCATCCCTACATGTGCACTGAGTAAGTTGGGAGTATTGACACTAGGCATTAGCCCATTCTTAGAGGCACAAATTATAGCTATGGCAAAACAACTTGGAGAAATTATCAACAAATTCAGCCCATGAAACGTGCATCAGGAATTTGGTGTACAGATTGTGAAGTATAAGGGTCACACAAAGGATAGTTGTCCTCACATAACAGTACGCTCATTTTTGATGGATTGTGAGATATGCCACTTAAACCATGATGATAGCTCACTGCCCATTATTAGCATGCGTGTGATAAGGAAGAATGTTTCAAGCTACTATAGAATCTATAGGTCCACAACACATGACATGGAAGGACTGTCGGCTGATTGGGTAGATCCATGATACTATTGATATTGGTGTATGGTAGACAGGAGTTTAAGATAACTCTAAGGGACAAGAATTAGCATCAGTACTAGGAGCAATGATTAGGCACTGCTATGATTGGAATGAGGGGTGTTTTGAAGGCAGTCGTGGTAGAGGTTGAGGATACCATGGTGGATTCGGAGGATGAGGCCATGGTGGTGGAAGAAGTGAGTTTCCTCACAGAACATGTTATACATGCGGATCTCCTGACCACTATAGGCACGAGTGCCCTCAGAATATTGCATGTTCTTTCTACGGGAAGAACCATAGCTATGAAGAGTGCCCAGACTTATATGAGCACTTGAGTAAGAAAAATAAACTAGAAAACAAAGGCGCAGGGATGGTTAGGATACAACACACTGTGGACAATCAATGGATGCCCAAGGTGGAGAGTAGAATCCAAGGCACTATAAGTTGAAGATCACGACTCGCACTAAGGAGGCATCACATGCCACAGAGGCATTACAGAAAAAACCTACCATCAGTAAGGATGAGGTTCTTCATGCATGGTACCTAGATCCTGCCTATCTAGAAGTAGGTTTATCAGGATAGCATGGAAGTTCTTAAGGAATCTTCAAGGTGAGATACATTATTTAAAGGAGAAATCACAGAAAATGCAGAAAAATCAAAGTATCAGAGACGGTCCAAACTGATATAAATGACTTGAGAGAAGTGTGTAAAATGTTGCGCCAGGAAAACATAAGTTCCATTATTAGGGGAGTTAGCTAAAAGGGAAACACTCCGCGCACAAGTATTGAGACCGGACGGTCGATCCTGCATGCAAATATCCCTCCTCATATCTTGGATTATGACAAGGAAATTACTCTAAATGTTGTTGTGGATGGGTGGCTGTTGAGAAATATACTGATTGATACAAGCATGGAAGTCAGTGTTCTTACCTTGGATGCATGTACTGATTGATACAAGCGTAGAAGTCAATGTTCTTACCTTGGATGCATGGGTACAAATGGGGAGACCCCCGTTACAGCCATCCTCTAATATATTGCATTCATGGCTAATCGAGACTAAATCCACTCCCATCAGGATTTTTAAAATATGCATCCATTACCATACAAGGAGCAAAGTTTCACTGGAGACTTTGAAGTTTTAGCACTCGCAGAATCAAATATTTTCCCATCTTTATTAGGGAGATCTTTGAAGTTTTAGAGCTCGCAAATAATGTTGATCTTCAGTTCAACAAGGGCTATATCAGTTTTGAAAATAAAGAGGAAAGGGTCATTATTCCTTTTAACAGATGGAAAGTCCATGCACCCTATGTTGAGCCCTTGAGTGAAGTAGGATTGAATAGGATTTATGTACGCGCCATCCAAGATCCAGAGATGACTTGAACCAACCAAATAAGGACTAATTCAGTGTGAAGGATGCACAGTCTATTGGTGATACTACAAGTGTTTCCTAGTGATGATTGGGCTCACAACACTTATAAGTTAGTAGGGCATGAAGTAAAAAGCATATTCCCTCGAGGCACAAAACTGTGTTATGTCAGGAGGATAGGTAACGAATCGGTACCTTGTTACACATGAGAAGGGGATCCCATGGTATTCCTACACGCCATTGAATAAAAATGGATAGACCCGTTGGAGAGGAGAAATATGCTAAAATTTACATTACGTGGGACAACAACACGCTAGTGGGTGGTCCACAGGGACAATCTGGTCAAATGGAATGAAATTAGGATTTCTCTTGTTACTAGGTTCTTTAGGAGCAATGTACCTACTCAAATCTCTACTTATTATGGTAATCAAACTGTTTAGCACAACGTTCAAAAATGTGAGAGATTTTGGACAGAATGGTAGGAAACTTTACCACCTTTGCTATGGGTGCACAAGTTTTATTCCACTTTACAAGGCTACACACGTGCTTGGTATGTATATGTAGAACTCCATAAAGAGACTGGAAATTGGTAGGATTTAGTTAAAGGAATGGCTTGGAAATTTGAATTCTTCTCTACAAAGCCTCTGATGGAAGAAGCATTAAAATTTATAAAGCACTTAACTATGGGAGATAGTGCTAAGGCTGAAGAACTCGTTCAAGATTTATTAGATAAAGAAGAATTAGGAGTGTGTCTTGATGAAGCAATAGAGGCCGATGCAAGATTACTTCAACATGCTCACCTTGAGAAATAAAAATGAAAAACGGTCTACTTAGTTAATGATGAAGAAGTAGAAAATCTAGATATAAATAATTCAACAGGTGGGCGTGAGGTCTTGGATAGTGTAGATATGACCACATGCACCTATCATGAACCTATGAAAAAAAATAAGGTGAATATTGGAACATATACCGAGCCTAAGAAATCCATAATTGGAGACTATTGGTCAGACTCTGAAGTGGCAAAAATCATAGAGTTATCAAGGGATTATAAGGATTTATTCCCTAGGGGGTACCATGAACTTAAAGGCGTGCATGAATCATTAGGGGAGATGAAGATAAATCTTAAAGAGGGTGCGCAGCTAGTTAGAAAGAGACCCTATGGGATGAACCCCAACTTACACGAAAAGGTCAAAGAAGAGATTGACAAAATGTTAAAGCCAAGAATTATCAAACGCCTTGATGAGTTAGAATGGGTTAGTCCAATGGTGATTAGTATCAAGAAGGATGGACAGATTACGATTTTCATAGACTACAGAGAGCTGAATGTTGCATGTATAATAGATCCATTTCCTACGCCATTCACTAAGGAAATAATGGAAGACATGGTAGGACACGAAATATATAAGTACATAGATGGGTTTTCTGGGTATCATCAAGTTAGGACTACCCAGGAGGATCAAGAAAAGAATACGTTTACTACGGAATGGGGTAGCTTCACCTATACTGTAATGCCTATTGTATTTTTGTGCATAGTTTTTCAAGAATTCAAGGAATTTATTCACAACTTGTTACAATTATATTTAGATGATTGGAAGGTGTATGGATTAGTTAATGATCATTGTGACAATCTATGCTTAATGTTTGAAAGATGTAGGTAGTTGAGTATCTCATTGAACATCAAGAAGTACATATTTGCTAAACCATTTGGGATAGTTTTAGGACACATAACATGTAAGGAGGGTTTGTTGGTTGATCTAGCCAAGGTTGCAGTCATTATAGGCCTAAGATAGCCTACCAATTAGAGTGAGGTGCATGGATTTTTGGGTCATATATTATATTAAAGGAATTCTATAAAAGGATATGCCAAAATTTTCACACCGTTGGAAGAGTTGCTAAAAGGGAAATGTACGTTCTATTGGGGAGAACCACAACAACGCGGATTCGAGACGTTAAAGGAGAAACTTACTACCACACCTATTCTACATTTTCCTTCATGGGACCAACCATTTCATGTACATGTTGACACCTCTAGAATGGCCATTGGTGAGATGTTATCTCAACATGGAGAAGGTATTGTAGATCATCCTATCAGTTTTGCTAGTAGAAAACTGACTCCTATAGAATAAAATTAAACAACTACAGAGCATGAAGCTTTGTCAATGATATGCACTACATAAATTCTGCTAGTACCTACTAGTTACATCCTTTGTCTTTTATACGAATCACATGGCATTGAAGTATTTGGTAAACAAGCCTATTCTACAAGGGTGTATATGTTAATGGGTGCTTTTGTTTTAGGAATTTGATTTCACAGTTGTGGTAAAACTAGGGAAAAGTAATTTTGGAATAGACCATCTATCAAGAATACATTTAGGATAAGAACCATAGTAATTGAGGACACCATGCCAGATGCACAGTTATATAGGTTACAACGAGTGCCATCAGAACTAGAAGACATTTTTGTAATCCTATGAATAGGGAAGACACTAGAAGGGATGAAATCCTTAGAGAAGAAATAAATTTCTATACACGTAACCCCCTATATGTTAATCCATGGTGACATGTACAAATTAGGCTGAGATTAAGTATTGCACCATTGTGTATTGGAACATGAGCATACAAGTATTATGGAAGAAGCTCATGGTGGTATTGCAAGTGACCACTATGTCAGTGATGCCATTATGCAGAAGATTCTACTCGTTGGATTATGGTGGGAGACCCTGTATAAATATTGTAAGGAATTTTGTAAGGCTTGTGATCATTGTCAACATCTTGGAAAATGTGGTCAATGAGATGAAATGCCTCTAAGACCCATTACTAGTGCAGAACCATTTGAGAAATGGGCTATAGATTTTATGGGTCCTATTTCGTTATCCGTGCGTAGAACTAGATCGTGCTATATCATAACTTATATAGATTATTTGACAAGGTGGGCAGCAACAGAACCTATAAAGGATTATACATTGGCCATAACTACTAGGTTTCTATGTGAAAATATTATTACAATGTATGGATGCCCTTTAAGTTTGACTAGTGATAGGGGCACAGATTTTCTTAATAAGACAGTCAAATTTTATTGGAGGATTCATGATTGCACACCATAATACTATACCCTATCATCCTCAGGAAAATGGGATTGCTGAGGATTTTAACAAAATTTTGGGCCACACATTGACAAAAATATGTGATGTTGGACGAAAGGATTCGGATGATAAAGTATCTACAGTACTTTTGGCATATCGGAGAACATATAAAAGGTTGAAAAAGACAACACCATTTCAGTTAGTGTTTAGCACAGAAGCCATTTTTCCTATGGAATTTATGTTACCTTCTTTGTGTATTACGCATGCTAGAGGTCTAGCTAATGAGTAAGAATTAGAAGAAAAGATTGAACAGTTAATCAAGTTAGATGAGCGACAAGCCATACCACGTTGGAGTCAAAAACAAGAAAAGGGCAAGTAGAAAACATTGTATGACAGGCACATCAAGGATAAAAATTTGGAGATAGGACAGATGGTGCTCCTTTATGATTCTAAATTTTTGTGCCATCCAGGAAAACTCAAGGTACACTGGTTGGGATTGTATGTTATCACTTACATAATTGAGTCAGGTGCTTATCAGTTAGAGGCCCTTGATGGAATATGGTTACTTGATTACTTCAACAGGAGTAGGTTGAAGCCCTACTATAAATAATTCTTCTTAGTGTCTGTAATAAGGCAGTGTTGTCACTTAGATTACGTTTTCAATTTTGAATTCCCTTAATGTGTTTCCTTCTTTGTTGTTATGCTTTGTCAATTTAGTTAGTGTGTTGTGTAATAAGTGGGTTTACGCACCAAAAGCTAATTACTATTTGAATAATTTTTATGTGCAGAGGACTACACATACTTTTAGTATGGGGTGGTTGTTGATATCTAGGTACAAGACTTTTGGAATTGAATGATGAAAGGAATAAGCTACTATGGGTGATATTCAAGTCAAAGGATTACTTCTAAAAAGTGATCAAAGATGAAGATTAATGAAGGGATAGTATAACACGAGGTAAGCGGATGCCATAACAACTATGAGTGGAAATAACAATGACAAGGTACTCAGGTGCAAGGAAGTGCCCTAAAGAAAAGTATGTGATAAGAGGGTAGGAAGGAATGCTAGAAGGTTATAGCTGGGTCGTGAAGATGTACTGCGCGAAATGAACGAATTTGGTCAATAAATTAGAGGACATTGGGTATGTGAAGGAGTAATAAATGCATCAAAAATTTGAAAATCTATATAAGGATGGGATGTGATCTCATTCTTTCCATTGAGATTAAGAGAATTTGAAACAAGTTAAGTGTGAAGATCCAAGAAATGGTGTTGAGGTGAGAAGAGTGTGAAACCATACGTGGAAAGGAGGTTTGTGAAAAGGAGAATCTTGCGTTCCCACAGGAGAAGGGTTTGAATGAAGCAGACACATTACAAACTAGCTAGGGCACGTGATTTCCACTAGGGAAAAAAATTTTGAGCTAGGGTTTGAGTTGCACATTGTAGAAGTCAAAAGATGAGTATTTTTAGAGGATTACATGGTAGAAATATAACCCAAGAAGGAAGATGCAGCAGGAGTTAAGGGAAGGAAGAAGTTAATCGTGGAAGAAGAAGAAATGACCCATGAGAGAAATTTTTCAAAGATGCAATATCCAGAGGGGGTTATAGTAGGACAAGAATGGGATTCACACATTCGGAGAAGTAAGATAAGTGAGTATAACCATCATACCATAGAAAAAATAAGGAACTCGGTGCATTGTTGAACATAAAGACCAATAAGTGCACGACGGAGGACATGTCAGTCTATAACGATACTGGGGAGGAGTTATTGAAAAATATTAGAGTATATCAGTTATACGAGATACCCTACTTCAAAAAATATGAGCCTTTGTACCAATGGCTCATGAGAAGAGTAACATAAATCTTTTATTCATATAGATTCGTTCTAATTATTTCCATTCAGATTATTTAATTAGATTTTGAGACAACCATTATCAGGGTGACAATACAATTAGTGTGGGGTAATGTTGAGAATAGAATACTTAACAAAAGGAACACAAGAGGTCTATGTGGGAAAATAGGGAATGTTCAAAGGCATGAACTGATAAGGGAAACACACGTGCAGAGGATAAGTTCATATTTCAGGACTTAGCCATTTTGGTACATAAGGATCTATTTTTAGAGATGGCGTGCAGAGCACATAAATGAGGCAAAGACTTATGCACCACACATTGGCTATTTTTGGAGGATTGGATATAAAGCAATTTGTATAGATGCGGGCTAAGAATAGGTTTATCACTGTCAGTTAACTAAAGGAATTCTATTATTAGCACATTTGCATGTGGGGATATGGCTGTAAAAAGCACATAGCTAATTATAGCATGCGACCTATTTTGGGATTAGATAAGTGGTGAAGGGAAATTCCCCACCCTTATAAATATGTAGTGAACTATGTAGTAGAGGATATATAATATAAAAGAATGAGAGAGAGACAAATATATGGATGTATGTGTGCAAGACTGGTCTACTATATCAAATCTATGTGCACATGGACATAAATGCCATTATTGTAAGAAGCTATTATGTAATTGTCATATTTAATATAATGGAGGATATTGGCGAAGTGTTATTTATGTGTGTCTCTGGATCTAGTATGTTCTTGATTTCATCATGGTTAATACTTAATTTTGTTCTTCCTTAGTTATAGATCTGGCATGTTCTATAGAATGATGTATTAATAATGGAACTACATGTATTAAGTCTTTATCATGCTAACATCCTACAACAGCAACCTTAAAGAGGGATGTGGTACCTTTGCATGCTTCGGGTGAACACTCAGTCTAGGCTGAGTGATGTGTCAGCATGTTTGGGGTCTTAATGGGTTTGTATTGCTATATTCTAGGTTGCATCAAGGGGGAGATGTTGATACTGGTGACACAGGATGTATGGTAGAGGAAGAGAGTGACCTTGAGTGGCATGAAACTCAAGAGATGCTGAGAGCCACACATGAGGAGGTCATTGTAGAAAGAGAGACATTAATCTAAGACAAGCCATTTCCACTATGTGGGGAGGGGGTTGATGATTCCATGATTAGACAACACTTGGCCTTTGGCTTTGGGGAGGCCCCATAACTTCCAAAAACATCGGCAGTAGCATTCAATTACCCTACTTGGACACTTGGAGATATGATTATGTTTGACACTCTTCTCTCACTTTTGTTAATTTGAAACCCTAGTTTTGATATTCTCTTTTGATTTGCATTTTTCATTTTTCTAACTTATTTGCTTCTCATCCTTCCCTTATTTCAGTGACTGCACAAGAGTGGAGACAGCTCATCTGATAGGTGTGTGTGGACACCCTGCTGATCCCCTCAAGCAAGACCTGAGCTGAGCTAACTAATGATTCTGGTCAGCCACTAGTTGTTGGTAAACACACTAACATGTTTTCTCTTGTTTGGAGGATAGCAGAGGTGGTTACCTCCCTTCATACTACATTGGCCGAATATGAGGCCACCGAGCATTTGATGAGGTAGAGCTATTCCCATAGTGATACGACAACTAGTGGATGCATTCATGAGCACTCACACCATTTCATTCACTCTCAGCATCGTCATAGCCGTAACAAGATACCTGGACATGTTCGTGCACCATCTGAGGGATCCCAGAGTGATTGACAAGCCATTGGGCCATTTATTTCTTTCTTTCCATTTTTTCAGGAACTATACAATTTTTTTGTATATTTTTGGCTCATTACAAGTGTTTTGACCATGCCTTAGCACGTGATGGTGTTGTACATAAACTTGACCCACTATGACATATACAGACTCTTATTTTTTTGGTTTGGTAATTTATTGTATCTGAGTTTACTCTCTTTTGGTTTATTTCTCATGTGTACTCTAGCTGTTTATAATTTTCACTTTTCTATTCTTTTCAGAATGCATGCAATGGATGTGAAATGACAATAAAATGATTTCTTTTTGTATTTTATAATGTTGATATATGATAACATGAACACAATTTGATGTTTGAAATTTAGTTTCTTTAAGAAATATTTGATACTTCATATTATCTTGGAAAAATGTGGTGATATAGTGATATGATAAGTATATGTACTTTCCCCACTCCTGACCCCATGCAAGCAGTAGGATGCGAGGGCTCAACACCAAGAGCCAGAAAGGAAACAAGTTATGAAAAATTGTTGAATGATAATGATGAGGGAAAGACAATGGTTTGAAAAGACCAAATTGAGACACTATAACCTCACCCTACTCAAGTTACCTCATAGCTTAGAATGTGATTTAATTTCTAGCTTATCTAGGCTTATATCCATAGAAGGGTACTTGGTTGATAAAATCTGGTTTTGGGGTTTTTAACTCTTTTGTATTTTTTGTCATCTAACTCACTTTTCTTTTGACTTATGATTTCACAACATTTGAGCGAATTATTTGTAACTTTCAAGGTTATCAAAGGGACCCCTACACCTTGCCCCATGCTACCAGTAGGAAGCATGGGCTTATCACCATGGACAAGGAATAAGTGAGTAAGGACATTTCGCTCCTTTCCCAACCCTACATCACCAGTAAGAGACGTAGACTCAACACTAAAGGTTGGTAGGGAAAAGAAATGTGTAAAATAAAAATTTTCTATGGATTTGCATTTGACTTAATCATCTACGAAAAATGTTTAGTATGTTCTTATTTCCAAAGGTATTTTTATAGGATAGATGTGACACCATGAATCTTCTAGAACAGACTATAGGCAAAGACACCTAATATAGAAAGAGACTATAAGCATAACCAAGTATGCAGGCCTTGGTATGATCACGGTCAAAACTTTGTCTTATCCTACTTGAACTCATGAAATGATTTGAAAAATATTGATGATACCTAGAAAATTTGGAGTGACATGATTTGAATGTTTTTCCAAAGTTTAAGGAGTTGCTATAACAATAAATCTCATGATCAAAAGCTTTACAAAATGAGCTATAAAATGAAAGTACAATGTAGATGCTATAATGTACATATGAAGATGCTAACAGATCATGTGTAATACCTCTTTATGTGAAGATATTTTATAGATTTGTTAAACTCCTCACCCTCTAGTCTACACAGGAAAAATGCTCCATTTTTGTAGTCTTCTACTAGTCAATATAGACCTAACCACCTAGGTTTGAATTTCCTTCCCTCACTGGTTCTTTTTTCTATCTGGATGTCAAGTCTTAAGACCAAATCTCCCTCGAATATTTCACACTCGTAAACCTTCTTATTGTATTTTTGAGTCATCCAGTTAGCGTAAATGTTGTTTTGTTGTTCAAAATTGAGTCTAACCTCATCAAGAATTTCTAACTGAGATGGTCATGCTTCTCGATAGCCTTCTTCTCCAAAGATTCTGTGTAGTGAAATATAGAGACTCATTATTTGAACCTCGAGTGGTAAAATTGATTCCACACCAAATACCAAAGAAAAGGGGGTTTCCCATGTTGGTGTTCTAATTGACATCCGATAGGCTCATAAGGCCAGAAAAGGATTTAAATGCCAATCTCATTTTTTCTCCTTAATGGTCTTAAGGAGGATGGAATTTAATGTTTTATTTGTAGCCTCAACCTATCCATTGGCTTGAGGATAATAAAGAGAAGCTGTGTGATGAATTATCTTGAAAGTTTCACACAATTCATGCACCTCATTTTTTTTGAAATACGTTCCATCATCAAAGATAATGATTTGTGGGACACCATACCTACAAATGATCTAGTTTAAAATGAACTTAGCGATCACAGACCTGGGTACAGTGGTAAGAGGCATGACTTCTTCCCACTTGGTAAAGTGTTCTGTGGCTATGATTATGAATTGATGGCCATCTATTGATGAGGGAGAGAATTTCCCTATTAAATTTAGGCCCAATGTGGAAAAGGGTGATGGGATTGTGATTGTTTACAAAGCTTGTGTCAGTATGTGGATATCATGGGAGAACTCTTGGCATTTGTGGCATCTGCGCATAAACTATACTGCGTCAAGTTCTAGAGTGGGCCAGAAGTAGCCCATACGATGTATCTTCTAATTAGTGGCATGGCCACCGAAGTGACCTCCACATACTCATCTATGTGAATCATAAAGAATATTTTTGGATTCTTAAGCATAAACAAATCTTAAAGACCTTCCATCGAAGGCCTTGTGATAAAGAACCTACTCTACAATAACATACTTAGTAATAATGACACATAACCACCTTATATATTGAAATGTTGCCCCTTCTAGATACGTATGGTCCACTATAACACTAATGGTGTTGGTATACCATGGACACGCAGAAATGGGGGGCCTAGTCTCAATGAAGTACACACACACTCATTGGGGAAGTCTAAATCTACCAGATCACCTCCATCCAATGGATTATTAGCTAACCAATCCACAATGATTTTTCCTTTGATGGATTTCTAATTAAAAATCATTAACTCAAATCCACCCATCAGTGTTATGAAGCACCTAACCTTCTTAGATAAGAATCCTTGCATGAGAAACATGCGTAAGTGATCTGACTTAACAATAACCCTTGTTTCTTGATTCATCATATAATGTCTTAAGCATTTTTTTGTAAAGAATATGGCAAGGCATTCTTTCTCTACCTAGGTGTAACATGTCTCATAATCAAGCAATGTATGACTAATAAAATAGATTACACGTTATCGTTTATCATCATCCTCTTTAGCCAACATGCAGGCTAGAGAAAACTCTATAGCTCGTGAATACAAGATCAAAGGGAAGTCTAATCTAGGTAGCATTAACATGGGAGGTGAAAATAAGAATCATTTAACTACCTCAAAGGCCTTATTACATTATTCTGTCCAATCAATGTTATAATCCTTTTTCAACAAATTTTTGATTAGGTGAACAACAAAGGTCAAGTACGGGATAAATCTTTAGATTGATCCTAGTTTTCCAAGAAAAGATCTGATACCAGACTCATTCGTTGGTGGAATCATTTCCAATATAGCTTAGATTTTTGCTGGGTCTACATCAATTCCTCATGAAGATGTGATGTACCCCAAAATATTTCCTCCTCTTACATTGAATACACTCTTTTCTGGATTCAATGTGACGTTGTATTTGATTGAGTGTGAAAAGATGATATAAAGCACCTATGGGTGATTGCAATGATTTCTGGCCTTATCTAATAGGTCATCCACATAGGATTCCACAATTTTACGTATAAGATCATGGAATATATAAGTCATCTCTTGTTGGTACACAGCTCCAGTGTTCTTAAGCCCAATCAACATGACCGCATAATAGTAATTTCCCCAAGGATTTATAAACATGGTTTTGGACTGATCCTCTTCAGATATTCTGATTTGATTATACCCAGAGAATCCATCCATAAGACACAACAACTTAAATCTAGTTTTTGCGTCAATGATAACATCGATGGATGGTAATGGGAAATCATCCTTAAGACAAGCCTTATTTATATCCCAAAAATCTATGCAAATGTGGATCTTTCCATTTTTCTTGAGAATGGGGACTATGTTAGATACCCATTGAGAGTAATCAACTGGCATGATGAATCCCAACTGGAGGAGTTTCATCACTTCTTTTTTCACCATGAGGGCCACTTTTGGCTTCATGGGCCTCAAATTTTTCTTAATTGACTTTACATCTAGCTTGGTGACGAGATTGCGCACCGAAATGTAAGATACAATCCCTATCATTTCCTTGTAATTAAATGTGAATGCTTTATAATGAACCTTGAGAATGCGGGTATGTATTTCAACATCCTTAGGAGTTAAAGAGGACCCTACCTTCAAAATATTTGGTTCTTCCTCGATCCCAATATTTATATCAATTGTTCCCTCGATTAAGGAGGTGTTTCCTTCCTCAAACTCAAGTGGGGCCAAAGTTAACTCTAAATCCCCATCTTCTCCTACCTCACAAATTTCAAGTTCCATCCTAGGGGAGGATTCCATCATGGGATTTCCAAAATAGGAAGAAGAGTATGGAATTAGAGAAAAATTAACCTCATGATCTGTAAGATGTAGCTCTATGAGAGCGTTTAGATATTCTAGAGCTACTTTGTCAATGTCAACATGATCTGTAATGAAAAACTCACTCTTAGTCTCTACATATGTCAACATTGGAGATGTCGGTATCTTATGAACCAAAGGTTCTACAATAACCAAGACCATGAAGTTTGAATCTTCCAACTCACAGCTCATAGTAAAGCGAGAAGCAAATGTTACGATTGAGTCTACAAGGAGATTCTGGTCTCATGGAATTACCTTGATTGATATGAAGTCAAACCTCTTCATTAAGTTCAGCACTACTATTTTGTAAAATTGCAAATGCTTAGTTCTAGTCTCATATAATTTGGATACCTGATTTGTAACTAGTTGTGAATCACCCAACACCTTGATATTAAGAGCACCCATTGTTTCAGCTACGATGAGACCAAGTAGAAGGGCTTTGTATTCAGGCCCATTGTTTATGCACTTGAAGTTTAATTTGAAGGAAAAGGTATACTCCTTCCCTCAGGAGAGGTAAGAATCACACCTACCCCAATGTGGAAATGACCCTTGGCTCCATCAAAATGGAGATTCCAACAGTTACTTGGAAAAATGGACATCGGATCATCTTTTGAATCTTTCTCCTTTACTCAAGTTAACTTGACCATAAAAACCTCATTTTTTGGTAGAGAACCAAGTCCTAGGGTATGTCACATGCCCATAGAATTGAAAGGAAGGAGAATGGGTAAATATTTTTCCAATAGCTCGGCAATCTTTACCATAGTTCCTAATGATATTGTCTCTACTATGATGGTTTCATCTCTGACTATTGGAATGCCTTTGATCAAACCCATTGTAACACCCTGAACTGTTGTTACTTTCTCCTGAGCATACAAGTGTTGATATGTGATTTCTTGTAAAAGGATATGTTCCTCAATTTAGAAATCATGCTTGATATGTACTGTAATTTCTTTGCAGATTGTAGATCTTGACTGAGTCAGAATATGATTAGACTCTTTTATTTATTTCATTTTGTATCTGAGTTTAATCTGATCTCAGAATGAATTATAGAGTTATCCATCTATAAGATCTAGTCTTGGATCAGTGGAATTTATCCAAGTAATGCTTTAAGTTTGTTCATGATGAATTAAAATCACAGACCTTGAACAGGTTGCAAGGTCTAGAAGCATTTAATAAGCTAGTCAGGAGTATGACTCAGGCTAATCAAGTGAAATGAATTGGTTCCCGATATGGAAGTATATCTGGAAGGTCTCGATCATGGACCAGGTAATAATTCATTTACATACGATTCTGCAGCCTAAGGCAGAACAGGAGCTAACCCTGTTCAAGAAGGTATGATGTAGGTCTTTTTCTGAGTGTACAGAATGCAGACCTAACTGGAATTATTAAATGATTAGTAACCTAAGACTAAACCTAACCTAGGGGTTAGATTAGTTTTAATCTAACCTAGACCTAGGCTATGTGTTAATGTCCTAAGTTATTATCTATGTGTAATATGGTTAGAATGAGTATTATCCTAAATTCTAACCTAAGATACTAACCTAACTTTGAGCAAGAATGTAAAGGGGCTTATTGAGGGGTGCAAACCATGGGCGGCGTTTTCTATGTTATTAAATGCATGGGATAAGGATGAAGGACAGGTCTTGGTGGAGGTTTTGGGAATGGCTAACTTGTGCCGACGTGGCAGATCACCAAAACTAAAAATGAACTTGAGATTTCATTTGACTGTCGCCAATTTTGGCGGTCGGTGGAAGTGGAGTTTGAGTGGGAAAGTTGGTGTAATTACATTCAATGTGCTCGGTAGTCGAGCTCGAAACTCACGAGAAGGCATGCAAATAGGAATTTTGTTGGTTTGTTTGGCTTGTCGCGAATTTCGGTTTTCCCTCTGCCTGTTCACTGGTTCTTCGCACTAGTCTTCTTGGAGTTGCATGGCGAGTATGAGGGTATCTAGCTCTCTTCTCTGGCAAGGAGAATATATATGCCATGGAGAAAGCAAAATTTTGTTGGTCGCTCTAACTTGGAAAAGGAAAAGGAAGTCTGAGCTCTTCCAGTGGTTTGCTTCGGAAATTTGAGCAAAAATACAGGCATGTTAGGCCCTAACCTTTAAAAATCTTGCTGTCTTTCAAGTGATTTCATTAGAACAACTCTGTTCAAATGATTTATGGAATTTGATGATTTTTCTATGGATGTCATTGTGTGTTTTTGGCACTGTATCTCTTCTGGTTTGAATTTTCTTTTATCCTTTGATGGGTGTTTATTAAATTCGAACTGTGGCATTATTTCCTTGTGTTTGCATTCTGGCTTAATTATGCGAAACATGTGAAATGTATGAATGCTCGGCCTGTTCGGCGTGAGCCCATGAATCGTTCCTGTGATGGGTATAGGCCATTGTTATGTCTGTAGATTTTTGGTCGTCGATTCTTGTTTTGGAAACAGTCAGAAGAAATATTGATGGAACTATTTGATTGTTCAGTGTTATGAAATATTTGTAAGCTCTATCGTGGGTTTTGATGATGGTAGTTATTGATACTGTTGGGTTTCGTTTTGTCTTGAAGGTTGTTTGAGTATAAACATCTTTCGGTGTGACAGTATCTTATTGCAATTCTTTGGAATTTTTTTCCTTTTTCATTGGGGTAACGAGATTTAACCGTTACAGTATGCATTATGGATGTATGTATATTATGTATTGGAATGACTCTGAAGATTTTAGTGAATGATTTGTATAAATGGATCACTGAGGAAGCTATACATAATTCTATTTGCATGTTGGATATGTGTATTATATTAGAACGACTCTGTGGAGTCCTCTGAACAAATCGTATACTATGATCCACTGTTGAGGATATAGATACCTCCTTGAGTTTTGTTAACTTGAATTCCGTTGGAATCTTGTAGAAGTAGCAGGTCATACGACCTCTATTATTTGTAATGGAATTTAGTACTGACTTCCTGGGTATGCATTTACGTTCCTTGTGTGTAAGCTTGTTCAGGAATTTGGACGAGGCTCAGTTGAATCCCTTGTTATAAAAATTCGGTATTTGATTTGCTTACACTTGATTTTTGTTGAATGCTTACCTTAAATGGCTTAGATTGATTCTTTAACTATTTTTATCTTATACTGTTGTTGGGTTCCGTGGTTATGGATAATAACCCGTTAACAGTATGCAATGTAAAATATAGATTCATATTCGTTTTAGTCTGAATGACTATGTAGAGTCGATTGAATGATTTATGTGTTTGAATCACTATTCATGGCTGAATATAGATGAATATTGGAAATTGTTGTTCCAGTGACTTAAGGGAATAATATGTATTTTGATCTCTGTTATTCATAAGACTACCATCGTGTCGCAAATATTTTGTGGTACAGATTCTTTTGGTATATTTTTACGTCTTCAGTCTGTGCAAATTTGTGTAAAAGATTGGCAAGGGTTCAGTCGGATTCCTTGTTTTGAAATCAGTAATTAAATTTGCTTGCCTGATTTTTATTATGCTCTGATTGATGAGCTCAGATGGAATCGTATGCAATTATTTGTCTTGTTACCACTGTTTGGAATCATTTGAATTCTTATAAGGTAACCTGTATTTCTGTCTCTTATTGAACCTGATATTTGGACACCGTCGTTTGTCACTGTTTGAGTTCCTCGAGTATGGATAATTATCTCATGTTCTGGCTCTGTTGAAATGAGTCGTGAATACCATACTTTAGACTTGAATGCGCCAAGGTGAGAATAGATTGGTTATATTCTTTTCCGTTTACTCCTGTCTGATTGAGACTGAGCATGTTCGGAAATTTTGTGTGATTGACTTGGCTTAGTCTGAGGGAAACATCCAATAGCCTAATGCAATGTAGTCTATTGTTGACCGCAATACTAGAGGTTCTTTGATTTCGAACTTGGGTCGAAAAGCCTTGTTGTGTTCGATTTTTATTATGACAGTGATTCTTCATGTGGTTTGATGGACTTGTTCGTATACATACTGGATGAATGTATTTCATATGTGTAGAAGGTACAGTAGTGAACTTGTGTGGAGGGAAGTATGAATGATTTGGTTCTTTCTCTTCTATTATTTTAATACTTGTTGGTATCTGTCTAACAGTTGGAATTGTTCTTGTATCTTGTTGGAGGAAATCATGATTTGCTATGATATTTCCTTTTCTGATGAAAGTAACGATCTGTCCAATGTTGCTGATCTTGGATTCAAGATAATTGTTTGGATACTTTCGTTCTTGATTCTTAATATTTGATGAAATATTTGAGAAGTGTTTAGGACTATTTTGTAACGTTGATAGAGTTACACGTTTGTAGTCAATTTTGTATTATAAAGGCATATTTTGAATATGTTTACTTGTTTGGATAATTGATCTCATTTAAACAGGGTGTTTAATGAAAACAATTGACGGATTGCAATTGTTTTAAAAGTTAGTGCTTATCATGCTCAGTTCATCGAACTGACTCATGTTGACTATTTTTGCAGATGGTTGCCGTAAGTGGTAAAAGCAATGCAGATCTGACAGGATGATCAGATTATTTAATTGTTTTATATTGAATTAAAGCTTGATTTTATAAATGTACTATATGTGGAAAGATGTTTCTTTTCCGTTAAGCATTGTATCAAGTATGTTGTTTGCATAAAATGTAATTGTATAGTTCTGAAAGGAATGGAAATAAGTATTTGATACTTGTGTTGTATTCTTATTTTGATAGTTGACCTTCTTCGGTTTATATACCAGAGTGGCAATGTTATCTTTGTGTAATTTGGATGCTTTTGTGATTGACAATGAAAGCTTACAAGAAAATGTGATTGAATTCATATGAGTGTTTAGCAGATCTAATTGTTCTAGTGAAAGCAATATTGAATTTAAACAATTGTCTTTCTAAAAGATAGGTTAAAAATGAACCTAAGCAAAACGCTAAACAAGCCGAATTAAATTACTAATCCCTAGTCCTGAGTATGACAGGACAATATTAATTTGGATTCTTAATCATTTATATCTTTATACTAATAAGTATGATATAAATTCAGTTAGGAGAACTGATGTAAATCTAATGGGGTTCAGATGGCAATCTCAAGTAAAGGCTATGAGATATTGTCCAATTTTGTTGTTTTAGAATCATGTATATTCTAATGACTCCTTGATGAGATCTTGACCTTAATAACTCCACCATGTAATGGGTTTTATAGAGGAAGGTCGTCTTAAGACGAAGAATCCAGGGATCGGGGAAAGGCTAACCTTAGGGAAAAGTCTTTAAAGTAATTTAAACTCAAGTGCGTAACGCATGTGATTAAGTAGATATTTTCGAGGCAGATTTAAAGGTTGACGACACAAGTCAACTGCAGGGTTGTACTTCTGAGAAGATTAGGATCTTCTCGAAGTTGCAACAATGCAGGTGACTTATGGCGACACCCTTTGCATTGATCGCTAAGATTTACACTTTGATCTCGCACGAGTTACTCAGGGTCCGATTAAGAACGTGGTCATGTTATAAGGATTCCTAGGAGATTCGGGGTATCATGACACACTGGTTGAACTGCAAGGTTGAACCAGTATGTCACCATATCCCTAATCCTCATGGGCATCCATATAACATTATCCCCTTGTTAATCTTCCTCCGAGTGATTCAGTTGTGAAAGGAAGGACTGACAGTAGTCAGTGTAGGACATTCTATATAACATAAGAATGGGGTGAAGAGCGTCAGATTGAAGAGTATGCCGTTAAGGAATACATGACATAAACAGTATGTTTCAAATCTTTGGCCAAAGTATCGCAAGCTACTGATTGCGTTGTCCTAATTCACCTAGTCTAAGGGATGAGATGCCGATGAATAATGGTAACATTTATTCAGTTAGGTTCCTTGGACAGAGCATTCTGAATCCCAGAGTAGGGAAGAGAACCGCAAGAGTAAAGTGTTAAATAAAAACACCAACTCTTATTACTCATGAATAGATCGGTAGATTACCGAGTCATGGAATGAATAGATCGGTAGATTACCGAGTCATGGAATGAATAGATCAGAAGTACTCCGAGTCATTACAGCTGCATATGGTTGTCTATTATATGAATGGTTATTTGATTTGTGAGTTCTAAATTATGTATTTAGAACCAGGATGCAATTATCAAAAAAAAATAAAAAAAATTTACTTGTTCTAAGGTATAAATTGGGGATGTTACACCCATGACCTCTAACTCCATTGTAGGAACAAAATTTTCTTCTATTAATGATCTTGTAGGTTTATTCAAATGATTTTTTGGAATCTCAATCTCAAAGTGGTCCCCTGGCCTCTTTTTAAAATTTTCTAGGTGTATGTCAAAGGGTTTTGGATCACCCTACGCCACAAAAACCTTCCCTAAATGCAGGAACCTAACTTCCTGAAACAAAGTAGAGGGAATAACCTTCATGTAATGAATCAAAGGATGACCAATGATCATATTATAATTGGTTTCCTAATATATAATATAAAACTCGGTTAGTACCATCTTAGGTCCATAGGTGACTGAAAACACTATAGTTCTGATTGGCATTTCTTTGAGGCTGTCATATCCCCTCAATATATTTCATGTCAAAGTGAAATTGGTCTCTCTGTACCATAGTTTTTGAAGGAAAGAGAAGGGGAATATCTTGACTGTTACCCCATCATCAATCATCACACGCTTTACATAGTTGTTATGAATCCAGACTTGTAAAAACAACGCTGGATTGCCTCTACAAATTATTTCAGCGTCTATGGGAATCTTGTTGATATCGAACACAAATCCAACATATCTTTCATGTTTTCCTGGAGCATAGACATCAAATTCCACGTGGTTTATTTGTGCTTCTAGAGGAGGGGTGACATTATCCAAATGACAAATACCCAACACTTCTAGTAGAGAATCCCTATGAGCAGGGATCTCTTTAACAGATCCAAGAAGGAAATGTGTGAGAATGTCTTAGTTAAATAATTGATCAAATTGTAAGCTCCTACTATCTTGCTTAGCGTATCATAGATGTCATCTAATGCATTTGGGTAGATTAGAATAGGCTACAAAGAATAATCCCTAGTTCTAGTGGCAGCATTAATTGTTGGTTCAGTGTCCAACTCTACCAACCCCAAAAAAATTATTTTTTGGCGACCATCAAGAGGAGGTGCCACTTGTGGGTTTGAAAAATTTGAGACTTCGCGATCATGGGTACCTATTATAATACCTTTGTTTGAACCATTGGGATCTAATATACCATATTTTTGATACATGGGGAGAGGATCATTAAATATTCCTAGTGGTGTGTTCTGTGGAGATATTGGTCCAATATAGTTATTTTGGGTGAGAAATGTTGAGTTTTCCAAAAACATGTCAAAAAACAACTATCATTGGTCCTCTGGAAAATTCTGTAATTCTTTTACAATCACACCATGTTCATGTCATACCCGCGAACCCTATGGAAAATACAGTATAAATTAGGATCGTAATCTTAAGGCCTTTGGTTTACACCTTATTGTGGCCCGAAATTCAGGTTATTGTTCAAATTTTTATTGTTATTGTTAAAATTCAGGAACCCTTGCCCTTGGTTTTAAAATTGGTTTGGATATCCACTTGGGTATTAGTTGGGGCCTTGGGTCTGTGTTTATCTTGATTTCTAGGGTTTTTTTTGTTGTTGTTATTATTAGCGGTTAAAATCTAAAACATTGACTAAGGGTGAGAATTTTTTGTTACTTTTATTGTTGTCATTGTTATTGTGGTTGTTTGAAGTGGAAGTATTGTGATCATTGACAACGTTAGGTTCCTTAGGTTGGTCTATCATTCCATCCATCATGACCTCATTATTCTTATTAAGGATTTATTGTCCTTGGTTGTTATTTGTGTTATTTAAGTAACTGTGATTATTTTAATTAGGGGTGACTAACCTTCCATTAGCTCCATAAGTCTTACGACCACTATCAATGGCTGTTTGGTCAATTTGAAGATCACCCTCTAGCACCTCTTCATAGTTCCTTAGTAGGAACTTTTGAACCTATTCCTTTTTCTCCTTTTTGAGAGAGTGGAGGAATAAATAAAAAAGTTCTGTTTGATACATATTTGGAGTGCTTACAGAGGAGTAGAGAACTTGTCGCCACCTTTGAATAAAGTGGGATGCAGACTCATTGTGTTGTTGCTTAATATGAAGGAATTTCCTAATTCTTGTTCTCAAAATCTTGTTCATATCAAAATCTTTAATAAATTTTGATACAAGTTTCTTGAACAAGTGTATTGAAGCCTCTAATATCCTATAGTACTAGTTGAGAGAAATACCTTCTAGTGTCTTAGGTAAAAATTTTGCAACTACTGTGTCCCATGGGAAAAACTCTCAAATGGTCATTGGTTAAGCCTTGATATGGGAATTAGGATCACCCTCCCCTTTGAATTTCAAAAGATCAAGCAAGGGTCTGAGGAGCATGACTTTCCGAATGGAGAATTCTAGGGGTTCCTTGACATATTTAGAATAGGTCCCCATTGTGTATGTCTCCAACATTAAAGATCCTTGTTGGGGAGGTTTCATCAGTTGCTGAAATGGGACATCATAGACATTTTTTGGTGCATATGGCATCCCCTGAAGTTATCCATATGGACCCAGGTAGGTGTACATGTCCCCCTACAGATATTTAAAGTACATGTGTACATAGGGGGGTTGATTACATTGATATGGAATTGTTATCCCGTAAAATTGACAAGGGAAATTTTACCGATAACCATACCAAAAAGTATGTTTCGATCCCTCGTTAGGGATCCTTCGCATTCGAAACGTTGTAAAATCCCTTCCCGGGAAATCTAGTTTTCGAACTTAGTCTTTTTGAGCCTTTTTTGGCTGGGCGCATGGATTTTCCTTGCAACATAAAGTTTTGGTGCGCCCACTTTAAAGCCTTTGGCGCATGGTTTTCCATGTTAGCACGTCTTTTGGTGCGCCAAAGGATGTTGAGTCTCTTTTGCGTGCGCCAAGGCGCATGCGCCTTATTATTGACATTGCTTTTGTTGCGCCACTTTTCGGTGCGCCAAAGGGCGCACATAATCTCGCTGCAACACAAAGTTTTGGTGCACCAAAGGGCGCACATAACTTCATGTCGACAATGCATATGGTGCGCCAAAGGGTGCACGCTTTCCCCTGTCGACAGAAAATTTCATGCGCCATTTCAAAAGTGGTTGGCACATTGATGACCAGTTTTTCTATAAATATACATGCGCGCCCAATGTCATTTTCATTCTTTTACAAAGCACGTGATCATTCTGGACTTGTCAGCCTCTGCTCCATCATTTTCATTGCCCTGTGGACCCGCTCTCCAAACTTTTGCTATATATCCAAGGTGAGAGGTTCTCCCTCTTCTCCGTTTTGTGCTTTCGGTTCTTTGAGTGTTCTTGGTCTGTGTTTTGGCTTGTTGGTCGGTTTTAAAATGAGATTATGATTAAGCTAGCTCCCCCCTGTGCTATCCTATCTCATTTTCTTCTTTTCCTCCTCCCTTCCCTCCCTCTTTCCAGATCTGCTGGTAAAGAGTGTTGTTTTGAAAAGACTTGGTCTGAAAATATTTTTTATGAAACCTTATATGTCCAAGCAACCTTTGAAATGGAGGAAAGAAAGAAAAGGTTTGAGAAATTAGTTTAGTTCTGTGGCGCACTGGCGCGCCTTGTTACACTAAAAACAGTTGCGCCCCTTTGGTGCATCTACCCGCCCTGTTACATGATCAAAACCCACACCTTTGGCGCACCATTTATCCATGTTACATCCCGTTTCCATGCGCCAAAGGGCGCACCCAGCTTCCATGCAACGCAAGCCGTATTCGCGCAAGTATAAAGCTATAAAGGTGCGGGCGCACCCCCGATTGCAGTAACATGATGTTGTGTAGACCCTTCACGCGCCGCGCCATATCCCTTTGGTGCATGAAAAGTTAATGTTACACGATCCATCTATGTGCCAAAGGGCGCACCGAATCCCAATGTAACATACTCTTTCCATGCACCCTGCTATAAAATGCAATCTGCTACATCCGTGCGCCATGCGCCTTTGGCACCAGTATAACCTCTGCAACACTCTTTTTGTGTGCGCCTTATCCATTCACCCTGCAACGTGCAATTTTCATGCGCCCTGCGCCCTGAGCCTTAAAATCTCTAACTCTTTCTTCTGCTAGCATTCCAATGGAAGATCAAATGACTAATTCAACCTTTGTGGATTGGGTCTCGCTTCTTCTTCATGTAGATCAACAACTGAGTTCAAAAGAACACATGTCTACGTCAAGCAAGAAACCCACCAAACCAAGAGGAAAGGCTAAGCTGACAGAAGAAGAGATGAAATAAAAATATTAGAGGGTCAGGATGCCCGAATCATAGGCTGAGTGCAGTATGGATGTCCGAGACTCAAAATTGGGTCACATTGACATGGAGGAATTCTGGGTTAGGACTCAGAAAGTTACAAGAAGTCCATGGATGGACAAGTTAATAGGTAGTTCCCTATACTTCGCCGGAGGAATCCCCGTCAGCGCTGTCAACAACGAATTCATGATGGTAATTACGCAATCTTACAACAAAGACACAAGATGTGTCGAGAACAGTAAGGGCGAGGCGGTCATAGACCTCACTGCCCATCATTTTGAAATAATTCTCGGCATCCCTCACCACCGGAACTTCGTGGCTGTTAGCCAACTAGAGTGCATCAAGGCTTGGGAGGACAACGAAGACCAGTGCATGCATTTGATGAATGAGGTCTACCTAAAGAATAAGAATGTGGTGACCCGGTGGCCCCAGATTATCCACCGCATTGATTTCTCAGAAGAGCTCAGCGATACAATCACTTTCCTGAGTAGAGTCTTCGGGCTTTCAGATGCCCACTAATTCCATAAATGGATGCTGAGGTACTTGGAGACCATGAATAAAAATATGCCCGATCAGCGCTTTTGCTGGGGGGAAATAATAAGCAGCACCATCTCCGAGCAGCTACAACAATTCGCCACAACAGGAGTGTTCCATATGAACTCTTATGTAGTCTACATTGCTGCATTTGAAAGAGATTATCCAGGGCTAAACCAAAGTGGAGTATGGCCTCAGGCCAAGATATATGATTACTACCCAGAGCTGAGGTTGGAGAATAGCATCTCCCAGTTTGCAAAAATCAACGATGCATTCTTCTATCATGTCATCTACCTACTGAGGCCAAACATGACTCATAGCCGGACGACCAAAAATATAGTGGCAGTCACGGAGAAATGGGGGGCCCTGTTCACCTAATTTCCCACGTTCACCTATCTAAGGGCTGCCAACTTTCTGGGAGAGCCAACCAGGCTACCAAGGTATGTTGGGCCTAAGCTGATTCTACTAGAACTGTCAAGACAGCTAGTCACATACCACGAGAAGTGCCTCAAAAGAAAGAAGGGTGGAACTCCTTTCCCCCTCACAGTGGGCCGATACACATGCTCCACCCACCATAAGGTGAAGGAAATGTTCACAGAGCTGGAGCTACTCAACTTGAAGCATGACTTCCCAGCCAGGCCTACCTTTGACCCAAGAAGCTGCCTGCCAAAAGCAAAGCTCGATCCTATCCATGTCCCTCAAATTGAGGATATTTACATTGACGTTCTCCATGAGGCGGAACTCAGAAGAAAGGATCACTCTCGCTTGGCATTGTCGGAAATTATCCAGTATGGGGTAGCCATTGTCCCCAAAGGCTACCAAACAACGGAAGACGAAGTAGATAAGGTGTATAATGACACAGATGGGGACAATTGGCCCTTCCCGGCAATTGACAGGAACAAGGCTCCTCAAACAATTGAGGAGAGGGTCAAAGAGACTATGCGGAGAACAGAGCATTGGTGCCGCATGAACGGACTAATCTACCTAGGGGTAGATTTCACAACTTCCCCATTGGGCAACGCACCTCCAAGGTCCAAGAAGCAGCTGAAAGGCAAAGGTGCAGAAGGTGAAACTAGCACCATTCAGGAAGAAGCCCCTGAAAGTCCTCTTCCCTCAGAACCAGAACAGGTTATAACTCTGGAGGAAGAATTGACAAAGGATAGTCCTATACGCCCATCCACCCAGGATGTCAGCGTCGCTACAACTTCAGAGGTCCCTTCTATCCCTTCTTCTTCTCTTCCTTCCCCTCCTCGAGTGACTCAAACAACCACCCCTTTGGTCATGTCCTCTACCCCTTCTTCTACCCTTTCCCCTGCTTCTTCATCTATCTTCTCCTCCCTCGCTGATTTTTCTTCCTCTATTTCTTCCCTCATCTCTGAGCTCCCTTCCCTTCCTATGTCTTCTGCAGTTGCGGTTTCCCTTCCTCCCGTGGACATTTCTTCGGCTATTCTTTCAATGCCGCCGCCGCGTGTCTCCACGTTTTTCCCCTCCTCTACCATTACTGCCTCCCCCTCTGTCTCTGGTCCTTCTTCTATAGGACCAGCTTGGATCTCTCATTAGCTGAGCCAGCAAAAGAGGAAAGTTCCCATCGCTCCGATGGACTTTTCGATAATTCCAGCCAAAGGGGCAAAGAAGCAGCAGCCTGTAACACGCTTCTCTCAAAGTGCTGCAGGTGAGAGAGTTATGGAAATAGCTTACCCTGACCCCCTCATAGAGAAAGAAGATCTGTCTCTGACAGATTTCACCGTGACCCAAGTCACAATGGGGACATCCTCTGAAAGTCTCTAGGGGGAAGCTCTTTCCGCAGTTGATGCACTCTGCAAAAAGCTTCAGGAAACGAAAGAGGAGAAAAGGCTACTGAAGGAGCAGAACAAATATCTGCTTCAGGCCTTACAGAAGATGGGAAGTGCACCTCCCACAACTGCCGCCGAAACTCCTAATCTACTCAGTCAGGAGAAGATCAATGAGTATTCAAAGATCGGCGAGCAGGGTATGGCCGTTTCTGCTTGGAGGAGCCAAATCCTCAAGGATAGTGAAAGAGTAATCGCCGAGTATATCAGTTTATACCTAAACATCGAAAAGGCGAATAAGGAACTCCAAGCATTAGCGGGTCTGATATCAGAAGAGTTAGAACATCCTAGACTCCAGCATGAAACCTTCCAACAAATGTTCGACTGTTCAGTCAAAGATCTGGTCAAGTTCGGAGTATTCGGCCATCCAAGGGCCCTCAACAAAACTATGTCCACTCTGGACTATCGGATAGATCAGCTGGAATTCGTTCTGGAAAAGATAGACAAGGTAAAGGAAGAGGCCCTGGATGCAATGCATCAAATGGAGAAAATTGTTCTCGCCATGACTCCAGGGTTTCTCACTCCTTCCCTTACCTTGAGATCAGCTGATGAAACTATCCGGATCTTCAAGGAGATTGCTTCTCAAGGGACAGGGCCAGAGGTCACGTTTGACGCTGAATCTATCAACAACCTGCTGGCGTGTAGGGACTTCATCAGGTTCCTCATCGAGGTGGAGAAAGATTATTCTAAACTCCCAGAAAAGCTCATAGACGAGCAGGAGACTTGCGAAGTAATCGGCGAACGGCATAAGGATCCATCACAGGATCAATTTGGGCCAATGATCAGCAAGTTTTTAGAATACCGCGCTCAGTTCCACATATCATCACCTGAGCAGCATCAAAAACAGGCGACCCCCTTTCGGCCGCAGGATGATGATGATGAGTAGCTGCTCCTTCTTCTTCTTCCTCTTCCTCTTCTCTCTATTCTCCGACTTTCTTTTTGAAATGTCTAAAATGTGTTGATACAAATGATGACATCATCCATGTTGCGTCATGGGATGATGTCATCCACCAAATTGTCAAAGTCAACATGAATTTTAGATATTTTGTAAATATCTTTGTAAATAAGTGGTTGGCTCCATTTTGCCTTCTCTCTCCCTCATCTTCTATAAATATGGGAATACTTGTTGTATTCGGTGTGAACATTTTTTAGATAGAAATAGAAGTGAGGAGAGAAAGACTTTGAGCTTTCTTGTAATAGAAGAGAACAGTAATACAATTATTCAGACTTTGTGCTCAATAGCTGTGTTATACATTAGATCTTTCTTACGTTAGATCTGTATGTGTTTAATTTGTTGGATTCATATCTACTTTTCTGTCATTTTCTCATCAGTATTGCTTTGTTTATTTATGCAAGTAGGTTTGGCTCTGTTTACTACCAAACTAAAAACATAATTCTTCTGACCTTTCTGCTTTGGAATTCATTTCTTTTCTCCCTTCGGATCTGTTTTTTCTCTTCTCCCTCTTTCATTCCTTTCTTTTCGCAGCCTGAAACACTCTACTGGGATGAGATCCCAACCCCCGAAGGTAGAATCTGTGAGACTTGCATAGGTTCCTGCTAGTAGAAATAGCAATAAACCAGTTTCGCTTTGCTGTCTCAAAGAGGGGTTAAGCCCTGCACACTATTGGCTCGTCTATCCATAGATCTGTCCACGCAACAGATTTTCGGACCAACAATTTTTGGCGACTCCGCTGGGGTTCGAATAGATCTGTCAGATCTATGGTGGTGGTATAATATAAAATCAGAAAAATAATAAAATCGCTGCCAGTTTGCAAATCTGAAATTTTTGTTGAAAATCCAAAAATTTGAAAAAGAGCCCAAAATTGAAAATTTTCTTCTGAGATCCATAGATCGGGCCTAGTTACAGATCTTTAGTTCGCTATGTTTTTATTAAAATTAGTATTTTTCCGTAGATCTGAGTTTTCGACTGTTTTCTAAAAAAGTTTGAAACCCTCTGAGAAGTAAAGATCAGATCTGAAAATCAACCTGCTATTCTTCCCTACCATCTTATCCTCGCTACTATTTTTCATTAACCGCAATCGGTTTTTCGAAGAGGATAGTTTTAAATATCCAGAAAAGTGCATGCTGCTGGTTTTTGACAGAAAAACCAGAAAATCAGCAAGTACACCCAAAAAAAATAAAGTTTAAATCTACGCCATAACATCGCAGATCTAGAAGGTACACTGGCGAGTGAACCTTTTACGCGCAGTAGGAGAGCCCGTGGAGAAGTTGATCCCACTTTCGATCTGCTTCAAAGGCACAATTTCAGCGTAACACCAGCACGTTTTTCAGTGCTAAGCTCGGCTAGCCGGTCATCCAGGAGTGTCTCACCTCCACGAAGAAAAAGTCTTTTACAAGGAGCATCTACATCCCTTTGTAGTGCCTTGCTGCTCAGTGGAACCACCCTCCCAGCTCGTGTGCTTTTTCCAGCCTTTCAAATGGCGGTACCATGGGGAAATGCTATGGGTCCTCTCGCACTGCCACATCCAGTTCACACGCTCCCTCACGGAAATTGAAAGAATTTTCCCAAATTCGACGGGAGCGGAAATCAAAGAACAGATTCCCACATATCTGCTTTCATTATGTCATGCAGTATTTTGGACATGACTCACGAAGATGTGTCGGTTCGCATTTTTCTAGAAACTCTACAAGGGCCCGCAGCTGAATGGTTTCAGCATTTGCCGGCCGGATCTATCACTAGTTGGGCAACTTTGCGGGAAGCTTTTGAAGACAGATACAAGCCTTCAGAAGATGCATTTGTGTTGCTATCACGGATCACGCACCTAAAAAAGGAAGCCAATGAGACTATGCACGATTTCATCGCCCGGTTCAATGCATTAATCAACCGTGTCCCTACTGCCATGCTTCCAACACCGGAGAATCAGAAGTGTTTCTTCGTGAACGCCATGAGCTCAAAAGTTAGCTTCTTGCTCCTTCAAGAGCGAGTAGTTACCCTGCCGCTTGCTCAGGCTGCTGCCATTCGGATAGAAGACAATTTGATAATATCTAGCGAGTTGAAAAAGGAATCATCAAAGTCCAAATCTTCAGATCCCTCGCCTGCTACTTCATCTAATCCATCATTCCAAAAGATGGCGAATGATTTGCTCACGTTGAAGAAGCAGTTGGCCCAGGCTCCTAGTTCCTCATACCATGATGTTCCACAAAGGAGTTTCGTTCCCAATAATGTTTCACAAAGGCCGCGCCTACCTACAACTGCTCCACGGTTGGCGTTTGAAGCTCCTCCGGTCAATGCTCTGGCTGAGATTGAAGAAGAAGAGTAGTACTATGAAGAACCTTCGTCTCAAGGCGAAGATGATCAAGATTTCGGTGAGCCGACTGGCGACTCTACTATTGGATACATGGAATTTGATGAGGACGAATCTGATGAAGAAGAGAGTACTCAAGGCTATGCAAGCGGACAATCCTACGCTGTTTTTACCCGCTCGCAAGGAAAGGAAGCAGAAGTTTCTGCCCATGTGCAGAAGGAGAAGGTCGTGTCAAACATGCCTCCAACCATTGCTAGAAGAGGTAATCCTCTTCCTACTCAATTCCCTGTTAAGTCTTTTGCAAAGAAGTATTTTCCCCCCATCTCTCCTCTGAATCAGCCCCCTCATATTCCTATCAAGATCAGTAACCCTGTTCCACCATCGTGAAGTGAAGGACTCATTCCCTCACCAACGCCACCCTTGGCTGCATTCGATATAATAGATCATGCAAAAAATACCAAGATCCAAATGTCTGAAGCTGAATACCTTCAGTCAAATCCCGAACAGTTGGTAAGATTAACCAAATACATTCAAAGCCAAGTTGTTACGTCTAAACATGTTTCCCCAAAAGGAATCCTTTCCACTCCTCCTGAATCCCACATAAATATTGCTTCAACATCCACATCAGGCAAGATAGAACCTTTCTATCTCTCTCTCCTAATCAATGGCCATAAGTTGAGCAACTGTATAATTGATTCCGGAGCTTCTGATAATGTCATGCCAGAAAAAGTCACCCATGCTTTGGGCCTCACTCTTACCAAACCATTCAGCAGATGTTATTCATTGGAAACCAAGCAAGTTTCGTTGGTTGGCCAAATCAAAGACGCGTAATTTGCGTTTGCGGCTTTCCTAGATAAAAGAGTAAAAATGACAGTCCTCGTTGCTGACATTCCAGCAGCCTATGGAATTCTACTGGGAAGAAGCTTTTGCAGCGAAGTTGGTGGAGAAATTCACATGGACTGGTCTAAAGCTAGAATACCCATCAAAGGTGTGATGTAGACTTTAGAACCAGAATCACAAAAGAAGTACTTGGTTACTAGCTCTGAGGACCCCAAAGCCCAAATCCTTTTTGAATCATCAGGGATGGGGAACTACTTCTTATCTACCGAGACGGGTACAAAGGGAATTTTTGTTTAAGAAAAGGATCTTAATGAGATCTGGACCTTGCAATTTGATGGCAGCTGTGCAACTAGTGGATGTGGCGCCGGAATCGTGCTAATATCTCCCGAAGAGGAGGTAATTCCTCTTTCTTTCAAGTTGCAGTTTTTCAATGCTAACAATACTGTTGAGTATGAATCTCTGTTACTCGGTATGTAAGCCACAAAGGAAAGGGGAATTAAAAATCTAAAGGTACAAGGTGATGTGGAGCTAGTTGTAAATCAGGTCAAAAGGATTTACCAAGTGAAAAATGAAAGGCTCAGGCACTACCGCAACGCAGTATGGGACAGCATCGAGGAATTTGATGCCTTTTCGATAGGGGCAATTCCAAGAGCTCAAAATGATATGGCTGATTCATTGGCCGTTTCAGCATCTCTCATGCTCCCACACCCGGGTTTGAAAATGAACAAATACACCATTGAAGTGGTTTTCCGCCTGAGTGTGCCAGACAACTCTCAGCATTGGCAGGTATTCAACGATGATAATCACCTCATTGCCTTTCTAGAAAAATCAAAAAATTTTGACGAGTTGTATTTTAAAGGATCCACTTCTACATGCCGTGAATCAATCAACGGTCAAAACCATGAATCAGAGGAGAAGGACGGCATATGTCAGCTCAAAGGAAATAAAATTCCGAAGGGCCTAGTTTCTCTGGAGCGCTTGTTTGACAGGCATGACCGTTTTGTGAAAAAGAAGAGGCGAGATGGTCCTGACTCATCCCCAGAGACAGAACCAGTCAATATAGGTTCTGAGGCACATCCGCAATTTGTAAACATTGGCAAATGTTGCACACCTGAAGAGAAGCGGAAATTTGTCAAGTTGCTGAAGAAATATATGGATGTGTTGGCATGGTCCTATGTCAATCTAAAGTCCTTCAAGCCAAAGGACGTTCAGCATGACATACCGCTGAAAGAAGATGTCAAAGCCTTTCACCAGAAGCAAAGGCATTATAATCCTAAGATCTCGGGTACCATCCAGGCCGAAATTCAGAAGATACTGGATGCGAGAATCATCTTCCATATCCATCACAGTACTTGGGTGGCAAATATTGTGCCAGTACGCAAGAAAAATGGCGAGATACGCATATGTGTAGACTTTCAAAATTTGAATCAAGCTTCGCTGAAAGACAACTACCCTCTTCTGATAATGGATCAAGTTCTGCAAGCAGTAACTGGATCAGAGATGTTGTTCATGCTTGACGGTTTTTTAGGTTACAATCAGATTGAAGTCTCGCCTGAAGATCAATTCAAAACAGCATTCACTACTCCCTGGGGTACATTTGCCTACAGCAGGATGCCTTTTGGCCTAACTAATGCAGGTGCTACTTTTCAACGGGCCATGGACTTTGCATTTAAAGGTATGATGGGAAAAGTCATTGTAGTTTATCTAGATGACTTAACCGTGTTCTCTAAACAATGAAGTGATCATTGTGATCACTTGGAGCAAGTATTGGTCAGGTGCCGAGAACATGGAATTTCCCTAAATCCCAAAAAGTCCATTTTTGGAGTCACGGAAGGGAAGTTGCTAGGGCATGTGGTTAGCAAAGAAGGAACGAAGATAGATATTGAAAGGGTTAAGGCTATTCAGAGCCTTACTCTGCCTACAAGCAAGACTGGTGTTCATTCTTTCTTCGGAAAGGTGAACTTTCTTAGGCGTTTTGTTCCTGACTTTGCCGAAAAGACTCGCCACATACTGAACATGATGAAAGGATCACCCACTTTCAGATGGAGTGAAGAAGGGAAAAGGTCATTTGAAGAAATAAAAGCTTCTGTTGCTCGTGCACCAGTCCTGGTATGTCCCGACTTCTCCAAGGACTTCATCATGTATAGCTACGCATCGGAACATACTGTGTCTGTAATCTTAATGCAAAAGAATTCCAAAGGTGTCGAATCTCCAATCACGTTCATGAGTTCTCCTCTCAAACCTCACGAGCTAAAGATGACTCAATTGGAAAAGCATGCATTTGCCGTTGTCAAAGCAGTGAAGAATTTCAGGTATTACATTCTGAACTCGCATACGGATGTGCTGGTCCCTGACACAGCGGTGAAATCAATTCTAACTCAGTAAGAGTTAGGAAGTTTGAGAGGGAATTGGATCACAAAGGTCCAGGAATATGACCTGGATATTAAACCAACCAAGTTGGTAAGGGGCAAGGGCCTGTGTCAGCTAATGGCTGAAAATAAAGATTCAGAAAACCCTAAAGGAAAAGAGGACTGTACCGACGAAGAGCAAAGCCCTCTAGAGGAACCTGATTCTCTGCCTCTAGTTTTATTTGTTGCAACTAGTGATGAGTGGTACTCCGACATCGCTTTCTTCCTTACCTACGGTGAATGCCCAATGCACCTAACTGCAAAGGAGAAGCGCACTATAAAGCTCAGAGTGGCTAAATATGTCATCTAGGACGACGGTTTATATAAGCGCGGGATAGACGGTGTCTTCCTGCGATGTGTTGACAAGCCCCAGCAAGTAAAACTGCTGGAAAGTTTTCACAATTCAGCTTGTGGAGGCCATTTTTCTTCTTCCGTGACAGCACACAAGATCATTCGAGCTAGGTACTATTGGCCGACACTCTTTCAAGATGCGGCTACCTGGGTGGCAAAGTGTGAACCCTGTCAGCAATTCGTCGGCAAGCCCAAGTTGGCTGCCCTTCCCCTAAGGCCGGTCATTATCAATGAACCATTCAGGCAATGGGGAATTGATTTTATTGGTGCACTCAATCCTCAATCGAGTGCCGGACATAGCTATGTCCTTACAGCAACGGATTACTTCACTAAGTGGGTGGAAGCCATACTCGTCAAGCATGCCACTTCTGAGGTGGTTTGCAGTTTTATCAAAGAAAATATCATTGTCAGGTTCAGCGTTCCAAACAAAATCGTTGCTGATAATGCTTCTAACTTCTCCTCGCGGGAAGTTATTAGTTTTTGCTATGAATATGGGATAACTTTAGCGCATGCCTCGGATTATTACCCTCAGGGAAATGGTCAGGTGGAATCCAGTAATAAGAACTTGGTGACCATCATACGGAAATTAGTAGATGAGAACCAGCGGATGTGGCACAAGTCTTTGTACGACGCTTTGTGGGTGGACCCGCATTACTGCCAAGAGATCTCTCGGCATGTCACCTTTTCAAGTGTTATATGGCACTGATGCCGAACTTCCCATTTCTGCTGAACTTCCTGCTCTACGCTTGGCATGAGTAATTGAAGATGAAACTTTCTAGAATTCTCTAGAAAAGAGAATCATGTATCTTGCGGAACTTAAGAAAAGAGAGTAAGAGGTGGTCAACAGGATCACTAAACATCAGAATCAAGTAAAGAGGCTTTTTTGATAAGAAAGCCAAGCAGAGAAATTTTCAAGTGGGAGACCTTGTCCTCTTGTGGGACAAGTGAAGAGAGCCAAAGGGCATGCACGGAAAATTTGATTCCCTGTGGAGAGGGCCCTTCAAAATCAAGCAACTCAATGGAGAGAATAGTTTCTATCTCTCATATCTGGATGGCGCTGAACTCCCGCTTCCCTATAGCGGGCAACATCTCAAGATCTTCAGGAAGTAGAGCTTGCTCTCTTCTTTGTACAGTTTATATTTTCGTCGTGTGTTTTATTTCGGTTGGTGGTGTGTTTCCTTTGTTCTCCCTCCGGTCCCCCTTGTTTTTGAATCCATACCCAATGGATAGGCACATGAAATCTGGGATTCTCTACCCCCGAGTTCACTCAGGGATAGTCCCCAGAAAGAGCCAGCTGTTATCCCATAAAATTGACAAGGGCAATTTATACCGATAACCATACCGAAAAGTTTGTTTCAATCCCTCGTTAGGTGATCCTTCGCGTTCGAAACGTTGTAAAATCCCTTCCCGGGAAATATAGTTTTCGAACTTAGTCTTTTTGAGCCTTTTTTTTGGCTGGGTGCATGAAATTGCTTCGCAACACTAAGTTTCGGTGCGCCCCCTTTAAAGCCTTTGGTGCATGGTTTTCAATGTTAACACATCTTTCGGTGCTCCAAAGGATGTTAAGCCCCTTTTGCGTGCGCCAAGGCGCATGCGCCTTATTATTGACACAACTATTGTTGCGCCACTTTTCGGTGTGCCAAAGGGCGCACATAATCTCTCCTGCAACACAAAGTTTTGGTGCACCAAAGGGCACACATAACTTCATGTCCGAAAATGCATATGGTGCGCCAAAGGGCGCACGCTTTCCCCTGTCGACATCAAATTTCATGCGCCATTTCAAAAGTGGTTGGCGAATTGATGACCAGTTTTTCTATAAATATACGTGCGCCGCCCAATGTCATTTTCATTCTTTTGCAAAGCACGTGATCGTTTCTTGGAATTGTCAGCCTCTGCTTCGTCATTTTTCATCGCCCTGTGGACCCGCTCTCCAAACTTTTGCTATATATCCAAGGTGAGAGGTTCTCCCTCTTCTCCGTTTTGTGCTTTCGGTTCTTTGAGTGTTTCTTGGTCTGTGTTTTGGCTTGCTGGTCGGTTTTTAAAATGAGATTATGATTAAGCTAGCTTCCCCATTGTGCTGTCTTTGTCTCATTTTCTTCTTTTCCTCCTCCCTTCCCTCCCTCTTTCCAGATCTGCTGGTAAAGAGTGTTGTTTTGAAAAGGCTTGGTCTGAAAATCTTTTTTATGAAACCTTATATGTCCAAGAAACCTTTGAAATGGAGGAAAGAAAGAAAAGGTTTGAGAAATTAGTTTAGTTCTGTGGCGCACTGGCGCATCTTGTTACACTAAAAATAGTTGTGCCCCTTTGGCGCATCTACCCACCCTGTTACAATGATCAAAACCCACGCCTTTGGCGCACCCATTTATCCATGTTACATCCCGTTTCCATGCGCCAAAGGGCGCACCCAGCTTCCATGCAAACGCAAGCCGTATTCGCGCAAGTATAAAGCTATAAAGGCACGAGGCGCACCCTCGATTGTAGTAACATGATGTTGTGTAGACCCTTCACGCGCTGCGCCATATCCCTTTGGCGCATGAAAATTTAATGTTACACGATCCATCCATCGCGCCAAAGGGCACACCGAATCCCAATGTAACATACTCTTTCCATGCACCCTGCTATAAAATGCAATCTACTACATCCGTGCGACATGCACCTTTGGCGCCAGTATAAACCTCTGCAACACTCTTTTTGTGTGCGCCTTATCCATTCAGCCTGCAAAGTGCAATTTTCATGCACCCTGCGCCCTGAGCCTTAAAATCTCTAACTCTTTCTTCTGCTAGCATTCCAATGGAAGATCAAATGACTAATTCAACCTTTGTGGATTGGGTCTCGCTTCTTCTTCATGCAGATCAGCAGCTGAGTTCGAAAGAACACATGTCTACATCAAGCAAGAGACCCTCCAAATCAAGAGAGAAAGGCTAAGCTCACAGAGGAAGAGATGAAGTATAAATATTCAGCAGGGTCAGGATGCCCGAATCACAGGCTGAGTGCATTATGGATGTCAGAGACTCAGAATTGGGTCACATTGTCATGGAGGAATTCTGGGTTAGAACTCAGAAAGTTATGAGAAGTCCATGGATGGACAAGTTAATAGGCAGTGCCCTGCACTTCGCCGGAGGAATCCCCGTTAGCGCTGTCAACAACGAATTCATGATGGTAATTGCGCAATCTTACAAAAAAGACACAAGATGTGTCGAGAACAGTAAGGGCGAGGCGGTCATAGACCTCACTGCCCGTCATTTTGAGTTGATACTTGGCATCCCTCACCACCAGAACTTCATGGCTGTTAGCCAACAAGAGTGCATCAAGGCTTGGGAGGACAACGAAGACCAGTGCATGTAGTTGATGAATGAGGTCTACCTAAAGAACAAGAAGGTGGTGACCCGGTGGCCCCAGATTATCCACCGCAGTGATTTCTCAGAAGAGCTCAGCGATACCATCACTTTCCTGAGCAGAGTCTTCGGGCTTTCTGACGCCCACTACTTCCATAAATGGATGCTGAGGTACTTGGAGACAATGAATAAAAATTTTCCCGATCAACGCTTTTGCTGGGGGGAAATAATAAGCAGCACCATCTCCGAGCAGCTACAACAATTCGCCACAACAGGAGTCGTTCCATATGAACTCTTATGTATTCTACGCTACTCGCATCTGAAAGAGATTATCCATGGCTAAACCGAAGTGGAGTATGGCCTCAGGCCAAGATATATAATTACTACCCAGAGCTGAGGTTGGAGAATAGCATCTCCCAGTTTACAAAAATCAATGATGCATTCTTCTATCATGTCATCTGCCTGTTGAGGCCGAACATGACTCATAGCCGGACAACCAAAAATATAGTGGCAGTCATGGAGAAATGGGGGGGCCCTGTTCACCCAATTTCCCACGTTCACCTATCTAAGGGCTGCCAACTTTCTGGGAGAGCCAACCAGGCTACCAAGGTATGCTGGGCCTAAGCTGATTCTACTAGAACTTGTCAAGACAGCTGGTCACATACCACAAGAAGTGCCTTAAAAGAAAGAAGGGTGGAACTCCTTTCCCCCTCACAGTGGGCCGATACACATGCTCCACCCACCATAAGGTGAAGGAAATGTTCGCAGAGCTGGAGCTACTCAACTTGAAGCATGACTTCCCAGCCAGGCCTACCTTTGACCCAAGAGGCTGCCTGCCAAGAGCGAAGCTCGATCTGATCCATGTCCCTCAAATTGAGGATATTTATATCGACGTTCTCCATGAGAGAGAACTCAAAAAAAAGGATCACTCTCGCTTGGCATTGGCAGAAATTATCCAGTATGGGGTAGCCATTGTCCCTAAAGGCTACCAAACAACAGAGAATGAAGTGGACAAAGTATATAATGATATGGAAGGGGACGATTGGCCCTTTCCGGCCATTGACAGAACTAAGGCTCCTCAAACAATTGAGGAGAGGTTCAAAGAGACCTATGCGGAGAACAGAGCATTGGTGCCGCATGAACGGACTAATCTACCTAGGGGTAGATTTCACAACTTCCCCCGTTGGGCAACGCACCTCCAAGGTCCAACAAGCAGCTGAAAGGCAAAGGTGCAGAAGGTGAAACTAGCACCATTCAGGAAGAAGCCCCTGAAAGTCCTCTTCCCTCAGAACCAGAATAGGTTATAACTCTGGAGGAAGAAGTGACAGAGGATAGTCCTATACGCCCATCCACCCAGGATGTCGGCGTCGCTACAACTTCAGAGGTCCCTTCTATCCCTTCTTCTTCTCTTCCTTCCCCTCCTCGAGTGACTCAAATGACCACCCCTTTGGTCGTGTCCTCTGCCCCTTCTTCTACCCTTTCCCCTGCTTCTTCATCTATCTTCTCCTCCCTCGCTGATTTGTCTTCCTCTATTTCTTCCCTCATCTCCGAGCTCCCTTCCCTTCCTATGTCTTCTACAGTTGCGGTTTCCCTTCCTCCCGTGGACATTTCTTCGGCTATTCTTTCAATGCCGCCGCCCGCGTGTCTCCACGTTTTTCCCCTCCTCTACCGTTCCTGCCTCCCCCTCTGTCTCTGGTCCTTCTTCTATAGAACCAGCTTGGATCTCTCAGCAGCTGAGCTAGCAAAAGAGGAAAGTTCCCATCGCTCCGATGGACTTTTCGATAATTCCAGCCAAAGGGGCAAAGAAGCACAAGCCGGTTACACGCTTCTCGAAAAGTGCTGTAGGTGAGAGAGTCATGGGAATAGTGTACCCCCGACCCCCCTCAAAGAGAAAGAAGATCTGTCTCCGACAGATTTCACCGTGACCCAAGTCACAATGGGGGACATCCTCTGAAAGTCTCCAGGGGGAAGCTCTTTCCGCAGTTGATGCACTCTGCAAAAAGCTTCAGGAAACAAAAGAGGAGAAAAGGCTACTGAAGCAGCAGAACAAATATCTGCTTCAAGCCTTACAGAAGATGGGAAGTGCACCTCCCACAAATACCACCGAAACTCCTGAGCTGCTCAGTCAGGAGAAGATCAATGAGTATTCAAAGATCGGCGAGCAGGGTATGGCCGTTTCTGCTTGGAGGAGCCAAATCCTCAAGGATAGTGAAAGAGTAATTGCCGAGTATATCAGTTTTATACCTAAACATCGGAAAGGTGAATAAGGAACTCCAAGCATTAGCGGGTCCGATATCAGAAGAGTTAGAGCATGCTAGACTCCAGCACGGGACCTTCCAACAAATGTTCGATTGTTTAGTCGAAGATCTGGTCAAGTTCGGAGTATTCGACCATCCAAGGGCCCTCAACAAAACTATGTCCACTCTGGACTATCAGATAGATCAGCTAGAATTCATTCTGGAAAAGATAGACAAGGTGAAGGAAGAGGCCCTGGATGCAATGCATCAAATGGAGAAAATTGTTCTCCGCCATGACTCCAGGGGTTTCTCACTTCCTTCCCTTACCTTGAAATCAGCTGATGAAACTATCCGGATCTTCAAGGAGATCACTTCTCAAGGGACAGGACAGAGCTCACGTTTGACGCTGAATCTATCAACAACCTGCTGGCCTATAGGGACTCTCATCGCCTTCCTCATCGAGGCGGAGAAAGATTATTCTAAACTCCCAAGAAAAGCTCATAGACGAGCAGGAGACTTGCGAAGTAATCGGCGAACGGCACAAGGATCCATCACAGGATCAATTTGGGCCGATGATCAGCAAGTTTTTGGAATACCGCACTCAGTTCCACATATCATCACCTGAGCAGCATCAGAAACAGGAAACCCCTTTTTGGCCGCAGGATGATGACGATGAGTAGCTTCTTCTTCTTCTTCTTCTTCTTCTTCTTCTTCTTCTCTCTATTCTCCGACTTTCTTTTTGAAATGTCTAAAATGTGTTGATACAAATGATGACATCATCCATGTTGTATCATGGGATGATGTCATCCACCAAGTTGTCAAAGTCAACATGACTTTTAGATATTTTGTAAATATCTTTGTAAATAAGTGGCTTGGCTCCATTTTGCCTTCTCTCTCCCTCATCTTCTATAAATATGGGAAATACTTGTTGTATTCAGTGTGAAAATTTTTTAGATAGAAATAGAAGTGAGGAGAGAAAGACTTTGAGCTTTCTTGTAACAGAAGAGAACAGTAATACAATTATTCAGACTTTGTGCTCAATAGCTGTGTTATACATTAGATCTTTCTTACGTTAGATCTGTATGTGTTTAATCTGTTGGATTCATATCTACTTTTCTGTCATTTGCTCATCAGTATTGCTTTGTTTATTTATGCAAGTAGGTTTGGCTCTGTTTACTACCAAACTAAAAACATAAATCTTCTGACCTTTCTGCTTTGGAATTCATTTCTTTTCTCCCTTCGGATCTGTTCTTTCTCTTCTCCCTCTTTCATTCCTTTCTTTTCGCAGCCTGAAACACTCTACTGGGATGAGATCCCAACCCCCGAAGGCAGAATCTGTGAGACTTGCATAGGTTCCTGCTAGTAGAAATAGCAATAAACTAGTTTCACTTTGCTGTCTCAAAGAGGGGCTAAGCCCTGCACATTGTTGGCTCATCTATCCATAGATCTGTCCACGCGACAGATTTTCAGACCAACAGGAATCGAAGGCATGAAGCCAGAGAACATTGCATTTCTAGTTGGTATGGCATTTGAGAATGCACTTCTGGTTGGTGCCTATTGTAGATATCCATATGTGGCGTGAGGGGGCATACCTAAGGTTCCCATCCTCGTAAGTAGATATCCAAGGTTTTGAGTATTTATATAAACTGGAGGATGCTGTGTAGTAGGTATTTGTCCATGATTCTGTGGGTAGGGAGAAGTTTTTGCTTTCCCTGCGTATAAATTATGAGTATTTTGGGTAATCTCTAGCTCCTTTAATTTGTCTACAAAAGCTAAGATGACATCACCTGTTGATGGGGTGATGTTTTTCTTATGTTCTTTTTTTAACCCTCTGATGTTGTTGAGGAGCATGGTATCCTACTATGAATTTTTCGCTATGTTTCCACCCTTCATTGGCAGTATTTTCAGTTAGTGGAGGGGTAGTGTTATTGTTTTGGAGCAGGACATCACCTTTTCCTTGTAACCTATTAAAAGCTCAGTTCATGTTCTAGAAGTGTTGTTCACTCCTAGCATATCATGCTAAATATTCCTTATCTAGATGTGGGAGTTGATCCGATTGAATGATAATGGGATTTCAAAACAATATCTGAGGATAAGAACTTGCTTCACTCATGAAATTCATGTTGTTTGAACTTGATTGTTCATGAGGATAGGTTTACATGACCTGGTCAAGTTCCTCAATACGTATAGAGGAACCAACATTGGTTCCGTGAAGTATAGGGTTTTAAGTTGATGAGTGGTTTTCTGCCCATGTTGAAAGTGAAGGTGATTATTTTGGTCTAGTTGATTGGTAATTGTACATGTCAAAACCTAGAATGGGTCGACCATACTCATCACATCCTAAAATATTCTTGGGGTATGAGAATAACTATAGAATAAAGGATGGACAAAGAAAGCGGAAATGTTTAGAGACTAGCTCTTCATGTCGGGTTCACCAATTTGTACGACAAAAAATCAACATGTGACCTTCTTCACACTTGACCTATTGAGGTCGTGCCAAGACATTCGATGTAGAATGAATGTTAATGTGAGTGTGGTGATGGAGATCAAGCTAATTGGGAAATATTATATCTTCAACACTGAATGTCAGGATTTGTGAGTGTAATGTAAAGAATGCTCTCGTAACTTGAAGTGGTGTGATGGATCGGTTTTAGATAATAGCTACTTGGAGACTGCAATCAATTTCAATCTCTATTGAGATTCTATTTTTTGGTTGTTGAACACGCGGAAAATGACCTACGGGCACCTCGTATAGATTTCTAGACAAGATCATGGAAGTAAGAATGATACGCTTAATGGATCCATAGGTATTTATGGTGGATTTTATGGTCTAGTCCAGAAATTCTTATCTTGATCGACTGCTATGTTCAGTAAGGAAATTTGTACAATAATATTTGGTGGAAGTGGTGAAGATCTAACTACTAATGTACAAAAAATAGTATCAATGTCTAACTGACTAGTAGGCCCGTTGGGTTGTGGGACTTGAGGATCAAAATCAAAGACTCATGGGGGTTATGGTCCTTGAATGGTCATGCATGTAATTAAACCATGTTACCAAGAGCAGTCCAATAGTTTTAGGATTGATTAGCAATGATGTTTACCGTATTGAGTTGTTCTATTTTCTTAGAAAAATTTACGGGTGTGCATAATAATTTCAAACATTAAATGGTATCGATGTTAGTTATCAATTTTGTCCCATTGGGTTGTAGGACCAAGGGATAAAAAATGTATGTATTTTCCTATTGTGGATCATTGATGGTCATATAAAATGAAATAAAATTATTTTTTATAAGCAAACTAATTACTCAAGGAAATATAATCTATGTTTTTGGAGTTTTCACAATATATCAAAACAAAACAAATAAAAGAAAACTAATCTATCAAAGGAATTTTCTTTTCTTTTCTAATTTTTAAGCAATGTGTTCTAATCTAATAAATAAATTAAAGACAAGTAATCATCCACATGCATTTGATTAATTGTACGAATGTATGAATCTTATCTAAACAAAATAACCTAATCCAATCTAAAACCCTTCAAACCCCACCTCAGAGGTGAAGAACAAATCATGACCCTGAAAGGGGCTATTGTTCCCCATAACTTCCCTTATAATGTTAAAGAGGCAAGCTTACTAATGATTTGATTTACTTGTGATTGACTAAATTGTTACAATGAATGATTTTCTACTCTATTCGATATGTGATTGAAAATACTAATTTTGAATTAACAATTGAAAAAATAAGGAAAACAAACACACAATTCCATCCTGGACAAGAAAGACCTTTGGTAAATCTGGTTGTATTTGTATCTATCCCCTCAGTATGTTCCTTTCTTTCTCCAAGCATTCATGTGAGTCCAAGGGATTGGTAATGCAAGAACAACAGTAGGAGGATGGCGCTTGATCAATGGCAGATTTATGGCAGTGTAGATGCAATGCAAGTAGAAGAGCGATAACACAAGAGATTAGATCTTGGCTATGCAATTCCTAGCAAGATCTTAGTAGCAATACAATGCAAGATACAAAAAAATTTGCAAGCATTTTTATTGAATAAAAGCATGGAATATATAGGAATGGAGGATGGGAGGTGCCTTCAAGATCAAGGCAAGAAGGAGCAGTTCCAAATAATTAAATATATTTAAAAATAGGAGGAAGGAGAACCAAGAAATCAAAGCTAATTTTAGACAATTTGGCTCACAGATGCATGTAAAAAGTGAAATTGAGTGAACCATCACATGTTAAAACATGAGTAAGGGATTCTTGAAAAAGTGGGCAGGACCACCACCCTGCACAGGGTGGCAGTTTCAGGACCACCGCCCTATTTTGGGTGGCTGTTTTAGAACCATTGCCTATTTAGGGTGGTGGTCCTTGCACTAAAGGCCAAAACATGTGCAAAAAGAGGTAGGAAGCTGGAAAATCTCATGGGAAGGCTAAGTAAAGACATCTAGATGAAAAATATACACTACGAATGAAAATTAGAGATTGTACACCTTCTTGAAAGGACTTGAATCATCATTGGGGAATTTTGTAACCATTTTTACGACAATGTAGCACATGTAATTTTGGGTGCGTATAGTCCCCTCTGAGATCTTATGACAAACATTCAATGAAAACTTGTTAATATGTGTCCATTTCTCCTTCCTATTCAACTTTATGACCAATTACACAGCCATTCTCATTATTGGGTTGGAAATCATAGAAATTTCGAAGTATCGGGAACTCTTCTTATAGTCATAAGCTTTAATAGTCTTCTTGATGGCCTCCTTATCGTTGAATTCATCCTTGAAATATTATCCTTTACAGACAAGACCGTTAAACTTAGAAATCAATTGGGGAGTTACTCACATCCTCTGTCCTATGAATTAGAAGTGATCTGCATGTACGCGAGACATTAACCACTAGTATAGTCACTTAGGTTTTCCAAAATAGGGAAACTCATAGAGTTACAATAACCTGTCCTTCTCCATATTCACCTTTACCTCATCATTATAGATAGACATTCCATCTGGTGTCCTCTTATCTATAGGGTGAACCAGTTCTAATGCCATCTCTTTCTCTGTGGTGCTCGTTCGATGGTTGTAGTCACTCATGACCATATTTCTAACATGAAACACCCATTCATTTCCAAGAAATATGTCATCTAGATACTGCATCTCCACATACCATTCTTCATTAAAACTAGTGGAAACAACTTATTTCCCCTTGCCCTTGCCCTTATTTGGTGAAATGTTTATTGCTTTCCTTGGTGCCATTTCTCTATCAGGTCACTAAAAGTTCTTCCTTTCCCTTGATCTTGGCTCTACTCAACTCTACAGCTCCACTCCTTTGTGAAAACCCCCTCAACCCTAAGATGGAAAACCCTTTTTCCACAAGATGACGTAATCACCCATAGGATTCTTCCACATAACCTTCTCCACTTATGCCCATTTACTTATTTTTCCACTCTGGTTCGCTGATCGAATTGGTTATGCACGTAAATCTTCACAACCCTATTTCACACAAATTTTCTTAAAAATTCCCTATTTTTTGAGAGCTCTTTGATAACAAAAATTTAAGGTAAACAATAATACACCTTGACCTTCTACTTATAGATTTTTATTTTTCCCTTGATGAATTCCATGCCACCTACCAATGTTCCCTTGCAATAAAGGTGGATCCTTCCTACTACAAACCTTCAGCACTTTTACCCCCACACCCAATCCTATGTGAAAAATTATACAACCTTATGGCACATAAAAAACCCTTACTAGCCAAATATACTTATGCATGCGCTTTCAGTGCCGAAGGTACTTCTTATGTCTTTATGCTGATTATTGACATCACCTACCTCATGTTGTTCCTATGTTTTTCACCATTGTATGTGGTTTTTGTAAATCCTTCCTGACACCAAACTTATTGTGTTCATATTTTCCATGTGCACTCTTCCGAACTATATTCTTTTGATCCTTTGACCCGGGCCATCGAAACACAGCTTCTAGTGTTTATCACATCACTTCACCCAACATAAAAATAGATATGCGGTCCTCTGTGCATAGAATTTTTTTGAAATTATAAGTGGCTACTAGCGCACAATATACACACAAAAAACAAAAACAAAAAGAATAAGCAATGAGAAATGGAAACACAAAGAAATGAAATGTATTAAGGGAAATCCTAGGCTAATTGGAAATATTGCCTTATTTATAAACACAAGGAAGACTTATCTATAGTAGGGCTTCAGCCTACTCCCATTGAAATGTTCTGGTAACTGTGTTCCATCCAATGCTTATAACTGGAAACCACTTGGATAAATTATATAGGATACAATGTATGGGCCCATCTAATAGAATTTGAATTTCCTATAATGGCGCAGAAACTTGGAATCATACAATACAGCCATTTTCCCAACCTCAAACTATTTTTTCTTTATGTGTCTATCATGTCATGCCTTCTGCCTAATTTTTTCTTTTTTCTTACTCCAACGAGCAATATCCCACCTCTCATCTAACTACATTAACTTATCATTCCTCTCCTCAAGTTCTTGTTCATCATCTAATCCTCTTGCATGCACTATACGTAGTCATGATAACATGAATTCAATAGGTAACACCGCTTATGTGCCAAACATCAATTACAAATTTGTGTCCTTATTCATTATTTTATAAGTAGTCTAGTATTACCATAACACAATAGAAAATTTATCATCCCAATCTCTTCTTCCTACATCAAAATTTTTGTTCAGCGTGTGACTCAATAGCTCTTTAAATGCTTTAGTTGTTCCATTAGCTTTGAGGTGATAAGGGGTAGTCTTGTGGTGGGCTACCATGAATTCTGCCAACAAAATACTAACTTTCTCATTTATGAAATGAGTACCCCTATCACTCGTTAAAATTAGTTGGTATCCATATCTACTGATTATGTTTTCCCATAGGAACCTGGATGTTCTTGCCATTATGCAGTCCCTTGTAGGAGTTTCCTCTACCCACCTTGTTAAGTAATCAGTATAAATAATGATATATCATGAACAAGTCCTTCAAAAAGTAGGTGAAATCAGTCCTACAAAATCAATGGCCCACTTCTCAAATGGTTTTGCACTAGATATTATTCTCAAGGGCATCTCATCTCTTCTTCCTAGTTTTCCAAGGCACTGACAATGGTCACAAGCCTTGAAAAACTCAATACAATCTTGGTTTATGCTTTCCCATAAAATCCCTACCAGAAGGATCTTGCGTGTGGTTACATTCCCTGCATAGTGTCCTCCTAAAATTCCACCATGTGCTTCCTCCATGATTGCAACATGTTCATTCTCTAACATGCACTGACACAAAAACCTCATTGTGGTATAGCTTTTTTAAGTCTCCACCAATTATGATGTAGGGTGCAGTGTGTATGGCTAACTGCTTCCTTTCCAAAGTCTTCATTCCCTCTGGTGCCACACCCGTCTTGAGAAATACAACAATATCTTCCAAGTCAGAGGGTGCACGCCATAATCTAAATAGTTTTACATATGGCATTGTATCTGCAACGCTCTACTTCTCCTCCCCTAATTCAATCCTCGATAAATGGTCAAGTCCCATATTACTCTTATCTGGTTTCACAAAAAACCGTAAACTCAAATTATTAAAACAATAAGACCGACCAACTTATGCAACCTTATAAAACGGGTTTGTTTCCTAAGTAATTTAATGCCATGTGGTCCATGTATAAAATGAAGGGTGTTGCCAAAAGATACTACCTAAATTTTTGGAGCACATAGATCATTGAAAATTCTTTACGCTCGGTAGTAGTATAGTTCTATTCTACTGAGGTTAGCTTTCTTCTAGAAAAATACAAGGGGTGGTCAATAACTCCCTCTCCAGGTTGTGCTAAGATTTCCCCAATCACCTTACGCGAAGCATCAACATGTACATGGAATGGCTTATCCCAAGAGGGAAAGTATAGTATGGGAACAATGATAATCTAATTCTTCAATGTATCAAATGCTATCTGCTGCGCCTCTACCTAGTGAAATGCACTTTTGTGTTTCAAAAAATCTTTCAATGGCATTGAAATATTAGAATACCCCTTAATAAATTTTTGGTAATACCCTGTATGCCCAAGAAATCTACACACTTCACTCTGGCTGGTAGGTTCCCCTAATCCCACAATAATGCAAACTTTGGCAGGATCCACCAACAAGCCTTCCTTACATATGATATGCCCCACAAGGGTTCTGAATGGAGTAATGAAAACACATTTCTTAATTTTGAGGGATATCCTAAATTTCTGACATCTTTCAAACATCAGCCTCAGATTGTCACAATGATCCCTTACTAATCCATATACTATCCAATAATCAAGGTAGACTTGAAGAAACTTATGGATGAAGTCTTGAAATTCCTAGACCACAATGAATGAAAACATAGTAGGTGTGTTCTTTAGTCCAAAAGGCATGACATGTAGGAAAATATTTCGCATTCAATAGAGAAATTTGTCTTTTCTTCATCCTCCTTTTCAATTTTAACCTAATGATATCCCGAGAAGCCATCCCTGGATGAATAGATCTCGTGCCCAGCTACTGCTTCTAGGATCTCCTCAGTGAAAGGGGTTCGAAAGGGATTAATGACACATACTGCATTCAAATCCCTATAATAAACACAAATTCTTATTCTCTCATCCTTCTTAATGTTGATGACCATCATACTTATCCATTTTTATTCCTCAACGACCTCAATGTTGCTTGATGCGATCATCTTGTTAATATCCTCCTTGACTTTGATGTCAAGATTCAGATTCATTCGATAAGGCCTCTTCCAAATTGGGAGCACTCCCTCCTTTAACTTGATTTACATTTCTCCCAAAGATTGGTGAATTCCTTTAATCTCGTGGTACCCACATGGAAATAAGTCCTGAAACTCATGAAATAGATCGATGATTTTCAAAACATCCTTTTTCTATCTAGTAATCTCTAATAGTATCCTCCTTAGGTTTAGCCTCCCAACCAATGTTAACCTTCTTGGTTTTCAGGAGTTCATGGTAGGCATGTGCTTGCTCATTAACACTATCCATAACATCACTCGTACCCATAATATGGTTAACCTCTAGTTTTTCCACCTCTTCACTATAGTTCATATAGACCAAATTTCCTTTTTATTATTCCATGCATACACACTCAAACTGTATCTCCTCTGATTCTTCTTCATCAAAGCACACTTCTAAGTTAGGTTCACCTAATAATTAAAGTATTCTATCCTCCTCCATGGCACTATCTCACATATTTAGGAACTTAACAACCTACAACACCTCATCCACTGATGGCTTGGTACTTAAATATTCAAAATCTTGAAGGAGGTCATCCATCAATGTTTTCCAGTTTATTATCTGATGGTGCATCTGTAAGTGAATGTACCATGTGTGCGTGAAACCTTGTAAGGTGAAGTACAAATTATGCAACCATAAAGAGGGTGGCAAGGCTTCTATACCTTCCATATAGTTCTTCTCACATACTTGGACGTGAAACGAGGCAGGTTCCTTCCCATGATAATCTTGTATGATAGTAGGTGTATTACTTTGGGAAAACCTAATAGAGAATGCAATTCTCACTTCACACCACTCTATAAGGTTATTGTGATGGGTCACCCACCAATTTGTTGTAGTCTTGAGAAAGGTATAGCTAAGCATCCTTCTCATTTTGATCTCAAATCTCCACTGGGTCTCCACATCTTGTAGAAAAACATCAGGGTTGGATCCTACAGAATAACTTGGAAACTTATTTCCTCCTAGGTGCTTGACTGAGCACACCTTTTTTACTCTCATCACAAAGCCTCTTAATTTCCTTCTGACCAAATCATATGTCCTGTGTGCCCAATTGTCACATGCCACACTAGTTGTATCACTTATAGATTGAGCATCTTCCCACTGAATAATTTCTTCCTTTGTTGGTTGCATGACTTTAGGGTCTCGGATATTGTGCACGTAAATTTTATCTAGGTCTTCCTCTCCTAAAGGATTAATATATGGTTCTAACTTCCCATCTGTCAAAGGAATGATAACACTTTCCTCTTTATTCTCAAAACTTATATACCCCTTATTGAAATGTAAGTCAACATTGTTCTTATAGCACTAGGGGCACCCAAGTAACGTTGAAAATTTGTCTACCTCAACAAATGCTAAGACTTCTAATTCTCTTGTGAATTTAACCCCTTGGATAGTGATAACAACATCCTTTAAAACACCAATGGGTATTTCCTTTGTTTGATTGGTCATATACAACACATTTAAAGATGGTTGTATTGGGGACCTTCTCATTTGATTCCAAGCATCCAAGGTGAGAACATTGACTTCCGAACCCATGTCAATCAAAATATTTCTTAAGAGCAATCCATCAAAAACTACATTCAAGGTAATCTCCTTATCATAGTTGAGGATGTGGGCAGGAAGGTTAGCATGCAAAACCTACCTCTCACGCTCTACTTCAGCACTTGGAATTTTATCCCTCAACCAATATCCTAATAGAGGAATGATATTATCTTGGAAAAACATCCTACACACCTCTCTGACATCATCTATATCTTACTAACGAACCTCATCACTTTTCTTCTGCCCCAAATTCTTGAATTTCTCCTTCAGACATTGAATTTCTCCTTGAATACTCCTAATTATGTCTAGGGTCTCTTGATATACTTCCTTCTGATGGGTAAGGTCTGGATATTTCCCATACACCACCTATTCTCTTATAATCAGTGGCCTCTAGTTTTTTATCTCCCTAGCATGTGTAGCCTCAGCTTGTGTCATCACCAGTACAAGTTCTAATTCTTACTCATGCGCCACCCTTATCATCCATTGTGAGTCGACCTTCTTAATGCTTACCATCCCGATGCCCTTGTATTTTTGGTGTTGTTGGCTCATGTGTTCAAAAATCTCCAGGAAATCCTCATACTTGTGCTTCTTTCCACACCAAGATCATTGTATTAGGTCAACACATTCATGCTTGTAATGCTCTGTGGACCCATATTTATAACAAGTTCCATGAGGGAATTCACCTCTTCAACCTCCGCAATTGCCACAAACTCTAAATCCTTCATGAAAACCTATTCCATGAGCTCCTCCATCCACACATCCTTCATAGTGATGACCATCATCCTTGGAATTATTTTCAATGTTTTTTTGGTGCACACCAATATCAATGGCATCATGTATCTGGTCAATCAATCTACAATCCTTGGTATCATGAGTAGTAGAGGTGAAAATATTGCAATATCAAGACACATTCTTATAGATCACACGTTGTAGTAGTGGAAACCTACTTGCATCATGATCTCTGTGGTAAATTTCACAGTCTACCATCATGACACATACCGATCTCTGAGGACAACTATCCTTTGTATGTCCCTCTACCTCATAATTCGTGCACCATAGGCCACTATGAGTCTCATGGGATGTGTTTTCAGATAGATTCTCAATATAATTTACTATTGCAATAATCTGAGCTTCAAGAAATGGGATAACACTAGTATCCACGCTTCCTACAACCTCAGCGTGTAGGGAAACCTCCAAGGCCTCGCATGGGTCTGTGAAAGTCTTCTACAAAAATTCTCTCCTGAAAGGTGTTATTAATCCTCCAAAAAATTATTGAGAATGTTGAGAGGGATGACTATCATAAGATATTTTTGATAAGAGATTTTTAAAATGAGGGTCATACTCTCACACACTCTTTTTCATACCTTGTTGAATTTCCTTCATCGTGCTAAAGCTATTTTGTTCAAACTTGGGATTATGGAATTTAGCTACGAAGGCATTATATAGCGTGGTATAATCCACTACTATCTAATGGGGGTCATATTTCTAGTATCAAATATGCACACACTCCTATAACGTTGTTGCAAACTAAACTATCTTCCATTTCGAGGTAGTGATCTCCTTCGTGCACCATATCAGCTCACATTTTTGTACATGCTTTGCAACATCCTCAACACCTTTTTAATCTAGTAGATGCAAAGACATTTCAAAAAATACTTTCTAAGGTGGTTGAGGCCCTTTTAGGCCTAATCCAAAACCTTGATTCCCCTGCTGTTGCCTCCACCACCAGATCCACTAAATCCACCTATGTCTATCCCTCCTTACCCACAAGATCCTTCAGATCCACCAGGTTTGGTAGTTCCTATTCCACGTAACCCACCAGATCCACCTTCCATAACTGGAAAGGGTCCTGAAGTGGTTGTGCCTTGTGTCCCCACTATCACACTAAATTGCGTGCCCGTAGTTTGTGATATTACACCATTATTAAATGTGTGTCCCGTGTTACTTTTAGACGTTGTACCCAAGCTTTATGTACCCAAAATTTTCTCTAGAAAATATAACTCTAAACACAGGAAATGATTGTTCAGTCATAGATGTGCTAAATGAAAAGTTTACCTCCTATGTGCTGAATAGATACTTCTACCTATACCAATTGGGTTAGTAATACTTATCTCTGGATTTGAAAAACTAAATGCCAAGGGTTGGTCACCAGGTGGATTCAAATGCGTGTTAATGGCTCTTCTTTCTCCTAGTGACAATATCTCATTAGAAGCTAAATGGGTCTCTCTCCTATGCTTGCCAAGATGGGGTAACATAGACTGCTAAGGCTCCACATCCTCCACATGAACCTCAATTCCTTCCCAGAATGTATACCTCCATAAATCCATTGCTCCTGTAACTTTTCATTTTCTATCTAACTCCCTCTCATGAGCTTGATTATACTTGAGTCATCTCTCTTCCCTCTCCTTCTTAGCTGCAAGGTCTGCCATCTTCCTCCACCCTGGCTTCCTTACCCAACACTTAGAAGAATCTTAGCCAGCCATAGGAAATGCTTCCAAAATCATTGTAATGATCAAGATATTTATATCTAAAGGGATAACATGTAAGAACGATCCTCTTGTCTCCCTTAAGAATTCAAACTCAATAATCTATAGATAGAATATGTAGAAATTGCATACTCCAAGGTGTAACTCATCAACACTCTACTCCACCAATGATCAACAACACATGTCCAAGTTAGATAAGCATCATGTAGCCTCTGATACTCCTCTTGGGTCTATACGTGAGGTCTATAGTACCATCTTGATCTAAATTCATATGCCAAAAGCCATTCATACAACTCCACTGGAAAACAACAAAATAAGGTCTCATACAACTCATGATACAAATGTTCTTCTACCCATTTACGTGCATCAAACTCAAGTCCATCACTGAATATCTGAGAAAACTCATCCTCTGTGCTTTTAAGCCATGCTTTGACACTATCCAAGGTCAAGTGCTTTGTCATCATGCACCATTCTCACAAAAACTTTGAAAAGAGGTCCCAGAAATGGAACCAAGATGTAGTCATTTATTTACCCTTAATACTATTTTCCAAACCTAAACGTGTTAGCCTATCACCCAGCGGGTGTTGGGCACTCACCCAAGGCACGTGTGGGTGCCAATTTTATCCTTTATGTGAGCTTTATGAGAAGGTTCCACCATTAATGGAGGATGGTTTATAGAAGTAGAATTACATTTACTTATTTAAAAAGGTAGAAGGTACAACTAACAGATCCACATATTAATGCATTATAGAAGCTAAATAACATTTGTAAGAAACATAATAAACTAGATCTAGGTCATGATAAGTCTTATAACATGAGGTTTTATACCCATAAAGAAGTAATAAAAAATGAACCCACATTTATATTGATTTAAAATAGTTCTGGTAGCCATATTACAGTCAAAAGGGTCATCTCAGACCATATATACTAAATGACAGAGACTTGTCTCCCAAAAATCTTCCTGATATGAGAGCCTACCTATACTTTTTCCTACTCTAGCCTTTGTTACAAATCCCAGTACTGATGCATATGCTTATGGCATTCCTTAAAACCCTTGGCACTAAGTTCTCTAAACCCTAACATTACTTCAGCACTTCGTTACAATCCTCTTTCTTTGTATTCTCTATGTGCATATGTCTTTACCTTCTCTCTATCTTCCATCTCCCTTTGTCGGTCTCTAGCTTGATCTTTATATAAGATCAATACCCACCTCCATGCCTTCTCTAAATGCACATCGTGTGTCAAGTGTTGATGTGGTTCTCCATTGGTGAATGTCTATCTCTTTGCAAACCCTCCACTCTCTGTAATTATGTCTTCTGGGAATATTCCCTATGGGGTATATCCTTTCTTGACCTCCAAGGTTCTAGGTTGGCACCTTATCCACTCATCAGGCCCAGTTGGGTCCTCACATTTTTCCTCAAGTGCCCCTAGAACAAAAAATATGGCTAAGTCCTTGAAACCTATGTTCTGCCTCTTGTGTGTGCCCTGGTTTCAGTTAAACCCTTCTTAAACCCCTTTGTCCTAGGTGCTTTTCCCTTAGTACCCTTCTTCTCACTAGTCCTTTGCACACATTCTTTGGTACTTCACTAGAATTTTAGGGCCCAACACTCTATCGAATGCACCTATGCATAAATATGTGTGCTCTTGTACTCAGGTAAATTTTTCTCAAATTTTAAATTTTAAATTTATGGTTTTTAGTGTTCTTGTCCGTTTTTAGGGATTTTTAGGTACTGTTACTATCAATTTTCTTATTTTAGAAAAATATTTCTAACAAAATTAGCTTAGGTCTTGATAAGTTTTTTTGATGAGTGACTTTTTTTACATATTTTGTATGAGTTGGGAATATGGTTATGTATGCTCTTCTCTTTCACTTTGTGTGATCTTGAGAATCAAAAGCACAACTAAACCACTTTATACTAATTTGGAGTAAGTAGGAAAAATCATCATTCATTGATATGCTTAAGGGAATAAACTTTCATTTTGGAATGTACATGATATTTTAATTTGAGATATTTTTTACTTGATAAATAACCAAGGCTAAAAATTTTGTATGCTCTTCCCTTGCACCTAGTGTGATCTTGGGAACCAAAAGCAATTTTAGTCTTTCTTTAAGAACCACTTGGACTAAATGGGAATAAAATTTTTTTTGAAAATTTTATGGTATTTAATTTATTTAAAATATTTTCATCTAGGTGGGTTATTTGTTGTGTATGCTCTTCTCTTGTACCTAGTGTGATCTTGAGAACCAAAAAAATGCTTAATCCTCTTTCTATACTATTGTAGATATTTTTTAACTACTAACCATTTATGTGAAGGACCTAACACTAGTGAAAGAAAGGAGGACTCTTTGCAAACCAAATTCTAACATTCATGTGTGTTATAGGTTACCAATGGTGGTCTAAACTAAATTACTTAATCCAAAAGATAAGAAAATACACAAACACACCATTAAAAACATTCTATTACAGATTTTAGTTAAGAGCTACGGCTCATCCACTCAACTAGGAGAAATTTCCTTTGCATAAGCCTTAAGACAACAAGAGGAATGCTCCTATGAACCCCAAATTAGTTCACATAAGAGGGAACCTTGTGAATGAAACAAGAAAGTGCTCCAACTACCCAATTGATTAGTATGCCTTGGTAAGATTAGAGTCATAGTTATTTCCATTGTGACCCAATGAAAGTACCGTTGAAAACATTTTTATGTTCATTATATTGAAGGGGGTAAAGTCAAGCTGAGATACTCAAAGATTAGTTAGTGTGACTTTATTGGTAAATCGATCTCGTGGAGATATGTTGTGACACATAGAGAGAGAACCCCTAGGAAAGCTTGTTAGCTTGGAGACAATTTTGTCTTAGTTTATATACTTGAGAGCTCTCACAAAGTGACAAATTTTTTATATTCAAAATCTTGCTTTTCGAACAAGGGAAATAATATATTAAATTTGAAAATGCATGATATTTCATCACAAACTCTATTTAGCGTTTCTTTTTCCTAGTTTTTCACTTGTCCTAAGACAAGGTGAAACTATATTAAAGTTACACCAAGTATTTTTCATCACCACTTAGTCTACTCTGTTTTATTCTTGCTCATTTGGAGACAAAATAAAAACAAAAATATACAAATACCTACTATAAATAATGGTGTCCACCACTTTTATAGTCTTCTTGCATGACCAGGTTGCAATGTTGGAATGCAAGAGTTGAAAGTGTGAATGGTATATCATCAAGTTCTAGTAGCCCCTCTTATCTCAAAACCCATATTGAGACTTATTATCATTTGTAGTTAGGTTTTCTTATTAGTGAATTATTTTTAGTTGTTACGCTGCCCGCAATATAGCCATACAATTTTGATATTTACGTCTTGTTTCCATTGTGAAACTTGGCCTAAATATCTAGATTATATTGTTACGTTGCTCGCATGCATAGTAATTCCTTGATATACTTAGGCATAGTTTTTACATTCTAGTTTTTTCTTTAGTTCTGTGAGTATTGAGGTTACTGTTTTAGCATTGCTATAACAGAATTTTGATACTAAATTCTTGTTTTCTTTCAAAGTTTGATTATGTGTCCAAATAATGTTGTTATTCTGCTCACATTTATATCGTCTATTTTACAAGACTTAGAATTTGTTAGTGTTTAGAAAATGGTTTTTATTATAACTTTTCATAGGATCATGTCAACACTTTCTTAGCATTTAGGTCTTGTTTGTTTCAAACTTGGCCTAGCTGGTGATATTGTGTTATAAATATTTTGTTTCAAACCTATCTCAAATAAACTTAGGGATTAAAATTTTTGTTGTGACTAGTTTTGAGTGTTATACGTCATTGTATTGTCATAGAAGTGTTGTGTTATATATTACCTTGCTAGGGTAAATCATTCTTTATTCTTTATCCTAGGCATCATTAAGACCTATTAGATTCGTGGCTATTTAATAGTCACCATTTATTTGTGATGAATTAGAGTCATTATGCTATGAAAATTTTCCTAGCGTCCATTTTTAGTAAACCTTAGTGGAAAATTTTTATTTTGTACCACATATTTCAAATATTCCTAATAGGTGAATGTGGTCCCAAAAGTTAGAAGTTGATTTGTTTGGAGGTGACAACCCTCTTTTAGAGGATAATCTCATGAGTTACCATAGTGGTGGAGAGTAGTATTATCCTTGTGCACTTGTGGAACTTCATCCTGCCCATATTGATGATTAATTTTTTCACAACAAACATGAGGTTCTTATGCATGTTATATAACTATGAGCTAAGTTACCTTCCATAGTTGACCCTTCTCTTATCGCCGACATAGTTTGGGGAGACGAAGAAGTGGAATATACTCATCACAATATTAATGAGATTTTAAACCCAGGACATGCCTCTACTTCTAGATGACAAAATAATGAGGAGATACATTTTGAAAATGTAGGATATTATCATATACCTACAGTTATATTTCACTACAAAGATCAAAAATACCATGCTCATCATGAACAACCTCCTCTTGAAAATAGTAACACAATACCCACTAGGGAGGTAACCTTAGAAGAAAAAGTATAGTATCTCATTCGCCAATTGGAAATTTTATCCTCACACGTAAACCTGGAATAACAGAAAGCTTTGAAAAAATATATACCGAAGGCAAAACCTAAGGCCTCGTTTCATGAGTTCCAAACGAACACTCTTTGATGGGAGACATGAAAATACCCTTAAGAATAATTTCTTGCAGAGAAATTATGGTGGGAATAAAACTGGATTTAACCCTTTGTATAGACCTATGCCACCCACACAAGACCCACTCTTCAATCAAGAATGGTCCACTATGAAAAAATGCTCTTCTAGTTTTGCAAGAAGGAAAAACTAGTCACAACAAGAAATACCAGTTTTATGAGTTGTGCCCTTATCCATTTGATAGAGCCATGTTACAAGTACCTTTCCCATGACACTTTTACTGTCCAAAATTTGACAAGTATAAGGGAAAAAGTGACCCTCATGACCATTTCAAATATTTTTATATGGCATGTTAATAAGTTACATATAGTGACAACTATCTTATACACCTCTTCCCATGGATTTTAGGAGGATAGGCGCTAGAATGGTTTTTAAAAATCCCCAAGGGATCTCTATCTACATGGTCAGAGTTAGTTGAATATTTTTGTCACTCTTATTTTAATATAGAGAGTGATGTTACCATGCTAGATCTCTGTAATGTGAAACAACGAAACAGTAAAAACTTCACTGCTTTCGTAAAAATATGGAGAGGGTTAGCTACCTGCTTCCCTTGCTCCATACTTGAAAAATAATTTATAAGTATATTTATTCCCAACCTCCACCCTGACATCACATTCCAATTGAAAATTCATTATGGAAATATGTTCAAAGATGTCATTGAAAAATGGAATCAAATTGAAAAAACGTTGTTAGCTAGGGGGACCCTAAAACCTATCTCGCATGATCATAACAATTCCAAATCTAATGAAAAACCAAAGTTTGTTCATAATAAGAACAAAAAATTCATTGGTGATGGGATAGTAGACTGTAAATGAGTACAAGTCATTCAAAACCACACTCCTTTGAAGCTTGCAAAGGGAACTCCTTCTATGGAATATAAACGGTGTGCATTCACTCCTCTATTTGATTCAATATCATCAATACTAAAGTAGTTAGAGGCCGTTAATATGGTTCAGTTCCCTAAAGCAAAACCCTATGGATATGACACACCTAAACCATCATGGTTTAGGGATAATGAATTTTGTATATTTCACCACGTAAAGGGTCAAAAAATTGACAAGTGTTTGAAATTATAACATTACATTCAGGATCTAATTGAAAGTGGTGATATAGAAGTAGACTCTGCCATACATGCCAAGTCTCCAAACATAAATATGGGGATTTTTAAAGAAACTTTCTCCAACCATGAAGGAAAGAAAAAATAGTATCAGGAACAGTCATCTCAAAATAAGACTACCAACTATATATCAACTCCAAACCATTTTGATACCTTAATTGGTTGTGTTGATTCACTTTTTGAACATGTCAACACGATCAAAATCAGAGAAAAAGAGTGTAGCATGGAAACACGACGGGATCACCTTATTATCCCAAAATCCACTCCCTCTCCTCCTCAATAGAGTCACTATGATTTGTTAGACTGATTAGAAAGGGCCACAACTAAAATTTCAATCTTAGATCTTCTAAATATTTCAAATGTCCATAAGGACATCCTTTACAATACCTTATAAGGATCAAGTGTATCTATTGATATAGACTGAACACACTTACAGGCCATGGTAGCATAAATCACTCCTTTAGAACACATAACCTTTAGTATACTAGAAGACTTAGTAGAAAATCCCTCCCATAACCCACCCTTACATATTGAAGTAATAATCAAACATAATAAGTTCAAGAGATTACTTGTGGATGGTAGATCAAGTGTAAATATCTTTACTCTTAAACTAGTTTGACAGAAGCTGATTTGGAGACAAAGTTCATCACCATAAAGGCGTATGAAAACAAAGAACAACAATCAGATCGAATGATAACTTTTTGATTGGAATTTGGTCCCATAAACGATGATACAAATATCCATGTATTGGACCTGGAGCTCCCCTACAACATATTACTTGGTTGCCCATGAATTAATGCCATGGAGTCCTTGTCATCAACATATCATCAGTGTTTAAATTTACAACATGAAGGATATAAAATTAATATAGAAGGGGATCCCTAACCATTTTCTCATTGCAGAGAATTTTTGGGCTATTTTCCCACCATCTATGAGTGTCCCTCTATAGATATTGTTGTTCATGTCCATTCTAAGGCCCTTGCTTAATGATTAGATCTAGACACCTTGACTCCTAGTGAAAATGGTGTGTCTATGTCAGAATCTCCTCTTTCTACATGGGAGATGAAAGTTAAAGAAAATGGATGTGCAGAGTATAATCTTAAGCAATCCCTTATGGCTCAAAACAATCTGCTATCAGCCCAAGCACATGGTAGACTGTGCTACAAAATTCTGAAGATCAAGGAAGAACTACCCTATTGATAATTTCACTTCAGTTGGATTACTAGAAGATGAAAGAATGCTCAAATATATTGTATTCTAACCTGAAGATGATGAAATTGATTTATGTTACAATTCACCTAGCTATGTTATTCCTAACCGAATAATGCTTACTATGATGTATAAAGGACATGGTTACAGTTGTCAAGAACAAGTTTCATTGAAAGATCTTCCAATACCTCATCGTATAATGTGTAAATATAGTCTTGGCACCCATTTTTATGATTCTCACCCTTCAAATGATGAGTATGCTTCTTCTGAGCATGAGGATAGTTTATCTAAAAATGAAAGTAAAACTGATTCCCAGTGTAATCTTTACGAAGACCTCACCTCTAAGAATGTATTCTCTAACATGGATATCCTTACCATAACCCCTATTATAACCCTTACCATTTCAAAAATAGACCTCATTTACCCATCATTTGTGAATTGGGACAAATAATAGCACATATCCATTACCGTCTTTTAGAACGATGAAGATATTGGTGATTTCCTTTACATTAGAGACAATATTCTAAGAAATGACCACAAGAAAGGCTTCTCTATTCATATCACTACATGAAAGTAATTCAAAGAGGAGGTATAGTTGTGTGGTCACTTAATTAAGAAAATAAGAAAGGGTAAAATTCCTATAGAAAATCCTTGTGGAAAGAAAAATTCCAAGTCTTATAGCAAAAACCTCTTTGAGGCGCTTATGGACAAACAAATGGAACAACCTATGGAAAAGATAGTGTACCCATATAAAGGTGAGGATATCCTTGAACCACCTCTAGTAGAGGAGGATCTCAATATCCATCCTGATCCTACACGCATGGAATATGAATCCAAGTTATTGGTTGACAATACAATAGATGTTAACATCGGCACAAAAGAGTTTCCTAGAATGGTTAAGTTAGGAGCTTCACTCTCAGATCAAGAATAGAAAACATTTACAAGATTTTTTAGGGAATATGTATAAATATTCACTTAGAATTACATAGACATGCCAGTACTTGATCCTGCATTAGTGGTGCATAATCTTGTTGTACGACTAGATGCCAAGCCCATAAAACAAAATTCTGGAAGATGAATCCTTGTGTCACATTTCTGGTTAAGGTAGAATTAGAAAGGTTATTAGAAGTAGGATTGATCAAGCCTATTGACTACTTAGAGTGGATTTCTAATGTTGTACCAGTTTAGAAAAATCCATCTGATATCAGAGTGTGTACCAATTTCAGAGATATTAACAAAGGTTGTCCCAAGGATGACTTTCCTCTCCCTAACATCGACATGATTATCGATTTTACTACTAGTTATGAGATTTTATCACTCATGGATGGATTCTCATGTTATAATCAAATAAATAATGTGGAGGAAGATCAACATAAGATAGCTTTTACAACCCTATGGGGGACATTCAGCTACCAAGTCATGCCCTTCTATCTCAAGAATTTAGGCACTACATATCAACAGGTGATGACTGTAATCTTTCACGACATGATTAGTGACATCTTGGAGGATTACATAGATGCCATATTAGTAAATCCTAGAACTCGAGAAGATCACCTAGAGGTTCTATGATGTATTTTTAAACATCTAAGGGACTACAAAGTCTGACTTAACTTGAAGAAATGTGTCTTCGGTATGTTATCTAGGAAATTACTAGGATTCATTGTTTCAATGAGAGGAATAGAAGTGGACCTAATAAAGATTTCCATTATAATAGAAATGCCTCCTCCTACCAATATCAAAAAACTACGGAGCCTTGAAGGAAAGATTCAGGCCATAAGAAGGTTTATTTCACATCTCACAAACAAGTTTCATACATTCACGCATATTCTTAAGAAAGATGTCCATTTCAACTGGGGACGAGAGTAGCAACAACTGTTTACTTTGCTAAAAGAATACTTGGCTAAACCCTTGTTCTCATGTTGCCCATGGAAGGAAAACCCTTTTTTCTCTACATTTTTGCTATACATTTTTCAATTGGGGCAATGGTAGCCTAGTATGATAAAGAGCAGAAGTAAAATGTTGTGTACTACTTGAGAAAAAAATTGATAGCCTATGAGCTCAAATTTCCATAGATGAAAAAGGATTTCCTAGCCATAGTTTTTTCCTTCCAAAAACTACGCCATTATTTTCTCAATAATAAGGTGAAGCTCATTTCAAAGGTTAATCCACTAAAATACTTATTTCCAAAATCCGCACTCATAGGACAATTGGATAATTAGATCATCTTATTAAGTGAGTTCGACATTGAATATGTACATCAAAATTCAGTGAAAGGATAGCTTCTAGTAGACCAACTAACAGATGATCTGCTACTAGATACCAAACCTTTGAGTCTGGAACTACCAGATACAACCATAATGTACCTTAAGGAATCAACTGTATGGTAATTATACTTTGATGGCTCCTTTACCTTTCATGGTTCAGGTGCTGGAGTTGTGTTGATCACTCCTACATGAGACTTGATTCCCTAAGATTTTCAACTCAGGTTTCCATGCATGAATAATATAGTGGAGTATTCTCTCATCACAGGAATGAATCTAGCCATTAAATGGGATATCAAATGATTCAATTGCATTTTTGAATCAATGCTCATTATAAAACAAGTCACAGATCAAAACAAAGTAAAAGATGAGAAAAATCTTCCATATATAAGAATGGTTGATTCTTTGAAGGATTTATTTGATTAGATAATATTTGAGAAAATAAAAAGAGTATAGAACAAAGTAATAAATGTTATGGCTATAGTAGGATCCATGTTGAGTATTCCACTAGGGAACAAAAATATGTCATTCTTCATTGAACATCTAAGAATTCTAGCATATGACATACCAGAGTCCTATTTGGTATGTGAAATTGTTGGTACTTTTTCCCCATGGTATATTGAAATATTTAACTACCTCCATGATGAAACCTTTCCCACTAACATTTCCCATGTTGAAAAACAAACCCTCATCTAGTGTATAGCCTGCTACTACGCTAATTGGAGGAAATCTCTTCTACCGCGGCTACGACAAGAATCTATTGCATTGTTTAAATTTGTATGAATATATCCAATCAATCAAAGAGGTACATAAAGCCATCTATGGAACTCATTCTAATGAGATCATCCTTAAAAATAAAATACTTAAGGTAGGATACTATTGGCATACCATGGAGCATGACTATTATAAACATATTAAGAAGTGCGTGGATTGTTATAAGTGCGGAATTTTGATACATGTGATGGCGCAATCCTTTCATCTTGTCACAACGCCTTATTCAGTCCCAAAGTGGGGTCTTAATCTAATAGGAAAAAATTAACCATGTCTCCTCATATGGTCATAATTTCATCATTACTGCTACAAAATACTTCACAAAGTGGGTAGAGGTTGTTCGTCTTACCTATGTTGAAGGTGCCCAAATATCTAAATTTATAATGACTCATATCATCTGTCAATATGGTATCCCCTCTTCTATTATCACTAATATTGTAAGCCATTTAAAAATAAAAATGTGAAAGCACTCTACAAATGCTTTCAAATATTCCTCAAGTTCTTGACCCCCTAATACCCTCAAGGTAATGGGAAATTTGAAGCTTCTAATAAAACCCTCATTTTCATTATGGAGAAAATGGTGAATACAATATGCCATAACTAGCATCTATAGATTCACCCTACCCTCTGGGCATTCAGAACATCTATCTACACTCCTACAGGTGTCACTCCATACTCCTTAGTATTTAGCATGGAATCCGTACTACCTTTAGAGATCGAGATCTGTTCTTTGTGTATTGAGTTAAGGGATTATATTAACGAAGAAGAGGACTATAGAGTATCTCAACTGGAAGATTTGAAGCTATTAGACAAGAAAATACTTCACACCCTCAATCACCTTAAAGTGTATCAGGATCGACTGCAGTGAAGCTACAATAAAAGATTAATACCTCATCAATTTGAGGTAGAAGACTTGGTGTTAAAGGAGAATCAAGAGAACACCAATAAGGACCAAGAAAAGAAGGGTAAATTTGAACCTAATTGGTTAGAGCCATATGTTGTGGTGGCCATGTTTGGTTCTGGTGCCTATAAGCTTTCCTATTTAGATGGCTAAGATATTTTAGAACCCATGAATGCAATGCATCATAAGCATTTATATGCTTAAGTATGGGATCTCTAAAAAATTATAAAAGTAAAAAATATAAAAATAGAAAGAAAAATAAAAGAGAGAAATAAATAGGTGTGTCCAATGGTGAAAACCGTGCAATGGTGGCACTTTGGACAAGTCCTTTGGTAAAAACTAGTTTCTAGTGCCAAGGGAGGGTCCATTTTTCACAAGCATTTCAAGTATATAAATATGATAGATTTGTCCTAAGGTCGTATTTTCCTTCATTTGAGTCCCTTGTGAGCCCATCTCGCTTTTCCCTAATCTAACTAATCCTACTTTTGAATGCGGAGAGTTTGAATTTAAATATTCCTAGATCACATTAGGGGAAAATTTGCATCATCACCTTCTTGCACATAGCATATGGAATGCTTCCCTTGTACATCCCATCTAACACTAGGGGCATCCAAGTTTCTTCATTCCCTTACATGTTCACTTCAGAAAAATTCTTAGAAAATATCAAAAACATTCGTCTAAATTTTGAAAGCCCAAAACATACATATATGTTCCTTGGAAAAATGCCAAAACATTCAAATACATTTTGTATAAAATTCCAAAACAATAGAAAATTGTCTTAAAGATGATATCAAAAATAACGAAAAACATCCCAAAACTATCCCACAAAAACAAAGTAGGAGTTTACTTACTTTTAGTTCTTGGTTTGTATGGTTTTAGTTGTATTGATTTTTTTTATAGTGTACTTTAAGTTGGATTCACTTGCTTACTTATATTTAATGTTACTTTAATTATTGGTGTATTGCATTAAGTTCATTTTATCTTACATACTTGTAGATAGTTTTATTTATTTGATTAGATTTGATTATCTTAAGCTTGTTATTTTACTTGTACATTATGTTATCATTTCATCATCATATCAAATAAACCATCACATATATACATCATATATCAGTAAATGATAATTATACATCACACATGTATGCTAAAACTAATCATGAGTACCATATCATCAATGGTGAAAGAGGGGTTGCACATGATCACAAATCTATGCCCCCACACTAATATTAAAAATAAAAACATGTTTTACTCAAAGTATCTCATAAACATGCAATATGACATCACCTAAGGCTATCTCATAAATCTAAAAGCATGTGATACAAACATAAACATATAGATTAAACACGATATCTCATAAAAAAATGTGATACATCAATAATGCATCAATCATCATACATCATCATAATATAAATGTCTGTGTAAAAAACCAATGTGTCTAGATACATATTAGATACAAAATTCCATCATGGGCATGGATAAAAATGGTGCCTTCATCATGAGGCATGATTAAAAACAATACATATACATCCATAAAAAATTACACCTTCATATCAAGGTGATACACCAAAAAAATACATCTAGTACATCAATAAGATAGTCAACCATGAATCTCACCCTCTCTGGGATTTCCTAGCCTAGGGCCCTGAGGAGGAAGTTGTTGTTGTGATGGTCCTGTAGAGGCCACTATGCTTTACTACATAGTAGGCTACTAAATTAATCTGGATGATCAGGTCTATTGGGATCTAGGTCTAGACCTGCTAATGTCTAAATGATAACAACGGGGTAGCCCTCTGTCCCTCTGGGGTGGCTTGGGGGTAAAATGCCTTGTATTAGGAGGCCTTGCCATTGGCTTGCATCATATCTACTAATATGTCTGACATTCCAAATGTTGAAGATGCCTACAGTAGATCATCACACTCTCTTTTCACTATAGCTATGTCTTTCTGAATCTTTTTACACTCTTCCATCAACTGAACCCACTCAGCCACTAGCTGATCTCTATCTGCCTATAATTGTAGCCTCTCTGTGATCCCCTGATCTCACTCAGTCATGACTTATAATCTCTCTGTCTTGGCCTAATCTCACTTTTTCATGAGATGATCCCCCTCTGCGATAGCCTAGTCTCTCTGTGTAATAGTTTGGTCCCTCTCGGCTCTAACCTGAAGTTGTAGGGCTATAACATGTTGTATTTATTGTTGCAAGGTAGCCACCTACCTGCTAACCTATACATCCTCCTCCATATCCTCTCCACCCTCGCCATATCCTCCATCTCTGGGTGGAATATGTGATGGGATCATGTGAGGGGGTGATAGAGGTGCTTCCAAGGGTGCCCATAATCAAAATTGAATGGGAATATGTGGTGTCAATAAATGTGGTCGCACCACTACCTACTGTTGCACTAAAACCTTTTGTTAGACTAACACCTATTGCACTAGTACCCCTATATGTGGTCCTCTATGTGGACATGCCTATGCCTGAGACTATGCATGTGCCCTAGGATCTGGGCCATGTCCTCACTATGTTGTTGCATCCAATACCTCCTGTGGTATGTTCAATCTTCATGGCAACATTGTCACATACCAAATTTCATAATCTGGGGTCATACCTAGATCCACTATCTACACTAGCTTCACCCAAGGCTATTGAACCACCTATAAGAAGCTAGTACATGCTTGGCCCAGCCTGATCAAGGGCCCCATATGAAAGGACTCTTTGTATTTGTGTATGTACCACATCTCATCACTATGAATCCCCTGGATGATACCATACTACCATTGGACCTAGTCCACTCTATACCACTCCATGATATGGCTCCTACTCCTAAGAATGAAATGATCAACTCAACCAATGCTCAACACAACTGTATCCTAGGGTCAATGGTACAACCTATAAGGCCACCATGTGATCATTTGAGGATCTACCTCATAAAATGATCACATGTATTAATTAGTGTCCCCCATGTGCCCCCAAATATCATCTCCATCTGGAACCAAACCCATGATGGAGGGCTTTCCAATAACTCGATTTCTCAATACTCATGCAGGGAAGCCTATCACAATATTATCCCAAGCCCATATCTGTAGAAAATTGGTGGGACCCACATACCTCTATCCATGGTAAGATATCAATTGTAAATATGATTATAAATGAGCCATTATACACTGACCCCAGTATTAAACCTTTCCTTAAAGCAGGTCGTGAATCAATTCAATAAGGCCAAGAGGAAACTGAGCACCAGTCTTGTTAATAAATAATATGCCACTGAAAAGAGCTAATAGGAATATAGGGACTCATCCAAGTCATTGATAGGCCATACACCACCTAATGAAGACTGTCATAGCCCAACGGGGTATTTCTACTACTCAAAATGTCTTGGCTATGCAAGGCTCAATATGGTCATGACAACAATCATATGTAATCAAGCCGCCATGAATAGGAAATCGTAAGATCTACCACACATCCTCCAAAGTTATTTTCATCTCGATGGTAGGAAGATGGAACGTATGAATCTCACTCTCCCATCTCTAAACTAAGGCTGTGAGTAGGCTATGATCCAAAGTAATTTGTGGCATATGGGCCACATGTGCTAAACTAGTCACCTCCAATGTGAACTCTATAAAAATTTGGTCTCAACGTCTGAATGTTGTCTCATAGGCATGGAGCTGCCCATGTCACTCTCATGTCTCTAATACCTCTAAGTCCATCTGGAAATCCAATCAGGTCATTTATTATGATCTTATTCTTACTCTTATATCTATCATCTAATTTTTCTATTCTACCATGTTATTCTTCTAGTCTATCATCTAATTCTTATATTATTCATCTATTTTTACCATCTAGGGTTTCCTAAAACCTTCATTTTTGTCTAAAAACATTCTAGAAATGGATTTTATGCACTAGTTTCCCCTTGGTGGTACCAGCAGAATCCCTAGTGCATAGACACCCTTAGAGCTCTAGCGTAACCCTCACTGTGTCAGCACCCTCATCCGCGTGTAGGCGTGTTCATTTTTTTCCCCAAACCTATCATTTGCATAGGCACATATTACTCACGCTTGCCTATTAAAAATGTACGAGTGCCCCCTTAGTGCACTAGCATGTACACACCCACACATATTGTAGAGCTTGTGCACCCCATGAGCACATGTGTGCCCTGAGGGCCATTCCTGCACATTCGCATGTCTTTTTTGCCCAATTTCAACCCTAATAAAGGATTTTTAACCCAAAATTAAATGATATAATTTTATAAGGTGAAAATCTCAGTTTCATGTACCTCTAGGCCATCCAATGGAAGTCTCATGTAGTCTCTCACATGGTAGTATTTCTAGTTCTATGCCCTTGTCATTTCCTCTTGCATGTCAAAGCTCAATCAAAAATAAAATGGTAAGTGAATGTGGTAAATGAATTGGCCGCGATGGCTTATAGACCCATTTTTACCCCCCGTGACATGTTTCTCACTCCCCAAGGCACCCTGGAGACGTCATGGTTCTTCTAAATATCCTCAAGAACTTGTGATGATTATTTTTTTTTAAAATAATTATTTTTGCACCCATTTTGGTACGTTGGGGCATGTTTTTGCTTCCTAGCAGACTTTTCGACTACCTGGGGCATATTTTTCCCTTATGGTGAATTTTTGTGATGGATCATGAATTCCTTATTTCTTCTATAATATTTTCTTTTGTAAAAATTGAAAAACTCAAAAAAACACCCAAATGTTTAAAAAAAACTAGTAGAATTATTAAAAATCCAAAAAAATTCAAAAATTCAAAAATGCATTTTCCTCGAACATCAAATTTTTTCCTATAAAAGCATATTTCTTAGGTTCTTTCTTGTTCTTGTCTCAAACAACTTGCAAATGATGCATAAAATTCTACTTTGGAAATTCACAAAATCACAATAATTTGTTGTTCTACTTTCTCTTTGGAAAATGATAGATTTGATGAAGAATAAGGCCTTAGTGACTGATTATCTAGTGCGTTAGAAAGGAAATTACAGATAAGTGAAATGAATTCAAATTCCAAACACCAACACTTTTATCTCAGAAACCTCCAATGGAGGAAAACCAGTCAGGAAGGGGTAAACACTCTTTCTTCCCACTTTTATTGGCTAATTTTAACAATTACATATTACAATAAGTGTAGAGAAGAACAAAAATGTAAACTTCCCCTCTAGTTGCTTGCTCTGTTTCCTACACCTTTCTCCTACAATTCCACTCCAGCACTGAAGAATCTCTATTCACTAGTTCTCATGACTCAAAATTTTCTCTTGATCTCTTTGGATCTTTCGAATTCCTCGATCTCCTCTTCCTTTCATGCATTTATAGGCCTTCCCATGTCCTCCCATGCACTAGAGAATGTGAATGGGCATGGAAGTGAAGAGACATAACCATCTCTTTGAGTTATGGAATTATTCATTCCTTGATTTAATTTTTCCCGTCAAAAGTGTCAGGACCACCTCCCTATCCAGACTGGCGATCATAGGACTGCCACCCTGGTTGAGCGGTGGTTACAGTATTTTTTCCATGTCTCGGTGGTGGTTCTGCAACCTCTGATCTACACAGAGTGGCAATTATGTTGATTTGTATACAACGCCTCCTTTTTACTCATTTTCCTTCTTGGTGCTTATGGATTTTTTGGAATGGTGTATTTTTCTAGATCTCTATGGATCAGCAGATCATCATGATCTACCTCCATTAACAAAGTTGGATTGCTTACTATGTCATTACTCATGTGTAACAGTGAGTTATGAGAGACTATGTCATAGTGCATGACTCCTTTCCAGAGGACTACTTGTGTCCTCTGTTATTCCCCTTGCATGTATCCTTTCTTGGGGCACCATTTTTAACCCTTTTCATTATAATACGAACATTCGGGAACTGAATCATGATCACAAAAACATTGGTGTAAATTTCTTGAACATTGTTTGTTTTAGTATGTGTTATTGTACTTGTTTCTTTGTTAGGTTAGTTGGTTTACTTTCTCATATTACATTACATTATGTATGTTGTATAGAGTTAAGCGTCATGTTAGGTTAGTTGGTTTACTTTCTCATATTACAGCACTTTGTTGATTACCTAACCCCTTTCACATTCAGGATGCCACTTTACGATGAATCGTAAGTCAAATTTCTCTTCCAAACAGAAAATTAGTTATTATTAGCTAATTAATCCTATTTTACCCTTGTTTTGGTCAATATACCCTACTATTGGCTCAAACCCCCCTTCAAACAACTCAAAATCATCCCACTTCCTTCCATAACGTCTCAACAAGCTTAAAAATATTATCCTAGCCTCCTAATTTACCCTTAGAGGTTGATAAATTCTCTACACATCTTAATCACTTGTTAATTCACTAATTGTGATTAGCAAAGCTTAATCGTGATTTGTAATTCTTACTGTAATTTGTGCTTTTAGTCCCACATTCACTAAGATGCTAGTTTTCCTCAAAGTAAAAACTATAAAAAGGAATAACCACATACCTTTAAACTTTACACCATGCTTTGAATTGCATATGATATAAGAAATATGATTTATAGCCAAGCTCAATCCTATCCTCAAGTCTTCAATGGGATTAGTAGATGGGTATCCAATATGATCTTGTATTCATTGTTGGAGAGACCATCTCACCTTCCTTGGAGTAGCAAAAAAACCCCAATTTGATTTCTCCTAAATATATTTAGGTCTATGTTAGTTAGCAATTGAACATACCAGTAGCCATGTTTTAACTAGTTTTTGAATTATATTCATGTTATTTATTTCAAGAATTGCATTAAGCTTTTGTCTTTGATGTAACTATTGTTAGATTAAATAAGAATTTTCTCAATTAGACTATATGATGTTAGTATTAGCTTTTCTTGGAACTTTGGTAGCCTTCACCATGTTCCAAATTAATTTTTGATGTGGAACTTGAATCATCATTATAACTTAAGATCAAATGGTCCAAACTATATCATGAACAATTTTAGTCTCAACAAGGACATTAAAAATATTATCCTAGCCTCCTAATTTACCCTGAATGATGAATAATAAAAGTGAAATTGGGTGCTCTAGTACATCACTAAATCAGGCCTATTACATCATAACTAGATTTTTAAATAGCCAAATCTTAATCATGATTCCAGTAAGGTCTTACTCTAATGTTGTGCTTTATCAGTCCCACATTTTACTAAGAGTGCTATGTTTTCCTCAAAGTTGTTGGATAATAAATAATGGAATAAATGATGGTAAATTCCCCTTAGGATTTATTAATGATGTAGATATGTTACAAATTCATAACATATTGGAATACCAAATAATGATAGTGAGTTTTATAGCCATAGCAACAATCCTATCCTCAAGTCTTGGAAGATGAAGGGCCATAAAGGTTGGTGATTACATCCAAATGAAATATTATTTACTCTGAGTAGGATTACAATATCAAAAAATAATGTGAAATCATATTAGTAGATAACTATTGTTCAGTAGTAAAAAAACCCCAATTTGAATGCTCCTAGATATATTTACGTCTATGTTAGTTAGCAATTGAACATACTAGTAGGCATTCTTTAGCTAGGTTTTGAATTATATTCATGTTATTTGTTTCAAGAATTGCATTAAGCTTTTATCTTTGATGTAACTATTGTTAGATTAAATAATAATTTTGCTCAATTAGACTATGTCGTGTTAGTCTTAGCTTTGCTTGGAAATTTGGTAGCCTTCACCATGTTCCAAATTAATTTTTGATGTGGAACTTGAATCATCATTATAACTTGAGATCAAATGGTCCAAACTATATCATGAACAATTTTAGTCTTATTGGGGACATTTCAATGGTTTATTCTCATTTTTAAAAATGAATGATGAATAATAAAGTGAAATTGGGTCCTCTAGTAGATCACTAGATAGGCCCATAACATCATAAAGAGTTGAAAATAACCAAAGAATCAAGTTGCATAAGGTCAAAACATCTTTTCCCTTTATCAAACGTAATTTTTTTTAAAAGGAGGTTTACATAATGAATGCAACCAAACAATGGAGACCTATATGTATGAATGACATTACATCATATCAATGAATGAATAAAGAAAATATACCTCTAATTGTAATAGAGGTAAACAAGAGGAGATCTGAATAACACAAGGTAAATACAGCCAAAACATGTGTTAGAATGTAACCAACGTCAATTAGTTATATCAAAGATCATAATGACAAAACGGGTGAAATAAACTCATAGAAATGATGTTGAAATGACCAAAGGGTTTGAGATGTATCTTGTATGCAAGAAGAGGGTTCTCCATTAGTGGTGTTCCCTAAATCTATGCCCCAGCTCTAGGAAAGGGGGGAAGAGCAATGCTAGAAGAAAGTTGATCAATGTGGAAATATTTATGAGGATGTTAATAAAATGGAAGGTTGATCAATATGGGAAACCTTTGATGACATTATAAAAAGGAGTATCCATCCTTCCAGGGTATTTTCTACTTTATACATATGTGATATAGATGGAAATATATATATATATATGATAGCTGTCCTTCGAGGGATCAATCTATTTCTTTCATTTTTATTTTTATTTTTATTTTCTCTTCTTTTTTTCTTTCTTTTTGACTGAAAAAATATCCTTCAAGGGATCATTCTATTTTTGATAGCTTTGACTTTGGATTAGAGCATCCTTTGATTTTGATTTTGACATGGGGAAGATCTGGCAATAGTTAATTAGACCACTTAAGAGGGGAGAATTATTGTACAAGAGACACCCCTAGACCCTTTGCATGGTCCCAATATGAAAATGAGAGGGTGATGGATGTAATGATTGTGGAGTTCTTGCTAAAAGGGAGAACCTATCCATAAGGAATATGCTACATACAGAGCCATTGTTCTCATATTTAAGTTCACTTTAGGAAAGTGAAGGATGACCACATAATTCCAAATCACTACGATGAAATATGGAAGAGGCTAATGATGAAGGAATGATATAATAATATGAATAATATCTCTCTTGAAGACACACTAAAAACATAATTGTCACAAGTTTAGTACATTAAGAATTTCCTCTTCTGGCTTACAATTAAGGGAGGTCAATTGATAGGCTCCCAACCCATATTTATGCATGATAATGTATGGTCTGGTCCACTTAGGAGAAATCTTTCCTTGTTGGATCCTTTCTAGAGTAGTGACGTAATAATTTTATTTGAGAACAAGGTCATCGACATTAAATTCAAGTTATTTTATGTGTTTTTTGTAACAAAATCTAATGCGCTCTTGATAGACATGATGGTGTTCAAGAGAGAGAAGGTGGTGCTCGTCTAAAAACTCAAGTTGTGTTAGACGTGCTTGACAATAGTCTTCATCATATATGAAGTTCCGAAGGGACACGCTCAAAGAAGGAATTTGAACTTCAAGAGGGAGGATATCTTTAGAAGCATACATAAGCGAAAAGTGTGTAGTCCTCATGAAATTATGGGTGCTAGTCCAATAAGCCCAAAGAGTGAAAGGGAGATGAAGATGTCATTCACATCCTGATTGGTCAATAGTTTTCACAAGAAATTTTTAAAGAGTTTTATTAATGGCTTTGGATTGGCCATTAGCTTGATGATAGTGTGGAGAAGAGAATCTAAGTTGGATGTTAAATGAGTCACAAATATTCTTAAGATATTTGTTTTTAAAGTAATTTTCGTTGTCTATGATGAGATTTTGAGGAACGCCAAAGAGGGAAACGATGTGTTGATAGATAAAGTTAATGATAGGACCAGATTTGGTTTATGTAAGGGGAATTTATTCCACCCACTTAGTGAAATAATCAGTTGCACTAATGATGGAGTGATATTTTTGTGAAGATCGAGTATTAATAACACCGATGAGATCAAGACCCCATTGTGAGAAGGTCCAGAGGTCTTGAGTAGGCTCCAAAGCTTGACTAGGAATATGGATAATATTGGAATGTTGTTGAATTTTTTCACACTTCTTGAAATATTCACAATAATCATGGTTAAGAGAAGTCCAGTAATAACCAATACAAAGAATGCACTTAGTGACAACTAAGCCATTAAAGTTTCCACCATAAATTCTGTCATGTAATTCCTAGATAGCACAAAGAGATTCATGGGATTTAAGGCATCAAAGGAGAATACCATAAAATATGTGTTTGTAAAGGATACCACCAAGGATTACATAGTGGTTAGCATGATGGAGAAATGATCTTGTAGTTTCCTTGGATAAATCAGATGGGATGATGGATTTGGATAAATAATTGAAGATTTGGGAGTACCAAAGATCCGAAAAAATAGATTCAAAAAGATTAACGTGAGGTAGGTCATGGAATGGTCGATCATGATGATGAATGAAAAAGAAATTTTGGCTTCCTCCATTGTCCAGGGAATGAGAGTTGTAAGAGATGTCATTGTATCAATAATATAATTTTTTGATTGAGGTAAATATTAGATGGTATAAGAATCAAAGGCTTTGAGTATAAGATGAACAATGTCACAATATTTTTGAAGAGTATCATTTTTACACTAATACTAACCTATGACTTGTTTTATGATAAGTTTAGAGTCTCAATATATGTCAAGGACCTAAACGCCTAGGAAGTGAGTGGTATCAAGACCTAAAATAAGGGCTTCATACCCTACCATATTATTCATACACTCAAAATTGAGTTTGTTGGCAAAAACAATAATGGTATCCCAAGGAGGAATGAGAAAAAAACTTGTGCCTCCCCCTTTCTAACAATTTTAACCGTCAAATAATAGGGTCATCTTAAGGATTCCATACTCATGATGAAATTGATTGATTTATTCTTCGTAGAATTACTTGTGAGGAAGATGTGTACTAGGAAGAGGGGCTTCTGATAACTGGTCTATGATAGCTTGGCCCTTAATGGATTTCTGAGGAATAAACTTGTGGTCAAAATCACTCATGAGCATGAGCCATCGGGTACTGTTATTATTGTGATAAGGTTTAGAATGCAATGTTTTAATGTGGAAGCTATTAACAACATAAGTCTTGTGATTAAGAAGATAGTGTCGAAGATTATAGGTGGAAAAGAAAAGTGCACAACACAAATTTTTAGCCTCGGTATAATCATTTTCACATTTGTGAAGGGTGAGACTAATGTAATAAATGTCTTGTTCATGACCTTTGTCATCGTGATGTGCTAACATAGCCTCTAGAGTGTGATCAGTAGAAGAAATGTATAGATAAAAAGACTCCCCCTTGTGTGGAGGTGTGAGCACTGGTGGAGACAAAAGATTTTTTTTAAGGTTTTCCAAATTATTTTGGAAATAATGAACCCAATTAAAATCTATGTCCTTTCTAAGGAGATGATGAAAGGGTTAGAAACGATCTGAAAGTTGTGAGATAAAATGATGAACTGATCAAAGTCATCCTTGAATAATACGAAGTTGATTAAGGTTGGAATGAGGTGGCATTTCGATAATTTCTTTGATTTTTGTAGGGTCAACTTCAATGCCCCTAATGGAAATGATAAACCTAAGGATTTTTTTAGTTAGAACTCCGAATACACACTTGACTAGATTAAGGTGAAGGCAGAAATGGATAAGATGCTCGAAAAGGATTTCAAGGAAAGAAATATGGTTGCAATGATGTTTAGATTTACCTAAAAGGTTGTCAACATAGTATTCTATGGTTTTGTGTAAAATATCATGAAAGATATAATTCATGGCCTACTGGTTGGTGGCTCCAACATTCTTTAGACTAAAAGGCATGATGCGGTAATAAAAGGTCCCCAAAGGGGCGATGAAAGAATTCTTATTTTGATCTTCTAGCATGATGAGAATTTGATTTTAACCAAAAAACACATCCATAAGGGAAAGAATCTCAAGGTTTGTTGTGAGATATACAAGTTGATCAATGTTGGGGAGTGGGAAACCATTTTTAGGGCATGCATGAGTAATATCTCGAAAGTCAATACATATGTAAAGTTTTCTCGACACTTTAGAGATAGGAACGATGTTGGAAACCAATTAGGGATAATAAATGAGGATGATAAAATTGGTTAAAAGAATATGTTATAACTCTTATTTGATGAGGAGAGAAACTTGAGGGTGTATTTGGAGAAGCTTTAGCTTAACTAGTTTTGCGTTTGGAATGGTGACAATATTATGGACAACAATAGAATGGTGAAGACCAGACATGTCTAAATATGACCATGTGAATTCCTGGATATGATGTAAGAGGAATATGGTAAAAGACTCAAGCTCATATTGGTAAAGGGATTGACCTACCATGAGGATGTGAGGCTCTTAAGGAGTCTCAATATTGACATCAATGGTGGCTTTGTTGAGAAGAGTGGATTTTTCAGATGGTAAGGTCATATGAAGATAAGAATCCTCTACTCCCATGTGGGAAAGAATGGTGTCATCAACAACACACTAAATAATGTCATTGGTAGAAGAGTCTTCTTTTATCATATCTAGATGAAAAAGGGGAAGGGACCTAGTAATCGTTCTCACATTGATAGGTGACTGGTGCCAAAGTTATGGTTGAGACTAAAAATAATTCAAATGAAATAGAAATCATTTCATCCATTTTCATGTCTTCGAGAGTCAAAAAATTTGGAGAAAGTGGATAATGAATGTCCATGTCTTCGAGAGTCAAAATAGATGGAGGAGGTAGAGAAGGCATGTCCATAAATATCTCAGATGGTGGAATGGGGTCAGGGGAATGCTCCTAGTAACCTAACCCAAACCTTTCATGAGGCTTGCAAAACTGATCAATAATGAGGTCATGTAAACCCTTCTCATAGAATCCCATATCAAATCCCTTCCATGCACAATGGTAGAGATAGGTGTGGGAAAATGATGGTCTGTTAAGGAAACTGAAACTTCCAGTATAAGGTTTAGCATGCGGAAGATAATCGATGTGATAAGAGGGGGTATCAAAACCACCATAAATGAGATTGGTGTGAAGATGTGGTGGACCAAAAGGAATAACATCTCTGACATTTTGTCAGTACATGGGTGTTTTATCAAGTCCACCAAGACGGTGAGGAGTAGGCAAGGTCTTAAGTGTGTGGAGACAATACGCCCCCATCATAAGTTTGTTCATTACCTTATCCAGAGAATCATCGTTAAGGAGTTTAGATGAGGGAATAGCTAAGCTAGTGGATGGTGCAGATGAATTGTTCTTGGGAAAGAGTACATCATTTAGCCTATAGGTCATGTTGTATACCTGGAATGGAGGATCATCCCCGAGAAGTTTCAAAACTTCCCCTGCATGCTCGTATTTAAGGGATACATGAAGTGTAGAGGGGACGCAACACATGGAATGAATTCATAGTCATCTAAGGAGAACATTGTATTGAAATTATCCCTCAATGATGTAAAATACCTCATGGAGGATCTTCTCACCAATGCAGATAGGAAGAACAACCATTCTTAATGAAGGAGTGATAACATCATTAAAAACATGAAAGACCATGGGCATTTGGGCAACAGAGGTCTTTGTTATCCTAAGTTGATCAAAAGTATGTGATGAGAGGATATTGATGCTCGCTCCTCTATCAATCATGGACCGTCAGATAAACATGTCATTAATTTTGACCCTGATAAAGAGGGGAAGATCATGCTCTTCTATTGGGATATCTTGAATCTTAGTATCATCAAATGAGATGGTAGTAAAAGTTGCAAGAGCTCCTACAAGGAATGTGAAAGGCTGATCCTCATCACTGGATGTCAAAATGTGCTTTAAGCATTTAGTGAGATCCTGTCTGTGGTCTGGGGATATTTAGATGAGCTCATATAGCAACATGTTGACTAGGTCCTGATGGAGTTGTTAAACTTTACTCTTTTCAATAGTCCTAGGTGATGCTAAGATGGAAAATTTAGGTGGTGATGAATAGGTTAACTCTATGGGAGGAGGAATGGAGATAAAGGTTTTAGATTTTGGCTAATCTATTGATTTAGGTTCACATTGGCTGGACCGAGTGGTTACCTGAACAACACCGATGAAAAAAGGGGGGCTATCCTCAAATTAATAGTCATCTAGAGGTGGGATGGATGCAAAATCTTGTGAATAACTAGGGTAATTTTGCATTTGGATGGATGAGGTCATAGCCGCAGATGTTGGAGTGGATGGAAGAGATTGGTTTGGCTTGGGGAGAAGGTATTATTCCTTAATGAAGCCATGGATGATGGTTTTGAATGCTTTGCAGTGCTCAGTGTCGTGTCTAGGGGCACAGTGATATGCACAGATGAGGTTAGGATTAAACAAGAAGGGATTTTTTCTATTCATATTGAAGGCCCTAATAGGTAGAAGCGTGATTGTATAAATTTGTAGTAATTGTTGGAAAATTTCCGCATATGATTCTCCCAAAGCCTTAAGAGGTGCTTTTTTCTTGTGGAGTGTCTTGGTATTTTAAGAAGAAGTGGATGTCTGAGATGATAAAGTTTGATTATGTTGATGTCTTGATGGTCCAAGTTCAATTTTGGCATAGGTTAATGTCTTACCATTAGATGGTTTTAGTTTGGGTTGATAAATGTTCATGATGAAGAGGTTATTACATTGGATGATCTACAGATAGGAATGTCAAATTTATTATAGGAATGTACAAGAGATTTTTGAGGTGATTTACTAATGATTTTGAATTTTTTTTGTAAGGATTTTTCCTTAGGAGGAGTGACAATAATTTCCACTAGAGGATCTACAGGTGGTGTCACAGTTGGTATAGGCATAGGAAGCACTATTTTCTTGATGGAATGTAAGGAAGGAAAAAATTGGTTTTATTTTCTCAATGAGGTGGAAGAAATGTTGAATTTTGTTTGAAGTGCTTCCAATAATTATTCAAATGATGGAGGTGGTGTTGAGGGAGAAGGTGGTTAGGATACAATATCAATAATTGATGTGGGTATATGTAAAAGCTCTGAAAGAGACCAATTTTAACTTTGAGGACGGTTCAAATGGTAGAAGTGGGATGGATGTAGGTAAAGTAGTCAGATCTGGTGAGGTGGATCTGGTAAGTAATGAAGTGGATATAATAGGTAGCGTATTAGATGTGGAACCAATGTCAATTGTAGAAGTAGGTGGGAATGGTTATTTCCTAAATAATTCTGGAGGAATTTTTTTTTTTTTGCAAATGACGTCCTAGTAGTAGGAATGGATGCTAAGGTAGATGTAGGTTCAATTAGTGTGGATGTGGGGACAAGTGTTAGTGGTTTTATATATGTAAGAATAATACCAAAGGGGATTGATGTGGTTGGTGATGAAGTAGGAGAAGTTATAGGTTCTTGATCAATGATGTTTATAGTATGAGAATTAGGTGTTTTGGTTGTGGAAGTGTTTGTGGCTTGTATTGTTAGTGTATGATTTGGAAAAGGTTGTTTGAATATGTCAAGTAGTTGATTAGGTGAAGCATTATGATTTTCAACCTTAAGGTTGCCTTGATTAATGAGATTTTTAACTAAATCCTTGAAAGTTCTACATTTCTCTATGTCGTGACCTTAGGTTTGATGGTATTTATAGTAATGGTCTTCACAATACCTTGTGGGTTTCGGTATTGACTCATCAACTGACTAGATAAGTGGTAATGTGATTACATTTTTTGCTATTAACTTGTAAAATATAGAGCTATATGACTTCCCAAGGGGAGTGTATTTGGGTTTCGGTCATGGGGTCTGTTGCTGATTCCATGTCCTAGATGTTGGTGTAGGAGAAGATTTTATGACCACAACATTGGCCACTCACTTACACTTCTCGTTATGTGCAGATGTTTTAGTTAATTCATGTTTAGGTTTTTTTGATTTTAGCGTTAAATGATCTTGCTCAAGGTAACATGTTTCAAGCTTGTGAGCCAAGGTGAAGGATGCATCAAAGGTTTGGAAGGATTAGATTTATAGAGTAGAAGATATATGTTTTGCACATGAACGTGAGAAGAGCTTGAAGAGCTCATTTTATGGAAGGGTAAATGATAATTGGTTTATAATGTCATGCCACTGTTGGAAGAGGATTGTGATGGACTTTTCTTCAAACTTTCAGATGGCGTACAGATCATTGATAGTTATTTTACGCACAATGTTGATTGAAATTTTTTCTAAGAACTACTGTGCGACCTGATTGAAGAAAAATATGGAATATTGAGGGATGTTGTTGTACTAGTGTAATGCTAGACCAGCCAAAGACATAGGGAAATTTTGAAGCCTCAATTCCTAATCATGTGCTATAAGATAACATATATGTCTAAATGCATGAAGGTGTTGCTGTGGATCCTCCTTGATGTTAAACATGGTGAATTTTGATAATTCCCAATGTGGTGGATATGGCTTAACTGGTATGAATGGATTAATTGTATCACTATAAATTTTTTCATAAGATAATGAAACTTTGGGCCCTAAGGTGATAGCCTCAAGTTTTTCTAAATTCATGTTCATGCATAGGATCATTTGATGAAGTGATAATGGGTTGTGGTTACAAAATTTGTGAGGTAGATAGATAGAATTGTTGGTGATATTGAATGTGTGCTTGGTGGATTTCTTGATGAATGTGAGTTAAAGGTTGAGTTTGGAATGTTTGGTGTTGTGTCATGGGGATCTTGTATGATTGTTGAGACTAGATAGGTGTTTGATGAGTGTAAGTAGGATGAAATTTTTGTTGGAGGGGTTAGACACTGAATAAGGTAGAGCAAATGTAAGAGGAGTTTGGGAGGTAGTGATATGCACTTGTGGTGTGAGGAGATCATGTGGCCCAAATAAGGGATGTGATATTGGGGTGGAGGAGGCAATAATAAGGGTAGTGGTAATGGTTGTATTAATTAGGTGAAGATTGGGTGGAATAGACATGAAAAATTGAGAAATTTGGTGAGGGGGAGGATTGTTAGAGGATGAGGAAAGCTCGTTTACTACAAATTGTTAATTAGTGTTGGGATTAGTCTGATAAGGGTAAATTTTCTGAAGTGGTGGAACATCCGAGGGAAGTTGAGTTGATCTCCTAAGGAGATACTCTTAGAGAGCTACCAAATTGGCATAAAGGAGCTCTTGGAACTGTGCATCACCACGAGGGATAAGAGGAGGTCCAAAAGGTTTCATTCTAGAAAATAATGGGGTGGCTGGTCTAGATGGGACAAAATGATGATAGAAGAGGGTATTAGTTTCTCCTAAGGTAGTGGTTTTAATTGAGGATTTTGGGTGTGAGGTACTAAAGAGAGGATTAGTACTCACGAAAGAGGTAATCAAGGGTATAGATGAAGTAATTGTTGTAAAATATGTTTGTTGAGTAGAGGTGGAGCTGTTTGAAGGGAAGTTTTGTTCCATTCTTTGGGCTATTGAACAAAATTGCAGTCATGAAACAAGAACAATTTGTATGCTAACTAAACCAAGAAAGTTAAGAAAATGTTAAAAATAGAAAAGGAGATGGATAATGGGGTACCTAAGACAAGGCATTCTATGTCTGGTTTCAATCTACTGGGTAGGATGTTGTTTTGATGTTTTGTTTGGTTTATGAGTTTTGTGTTGTGTGTGAAGATTGTGAAATGTAACAAGTAAACTCCCTACTTAAACTATGTGATCAATCAGGATGCATAAAAGAAAGGTTTTTTTTAAACCAGATCAAAGTGTAAGATTTTGATGAAGACACACACAGGAAAGGGAAATATGATGTAGAAACAGAAAATAATGAAAAAGAGGAAAACATGGATAAATATTTTCCTTTTTATCTGAACTTTAGTGAAGAGTGACCTAGCAGCTGACCCAACATGAGAAAGAAAGAAAAAGGGCCTTGCGCTATATTATTAGTAGAATATAGAAGAAGCAAGAAAACTAGAAAAGAAATTAAAATGAATCGCCAAAGGGTGGTCCCACCGGGCGTGCCAAAAATGTTGGACAATTTTATTTGTTCCTAATCAAGTGAATGAACTAGTAATGAAAGAAACTAGCAACTCATAACATAGAGGGTTTATAGTACCTCAGAAGTGTGATGTGATGGATGAACGGGCACAAAATGATGATAGATCCAAGGAGATACTCTTAGAGAGCTACCAAATTGGCATAAAGGAGCTCCTGGAACTGTGCATCACCACGAGGGATAAGAGGAGGTCCAAAAGGTTTCATTCTGGAAAATAATGGGGTGGCTGGTCTAGATGGGACAAAATGATGATAGAAGAGGGTATTAGTTTCTCCTAAGGTAGTGGTTTTAACTAAGGATTTTGGGTGTGAGGTACTAAAGAGAGGATTAGTACTCATGAAAGAGGTAATCAAGGGTATGGATGAAGCAATTGTTGTAAAATATGTTTGTTGAGTAGAGGTGGAGCTGTTTGAAGGGAAGTTTTGTTCCATTCTTTGGGCTATTGAACGAAATTACAGGCATGAAACAAGAACAATTTGTATGCTAACTAAACCAATAAAGTCAAGAAAAGAATGCTTTTTTATTGTTTTTAATTAAGAAAATGTTAAAAATAGAAAAGGAGATGGATAATGGGGTACCTAAGAGAAGGCATTCTATGTATGGTTTCAATCTACTGGGTAGGATGTTGTTTTGATGTTTTGTTTGGTTTATGAGTTTTATGTTGGGTGTGAAGATTGTGAAATGTAACAAGTAAACTCCCTACTTAAACTATGTGATCAATCAGGATGCATAAAAGAAAGGTTATTTTTTGAACCAGATCAAAGTGTAAGATTTTGATGAAGACACACAAAAGAAAGGGAAATATGATGCAGAAACAGAAAATAACGAAAAAGAGGAAAACATGGATAAAACTTTTCCTTTTTATCTGAACTTTAGTGAAGAGTGACCTAGCAGCTGACCCAACATGAGAAAGAAAGAAATAGGGCCTTGCACTATATTATTAGTAGAATATAGAAGAAGCAAGAAAACTAGAAAAGAAATTAAAATGAATCGCCAAAGGGTGGTCCCACCGGGCGTGCCAAAAATGTTGGACAAATTTATTTGTTCCTAATCAAGTGAATGAACTAGTAATGAAAGAAACTAGCAACTCATAACATAGAGGGTTTATAGTACCTCAAAAGTGTGATGTGATGGATGAACGGGCACAAAATGATGATAGATCCTCACTATAGTTGTTGACCTGTAAATAAGATAAACTAAAACATGATTGATTAGATATCTTTATGTGGGGGCTTCCTGAACAATATTGGATCCAAGAAGTGATTAGCTTCCTTTCACATATGTCAACCCCTATTTATTTAGAAAGACTGAAATAAATAAATAATAGAATATGACATATAGAGACGCAAATATACTGAATCTAAGAAATGATTAAAATTGATCTAGAAACTGATATGATTGGAATAACAGAAAATTAAAGGTTACATGGTTTGGGTCAATGGTGACTCAGCCTATGTAGAGGAAGTTTGATGATGACATGGGAGGTTGGATCTTGAATGTAACTGAAATATGCAAACCCTGGAAGATCTAGATGTAACCTAGATGTAGTAAGGGCTTATGTATGCTAGAATCAACCTATAGAAGGGATTGAAGTAGCATAAACTATATAATGACATCAAATAAAGATTGGAAAGGGAATATTTGAAATCAGGACCCTGGTCGATGGTGACTAGGGTTGAGCGGTGGTGATTGTAGCAGATTTTAGATAGGGCTGAGAATAGATGGGTAAAAAGAAAACCTACAAGCAAAGGAGATGAAACAAAAGGTTGTTGAGTGATCCCTAGATGTTGTAGAAACTACTCTGTACGTACAAAATGTTAGATAGAAATAAAATATGATAGATATTATTGGGCCCCTAAAATATTGACTAAGTACAAAAAGGTGCATGAGCACGCAAGGCCTAGGTTAAGGGGTGACCACGAAAGGAGAAGGTGCATAAGACATGGTTCTAGGGGGGTTTTAGAAGGATCCATGATATGCACTGGTAGAACAAGGTCTCGGGACTTAGCCATATTTGGCGTATCAGGTAGGACATGAGAAAAGCATGACCCACCTGTGCATGATGAATAGATAAGGTGTCAACCCAGCAACAGGTTGGCCTAGGAAGGAATATACCCTATGTTGGAATCTTTTAGAAGACAATCATGGAAAGGAGTGGAGAGCTCAATCCTGGAGGAGCATGCTCCCATGAAGGACCACACTGGGACACTTGGCACCAAGATCTGAAGCGACAGAAAGATGAGTTAGCAGTTCAAGATGCCTATAAATATAAGCACCCACAGAAGAAAAAGAGGGGAGATGAATAGAGAGTGAAGCCCTGTAGAAATGTTCTGAGGAATTGTATTGATTTGGGTAGATAAAATATAGGATAAGGATGCATTAAGGGGCTTGAGATTGTAAATATTATTTTTGAGAGCTAAGGGATGTAAATCCAGTTATGATGTATGACTTCGGTCTGCCATACTGTGATGTTCTATAATGGATCTAATGGATGTAATGAGGTTACCAACTTATTTGAATATGGTCATTAATGATTTTGTTCCATACAGATATCTTCATAGTTTTGTTTCATGTATGTTTATGGAATGAGTATGAATCCTTGTGAAATTTCCTTTCTCTTTTGGTTTAGTCCTATAATCTATTAAGTATCTTTTTTTTTGGAATGATTGCATTAGTATAGAAGCCGTTTTGAGCTCTATGATGATTGCATGTACCGTTTCCACTCTCTCTCCTTAAGTTTCTACCATAGATAATGTTTCCCACTAAACTCATATAAAGGAGAAACTCGGCACCCATGTGTGCCTTGGGTGAGCACCCAATGCCTATTGGGTAATAGGTTGGCGTGCATGGTATTCCCTTATTATTTGGTAGGTGTAAAAATGACTACATCTTGGTTTCATTTCTGGGACCTCTTTCAAAGTTGTAGTGGGAAATGACACACATCATGATCTGTACAATGAGTGATGACAAAGCATTTAACCTTGGAAGGTGTTGAAACATGGTTTAAGAGCACGGAGGATGAATTTTTTTAGAGATTTAGCATTGGGCCTGATTTTAATGTACATATATGGGTAGAAGAGAACCTATAACATGATTTGTATGAAACGTTTTGTTGCTACTTCCCAATAGATCTGTATGAATGGCTCTCGACATATGTATCTAGATCAAGCTAGTATTATAGATCACGTGCATGGACCCAAGAAGAGAACTAGAGGCTGCAAGATGCAGATATGACATGGACTCGTGTTGTGGATCATTGGTGGAAAGGACTGTTAGCTAGCTACACCCTGGAATATGTTATTTCCATGTATTCTTATCCATAAGTTGTTGAGTTTGAATTTATGAAGGATCCCAGAGGATCATTTCTACATGTTATTCCCCTAGAAATGAAGATATTCATCATTACCATGAGTTTAGAGGCATTTCTAATGGCCGCCTAAACCATTATGAGCATTGGGTGAGGAAGCTAGGGTGGAAGAAGATGGAAGACATTGTGACTAAGAAAGAAAGGAAGGAGAGACAAATCAAGAATAGTGAAGCACATGAAAGGGAGATTTCTAGACAACACAAGGTTGCAAGTGTGATGGATTTATGGAGGAAAATGTTGTTGGAAGGATTTTAGGTTCACACAGAGGACGTAGAACCTACAGAGTCTATGCTACATCATCTTGGCAAGCACATGAGAGAGACCCCTTCGGCTTCTGATGATAGTTCGTCACTTGAAGAAAGAAGAATTGTCGGCGCACATCTGAACCCACCTAGTGACTGCACCTTAGTGCTTGGTTTTCCAAATTATGGAAGGAGTATCGTTAACCTAATTTCTATTGGTGGAAGTGACTGATCCATGCCTAAAAGATACAATTTTTCATTTCTGACTATTATGGTTGCGCATACTATTCCAGTATTTAGAGGAATTTTTAGACAAGGAGAAAATACACAAGGCTTGGGTAACACGTCAGGAAATAGTGTGGGACACACATATGGTAGTGTCATAATCTCATAGATGATTGGCACGTAGTTTATCGGGATGTTGGGGACCTAGGCATGACCACTTCAGGTCCATTACTAGCTAATTGAGGATCTGGAGGTAGAACTGATGGGACTGGGGGCATAAGACCTGGTGGATCTAGTGGATCTGGCATAGGAGGAAGCACCGGAGGGATTCAAAGAGCTAGATCAGGAGGATAAGATCCCAAGCCACCTCCTCAAGCCTTATTTGAAATTTCTTTACATTTTCCAGATTACAAAGGTATTAAAGATGTTACAGAACATGTTCACAAGTGTGAGCTACTATGGCGTGTAAAGGGGATCACAACCCCAAAGCGGAAGGCCAATCAATTTGTAATGACATTGCAAGGGCGTGTACATAGCTGGTATAGGGAGTATGACCCCCATCAAATGGTGGTAGATTACACCACATTAAAAAATGCCTTTCTAGCAGAATTCCACATCCATGATTTTGAGTAGAAAAGTGTAAATGCTTTCAAGGAGATCAACCAGGGAATGACAAAGAGTGTGTGGGTGTATGATGCACAATTTAAAACCCTCCTGTCAAAGTTGTCCTATGAACATTCACTCTTCATTTCATGCTCAATGGTTTTTTGGAGGGTTGATAACATTTTTTAGAAGGGAATTATCCTATAATACTTTCACAGAACCCACGCAAAGCATTAGAAGCTACTCTACATGTCGAAGCTGTTGGGAGAGTTGAAACTGGTGTTAGCCCATTTCTGGAAGCTCAAATCTCTTCTATGGCTAAGCATCTAGAGAAGTTAGCTGTGAACTCAGCCCATGAGACTCCCAGTGGTATATGGTATACAGATTTTGAAGTAGAGGGGCATGTCAAGGATAGCTTCCTAAGGAAGCTGTTATGCACTATAGCGGTGGATTGTGAAATTTGTCACGGAGACCATGATGCAAGTAGGTGCCCTCTACTACAACACGTAATCTATAAAAATGTATCTTATTATTGCAATATTTGTGTATCCACATCACATGACACCAAATACTATAGGCTAATTGACCAGATTCATGATGCTATTTATCTTGGTGTGCGCCAAACTAGCCTTGCAAGTAGTTCTAAGGGTGATGATCACTGTTATGAGGAGCACATAGATGGAAGCACACGTAGAAGGGGATTTCATGGAGGGTTCCGTGGTCATGGTAACCATGGAGGAAGAAGTGATTTCCCACATGGAACTTGTTTTAATTGTGGATCTACATACCACTCCAAGCGCAAGTGTCCAGACTTATTGCAGTGCTCATGTTGCGGGAAGAACAAAAAGTTTGAGAAGTTCCCTGAGTTGTTTGAGAACATGAGTCAGTAGTACCGGAAATACAAGGGTGATATAATGGTAATAATTAAGATGGATGACACACAATGGATGCCATGAGTGACGCGTGATGCAGGATTGGAACCTGTTATGGTAACAACAAGAGAAAAGGCCACGCATGCAAAGGAAATGCCAATGCATAAGAACCCAGTTTTAAGGGAAGAAGTGCTACATGAGAAAGTACCCAGATCCTATGCATCAAAATGAGGTATATCAAGAAACCATGGATTTCATTTGGATTTTACAAGGAGAAATCCAGTGTCTAAAGGAGCAGTCCAAGAGGGAGGAGCAAAGAAGGAAGGTTAAGGCACAAAAGGATGACCTGGATGAGGTCAAGGAAGTATGTATAATGCTAAGGAAAGATAATATTATTCCTTTGCTAGGATCATGGTTAAGATAGAAGGTACCACACACCAGAGAAGAGCGTGAGAGGCAGGTCTTGAATGCATACCTTCCCCCTCACAAGCTTGACTATGATAAGGAGATCACATTAAATGCAGTCGTGGATGGATGGATCCTTAGTAATATCCTCATTAACACAGGCACGGAGGTCAATGTTCTCACCTTAGATGCATGGCATCAGATGGGATGACCTACATTACAACCATCTTTGAATGTGTTGTATATGGAAACAAAATGAAGGAAATACCCATTAGTTTCTTAAAGGATAAAACTATCACCATTTAGGGGGCTAAGTTTACTGGGGACTTTGAAGTCTTGGCACTCGCTAAGGCTGATAATTTACTAGCATTACTTGGGTGCCCATGGTGCTATAAGAATAATGTGGGTATTCGGTTCAACAAGGGATAAATAAGCTTTGAAAATGAGGAGGAATGTGTCATCATACCCATAGCTGATGGAAAATCAACACCCCATATTGAACCCCTGGGAGAAGAGGTCCTGGATAGAATATATATTCAATCAATCATGTATCCAAAGATAATTCATCCCACAGAGGGAGTTATCCAGTTTGAGGATGCTCAGTCCTTAAGTGACACCACCAGTATAGCATGCGATAATTGGGCATATGGGACCTATGAGTTGATCAAACGACATTTGAGAGGATCGGTAATAAAGGTGACAAAGGTGCGTACAGTCCAGTGCCTGGGAAGAAGAAAACTACCAAGTTACTCAGGAAGGGCTAATCCGGAATATTTCTTGCAAGAAATGGAGGCCCATTGGAGAAATGAAAAGGAAAGAAGAGAAATGCTCAAATACAACCTACTCAGAACTAATATGCGTTAATGGGAAAAACATCGGGAAAACCTCTTGGTATGGTATGATGTAATAATTGCCTTCTCTGTAAGGTTTTTTCAGAAGCAACACACCCATGGCTATAAAAGACTACCATGGTTAAGAGATCACTTCCTTCCATATCCAAGAATGTGAGACAGCCTGAATGGGAAGCACAAAAGCATTCTCACCTTCATTATGGGTCCAAAAGTTATACTCCACCCTATAATGTTGTGCACACACATGGTACATCCACTTAGAGATGCGCCGTCAAACTGGTAATTGGAAAGAATTGGCTGCTGATCTCATTCAAACATTCAAGTACCGAAGTATAAAGCTATCAGTACATAAGTCATTACAGGTTTTCAAATGCCTTAGAATAGGGGATAGTGCTATGGAGGAAGATAGAATACAAGAATTGCTAGGTGAACCTAGCCTAGAGGTGCACTTTGAGGAAGAAGAAACAAAACAAATACAGTTTGATTGTGTATGTATAGAGAAAGAAAGGGGGAAGATTTTATATGTTGTTGATGGAGAAGAGGTATAAATCTTGGGTGTTAACCACTCTTTAAGCACGTGTGAAGTCAGAGATAGTGTTGATGAACAGAAACACACCTACCATGAACCTTTAAAGATGAGAAAGGTTAACATCAGCTCAGAAGTAGAACCCAAGGAGGTAATCATTGGAGACTATTGGTCGGAGAAGGAAGTATCCAAGATCATTGATATTTTACGTGAGTTTGAGGATTTATTCCCATGTGGGTGTCATGAACTCAAAGGCGTTCACCATTCCTTGGGGAAAATGAGAATTAAGTTGAAGGAGGGTATGCACCCAGTCCAGAAGAAACCATACCAAATGAATCCTAACTTGTGCATGAAGGTCAAGGAAGAAATAGATAAGACGATAGCATCAGCCATCATTGAAGTTGTTGAAGAGTCAGAGTGGATAAGTCCAATGGTAATTACCATCAAGAAAGATGGAAGGATAAGAATCTTTGTTGATTATAGGGACCTGAATGCAGTGTGTATCATTGATCCTTTCCCAACCCCATTTACTGAAGAAATATTAGGAGTGGCAGGACGCAAGGCCTACTCTTTCACAGATGGATTATCGGGCTATCACCAGGTAAGGATCGTGAATGAAGACCAAAGGAAGATGAATTTCACCATAGAGTGGGGAATTTTTTCCTATACAGTCATGCCTTTTGGGTTAAAGAATATGCCTTCCGTGTTCTCACGCATTGTGGTACAAGTTTTCTAGGACTTCATCCATAAATTTCTTCAAGTCTACCTGGATGATTGGACAGTATATGGGTTAGTGAAGGACCATTGTGAAAACTTAAGGATGATGCTTGAAAGGTGTTGGAAGTTGAAGATATCCCTCAACATTAAGAAATGTGTCTTTTCTACCCTGTTTGGAACATTATTCGGGCACATCATATATAAGGAAGGCCTACTAGTAGATCCCACAAAATTTGTAGTAATTGTGGGATTGAGGGAGCCTACTAGTCAAAGTGTAGTACACATATTTCTTGGGCATATGAGGTACTACAAGAATTTCATCAAGGGATATTCTAAGATCACACCTTTAGAAGAGCTTCTTAGACATAAAAGTTCCTTTCATTGGGGAGAGGCACAATAGAAGGCGTTCAAAACTTTGAAGGATAGGCTTGTCACCATGCATGTCCTATGTTTCCCTTCTTGGGATAAGCCTTTCCATGTTCATGTGGATGCCTCAGGAACCTCCATTGGAGCAATACTTGCATATCCTGGTGAAGGGATTGTTGATCATCCTTTGTGCTTTGTAAGCAGGAAGTTGACACAAACAAAACATAATTATACTATGAGTGAGCGCGAGGCTTTGTCAATGATCTACACACTTCAGAAGTTTAGACAGTATCTGCTGGAAACTCCATTTATAGTTTACATCAACCACATGGCATTAGAATACTTGGTGAACATGCCCATTCTACAAGGGAGCATATTTTGGTGGGTACTATTGTTCCAATAATTTGATTTCATGGTAGTTTTCAAACCAAGTAAAAGTAATTCCAGACTTGATCATTTGTCTAGGATTGATTTAGGAGAGGATGAGAAGAGCATCAAAGATACTATGTCAGATGTGCAACTATTTCGGTTGCGGCGCGTGCCCTCAAATTTGGAGGACATTGTGATATTTATTAATACAGGTGTGGCATCACACGGAATGAAGACCTTAGAGAAGAAGAAGTTGGAAATATGTGTCACACCCTACATACTAATTATTAGAGATTTGTATAAAATGGATCATGATGAGGTTGTGCGCCGATGCATACTAGAACATGATTGCATTACAATTATGGAAGAGGCACATGGTGGGATTGTAGGAGGACACTATGTGGGAAATGCAAATGTGTGGAAGATTCTACTTGCAGGGCTTTGGTGGGAGACCATTTATTAAGATTACATTGAGTTTTACAAGGCCTGTGACCATTGCCAACACCTTGGAAAACCTGGAAAAAGGGATGAAATGCCCTTACAACCAATAGCCAGTGCGGAACCATTTGAGAAGTGGGCTATCGAATTTGTTGGACCAATCTCACTAGCGGTGTGAAGGACTAGTTTGTGGTATATCCTCACTTACACTTATTAATTGACAAGGTGGGCAGAGGAGACGCTTACAAAGGATTTTACAGTGGCTATAGCTGCTAGATTGTTATGGGAAAACATAATCAGTAGGTATGGATTCCCATTGATTCTGACAAGTGATAAAGGTACACACTTCCTCAATAAAGCGGTCAAGATTCTGTTATCATAATTTATGGTGTCCCATCACATAACTACTCCCTATCACCCTCAAGCAAATAGAACTGCTGAGGCATTTAACAAAAAAACTTAGTCACATGTTGACTAAGATCTATGATGTTGGTAAACATGATTGGGATGAAAAAGTATCAGCCGTTCTTTGGGCATATAGGACAACCTCCAAGAGGTTGAATAAGGCCACACCATTTCAATTGGTTTTTGGCACAGAGGCTATCCTACTAGTTGAATTCATGTTACCTTCTCTGTGTATAGCGCGCAGGAGGATTATACAATGGACAAGTGCTAGAGGAAATCATGGACAAATTAATGTAATTAGATGAGAGACAATCATTAGCTAGCTGGATCCAGATAATTGAAAAAGTAAAACAAAAGGAATGGCATGATCGTTACATTAAGAACAAGAAGTTTGAGGTTGGGTAGATGGTCTTACTATATGATTCAAAGTTTTTGTGCCATCCTGGGAAGTTGAAGGTGCATTGGTTGGGTCCCTACATCATCTCATACATTCTTGACTCCGGTGCATGCCAGTTACAAGCACTGGATGGGATGAGATTACCAGAAAACTTCAATGGGAGTAGGATGAAGCCCTGCAATAAATAAGTCTTCTTGGTGTTTGTAATAAGGAAGTATTGCCTGTTAGATTAGATTCCCTTTAATGCATTTTCTTTTCTTGTGTTTCCCTTTATCATTGATGTTTTTTGTTACACCTTGGGCACCGGTAACCTCGTTATTTTTTGAAGGTTGTGAATGTGCAAAGGACCGTACATCGTTCTAGTGTGGGGTGGACTAAGGTGGAAGATATTGCAAAGTGTGAAGCGCCATAAAGGATTACGTTGGAAATCCCAGTTGGATGGCCCTAGGAAAGGAAGTGCATGGAAGGAAAGGTGAAAAAGGATGGTTAGTGTCAGGGTAAGGCTACATTGTGGATCCATGTACAAGAGAGGAAGAAGTGCAAAAGCAACATGAGTTAGGCAAGAGAAAAAATCATGACAGAAGTATCTTCAGTGTTGGTGATGTGTGCGTAAGATTCTCTTGTCAAGATGGATTGGTTACACACTAGAAGGCTGGGGGATTATCTGTGCAAGTATGTGCGCATGAGTTAATGTGTTAAAGTTGGGTTTTGTTGAAAAATATGTATTAAGTGTTGAAGTATGGTTGTAGGTGAGTTAGCATTTAATGTTAAAAAGTGGGAAAAAAAATAAATAGAAGGTTGGAAATTTCAGTATTTACATTGCAAATACAAAGAAGGAAGAGATTTTGCAAACTAGGATTTCCAGAGTTGATCCGTGTGAAGGAAAATTGGAAAAATTCAATCGTGGGTGACTAGTTTAGATCTACAAACTAGGAGGGAAGTAGTTCATCGGCATAGAGAGAGTTGTGGAGAAGCACCATCTTGTGAAAGGGATATTTCAGTGAGGGTTTGGCAGCTAGGGCATGGGTTGGAAATTATTTTTTTCACAATTTTGATATATAAGCTTAGAAAGGGTATGGAAGCAGAGAAAGGGAATTTTAAGTGCAAAGATAACCTAAACAATGGCACCCAAGAAACTAGTTGTAACAGCTAAGAAGGGAAAAGGCAAGGGTAAGGGAAAACAACAAGAAACTACTACAGGTACCAATGAAGAATGGTATGGAGAAATATAGTACCCAGATGGGGTTTTTCTTGCAAAGGAGTGGGAGTCTTATTTACGAAAAATAAAAGTGATTATAACCATCACACAAACATGGCTGAAAAATAAATGGCGTTGGAGTTAGTACGACTAAAAAACAAGAGGACACCAGAAGGGTTACCCATTTATAGTGACAAAGAAAAAGTGAAACTGGAGAAGGCGGGATTATTGCAACTCTATGAGTTGCCATAATTTTGGAAGCATGAGTGCCTCTAACAATGGATGATGTCACACGTACATGAAGACCACTTTCACTTTGTAAGGTGCAAGATGTGCATAAATCCTTAGCTAATTTCAAAATTCACATGACTCATATGTGAAGGAGAAAGTATAGAGGATGAACTATGTGAAAAATAAGCCATCAAAGAAACCGTCGCCACATATGCATACAAAAAGGGGTCAAGGAACTTTGATATTGTAGATATCCAAGACCTAGTGATGAGAATGGTTACACGCCTTGTAACCAAACTTAATGACCAAGAGAGGTGGACACAAGTGAACAAGTCATGGATCAATGTTTGCAGAAGGATATCAAAAGGTGTCATCTAGAACTTGTATTTATTACATCATGGATAAGATCATCAGCAACACACAGGAAGGTGACAAGACACTTTTTAGAAATTTCCTATTAACTATTGTGTTTTTAGAGATCGGAGTGCCAGATGCGGAAGAGAAGTTCATTTGGGATTACCTAGAGGAAAACCCCTCACCCGTAAATAGATTCAAAAAATACACTTGTGATAGCACGACGGCCGTTCACAAGGCATGTCTTGAGAAGTGGTATATGTGCTTGAGGAATGCATTCAGGGTAGAGTGGAGGATCCCAGAACAACTGCCAACGCTCACAGAGGGAGCAGTTTAATTCATAGTATACCAACACTTTTGCATTGGTAGATTTAAGTTGGTTGATGAAAACATGAGCCCATGGTGTAAACTTCCATTTTCCTTCACCTCTCAGTACTTCCAAGTGGGAGTAAACAGATTCAAGGAATCTAAGAATTTGAAGTTGTACCTTAGAAATACGGATCGAGACCACAAGGAGATGCGTAGGATGTTGGTCTACCCCAACAAGTATGCGTACATGGAAAAGTACGTATTACATGAATTTTAGATGATGAGACCTCTGACTTTGCCTATTACAGGGAGGTCTGCGGCTCATGTATACCTTCGGATAAGGCCCAAGTTTGAGAAGGGTGCTTATCTTGAAAACAAGGTATCTATACCTGAAGACCCAATAGGTAGGAAGAAGACTGAGCCCAAGAAAAAGGAGATGAAAGAGGTAAATAAAAATGCACAAAGTGTCCAAGGTACACAAATGGTGGGCACCTCGAGAAAAAGTATTTTCTCATGCAGAAAAAAATTTCCAGTCAAGGAAAAGACACTAGAACTAGAAAATCCCATAGCTAAGGCATCGGAGAGAGAAGAAGTAGGATATCCTATACTGGAATCCCCAATTAGGAATAAATAGAAGGTAATGGAGGATGTGGATTCAGAGGACACAGAGAGATTTTAAAACTACAGGGGTGACAAGGATGATGATGGAGAAGATGAACTTGAAGGAGACCAAAAACCACTTGTTTTTCAGCATGCATGATTCGCGAGAAGAAGGCGAAGAGGATAAAAATGAATATCACTTTGTGCGAAGGAAGGGAATCTAGGAGGAGGAGGGAACCCATGACATGGGAGGAAGTGAAGATGTTAGCACAAAGAATCAAAGGACTCTAAGCCTCACTAAGGATGAAGCAAACAAAGCAGTAGAGAAAGAAGTGGAGAAGATAATTGATACCTTAGTGGTGGAAGAGTTGGAGCACAGTGTTGAGTTGATAATTAATGAAGAAAAATAAGGAAGTGTAGGAAAATATCACGGCATCGTAGGAGGCCCGAGCCTGATAGTAACTATTCCTAAGGGCACACGCACAAGGGGAAAGTTCATGGAGATCTAGAGACCAAGAATGAGCTATATTGATGATCCAAGCAAGGTGTTGCATGTGCACTTCGAAAGCACAGTACCAACATAGCAACTCTTGGCCATGAATTGATTTGATGAGGAAGGTGCATACCCTCGAATGAGGAAGATTCTCTCTTGGGAAATTGAGTCCCACATCGATGAGCTAGAATTCTAAGTAAGCCAAGGGGCAATAATGAAGATGCCTGAGTCAAAAAGATACAACCCCTTGGTGAGCGCCCAACAAATTTTGAATGAATAAGTATGTAATGCATTCAATAAGGTCTCAGTTGAACTAGAAGCCAAGTTATTTGGGAGGAATGAAAAGGTAAAATTCATAGAGGAATAGCTAGAGAAGAGGAAATAAGATCTTGATGAAAGGACCAAGCACTTAAAACAGAAGGAACTAATCAGCGTGCATCTAAAGAGTGAACTAAGGGAAGAAAAGGCAAGGGTGCGTGAGGTATATAAGAAGGTAGAATCCATCACAGATGCCATTATGTTGAATCATCTAGATCTAACACCACCCATGCAAAAGTGTGGATCTACCCTAGAGTACCTTGAGGACTTAACACGCATCCTCACCATGGAGTGGCAACCTCTAGCCTTAGAATCTATGAAAGAAGTAGCAACGTACCTGTAAAAAGAGGACAAATTGAAGGTTGTAGCAATCATTTCTGAGTACAACAAAGTTCTTGCTGATGTGAAAATTACTACCCATACTGTTGAGGCCATGTATGAAAATTGCGTAGATAAAGATAGAGTGACAAGTGTTCTGGTCTCCACTCATGAGGTGGAGCTCAAAAAATTTCAAGAGAATAACAAAGGAAACAGAGATGACCGGGAGAGGATCCTAGTTGAGGTTGAGAAGAAGTCAAAATCTATTGAAGCCTTATGAGGTTTAATTAAAAACTAGATGAAGGAGTTGTACCGATAGATTACAAGAAGGATGAATGTGCTTGAGGATGTGGGTAAGGAATTGGAAGAAATTATCGAAACAATGAACACTCTAGGAGATGGAATGGGTTTTGAGGAGGTAAGTGCCCTAGTCGGTAACATCTTCTAAAGAGCACAAAATGAATTCAATGCCTGGAACAAGTTGGAGGTCGACTTGTAAAGAAATTTTCCTCTCTTATTGCAGTAATAACAACACTTCCCCATTATTTCATATTTCCCAATTCTTCATTCCCTTATTATTTTCCCAAGACATTAAGTCTATTGTAATTCTTTGAAGAAGTGTTCCTGAGGGTAGAGAACAGGTAAAGTGTGGGGTCATGTTGGGACCCTAAAATATTGACTAAGTACAAAAAGGCACATAAGCGTGTAAGGCCTAAGTTGAGGGGTAGGTGTGAAAGGAGAAGGTGCGCAAGATAGGGTTCTAAGGGGGTTTTAGAAGTACCCATGATACACGCCAAAAGAAAAAGGTCTCAGGACTTAGCCGTATTTGGTGTATCAGGTAGGACATGAGAAAAGAATGACCCGCTTACGCATGATGAATAGATTAGGTGCCAGCTTGTTGACAGGTTGACCTAGGAAGAAATATACCCTGCATTGGAATCTTCTAGAATACCATCATGGAAAGGAGTGGAGAGCTCAAGCATAGAGGAGCATGCTCCCATGAAGGACCACATTGGGACACTTGGTGTCAGATCTGAAGCCATAGAAAGATGAGTTGGCAGTTCAAGAGGCCTATAAATACAAGCACCCATAGAAGAAAAAGAGGGGATATAAATAAAGATCAAATCCCTACAGAAACACTGCGAGGAATTGTATTGGTTTGGTTAGATAAAATATAGGAGAAGGATACATTAAGGGGCTTGGGATTGTAAATTTTCTTTTTGAGAGCTAAGGGATGTAAATCTAGTTATGATGTATGACTTTGGTCTACCATGCAATGATGTTCTGTAATGGATCTAATGGATGTAATGAGGTTACCAACATATTTTAATATTATCATTAATGATTTTGGTCCATACATATATCTTCATAGTTTTGTTTCCTGTATGTTTATGGAATGAGTATGAATCTTGGTGCATTTTCCTTTATGTTTTGGTTTTGTCTTATAATTTGTTAATTATCTCTCTATTTGGATGACTGCATTGGTCTAGAAGCCATTCTGAGCTCTATGATGATTGCATGTCTCGTTTTTTCTTACTCTCCTTAAGTTACTACCATAGATGAGGTTTCCCACTAAACTCACATAAAGGATAAACTCGATGCCTGCGTGTGCCTCGGGTGAGCACCCAGCGCCCACTAGGTGATAGGCTAGTGTGCATGGAATTCCCTTGTTCTTTGGTGGGTGTAAAAATTACTACAGATATGATAGATATAAGAAAAGAAATGTGATGATGATGATATATCTCATGAAGGATGACCATGAATGATGCAAGCAAGTTCCAAGGAGGTCTCGGAGGTTTGTGCTATTACAGGAATACTCACGCATGAGAGTGAGTTCACAAGTCATGAGAGAGCTCCAGAATTTTCATGCATCTGATTTTTCCTCTTCATTATGGAAGTATTTAACTTGTTTTATAGGGTCGACGATGATTGGGTTGGGTCGTCACCGACTATGGGGAAAGTTTCCTCAATGGGCTAAATTTTTTGTTTTTGGAGTGATTTCATGTTTTTAAGAGTTGGAAAGGGTGCTTTAAAGCATTTTTTAGGATTAGATTTCTTGGGGATAAATCATTGGAATTTAAGGCATAAACATAGATAGGAAGAAACCTAGGAAAAAGCATAGGATATTGATTTAGGATAAAATCATCCTAAAGAGAAATTGGATTAGGGCATGATATGATGTGGATATTAATTAATTAATTAATAGGAGCTAATTATTTAAATTAACTAAAGGTGATGGGAAGGAATTTTAATTATATTAAGGGGATGTATTTAATTTAAAAGGGGACCTAGATAGGATCCTAATAAAATATGTGCATGTGAGCAAACAAGGGTAGGGATACCGATTTTAGGTGTCTACAATTTTTTGTCTTGTTTGTTCTTGTTTACATGTTATGCCTTTTGTCTTTTGTGTAGACTTGTATGCTTTTTGATTCGTCAGCCTTGATTGTCTTATGACACCATGAGTGGTGTCCCATGTTTGTAACCTACTTTTTCATTGTCTACATTGTCTTCTTGGGTTTTTTCATTATCTTCTTACACATTGTCTTTGTAGCTTACACTTGTCTTATACATGCATGTTTGTTCATACTAACACTTTTTCCTAGCCACTTGTTTGCATATGCATTGGTTTCTACTTAGCACATCTCCTAACTCCCTGTAGGGCACAATTTCAATTACAGTGGTTAATCCTCTTTAGGGTCCACATCCTCCTACAACAATGTTACATGCACCCCTAAAAAGGGTGCATCATTTGAGTTTACACGCAATATAAAGCACAATACCAGTATAACTCATTTTTAATTTTTAGTCCATGAAATAATGGGTTACTTGGCGAGTGGGTTCAACACAGTTTACAGAACTCCAAATACAATGAATTTTACAAGGTAGATTTTCCTTAGCACATGCGTGAGTACACACGAGATGCAGTGATTTTTTATACAACAAGAAGTAGTTAAAGGTTTGAGGACAACATTGGGTAGTTTCTCCTTACACTTCTTGCATTCAATTGGCGTTGTATTTCCAAAAATACTAGGAATTACAAAGATCTCTTCAGTTTTGGGAAGAATTTACAGGTTAGAGGATAAATGCTACTTTCCTCCCTAGACTTGTTTGTCTAGTGGCGTGAGATCAGAAAAAAAAAATCACACTTCATCAATAAGATCCTTTCTACACCCTTTTTCTCATCACAGATTAGGTGCATATATTCCTTTTTCATTTGTCTACATTCATTGCATGATTTTTACATATATACATGCATCTTTATACACATTTTTACACATAAACATACATATTTGACTACTTGATCATCTTCTGTTTTGCATGTCCATTTGTATGGGAAGAAATCAATCAATATAAAAATAATTCTTTACTAACATGTAGGTACATCACACACATTGGAATTCACACATGCACTTTCTCCCTAGGTTCACTCTCATCACCTTTTTACACTTTTTACAGCTTTAGTCTCTGTGCTCCATATTTTTTATCAGTCCATGTCTTGTTTAGTCCCTTGGAAAGATTTATACATTGATCTACATGGATATCAGGTACACATCTCTATCTACTTTATATTACCGATCATTTTACTCACCAACATAAAGTGGGGGGAAATGTAGACATAAAATCACAAATTTTGAGTCATTATCTAGTCTCAATCACATACTACTATTTTTATGACTCCTAAGAAAGGATAGTATTGATCAACCCATGTATTTGTCCATATTTCATTTCTTTCCATTGTTACTTTCATCCTTCCACCTTTATTGACCTAATTTGTCTTTCCATACTTTAGTTTTACCTTTTCTGGATTGTAGCTCCCAGCCAGGATGCCAACACTAGGCACCCTCATCCCCTCTGGGTGCCCCTCTCCTCTTTACACTTTACTCTCACTTTTGGGTCCTTTCTAGATTTTTGAGAATCTTATATTTTTGGCCTTCGGCCTTTTTGGGGTTGATTACCAAATTCAAGTGAAGGAATCATATAAATATAAAGTTATGTGATCATAATTAGGGAAAAAGAATTTATCACTACCTATCACCACCTAAGGGTGCATCCATCAAAGGAATTTATAACTACATTTACATCCATCTAGCTCCATCATAAGGAATAAATTTTGATTCATCTGCATCAGACTTAATAGGAGGGGAGTCTATTGTTTCCATGCACACATTTATTACATTCTACATCTAGTTACTTCCTCACTACTTCAAAAAGTATGATTAGCACAAGAGAAACGTAGGGCACAATTACACACACACCTAGAACTACATTGGGTATGAGATGTAGTGTAACACTCAGTGATAATTCCATCAATTAGGAAGTTGAAGACAATTTGACCCCTTCATATACATATTTATTTTTTTAGGGATTTGATGTTTGGTTTGGGGTCTTCCAAGTGATTATTCCATTGTAGGTTTATGACAAAATTTGTTGAAGTGTAGTGGCATACATGTGACAAGAAGATGAGTGAAGACACCTTGCGGCCATGAAAATTTGGGTTTGCGCCCATCTGTGTAGACTAGGGCGGCCATAATCTAGACTAGAGTGCCCATGATTCAAACCAAATCCAGGGTGCACCTATCCTTCCCTAGGTAACCCACTCCAGTAAAATCCTCTAGATCTATATTTACTCAGGCTTTTGTGTGATAGTTTCATCCTCTTTTTCATTCGTTCCCCACTACGACATAGCCTTGAAGAATCTTCAAATTAGTTAAGGCCCTCCTAACCCTCTTTACACATTAGGGTTTCATATTTTTATTGCTTAGCTTGGTTGGGTATATTTTATTTATTTTATTGGTCATTTATTTACTACTCCAATAACATCATATTAGGTTAGGATATTACATTTTAGCATAATCAATAATAACTTACTAGTTTCTATTATATAAAGTGTCTTAATCTCGTAGTGTCACTTTACAACTTTCATCGCTAAGACTAGGTTGAGATTGACAATAGTCGTAAATGAATCATTCTTATTTTATGTTGCTATCATACTTATGGTATAGTACTTCTTCATTTATGACATCTTAATGTCATTAAATAATTTATTATTATAAAGGTAAAACTTTCACTAATGTACTTTTACGGTTGTACTACGTAATGAATTAATTGTTTAATTAATCTCTTTACGATCAAGTTAATGGAAATATCATTAAATTTCATAACTCTGTATCATTTTACATAACACCTTTATTATTTTTAACTCTTTAAATTAAACATATAAATTATAATGTCAGTGGTATAGCTGTAATAGTGACCATTCAATAAATTATGATAGTAAGCGTCGTAAAGTACAATCACGTAAATCGAGTACATACCGATGTTAAAACATTATAAATTATTATTACAACTCATAAAAGTTATTCAAATAATAAATGTATTTATTGAAATCATTAAGGATAAATCCTTTTTTTATAAAGTATTACATTAATTTTAGTTTAATACAAATGAGACAATTGCCTTATGAAATTTTGTGAAATCATGTTTCACATTTCAATAAATACAATAATCCATAATCTGAATATTCAAACAAAATCAATATCTGAAATCAAATAAATACAATCATCGCATGAAAATCATTCATGGAATCAATCCAATTAGAAATTTGTGGTAATCATTCCATCATGAAATCTATAGGATAAAATTAGATAATATGCATGGTCAGTTCATCGAACTGGCATGGATTGACAACTCTCAATCATGGTGTTCCACTGTGAAGTGATGAATGTAATAATTTACACTTACAATTAAATCATATTAATTTTATAGAATACTAAGCCTAATTAAAATATGAAACCAATGAAATGAACTTATTGAAAAAATCAGCCATTCTTACCAACAACTTGTAAACATACAATAAAATCATTATGCCTTTATAATACTTATTACTAACTTCATTATAAAACTATTTACACAATCACATTTTCATATTCCTCGGGCAATGAAACCACATACTATCATTGTCTTAATGATACAAAATATTATTTATTATCACAAATTCACTTTAGCAAACATTTACTTCTCATTTAAAAATCAAATATAATTCACAATAAAAAACTTTATGCACAAAAATGAATATCAAATACTCATTTCCAGATGTAGCAGACAACTATTATCATAGCCTTCCTTTCACATAAACATATTTAATGAAAACACAGTTATGAAAACAATTGGTTATCAACCTACTAATTTCCATGACTTAACTTTTTTCCTGAAATAGTTATTCAATTTGAAAGTAATCATTAATATAACAAGGAAGATAAACAAAACCACATACTAAAATTAATGAATTCACACGTCAAAAATTTGAACATAATTTCCATTAGGTAGACTCACTTATGGATCTTGTAGACACCAAATTCATGTCTCACGACCCCTTGTGACCCGCATCCCATTTCGCAACCTAACCTCATTACCTAAACTTCACACAATTATTTATTAATTACCTTGTAATTGATAAATCCACATCACCTTACCCGCCACCTCACTTTGCCACCTCATCATGACCTAGCCCTAACCCTAAATTAACCTAATTAAGACCCATGACTTAGTCTAGACTCACATCCATAACTAATGCCTCCTTACTCGCACCCAAAGCCGACCTTCTAGCCACTTGACCAAGCCCGCAACTGATCTCTCGGGAGAAAAGTAGAGAAGGTGGGCTATTTTACTAAAAATAGCCTACTTTTTCCTAACCGATGCCGGGTTCCTACTCGACCGCCGTCGGTTACGCAACCGCCATCGGTTCCCTATAAATGGGCTTCCCAAACCAAAACAACGGATCGGAATTTCATTTTTTGGGAGATCAGTCGAAGGATTTTTGAATCAAAGGAGAGTCCAAAGCGATCAGCAGAGTCCAGAACTTCACTTAACCAAGCAGAGACGAGTAAAGAAACCAGAAGAGTTGGCAGCAAAGGAGATCAACTTACACCTTCATCAAAAAAACCAGTAAGTTATATCTTGCATGTCCTCCATTATAACATTTCTTGTGCTTTTGGAATTGTACAGTCTTCCCAAATCCGTTCCTGAACCCATTACCTAACGTACCATTGCCTCTAACCATCATTCCTTAGCTTCTAACTATCCCATTTCTCAATATTATCCAAAAACCAGCCATTACAAACACCACAACCAGCCCAGAAGATCCTAGAACCAACCGGTATCGGTTATCAATGACCGCCATCGGTTATAGATAACCGGCATCGGTTCCTTTGATCAAAACCAAGAAAAACAGCCTTTTCCCTACCCAGTTCCAGCGAAACAATTTAATTGGTACTCTACAGTATTTTGTGTTAATTCATATTAGCAGGGGAACTGACCACCTTCGAAAGGAAGTTTTACATACTTCCTGGGCCCAAGGCAGTTCCCTCATTTATTATCTAATCAAAATCTTGTGGTCTTGTGTTCTTATTTGCAGGTAGTCCTTCCAAGACAAAAAGGAGTTCTTCGCAGTCAGCCTGATCTTTCTCTACGGTACGCGCACATCATCTCGACATTCTACAGGTATTCCTCCTAACCCTAACCTTATCTGTTTCTATAAGGAACGAAGCATTTCCGAGTGAAACAGATCTATTGGCTTACGCCCGGTGGGACCCATTTTGGGTTTTTCTTTATTTCTTGCTAAGCTTTTATTATAGGGAGCATACTTACTGTTTTCTTCTTCTAGAGATATTCACAGGGTATTTTATTATTCTAGTAAAAGAACATTGACTTTGTTTGATGCAATGGCTTGCAACTAGTAAAGAGTCATCTCTATTTGCTTCATCGAATATCACTTATACGATTTGGGCTTTAAAACACATGCATTACATTCCTGCCTGTTGTTTTTCAAACTCTAGTGAACATAGATTAAGTAACAGGTCGTACACGTGGGGGGTGATATCCACGGTATTGACAGGAAATTAACCTTAGTTTCACTGCACAACTACATACTGAATCACTTCACAATTAACACATACATCTCAAAGGTATCCCCCCTTTATCCGCGGTATTCAATCACAGCCCGTATTGAGGTAACCTGTATAAGCCAAAACAATGACTTGACATTTCCCCTAAGTCTTGTTGTTTAGGATTCTGTACATCATTCTACGTCTAAAGGCATAAGCCCACAATGAATTAACAATTAACCCTAAGGTATAATCTCTGCATTTTCGTGTGCCTCTTGCTTGTTTTCAAATCCTGTTTGCTCTGTCATAAACTTTGTCTTCTGTGATCAATACCAGTTGCTAAATCTAGCTCAACGTTGCTAAAAAGTCAGGAATTAAATAACCCCTTTGTATCTTCTTATTCTAGATTTTTGACACCGGCATCGGTTAAGAGGACCGACGTCGTTTGCTCCTGTGACCGACACCGGTTACCAAACCGATATCGGTTACTGTCTCTCTCAGCCCCTGACAAACCAACAACTTGCTAAATTCACGATTCTGAGGTTGTTTTTGTCCTTGATAGATTGAAACTTTCCTGTGTGTTCTGGTCTATGGTTGTCATCACTCGGAAGCAAGCCGCCGCCATGGTTTCACACGCTTGCTCTGTTTCTTTGCCTGAATCACCCCCTTCACATTCTATAGGAAACCCTACGGACACCAGTGAGATCCCCCAAATTCCTGTAGGAGACAAGGACTTTGCCAAATTTCTGGATGCTAATCCCAGCGCTGTACAATACTATTTGTCTCATACCCCTGACCGTACGCCTGATGGTCAGCTCCTTATGGGCATGCCTATTAGTATAGCTGCTCATTTAGCTCCTACTCCTCCTGATAACAATACCTTACTTCCTGCATCACTAGCCCCGTCTCCCAATCCGACAGCGGCAGAGGTTCATACGACCCCGATTAGCTTTCCTTTTGTTAATCTTGGACCCCACGTATCGCTACCACTAACTGCCCCTATCTCATCTCTCTTTCAGACCACTCCATTCATGACTTACTCTCTGCCACCTATTCAAACGAGCTTTCCTTCTCAAGCTCCGCCTACCTTTTCATTCCCATATACATATCCAGTAACCTCAACACCTTATATGGGACATCCCTATTCTGTGGCACCATCATCTCATCCAACCACAGATTTCATCAAGTAAATGATGGACAAAATGCAAAACCTGGAGGCTTCCGTTTCAGGAAGTCGTAGCGCCTTGACATACGAGCAAGTTTGTCGGGAGCCCATTCACCCTTCTGTCCCCCTTCATTCATATCCTCCTCAATGGGAGTTGCCAAAGTTTACTCGTTTTAACAGTAAAGAGGATCCTCAACAACACTTGCGATCATTTAGACATGCTTGTTATTTGATTGCCCGTGATGATGCCTTGTTACTCCGCACCTTTCCCATGTCCTTATCAGGGCCTGCCTTGGAGTGGTACAGTGCTTTAACCCAGCACTCAATCTTCTCTTTTAACCAACTAGCCCAATCTTTCTTGGATCATTTCTCCATTAACATTGCCAAGAAAGTATCTATCACTGACCTCTATGCCATCCGACAATTCGAAGATGAATCCATCGCAGATTTCGTTGGACGATGGCGGGGCCTTATCAACCAACTTACGTATGCCTTGCCTCAAACCGAACTTATCGAACTGTTTACGCGGGCCTGCGCTAAGCACATCTCCCCTACCCTCCAAATTCAAACTTTCCGTACATTCGACGAGGCCTTTACTATGGCTCGAAAATTAGAAATTCGAGCCTTAGAGGAAGAGAAATTGCGGTTGCGCAACAAGAACTCCACTTTCCGAACTCCTGATTCTACCAATAAACCAAATACCACCACTCCTCATGCGTCCACCTCTTCTAAATCAAAAGGAGCTGTCCACGCGGTGATGGTCAAATCCCAATCACCGTCCAATACTCCACCAAAAACCACCTATAAATACAAAGCTGAGCCCACCAATTACACTCCCTTAGGAGAAACTTATGGCGACATCCTAGAGAAATTGCTCAAAGCTGGGGCTATCACCTTGCCCCCTGTTAAACCTCACTCCGGGTTTGACTCCACCCGCGCAATACCTTCCTGGTACAAAGAAAATGACTTTTGTAACTTTCACCGCGTAAAAGGACATAGTCATGAAAACTGCAAGATGTTGAAAAACATAGTACAGGAAATGGTTGACGCAGGGGATATAACACTCGATAATCCTAACGCCCCTGCTAACCGAAATCTGAAAATTTTCAACAAGCCATTCCCGAATCACTCGTCCAACAGTAACGTCAACCAGGATATCTTAGCTGAGGAGAGTGTTCATGAGATCCATGCAGTATTCGATACCCAGCCAAAAGCCTCTATTGAAAAAATTTTAAATCAAGCCTCTCCACTAACACAGGAGTTTGAACCTCCTTCACCACCATCAAGCCAAAGTGAAATCATTCCTTTACCCATAGAAGAATTAACTGCCCAGGCTTCCCTTCCCATCAATGAGTCTTCTTACACCACATCCCTACAAGACTGTGAGCGGATGTTGTCTAACCTATCCATTTCCCAGACGTCTCCTTCTACCACTCTTGCCGCACAAGAGGAAGGTACGCCACTCCTTTTGACATCCTTAGACGAGAAATCCCTTGCACTGACATCACTAAATTCTTTAGCCATGATAGACCCTCTCAAACATGCCCTCCTACCTATTAGTCCCTCATCACCTAAATCTTTTCAACGACCAGTCGACCTCTTAACATCTATTGATACAGTGCCTCATCTACCTCCTGTATCACACCCGCAATGGACTGGAATTACAACCCACCTTTCTTCCGTACAAAAATTACAAATCACACCTGGAGACTGTCATTCCACAAAAGATAGACAGGCCCTATGGGAACGTTTGAGTACCCCTTTTTCTACTCAAATGCAAATGACTGATCCTGATGTCTCCACCATATACCCGAAGTGCTTACAGAAGCTTAAAATGCCCCTGTTTTCACCCTCACCCCCCTCACCTCTACCGAATGCCCCTTCCACTTCTATTAACTTAGCCAAATCTTCCCCTACGCTTGGGACCTCACCAATGCCCAGTCTAACACACCCGCCTAAGCGACTCGATTTATCCAAAAATAAACCCGCCCCGCCACCTAGGAGACGAACGCAATCCGTGCCTATCTCACAATCAAAACCCTCATCGTCACACCCACCTTCCATATTGGGACCTCATCCCTCCACATTACACCAATATATCATACCTCCGTTATTTTCTGCAAAACGACCTACGCCTTTTACACCTATACAGAGATCAAAGGGTATCACAACATCGTTACCCCACGTATCCGGTCCACCTATCAACCCTAAACCAATCCCATCATCAAAGGATTTATTTTCTGTCACTCCCCTTTCTCCGTGGTTGTTCCCTGCTACCATGCCATCTGTAGCCTCATCATCTAATCAGCTGAACGTAACTTCTGTGTCCAAGAAACCACGTTTAGTGAAAAACATGTGTCAGCACCCCTCGACTAAACCACCACCCATACGAACTAAACACGCCCAAACATTACCACAACCCACACAATCAATACCCTCATCTTCTTCTGATTTTGACCCACTCAAAGGATCTTACGCCAAAATCCTTGCTATGTTGGTGGAGAATGCGACCATCTCCTTACCTCCACTTAGACCTTATGACCCGTCTAAGCCCCGACCTGTGGATTATGATGAGTCTAAAATCTGCGCCTATCACTGCACACCTGGACATGATGTAGAAGGATGCAAAGCTCTAAAAACCATCCTTCGCCAGTCCCCTCTTCCGGATAGAAAGATTAAGAAAGACAACTTACGAAGGGAGAGACCTCTAGCGTCAATTCCCTCTACTATACCATCTGTCCCCGCCTCACCAAGATCGATCATTATTACAACCCCACCTCTTAAATACCATGAATTATCCCAACCATCTTCTTCATCTCAGGTTTACAAGATTAATATGATTAGTGTCGCTACTCGAGGACAGAAAAACAATGGGAAAGCGAAAGAAAACACACCTGCGGCATCTCTTTCTCCTTCAACCATCCCGATTACACCACCACCTAAAGTGGTTATTCACGGACCCGCCTATCCCGTCTCTAATGGAGTTGCCCATCGAACCATGATCAAACAGCTTCATCAATCGCCCGTAAAAATGACACTATATGATCTCATTCAGACCTCTGAATCTCATCGACAAGCTCTCGTTGAGATCCTTCAAGGGATAGAGGTTTTACCCAACGAAACCCTGCCCGTTACCTCCATTCTAACACCCAATCACGTTGCCTCTCTCACCAAACAATCCATCCCCCCCACCACTTCTGTCTCAAAACAACAAGCCGCTGCGGTTAGTTTCTCGGAAGGTGAAATTATCGACTTTGGTACAGAAGACCCTGACCCTGCCCTTTTCATTTCCGCTTACGTCCGAGACATTCGAGTACGTCGGGTTATGATTGACGGGGGCGCTAGCCTAAACATCATCTCTTCAAAATCCTTCCAACAAATGAACATCCCTTCTAGTTGCATGTGTGCCAACCCCATCATGTTGCGATCATTCAATGACGCTATTACTTCTACCTTAGGCACCGTGATCCTCAACATTCGCGTAGGCCCACGTACTTTGCCCGAACTCTTCTATGTCCTTGAAGGAGAGTTCCAATATAATATATTGCTGGGTCGTCCTTGGATCCGGGCCATGGGATGCGTTCCCTCAACATTACATCAATGTATAAAATTTGAGTACGAGGGGAAGTCCTACACTGTAAAAGCTGATCCTCCCCCCTTCAAAACTTGCAATATGTTATACCGCCCAAACGATGTGCTTATACCAATTAAGACACCCATACATTCAACCCAACCATCCTCTTCAAATATACCTCAACCATCCACCTCAACTGCACCTACGCCTTTAACTGATGAAACCACCGTCGCACAAACCACTTCTCTTCCCGCAGCTAACATCCCAACCTCTGACCCCTTAGTAGATGTTTTTCATCGCCTCACGCTGGGGGAGTACCGCCTATATAACGTTAGTTCTTTCCCTACCCCGCAGGAGTACGGACAATTACATGCGCATCCCACCTACGACCGTCGCGTGGGGGAGGTAATCTCTTACGGACCACCCCATTGTCGCACTAACCTAACGTATGGGGGTGTTGACACATCCTCCATTACCCTTGAACCTCCTCTTGGTGTGGTTCCCTTCTAATCCGATTTTCAATACTTGACAAATCGTCGTTTCGCCCTCACCTTTTTGACTCGCTGTGCGTGGAAAGGCTTTGGTTTTGGCCTTTACGAACAAGGCCGACACACACTTATTCCCGTGACCACACGCAAACATAATGATCGCAGTGGTCTCGGTTTTTCCGAAACACCTACACAAGAGACACCTCCTGTCAGCTGTATCCTGGAAGAGGAAGACGTTGCCCCTACCGAAACATCATCACCCACTTTGCCATCATCTCCCACAGAATCGATGGACCCTGAATTTATCCCTCCTAACTTTTTTTTTTTCATAAATGCTATCTTCATAGGTCCTCTCACTTATCAACGCGATAATGAGGACCCATCTTCTCTTCCCCTTCTGTATCCAGACATGATCGAAGAGGATTCACCTTTGATTAATGTTGTTGAGTGCCAGGATGACGACTCCATCCTCACTTACCTGGGCGCGGATGATTCTTATATTCAACGTGCCTTACCATCTGAAACCCAAACTATGCTGAACGAATCTACTATAGAAATCAACATCCACACGGAGGAAGATCCTCACATCGTGAAGATTGGACAATCCCTTAACACATCAGAACAAGCCGCCTTTACTACCTTTCTCCGTGCTCGCAACCAAGCTTTCGCATGGTCTTACGCTGACATGCAAGGAATTGATCCTACCATTGCCGTCCATAACATCACCCTAAACCCCGATTCCAAACCAGTCAAACAGAAATTGAGAAAAATGCATCCACGCATTACTCTCTTGGTCAAAGAGGAACTCCAACGACTCCTTTCTGTTTCCTTCATTCTGCCTATTGACTATCCTCAATGGATTTCCAACATCGTACCTGTCACGAAAGCGACGGGGGGACTTCGGATATGCACGGATTTCCGGGATCTTAACATCGCTTTCCCTAAGGATGACTTCCCCCTCCCAAGTATTGATCAACTTGTTGATCTCACTGCGGGTCATGAAATGCTTTCTCTCATGGATGGCTTTTCAGGATACAACCAAATTTTGGTCGCCCCTGCCGATCAACACAAGACTGCCTTCATAACTCCTTAGGGGAACCTTCTGTTATCGTGTCATGCCATTTGGCCTTAAGAATGCTGGTGCTACCTATCAGCGGGCTATGACCTACATTTTTCATGACATTATGCACACTATCCTTGAAGACTATGTCGACGATCTTCTCGGCAAGTCTAAGCATCGTAGTGAACATCTCGATGTTTTAACCATTATTTTTGATCGCCTGTTACAATATTCTGTCCGCCTTCAACCGAAGAAATGTGTTTTTGGTGTTCTCTCGGGAAAACTTCTTGGCTTTATCGTTTCTTTGCGTGGCATTGAGGTCGATCCATCTAAAGTAAAAGCTATCTTAGAAATGCCCCCACCCAAAAATCTCAAGCAATTGCGTAGTTTACAAGGTAAGCTCCAATCTATCCGACGTTTCATCTCCCAACTCTCGGATCGGTGTCAACCTTTCCACCACCTCCTTAAAAAGGATATTGCATTCCAATGGAGCGAAGAATGTCACCAAGCCTTCGAAGCTCTCAAATCTTATCTCTTACAGCCACCGTGCTTATCCCACCCCAAGACAACCGCCCTTTCTACCTTTACCTTTCCACCACCGACCACGCTGTAGGAGCCATGCTTGCACATCGTGACTCTGAGAATCACGAACAAGCCGTTTATTATATAAGTCGTACTTTGGTGGACTATGAGACTAGGTACACACATGTAGAAAAATTGTGCCTTGCCCTATCATTCGTTGCCACCAAACTCCGACACTACCTTCTAAATCACAAGACTTTCGTCATCACCAATACAGACCCCATCCATTACATGTACGCCAAACCTCATTTGAACCAACGCATTGCTAGATGGCTCATGCTTCTCGCCGACCTCGATCTTGAGTTTATCCACCAGAAATCAATCAAAGGACAAACCATCGCAGACCAACTTGCGGACGCTCCTGTACCAGGGGAACAATTTACCAATTTCACATTTCCCGACGAACTCATCGCTACTCTTTCCCTCACAGAGGAGTCGTACCCAATGACCCTCTTCTTCGATGGATCTAAATGCCAGCGCGGCGGAGGAGCCGGCGTTGTTCTCATTCCTCTCAACGCTGAACCTATGCCTATTTCATTCTGACTTGATTTCCCTTGCACTAATAATACAGCGGAATACGAGGCCCTTGTTCTAGGTCTCCAAGTTGCGTTACACTTAGGTATTAAATCTATCAACAATTTTGGCGACTCTCAATTGGTAGTCAATCAAGTTATGGGCGTCTACCAATGCAAAAACGAGGAACTTCAAAAATACAAACACTATGTAGAATCACTTCTAGCTTTATTTACCCACTATTCTATACAAACCATTCCCCGCTCCACTAACAAATTCGCGGATACTATGGCGTGCTTAGCCTCGCAAATTCCCGCCGCGCCAACTGACTCTGAATTATTCGTCGTGGTCCAACAACTTTTTGCCCCATCCTATTCAACCCCGATAGTTTGTATGATAAATACTGTGTCTACTAATGCACAGGATACCTGGTACCACCAATTTCACGACTACCTTACAATCTCTGTCCTCCCACCTGATCTTACTAGTAACGGAAAACGTGCTTTTCTTAAAAGTGTTTCGCTTTATGTTGTCATGGGGGGACTCCTCTATAAACGTGGCTTTGATGGTATCCTCCTTCGCTGTCTAACTGGCATGGAGGCCACTCATACCATCCAACAGGTCCATGACGGTATTTGTGGTGGACATTTTAGCAGGCCTTGCCGTGGCCAAACGAATCCTTCGCCTTGGTTATTATTGGCCTACTCTCAATAACGACTGCTACGAATATGTTAAGCGTTGTGTTATGTGTCAGCAACATGCCAACCTTCAACATACTCCTAGCCACCCGCTCCAGATCGCTCAAGATCTTTGGCCTTTCTCACAGTGGGGTTTAGACCTTATTGGTGAGATTCACCCAACCTCTTCACAACGTCACCGTTGGATACTCACAGCGACCGAATATTACACAAAATGGGTGGAGGCTATTCCACTCATTTCAATCAAAAAAGAAAAAATTGTCGAGTTCATTAACCACCACATTATCTGTCGTTTTGGTGTTCCTCACCGCCTGATAACAGATAATGGAAAATCTTTCAAAAACAAGTTGTTGCGAGACCTTTGTGACAACTTTGGTATCAAACTTAGTTTCTCATCACCTTACCATCCGCAAGCCAATGGGCAAGCCGAGTCTTCTAATAAAACACTAACCAAAATCCTCATGAAAGTTGTCAATGAATCTGGAAGAAATTGGCACGATCACATTCCCTTTGCCCTTTGGGCTTATCGTACTAGCATTCGTACTTCTACTAATGCCACACCTTTTTCTTTGGTATACGGCACCGAGGCTGTTTTGCCTCTCGAAATACAAATACCCTCCCTTAGAATATCTCTTCAGGATATTCTCACCAACGATGATTTCCGCCAAGAGCGGTTAGCCCAATTGGAGCTTCTTGATGAACGCCGTCTTACAGCTCTTGATCATCTTCAAATCTATCAAAAACGCATCAAACGTGCTTATGATAAGCGACTTCATGAGCGTACCTTTAAGGTTGGTGATCTTGTTCTCAAAGAGAATCAACATGTAACCAAACTAGAAAAGAGCAAACGTGGAAAATTTGCTCCCAATTGGATTGGGCCTTATATAATCACTCATACCTATGGATCTGGTACTTATCGTTTAGCTTCGCTTAATGGTAAACCTGAGCCTGAACCCCTGAATGCCTTGCATCTTCGACCATTCTACTGTTGAATCTAGTGTTATATCACTTCTTATCTACTTACTGCTCGTCCCTTGAGCTCTTTACCGCTACATACGCTTTGTTTTCTATATCTCCGAATAAAATCAAAATCACTTCGCACCGCCCCTTGATGATACCTTCCCTTCTTTAGTCTGGTCCATGACTTCAAAGTATTAAAATAAGTTGTATTCTTAAGGGATTTTTCTTGAGTCAAACTTCCTACTAAACTAGATGCTTCACGCCAAATGAATATCTAGTCATCTAAATTAAATATAGACTGCTCCCTCAAAGGACAGCTATATGCCAAACTATTGCTGCAACTATAAATAGACTGCTCCCCCGAAGGACAACTATGTACTAAAATCATATCTGCTACTATAAATAGACTACTCCCCCGAAGGACAGCTATACACAGTCATCCTTTATCAGAAGCTTCTCACATTGATCAGCTTTGTGAAGACCTCAAGAATAAAACAATCAATATCCCTTGTAGACTTCCCGCATCGATCAGTCTACATTCAATAAAATAAAGGCCTCATTCAAAAGAACTTTTTGGGTCATGGACTTGTCTATTTAGGGTCGGTTCTCTTTCGTTATAACAAGTTCTTTGTACCTCCGCTATATCATCCACATTACCTCACCATTTGTTTCAACTCAAGGGACGTAACGTACACCTGATATATTGTGATCATACAACTCCTTTCAACTATGGACTTCTCGTCTGTGCACGGCACGTAGGGCTTCAGGCTCGTTCTACGTTGTGTGGTTTGTTTAGCCCTTTTCACCTACGGAACACTCTTTCCGCTTTGCCTCGTATCTAGGATGGTGTGTTGATCTTAATCAGGACACTATTCCCTCCTACTTGGGTATGCTAACCTTTGCTTTACCTATACCTACACCAACAACATTACCCTACCAACATCAAATTTTTACCAAACGACCAATTGCCTAAACCATACCAAATTGCCTAAATTCACCCCTCCCTGATCCTAAGGGAGAACTACATCGGTCTGAGGCCCTTCCTTGCTTTGTGCAATGGGCTATGTAGGCAGCACTTCGGAGACATGGGGTCTCCCAAGGTTAGCTCGACCATCCCCTACCATAACCTATCTTGTGTGGTGAATATAAATATTTTGTGTATTTTTATTTTAATCACATTTCTCTTTATCCTTTTTCGAAACACCGAAAATCAAAACACCGACAATCTTATTATTATCATAACTCAAAACAAATACATATTCAGTTTTATTTAGATGTTAAAAAAATACATCTTCTCTATCATCGACACGCAGGTCGGCATCCTTATTTATTCTTATACCTCGCTAACATGTACTCAGACCATCACGCCTCATCCCGAACTAGGTGATGATCGCGATCGTCGACCCCTCTCGCCGGGCCTCTCTGTCCTCAAAGGTACCACGGCTATTGGTACCACCCACTGATCTACCAATCTCTACTGTAACATATGAATACGCCCTCTTGCATGGAGGAATCCATCCTCTAGTCTCTCTGCTCGTGACTCCGCAACCGCTAACAATCCTCTTGTCTCATTCATCTACGTTTGGGGCTGATGAATTAAACTCTGCAGATGATCTCTCTCCGCTGTAATCACAACTATGTCAGGGTAATCACTAATTGCCCTTTCTCCCAACATCGCCTATATCCACCTTTGTTGAACACCATTTGTTCACCTAGCCGGCCCAACCCAAGGCCTCACCCTAACCACTTGGCCTGACCCAAGGCCGCAACCCAACAACTTGGCCCGACCCAAGGCCTCAACCTACCTATCCGGCCCGACCCAAGGCCTTAACCTACCTATCCGGCCCGACCTAAGGCCTCACCCTAACCATTTGGCCCGACCCAAGGCCTCAACCTACCATTCAGCCCGACCCAAGGCCTCAACCTATTTGGCCCGACCCAAGGCCTCAACCTACCATTCGGCCCGACCCAAGGCCTCAACCTACCATTCGGCCCGACCCAAGGCCTCAACCTACCATTCGGCCCGACCTAAGGCCTCAACCTACCAATTGGCCCGACCTAAGGCCTCAACCTACCAATTGGCCCGACCTAAGGCCTCCACCTACCTATTCGGCCTGACCCAAGGCCTCCACCTACCTATTCGGCCTGACCCAAGGCCTCCACCTACCTATTCGGCCCGACCCAAGGCCTCAACCTACCCATTTGGCCCGACCCAAGACCTTGCCCTCGCTATTTGGCCCGACCAAAGGCCGCCACCCAACAACTTGGCCCAACCCACGACCGTACCACTTCCATACCTTACCCAAAATCAACACCATACACTTTATCCACCCATCCGGTAGTTTTTGGTTCAATCGAGCTCACCTGTTCGTGTTTTAGCACGATTAGGGTCCTTGACTTGATCTGTCTACCAACTTTGCCTAGACCTAGACCGTGACGTTTATCTCAACCAAACCAACCATTTGGTACTGCCGAACATGCCTAAACGTTCCTGTACCTTACCTATTATATACCCTGGAGCTACTTCCTATGCCTTGGATACCAGGATTATATCACCCTTGTTTGGATAAACTATCGACCTTTGCTATACATTGCTGGTTTGCTCGTCAAATCATGTACCCTAGTCGTACTATTGCATTTCAACATGCGTCTACTTCCTTGGACCTACACCATCACCTTACCATCCTCTCTACCACATATACCCTTTATCAACCCTATCCCTGATTTCCCGTTCACTCAATATGCGATAGATTTGAGGGGGATTACCTACATCTTTAACATGAGAAACCACTTCATATTATTGTCCGCGCAGCTTTACAGAACAAGCTACACGACAATAAGGGGCTAATGTAGACACCAAATTCGTGTCTCACGACCCCTTGTGACCCGCATCCCATTTCGCAACCTAACCTCATTACCTAAACTTCACACAATTATTTATTAATTACCTTGTAATTGATAAATCCACATCGCCTTACCTACCACCTCACTTTGCCACCTCATCATGACCTAGCCCTAACCCTAAACTAACCTAATTAAGACCCATGACTTGGTCTAGACTCACATCCCTAACTAATGCCTCCTTACTCGCACCAAAAGCCGACCTTCTAGCCACTTGACTAAGCCCGCAACTGATCTCTCGGGAGAAAAGCAGGGAAGGTAGGCTATTTTACTAAAAATAGCCTACTTTTTCCTAACCGATGCCGGTTCCTACTCGACCACCGTCGGTTACGTAACCGCCATCGGTTCCCTGTAAATGGGCTCCCCACACCAAAACAAAAGATTGGAATTTCATTTTGAGAGATCAGTCGAAGGATTTTTGAATCAAAGGAGAGTCCAAAGCGATCAGCAGGGTCCAGAACTTCACTTGACCAAGCGGAGACGAGTGAAGAAGCCAGAAGAGTTGGCAGCCAAGGAGATCAACTGGCATCTTCGTCAAAAACCAGTAAGTTACATCTTGCATATCCTCCATTATAACATTTCTTATGCTTTTGGAATTACAGTCCTCCCAAATCCGTTCCTGAATCCATTATCCAACGTACCATTGCCTCTAACTATCATTTCTTACCTTCTAACCATCCCATTTCCCAATATCATCCAAAAATCAGCCATTACAAACTCCACAACCAGCCCAGAAGATCCTAGAACCAACCGGTATCGGTTATCAGTAACCGCCATCGGTTATAGGTAACCGGCATCGGTTCCTTTGATCAAAACCAGGAAAAACAGCCTTTCCCCTACCCAGTTCAACCAAGCAATTTGATTGATATTTTACAATATTTTGTGTTAACTCATATTAGCAGGGAAACTGACCACCTTCGAAAGGAAGTTTTACATTTCCTGGGCCCAAGGCAGTTTCCTCACTTATTATCTAATCAAAATCTTGTGGTCTTGTGTTCTTATTTGCAGGTAGTCCTTCTAAGACAAAAAGGAGTTCTTCGCAGTCAGCCTGATCTTTCTCTACGGTACGCGCACATCATCTCGACATTCTACAGGTATTCCTCCTAACCCTAACCTTATCTGTTTCTAAAAGGAACGAAGCATTTCCGAGTGAAACAGATCTATTTCTTACAACCAAAGACATGATTATCTCATTAGTAAGAATATAAATAGACTCAAGGTTTCATAATATAACAAATTTCAATAACAAACATTGACCCTTTTGATAAAATGGCTACAATCAGAGAGTGAATTATTTGAATGAAATCACGTATACATGCATTATAACAACTAGCCCAAACTCCATAAAAATTGAGTCATATTAAGTAAAACAAGATTACATTACCTTAGCATGAAACTAAAGATAAGACTTATAAATCAATAGATCCAAAGGTATACATAGTTTATGCTTCAATCACAGTGTATTTTCCTGTTTAAAATAAATGATGAAATCATAACTATACAATTCTGTAACAGTCCATATAGACATATCAGGTGAATTAACAAGAATAATGTATACCCATAATGTACATTGTTGTTATACGGTTAGTTAAATAAACAGTGTAACAAACCATTAAATCTAGCCTAGGAAAAAGTTAGGAAAAAAATAACCACTACCCATATCAAGCTTCAAAAGTATGGGTTTAAAATCTAATAAATCAAAGACCTTGATACGATCTCAAAATCTAATATTCTGCCAAAATAAATTCAATAGAAAATTTATTCGAAGCACCTAGATAAGGGAATATACATAGTTTACTTATCTAAAAAATTTTAACCTTGACGGTGATGAAAACCCAAACAAAAATTTTAAATAATCAACCCAGAAGTCATTCACTCATTTCGAAGTGAAATAACAAAAAAAGAGAAGAAAATCCATGCATGTAAGGGTTATTATGGAAGCTTGTATTCTTAAATGTTTCCTTCAATTTTTTTCTCTGAAAAATTCCAATAGGTTGAGCAATAATTTCTCAAAGTATTTATCTAATAACCCATTGAATAACACGACACATATTCAAAAACCACCAACCTGAAAATCTAAATAAAACATTACTTATATATTGCTAAGTCTTCCATTAATAGCTTCCGTAAAAAACTGAACAAAATAGCTTATCAAAACCTCATGCACAGTTTGGACGAGAATGGAGCTCAAGTGGCCAAAGAAGGATATGCAAACTAACCAAACATAATAAAATGAATTTCCCAATGCATACAAGGTAGTTTCTCCTAGAAGTTTCTCTAGTTTCTCAAGAAATTAAATGGTCTTTAAGTTTTATAGGTTCAATGTAGTGGCCACATTACTTACCATTGCCATATAAAACTTCCCTCCAAAATAGCTTAGTGTAGTTTTAAAGGAGTGGTCCAAGATAGATCAAAACATTAAATCTTTGAATGGGTTAATCAATTGACTAGTTTAATTATTAAACAATCAAATGCCATTGAGTATGGTCGAAGAGCATTTTTCTAATCAAAACAAAAAATTCCAATCACCCTAGTCATTTGACTATTAAACCATCCAATACATATGTAGTTTGGTCGAAGAAAATATCAATCCAAACAAGTTTCAATAAAATGCATGGTGTGATTAATCAGATCGTCAATTAAACACTACATGTGTTATGGTCAAGTTGTTTAAACAGTTTAAAAATATGCCAAGTATATGATTGAAGACCAACAACAAAATTAATATTTTCTTGCAATACTTTTCCATAGTCCAAGTCTCTTAAGAAATATTTTCACATTAATATTAAAAATATCATTAAGTCAAACTTATAACTTTTAACTTGACGATTCCAAACTTTACTTGTTCTTTGTTGAAGACCATCAGAATGTTTTATGGTTTATGAACTTCATAATGCTAAAATAAGGTTAGTATCATTCAAAAATTCACAATTATTTCTCATTATCGGAATAATACATTACACATCCATGTACAAATTTACAATATTTATAAAATCATTATTTCCATCAAGCAATATGAACCAAAATCTCATTAACAGTTAGAACAACCAAATAGTACACCAATACATGGAAATCATCACACACAACAAGGTAAAGTAAATTCATACAACTAAGGAAAGAAAAAAAATTATAAATGTCAAGTACTCCACAAATTCTTAGAGACAAGTGTTGTTACGCAGTTGGGATTGCAATTATATTTAAGTGTGTATATCATTTTCAAGGTATGCATATGTACGCATAGCTGCAACCTTAGGTGAGTAACAACAACTTTCTCCTTACCTTCATAAACCACTCTTCATATTAAAACGTATCCTTATGAAAACCAGAATGAAATTATAGGATGTGATATACTTCCTTGATTGATGGACCTTCATCCCAATGATTTTACTCATGAACCAAAAACATAATCAACCACACATAAATTTATATCATAAAACTTAGGAAGATAATCAATCATTTTCATCCAAAACTTGAAATTTTTCCAGATTTTATTTTATCCGTAATCATATTTATTGGTTGTAATAGCCTTTAAATCATTCGATCTTTGCCAAATAGTTGGAATTATGACAAAAAATTTCATTCCATCATCCAGAATATAAAATAATATCAAGTATATCATAATATATTATCATATTTCAGTCTTTATTACTATAACAAATAAGGAAACACAATTTTATTTCCTCTAGATTCTCCAATTTTGCACTTTCTTCTCAATATTTGTCCCATTATACCATGCATTGTGTGTGTTTCACTTGATTCTAGATGTTTTTCTTCAAATGTTGAAGAAATAGATAAGGGAAAAAGGGTTAGGAGGAATACATGTTAAGACGTTGGTTGTAGTTTGTTATGCGCGTATGACTTCTGGATCCAAAATTGATCGTGAGAGGTTACTTTTTGCTTAGACTAACTACCTAAAATGGAAAATAATACCACCAAATAACAATTAAATAGTATATGCAGTGGACTGCCTAACATATGCTAGATTCGGGAAGTGTGATACTTCCTAGACGGTTGTTAATCCACTATTTAAAACAACTTACTGCTAACAATAAAGTAAATCCTACTGTATTTAAAATGATTTAGGTATCTCATTCATCTACAATAAGCAAATTCATTCACAATAGGCTAGTTTATGATTGAATCTGAAGGTCAAGGTCACTGTCAAGGTACTGTTACTATTCAAGGTGAGGTTTTGGGCTATTTTGGGCATTTGGTGGAGGTTTTTAAGCTCTGTTCTTGGTTTCTAGTAAAAAACACAGAGATCAACATCGATCTGGTATGATCGGTGTCAGTTTAGGCTAATCGGAGATGATTGTGCGTAACTGGTGATGGTATGGTTGGGGTACAGGAACTTAATAAAAACTTGGTAAGGAGATAGATCTGAGGTTAGATGAAAAGGGAAGGGCAATGGCAAGGTTCGTGTGGGTCTCAAGTATGCACAAGAATGATTAAAATCTAGGTATGGATAGTTCAAGGGTGTGGATAAAAGGATGGTCAAGTTTTGATGGAGGAAAAATGGTGGGGTAATGGAAAGGGGAGTAAAAACTAATAAAAGAAGTAAAAGGATCTATCTAAATGACGATGGAAAAGTGTTGGTTAACAAAACTTACTGTTGGTATGAGATTGATGCATGGTTGGTAATGGTGGGTGATCAAATGGAATGAACTTGATGTAGTGTTGGCACTTCTTGGATGTTCCCGTGAAGGAAAAATGGTTGTGTGATTACTTAGGTGCTGGGTATGGATACTCTGATGCATGTACATATGTTGGTTTTGCTTGCATGCAGCTCTGGTTTTGTCACTTGTTCTCATAAGATGTATCAAAATATAAACAATGTGCTAACCTTAAAATATGGTTATTTTGGTGGTTAAATGGTAACCAACGACGGTTCCATCTTAACTGTTGTTGGTTAGGGTGGGATTTCCTAGGTTTACTAAGCTAGGCAGATCCCCTTGATTTTTTGGGATCTTGTTTGTTTGCTCCACGGATTAGAATGGAAGCTTCCTTCTAACATGTGGGAATATGGTTAGAGGGAATGTAGGCTTTGATTTTTATGGTTTGAGTAGGTCTTAGTTAGTTATGGAAACATACTAAGAATAGGTCTTATTTTGAGGTGGCTAGATGAGGTGTATATGTGGGCATTATCCCAATTAGGATATTTAAATAATAAATATTATGAGGCTAATAAATTATTTAAATTAAATTAATATTAGTGTAGGATGAAAGGGGCCATGGTTATTTGAATGTGTTCAAGTTGTTTCATTTGACGAGGGACCAAGGGGAGTGTGACCAAATTTTAGTGTCTACATTTTGCCCCTTTTTATTGTGTAGCTTGTATTGGTAAGTGACGCTAACAAAACTAAGATGTGGTTGCCCCACGTGTGGGTGAAGGTGATAACCCTCAAACCAGGAACTGGTGAGGGAGAAGGTTGAATTGGTGAGTGGCTTGATAAAATTTGAATGTTATGAAGAAGAAGTGGGGTAACAGGTAAAAAATGGAAAAAAGGTCCACTCGGGTAATCTACGTAATGGATCAGGGTCAAAGGTAGTAATAGTCAAATGTACACACACGTATAAACTACAGCACGGTGCTAGGTTAAAGAGCATGAAAACTCTACATTATCAAAGGTCGATAGGTTTATCCAAACAAGGTTGAAGTGTTTTTTCGGTATCCAAGGTATAGGATATGGTCAAGAAACATGACAGAGGTTAGGTGTACGAACATTTAGGTATGTTCTGATACACCAAGGGTTGGGTCAGGATAAATGGTTATGGAAAGAGGAAAGGTACGGTCAGAATGTATAGCGAACAGTGAGGTCAAAGGTCACTAGTGATGTTCTAGGTCTAAATATCGAGGTCACGGCATGCGTAGGGCCGAGGTATAGGTAAATGTTACGAGTCCCCAAATGAGAATGAAATGAGGTGGTGAATGATAAGGTCAAGAGGATATAGTGAAGTGTCCAAGTGAGGTATGGGTGAGGTAAAAAGGATTCAGGTCTAAAAATGGGGGTAGAAGGTAGGAAAAATACTAAGCAGGTAAACCGATGCTGGTTAGAAGGATTCAATGCTGGTCAAGAGAGACCAACCACGGTAAGCTAGGGAACAGGACCGATGTTGGTCAAGATGAAATCGTCGCTGGTCAATTCGGGTAGGTTATAAAAAGAAAAATTACCATAGTTTTCAAATCATTTGTATTTTAGCAAATTGGAAAAATGACAAGAGAGATAGAGAAAAAGTGGAAAGTGATAGAGTGAGGCTGAGGACTAGATTGGCAAGCCACGTGGCTGGTGAGAGTTGGTTGATAGGTGGATCTGCTGGCTAGGTTGGATTGATTTGATTGGATTGAGTGACTAGAGAGTGAGCAGTTATTTGGTGATGGTAGAGGTAGGAAAGGAATCGAGGGGACCACCAGTGCAGTGGCTAGAGGTGCCACCATGCAAACGGCAGCGAGATGAGGTAAGATTCAATCCCGCTTGTTATTTTATTTGTTAGATTGAATTAAAGGTTAGTTGGGTAAAAATGGTTTTATATTTTTGGGGGGAAAAGAAATTATGAATTATGGGAGGTAAATCTAGTAAAATAGGAGTGGGGAGGGAGAAGATGGCAGAGCTAAAATTCCACAGCTTCAGTCTTAGCTATGGAGAGATGTACCTAGCCCATCCAGAGGAGACAAGGCTAGTAGTATTACTGATGGAGGTAGTCTACTATTTTACACTACCGGATGCAGAGGGTGGGAGATTCCCATGATCATTGATGGGAGTCTTACATGACATGATGATGGCAAGGACACACTTTTCCTAGGTGCCAGCATTCCTGGTACATCTTTATAAAGAGCTATGGGCGTATGGGTGGAACCACAGGTTTAGCCTATGTTGCATCTTTTTGCTTCACTGTTGGGCCTATGAGCACATTGTCTATGTGTGTCCAGTGGGTATGCCCCAAGAAGATGCATTTGAGCCGGGTTTGGTGCAGGTGAGGTACAGGTGATGGGTGCTTGTTATTGGAGAGCGGCGATCATACAGGGCTACACATGATGTAGTGTATTACCGGTAGCTACTGGAGGGATTTTCTAGGGTAGATATTATATGGAGACCATATGTGGGTTATCCCTCATATAGACAGATGGCTGAGGAGCTAGCTAGCTTGTAGCTACTCATATGGATAAAGGGTCACCTTACAGGTGAGCACAAGATGATCCCCATTGACAGGGTCAGATGGTAGTTGGGATTACGATAAGATATACCTCCACCCTTCCCACAGTACCAGAGGGATGATGTGGAGAGACCACTTCCACTTCCATAACCAATAGTACCTACAGGGGAGGAGGAGCATGTGATAGACCAGTGAATTGATGATGTCGAAGTGACAGATAGATATAGATAGTGGTGGGTGGTTAGTTTACAAGTAGTACAACCTAGACCACGGCAGCTAGAATTAGCCACTATCACGGTGCAGAGAGACACCTTATAGGGGTAGGTGGTGACCCTGATTACCCAGTTGGGGATGGTACAAGGGAATTTAGCCAGTTCAGAGGTGGAGGTGACTGAGTTGCATGCACAGGTGGACATTCTTCAGGCCCATATGGCCCAAGGTGGAGATAGAGATGGTGATGATGGTTAGGCGGCTGCCCTACAAGCACAAGTTATAGGTTTACATGGCCAGTTGGCCGTTGCACAGGTATAGATTCAGGAATTACAAGCGTAGGTATAGGCACAATATGTGAGGCCGATGGCACCATCCACAAGCACTAGGATAGGGTCCCAGTTCACAAGCAGGGGTGGGAAAAGGTCCCGCAGGATAGGTACAAGGGCCGAGGTCTATGGGGCCACCATAGACTATACCCAAATCTAGGTTATGGGATGCCCTGGGTGGGGCTAGATACTACCAGGATTAGTTGATGGCAGTCAGGATATATTTTCTATCCTATGGAGAGTACAGGGAATAGCAGGCCTCTAGCAAGAGGACAAGATCTCGTACTCATAGCGTGGAGAACACAGGGGGCCATCCATCCCCACGACATTATCAAGGTGAGGCCACTAGCTCACGGAGGCCAGCTCTAGGTGATGTACTAGCAAGGGGTCAACCATGACCTATGGCGGGAAATGAGATGATACCAGTCCGTTGGACAAGAACCAAGGAGGAGACTAGGGAGACTGACATGGAGGATGTCCAATAAGATGAGGTTTGATGCACATCCCTGTATTCTGATGTATTGTAGTCATTTTTTATATATACCGGCCTATGTGCCGAAGACAGTGAGGATGTATGAGATTTTTGTATATCTTGATCATATATTGGCCTGCGTGCTGAAGATGGTGAGGTTGTATATGATATGTTTAAGAGATTGGATTATTTATACCAGCCTGCATGCTGAAGACATTTGATAGTTATTTATATGGAAATACATGTGTGGATAGTTTTATTTATAGAGATGATGATGATTATGATCATTATGTGCTTGTGTTGATACAATTTTATTATTATGCATATATGGATTTAGAATAGGTGTGTTAGGCATGGATGGAGTCAGGTTATAGGCATGGGTCGAGTCAGGTTATAGGCATGGTTGAGTCAGGTTTTAGGCATGGCGGAGTTAGGTCATAGGTATGGATTGAGTTAGGTTTTAGTCTAGGCATGGATTGAGTTAGGTTTTAGGCATGGTGGAGTTAGGTCATAGGCATGGTGGATTTTAAATTGGTTGAGGTTGTAATTCATTAATTTGTGCAATGAATGATGATATGGGTCATGTTTAAGATATTTTATAATACATGCATGATGATGGTAAATAAATGGTAGTCATAACAAATGTATGTTTTGTTGATGATAAAAATGTGAAGCAACTTGTTGTGTATTTGGTTTAATTTCCAATTCTTGATATAAAAAGGAAACTAAGTAGGGTAAAATTTGATTTAGGAAAATGAAATATGAATTGGTTAGGGTAGAGAGTGGCCGAGCTAACCTCTAAGGGCCTCATGCCCTCAGAGTGTTGCCTACATAGTCCCGGTGAAAAGGGACCTCAGACCAATGTAGTTCTCCCATAAGCTAGGGAAGAATGTAAGGAGGTATGAGAATGAGTTGGTAGGTTTTATGTGCGATTGAGTTTAGGTTTGTTATGTATGGGTGAGTTTTGGGAAAATTGGTATAGGTTAATTTGATTATGGTGGGAGAAGAAGATTACCCAAAGGTAAGCATCGAGGACCAATTCCTGTATAAAGGTAATCAATACGTAATAAGGAAGGTTAAAAGATAATAGAAGGAAAGAAATCCGCCTGATTGGTTAGGATCATAACGAGTAGGTCATACCTTGGAGGGGATGATGAACGTAATACCCTAAAAACATTGCATGATTGATTATTCTAAGGGTGAAAAGTAGTCACATGATCACCAAATTTCATGGTTCCAAGAGTTCCCTTGAGGTTGATAGGAAATGAAAATGTGAATGGTGAGAAGGGTGAAAATTGGTAGTTTATTTAGCAGTAGGTATCATGCCTTTTGGCAAGAGATCCAACGCCACAATGGGAAAGTCCATGACAAAAAAAAATTCTATTTTGACTTATATTTGAGATAGACTAATCGATGCGGGAAGTCTATATGGGATGAATAAATTAACTCCTTGAGGTCTTTGTGAAGTTGATTGATGCAGGAAGCTTCAGATTCTTGTCTCTCCCCTTTTTTTAAAATAACTTTACATAGCTATCCTTCGAGGGAGCAGTGTATTTATAGCAGCAATTGTAGAGAGAAAGATGTCCTTTTGAGGGAGATATATTTTTATTGGAAGTTTGCCTCAAGGAGTTGGATCCCATGTGAGTGCAGGGTGAATGACCACGGGATCTCATCTAAAATTAGACAAAAATTATCCATGAAAATCATGCTATATGCAGTGTCGTGGTACACATAATTAAGAGAAGATAAAAAGTGATGGGTATGCACATGATTCTTGTTTAATCATTGGTGACATGTAAGAAGTGGATAGCGCTCAAGGGACAAGCATGGAAAGAGATAAAAGATGAGGTAGAAATAAAAATCAATAATAGAATGGTCGAAGATGCAAGGCGTTAAGGGGCCTAGGTTCAGGTTTACCATTGAGTGAAGATAAATAATAAGAACCTGATCCATAAGTATGAGTCACGATGTATGGTCTAAGCCAATTAGGAGAAAATTTTCCCTGTTTACTTTTTCTTCTTTGGTTACATGTTGATTTTCTTTCAAGACAAGGTCACTGACTTGGAAGGTTCGTTCATGGACATGTTTTTCATAGGAACATTTGATACGTTTTTAGTAAACTTGAAGGTGGTCAAGAGCATTAAGATGACATTCATCTAATAACTCAAGTTGTGCTAAACAGTCCTGATGAAAGTCATCATCATTGAGCATGTCATGGAGAGAAATGCAGAGTGAGGTAATTTAGACTTCAAGAGGTAGAACAGCCTTTGTACCATAGACTAGAGAAAATGGTGTGTCTATAGTGGAAGTGAGGATACTAGTGCGGTATGCCCACCGAGAAAAAGGAATGTGCATATGCCAATCCTTCCCAATATTGTTAACCACTTTCATGATAATTTTGTTCAAGGTTTTGTTAGTGGATTCGGCTTGGCCATTGGTTTGTGGATAATAAGGTGACAAGAAACTTAGCTGAATGTTGAAGGCGTCACAAATTTTTCGCAGGGTTTTATTTTTGAATTGTTTTCTGTTATCCATGATGAGATGATGAGGAACACCAAAGTGACAGATGATGTGATGATTGATGAACTCACATATTTTCTCATCTTTCATGGAGATGAGTGGTCTTGATTCAACCCATTTTGTCTAGTATCCCGGTAGCGGTGATGATCCATTGATGTCATTAGGAAGAATGGGGATTGATCTCTCTGATAAGATCCAAACCCCATTGAGAAAAGTGCCAAAGGTCACAGGCAACATATAAGTCATGACTGGGTGTATGATGAAGGTTGGCATGTTGTTGGCATTTGACAAAATTATTAATGTAGTTGCAACAATCATGGTTAAGGGTCGGCCAGTAATAGCCTAGGTGAAGAATACACTTAGCAACATTAAGGCCACTGAAGTGACCTCCACATATGCCATCATGAACTTCCTTAATGGTATAAGGAATTTCAGAACTCGTGAGGCATCATAAGATAATACCATCAAAGTTGTGCTTATAGAGGAGGCCCTCCATGAGGACATAACGAGAGACATTTTTAAGAAAATCATGTTGTCCATTACTAGTGAGGTCGGGAGGTAAGACAGAGAGAAAGATAGTCAGATTATTGTTTATACCAAAGGTCACTCGGGTCGGGGGAAGTGGTTCTGATAGAGTAAATGTCATGAGGTAAATAAGAGGTTGATTGGAGTCGTTTTATGGTGACAAAAATTTTAGAATCGGTGAGTGAAGTGGGTATTTGAGAAGCCAAGAAGGCCATGGTATCGGAAATTTTTTTGGTTGAATGTGGGATGGTTTGAAGGGTGTAGCGGTTGAATGTGGTAAAAAGTATGTCTACATGATGTTTATACTTTTGAAGTGTCTTATTACGACATTGGTATATACCATTTATTTGATTTATGACCAATTGGGAGTCACCAAAGATGTTGATGGATTTGACATCCATGGCATATGCAGCTTGGAGAGCTAATACGAGTTCTTTTTATTTGGCAATATTTTTTGTACAATAAAAATCTAGTTTGAAAGACAAAGGCATGGGTTCACCATCAAGTGGAATGAGGATAAATCCAGCCCCACCCCCACACTGACAGTTAGAACCATTAAAAAATAGTATCATTTGGTAAGTGGGTTCGTCCAGGGAAAGGGTAGCAATTGACTCATCTGGGAATTCAAAGTTAGAGGATTGTTCCCAGGAAATGGGTGGGTCAGCCAATTGGTCGGTGATAGCTTGGCCCTTGATGGAATTTTTATGGATGAATTTGAGGACGGGGTCAGCCAGAATCATAAGCTAGTGTGTGGCACACTGATTTTGGTAAGGTTTAACATACATGAAGTGTAAGGGGTCAGTGTTGGTCACAACATAATTTTTGTGATTAAGTAGATAAAGGTGGAGTTTTGTGGCAATAAAAAATAGGGATAAGTAGAGTTTTTTAGCATGGGTGTATCAGGTTTCATAGTCTAAAAGAGTATGGATTATGTAATAAACCACCTGCTCCCTATGTTGTTCATCATGATGAGCGAGCATGGCCCCCAAGGAGTGATTGGTAGCTGAGATGTATAGGTAAAAGGGTTGATTGTCTTTAGGTGGAATGAGTATGGGTGGTTAGAGAAGGTATTACTTTAATGCCTAAAAAGCTTTGTGGCAGTCATTATCCCATTTAAAAGAGACATCCTTCTTGAAAAGATGATGAAATGGTTGACACTGATCAAATAATTGTGAAATGAAGTGACGAATAGACTGTAACTTGCCTTGTAGGCTACAAAGTTTCCTAAGATTAGTGGGTAGAGGCATTTCAAGAATGGCCTTGACTTTAGTAGGATCAACCTCTATACCATGTAAGGAAATGATAAATCCTAGGAGCTTTTCTGAGATAACCTCGAAGACACACTTCTTGGGCTAAAGGTGATTGCAATATTTAATGAGGTGGTCAAAGATGGTTTTTAGGATGGTGAGGTGCTCGAAGCGGCGTTTAGATTTTTCTAGGAGATCGTATACGTAACATTCCAATATACGATGCATGATGTCATAGAAGAGGTAAGTTGTAGCCCGCTGATATGTGGCACCAGCATTTTTTAGGCCAAAAGGCATGACTCGATAGCAGAAGGTCCCCTAAGGGGTTATGAATGTGGTTTTATGTTGATCCTCTGGGGCAAGCAAGATTTGGTTATAACATGAGAATCCATCTATGAGTGACAAGATCTCATGACCAGTGATAAGGTCAACCAGTTGGTCAATACCAGGTAAAGGAAAGTCATCTTTTGGACAAGCTAGATTGAGGTCACAGACATCCATGCAAATGTGGAGTCCCCCTGTCACCTTAGTGACAGGGACAATGTTAGAAATCCAATGAGAATAATCAATGGGTAAGATGAATGAAATGGAAAGAAGGCATTGAAGTTCTTCTTTGATGAGAAGGTGCAATGTGAGGGTGCATTTTCCTTAGCTTTTGTTTTATAGGCTTAGCATCAGGAATGGTTACTATATTGTGGACCACTATGGTGGGGTCAATACCAGGCATATTTTCATAACACCAAGTGAAAACTTGGTTATGGTTTCTAAGAAGAGAAGTGATGGCTTCCTATTCAGAAACATCCAAAGATTGATTGATCTTTAGAATGTGAGGGTCGTCCTCAGTATGAATGTTGATTTCTATAGTCGATTCATTCAACATGGTTTGGGTCTCAGATGGTAGCGACCGATGAATATATGAGTCTTCTGCACCAAGGTAGGTGAGTATAGTTTCATCATCCTGGAATTGAATGATGTTAATCGAGGGTGTATCATCCTCGATCATTTCAGGGTACAAGAATGGAAGAGAAGAGGGAGCCTTGCCCTCACGTTGATAAATCATAGGCCCCAAGGAAATGGTGTTTATGAAAAAAAATTTAGGAGGAATGGATTATGGATCCATTGACTCTGTCAATGAAGGTGGTGATGGTGGTGATGAAGGTGGAGAAGGGTTGATGTCTTTAATGAGTTCAATGTGGGCCTTCTTGGTAGGTGGTTCAGCAAATCTGATACCACTACGGTCGTTATGCTTGCAAGTAGTACATGTAATAACACTATAGAGGCCTTGCTCATAAAATCAAAAACCAAAACCTTCCACACACATCGGTGTAGGAAGGTGTGGGTGAAATGGTGATTGGTGAGTGACTAGAGGTTGGTGGAAAATGGGCGGGTTTGTGATGGTGGTTTAGGTGTGTAAGTTGTAATATCAAGTCCCCCATAGGTGAGATTGGTACGAAAGTGGGGAGGACCATAAAGGAGGTGCTCTCCTATACAGTGATCATAACAAGGGTGCTGGTGAAGACTTCCATACTCTTGTGGAGTAAGGAATGTGTTGACACTATATAGGCGATACTCCCCTCGAGTGAGGAGTTGAAAAATTCCCTCTAAGGGATTGGTGGTTGGTACGTGGGTAGCTGGAATAAATGATGTGTCAGAGGTCGGATCGGAGGTGGGGCTAACGGATTGGGAGGATGACAGTTCAGCCATGGAGGTTATGGCAGCAGTAGGGATGGAGGATGTAGGTGTGGTTAAGGTAGCGGTTATACTAGTGAGGGGAGGTGTAAGTGATGTGGCAGTCATTGTGGAGGTAGATGATTTGATGGGTATGAGCACATCATTGGGTCAGTAAAGCATGTTACAAGTTTTAAAAGGTGATGGGTCAGCTGGAATGGTATAGGTGTGTTATTCATGCTCAAATTTCACACAATGATGTAAAGTGGAAGGGACACAACCCATGACACGAATCCAGGGTCTACCAAGCAACAAGTTATATTGAAATTCCCCCTCCAAGACATAAAATAACTTTAGAATAGTACGGGGGGCCCACACGAACATGGAGGATGACAGTGCCAAGTGTAGAGGTGATAGCATCATTGAATGAATGTAACATGATGGGATGTTTATGCATGCAATGGTTAGGTATGCACATTTGAGTGAATGCATGGGAGAAAATGATATTAATGCTAGCACCCCCATTTATCATAACATGACATACACGTTTATCACTGATGTGGATAGAGATGAAGAGAGCTGGGTCTGGGTCATCAGTTTGGTGTGGTGCGATCTCTTCCTCTGAGAAGCTAAGGGAGGTTGCTGATAATACATATATGGAGGTGGAAGGGTCATGGTGACCTTGGTGGCAGTGGGGGCTAAGGATTGTGGGATAGAAAGGATAACATTTTGAAAAGGGGTCGGGGTCACTAACACTAGGGGTGGTTGTGTAGCTACGAGTATATATGTGACAATAGGTGCGGATGAGGTTATGTTCTGGGTGGTTAGAAAAGGTATAGTGGATGTGGCAGGTGATAATGGATATGGAAAACATGGAAATCATAGCAGGTATAGGGCTTAACTGCGAAATTACTAGGAGGTAAGGCAGGTGACAGGTAGCGTGGAGCTAGAAGGGGCGGACGTCAGAAGTAGGCAGTGAGTTTCGGGGGGATAGGTATAGGTATGTCGTATATCAACTAACCTGAGGCATCTTGAGTGGACGAGTGCGAAAGATAAAACTGCAAGGTAGAAAGGTTCTGGTTAAGGAGTCATGTGAACTCCTTGTCCCCTGTAGTGATAGTGATAGGTTGGGTAGGATCCATGGGTGATAAAATAGAATGTGGAGAAGGACTAGACGAGAGTAGTTGACAACTGGTGTGGAATATGAGAGCATTCATCTTAGCTACGCGTCAGCAACCATGGGAACAAGCATTGACAAGGTAGGACTATTTTCTATAAATGACACAGAAATACATGAGAGATAGGAGAAACATGTGGTGGTTGGTGACTTGGGGTTAAATGTCAGCTGGAAAATTACATAGGTTAATCAATGCTAGTTAGGTTAAACCGATGCTGGTCACAGGTATCCGGGGTCCGTCACTACGGAATGTGGATAGTAGGTCAAAAACAAGGTATAAGGCCAATAATTTGCCAGGTATGTGAAATGTTGATGGAATTTACCATATCAATGAATATGATAAGAGTGAAAAAGAATATGATCAGTCAAATAAGGTGAATAGGTGTCCTTTTGGGTAGGTTAACCAAAAAAAAGTCAACTGACACCAGCTGGGTGAAACCAGTGATGGTTAGAGGGTAACCAACGACGGTCGCTGGACTGACACCGGTTACTGTGAAATTGAAATAGTGATGAAGAAAATGTGGTATTGAATTAAAATTTGATGTGGAATCAAATCTAGAATTCTGAGAATGGTGAGAATATGGTCCAAGAACACTCAGATGAAGCTGGAATACACCAACTATGATGAGGAGTGTGCAAGGGGAAATAATAAAATCAATAACAAAATCCTCTCACCTCAAAATGTAAGCTAAGCAAAAACACTAAGAAAAATATGATCCTAAGAGTGCTTTTTCTATTATGTTTGTTTAGCTTATGCTATTTAAGGACTGACTCATGAACTTTAGAATAGAATTTTTGGTGAGGATGGTGTCCTATGAAGAAGGAGATCTACAAGGAGAGGTTTCAGGTATGTTATGGTGGGGGCGGACTTTCCTCTGAAGTATGACTTGATAGAAGCATCGAGCTGGGGAGTACCTACCAATCCTCTGTGATTAGTGTGATCACTTACATAGGTGTTCCCAGGAAAGATGTTGTTTAAGAATGTGTATATATTTTGAATTTGTGATAATTTAGGTAAGACTTAGAGAGAGAGAGAGAGAGAATGATGTGCTTTTCTACAATTCATTTTTTCCAACCATCAGCTCGGAATGAATTCTAACGTATAGGTTTCCCTCAATTAATGTGAGCTAGTGCAGAAAAGTCAGAATGGAATGAAATTATTTTTAAACCCAAATTGAAGTGTTGAATTTGATGACACAAAAAGATGAACAAGAGAAGGGATGCTCTTTTAGTAATGCGATACTAATGAAATTGAAGAAAGGCTTTTTTTTTTAAAGCACCAAAATATGATTGCTTTTAAACAATGAGAAGAAGAGAAGGTTCTAGGGGAGAAATTTTAATGTGATAACCTTTTAGAAAGGAAACAAACATGTAACGTTTTCACCTAGAAATGAAGATAATACAAAAGAACCCTGAATGGGTCCCACTGGGTGTGCCAAAATGTTTCACTTGATCCTAGATGTGTTTCTTTGAATGTTAACGAAACAGATAAGGGTAAAAGCGCTAGGAGGAATACCTGTTAAAATGCTAGTTGAAGGTTGTTACGCGCATATGATTTCTTGATCCACAGCTAATCATGAGAGCTTCCTTTTTTCTTGGAAGGAACTACCTGAAATGGAAAACAAGACCACCAAATAACAATTTAAACAATATATGCAGTAGTACTGCCTAGCGTATGCTAGATCTGGGAAGTGTGATACTTCCATAGATGAGCTATCAATCCACTATTTAAAACAACTTAATGCTAACAATAAAGGAAATCCTACTGTAGTTAAAATGATTTAGGTATCTCATTCAACTACAATAAGAAAATTCATTCACAAAAGGCTAAGCTATGATTGAATCTGAAGGTCAAGGTCACTGTCAAGGTACTGGTACTGGTCAAGGTGAGGTTCTGGGATATTTTGGGTATTTGGTGAAGGTTTTTAGGATTTGTTATTGGTTTCTAGTCAAAAAAATAGAGACCAACTTCAGTTTGGTATGACCGGTGTCGGTTTAGGTTAACCTGTGGTGATTGTAGGTAACCGACGATGGTATGGTCGGGGTACAGGAACTTAATAAAAACTTGGCAAGGAGATAGATCTAAGGTTATATGAAAAGGGAAGGGCAATGGAAAGGTTCTTGTGGGTCTCAGGTATGCACAAGAATGATTAAAATCCAAGTATGGGAAATTCAAGGGTGTGGATAAAAGGATGGTCAAGTTTACATGGAGGTAAAATGGTGGGGGGATAGAAAGGGGAGTAGAAACTAATAACAGAAGTAAAAGGATATATCTAAATGATGATGGACAAGTGTTTGTTAAAAAAACTTACTATTTTTATGAGCTTGATGCTTGGTTGGTAATGGTGGGTGATCAAATGGAATGAACTTGATGTAGTGTTGGCACTTCCCAGATGCTCCTGTGAAGGAAAAATGGTTGTGTGATTGCTTCTGGTGTTGTCTATGGATGCTCTGATGCATGTGCAGATGTTGGTTCTGCTTGCATGCAGCTCTGGTTTCGTCACTTGTTCTCAGAATATGTATCAAAATCTAAACAATGTGCAAACTTCAAAATAATGTTGTTTTGGGGGTTAAATGGTAACCGATGGTGGTTCTGTCTTAACCGGCGGTAGTTTAGGGTAACCGACATTGATTAGGGTGGGATTTCCTAGGTTTACTAAACTAGGCAGATCCCCTTGATTTTCTAAGATCTCATTCGTTTTCTCCACGGATTAGAATGGAAGCTTCCTTCTAACATGTGAGAATATGGTTAGAGGGAATGTAGGATTTTATTTTTAGGGTTTGGGTAGGTCTTAGTTAGTTATGGAAACATACTAAGAATAGGTCTTAGGGTGAGGTGGCTAGATGAGGTGTATATGTGGGCATTATCCCAATTAGGATATTTAAATAATAAATATTGTGAGGCTAATAAATTAATTTAATTAAATTAATATTAGTGTAGGATGAAAGGGGACATGGTTAGGTGAATGTGTTCAAGGTGTTTTATTTGACGAGGAACCAAGGGGATTGTGACCTAGTTTTAGTGTCTACAGTGTGATTTCTCTATTTCTTAGCTGCAACTTGTGATTTTCCAACACTCTGCTAGGTTCTACTACCACAATTCTCTGATTCTGAACTTGTAAAGAGTTCCAATTAAGTACATGTGTTTCATCTTAAACATATTTCTTCATAAAGGAAACATGAAAAACATCATGCATCTTGGACACTATGGGAGGTAAGGCTAAACAATATGCTACTAGACTTATGATTTCTATAATTTCAAATGATCAGACATATCTTGGTGATAGTTTGGTAGACTTTCAAAATGTTATTGAACTCTTTTTGGGCTTAACTTGTAAGAAAAATTTATCTCCAAGCTCAAATTTTATGTTTATTTGTTTTAGATATACATAGCTCTTCTACCTATTAGCAGATTCTTTTAATCATTCATGAATGAGATTCCCTTGGTTTTCCATTTATGTTAAAATTCAAGGGCCCACTAACACTCTATATTCTATTCTATTCCAACTGATGGGAGTTCTACACTTTCTCCCATACAACACTTCAAATGGTGATATTTTTAGTGATAAATGAAAAGTGTTGTTATAGGTAAATTCCACTAATAGAAGATATTATTACCACTCTTATTGTTGATCCATAAAATACATACTTATCATATATTCTATCACTTGGTTTAATCATTCAGATTTACCATCAATTTCTGGATGGTATGTTGAACTAAAATTTAGTTTTGTTCCTAAGGCTAAATTTATAGTTTTCTAGAATCTATATTCCATCCTTGTATCCATATCCAAAATTATTAACTCCAGAGCTTCGTGCAATCTAAATTTTTTGTAAACAAACCATTTTTCAAGTATGGGTGAATCATCTTTTAGATTACCTAGTATGAAGTGAGATACTTTGGTTAACTTGTTAAAAACAACAAGAATTATGTTATGTTCATTTTTCAACATTGGAAGACCCTAAAAAAAATTTGTCCTAATAACTTGCCATTTATGGTGTCGAATGATGTCAGGATACAACAGAACAGCAAGATGCATGTTCTCTAATTTTATGCGCTGACATTATAGACAATGAAAAACATAGTTTGTCATGTATTTTTTCATTCCCTTCTAGAAAAATTATTGTCTTACATCAGTAAACATATTTTTCATTCTTAGATTTCCTAAGTAAGGAGCATCATGGTATTATTTCATGAATTTTATCCTTAAGTCATTTCCCAAAGGTACGTAGACTCTACCTTTATATTTAAATATTCCTTCATTATAAAATTTAAATCCTTCATATCTTCTATCCTTAGGATCTTCTATTAGCGCAACCTTAACATGTTGAAATTATGAATTAGTTAACATTTATTTCTTTACCTCATACTTCAATTGAGTCCTAAGGGTCACAATATAGAAACATGCTTCTGATGACTTAGTGAATATTCCACTCTATTCTCTGTTCATTTTATGTAAATTATATCAAAATCATATTTTGATATCAATTCAAGACACCTATGCTATCTTGTGTTCAATTCAGGTTGTGTGAATATATACTTCAGCCCCAAGTGGTTTGTTTTTAATTTGAAAGTCTAACCTAACAGGTAATTCCTCCAAAATTGTAATGTGTGTACTATGGTAGAAATATATAGATCACGGGGAGCATAGTTCAGCTCATGTACCTTTAATTTTTTTCTCTCATATGCAATCACATGATCATTTTGCATAATTATTCCACCCAAACCTTCACCAGAGGCATCTGCTACAATAGTGAAACTTCTATTGGGATCAAGAACCTTAAAAATAGATGTTGTAGTTAATTTATCTTTGATAAAATTAAATTCATTCTAGAATTTATCAGACCAAACAAATTTATTATCATTTTTTTGCACTGAAGTTATTGGAGAAGTAACTCTTGAGAAGTATTATACAATTTTTTTGTGGTAGCCAGCCAACCCCATGAATCTTCTAACTTCATGAACATTCTTTGGAGTTGTCTATTTTGTTATAACCTTGATTTTAGATGGATATATACATATTCCTTCTTTATTTATGATATTACCAAGGTATTACACCTCATTTTGATAGAAGGAACATTTATAAAAATTTCCATACAATTTTCTTTTTCTATGTATGTCTCACACTATTTTCAAGTGCTCATTATGTTCTTTCATGTTTTTGGAATGGATAAGAATGTCATCCAAGAAAACTAGAAAAAAATTGTCTAAGTATTTTTTTAAAAATGTTATTTATTAATTTCATGAATGCAGCAAGTGCATTCACGAGTCGAAATTGTAATACCATGAACTCATAATGACCATACTTTGTCCTAAAGGAAATTTTGTGTATGTCTTCATCTTTTATTCTCAATTGGTGGTAACCTAATCTTAAATTGATATTGGTATATACTAATGCATATCGCATCTGATCAAAGATGTCATCTATCCTTGGCAAAATATATCTATTCTTGATTTTGGCTTTTTTAAGAATGTAGTGGTGAATGCATAACCTTAACGTGCCATTATTCTTTTTGACAAAAATGATAGGTGTTCCCTAAGGAGAAAAAATTGGTCTTATCAATCCTTTGGATAAAAACTCATGCAATTTTTCCTTAAGTTATACTAGTCCAATTGTATTCATTTGGTAAGGATCCTTAGAAATAGGTTTTGTTCCAACATTGATATCTATTGTGAAAGAAAATTCACTTCTTAGAGGAAGTCTAGGTAAGTCCTCCAGAAAGAAATCAATGTACTCTTATAGAATCAGATAGTATTTCAAGGAAGTATTATATTCCTCATTGAACTCTGATATTTTTATTGTTTAAAGCATGCAACCTTTATTATTATCATTTTTGAGTTGCATTGTATAAATTTTCCTTACTTCAATTTCTATTTTTATGCCATATATGACTATTGTTTTTTGCAAGTCATCCAAGCATTTTATTTTTTTTCAAAATAGTTCGCATCTTCTTTATGTTGTGACTACCACTTCATGGCTATAATAACATCATAAGAATCTAAAGGATCTACATAAACATCTAATTATGTGGTAAAACTAGGCAGCTCCAATGTTGCATCAAATAGACATTGTTTTACCATGTGGAAAATATTGTTCCCGTATTGCACATTCCATTATTTCTTCATATAACTAACATTTTAAAAAAATCAGCTAACTTATTTTACATGAAACATTCAGTAGCACTAGTATCAAACAAAATAGTTACAAGTAGTCTGTATAACTTACCTAGTACTTCAATAGGTGTGGTTTGCTTTTCATCTTGTCTATTTTCTAATGCAGCATGAATTCTCTATTGTGGGTTTCTCTCTTTGTTTCTCAAAGGAAAATTGTTTACGTGGTGATCACCACCACACTTAAACCATCAATAAAATGGTATTTTTATTTTAGTTTTATTTTCATTAAGTGTTGTATTGTTTTGAACACTTTTCTTAATGTTTGCAGTAGGATTTTCTATTGTACGTTTCTTCTACTATTAATATCATTTGACAAGTCTTCTACCAAATGATATATTTTATTTTAAGGTTGGTTAGGATTTTCAGCATTAGGATTTGTTACGTTAGCATTATGATTTGCAATATTTTTATTTTTATTTAGAGAAATTACATTCTAATTTGGAGCATTAGTCTACCCCTAATATTGGGATCTATTACCGCTATCACTACTACTCTCTTCAGCTAAAATCTAATTTTCATGGATATTTATTCGATTGCAATTTTCTTGCATGACATCAAGTATCTCATCTAATTTTTGGGTTGTTGTTTCCTCATCCCTAGCAGGTTTATTGTTTGCAGCATTACCTCTTGTCCTAACCATTTTGTTATGTTAGACAAGAATAAAACTTAGTGTTAGCATAAGGACCCATTATGTCCAAGATTTAAAAACCTTCGGATCTAATAACAAACTGTAACACCCCTTTATAATAACTCCAAACTAAGGGAATCATTTTTTCTTTTTAAAAAACCCTTAACCCATCTAATGCCTTTAATGATTTTAACTACTAGTAATTATAATACATAATTAAATATAGTTTACAATCCATCTGATAACATCATAACCATGTGCAACTGTAAAGTTCAATTAGATCTACCCTATCCCCTTTATCATGACTCTTTCTAAGTGTGCATAACTTGTATGCAATCGGTTAACCTATTCATTTAGTTTGAGAACTGACGCATTTCCTAAGTGTCTACCTAAAAATTAGTTACTTGAGTTCCATCCGACATCTCACACCATTAGATAGGAACTCAGTGAACTGACACATATTCATCTAGTGACACTATTTAGGACTAAATTTTTAAGCTATGCTTTCATGCTTAGTTTCATGACTGCACATAAGCCAAATGAAACTTGTCCCATCATCGCATAGTCATTAATCTCATACAAAGTTATCTGGATCACATCTCATTTATTAAATGTTTAAGTTCTTGTATTAAGATTTCATACAATCTATATCTCGCCTCTTGAACTTGAGAGTACACTATCAGTCCCATCTTAGGAAACATATGGGAAATATAATGATTACTTAATGATTTTTGTCAATAAGTAATTATTACCCTTCCCATAGCCATCATAAGATGATACAGATCGAGTTCAATCAAACATATATGCAGGATTTAGAGTCCACACTTTCATAATAAAATTATATTATTAAAAGGTAGAATTCATCTTTAAGAGACTAAGTCAAGTTAGACATTTAACGTTTAAACTTACTACATCATACAAAGGTCTATAGTAACTTACTAGTTACTATCATACAAAGTTGATACTTAATCCCATTTAGTTGTGTCTTGATCCACCATATTATTAACTATTGTTAAGCACCTCTTTAAGAAAGATATATAATCCTTTTAAGCAATAAGACAAGGTTTAGATTGTTGATAGTCGTAAATGAATTATTCACATTTTATATTACTATCTTACTTATGGTATAGTTCTTCTTCATTTATGACTTCTTTATGTCGTTAAATAATTTATTAACGTAAAGGTACAACCATCTTCAACAATGTAATTTTAGAGTTGTACTACGTAATGAATTAATTATTTAATTAATCTCTTTATGATCTAAGTTAAAGGAAATGATCATTATTTCATAACTCTATATCACTGTCCCTAAAACAACGTTGTTCAATTTAACTCATTCATTTAGACATATTAATGATGATGTCATTGATATAGTTGTAATAATGACCATTCAAGAAATTAGGATAGCAACTTGTCGTAAAGTACAATCCTAAATTTCAAGTACATTTTTATAATCAATTGGAAAGTACATGCCACTATTAAAAACAATCATGAATCATTATTACAACTCATAAGAGGTATTCAAATAATAAATGTATTTATTGAACTCATTCAAGATAAATCTATATTTCATAAATTTTTACAATAATTTTAGTTTAATACAATAGGCCAATTTCCTTATGAAGTTCTATGAAATCAGGATTCACTTTTCAATAAATACAATAATCCATAATCTGGATATTCAAACAAAATTAATATATGAAATCAGATAAATACAATCATCGAATGAAAATCATGTGTTGAATCAATCCAATTAGAAATTTAAAATAATCATTCCATCCTGAAGTTTGTAGGATAAAATAAGAAAATATACATGGTCAATTCATCGAACTGGCATGGATTGAAAACTCTCAATCATGGTGTTCCACTACGAAGTGATGAATCTACGAAGTTAAACATACAATTAAATCATATCAACTTCATAGCATATTAAGCCTAATTAAAATATGAAACCAATGAAATGAACTTATTGACAAACTCAATCGTTCTTATCAACAACTTGCAAACATACAATAATATCATTATGCCTTTTCAATATTAACTTCATTATAAATCTATTTACACTATCACATTCTCATATACCTCAGGAAATGAAACCACAGTACTATCATTGTCTTAATGATACAAAATATTATTTATCGTCACATATTCACCTCAGAAAACATTTTTTTTTCTCATTTCCAAATCAAACATAGTGCATAATCAAGAGCTTTATGCATAAAAATGAATATCAAATACTCCTTTTTTAGATGTAGCAGACAAACTATTATCACAACCTTCCTTTCACATAAAATTATTAATGAAAGCATGATTAGAAAAAAAAATGGTTATTCACCCACTAATTTCCATGACTTAACTTGTTCCTTAAATAGTTATTCAATCTAAAGGTAATCATTAATCTAACAAGAAAGATAAACAAAACGGCATACTTAAATTAATGCATTCACAAGTCAAAAATGTGAACAATGTTTCCATTAATAGAGCATGATTTCTAGGCCCTATGGTTTACAACTCAAAATGATTAATTATCTCAGTAGTACGAGGATTTAAATAGGGACCCAAGATATTATAATCCCAACTACGATCTATTAATAAATAATTGATCACTTTCTTTAACGACTGAAAAAACTAAAATCGTCGAAAGTGAATACATACATGAATGAACTTGCAACTATAAAAACCAAATTCAAAAATAATGAAGTTCGTATAGGTAACTAACAAGATTCAACTACCTTCAATTATGAAACCAAAGATAAGACTAAAAAATTGACATAGCCAAAGGATTACATAGTTTATGCTTCCATCACAGTGTCTTTTCCTTTTTAAAGGAAATGATGAAATCATAAATATACAAGTCTGTAAGAGTCCATATTGACATATTAAGAGAATTAACAAGAACAATGTATACCCATAATGTACATTCTAGTTATATTGTCACTTAATTGAATAAACGTTTTAAAAAACCATCAAATCTAGCTCAAGAACAAGTTAGGAAAAAAAACCACTCCCCCATATCGAGCTTTGAAAGTATGGGTTTAAAATCTAATAAATCACATAACCATGGACGAGATAAAAAACCAATATTCCCCAAAAATAAATTCAATAGAAAATTTATTCGAAGCACCCAAATAAGGGAATATAAACAGTTTATTTATCTAACAATTTGTAACCCGCACAATGATGAAAACCCAAACAAATCTTTTAAATAATCAACCCAGAAGTCGTTCACTCATTTTGGAGTGAAATAACAAGAAAAAGAAAAGAAAACCCATTTTTGTAAGGGTTATTATGCCAACTATTCTTCTTCATTATTTCCTTCATTTTTTTCTCTAAAAAATTCCAACAGCTCGAGCAATAATTTCTCAAAGTATTTCTCCAACAACCCAAGTGCTGAATAAAACAACAAAAATTCAAAAAATACCAACTCAACAATCCAAATAAAATGTTAATTTTACCATTAATAAATTCCACAAAATATTAAAAAAATAGCTTATCAAAACCTCATGCACAGTTTGGAGCAGAATGGAGCTTGAGCGGCCAAAGAAGGAGATGCAAACTAACCAAACACATTAAAATGAATTTCCCAATGCATGTCAGGTAGCTTCTCTAAGAATCTTCACAGGTTTCTTGAGAAATTAAACGCTCTTTAAGTTTTTCAGGTGCCACATAGTGGCCAGTTTACTTACCACCGCCATCACCAACTTCCCTCCAAAATAGCTTAGTGGAATTTTGAACAAGCGGTCCAAGAAATATCAAAAATGAAATATTTGTATAGGTTCATCAATCAAACGATTTAATTATTATACAATAAAATTACATTGAGTATGGTCAAAGAGCATATTGCTAATCAAAACAAAAAATGCCAATCACCATATTTTTTTGACTATTAAACCATCCAATGCATATGAATTTTGGTTGAAGACGATATTAGACCAAAAAAGTTTCAATCCAATCATTAATAAAACATTACATGTCTTATATTCAAGCCATTTAAATAGTTTAAAAAAAGATGCCAAGTATATAATCAAAGACCAACATACAAATTAATATTTTCCTGCAATAATTTTCCATAGTCCAGGTCTCTTAAAAAATACTTTCACATTAGTATTAAAAATATCATTAATTCAACCTTATAACTTTTACATTAATGATTCCAAACTTTACATGTTCTTCGTTGAAGACCATCACAATGCTTTACGGTCTATGACCATCGTAATGTCAAAAGAAGGTTAGTATCATTTGAACATTTACAATTATTTCTCATTACCAAATAATACATTACATCCATGTATAGATTTACCATATTTAGCAAATCATCATTTCTAGCCAGTAAGATAAATCGGAAACTCATTAATAGGTACACAAACCAAATAGTACACCAATGCATCAAAATCATCACACAGAGCAAGGTTAAGTAAACTCATACAACCAAGAAAAGAAAAAATAAGTTATAAATGTCAAGTACTCCACGAATTCTTAGCAACAAGTGTTGTTACATGGTTTGGATTACAACTTTGCATGTGCATATCCTTTTCAGGGTATACATACATACATATAGTTACAACCTCGGCTGAGTAACAACATCTTTCTCCCTGCCTTCATAAACCACTCTTTATATTACAACTTATCCTTATGACAACCAAAATTAAATTATGAGATGTGACATATAACATTACATAGAAAGGGAAAATAGAAAGATAAAAGTATTGTATACTCACAATAGGCCAAGGGATATAGAAGATAAGGATATTAAGGATACCAAAAAAATCCTAACAATGAAATTTCACACACATAAATAAGTGAAGGGTCACTTATGTAGAGCTCATTTCACATACACATGTAATTAACAAGTTAGGACAACAAAATACTCCATTCACCTTTGCACTCTATTTTCAGATCTTTGTCACCTAGCTTAGGATAGCTCAAACATGCAAAATATTGACCTTATAAGAAAATTATTGCTCCACTAACACCTTATCCTATCTTATAGCACTCATGGAATGTCAAATCATCCTTTAAAATGATTCACAATCAAAGAAAAAACCAATTTTATCTTCTTTTCCAAAACTAAGTTCTTGTGTTCTCAAGGCAAGGCTTCTTGTAGGTTCATGGTTAGAAACATCTGCCTATACCCATAATAAAGTAAAAACTTCCTCGATCACCCTTTACACTCCTAATGGTGTACTCCAAATTTTAAGACTTGAATCTTTAATATCTTCTTTCAAACTCAACTTTCTCTTTTCCATCTCTCAAGCCTCTACTAGCCTTGTCTAGGTCCTTTTTCCAAAAAAAAAATTTACTACCTAACTTATTTGACCAAGTAAATAAATTTCTAAATACCCATTTGCAAGTTTTAATTGTTTCCAAAGTTTAAAGATTGGATTCTAATCACAAGTCCCTTTTCTTTTCACTTAATTATTCAAATTAGGTCTCCTAGTCTGTATAGTCTGTCCAAGTGTCAAATTGTTAGAGTTTTCAAGAATTTAATGGCTCTCTTAGAACTTATAACCTCTATAAAAAATATTCTCATAGCCCTTAGGTGTTATTTAAGAAGTTTCAAAACTTACAATGGCCTTTAAAAGTTTTAAATGCAACAACTTAGTCAAACCCTATCTATATACTCTGTCACATTCCTTTAAGAGGATAACTGTCATGCATAACTGAGAATCTAATCATGGTTATGCAAATTTTCTTTCTTAACATATCTTAAGACCCTGTTAAGATGATGTCCGCATATTTCCAAGTGTTAATTCTAGGTATAAAGGCTCCAAATGCTTGTTTGCAACCAAACCCTACCTAAACCCTCTGTCTCAGCCCAAGAATCATTAGAAGCTTATAAAATGATAATTTCTTAGTTTCAAGACCTAAATTTTGGATTTAGTAATTGTTTTTTTCTCCTCTCTATGTATGTTCTATCAAAGAGGCATCATGCATCAAATAAGCTTCAATTCCATGTATAACTATTACCATAGGTCTATAAAATCAGGGATTTTGCTTATACATACATAGTTTACCACTAAGGAACAAAGTTATAAGCAAAGAAACATTGTTTACCCTCTTCATATAGTTTATAACACCTCATGAGAATGATTTATCCTCTTTAAAATTTCTAATCATGTACTTAACTTTGAAATGTAAATCATGTTATGTCAACTGTGCACGGTTTAGTTTCTTAAGGTTTGCCAAACATGCAATAGAGAATAACAGGAGATTAAACTTTAAGATCATGAAAATATTTCTTCACTACCTCTTACCACGTGATTCTCATTAAAAATACCTCATTTCATAGATCAAAAATCTATAATATCAAAGAATTCTTGCAATTTCATAGTATCACCATTATAGCAGTCTCATACATCAATCTTTATGCTAGAAATCAAAATATTTACCATTTTAATTTTCATCATATTCCTAAAATCACTCCTTAGCATTGGTATCTACCAAATAATTCAAGTTCTTTAAATAAGGATCATACATTATCGAACAAATATATAAAAAATACATGGAAATTCTACAAGAAAAGATCATTTTCATAAGCAAATCAGAGTTTTATTATATTATATTATATCTCCTTACAAAATACTTTCTCCTCTCTTCCTTACATCCTTATGATCCTCGAGGAATACCTCAAAACTAAGTTCCATTCAAGCTTTATCCCTTTCTCACTTACATCTTCATAAACCCTAACTATGTTTCTTCACTTCTTTATCCTTAAACTATACAAAACATGTATATAACTTCTTCTAGTACATTTTATCATCCATTAATAGCCCAAGGGTCACTTAAATCATATCAAGACCCATAATATGACCTCATAGACCTCTTAGACTATTTTCCCATATTTAAACAATTAGGACTCCAAATATACATGCTTAGAAAATTTGAATTTAGGAAAAGGAGGGAAAACTTGTAATTTGAAATTTTGAACAACTTGACTCCTAACACTTAGTATTGCACCCTAGACCTTTCCTCATTACTTTATTTCTTATATCCCTCTTCCTCGACTCCATAAACATGATAAGAAGGTAATTTTGACATTTCTTATCTTTTTTCTTTGATGCTCATGCATCATACTCAAAATGTAGAGAAATGACTCCATGTACTTTGTTTATATAGTTATGTCTCTAATTGAATCATCTTCATCCTTGCATGATCGTGCTCTTCTTTCTTCACTCTTATTGTCCTTGATTACCCTTTGACCACCTAGATCCCATATTTTTCTCTCTATGCTTACATTTACTTTAAATTTTCTTCTTTTCTTCTTGAGTTTCATCTTCATCTTTGTCATCTCCAAGCTTCCATCAGCAATTTGTGCATAAACAAATAGCAATAATAAAAATATACTAATATTAATTATTTATGATGCTCTTCATCTCTACACAGTATTTTCCCAACATGTTTCCATCATTTTATTTTCTGGAAAGGACTAAAAATTGTCCATATTCCTAATTCTTCCTCTTCTCATCATCTTCGCCAATTTGATTACCTAATTATTCATCTAATAGACCTTTCTTTTGGTCCACAAACACTTCATCATTTGCTTCTTCACTCTTACCTTCATCTCTCTCTTGTTTCATTATGCTATATTATTTCCTCTTGACCGCTTCTTACTTTGATGCCTTTACAAACTATTCACAACCATGATATTCATACTCCTTTGTTGTTGTATGTTCCTTTCTCTCATTTCTTTCTTAAACTTCTCTTGATCTTCCTTCTCAAGTTCCTTATTATGCACTATACCTTTCTTAATGTCAATAAGTTGTAAAAACATATCTAAGGCCTCTTCCAAGACCACTTCATCTCCTTCATTACCTGCTCTATACCTCTAACCTATAATTTACTTTTGTTCATCTTCTTTCACCATCATACCTACTTTACTAGTTCTCATCAAGAATTTCTTAGCTGTTATTATCATAACCATCTCTCTTAAACTGATTTCCTTCTCTTCAACATATGGTTTGAAAAAATCTTCATAATATATAAGACTATAAAATTTTCTTTATTCTTCTTATTCTTGGGTATTTATAATCAAGAAACCTTCATTTTATAAATAATTTTGGTTACATACCTCTTTGACAAGCTAATATGTTGTTTCTGCACTTAATTTGTCTTCATTTAATTTTTGAGTATCTTCATACATCAATTATTTGACTACTTCTTTTTATAATTTTCTTACCTTCTTGTTCATTTTCCTTAGCTTCTTCTCCTCTTTTATGATTACCTCTCTCAATTGCAATATTTGTTTCTTCTTCACAAGTAGATCTATAGGAAACTTAACCTTTCTTCTCATCACAAATCCTACCTCTTTTCTTTCTTTCATCATATACTCTCCAAGCTTCTTTACATCCTTCATCAACTCCCTCAACTCTTTCTTCATCCACTCTTCTTGGCTTATTTCTCCTTTCTCTCTCTCTTCTTGCCTCTTCTTGTGGCTTATCAATACCACCAAATATTTTACTAACTCTTCTCTATCAATTTTCCTCTGTTTGTCTTCAAAATCGCCTATCACACACACTTCACAAACAACTTCCATAATTTCTTGTTATAATAATCAAAACTACTTCTTAAGATCTATCTCAACTTTGATACCAAAATGATACAGAGATAATTTCACATTCACATGCATTCAACAAGCTTGGAAAAAAAAAAAATGCATTCACCTATCCACTCTTTTTTAAGACCTTTGTCACCTAGCTTAGGATACCTCAAACATGGAAAATATTGACCTTATAAGAAAAAAATTTATCCACTAATATATTAGCATGTCTTATAGCTCTCATGTAATTTCAAATGATCCTTCACAAAAATTCACAATCAAACAAATAACTAATTTTATCTACTTTTTCCAAAACTGGTTTCTTGTGTTCTTAAGGCAAGGCTTCTGGTAAGTTCATGGTTAGAAACATGTAAGCATACCTAGAACAAATTATTAACTTCTTCAATCACCCTTTACCCTCTTAATGGTGTGCTCTAAATTTTAAGACTCAACTCTTTAATCTCATCTTTCAAACTTCACTTTCTCTTTTCTAGCTCTCAAGCCTCTACTAGCCTTGTCTAGGTCCTTTTTCCAACATAAATTTTAACTACCTCACTCATTTGACCAAGTAAAGACATTTCTAAATACCCATTTGCAAGTTTTAATTATTTCCAAATTTTCAAGCTTGGACTCTAATCACAAGTCCCTTTTCTTATCACTTGATCCTTCTAATTAGGTCTCCTACTCTGTATAGTCTCTCTAAGTGTCAAAATTTTATATTTTTCAGGCCTTTAATGGATCTCTTAGAACTTATAACCTCTATAAACAATCTTCTCATAGCCCTTAGGTGTTATTTAATAAGTTTCAAGACTTACAATGGTATTTAAAATTTTCAAATGCAGCAACTCAGTCTAACCCTAGATATATACTTTGTCATAGTCCTTCAAGAGGACAAATATCATGCATAACAGAGATTCTAGTCATGATCATGCAAAATTTCTTTCTTAACCTAACTTAAGACAATGTCAAGATAATTTCAACATATTTCCAAGTGTTAATTCTAGGCATAAAGGCTCTAAATGCTTGTTCGCAATCAAACTCTGCCTAAACCCTCTGTCTCATCTTGAGAATCATTGAAAGCTTATAAAATGATAAATTCTTTGTTTCAAGACCTAATTTTTGGATTTAATAATTGTTTTTATCTCATCTCTAGGATTTTTATACTAGGGAGGCATCATACATCAAATAAACTTCAATTCCACGTATAACTAACTGTCACAGGTCTGTAAAATAAGGGTTTTAGCTTATCAATACACATCTTACCACCAATGACCAAAGTTACATGAAAATACATGTTATTTACCTTCTTCATAGAGTTTATAACACCTCATAAGAGTTCTCTTCTCCTATTTAAGAGTTCTAATAACGTACTTAACTTTCAAAGGTAAATCATGATTTATCAACCCTGCACAGCTTAGTTTCTTAAGGTCTGCCAAACATGTAGTAGAGAATAACAAGGGATTCAACTTTATGACAATGAAAATATCACTTCTCTACCTCTTACCATGTGATTCCCATTAAAAGGCCTCATTTTACAAATCACAAAACTAAAATATCAAAGAATTCTTGCAATTTCACACTATCATTGTTATTACACTCTCATACATCAATATTTATGCTAGAAATAAAGATATTTACCATTCCAATTTTCCTCATCCTCCTGAAATGACTCCTTGGAATTAGTTTCTACCAAATACTTCAAGTGATTCAAATAAGCATCATACATTATTGAACAAATTTATTAAAAAAACGTGGAAATTCTACAAGAAAAGATCATTTTAATAAGCAAAACAAAGTTTTATTTTATTAGATCATAATCTCCTTACAAATTACTTTCTCCTCTCTTCCTTCCATCCTTCTGATCCTTGAGGAAGACATAAAAACTAACTTCTATTTGAGCTTTATCCCTTTCTCACTTACATCTTTATAAACCCTAACTACTTTTTTCTCACTTCATTATCCTCAAACTATACAAAACATGTATATAACTTATTCTAGTACATTTTATCATCCATTCATACCCTAAGAGTAACTTAAATCATATCTAGACCCCTAATATGACCTCATAAACCTGTTAGACCACTTTCCCATGAAAAATTAGGACTCCATATATACATATTTAGAAAAATTGAATTTAGGAAAAGGAGGGAAAACTTGTAATTTGAAAGTTTGAAAAACTTGAGTCTTCCTAACACTTGGTATTGCACCCTAGACCTTTCCTCATTAATTTATTTCTTATATCCCTTTTCCATGACTCCATAAACTTGATAAGAAGGTAATTTTGGCATTTTGTATCTTATTTCCTTGATGCTCCTACATCATACTCAAAAGGTAGAGAAAATACACCATGTACTTTAGTTGTATAGTTATGTCTCTAATTGAATCTTCATCATCCTTGCATGTTCTTGCTCTTCTTTCTTCACTTATATTGTCCTTGCTTGCCCTTTGACCACCTAGATCCCATATTTTTCTCTCTATGCTTATAGTTACTTTGAATTTTCTTCTTTTCTTCGTGAGTTTCATCTTCATCTTTTTCATCTCCAAGATTCCATCAACTTTACGTGCACAAAAAACATAGCAATAACAAAAATATACTCATCTTAATGATTTATGATGCTCTTCATCTCTACATATCCTTTTCCCAACATCTTTCCATCATTTTCTTTTCTTGAAAGGACTAAAAAACTGTCCATATTCCTCATTCTTTCTCTTTTCATTATCTTCACTAATTTCATTAACTAATTCTTTATCTAATATACCTTTCTTTTGGTCCACAAGACCTTCATCATGTGCTTATTCACTCTTACCTTCATCTCTCTCTTCTTTAAGTTTTCCACTTTCATCTCTCTCTTGTTTCATTATGTCATATTATTTCCTCTTGACCTCCTCTTTCTTCTAGGCCTTTACAAAATATTCACAACCTTGATATACATCCTCATTTACTGCTGCATGTTCCTTTTCTCTCATTTCTTGCTTAAACTTCTCTTGATATTCCTTCTCAAGTTCCTCCTTGTGCATTATACCTTTCTTGATGTCATTAATTTGTAAAAACATATTTAAGGCCTCTTCCAAGACCATTTCATCTCCTTTATCACCCACTCTCTACCTCTGACATGTAATTTTATTTTTTCCATCCTTTTTTACCTTCATACCTACTTTTCTAGTTCTCATCAAGAATTTCTTAGTTGTTATTATCATAATCATCTCTCTTAAACTGATATCCTTCTCTTCAACATGTGGTCTGAACAAATCTTCATCATTTATACTAGAAAATATGATTTCTTCTTCTTATTCTTGGGTATTTACAATTAAGAAACCTTTATTTTTTACATGATTTTAGTTACATACCTCTTTGACAAGCTAATCTGTCGTTGCTGCACTTACTTTGGCTTCATTTAATTTTTGAGTTTCTTCATACATGAATTCTTTGACTACTTCTTTCTCTAATTTCTTACCTTCTTATTCATTTTACTTATCTTCTTCTCCTCTTTTCTGATTACATATCTCAATTTCCATCTTTTCTTCTTCTTCACAAGAAGCTCTATAGTCCACTTAACCTTTCTTCTCATCACAAATCCTACCTCTTTGTTTTTTTTCATCATCAACTCTTCAATATTCTCTACATATTTCCTCCACTCTCTCAACCACTCTTCTCGTTTCCTTTCCTCTTCTCTCTTCTTGGCTTATTTATCTTTTCTTTATCTCTCTTCTTGCATCTTCTTTTGGATTATCAATACCACTAAATCTTTTACTAAATCTTATCTATCCATTTGCCTCTCTCTTTTTCTTCACAATCACCTGTCACACATACTTCACAAACAACTTCCACACTTTCTTGTTAGAATAATAAAAAATTATTCTTATGATCTATCTCAACTTTGATACCAAAATTATGCATATATAATTTCACATTCACATGCATTAAATAATTTAGGACAAAAACTACTCCATTAACATATGCACTTTGTTTTGTGATCTTTGTCACCTAGCTTAGGATAGCTCAAACATGAAACATCTTGACCTTGTAAGAAAAATATATCTTCACTAACATATTACCATGTCTTATAGCGCTTATGTAAATTCAAGTGACCATTCCTAATAATTCACAATCAAAGAAATAACCAATTTTATCTACTTTTTCCAAAACTGGTTTCTTGTGTTCTCAAGGATAAGCTTCTAGTAGGTTCATGGTTACAAACATATATGCGTACCCAGAAAAAATTAAAACTTCTTCAATCACCCTTTACCTTCTTAATGGTGTGCACCAAATTTTAAGACTCAAATTTTTAATCTCTTCTTTCAAACTCTAATTTATCTTTTCTAGCTCTAAAGCCTCTCATAGCCATGTCTAGGTCCTTTTTCCAACATAAATTTTGACTTCCTCACTCATTTAACAAAGTAAAGACATTTCTAAATAACCATTGTAAAGTTGTAAATGTTTTTAAAGTTTCAAGCTTGGATTCTAATCACAAGTCCCTTTTCTTATCATTTGAACCTTCAAATTAGGTCTCCCAGTCTGTATAGTCTCTTCGAGTGTCAAAATGTTAGATTTTTCAGGACTTTAATTGATCTCTTAGAAATTATAACCTCTATAAACAATATTCTCATATCACTTAGGTGATATTTAATAATTTTCAAGACTTACAATGGTCTTTAAAAGTTTCAAATGCAACAACTCAGTCTAACCCTAGTTATATACTTTGTCACAGTCCTTCAAGAGGACAACTGTCATGTATAACTGAGAATATAGTCATGATCATGCAAAATTTATTTCTTAACCTAAATTAATACCCTAGAAAGACAATTTCCTCATATTTCTAAGTGTTAATTCCAGGTATAAAGGCTCTAAATGCTTGTTTGCAATCAAACTCTACATAAACCCTCTCTCTCAGCCTAAGCATCATTGGAATCTTATAAAATGATAATTTCTTGGTTTCAAGACCTAAGTTTTAGATTTAATAATTATCTCCTCTCTAGGTATATTATATCAAGGAGGTATCATGCATCAATAAAACTTCAATTCCACATATAACTAACTGCCACAGGTATGTAAAATCAAGGTTTTAGCTTATCAATATACATCTTGACACCAAAGAACAAAGTTACAAGAAAAGACACACTATTTACCCTCTTCATATAGTTTATAACACCTCTTAAGAATTATCTTCTCCTATTTAAGAGTTCTAATCACATATTTAACTTTCAAAGGTAAATCATGCTCTATCAACTCTGCACAGTTTAGTTTCCAAGGGTTTGCCAAACATGAAATAGAGAATAACAGGGGATTAAACTTTATGACCATGAAAATATCACTTCACTACCTCTTAAAACGTGATTACCATTAAAAGGCCTCATTTCACATATCAAAATACTAGAATATCAAAGAATTATTGCAATTTCACATTATTATTATTATTACACTCTCATACATCAATATTCATGCTAGAAATCAACATATTTAGCATTCCAATTTTCCTCATCATCCTAAAATGAATCCTTAACATTAGTTTCTACTAAATAATTTAAGTACTTCAAATAAGGATTATACATTCTTAAACAACGATATCAAAAATACTTGGAAATTCTACAAGAAAAGACCATTTTAAATAAGAAAAACAAAGTTTTATTATATTAGATTATAATCTCTTTACAAAATACTTTCTCCTCTCTTCCTTCCATCCTTTTGATAATCAAGTAATATCTCAAAAATAAATTCCATTTGAGATTTATCCTTTCTCACTCACATCTTCATAAACCCTAACTTTTTTTCTAACTTCCTTATCCTCAAAATATATAAAACATGTATATAAATTCTTGTAGTACATTGTATCATCCATTCATACCCCGAGGGTCACTTAAATCATATTTATACCCCTAACATGAACTCATAAAACTATTATACCTCTTTCCCATACTTGAAAAATTACGACTCCACCTATTCATGCTTAGAAAATTTGAATTTAGGAAAAGGAGGGAAAACTTGTAATTTGAAATTTTGAACAACTTGACTCCTTCTAACACTTGGTATTGCAACCTAGACCTTTCCTTATTGCTTTACGAATTATATCCCTCTTCCTTGACTTCATAAACATGATAAGAAGGGAATTTTAAAAATTTTGTTGCTTCTTTTCTTAATGCTTCTGCATCAGTCACACACACAAAAAATAGTATGTTATCCAATTCATAAAGAAGAAATAAATAACAATCAATAGGGACATAAAATAAGATGCACTACCATTTTATAGTTCACATGTGTTAGTATGAATTTTTTTTTATAATATCATATATCAAAATGCATATTATGAACACACATAAGATGTGTGAACTAGAAATTGATAGAAATGGGTAATAAATATAAAATAGATCTTGATAATGTGGAAGAGCCCCAAGATTGGCAAGATGACTTAGTGAATGGAATGTCCAACATTTAAAATTATGTAGATTCATGTGTATCCTACATCATGGTCATATAACTTGTGAAATTAATATGTGTATAGAAAGTAGAATATGATATCTGTAAAATCATGTGACGAACAACAAATGCAAACTAAAAACTAGTAAATTTTCCTTATTTTGTAATTTTAGAGTGTTTTAATGTTTTAAATATTTTAAATTTATGGATATTTTATTTTGGTATTTGTTTAGAAATATTCAAAATCATGTTATCTGATGAAAAATTCATATGGAAGAGGGGAATAAATAATTATGTATCAGTGCACAAGATACCCCAGAATGGAATCATGTGTCATATCATCAAAATGTCTTGATATAGGCTCATGTATAGGATAGACTATTAGAGGAGGCACATACCTATATGGAGTACTGCATGACATATGAATTTTTGTCACTTTAATCTTAGGTTATAGGACATATTGATTAGACTATAATTATCTTAAAGAAACTATTCAATTATATTTAGATGATTTTTAAAGTGGCTAATTTTGAAGAGTTGGTAGTATATGGGTACTTATCACTTTATTGGGAAGCATCTAAATAGTTGGGGTGAGTATACAGGTCATGTGAACATTTATAAAATGGGAGTAGGATCATTAGTATAAGCCATAATTATAAAAACAATAATCATAATGAATGCTCTAAACATTGACAACTTTATTACAATAAATGCATTTGACACACTTATGCACATTAGAAGTGATAGAAACAATATTATGAAGTCAAGGGAGTCCTAGTAACATGTAACATGTTCCAATGCTCTAAAGAACCAGGAAAAGTGTAGATAGGATGGTTTAACCCACTTGAATGGGTAAGGTAATATCTCCAATATATTGGTAAATATCTTGAGAAATAGTTGTAAGTTTTTTTCATTGTATCTCATAGATTTGAGAAATTTCATAGTGCATAGATTTTGATAGGGTCTATAGTCAATATGAACACTATGGATAAAATAAGCTTGAATACAAAGTTCTTGGATAATTGAAACATCATCCACATTTTCATTCTCATTAAATGTGATAATAGTTCATAGATGTTGACTAGTAGTGACAATTCCAATAACAAATTCCAATGGGTAATTGTTGTATGTATGATGAACCTTAAAATTTTATTTATGATAATATATATGTTGAAGCAGTGGTTCATTAAATATTTTAAGATTTGAATTATATTTACTAGTGTTCTAGACTTATCTTAATTGGTTTCAAATTAAATAGTTTGATTATTAATGATATATTGAATGACATGCTTTAGCTTGAAAAAGTAATTTTTAGATTATCCAAAAACACTGGTGATGGTGACAATACACATCAACATAAAATGTTCTAGATTGAGACTTGATCTCTTCAACATTCATAGGTTAAGGTATATACATAAGGTCACACTAAATTAATCACATAAGTATAAAATGATATGGAGAAGGTAGATCTGTGAATGTCCACTGAGGAGGGATTATAACTGAAGCTTAGTTGGTGGAGATATAACATTGATCATTATATTTTCTTCATTATCATTAGATTTAGCTTAAAAACCTTAATTACCTTTAAACTTAGTATTGGGAACAAATTTTACATTAATTACATAATTAATATTGTTCATTGTGAGAATCTTGACCTTGTAGTCCTTTAAGGTTGATATAATTAATCGAAAGTTTAAAATTTTGAAAACATGACATAATATTACAAGGGGAAAGTAAAATTTGTGTAAATAGATAGTAAATATAATTTTCCATAAGAGAATTATTCATGACGTAATCATCCTCTTGTATTGTAACACATATGCACTAAAACGTTCATTAGGACATGTTTAGGTTTTACAATTTGAACATATGAGACTTTCTCACCAATATTTATTGATAAGTGTGATAATAATTGATCATAAAATGGATGGAAGGATTTGATATATATATAGTAGGGAGGTCATAAAACTATTTTAGGGCATTATATTTTAGAATTCATGCGAATAGATTAGTCAGGATATTATTATTGTAGAAATAATTTAGACATTTTACGTGAAAGGAGTGAAGATGTTTTTCTGAATCTACTTTATTTCATAAATGGGAATACTAGGAGTGAAAAAACCGATAGGTATTGTATAAGAATCCACATCGAGTGTTAATGGATTGGTGAAGTAAAGTGTGTGAATCCATAACTTGAAAATTATTAAATGCTCCTTTCTCTAATTGCAATACCTTAGCCTCGATATTGTAAATGGTTTGCATGAGGGAGAATGTAGAAGATGAGGTATGTAGGATTCCATGATTGTGTATGAGTGATGATGTAAAGGTAATAGAAGTAGATGAAACAGATGTGGGAAGTTTTTGACTGAAAATAGGTACCCCCATACCAAGGGTAGATATACACATAATAGATATATATTTTATAATTTGAAAGGGAACTTCCACATGATATGTCGGTAGAATAGATATAGATTTTTTTTAACTTATCTCTAACTATGTAAAAGAAAGAGTCGACATGATCTAATCATACAAATTTTTGCTCATTATCTTCATTAAAAATATGAGATTCATTACTGTGTTTGAAATTAACTTTATTGTTTTTCCCTGAAAGGGATTAGTGGTAATGACCATGATGGATTAGTCCAGAGGGTTCCAGGATAAATGAGTATTAACCAATTGATAACAACATCTACAAGGTATAACACATTTTTTGTGAGCTTTCAATATCATAACTTGACAGGAACCATATATCTCATCATATGATGGGATAATGTACTCATGTCCCTCATGGATAAATTTCCTGGATATATGAATTATAAATGGTATAGTTTTTATGTCATGGATCCATATCCTACCTAGTAAAATATTTTAATATAAATTAGCCTTCAAGATAGGCATATCTATAGGTATAAAGAATATGTATACTTTGATTTTTCCCAAAGTGTGCCAAAGAGTATTTTCAAAGTTCCTAGAAAAAATGGTTGATTGTTGAACATACCTCATAAAGATGCCCATTTTATTGAGTAAGGAGTGAGGATATATATTCACTGTGAAGACACCATCAACTAATACCCTATAAACTATGAAATTTTGACTGCAAAATGTAGTAAGGGTTGTTATATTCCCCTACTATCTTTAGAAGATAAATCAACGAGGTAAAAAATGATAGGACTATTGGATAACACCTTATAGAAAGTGATGATAGTGTATATAATGTGTAAACCATGTGACAAAATATACCCTTAATGGAACCTAGGGTTTTGGATATAAAACCCATTATAACCCTAAAAAGCATGAAGGTTATGTAGAACCTAGAAGAGGTATACCAAGGATGGATAATACTTATATATCGATAATAAAACTTAGATGATAAAACTTAATATACATCTAAATTAAATTCAAAGTTTGATTAAAAACCCTAGAAGAAAGAAATATGAAACCCTAAATCCTGAGGAAAGTTGTGTAAGTTGAATAAACAGGTTCACCCAACGATTAAAACCCCAAATTAAAGATCACTTATTCTGATTAGGATTACTATCTTAGAGAACAATGTGCAATGAAATTAATAGATAAATAATCTAAACATTTAGATCTAAATATAAATGTAATATGATATTAAAAAGTTACATTCAATTAGGGAATATGCTAAATATAGTAAAACACAAGAATATGATTGCACTTAGCTTTTCTACTGCTTCGCAGGGAGATCTAGATCTAGAATGAGTTCAAACAAGATGTGCTAATTTAATGAATGCTCTTTGTATATGAAACAAAGTGCTAAAAAAATCCTAAACACTATCACCAAGTTTAAAACCTAAGATAAAATTCTAGTGTATAGTTATACAATAGTGTTTGGCACTACTATGCACTTTTATGTCAATTCAGATCACTTTGTCTTTGTCTTCAATGACTTCCTCTACTTTCACTTATTCCTAAATACTCACGTCTACTACTACAAAGATGAAACCCTAGTTTCCTATACTAACACTCAAATAAACATTAGAAAACAAACAATAGTGTGGTTTAGTTGGAGTGCCCTTGGTCTCTGATCCCCTTGTTGATTCTAACCAAGTGTTGCACTATATTGCCCAAATGAAGGGCTCGAACTCCATGTAGTTCTCTTAGTGCATTGTAGGAGTGAATGACTGTCCAAAGTGACCTTCCCTTATGTTTTCTCTTACTCCTTAACATTAATAGCAAGATAAATGGGTATACTTCAGATGCACCTTTCACAATCATTGAATATAGTGCTTGTAGATTGATATTCACTAGAGTAAAACCCCCCTGAAGTTCCCTTTGAAATGTAGATACTTGATGGTGCTTGATTTGGACTTGAGACACTTTTGACTTGGATCAGCCTTCTATTGACTTGGTTTAGAGTGCTTTGGACTTATATAGAGGTTATTCCAAATGTATTCTCTTGATTTAGGGAAGATTATGGTGACTTTCCTTAATAATCGATAAGTATATACTTGAGGAGATTTTGAGAATTTCGGGTAAGTAAATGAGTGTATCTAACTCAATTTTATACCATTCCATAGGATTTGATTTCACACTAAGACAACCTAGGAAGTAGAAATAAGAAAATCATAAGAAAACATGATTGTGAGCCCATTACAGACAAAACCATCAAATAGGAACATAAACATATGAAATGTTCAACTTGGACGGTAGTGTCCTAGGAGGTAGAGTGTCGTAAGTGGAAGCTTGGAGAAGTTTGACAAGAGATACAAGATGTCTATGAAAAATGAGATCATTTTTATAGGTGTTTGAGCAACAAACTGGGAGAATATGAAGTGTTTGGAAGCCATAGGATAGTGGAATAATGTGTTAAAGCATGTTTTTGTGTGTAAGTCATGATTATAGATACAAGCCAAATCAATATTGTTAAGTACCTAATTACCAAATTTAGGTGTCTAGAGTTAGGTTGAAGTTTAGAATAGTCTTAGAGGGAGATTAAGGTACCAATATAAATATTTCAGCCCAAGAATGTGTAGTGATTGAAAATGTTGAGTTTGGCCACTCTTCCTTTGCATATAAACCATTTTTAGCAAAACAAAAGTGATTTTCCAAATTGAAGGACGTGAAGCTCCAAGTAGTTTTACAAAAAATGGAAATGATATTTGATCTAGATTTGTTGAATATATGAAGTATTAATCTACCATATTAGAACATTAAATTTTCTTGTAAGATATTCGAATACTTTAAATTTGGGCTAACTACTTTACAAAATGCTCATTTTTTTTTCCTGTAACAACCCAAGGATTGGGTGCATGACTATGTTGGCAGGTTGTTTGTGTCTAAGATGCTCAAAGAACATATCTGATTCATTTCTGAACATTATCAATATAATTTATTTTGTGTTTAAGCTCTCTTGAATGCTTTCAGAAGGGGAAACTATCCAAATTTGTGAATATAGAATTAAAAAATGTCAAGTGTGTTACATGGTTGTTTATGGAGTTTGATTATTATATAAGGCTAATGTTGTCCTTTATTGGACTTCCATACCTTGACTACATCAATTTCCAAAAATGCTAAATGATCAAATGACTCTCTCTCTCTCTCTCTCTCTCTCTCTCTCTCTCTCTCTATATATATATATATAGATAGATAGATATATATATATATATATATATATATATATATATATATATATATATATATGCCATGTTAGCACTTGTTTGACCTTTAACTATTAAAAATTGAAAATAGTAATATCATAAAATGAAGACAATCAAGTGAACAAAGACCTCCCAAAAGCATACTAGATTTGTCTCGATTTTTTAGGTAGTTCTCAAGACTGTATTGATATTCCATACAATTAATTTTTAATGACAAGAAATAAAAAAACTAAAAAAGACTAATAAAAGAATTAAAAACCTTAAAAATCAGAAAATATACCAATAATATTTAATTTAAACCAACCACCAACAAATATACAAACATACTAAAATTGTAAAAAATTATAACTAATAAATATCATTTTAACCCATTTTTAAAGGTTTACACTTTCATCATTACTTTCAATATTGAAGGTCATTTAGACCCTTCATCATTACGTTGAATTTTGCAGCTTCAATCCGAGTTGTTTTGATGAGATATGGAGATTGGTTTTCTACCTTACAAAAGTCTAAATTAAATATGATTTGCTTTGGTTGTGATGCCTTGAGTGGAGTGGAGTATAGTGCATGTGTGCTGTGGTAGTGCTCAAAGATTGTGAGAGATTTTGTTCATTAAAATATGATCACTTCTTCTACTTGGAACTCAAGTGATCTTGAACTAACACATTTTTTATTGGATAAATAGATGAGTGTGCCAATCCAATCTAATCTAATCTGAAAAATGACTTAGTGTGCAGGGTATTTGGAGCAATCAAAAGTTTGAGCTATAATAATTGTTTGAAGTTGTCGCCTCATAATAATACACCATTAATTTAATTGCTTAAGACACGTTTCTTTTAGTAGTTAATTATTTGCATAATATGTTTTGTTACAATGTTAAAATATATGCTTCAAGTCATAAATCTTTAGTCAAGATTCTTTATCACCGGTGTCATTTTTTTATTAAATTATAGGAGATAAAGGAGGATTGACGAATACTTTTAGATATAATCGGAAATAAAACATATTAATGTACATATCTTTTTGGTCCACACTTTATGGAGGGGAAGGTATTATTGCATATTTTAATAATATTTGATATAATAAAACATCATTCTATGCTCATTTTTCTATGCTAAAATGTGGATCAAAACTTTTTTATTTTTGTCCACTACTTTTGTGTGAGAACCTTTTGAGGTGTAGGCGACATGATTAGCTAGAGATGAAATGCACTTTTGTAATTATATCACTCACCGACTTTTAGTTGTTATTGTGTATACACTAGAAATGCCTTTAAAATATGTCTTAGTTGTTAATTTGTACTATGTTAGGATACTTAGTATATTTATTGATTTTATTATTCAAAAATGAAAAATAAAATGTAATTTTTATTCAATTTAAATAGAAAACACATTTTATAAGTGTTCATAACACAATTCTAATATGTAGTATAAGTAAGATGTGTAAGTCATTTTTTGCTCCGTAAATAATAATCATCTATATATCTCTTTTCTCTTGCTTTTTTTTTTTGACCTGCTGCCACTCCTTTCAAAATGTATACATAGTAACCAACTGTAATTCAAAAGGTGGGATATCTAACTTCAAAGTAGCAACCAATTCCTTATCCAAACTTAGAAGTATCAGTTTCAGGATATCTTTGTTTTCTTCCAAGTGAGGCTTCAATAAATTATGACCTCCTTCAACGAGGAATCCATATCTTCAACATGAGTCCCCGAGGGAAGATTGTATTCCTCTTTTGATATTTGAGCGGTGAGATCCTCATATGGATCTTCACTTTGTTCATTTTCATCCTTTGGAAAATTTCAACTTCTTTATTTTGATGTGGTCCCTTTCTCTACAAGGATGAGCATGAGCCTGGGGACAATATATTTGAGATGTCTTGTTAAATGACATATCCCACAATGAAATGTTGTATTCTCATAATCTAAGATCTGAGCATGCTTAATTTTTTACCATTTGAGAATTATTTTTTTAGAAGGACCCTTACTTCGATCTATCTCAACACAAATGCGAGCATATTTGCGTAATTTGGCCATAACTATATGTAAATTTGATTTTGTATAAGTTCCTAAAGAGTTCCCAATAACCTGAAATACTAGGACAACCCGTAAATGTAAAGGTAAATTGGAAAGGTGAATCCCTACAAGCATTCTAGTTACTAACATGATGTTAAGGTTCAAACTCCAAGAACCGGGGAGTTATAAAAAGTTCTACATTACCCCAAAACCAAGGGCCCTCATAAAAAAATACTAATAATCATCATTAATATAAAATTGAATAATAAAAAAACCTTTGGAACAAATAGATATCTCACTATGTTTTGTCCAAGTCAAATGAATCCACTAGAGTAATCCCAATGTAGTCATCCATAACCCATTAAATCGACAAATGAATGCATCTTCTTCATAAATTGAATAAAGAAGAGTGACCTCTAACACTATGATTTCCACCTTCACTGTCTTATTGCCATGCTCCATTATATAGGTACTAAAAATAAGATGAGACTTTGAAGCATATGGTAGGGAATAATGATTTTTTTAACTACATCCTTAAAAGATGTAGACTTGGAAGAGGAAGGCTTCCCATTACCAACCACTCAACCATATAATCATAAGACAAGATGAATGATTGAATATTTGCATAAGCTATCTACAGATAACAAAGATTGATTTTTTAACTGTTTACCCTCAGAAAGAAGACGTTGTTGGTCCACATGGACTCCTTGTAAATACTGTGATTGGTAGTTTATATCAACCACTTAATCATCTAGTCTCACCCATAAAAGAATGGTATTCCCATTATGTGACTTTACCATTGATAGATCGACCAAAATTAGTGTATTTGTAATTTAAAGTTTAATAGACGACTAGCAAATTACTATGGAATTACTGTATTTGTGTTTATAGATAATTGGTAGAGGTTAGGCTCTTATTGACACATTTTTCTTATAATTATCAACTTTCATCTTATTTTTTGTTAATGTCGACACCTTGACCTCTTCATCTTCTCAACTTCTCATTCTTCTTTGTGCCCTTTTATAGCTCTTTTCTTCTATTTATACAATGTTTTTTTATTCAAACACTCTCTCCTTGCTTATTTTTAAATATATTTTTGATCATTTTCCAGTTTTTAAGGATTATGACTAGTTTCATACCTATGAATCTAGTCACATCTCTATAGAAGTGACAACTCAATTTTTTGGGCCATTTCCACCCTAAATTGATTTCTCTAGAGTTGTTGTCTTTCCCACTTGTTATGTGTCATCTTATGTGCCAATATAGTCATAATTTTGACTCACGAGGTACACACACACACACACAAACACACACACACACACACACACACACACACACACAAACACACACACACACACACACACACACACACACACACACACACACACACACACACACACACACACACACACACACACACACACACACACACACACACACACACACACACACACACTAGTGCATTTAAGACACATAACACACGAGAGGAATACATCAATATCAAAGTTATGCAAATGAATTTTTATTTCTAAAGAATCCATATACTAGAAACTAGATTTCAAGAATTTAGATTCTCTTAGTCTTTGCACACATTGAAAATATAAGGGTTAGGCCTATTGCACTAGATAAGATTACTTGTTGAATACCTTATAATTATTTCCTATTTTCCACATTGTTTTATACTTAAGGGGATAGATAAATATTGAGGAAGATAAGACTGCCCTAGTTCTTTACATGCCTTAAAACACATTTTTTCCCTCAATTTGTGTAGACCTAGAAGTTGAATTAGGGTTTTATAGAAGGATATTGAACTCACACATTGATTTGTGACAAAAAAAAGGACTTGTTTTATAAGTTAGGGCACAAAAGAAAATTCACATTATTAGACTCATCTCCACCCAAAAATAACCATTTTCATAGAAATTTTTCCATTTACGTAGTTTTATACCTCCATGAATCTAGTCACATTTCAAAAAATCTATTCAACATAATTTTGTGGTCTTATTTTTGTAGGATTTATTTGTCTTGTCTTTTGGACTTGTACTACTACACAAGTGAAATTGGCATAAAAAATAAGGGAATTTTTAAACCAATAAAGGAATTTTTTTTTCTCTCTTTAATTCATATGGTGTCATAAATGTGTTGCAAATATGATATTAAATGTTATCATAATTTATGTGTAATTAATTCTATCATTAACCAATTATTAAATTATAAATAATAATTATTTAACATTATAACATAAATAAATATGTAAAATATCATTTCAAAATATTCTACTCAATAGATTCCAATTTATTTTAAAACACGTCGGTTAATCTAAAAAATAATTAGAGGAGCATAATGCCATTACAATAATGACTACTCACAGAATTCATCTTATCATCAATTCAACACACATGAGTAAATATAAAAAAAAAATCACAATAAAATAAAATTTCATTTATTTAATTTTGAAACGAGACCTCAAAGTATCTTACCTATGTTTGACTACTAAAATGTCATAATATTTTTCCTTTTTTTAAAAAAAATGCTAATAATGTTATCAACTTGTGAATTCTCAAATTCACTACCATAATCTAGAAAAAATTAACACAATTTGTCTTTATACCTTGTTCATAAAGAGCAATCATCATTTTAAAGACAAGTGTAGCCATAAAATTTTCATATTCTCCACCCAACATTTATGTGGTCTTATTTTCTTCACATATCCATCATAGTATTCCATAACAAGTTCTTGATTTTATCATAAGATGAAACCAACATGTCTATGAATTTATTTCAAATATTTAAATGGTCACCATTGGTTGGAGATCTATATCCATTTATCAAATTTGCACCATAAGAAATTTCTCAAAATAAACAATAACCATCACCTACCATACCTAGGAAATATAAGAGTCTTAAAAATTAAATTTTACATTAGCCTCGCTCTTAGTGTTTTTCCACAAAGGTAAGCCATTGCATTGGTGCCCACTAGATCATGGGTTTGTTTCTTGATCTACTTGTGGTGTCTGGAGTGGGAAATTTCCCTATCACATGGTGGTTATTGTGGCCTTAGAGAGACCTTGAGGTAGGGGTCACACTTCTCCATGTGGACCCAGTGGAACAAAATAGGTCACTCCGAATATAGATCGTTTGACAAACATTAAGGACCCAATCCCATTTCCATGTTTTATTATCACCATCAAACTAAAAAAGTAATCTCATTTTCGAAAGATTAATTGAGAACCAGGTTGGAGGAAGGTATGAATGAAAATACAAAAAAGAGGAGTGATATAAAAATATGAGTTGGGAAATGTTGGGCAACATGTGAAATTGAGGATGAATATTTGTAGGCATCATATCTAGAACAAGAAGTGGGGGGAATCCTGAATACACATTCAAGGGAAGGGTTTTGGCCCTACAGGAGGATGGATGAATCTAGAACATTGCTAGTAACGAATCTTGATTGGTCTGAAGGATTTTCCCCTAACAACATCAAGGAAGAGGGAGGCTAAGAAAGTAGTTTTGATAAACCCCATTTCTTATGGATATAGAGGAAGTGTAAAAGGCCTTGTGGTTATTTTTCACAAAATTGAAAAAAATATTAATGGAATGATTGATTTCAGTTTTATTGGGGTTGTCTTTAAAGAGAAGTAAAAGGAAATATATGATTCATATGGCTCTATGTGGGAAGATTTAGTGATCAAGGAATCTTTGGATTTGGAAGAACCTCGTCCACAAGGAAAACCATGTTAGAATCCTCTAGTTTGTTTTACAATGAATTAAAAATCATTTCAAAATGTATGTGATGTCGTCTATTTTATGGATTAAAGTGATTCCTAGTAAATGGGGAAGGATGATGAAGCTATTGTAGGTTCAAGATTAGTAGGGTTGGTTTTTAATTCTAAAAACTATCACTTTTATATAAGATCAAATACATAGCAAGGTCATAGAAATTACAATGGATTTTACTAGTGAAAGGGACCAAGCTCTAGAGCTCGCACATTGTGATATTTCAACACTACCTCTCAGACAAGTGGAGATATTTCAAAAATGGTGGATGAGGAATGTATAATTTTAGGGATCTATCCCTCTTAGGGAAAATCCCTACGATGTCTTGGAAAGGGTGGTTTTTGGAATCAAGATTATAAAATACCTAACTAGGGTTTTATCTAGTTAACCTTAGATACTTCGTTGAAGGTTGGGTTATGTTTGAATTCCAAACTTTAGAATATAGAGAATGATTCTTATCCTAGAAATGGTTCTTTTATGGGAAAAATATCTTATTGCAACTATGAAAACCTAATTTTATGAACCCAAAATTTAGTAAAGGTATGGAGCTATGTTGCAATATAATATATTCTCTTCCTCTATAATACTGGTGATTGGATTTTTTTTGTAAAATTGGTAAAAATATGGGTGGTATTTGTAAATTAGATCCCAAATATTTAGGGGAGGATACATCCTTTTTGTGTATATAGGTTAAGGTGAATGTTGTAAAATTTCCCCCTCAAGTTATAAGTATGAAGACTAATGGGAAGTAATTGGTCTAACCAATTGAAAATAAAGATTTGGAAAATAAGGATAATTTATGGAAAGATTGAAGAAATTTTGGTGGATATAAGTTCACAAGGCCTGCTTCCATCCAACATTTTTGCAAGCCTTACCAACAAGGATCTTTAGGCACAAACCAAGTCTAGAAAAGAAGACACCAAGATAATACATATGTGGTGCAGAGTGGAGAAATAATAAAAATAGTTAATACCTTTAGTGTTTCTTCTATCAAGCATAACATGGAAGGATATGCTAAGGAAGAAGAACTTTCTAAAAAATAAAAGTAATAGAAAGTGAAATTAACAGGGAAATCACAACCCACACAAGAAATATTACATGAGGGTGGATCAATACAGCTAGAAGGAGCATGTTCCTGTTGGGGTTAGCACACCGGTTGTACAGACAATATATAAGATCTAAGCATACATGCAAATAAAAGTAGATATTCTACCAGAAGAAATATACAAAATAAGAGACATAAATCAACACCAAATTTAACGTGGTTCACCCAGTGTGGGCTACGTCCACCAAGAAACAAGCCAATATATTATCCAAAGATTTAACAAGATATACAATGAAGATTTACAATCTTACACACCTCTCAGATGTACAATAATTTCTTTCCTCAATATTTTTCTTCATCACCAAGAACTCTCTTTCTCACTAGCTTTTGCAAGTTTTTACTAATTTTTGTTAATCATCCCTTACTTCTAAACCCTAGCTTTTATGCTTATATAGTTGTTTATAGACTTAGGGTACTTAGCCATGCAATTACAATAAATAGATATACTTTAATGCTAAAAATAGATCTAATTCCCAAGATTTAATTAAAACATCCACGCACAGGTAACCGATGCCAATTAGCCCTAAACAATGCCGGTTCCTTCCTTTCCTAATCAATGTTGGTCCTTCCTGACCGAGTCCACTCTTGGGTGAATGATGACAGTTCCCCCTTGACCAATGACGGTTACTATATTTTCCAGCAAGTTTCCATTACATGCTAAACTAAAGTAATTGAGCTCCACAACTCAACAATCTCCCACTTGGAGATTAATTACTACACTATACATGTACAACATCATTCTTGGATCCTTCCTTAGCTTTGTTTCTTCCTCTTCAAGTCCCAAACTTGAAGAACAAAAGAATTGGAGTGTAACTCCAACTAATCCTTTTCTAATGGCTTAGTTAACATATCTACATGGTTCTTGCTCATATGAATCTTTTCCAGATTCAATTGTCCATCCTCCAATACCTACCGTATGAAGTGATACCTCAACTGAATGTGTTTTGTTCACAAATGAAACACTAAGTTCTTTGCCAAATGAATTACACTCTGACTGTCACTGAACAGTTTAAAATCATCTTGCTTCTTTCCCAACTCTTCCATGAAATTATTCATCCATATCATCTCTTTTCTAGCCTCTGTAGTTTTAACATACTCTGCCTCTATAGTAGACAAAGCCATAACCTTCTGCAATCTCGAAATCTAGCTAACTATCTATCCCACATACTGTGAAAATATATCCAGTAGTGCTCCTTTTACCATCCAGATCTCCAGCGATATGCAAATCAACATAGCCACATAATGAAATATCTAAACCTCCAAAGCATAACTGTATGCTAGATGTCCATTTCAAATACTTGATTATCCATTGGATTTATTTCCAATGCTCTTTACTTGGATTGGCCATATATCTACTCACCACTCCCACTGCCTGTGCAATGTTTGGTCTGGTATAAACCATAGCATACATGAGACTCTCAACTGATGAAGCATATGGCACTCATGTCATGTATTTGACATCCTCATGTGATGATGGACATTGATCTTTGCTTGATTTGAAGTGTCCAGCTATAGGTGTGCTAACAGGTTTTGCATTCTGCATATTGAACCTTTCTAACACCTTGTAGATATAATCCTCCAGAGACAAATAAAATTTATTGTTTTTCCTGTCTCTGTGTATTTTCATGCCAAGGATTATTTTTGCAGCTCCTAAATCCTTCATAGCAAATGTGTGAGCTATCTTTCCCTTAAGCACATAGACTTCCTACATACTAGATCCTGCAATAAGCACATCATCCACATACAATAACAAAATAATATAACTCCCATTTTCAAGCTGCTTGAAATAAACACAATGTTTAGATTCACATCTCGAGTAACCATGCTCTTGCATAAAACTATCAAACCTCATGTACCATTTCCTTAGAGCTTGCTTGAGCCTATAGAGATTATTTTTCAACCTACGCAATAATTTCTCCTTACCCTTGAATTCATACCCAAGAGGTTGCTACATACAATTTTCTTCATCCAAATCATCATGAATAAAATCCATCTTCACATCTAGTTTCTCTAAATGCAAGTCTTCTACTGCAAATAAGCTCAATATAGTATGAATAGAAGTCATCTTAACAACAGGAGAAAATATTTCACTAAATTCAATACCTACTTTCTGTGCAAATCCCTTCACTAAAAGCCTTGCCTTGTATCTTTTCTGTTCACCCTCTTCTTCCTTGATCCTGTAAACCCACTTGTTCTGCAATGTTCTCTTACCTACTAGAAATTGAACCAAATCCCATGTCTGGTTCTATTCTAAGGAGTCCATCTCCTCATTCATGCCATGTTCCCACTAGACGTGGGTCTTATCCTGCATTGCTTCTTCAAAGCTCTTGGTTCACCATTATCAATCAATAATAACTAAGATAAAGAAGGTGTAAATCTTTCTAGATATTTACTTACCCTTTGTGATCTTCTCACAGGAGTTTGGAGTACTAGAGGCTCAATCTGGACCTCCTGGACATTCCTATCCAAATCTGATAGTGATCAACACTAGTCACCTCTAACTAATGTCAATTCTACTAACCGATGCCGGTTTGGATCTTCTGTAATCGATACCGGTTCATCTGACCGGTGCCCATCAGGGGTCAACTGACATCGGTTACTGTGTAACCTTGTCGATAATTCTTTTGAATATGAGAGTTCATTTTAATTCATAAACTTCTCAATCGGTTCATCCTTGGGTATCAAAATTTAATCCCTATACATTCTCTTTTTATTCTATTAACATCATGACTCCTAATAATTTTAGAATTCTCTAAATCCCAAAAATGGAAACTGAAATCACTAGATCCATAACCAATGAAAGTGCATCTCTTAGATTTTACATCTAACTTCTTTCTATTTTCCTTCTCAACATGCAAAAAAGCTTCTGAACCAAAAAATTTAAGAAAAGAAAGATCTAGCTCTTTTCTAGTCCAAGATTCCTCTGGTATTCCTCCATATATTGAGCTTGAAGGCCCACTGTTAATCAAATAAACCGATGTATCAATTTCTTCTGCCAAAAACTGTAAGGGTGATCCAGAAGGTATTCTCATACTTCTAGCATGTTCCATGATTTTCCTATTCATTATTTCTGCAACACCATTCACCTATGATGTTCTTAGACCCATTCTTTCTCTACGTATTCCAATTACTAAAAAATAATCCTTGAAATCCTTGCTACAATATTCAGCACCATTGTCAGATCTAAGGTAATTTAACTTAGAATTTGATTCATTCTCAACAAGGGCTTTCCATCTTTTAAAAGTCTCAAAAAATCATATTTACCTTTAATACAATAAACCCATACCTTTCTTGTAGCATCTTTAATGAAAGTAACATAATACTGGGATCCTCCATGAGAAACTACCTGATCTTCCCCACACATCTGAGTGTACAAACTCTAATTTTTTCTCTTTCTTATTTGCCCCAACTTTGAGAAATCTCACTCTCTTTTTCTTTCCAAATATACAATGCTCACAGAAATCAAGATCTAAATCTTTTAAATCTGATAACTTACCCTTTGCCTTTAAGATCTGCATTCCTTTTTTACTCATATGGCCCAATCGGTTATGCCACATGCATACATCTGAATCTAAAGTAGATAATGTAGAAAAGGAATTAGTAATACAGGTAGATAAATATAAATTTCCTACCTTATTACCTCTCGCCACAACAAAATCATTCTTAATGACTTTCTAAGAGTCTCCTATAAAAGTAACCATGCAACAAAATTCACTTAGTTACCTTGCATAAATAAGATTCCTCCTGAGGCTTGACACATGCCTCACATATTTCAATACCCATGTATTTCCATTATGTAATTTTAGATGAACTTCCCCTTTACACGTAACACTGCAAGGTTCATCATCACCCAAATAAGCATACCCAAAATTACCCTGGACATGATTTATGAAATAATCCTTATTAGGGGTTACATGGAAAGAAGATCTTAAATCTAAAACCCATGATTCAATTCTATTATCTAAAGAAAGAATAAGAGCATCTTGCATTACCTCTGATGTAACAAGAATTGCTTCTTTACCTTTTTCTGGTTATTGGTTCTCTTTATCCTTTGACTAACAATCTGTCTTTGCATGTACTTTCTTTCCACATTTCCAACAAGTGATTCCCTTACTTTTGGATTTAGATCTTATATCCCTTGACTTTGATTTCCCATTACTTTTACTCTTTGATTTCTCCTTCTTCCTTCCCATACTTTCTACATTCAAAGCATTTACAGATGATGATTCCTCTATACATTTCCTACGAATTTATTCATTCAAGATTATACTAACCACATTATCAAACTTCAAAATATTATTAGCAGATGTTGAATTACTAATAGCCATTACCAGGTCATCCCAACTATCAGGCAAAGAACATAAGATTAAAATAACTTTTACTTCATCATAAAATGGTATTGCAACCAATTTTAACTGATTTATAATAGATCATAAATCATTCAAATGACTAGATGTAGATCCACCTTCATGCATCTTAGAGCTAAATAGTTTCTTCATCAAATAAACTTTATTTGAAGCACTAGGTTTTTCATATAAATTAGCAAGATATTTCATTAACTCTACCGTACAAGTTGCTTCTGTAATATTGGAAGCCACGGATGCTGGAAAGCTCAATCTTATATATCATAAAGCCTTTCTATCAAGAATCTTCCATTCTTCATCATTCATCTTCATAGGTCTAGACTTCTCATCCAATAGTAAATACAATAACTTTGAAACAGATAATCCTCAATCTCCATCTTCCATAATTAATAATTTTAGCTGTCAAATTTCTCTACCTTGTATTTTTTTCTTCTGTCATTCCTGTAGTTCCCACTCAATCAAAAAACCCTCTATGAGTAAATTTGTCAACAAAAAAATCCTCAAACAAAGCTGTGATACCAGTTGTTGGGTTTAGCACACCAGTTGTATAGACAATATATCATATCTAAGTATACATGTAAATAAAAGTGGATATTCTACTAGAAAAATTATACAAAACAAGAGACATAAATCAACACCAGATTTAACGTGGTTCACCCAGTGTGGGCTACGTCCACCAAGAAACAAGCCAATCTATTATCCAAAGCTTTGACAAGATATACAATGAAGATTTACAATCTTACACACCTTTTAGATGTACAATATTTTCTTTCTTGAAACTTTTTCTTCATCACCAAGAATTCTCTTTCTCACTAAATTTTGCAGGTTCTTTCTAATTCTTGTTAACCATCCCTTACTTCTAAACCCTAGGTTTTATTCTTATACAGTCATTTATAGAATTAGGGAACTTAGCCATGCAATTACAATCAATGGATATACTTTAATGCTAAAAATAGATCTAATTCCTGAGAGTTAATTAAAACATCCTTACACAAGTAACCGATGACGGTTCCTTCCTTTCCTGACCGATGCTGGTCCTTCATGACCGAGGCTGGTTCTGGGTGACCGATGATGGTTCCCCCTTGACCGATGAAGGTTACTGTATTTTCCAGCAAGTTTCCATTACATGCTAAACTTAAGTAATTGAGTTCCACAACTCAACAGTTCCCCTATGACATTGAAATGAAATCTAGATTTCCAGCTAGAAGTAACTATGGAAATAGAGGAACCCCATCATTGTAGGACGGCTATAGAAGTTCTCACCTAAGATCTTGGAAGATAAGCTTAATACCCATCCAAAAGTAGTTTTAGAAATGGAGGAATCCCATCACTACATGTTAGCTATAGAAAAAGTTGTAGATTTATCTACAGGAACAAAAATATTTCAAGATACACTAGGAAAGGATAGGAACATTCAAAACATGGAGGAGAAGGTAGATGTGGAAGAATTTGAATCTTTTATACATGTTTGTAATGTAAAAATGATTCCCAAAATTTATTTATCTAAAACCAAAATAGGAAAGAACATCATACCCTTATTGTCTCCAAAAATTAGGAACCAGGGATAAACATATATGGTGGAAAAATTATTGAAGAATCCTTGGAGGCTTCAAAAGTGGGATGCCAAAATATTGTGGTAGATTTTTTATCTACTACTAGAAGGAAACTTTTCATATAAGGAGTGTTACCTAATTACTCAACACTAAATCCTTAACCATATGGATGTAGTTTTGGGTGGTTCTTATAAGAAAAAGGCTAACTTTTGTAGGATTAAATGTTATTGTGGGAGTCCGTGGTTGTGGCTATGGAAGGTTCTAAATTAAGTTGATGGGGCTTGTTGCATACAATTTGATACATTGATTAATATTGGGGATCAAAAAATTATGTAAGGAGTATGGTTTGAGATATTTTGAGATACAAGAACAATTTTGACTACTAAAGATTTGTTTTACTATGAAATACTCTATGTATAATTTATAACTACAAATAATATATATGTGAGGCATGAATGGTAGAAGGGGCAAGGATTAAAAAATTGGTATTCTCAAGGAAAAGTAAAAAGAGTTGACCATGGTATAACATGAAGAGATACAAGAAGGAAATTGCATTTAAGTGAGGTGAAGGTGGGTAATGCACCAAGTTATTTGGGTGAAATTTGGAAACAATTGTTGTTTAGGTTGATGATTTGAAGACCACTATGGAAGACATGTGTAAATGAAAGAAATAAGAGATGCTACATGAAGACTATTTGGTGGGGTGATTTTGCAAATTTACAGGACTAAAAATATGAATCTTAATGTAAAGGTATATTAGGGGATTATTAGCTTTGAGTTTTCTAATGGCCACAAGTAATGCATAGAGTGTTCAAGGTTAGGTAATCCTACGTGGTATGTATGTTTTAGATTTTTTAATAGTCTGAATATGATATTTTTATATATTTTAGATTTATGCAAAGTTAGCAAAATTTAAAATATTTTTTAATTTTATTTTGAAACTTAGGAGTGGTAATCTAGTTGCATTTATCCATGGTGCAGGGTTGGGTAGTAACTTGGATGGGCCTTGTAATTTTATTGGTAGGTTTCCATAAAGACTACTTATCTACAGCTAGTGGAACATATGTACTTATTTTTCTAATATTAATTGAAAGGGTGAGGGACCCACCAACCCTCTTTTACTCATAAAAAAACTATATTCCAATGTACTCATAAATGAATCATGTAGTATTTGTGTTTTAATGTTATATTTTATTTAATATATCATATCCTGTTTTTCCACAAGAACACATTATTATACTTATTAATTTTGTTTCCCATTTCTATTCAAGACCAATGTTTCAATTACCATCATAACTATTAGGTGTCATGAAATTTTTAGCTAAGGATTGTGTATTGTCAACCAATAAATTGTAATCCATACATAAAATGTTGAAACCATTGTATACATATTCATTTCCCAAGTTCTCTATGATTGTATCTAATGGTTTTGTGTACTATTTGTATTTGGATAATACTTCCCATGAATGTATGTGCTGGTTTTTACCCCAAAACCTTGAACTTATCGATGTTGAACTTAATAAACCAAATTAATAATTCATGAAGGTGTTCCTCTTTAATTAATGATCATAAGCCTATATATGTAAATATCCCAAGAGTTCCATCAAGTATTTCCTTTGCATTGTGATAAAGATAATGTGTTTTATCACCAATTACATAGTTTGGAAATATTTTCATAATTTATATCTTTCATAGGAACCAATCGTAAATCATCAAGAATAATAAGATTAGTTTCCTAATTGTATTATTTTTTTTCTCCATATCTGCAAGCGCCAAGTGATCATCTTTTTTTTAATTCAAATTAATTAAACATCATGTGTATTTTAAAGTGTTAACTATAGTATAAATTTTATCCCAAAATTTTGTCAGGCGATTACATTCATAACTATTTTGATAATAGTTAGTAACTAAACAAAAAATAGTGAAATATCAATAGACACCACTTTTAATCGTGTGATTTTCTTATAGTTTTATAAACATAATTAAAATTTCAACTTCTCCAAACATTAATATATTAGACCATATATATTGAATAATGAAACAATTTTTTCGATAGAAATGAAAAATAATAGTCACTCAAATTACCTCTTTTAGAAATTACTATTTTTCATCTCTCTCCAAATCAATAATTTATTCTATAGAATTGATTTTATAAAAAATTTCAACCCATATGACGTAAATTTTATGGATTTAGTTTTTTCTATCTTGAGGGAAAATATTTCCAATGATTTTTACAACATGTCACATTTATGTTTAGTAGATCCTTCCATGATATCTATATTTATGAATATTTCATATCACATAATATAAGATAAAAAAAACCAATTTAAAATATAAATACTTATTATTTTAGTGTTCTATAAAATATCATACCCAATTGTTCAAAATATTGAAACATACAACATCTAAATTTTTTATCCATAAACAATGGTTGGCATGTCCCTTTCCTATTCACCTAGGACACAACAGGGGGTCTTATTCCACAATAAATTTACAACGTTCAACCATAATTGGCCTTAATTCAAGATCATTCTGCCCAACAAGGCATGCACCTAACTAGTATTGAACCTGGGTGTAGTGGGAAACAACCATCCTACTTTACCAATTGGTCAATACCTCATCAGCTACAACATCTAAATATTATAATTTATATCAAAAGTTAAATAATTTCCGCAAATTTGAAATGAATTAAAGTTAGAACCATTGAAATTTATATTCTATTTAAAAGGCTTACAAATATTTTATATATATTTCTTTACATTATATATTGTCTGTAAATTTTCCATGTGTGGTAATTAAAACTTTCTCAACCAAACATTGTCTTTGAGCCAAATATGTAAAGCTTTCATAGTCTATATAAATAATAGATAGATGTTTTTTATTAATTTTTTGAAAAATGCACATAGTTAATCCACATAATCTATCTATTATTGTATTTGATCTTTTTTTAACTCTTTTACATTTATTCAATTATTAACATCACCATCTATAATTTTTTGGTAGTATTTCAATAATTATTTATAAATCCAAAATACATGAATATTGTTTACAAACCTCTTTAAGAGGTTTAAATTATAATTTGTTTTTAGAGTTCTTTAGGTATTTTGTTTGTCAATATTAATACACTCATATAAAGATCATTCAAAAATTGTTAGTGATTTATCTAAACCCTTATTCAACTCTTCAATTGATCTATTCAGATTATGTTCTTGCATGGTGGACCATATGACCATATGAAACATAAAAATATATTTATGAATAAAGAACACTACTCTAGGATTCTTGTACATCAAATGATCCTTATATATTGGTCTATACTTTAAAATGGTAATAGATCCATTCATATATAATAGTAAAATTCACTTTCCTATACTTGCCTTTGGTTTTGCATAAAAAGTTCATATATAAATTTTACAATCAATTTAATGCTATATATAATTATTGTTTACCTCATGAAAACACAGTACACCTCTTAAAATTTTTGAACTGATGGATGTTGAAATTATGTATGAGTTTTATCTGTATCATTATTGATCTCCACATCCATAATATGCGTCTTTCAATTTTGTATATTTCCAAAAATTTCACTTTCATTTAAGATTATGATATTTTAATTCTACATATTTATAAGAGTTTAAGTCTGCATACTGAAATTATTTTCCTAAAATTCCTTCTTTTCAATTATAAATGTTGAAGTTCACATTTTTACAATCTTTTCCCCAACTTCAAGTATATTTTATTTTAATATCCGAAAGTCTCCATACGTTAAAAGTGTTACAAATGGCATATTGTGTTAGTTCTATAATAACCATATGTAAATGACGTTTTTAACATTAATCAAGACAATTAATTTGACCATGTAAATGAGACAACTAAAATTTGGTGGGAAAGACTAATTCAGAATACCTAAACTTCCCTCTCCATGGTTTGAGGGGCTCTTGACCATGGGAAGGAAGATTTTTTTTCTTCTTCATGTGGAGGGAATGTTTTTTCCTTACCATGATTCAGAGGGATTATAAAATTTGGGAGGAAATATTTTGACCTTGGTGCAAATGCAAAAAATTTCCCTCCCCATGGTCAGGAGCCCTTTAGACTATGGAAGGAAAAAAAATTCCGTACACACAAGGATGATTTTTTTTTTATCCTCTTCACCTCATACTTCACACCATTTAACTGTATATGTCTTTTTTAGACTTTTAAACAGTTCTTTTATCAGAGTTATGAACCAGAGGGTTGATGGGGCCCCACCCTTACAATTCCAACATCCTCAAACAAGATATAACAATTTTTCTACCGCAAACCATATGTAGACATTCAAAATTTTCACACTCATATCTTTGATATACCATTATTTCTTACACAAATCCATACACTCACCACATAATATTATTATTCTGAAAATTATACATTTATCGCACTATTTAATCACACCATATTATCAAAATGATTTATCCTAAATTTAATATTCTATGTGTCCAAGTCTGCTAGACCCCCTTTACTATCACATCTAATCCCTATACTAATTCATATAAAATCTACACCCCTCATCACCCTTATCCTTAATCAATTAATTAATTAAATATATCAACTCCCCATATCATAAGTCAAATACTATACCCCTTTATCTTTATTCAATCAATTACTAAAATATATCGATATTTCATACCCACCATTTAATCACACTACATTATTAAAATCATTTATCCTAAGTTATATACCATATCTCTCACCTTTGTCTAATTAATTAAATATATCCTTATTTAATTAAATCAACATCCCATATCCTAAACCCATTCTTATTTAATTAAAATTAATATCTTATCATTATCACACTTATCTCATGATTATCCTTTTGTACGATTGATAAATTCTACTTAATCACCTAGAATCCTCTTAAAACTAAACATAAATAAAAAATAAATCAAAATTAAATCATATCTATCCTAATCAACCACTTGGAATCTTCCTAAAATCAATCAAAATTAAATCATATCTAATCTAAATAAATCATATCTAAATATGACTAAATCAAAATCAAATCATATCTAGCATATTTTTAAACCTCCTTAACCATTCTACACCCACAATAACGTGAAAATTATATTAGAAAAATCCAAAAAATGAAATACATAACCTCTTAATTATTTAATAACATTCCCATACCCGTATAACCACTTACAAACCCAAAATAAATAAAATCAAAATGAAATCTATAATCTCTCAATGATTTAACAATATTTCCAACACGTATAATCATTTTTCTAACACACTCCCTTCATTTAAATAAAAAAATTCTCAAATTAGGAAATTTTTCCAAAACAAACTCAAGAATCCCAAAATCACAGATGATTTGTTAAATCACCAGCGATTATTTAAGCCCTAATTACATCCTCTTTATGGGATCTTCTTCTCACACTCTCAAACCTCAGTCTTCCATAAGGTTCAGTCTATTGTACATTGTACTTGAATCACGTGAGACAATAAAGCATCAACTCCAAGTGGTATCATTTATATCTTATTGAGCCAACATCTTGGAGCCATTCTAGATCACTTGTATTCCATCTCGAGTTTCACTGCAATCTTGTTTTCAATCATCAACACATTCTGTTTAATCTCTTTGAATTTGCGATCCATTTGGACATCTACAATTCGGGTAAAATATTTTCTCAATTATCAAATCATTTCCAGAACTAACGTATTGCATCACCTATTCACACATCATTACTTTAATCATTCATCCAGTTTAAAATACTTTTGATTAATTCTATCTCTGTGTTTGTCAACATGTGTGTATCTTCCCCCAATCGCTTTAGTGATTTTCCCAATGCCAGATGATTAGAATTCCCAATCGCCAGTGAAGTAGCTTGTCTATTATACCCCTTTACCATTGTAGCTTATCTTTCAGATATTCAGAACCCAATCTTGACCAACAGTTTGTCTTTATGAGTCTCTTTCAGTCCAATCATGCTCCTTTGAGCCATATCTAGCTCCTTTAAGCCATCCTTCACATTATCTCAATTAAACACATCATATCGCTTGCCTTTACTGAAGAATTACACATATCCAGACATCTAGACTTTGCCATCATTATGCCTTTACAGGTTTTTATCAAACCTCTTTGAGATATAGTCATCTATTACATTTTATCACTTAATCCAAATTAGATTCATAGACTTGATTTTGTAAAGATCAAGAGCTTCACCATCATACAAGTCTGTATCATTGCTCCTTCAAGCCATACTGTGATTTTGCAGCCATCCCTATTATATATTTCTCTTATTAGTCATTAGGAATCACTATCTAGACCAACATATAATTCTGGACCATGTATTGTCCCTTATATATATTTGCATTGAATATATTTATATCATCTATATTTGTATTTATTATCAGTTATATCATTTATCATTTATCACAATAACTTCTCAAAAGTGGATTGACATCCTTGTGAGGAAGTCCTTTGACTTCTGGGACTAGCCTTTTTCAAGAAATCCTACCATATATTTATTTAATCTCGTCTTGTGTAGTGTCTGTGATTGCAGCATTTCTTGGCAGGACAAGAGCTAACTTTTTTGATACATGAGCGCAACAATCAAACATTGTCATCCATTAACATCCACATGGGTACCTCTAAACCTTGACCATCTTGAGGTTTAGGTAAGTTTTATTCATCTTGCTTATTAGGTTAATTTGAAGAGGTAAAATTTATCTAAACATCTTGGCATGCCCAGTGGGACGTTTGTCCCTCATTTTTGTTTTAATTCATTTCATTAAAATAGCATTTTTTTTATTTTTCTAATTCTCTGTGTAAAAATCTCCTGTGATTGGCTAAATCACTTGCGATTGGAAAATTGCCAGATGATTTCTCTGGGTGTTTTTCAAAGCCTACCAATTTGATCCTTTTCCCTTTTGCTGTTTTTTGATTTCTATTTTTCCTAACCTATTTGCAGGGTATTGATTCTGGAAAGTATCATTTACTAGATTCCTTGATTGCTTGCTTTAAAAAAATTGCTAAAATAAAATAGAAAAGCATTTAATGACGGTGAGTTCTAAAACCTTCCTTTTTTATTTCTAGTATTGCATTTTGTTTGATTGTCTTCATCAAAATGAACATTTCATGAGTTGGGTTTTAAAATAAAATTTTCATCCTTCTTGTTTCACATAGAATTAATTAGGAAGGTAATCTATTACATTCAATTTCCTTTCCCACACACACAACTAAACCACTTAAACTTAAAACAAATTTAAAACAATTCCTACCCATGTGGATATCTAGTTCTATTTGATCATCAAGAGGATAAGCCAACTTAGTGTTCTAGCCAAGTATAATCATTTGTCTGTCGATATATATTGGCTAAGCACCTGACACCCTTATCATTATGGGACCATGAAGTGAGGGGGTAGGCCCCAAGACCATGCCTATATCGGCAACAGTATAGAGTTGGGCCTCACATACCTTCAGGTATATCAAGGACTCCATTCCCTTAAACATACCTGAAACCATCCATAACTTCCCATTTCCTAGGATCCTATTAACCATTTTACACATTTCATTCTTTTTAATTAAATCCAAATAATTAAAATTCTTTTGCTTGACTTTTTTGTTATATTTAAAGCTCTTTTAGAATTTTTGTTGTATCATTTTCAGTTGATTATTGTTTAAAATGGATCAATCCTTTGTATCTGTATATCCTTATAATCATTATGCATCATATTTTTATCAATATCAAAACATTCCCTATATAGAATCTAGTCCTTATCAGTCTTATCAACCCACTACATCTTATTTAACTTCATTTAGCTCTGGCATGTTTCCAGAGTCATCTAGACCATCCTATGTCCCTTATGGAACTTCTACCCTTCAGCCCATCCAACAATCATTCAATAACCCCTTTCAACAAACTTATGATTATTCTTTACAACCAAGCTATTTCCAAACTATCGTCTTCCCATCCCCTTGTCCAATCAAACATTCTTTTCCATATCCTCTCGTTCATCAAAATTACATCAGAATATTAATATTCCCTATCCTTCATCTAATCAATCCATCTCTACTTCAATCCCATTTTTGGTATCCCAGACATCCCAAACCCATACAAATATCCCTCTCATCTAACAACAACATACTCAATATTTTTCCACATCTCCCCACATCCCTTTATCACAACCCACTTTACAAACAATATCTTCTCAAGCTACCCCTTACCAAACTCCACATCAAACTTATCCACAATAAAATCATCCTACCTTCAATCCTCTTCAACCAAATCAATCACATCCTCTTGTTAATAATTCCTTCACATCTACTCCCACAAATGATCCTTTGCAAGACTTTTCAAATAGATTAGACAATTTAGAATCTGCTACCAAGGGATCTAAACACATCCTCACTTATGATCAGGTTTGTAATGAACCCATTCATCCATCATTATTATATAAGTCCTATCCTCCGCATTGGGAATCACCTAAATTTACTTTTTTCTATGGCTAGGAGGATCCTCAACAACACATACCATCCTTTAGAAAATCATGTTATCTTATCATCCATGATCAATATCTTCTTCTCAAAACATTTCCCATGTTACTGGCAAGAATTTCTTTGGATTGGTACAATTCACTTCCTCTACATTCATTTGGTATCTTTCACATAATTAGTTATGTTATTCCTCAATCACTTTATTATAAATGTTACTCGTAAAATCACTTTTTATGACCTTATTACCATCAAACAATTTGAAAACAAATTCCTTGGAGATTTTTGCACTAGATGATAAAACACTATTAATAAATTGTCCTTTCCACTAACACAATCAGAATTAATTGAGTTGTTTTCTCGATCATGTTCTCATCAAATATCATCCACTCTTCAAATCCAAACATTTCAGACCTTCAATGAAGCCTTTTCCATGGCCAAGAAATTAGAAAACCAAGCCCTCAAAGAAGGCCATCTTGATCCTCAACCTACAAACATTTCATCTAATTCTCCTAGTTTTGCCTATGATTCAGATAAATCCACACATTCTCCTAGGTTTCCTATGATTCAGATGAAACTATTTCCTCTAATTCCTAGTGTCTTCCTACAATTCAGATGAAACTACCACATACGGATGACTTTACTAGTCTTCCCGATCCAACCCCTTCAATAGAATCAATCCATATAGATATTGTATATCCTTTAAGTCATACCATCAACACTATTACACAGGTTTTTCCCCATGAGGAGACCCCTTCATCACTAAAACGCTTCCACTTGAAGGCCTAAAACCTTTGGATCCTCTTTTTGATGATCCTCACACATCGGCATTACTTGTGTCCATTTCTAATCATCTATTACCTCCTCACAACCTTTATATTCCATGTTGAATTCGTTATTAAGGAGACACCTATAATCGAAGATCATGACATCCAATTATCTTGTAAACCAATCAAAGAATTAGAAATCTTACATAATCCACCATAATTATGTCTAGAAATGACACCTCCCTCATCTAAATTAGACCCAATCCTATCTATAGCTCCTCACTTTCCATCTAGCCCATAACCTTATACTAATAAAATACCCCACAATAAAATACCATCACACTTATGGCCTCAACCTCATAATTTGATGTGAATCCCTCTCCTCTATTTAACACAAACATTAAAAAATAAAAACCTATCACACCCATCATCTCATCCTCATCATCTATCATAAAATCCTCTCACTTTCCTAAAATCAAAATTAGAAAGCCAATGTACAAATCATCTAATGTTTCAAATTTTCCATCCATTTTGGGACCCCATCCTCTCTCACAATCCAAATCTTTCAATTCTATAATTTCACCTTTACCATCAATCATAGGACCTCATCCTTTATCTCAACATTGTGTGACACAGTCAAATACTATCATCCCTCCTCTTCTATTTTGGGATCTGATCCATCATCTAATTCTATCAATCATATATCTTACCAACCTCAAAATTTCCCTACGATGTATCAATACCATATAACATTTGTGAATCTACCCCCATCCATAAACAAGACACGTCATACTAAGCATCCTCGTAAAATAAAAACAAAATCAAAATACATTAATCAAAAACCTCCAAAATGGACTTATATCAACATCCTCGAGAGGATCATGCAAGATTCTCTCATTACATTACCACCAATTAAAACACCTAACCCACAAACTTGAAAACCTGCATGGTACGATCAAAACAAAACCTGTGTCTATCATAGAAGCCCAAGTCATAATACATAAATTTGTAAAGACATTGAAATCTATAATCCAATGAATCTTCCTCATTAATGATATTCTCCCATAAGAGGACCATCCTAACCCATCATCAATATTATTAACATCTCCATCCTTGTAATGTCCTTCAGGACATCTATAAGTCAAGGGAGACATCCTAATTCTTTTGTTAGTAGACCTTTTTCAAACATCTCTTTAGCACTTTCCATTGAATGTCCATTAACTTTGTCAGCACCTTCCTTTGAAGGTCCAACAAACTCATTAGCACCTTCCATTAGAGGTCCCTTCATTTTGTTAGCATCCTTCCATTGAAGGTCCATAAATCTCATTAACACCTTCCATTGAAGGTCTCTTGATCTCATTAGCACCTTCCTTTGAAGGTCCCTCAATCTTATTAGCACCTTCCATTGAAGGTCCTTCAACCTTGCTCAACATCTACATACTAAGTCATTAACAATGTGTTCTTACTAACATTGACAAGCACTAGGAGGTTGTACTCAACCAAATATCGACAAAACTTTTTCATCCATAGCTTCTCATCACCTTTCGTTTAATGTCCTTTGTCTCAAATTAATGTGGTTCACCCACTTATACAAATCCAAAATCAACATACAAAGAAGAAAAGGTAAAAATAAATCTTCTTTGTTAACCACTCTTTACCAACCCACATTTTTAATGAATCCTTTGTTTAAATATCCACATCTCCCTTTTTATACATATACTCAATCAATCAAGATCAAAACTTTCATCATCCTAACCTTGAGAGGTATTGTTCCTTTCATTGAACATTGGTTTCTATCCATTAGTAACATGCGAGGGGGATTCATCTCTAATAAGGCTTGGAAAGTATTATCTTGCACATTCCTCTAACACATATTCACCAAACCTATGAATCCAATCAAAATATATCACTACTCTAGAAAGGATTAAACATGGAAATTTTTAACCCTAAGTGGATTTGGTCTAGATAGCAGGGATAAATCTTTGAATGTCTTGCACTTGCATAATTTATATTGTTAATACATCAAGCTGTCGAGTTAGTAGTCACATCGAAGATCTTATTTCACTATCCACTAACCATATTATCATTATAATGATTTAAAATCATGTGGTCTTCTGTCACTATCCTCAAAAACCTTAAAGATGAGCACCATGGCTATGTTCATCACATATTTTAGAAATAAGATCTTCCTTAGCAGGAACCCCGCAATCATTAATTTCATCTACCTTTTCTAGTAACCAAATACATGTCTTAGGGCATGTGTGTGTAGGTAATACACATCTCTTCCCCCTCCTTGAAATGGTCTATTAAGGATCTTTCCCTCAGCTCAAATTAAATTCAAAAAAAAAAAAAAAATCATTTGGATGCAGTTTCTCAAAAATCAAAATAAATGATAGATTGATCCCTTGGAAGGACATCTATCCATCAAAGTTATAGACCAATCCCTTGAAGGATGGCCATCTGTTAAAGTAAAAAGTAAAAATTAGACTGAGTCCCTCGAAGGACAAGCTACCAATCAAAATCTGTAAACCATACCCTCGAAGGATGACTACCCATAAAAGAAGTCTTCCTGCATTGATCAGCCTTCAAAAATATCAAAAATCAAAAGTATCTAGGAAATTTTCCCACCCTGATCAGCTTTCCCATAATAAGGAAACTTCCCGCATTTATTAGTTTTCTTCAAAATTAAATAATGTAAAGCCGGTGAATTTCCCTATGACACATTTGAAAGGAGATCCTATTCTCCCACATAGCCTACATATGTCGGCCCTTCTCATGTCCTAGGAAGGTACATCTTTATCATTTCTAGATCCAAGATCCTACATGTGACAACCCATTGTTAGTCATTAGTTACTAGTTGTTGTAAAAGAAAAAAGTGCAAGAACATTTATTATGTTGCTTCCCATCACATATGTATCAAATCTAGTACAAAGCAATCAATCCACATTTCATTCATATGACAAACATTAAGATCAAATAAATGAATCTTAACATTAACAGCAACATCATCACCCAAACAAATACCAACATGTTGTCTCCCGAAAACCACTTTTCATTTCCCAAGTTAATTTTGATCTCTCACCCTCCTAAAGTATTTAAGTCAAGTTGAAAGTTTGATGAAGCTAGCAAAATCTGTGCCCTAATGTTGTTTAAATCTCTATTTTGCTCATTTTGAGAAATTCTCCATCTCCTGGTATGTGCACGTAATATACTCTTTACAATCTCCTTTTTTGATAAATTTTTTTCACTTTTTCTATGGCCTAGATCGTCAAATCATTGTTTTTCCTCCATGTCTCTAGATCGTGAAGGAAATTCAAAAATTGGACTCAAAATGATGAAGTTCTCTTCCTCTGTGTATTTTTCCCATAGTCGGGAATGATGGAAATTTTCTTCCTTGTCAAATTTTGGCCCCGTCATCCAGGGGTACGTGGACATACCTAATTGGAAGCAGGTCGGTGGAGAAATTTATGTTTTTGAGCCTCTTTGTAAAAAAGACAAAAATTTAAAAAGTGGCCCGCAGCCCCGATCAGGCTATAGACATAAAAGTCAAATTTTGAGCCCACAAAGAAAAAGTCAAAGTTAAAAAGTGACCCACAGCCACGATTAGGATATAAATGGAAAAAGTCAAAGTTTAAGCCCACAAGGAAAAAGTCAAAGTTGAAGCTCATCGTTGAAAATTCAAAGCGTGAGAGTGGGCCATCAGGGGACTTTTGGAAATTTAACCAAATTCCCAAAAGTGAAGTAAAAGTTCTAGAATGCTCCACGGCTCCACCAAGGTCTCGTGCTCGCTATTGAAAAGTCAAAGCAGGAGAGCAGAATAGTGGAGAACTTGGAGTTTTTTAGCCTTTTTCCAAAAAAGGTTAAAATGTTGAGAAAAGGGCTGTGACCCCATTTCCAATGAAAACGTGTCACATGCCTAATTTGAAAATTCAAAGCGGGAGAGTGAAATAATGGAGAAGTTTGAGTTTTTTAGCCTTTTTCCAAAAAAGGTTAAAATGTTGAGAAAAGGGTTATGACCCCATTTCCAATGAAAACATGCCACATGCCTAAGTTGAAAAGTAAAATCGGGAGAGTGGAACAACCGAGAACTTTGAGTTTTTTTTGCATTTTTCCAAAAAAGGTTAAAATGTTGAGAAAAGGGTTGCAACCCCATTTCCAATGAAAACTGCCACATGCCTAAGATGAAAAGTCAAAGCGGGGGTGCCGACCAATTTGTTCCAAATTTCCAAATCTCTAAAAAAAATTGCAAAATGCAAAGGGCTTTCCTCGTACCCAATCCAATATTTTTCTACCACATGGACAGCCCAATTTCAAAGTTATAAGAGAAAATCAACGGCCTGTATTCAATCTAGAAAATCAAATGTAACGTTCACGTTGCAAGATCTGGTTTTTAACCCGCCATGAGAGTTTTCTTTGCAATGGAAGAATTTGAAGAGGTGTAAATGATTTGTAAAGTTTTAACCATTTTGGCAAAGTATATAATGGCTCCTAAGAGTCATTCCAAGAGGCTGGTGATTGATTTCAAAATATACCAGAGTGCTCTGTACCTGGAAAAGACAAAAATGCCATACTTCTATTTTCCCTTCTCCTTATAATTTCCTCTATTCTCAAATATTTGTACAAACTCTGCTTTAGCTTCAATAATAAAAGAAGGAATTTTCACCTTTTTGATTGAGGGATTCATTGGTACCTTGTGACCAATGAATTTTATTCGGTCTTGTAACTTCTCTTGTGGATTTTTTTCTTCTAACTATAAATGCATGTAAATGAAATTTCTAATTAATGTTTGTCAGCATCTGATATTCTACTCATAACATTAGTTTTCTCCTACCTCCATTTCCACTCCACTTCCCCTATCCAAGACAAAGTTTCTTCTCTAGTGAGACATTACTAGCTTTGCCACAGGTTCAGTGGAGTGCCCCTATTGGATCTCTAGTCGAAAGGTCACCATTGAAATCCACCTTTTATGCATGCACCTATGGAAGTTGCACCATTCAAGTAGAGGGACATAAATTCCCATAGCATTGGCTTAAAACCCACCAATTTTTCTAGAAGATAAATTTTCTCGTTAAAAAATTTTGGTGCCCATCATGGGGCAGATTTTGTAGCATCTGCACCTAAAAACAACCTCAGGGTCAAAAAATACAAAAAAAAAGATTCTAGAAGAAATTTTTTTGGAAATTGAATAATCACATGAACTACATGGATGTAAATCATGGCTATTATGGGAAATCCCCCTTTTGAGAAACCTACTTTACTCTTTCACATACAAGAAGACATTGCTTCTAATCTGAGAGAAGCTATTTGGCATAATAGAGAAAGTATCAATCAATACTTCATTGACATAAGGAGTTTGGACCTAGAAGAGGAACGTGTTGTCGAATTGGAAAGGTAGAGACAAATTCTAGCACCCCAGAGAAGAGTATAAACTTTCAAGCTCATTGATAGAAGATACACCCAGTAACTAAGGCAAGGAGGAAAAATTGATCCCACATTTGAAGAGCTTGAAAGACAGGCAAGAGCTGAAGAGGAGATAAGGGCTCAAATTGAAGAAATAGAAAGACTCCAAATTGAAGCAAAAGAAAGAGCAGCAACAGAAGTAGCCTTAGCAAGACTTGAGGATAGAAACAAGAATAGATTGGGTGATCATGAGAATGAGGAACACAGGCCTAATGTACCACAAGGAAGAAATACTGGTCCACTTTCTCTTCCACAACCACTCCATGAGCTACCGAGAGGCTCGCCAAAAAACTTACAGAAATTCAAAGGGGATGGTTCTCAGCTCCCTAAAGAACATGTAGCAGCATTCATCACAGCTTGTGGAGTGTTGGGAGTTGAAAATGAAGATGTTTCAGTTAGGCTCTTTATGGAGTCACTCTAAGAAAAATCTGTTGAATGGTTCTACTTGTTTCCCCCAAGATCTGTCACATGCTGGGAAGATATAAGAAGTGCATTTGAACATAGGTTCAAGAGCATAGAAGATTGTTAGGATCTGCTAGTCCAATTGGTTCAGATGAAGAAGTAGACCTCCAAATCAATGAGAGATTTTGTAGCAAGGTATGATAGGTTAACAAGAAGGATCCTAGGAGATGCAGTACCCTCTAAAAACAACTTGAAAAGGTTCTTCATCAGTTATTTTCCATTATAAGTTGGTTTCTTCCTTAGAAGATCCCAACCAAGAACATTGAGGGAAGTTCAAGAATTTACAATTGAGACTGATGATGATCTAATTCTTTCTAGCAAAGTGAAGGGACCAAATAGGAAGCAAAAAGTTCAGAGTTCAAATTCAGTCACCACTAATCCAATGTTCAAAAAAATGGAAAATGACCGAGTTGCTTTGAAGAAATAGTTGTCACAAATCACAATGAGGAATGCTCCAAGAAGACCAAATCCTCCTGATAGAACAAGAATTTCTCCACCTCCTCATAGGCTTTCCCTTGAAGCACCACCAGTCAATGCCATATGTGACAATAGAGGATTAGAAGAAGGATAAGACATTGAGGAAACTAAAGAAGAAAGCATGGATGACTATGAAAACTATCTTGAAATTGAAGAGGTTGGCATGCACAATGGCCTGATTGAATACGTTGATGATGAGGAGGAAGGTGATGAAGAAGATCCAAGTTTTTCATGTGCTATTTTCACTCGTGCACAATCCAAGAATGGTGTTTCAGCCTCAGCAGTTGTAACTAAGAATAGGAGGAACAAAGAAGACAGCTCTTCAAAGCCTACACTAAACAATATCATCAACAGGGGATCACCATTACCACCTTTCATGGAATCAGCTAGAGAGAAATCATATTCACTAGTTGTTAAGGATCACACTATTGTGCCATGTAAGTGTTATCCAAAATTCACCACCAGGGTAAATTTGATAACATGCATCAGAATATTTAAGTCCCAGCTAGATAGATTGATTTAAGGCAAAAAATCATGTTTCTTGGGGTTTCCTCGGCCTTTTTCTAACTCTCTTGTCCAAGAAGAAAAGAGCAAGTTCTAAAAAAGGGTGAAAAAGTTGCAAAAAACAAGCTCAGGGCCAGAAAAAAAATCATGAAAATTGGCTAAGTCCTAGTCTAGGCGGTCCTTGGGACAAGTTGGGATGTCGGGGCGTGAATCGGCCGAAAGGCCACTAGGTAGTCCGTGGAGCAATGGGACATCTGGGCCGACGGGACGCGCGAGACGCGAAAGGGCAAACCGTCCGAAGGTAAAAAACAAATTGACTAACTGCTGTGTAGAACAGGCTGGGAGATCTGGGCCACGAGAACGCGAAGGACGCGAACCACCCGGATTGGCTGAAACAGAGAAATTTTGCACTGGGATAGTTGGGACATAGGGACGCGTGGGACGTGGAGAGCCGAAGGAGCCGAGAGCCAATCAAATCACGCCACATCTCTTTGGCCAAAGAGGGATAGGGAAGCTCAAATCGGGTGGATCGGAGGAATTTGTCCCAGACAGTTCAGGACAACCGGGCCAAAGGGACACGAGGGACATGAAAAGCCGGCAGGCCCGACAACGAATCAGGAAATGCCACATGTCACAAGGGAAAACGTCTAAAATTTCAAAGGGCAAGGTTTGAAGCGTTGGCATGAGCCAATAAAAAGAGGACACGTGTGCTAAGGAGAAGGGGAGTGCGGAGCTCGGGGAGGAATTATAGAGTTTGGAAAAAGTTTTGGCCGAAAACTAAAAGGTAAAGGATGACCCCCGCGCCCCTGTCCTCCAACCAGATCATGCCACGTGTCCCAAGTGGCGGGGACGTGGGGAAAACATGGGAAATTTTCCAAAATTACAAAAAAGTCAAAACTTTCAAGGGAAACCCATGGGTAAGGGAGAGGAGAGAGAATCGCTTATCCAATTAGCGCCCGACACATGTCGTCCAGGTGGCAGAGCACAGGAAAAAATTTCAAAAACCCATTTTTTGCCTGTTTTGTGCCCTAAATCTTCAGATCGCCATATATTTTGATCCAGAGCTCAAATTTGCATGTTCCTTTATATCATTAGTAAAGATTATAAAATTCTCTACATGATTTCAGGGTCAATCTTGAATTTTGGTTCAGTCTGGAGAGAGAAAGTTAATAAACAGCTCTGACACGTGTTCATGGCCAGAAGTGACATTTCAGCGACCAGATTTAATACAGAATGGGTCGTATTCTCCTCCAATTCAGTCAAAAATGGATAGGGTATGGGTTTGTAAGGTCACCCCCATGATAGTTTTAATGCATTTGCAATCAATGAAGGAATGGGGTCCCATGTTTTTGTATGTTTTCTGTCTCCTGGGCTCGACCCATGTAATGTAAAAGCCAGATTTGGCTCATTTCTAAAGGGTGGAATACTTTTTGGCATAGCAGACTTCTTATTTCACCTCTAGCAAGTGATTGTGGTAAGAACTCAGACCTCTTCAAGGAATTGTAATAGGTTTTCTACCTCTTTGAGGTTGTAATGCAGTGGTTTTTGACATTGGAAATGATAATGCAAACTTTGTGAATGGGTTTTAGTCCTTTGTTTGTATTATTTGCTTCATTTCAGATCCTAAATTATATCTTATCAGCCTGTGTATGATTTTATGTTGAAAATATTTGGTTTGTGTTTATTTTCATGACAAAAATATTCACCACTCCTTTTGGTGCATCACCATCCTTAGTTAGTTTCAATTTTTTTGCACTTCTACCCCTGTCTCCTTGCAATTTAGAGTAGGATTAGGATTTGAACCTCTGTAGTTGTGAAAGCATATATATCTAAATCAGAGGATTTTGAGGAACCAGCCTCTAATCTGGAGAATCCTCTCTCAGTTTCACAAGTCCCACACTTAGAGAGAGGTTTCCATGTTGTGCAATCACACTGGATGCCTAGAGTGATCAACCTAGAACCTCTGATCAACATCTAGGGCTGCTTGTGATTTTGTACTAACAGTTTTGGCATGCCCAGTGGGACCTAGAGGTCTTATTTTTATTGCAGCAAAGTTTATGTGCATATGCTATAATTTTCTTGCTTAAAAAGAGCTATTATTTGCATATCTGGAAACTCCAAGGGGAAGAATCAACTGATTTCAGCAGTGCAGGCCTAAAAAATCATGAGAAGAGTCACCACAAGGTCAAGAGTTGGAGAAGAAGAAGTGTTGTTTAAATACCTGCAATTATATCCAAGAAGAAGGCAAAGAGGAAGAAGGACTCAAAGGTCTCCATCTCCACCAAACAGAACTCTCTCAACTCCTCCACCTGGTAGGCCTTTCATTCAGTCAACAAGGGTTTTAAGACCAATTAGAATGGCAGAAAACAACCCCTACATCAACTTCACAGGCAGCAGCCCACTTTTCCCTCAATGCACAACATCCAATTCCTATTGCAGCCTTGAAGAACATTCCCGTACTTCACTAGAGAAAATCAGACTACTCCAGGTAATTATGTTAAAGATATTGCTAACCTTTGTGTAATTCATGAAATCAATGAAATGTAAGTGGCTGTCAAGTTACTGGCATCTTCCTTTAAGGGTAAAGAATTGCAATGGTTTAGGAGCCTTGGATCTGGTTCTATCACAAATTGGAATCAACTATGTATAGCACTTCATGAGCAATTTGGAGAAAAGGGAGACAACTTGTCTCTTTTGGAGCAGTTGACAACCATCAAGAGAGCTCCCAATGAACAGCTAACCGATTTCAACTTCAGATTTCAAAAGACTTGGGAGAGAATTCCAGTGGCATTCAGGCCAACAGTAGAAGGTACTTTTCTCTACTATCTCAAAGCTCTAAATTTTGATATTTCTATGTTGATTTATTCCATGGGAGGCATAACTATCCCTATGGCTTATAGAATTGCCATTAGGGCTGAAAATTATTTGATCCAAGCTGGAAAACTTGCCCCTAGACCTCCCATGCCATTGTTTCCAAGTTTAGAGAGCCCAAACACCAATCAAGCACCTAATTTGGCTCCTTCTCCCACTCCTAGAAATCAGAGTTCAAATGAAGCTTCTACTTCATCTCTAAGTGCCCCAAATGAGCTTCAAGAAGTCATGAAGCAATTGCAAAACCTACGTAATGAGTTGGTTACTCTCAAAAGGCAGCAGGCCCAAGGTTTTAGACCTTTTTATCAACCTAATAGGCAGCCATACCAACCACAAAGGCCACCTAATCTACTTTCAAATATGAATCAAACAAGGCCTCCTGCCAATAGACCATTTCAGTCTTATAATCCAAATGCCATATCTGCCTCTAAGGCATTGGTGCCAACACAAAACAACATTGCTCAAGAGTATTGATTGGTGTTTTCCATGCAATGAGCCTCATAACCAATCCATGTGCTTTAAATGGTGCTTTGAATCAAGAATTAATGGTGACAACTACTGATGTGGTGAGGGTGAGGGAAGTCAAGGAAATAGCCAACAACAAGAAAACATTCCAATAGCAATCAGCCCCAAATGACACCACATTGGTAAATTGGCAAGCAGAGGATTTATGTGGCATGATCAAGGCAGTTTCTCAAGGTGTTGCAGCCAACACAAGGTCAAAAAGGAAGGAATTTGGGTGAAGAACAACCATTAGCCCCAACCAATCCACAACCTTCCATGGCTCCATAAATGATTGGCAAGACAAAATTCAATTTCAAATGCACAAGGGCAGCCAAGAACAGCTCCTAGACCAACTCAAATACCAGTTATTGCTGCCCACGTGTAAGGAGTGAATGTACAAGCAAAGGGACAGCAAAGAGGATATTTCATCCCCATTCAACATCATTAATCAAATGAAGAAGACAAACGTCAATATATCAATGTGGGAATCCCTATCCATCCCAGGCCAAAGGGATCTGCTACAAGCTGCCATGAAGGACTGGTCAACTTCAAATCAACAGGTCCAAAGGCAAGAGAAATTGTACTTACAAATGCTACCCAGCCTGAAGGGAAATCATGGAGGACAGCAAGGTAAAATGTTGTAGTCCCCCTCCTTTCTATGTTTCATTAATCATTGGAAAATCAGCTAGTGCACAATTGCATGATAGAATCAGGGGCAAGTAGCTCAATAATGCACAAAACAAATAGCTGATCATCTAAGGCTCCAGTATGAAACAATATCCAACAGGGGTAGTGCAGCTTGATGGGACATCAGTAGCAACAGTTGGAGTGATTAGAAACTTGAGTCTTACCTTGCATGCATGTCTAAAACGTTGTTGTTTTACAAGATGTATCAGTCATAGACCTTCCACCACTCTTTTCCGTATGCTTGTCAAGGGACTTCACAACCAAGATTGGGGGATATTTGTCTGCTGATTGGTCACACATGCTGTTCAGAACGAGGTATGGAACTAAAGCCACAATCAGGTCTGAACCTAATTGCAAACTTTTCACATTGAGCCTTACACTCCAAGTCAGATTAATGCCAATTTCTCAGCATTTGATCAAGAAGACCACCCAAGCACTGATGAAGTTGACACTAAGGTTGGAAGCATCCCGGATCTAACTCTTGATGAATGGGCAAACAAGATACATGCTTCTGATCCCTATCAAGAAATAGAATAATCTGAGCTAGGAGTCTATTGCATACAAAAAGAAAATCAGCCTACTCCTAGCATCACCAAGCCAAACCACAAAGCTGAAAATGAGGTATGGCAACTGTTTTTTGATGGATCAAGGAGTAGACAAGGTGCAGGAGGTGGAGCCATGCTTGTTTTCACCTCAAGGAGTAAAGTACTATTCAGCTTATAGATTTCAGTTTGCAAGCTCCAATAACAATGCTAAATATGAAGCTTTGGTGCAGGGGATGCATTGGGCCAATCAAGAAGAAAATAAAGAACTTGCAAGCCTTTGGGGACAGTGAATTGATTATAAATCAAGTCAAGGGACAGCATGCTGCCAAGAATGATCTACTCAAATGCTACAAGAATAGGGTGTGATACCTCATGGAATATTTTGAGGGTTTTGGCATCAAATCCATTCCTAGGAAAGAGAATCAAGCTGCTGACAGGCTTGCAGCAGTAGGGGCAACCTTTGACATTGTGGAAAGCATTCAATAAGACAAGGTACAACCAAACATCCACGTGATTGTGAGGCCTTCAGTTCTAGATAACAATGTAAGTTGGAAAGTGTTTGAAAATGACCAGCAAATCATCCTTTTCTTGCAAGAAGACAGCTAAGTTCTCAGCTATGAATCAAGAAAAAATTGGAACAGCAGTATGGTGGACCAAGTGGTACAGCTAAGAACTAACAAGTTGCCCAAGGGACTTATCACTTTGGAGTCCATTTTTAACCCCAATGATCAGTTTAGAAAGGAGAAAGCAAACATTCAGGTCAAGAGAGAGGATTCAATATCCATCTTGGTAGAAGACAAACAAACCATTGCAAATTGGAAGGATGACAACTGAACAAGAAAGGTATGAGTTCATACAGCTGTGTCAAGAGTTCCTTGACGTGTTTTTCCTTGGAGCTATGAAGACTTGAAAGGTTTCAATCCCAACTTAGCTCAGCATACCATTGAATTGGATCCAAATACTTAGCCTGTCAGGTAGAAACAAAGACCAGTCAATCCACACATGGAGCCTCTCATGAGGAAAGAATTGGACAAGCTGATTGAGTCAAGGATCATATTCCCAATCAAGCATTCTAGTTGGGTTGCCAACTTAGTTCTAGTCAGAAAGAAGAGTGGAGAGATCAGATTGTGTGTTGACTTCAGAGACTTGAATAGAGCCTCTCTCAAGGACCATTACCCACTCCCTTCCATGGAGCAAATCTTGCAAGTGGTGGCTGGCTCCGAGGGGTTTTCACTACTTGATGGCTACTCAGGCTACAATCAGATTATGGTGAAGGAAGAGGACCAATTCAAGACAGCTTTCACAACCAAATGGGGAACTTTTGCATACAAGAAAATGCCATTTAGGCTATCCAACGCTGGTGCTACCTTCCAAAGGGCAATGGACATGGCATTCAAAGGTTTGATTAATAATGTGGTGCTGATTTAACCTTGATGATATCACTGTTTTTTCCAAAAATGCAGCAGACCACCTCTCTCATTTGAGGCAAGTCTTGACATGAGGTGCAGGAGATATGGAGTGTCTTTGAATCCTAAGAAGTGCATCTTTCTTGCACATGAAGGAAAGCTCCTTGGCCTTATTGTCTCCAAAGGAAGGATTAGACAATTGATCCAGAGAGGGTTGAAGCCATAAGAGCACTACCATTGCCAAGCCACAAGAAAGCCCTTCAGAGTTTCTTGGGAAGGATAAAACTTTGTTCGGAGGTTTGTCCCAGATTTTGTAGCCCTTGTCAAGCCCATCTCCAAAATTTTAAAGAAGAGCATGGCTTTCAAGTGGACAGCAGAAGGCAAGGAGAGTTTTGAAGCAATAAAAGAAGCCATCTCTCGCACACCAAATCTCATCAACCTAGACTTCTCCAAGGATTTCATCCTATATGCATTTGGAGGTAATGACATTATTTCTAACATTTTGGTACAGCAGAACAAGGATAATGATGAGCAGCCAATTGCCTTCTTCAGCTGGAGCCTAGATGACTATGAAGTGAGGTACTATTTCATTGAGAAGCATGTACTTGTAGTAATCAGAAGCTTGAATAAATTCAAGCATTTAATCTCAAACAACAGGGTCCAGTTGCTGGTCTCACATGCTGGGGTTAAGGACTTCCTCCTCAACAAGGATTTGAATGAGAAAAGGGCATATTGGATCATCACGTGTCATGGAGTATGAAATTGAGATCAAGATCACCAAACTGGTAAGAGGGAAAGGATTGTGTGAGCAGCTGGTTTTGGGGAAGCAAAAAGAAGTATGCAATGAAGAAGAGGCTGTTTTGACAGTCCAGGACAGCCATGAGCCCAAGTGGCAATCAAGAAGAAAACAATGTTGCCCCCACTCCTTGCTGGACCCAGGGCATAATGCACTTCCTAAGCACAGGCCTATGCCCTCCAGAGATGAACAAGACCCAAAGGAGACACTTCAGATTGCAGGCTCTCCCATATGCCATTGTTGATGGAGTTTTGTTCAAGAAAGATGTGAATGGAGTGCTGCTGAGGTGCATTAGCACAAATCAAATTCAAAGGGTGTTGGAAGAGTTTCATGGTGGACCAGCTGGTGGTCATTTTACACCAAGGGTGATAGCTCTAAAAATCATGAAGGCTGGTTATTATTGGCCTAAAATCTTCAGTGATTGCTATGCATGGATCAAGGGGTGTAAGAATTGTGCATTCTTCACAGGAAAGGAGAGACTTTCTGCCCTTCCATTACATCCAATCTCAGTTGACCAGCCATTCATGCAATGGGGTTTGGACTTCATTGGAGTCATTAATCTCAATTCAAGCCAAGGGCACAAATGGATTTTGACAGCCACGTACTACTTCACCAGATGGACAGAAGTAGTAGCACTCAAAGAGGTAAATGAGTCTAGCATCTTAGACCCTTTATGAGGGGATAACAACCAGATTTGGTGTACCTGCTACAATAATCTTAGATAATGCATTGGCATTCATTGGATCCAAGGTGACTGAGTGGGCTGTCAAGAATGGTATCTACCTAAGCAGTTCATCAAACTATTACCCTCAAGGTAATGGCCAGGCCGATTCTACAAACAAGAACTTGTTGAGGATCATTAGGAGGACTCTTGACGAGAATCAGAGATCTTGGCATACCAAACTGAAATCAGCCTTATGGGCTGATAGGATAACTCCCAAAAGATCCACAGGTAACTCTCCATTCAAACTTTTCTATGGAAGAGAAGCAATCTTGCCCATGTCACTTGAGTTGCCAACATTGGAACTCATGAAGCAGCTGGAGTTGCTAGAGTTTGAGCCCATGGAGGTGAGGTATGCAGAGTTTATGGAGCTGTAAGAGATCAGAAATCAGGCATCCCAAGCAATGGAAAAGGATCAAGCTTTGATCAAGAAGACCTTTAATAGGAAGGCCAAGGATAGATCTTTTCAGGTTGGAGATCTAGTGTTGAAATGGGATGTGGATAGAGCAAAACCAGGAAAGGCATTCAAAATTTGATGCCATTTGGAGTGGCCCATACATGGTCACGAAGTGCAAGAACATCAATGCTTTCTAATTGGCCCCATTGGATGGTGAAGAACTGTAGATTCCAATAAATGGAATCTATCTCAAGCATTGCTTCTAGAGGGAAATTCACTACCTTGTAAATATTAGATTAGATTTTCATTCCTCCAAGTGCTTGTGCACACGTTGTTTTGCTGTAGGTTAGTTTTGTTTTACCTAAGTGCTTTGGCATAGCTTGCTGTCCATGGAGAGTGTTTTGCAATCCTTGCTTCCATCAGGTGATATTCCATCTTCCTCCTTACACATTCTGAGTCAGTTGGGGTTCTAAACAGAATATTTGATGACTCCATGCCCAATGGACTACTTCAGGCAACTGGTATACTTCTACCTAGCAGGCAGGTGACCCCGCTGAGTCACCATATTGTTATTCAAAATTCACCCCCCAGGGTAAATTTGATAACATGCATCAGAATATTTAAGTCCCAGGTAGATAGATTGATTTAAGGCAAAAAATCATGTTTCTGGGGTTCCCTCGGCCTTTTTCTAACTCTCTTGTCCAAGAAGAAAAGAGCAAGTTCTAAAAAAGGGTGAAAAAGTTGCAAAAAAAAACAAGCTTGGGCCAGAAAAAAATAATGAAAAATGGCTAAGTCCTAGTCCAAGAGGTCCTTGGGACAGTTGGGACGTCGGGGCATGAATCGGCCGAAAGGCCGCCAGGCGGTTCGTAGAGCAATGGGACATCTGGGCCGAAGGGATGCGTGGGACGCGGAAAACTGCAAACCGGCTGAAGGTAAAAACAAAATTGACTAACTGCTGTGTAGAACAGGCTGGGACATCTGGGCCATGAGGACGTGAAGGACGTGAACCACCTGGATCGGCCGAAACAGAAAAGTTTCGCACTGGGACAGTTGGGACATAGGGACGCATGGTACACGGAGAGATGAAGGAGCTGAGAGCCAATCAAATCATGCCACGTGTCTTCACCTCAAAGAGGGACAAGGAAGCCCGAATCAGGCGGATCGGAGGAATTTGTCCCAGACAGTTCAGGAAAACTGGGCCAAAGGGACGCGAGGGATGTGAAAAGCTGGCAGGCCTGCGGACGAATCAGGAAATGCCACGTGTCATAAGGGAAAATGTCCAAAATTTCAAAGGGCAAGGTTTGAAGCCATTGGCCCGAGCCAATAAAAAGAGGACACGTGTCTCTTAAGGAGAAGGGGAGTGCGGAGCTTGGGGAGGAATTAGAGAATTTGGCAAAAGTTTTGGCCAAAAACTAAAAGGTAAAGGATGACCCCGCGCCCCTGTCCTCCAACCAGATCATGCCACGTGTCCCAAGTGGTGGGGACGTGGGGAAAAAATGGGAAATTTTCCAAAATTACAAAAAGTCAAAAATTTCAAGGGAAACCCACGGGTAAGGGAGAGAGAGAGAATTTCTCATCCAATCAGCACCCGACACGTGTCGTCCAGGTGGTGGAGCGCGGGAAAAATTTTCAAAACCCATTTTTGCCTGTTTTGTGCCCTAAATCTTCAGATTGCCATATCTTTCGATCCAGAGCTTGGATTTGCATGTTCTTTATATCATTAGAAAGATTATAAAATTATCTACATGATTCCAAGGGTCAATATTGATTTTTGGTTTAGTCTGGAGGGAGAAAGTTAAGAAACGGATCTGATGCGTGTTCATGGCCAGAAGTGGCATTTCAGCGAACCAAATTTAATACAGAATGGGTCACATTCTCCTCCAATTCAGTCAAAAATGATAGGGTATGGGGTTTGTAAGGTCCCCCATGCTGTTTTAAAATGCATTTTCAGTCAAGGAGGAATGGGCTCCCATGTTTTTGTACATGTTTCTATCTCCTAGGCTCGACCCATGTAATATAAAAGCCAGATTTGGCTCATTTCTAAAGGGTGGAATACTTTTTGGCATAGCAGACTTCTTCTTTCACCTCCAGCAAGTGATTTGTGGCAAGAATCAAACCTCTTAAAGGAATTGTAATAGGTTTTCTACCTCTCTGAGGTTGTAATGAAGTGGTTTTTGACATTGGAAATGATAATGCAAACTTTGTGAATGGGTTTTAGTCATTTGTTTGTATTATTTACTTCATTTCAAATCCTAAATTATATCTTATTAGCCTGTGTATGATTTTATGTTAGCAATCTTTGGTTTGTGTCTATTTGCATGACAAAAATATTCACCACTCCTTTTGGTGCATCACCATCTTTAGTTAGTTTAAATTTTTTTGCATTTCTGCCCCTGTCTCCTTGCAATTTAGAGTAAGATTAGGATTTGAACCTCTGTAGTTGTGCAAGCATTAGATCTAATCAGAGGAGTTTGAGGAACCGGCCTCTAATCTGGAGATTCCTCTCTTAGTTTCACAAGTCCCACACTTGGAGAGAGGTTTCCATGTTGTGCAATCACACTGGATGCCTAAGACATCATTTAGAACCTTGATTTGCATCCAGGGGTGCTGTTATTTTGCACTAACAGTAAGTTATCCGATTCTTCTCCCAACTCAAAAGTTGTTAAGATAAATTTTCTTCTAAATGTTGGTTTTGTAAGAACATATAAATTTCAATCAAAGGCTACAACCCCATCTCCTTCCAAGACAATTGATACATTTGAAAAGGATAACCCAATACCAAAAGTAATGATACATTTACCATTTAAGTCCTCATCCACTGCTGGAACCTCTTCCTCATCTACCATAACTTCATTTGACTTTCTAGAGCATGCTCGAAAAACCAAAGTCTAAATCTCTGAAATTGAATACCTACAAACACATCTTGCTGAATTTGACAGATTCATGAAGGAAGTCTAGGGTGGTAACTCTAAATCCCTAATCTCTAATTCTAAATGCTTACTTCCCACACCATCCACACCATCTTCTCAAAACATGCTAGCCCTCAGTGCCTCCACCACCAATAGAGTTGAGCCTTCTTACTTGTCACTTCTCATCAAAGGTTTCCAACTGAAGAATTACATTATAGATTTTGGAGCCTCAGATAACGTGATGCCAGTAAAAGTTACAAATTCTCCTGGCCTCACTTTGACCCAGGTAAATGGCACATGCTACTCAATGGAATCCAAACAAGTTCCATTGGTAGGAAGGATTAAGGATGCTCAAGTTGCACTAGCTAATTACCCTGACAAGAAGATACTCCTGACCATTTTTGTGGTAGACATCCCAATATCTTTTGGTATGCTGTTGAGTAGAAGTTTTTACAGAGATATAGGTGGAGAAATAAAAATGGATTGGTCATATGTAACTATCCTAGTGAAAGGAGAAATGAAGAAGTTGCTGTTAGTCAGAAAAATTAAGTTCATAGTAAGGAAGTATGATGATCCAAGAGCTGATATCCTTTTTCAAGATTGTGGACTTGGAAATTACCTCCTTACATCACCGAAGGAATATGACTTTCCACTTCTCATGGAGGAAGAAGAAGACTGAATCTGGACAATGGAGTTTGATGGTAGTCATTCCAAAGTAGGTTTAGGAGCTGTTGTAGTATTATACTCTCCCTCCAATGAGGTATATCCTTTTTCCTACAAGCTACAATTTGACAATACAAATAATACAATAGAGTATGAAGCATTACTCTTAGGCATGAATACAACAGAGGACATGGGAATAAATAAGTTGAGATGCAACGGTGATGTAGAGGTTGTGGTAAAGCAGGTCCACCAACAATATCAGGTGAAAAACCCCAGACTCAGGCACTATAGAAACAGAGTGTGGGACTACATTGAATCCTTTGATGCATTCTCTATTGAAGCTATCGCTAGGGAGAAAAATGAAAAGGTTGATTCTCTAGCAGTGTTAACTTCCTTAGTGACACCTCATCCTTCTTTTGGTAAGGATAAAGTGACCATTGATATGGTTTTTAGACCCAACGTACCAAACAAAGCAAATCACTGATAGGTATTCAATGATGAAAATCAGATCCAAGCCTTCTTAGAACAAAGGGATAATTCCAATAATATTTTATTTGAAGGAAGTGAAAACCCACACCATGAATCAGTCCCTAAAGAAGAGAAGGAAAGAATTGAGGGAATTGATGAAGAGGGAGTAATCAAACTGAAAGGAAACAAAATCCTCAAAGGCCTAGTTTCTTTGGAAGATCTCTTTGAAAAGCATGACAGGTTCATCCAAGAGAAATAAAAATAGTCTTCTCAGTTTCCATCTGATTTTAATCAAGAAAAAATTGGCACTTCAGAGAATCCAAGGATGGTTAACATTGCTAAATGCTGCTCACCATAAGAGAAGAAAAAGTCTGTTGCTCTACTAAAAAATTACTCAGATGTCCTATCCTATTCCTAAGATGAACTCAAATATTTTCAGCCAAAGGAAATGCATCACTCCATTCCTTTGAAGCAAGGAGCTAAGTCCTTTAGGAAAAAACAAAGACCCTAGAATCCAAAGATTTCCAATATTATCAAAGAAGAGATGACAAATATGCTCAATGCTATAATCATCTTCCACATCCACCATTCAACATGGGTGGATAACATTGTGCCAGTAAGGAAGAAGAATGGGGAAATAAGGATTTGTGTAGACTTTCAAAATCTGAATCAGGAATCTCTCAAGGAAAACTACCCTCTTCCAATCATGGATCATTTTTTGCAAGTAGTCACTAGATTTGAAATGCTCTCTTTGCTTGATGGATTCTTAGGGTACAACCAAATCAAGGTGGCAGGAGAGGATTGTAACAAAACATCCTTCACAAAACCTTGGGGCACTTTTTCCTACAACAAAATTCCTTTTGGCTTGATCAATGCTAGATCCACTTTCTAGAGAGCAATATACTTGGCCTTCAAAGATTTGAAACATTGCATTGTCATTTACCTTGATGACCTCATGGTTTTTTCAAAGAGGAGGAGAGATCATATATTTCATTTTGAGAAAGTCCTTGAAAGGTGTAGGAAACATGTCATTTATCTAAATCCAAAGAAGTGCATTTTTGGAGTCACAGAAGGTAAGTTGCTAGGACACATTGATCCTGAGAGGATCAGAGCTATCCAAGCACTAGCCTTACCAACCAGAAAGAAGGGACTTCATTCATTCTTTGCAAATATAAAATTCCTTCATCATTTTGTGCCTAAGTTTTCTAAACTGACTAAGCATATAACTTCCATGATGAAGCCTCAACAAGATTTCAAGTGGAATAAAGAAGGAAAAGCAACATTTGAGGAGATCAAGAAATCCATTTCCAAAGCTCCAACTCTTGTATCTCCAGATTTCAAAAAGGAGTTCATCATGTATTGATATGCATCAGAACATACACTCTCTGTTGTCCTTGTTCAGAAAAATAATGAAGGTTTGGAAGCACCCATTGCTTTCATGAGCTGTGCTTTGAAATATCATGAGCTAAAGTATAGCCAATTGTAGAAACATGCCTATGTAGTGGTCAAAGTTGTTAAAAGTTTCAGATTCTACATTCTTAATTACCATAAAGTGGTGATGGTCCCTAGAAGTGCAATCAAGTACATTTTGAATCAACATGATCCTGGGGCTAAGAGTGTAAGTTGGATTGCAAATACCCAAGAGTATGACTTGGAGATTAGACCCTATAATATAGTAAGAAGAAATGGTTTGTGTCAAATGATTGATGAAGATGAAGCTCTTAGGGCTCAACAGGGAGAAAAAGATGGTGTTTTCTCAACATGTTTAGGAGACAATCCACAGGCGCTCTTTGTCACCACTACTGATGAGTGATATGCTTACATTTCTTACTACCTCACTTATGGAGAATGCCCTCCTCATATTGATTACAAACAAATAAGGACACTAAATCTAAATGAATCCAAGTTCATGATTTGGAATCATGCACTTTACAAGAGAGGCCTAGATGGTTGTTTCCTCAGGTGTTTAGATAGGGAGCAACAAGAAAATTTTCTCAGGGCATATCATGATTAAGCTTGTGGTGGAAATTTCTCAGCAATGGTCACCACACATAATATCCTCAGAGGGATATATTATTGGCCCTCCATCTTTGCAGACACTTAGGATTGGGTTTCCAAATGCAAAGCATGCCAACAATTTGTTGGAAATCCACAACTAGCTACATTTCCACTCAAGCCTGTGGTGATTGAAGAACCATTTCAACAATAAGGGTTAGATTTTATTGGTGTTCTAAATCCTCATTATAGTGTAGGGCATACTTATGTACTCACTGCAACTGATTACTTCACTAAATGGGTGGAAACCATCCCAACCAAGCAAGCCAGCTCTAAAATAGTCTACAAATTCATCAAGGAGAATATAATTGTTCATTTTGGAATACCACATAAAATTGTTGTAGAAAATGCCACCTATTTCTCTTCCAAGGATCTCACAGATTTTTGTTATGGATTTGGAATCTCACTATCTCACTCTTCTTACTAGTACCCATAGGGAAATGGGAAAGTTGAGTCAAGCAACAAGAACATTGTGACCATTGTTCAAAAGTTGGTATATGAGAATCAAAGGAACTAGAACAAGAAGTTATATGATGCATTATGGGCTGATAGGATCACTCCTAAGAAGGAAATAGGTATGTCACCTTTCCAAATGTTGTATGTAGTTGAGGCAGATATTTTCCTCACAATTAAGATGCTAGCTCTCAAGTTGTTGAAAGAAATAGAAGATGGTCGATAAAAAGACTCCATTGTCAAGAAGATCCTCTTCCTGAAGAAGCTGGAGGAAAGCAGATGCCAAGTGGTGGATAGAATTAAAGAACACCAATTGAAAGTGAAGAATATCTTTGACAAGAGGACCAAAGTAAGGAATTTAAAAGTTGGAGATTTTATCTTGCTATGGGACAAGAGAAAATAACCAAAGGGTAGCCATGGAAAGTTTGATTCATTGTGGCTGGGACCATTCCAAATTCATGGAGCTTGTGGTGAGAATGTTTTTCTCCTCTCGTACTTGGATGGAATGCCATTGGAATTTCCTCAAAGCGGGAAATACTTGAAACTGTATCATCAGTGAAAGCAGGTTGTCCCCTGCCTTGTACCATAGGTGATTTCTTGGTGTGTTTACCTTTTCGTTGTGTTGTTTTTTTTTCCTTCTGTTGCATGTCGTGTGTTTCCTTTCTTTTGTGAGCCTGTGTGTTTCATTGTTTTGATATTTTTTTCTTAGAATTATACATTAATCTGTAAGGCCCAATGGATAAGGCACTGGTCACCATTATACAGTTTAAAAATTGAGATTCTGGATCCTCATACCATGTCTTCGTCATGCTCAGTCCATGCCATGTCCCCAAGCTAGAGCCAATTGTTGTCTCCTGAAAACCAATTTTTGTTTTCTAAGTTATTTTAAAAAATTTGAGCTCTCACCCTCCTAAAGTATTTAATCCAAGTTGAAAGTTTGATGAAGTTAGAAAAATCCATGCCCTAGTGCTGTTTAAATCTCTGTTTTGCTCATTTTGAGAAATTCTCCATCTCCCGGTCTATGCATGTAATATCCTCTTTACAATCTCCTTTTTTGATCAAAATTGTTTTCTTGTTCTATGGCTTGGATCATCAAATCATTGTTTTTCCTCCATGTCTCCGGCTCGCAAAGGAAATTAAAAAATTGGACTCAAAATGATGATGTTCTCTTCCTCTGTGTATTTTTCCCACAGTCGGGAATGATGGGCATTTGTTGCCCCGTCAAATTTTCACCCCGTCATCCATGGGTACATGGACATACCTAATTGGAAGTGGGTCGGTAGAGAAATTTATGTTTTTGAGCCTCTTTGTAAAAAAGGTGAAAATTTAAAAAGTGGCTCGTAGCCCCAATCAGGCTATAAAGGTAATAGTCAAATTTTGAGCCCGCACAGAAAAATTCAAAGTTAAAATGTGACGTGCAGCACTGATCAGGCTATAAAGGGAAAAATTCAAAGTTGAAGCCCACCGTTGAAAAGTCAAAGTGGGAGAGCGGGCCATCGGGTGACTTTTTGAAATTTAACGAAATTCCCAAAAGTGAAGTAAAAGTTCTGAAATGCTTTGTGGCTCCACCAAGGTCTTGGACCCGCCATTGAAAAGTGAAAATGGGAGAGCGGAATAGCAGAGAACTTTGAGTTTTTTAGCCTTTTTCCAAAAAAGGTTAAAATGTTGAGAAAAGGGCCGCGATCCTGTTTCCAATGAAAACATGTCACGTGCCTAATTTGAAAAGTCAAAGTGGGAGAGAAAAATAACGGAGAACTTTGATTTTTGTAGCCTTTTTCCAAAAAAGGTTAAAATGTTGAGAAAAGGGCCACAACCCCATTTCTAATGAAAACGTACCACGTGCCTAAGTTGAAAAGTCAAAGCTGGAGAGTGGAACAACGGAGAAATTTGATTTTTTTAGCATTTTTCTAAAAAAGGTTAAAATGTTGAGAAAAGGGCCGCAACCCCATTTCCAATGAAAACGTGCCACGTGCTTAAGTTGAAAAGTAAAAGTGGGGGTGCGGGCCAATTTGTCCCAAACTGCCAAATCTCTAAAAAATTCACAAAACACAAAGGGCTTTCCCCCATACCCACTCCAATCTCTTTCTACCATGTGGGCAACCCAATTTCAAAGTTATAAGAGAAAATCAAACGATCTGTATTCAAATTGGCAAATCAAATGTAATGTTCACGTTATAAGATCTAGTTTTTAACCAGCCATGAGCGTTTTCTTCAAAATGGAGGAATTTAAAGAGGCTTAAATGATTTGTAAAGTTGTAACCATTTTGGAAAAGGATATAATGGCTCCTTATAGTCATTCCAAGATTTTGGCAATTGATTTCAAAAAATACCAGAGTGCTCTATACTTGAAAAAGAAAAAGAATGCCATACTTCTTCTATTTTTCCTTCTCCTTATAATCTCCTCTATTCTCAAAGCTCTATACAAACTTTTCTTTAGCTTCAATAATAAAAGAAGGAATTTTTTCCTTTTTGATTAAGGGATTCATTGGTACCTTGCGACTAATGAATTTTATTCGATCTTGTAGCTTATCCTATGGATTTTTTCTTCTTCTAACTATGAATGCATGTAAATGAAATTTCTAATTAATGTTTATGGGCATCTGATATTCTACTCACAAAATTAGTTTTCTCCTACCTCCATTTCCACTCCCCTTCCCCTTTCCAAGACAAAGTTTCTTCTCTAGTGAGACATTGCTAGCTTTTCCACAGGGTCAGTGGAGTGCCCCTATTGGATCTCTAGTCAAAAGGCCACCATTGAAATCCACCTTTTATGCATACACCTATGGAAGCTGCACCGTTCAAGTAGAGCGACTTAGATTCCCATAGTATTGGCTTGAAACCCACCAATTTGTCCAAAAGAAAAATTTTCTCACCAACACAACAATATCTAAAACATCATTAATATCAGCATCAACATCATCAAAAAGAAATAAAATATCTTAACATCAACACAATCCTTAATACATTCCAGCATAAATTTATTGTTTCTAAAACATCACACTTATTCAATCAAATCAAAAAATTTCAACTGATTACCTCCTCGAGCACATTACTTTCTTGATTACCGTCAAGACCCCCATCTAGTCCTCATAAGCAAACCTTTGTGGAAACATCAATTTTTGGTCCTTTGAACTAATCAAATTGCCAAACTATTAACCCCCATTGTTGTTAAATCATATTTCTATAGGACACAAACCCTTTTGTTCCCATATCATTTGGCTTCTTGGAATCGTAAGCCCATCTTTGTGGAAACATTAATTTTTGGTCCTTTTACCTCATTAAATTATCATTCTTTGCATCGTTAAGTCATATGTTTATAGGACATGAACCCTTTGGTTCCCCTATTACTTTAATTCATGGCCTCGTAAGCCCACCTTTTTGGAAACACCCACCATTGGTCATTTTACCTTGTCAAAACATCCATTGTCATGAGATCATATGTCTATAAGACACAAACCCTTTGGTTCCCCTATCACTTGATTTTACGACGATATTTATCTTATTTATTTACCTTGTCTTAGGGAATTATTCCATCATCCCTCATTACTCCTCATATTTGTATCTTTTCATATTTCTCTTCTAAACTCATGATTGATTCCCTTCTAGTTCATCAATCCTTAGTTTGAGGGGAAAAACCTCATCACATGATTCTACATCAATTGGTGCCATCACATCTTGTTTTTGTCTCGTGGCTTGTCCAAAACTACTCAATAAAAAGGGGTAAAATGTAGACACTCAAAATTAGCACAATCATTTTTTCACTATACCATTATTTCTTACACAAATCCATGCACTCACCACATCATATTATTCTTATGACAATTATACATTTATCACACTATTTAATCACACCATATTATCAAAATAATTTATCCTAAGTTTAATATTCCCCTTGTCTGAGTCAGCTAGACCCCCTTCATTATCACATCTAATCCCTATACTATGTCATAAAAAATCTACACCCCCCATTATCCTTATCCTTACTCAATTAATTAATTAATTATATCAACTCCCCATATCATAAGTCAGATATTATACCCCTTTATCTTTATTCAATCAATTACTTAACTACATCGATATTTCATACCTACCATTTTATCAAACTACATTATTAAAATCATTTATCATAAGTTATACACCATATCTCTCACCTTTGTCTAATTAATTAAATATATCCTTATTTAATTAAATCAACATCCCGTATCCTAAACCCATTCTTATTTAATTAAAATTAATTTCCTATCTTTATCACACTTATCTCATGATTATCCTTTCATATGATTGATAAATCCTATGTAATCACCTAGAATCTTCTTAAAACTAAAACTAAATAAAAAAATAAATCTAAATTAAATCATATCTAAGTATATCTAAATTAAATCATAATTATACTGGTTGAAATGTTCCTAAAATCAATCTATATTAAAGCATATATAATCTAAATAAATCATATCTAAATCATATCTAAATCAAACTAAATCAGAATAAAATCATATCTAGTCTGTTTTTCAACCTCCTTAACCATTCTCCACCCAAAATCACGTGTAAATTATATTAGAAGAATCCAAAAATGAAATACTTAACCTCTTAACTATTTAATAACATTCCCATACCCGTATAACCACTTACAAACCCAAAATAAATAAAATCAAAATGAGATATGTAATCTCTCAATGATTCAACAATATTTCCAACATGTATAATCCATTTTCTAAAACACTCCCTTCATTTAAATAAATAAATTCTTCAAATTAGGAAATTGTTCCAAAACAAAATCAAGAATCCCGAAATCACTAATGATTATTTAAGCCCAAATTGCAACCTATTTATGGGATATTCTTCTCACACTTTTGAGCCTTTTTTTTCCATCAAGCCTTCTGTACATCATTATTGAACAATGAGGCAATAAAATCAACATCAAGTGTTATCATTTATCTCTATTGAGTATCTTGGAGCCATTCTAGATCACTTGTAGCGAAATCCGTATCACTCAATCTACAGACTTCATCAACACATTTTGAATTTCAAATCAGTGATCCCTTTGGATGTCTACAACTTCAAGTAACATCTACTCTCATCCTTATCTATCATTTTAACCATGTATTCATATTATTCACATATCATTACTTTAATCATTCTTCGTTTAAAATTTTTGATCAATTCTATCTCAGCCTTTGTCAACTTTTGTGTATCTTCTCCCAATTGCCAATGATTTTACCAATCATCGGCGATTCTTGTTTGTTATACCCACTTGCCATTGTATCTTGTCTTTTAGAAAAATTTAAACCCCAATCTTGACCAACACTTTGTCTCTATGATTCTCATTCAGTCCAATCAAGCTCCTCTTAGCCAAATCTAGTTCCTTTGAGCCATCCTTCGCATTATATCAATTAAAGACATCATCTCACTTGCCTTTGTGAGAATATACACATATCCAAACACTAGCCTTTGTCATCATTTTTCCTTTATAGGTTCTTATCAAACCTTTTGGATCTCCTTTGATTCATCTATCACATTTTATCACTTATCCAAATTACATTCATACTTTCCTTTGCAAATAATATATAAGTCTGTATCATTTCTCCTTTGAGACATACTGTGATTCCCAGACTCCCTTTGGACTAGGAATCACCATCAGACCAACATATAACCCTGGACCATGTCATTCCATTTATCTTTGCATTGAATGGTTATATCATCTACTTTTATTTTATTATCGGCTATCGATTTATCATATCATTACCACATTAATTTATCAAAAGTGAATTGACATCCTCACAAGGAAGTCCTTTTCCATGCAATCTACCATATATTTATTTAATCCGGTCTTGTTTAGTTTCTGTGATTGTATATTTATTAGAAGAACAAGAGCTACTTCATTTGATACACAGATCACAACAATCAAACATTGTCCATCCACATCCGCAGGTACCTAAACCCTACCATCTTGAGGTTTAGTAAGTTTTATCATCTTTCTTATTAGGTTAATTTGAAGAGATAAAATTTACTATAAACATCACAACCACAGATACACAACCAATGAAGAACATGCCACCATTGATGATGTAATGCTTCTGCCATTGATAATGATGCAATATCTTCCACCAACCGTAAACCACCCTGAAGTGGATCATGTCCAGCATGATTCAAACCAGGGTGGAGCAAGACAACCATCCATCAAAACCAATCTACCCTAACCCCATTGGAAATTTAACTTTATATGTTATGATAAATATATTACATATTTAAATTTAAAAAAATCATAATCACATCAAGTTCAATACATTAGATTTGACTAATTTCATATTTCCTATCCAAGAAAGTTAGATAACGATGTGATACTATAGACACCATAAAAATACATGTTTATTTCAAGTTTATCCTTAGTTATTTACATCCCCATTGGAATTAATTAATTCATACATTGAATATTTATCCCTTTTAGATCTAATTCAATTAAATCTATCACATTCCTTTAGAATTAATCAAATTATTTTTATTATCTTTACATCCCTTTTAGAATTAACTAAATTTATTCTAATTACACTTAATCCATACTCCTACCCCCTTTAAATAATTTAATCAAATGGTTAATTATCCTCTCACAACCCATAACCAATTAAATTACTTATTTAAATAATCCTATTTATTTACTCACAATCCACTTAACTCTACTTCTAGAACCATACAATGGTGGGGTATAAAATTTACACATACAATAATCTTCTCGCACAAAATCCAAACATTCATTTCCACTGCAAAGATGCAACTACACATACCAAATATAATGGCTATTTCAGTAAATTATAATTATGAACCTGTAACCCATTCAAACCTTGATCTAATATTCATGGCATCACCTTCATCTATCAAAATCATACCAATCCATTGTAAATCATCCTAAAACTATTTTTGTAGTTATAGCCAAATTCTTCCAAAATTTCCATCTTCATCCTCATGTCTATGTGCTCATAGAATTTTCCATTTATAAATTTGGAGACCAATTCAAAAGCTTCTAAAATATAACTAAAAGATTCCACAAGTTTAAATACTTCTACAATCTTATATGAGGTTTTCAGAAGAAAAGGTTTTCCATGTTTATTTGTTTATCTTTCATTTATGCTAAGTTTTCACTTCTTACTTCTTACACAGAACATTTGGCTTAAAAATAACTCAAACAAATTTATATTCTCACATATGGATTTTATAGATGGATACAACCACCACCCAAGTGTGAATAGACATGCATTCATATGTTCATCCTCCACTTCTTATGATGGTTTTACATTGGATTTAAAAATAAACCCATACATCCATATGGTTTTATAGGAAAACTAGAAACCTACACATATAAATGGTTTATAGGACAAACAACAATCTACACATACACGTATCATAATGCTATAACATCCTATTCAAAATCCCCATTATTTTTACATCAGGGGGAACTACAAAAAAATCCATAATCACATTAAAATTTTTATTTTACACATCACATAAAACTAAAAAATAAATGATAAATAATCAATCCTCCCTATATTCGTATGTAGCTACCATTCTAGATCATTGTCACACTTATCTAAAATGGAATAAATGTTGTTTACTGTAATTAGTTATTGGTCTTGATATTTTTCATTTTGGAATAGCTGGTTATCACGGATGAAATTTTATTATCCTATCTCTAGTGCTTGATGAGATGTCATTGAATGATCTCCTTCCTTTGTTACCTCCATCCTCCATTTTATTGTTGCTCACTCTAAAAATGGGACATTAAAGCATAGTTTCATGTCATTATTGATAGAAAACATTCCTGTTGGCCATTTTGTCTTAGTGATTATAATTGATGTCAAGTACATTGATGTAAAATGGTGTATAGGTTTCATATCAGTCTCCATGAGGTGTATTTTATTGTTAATTCTAAAGGTTGGTTGGTAGTGTCCAATTTGGTGCAGTCCTATGGTGTTCTAGAGCATGTTTCAATGTGCATGGTCATAGTATTGAGTCATCACAAGTTGATTAGAGGAATTCATTAAGTATATCATGGTTGTTATGGTGTGTTAGAGGTGCATAAAATCTTGAAAGGTGAAATAGAAGTTACTTCATAGTTTTAAAGAACGCTTTAAAGTCTGTTTGGTTACTTTCGAGTATGAAATACTTGCTTCAGAGTATAAACTAGTTACTTTGGAGTATGAATTGGTTGCTTTGAAGTCTGGAATACTTTATTTAAAATTTTTTTGAAGTATTTTATAATGTATTATAAAATATTATGAATTTCATTAAGATGATGAGTGAGGTGAAGAAGTGTAGGTACAGTTTTGAGCATGATTTGCAAGTGTTCATCTAGACATAGTCTAGGTGCTTGAAGGCCAAATGGAGCATAATAGTGAGATACTGAGGTATATGAGATCATGGAAGAATGAAAAAGTGTTATATATGTTTTCTTAGGTGTGTTAGGTCCTTTTGGATTTCTTGGATAGAGTCATGTTGTTAGTCTACTTTGTCACGATGCAAACTAGGTCTAATCCTAGTGCTTGGAGGCCTAATCAAGCATGATAGTCACTTGCAGAAGTATGTGAGCTCTTGGAAACAATAAAGAAGGTATGTCACATCATATTTATCATGTATAAGTAGTTATAGAGGTGTCATTCTTGGTTAGTGTGTTGGTTTACTCTATTATAACTTAGAACATGCAAATCCCCAAGGCCTAGTCATGCAAATGAGATAGGATATGAACATGTAGATATATTTGAGATAATATGATGATTTAATATGTTATAAGAGTTTGTTTTGGTTATGTGGGAAAAAATTTAGCTTTCCATGGTGACGAGTTTGTAATATTTGAGGTTCAGATCAAAATAGGGTTCTTAAGAGCATGTTTTCCAGCTCGTTATGGAAAATAATTGTTAAATGACACATGTAACTATTGCATCAGACCTTAATCCTCTTAGGGATGTTGAATCATGGATTTAATAATATATCAGATGTAGAATTATGTCAAATGAGACCTATTTGTTTATGAAAAAATGTTAATAAATGAAAATCCTTATTATGAGCTTGAAACCCTAGGTTGAGAGTGACGGAGGAAAAATTATTGGTATGTGCCTATAATTGTTTATATATTATATTATGATTATTTTATGATGCATAAGACACCTCAAAGTTTCCAAAGAGGTAATATAGAGCATGTGGTGATGAGTGGACCCCACTCAAATGGGAAGGTTTAGGAAGAAGTTTAGTTTGGGACAAAGTTGTCCAAAGGAGGTATAAAATAAATTGACATTATTTTGAGCCTGGGATTTTTAATTTTTGTCATGATATTTTTAGATCATGTTTGATCTTATAGAGGGAAAAGTGTTCCCTATTTATGAATACTTGTCTTAAGGCAATTTTGAGGGAGTTCTAGAGCAATTTCATAGATGTACTTGTTTGGAGGCCTTCCAATTGGATTTGGAAGGAAATATAATATGTTATGGAAAGAGGATTCCTAGATATTTCCAGTGGTATAAGGTTTGTGTATTTATGATGAGATTTGATAGGTCGTCTAGATCAGTTTATGAAGAAGAAGAATTTTTTGTTTTTCAAGACAAATTTTCTTAGGCTAAAAGATTGAGGTGATTTAGGAATGAGATGGATGATTTGATGCTTTCTATAAGTTGGAGAGTGAAGAGGAATGTATGTTTTTACTATTGAAGTAATTTGAGGTATTTTAAGTGGCATAAAGGATGCAAACCAGTTGATTTTGTAAAACATCTTCCTGGGAAGTTCAATTTAGTGAAGAGGAAAGTTTTTGTGGTTTACAAATATTGATGTTGCATGGAATATATCATACATGGAGGTATTATATAGCTAAAGGGGACTCTAATTATTGGTTACATACTATATTTTAAATGTTATTAAGTGTTATTGAGGCCCAAATATGAAGAAAAGATCTTGGAAGCAGTTGTTTTGTGATGAATATGAGCCTTCTTGTTAGTGTTATGAATAATTTAATTTGTGAAAGTTAACGTGAGACCATGGTTGATATGTTTATGTCATATTTAACATGTGTGAAACATTAGGGATATTGAATAATCATGGTTATGATTTTTGTGAGTTTTAACCATCTAGGTGATGGGGTTTTGAGTTGATTTTAAGCTTGTTTGGTGCATTTTGGCATGGCCAAACTATACGGGTTCATTGTATAAATTTGAATAAGTGTAATGTTATGTTTTTGAGTTATTTTGGTTGATATATTTCTATAGTAACTATTTGTTTTATGTTTATGAGAAGATAATCGTATTAAACTAAAGTTGTGGCTCATTTTTGAACTAGCCAAGAGAGAGGGAAAAAGTGTGACCCAAGTGTGTGTACGAAACATATATGAAGGAATAATTTCAGATCCAAGGAAGTGTTTTAAATGTTGAGGAATGTTATAGATATTGTCTGTAAGGTCTTGAGATCAAATCAAGTCATGTTTGTCCATGTTTGAGCGAATTTGAGTGAGGGTTTGAAGTGTGTTTGAAGGATTTTGGAGCTGAATATTTTCATAACCATCAACTAAGTTGTTGCAAGATATATATTTTTATCTTCTTATCAAAATATTTTGTGATAATTCATATTCATGCAAGTATATTGTTGTGAGTAATATCAACAAGCGGTTAGGGGTTGGTGCTCCTTGTGGGGTTGGTACCTCACTACAGAAATATCTTATGATGTGTAATATTCACATGAATATTTTTTGTGTGTAATATCAGAAAAGTGTTCAGTGGTTTTTCTTCCCCTTGAGGTTTTCACACTTATATCTTGTGTTCTTGTGTCTCTTCAATGGCTATTTTGATTTGATTAAATGTTATGCACACATTAATTAATGGATGAATGGTTTAATGTTTAAGTAAGAAAATATGAAATTGGTTAAATTTTTGTAAGGACTGATTCAACCTCCCTCCTCAGTCAATTTTTCTTCCAACAATTGGTATCATACCTAGTCCTTTTGGATAAGTTTTATCACTTGAAAGGAGATCCTTGAAGCACAAAAATGGCAAGTCAACATATTGGTTTTTAAACTAGTAAGGAACCTTTGTTTTATGGAGTGAACTATGAATTTTGGAGTTAAGGATGAAGACTCATATAATGTCCCTAGGGTTTGATATTTGGCAAGTTATGGAAGATGGTTATATTGTTCCTTCTACACATCCAAATAGTAATACAAAGAAGAAGGCTTGTAGTGACAATTCAAAGGATATGAATGCTATCTTGTGTGGTCTAGGAGAATTTGAGATGGTAAAGGTGATGCATTACAAGTTAGAAAAGGAAGCATGGGAGAAAATTCAAGTTGTATGAAGTCGACACAAAGGTAAAGATACCTAGGCGTCATAATTTTATAAATTAGTTTGAAGAACTAAAAATGAATGATGATGAGCCTATTATTGCATATTTGCTTAGGGTTGAGAAGGTTGTCAACACCATGAAAGGTTTAGGAGAATATGTGAAGGAAGAGGTTTTAATTCAAAAGGTTATGAGATATCTAGATCCTAGGTTTGATTTACAAAGTATATTCCATTGAAAAGGCCAAGGATTTGACTACTTTGAAGATGGATGAAGTGAATGGGACTTTGAATGCATATGCGAAGAAAATTCAGAATGATAAACTTGTCAATAAGGAGATAGATTTCAAGGCTAAAAGAAGAAAAATAACAAGAAGATTAGAGATGATGATGTTTCTCATGAAATCATTAATTTTGAGTGTGACGATGAATAAATCTTTACAATTATTGCGAGGAGATTTAAGGTTGTCTCTATAAAGTACAAAGGTAAGATTCCATTTAAGTGTTTCAAGTGTGGTGAAGTAGTTCATTTTTATTTTAAATGTCCTCATAAGCATGAAAATCAAGGTGATGAAGACCATGAGGATGATCATGAAAATAAGAATCATAAGTATAGTAAAGGCAAGAAGAACTTCAAGAAGTTTGACTATAAGAAGAAGGAAAAAAGAAGTTTTTACATAGAGGAAGAGGCTTGCTTATCTAATGCAAGTAGTGGTGTTTTAGATTATAAGTCTGAATATGATGGAGTATCTTATTATGAATTAGAATCAGAGCATGAAGTATTTGTTGATGGGTCTTATTCATGAATAAATATTTATGAGATCCATAAATGAAATTTCAACACTATTTAGTGATAACATGTAATTTGATGATGAATAAGAAGATGCTTATCAGTCTCAATTAAATCACGATGATAAATACAATAAGAATTCGAGATCTTAGATCAAAAATTATGAAATAATAATTCATGAGATTGAATAAAAACATTGGGCTATGACAGAGAAGCTTGATGAGATAGTGAGAAGGCTAGAGATGAAGATGACTTCCATGACTCTAAATCTATAATCCAAGGAAGAAGAAGTGACTCTTCTTAAAAGAGAGTTGTCTGATGTAATTAGTGAAGAAATAACATTTCAAAAGTTTGAGAAAATTACTAAGGACCTTGATTATCTTCTTAGCATTTAGAAATCAATGGGATATAGAACAAGTTTGGCGTTCAAAGATGAAACCAAAGGAAAATGTATGATGCAAGAGGATACTATTTTCAGAAAAGAAATTGAAGATTCAAATGCCAAAGAGGATCAAAAAGAGAGAAGTGTCAAAGAAAATGTGAATACAAGGTCTTTTAGGCAGCTAAATGCTTCAAGGTATGAGAGATATTTCAATAGTTATTGTTTCAGGTGTAATGGCTTTAGGCATAGAGCTAAGGAGTGTAGAAGGTTTTATAGAGATGATCATATTTGGAGGGATAATAGGAGTGAGAAAGCTAAGAATGTATTGTGCTACAATTTTCATGAGATATTTCATACTACTAGGTAATGTATACATAAACCCTCAAGTTAGAATTGGGGTAATGAAGGCTATAAGGGAAGAAGTGAAGTTGTGTGGTTTAGATGTAATCAAGTTGGCCATATTGCTATGATCTGTAATCAGAACTCACCTAGAAAGAGTTGGAGAGATGGATTTTTTCAAGGTAGGAATCCTATTTCTTGCTATAAATGCAACAAGATTTGTCATATTTCAAGATATTGTAGATGAAGGAAATATATCTATAAGAAGAAGGAAGAAGTCAAGCCTAGTCATGATGAGGAGTCAAATGTTTCTAGTAAGCCAAATGTTGAAAACAAACTGCTTGTTGGTAAGGAATCAAAGGTTTAGTAGTTGAATAAATTAATGCAAGATCTAGGTGTCCTCTCCAATGAGGACATGGGTGTTTTTTTATGTTAGACACATTCAGAAGCTTTGATGCCTCCATTAGGATTCATGTAGTCATGTTCCTATATGGTTGAAGCATGAGAAGGTATGTTTGATCTTCATAAGTCATTTTGGTCTTATCCAAATCTAGAAATGAGTCTTGTGATGTTGGTATAAGATGTATTCATCTTGTGTTTTTATCTAATGGTTTGTACTATGAATTATATGGTTTTAATCAAGTGTATTGGTATTCTATCCTCATTTCTTGTAAAATTGTGTCCTGGTAATATCAAGAAAGTATGTCATGACATTTTTGAAGATTCCTTATCATGTTGTCATAAACTATGATGTTTTAAATAAAATAAGTTTAACTTGTGAGGAACGTTGCTTCTGTCAAATGGTAATGGTTTGAGTCAAGTATGTTGTGTCATATTGAGCTATGTCAAAAAGATGAAGTTATGTGTGAAATATTAGTTCTTAGTCAGTCTATATATCATTATGAAGAATTATATATTTGTGAGAACACTTGTTTGTCAAAAGTCCTCCAAGTCATGAGTTAGGAGATGTGAACTATCATTATGAAAATGTGCATGCTTTGAAGTATAAAGCATAAATAGTTTGTATCAAGGTGTATTTATCCATATTCATTTGTAAATGTTGTAGTCATGTGTTTTATGAGGGGTTTATTGTATCTCAAAATTTTGTATAACTACGTTTTGTTCTGAGCTTGAGGTCTTTGAGAGTGTATTAGTTGATCTCTGTTTTGGTGTGACTATTAATAAAGGACAAGTAAATATGGAGAATTAACTAGTGTGTATGAATGAAGCATGAATTCATGATCTCATCATGTTAAATTTGATACTATAATAAGCACATGAAGATTTCTAGGTATACATGGAATGTTAGATGTCATAGTGTGTGTTCCTTATCACATGTCTACAAGTATGTGTATGATATTGAGGATTGTAATGATGTTCCCCAAAGGTGTACAAAGTCTGATAAGAACTATAAGAATCATGAAGTTATTTTCTTAGTTGGTATGAAGCTTGTCATAACAGTGAAGATGTAAATATGTAAGATACAGGTCTAAATAGGTCTATTGAAGTAGGGAGAAACGGTTGTGACCTATATCAGATCTAGACTGCTGTGAATAAGATTTATAGTTCACATAATGGAAAAACCAGCCAAAAACCAATCATAAACTAGCTCAGATACAACTACAGGTCTGCGAAGGTCTATTGAGGCATGTGAGCTATATTTGACTTTGAATAATGTGTTATAAGTGGAAAGAAGGTTGTTTAGGTAGAAATAATGGTGATTTCAGGTATGATTACATGGAAAGAGATACAAAACACTAAAGATATTGCTTCAGGGCTATAATGAATGTTGTAATCCATCTCCATGACATGAATGAAAGGTATGTGCTTGAAATTTTTTGTTTTCAATTAGTGAAGGATGATATATTTCTAGGGGGAGTGATGAGATGGAGTTTTATGTGATATGTTTTCTCTTTTTTCTTTAAGATTTTTTTTCAAATTCGACTGAAAGAAGGCTCAAGGACATTAGTCCTAAAGGTGATTTTGTTGGAACTTGAAGACAAAACATGGTTGAAGAAAAATATGGAAGATATTATCTTAGAGGAATCTTTTTGAATGATCAGATATGGTCCATGGATCATTAGTTGTTGTAGAAGACAAGAAGACAAAGTATAGTCTAAGGGGGAGTCATGTGAACAAGTAAGTCAATTTTCATTCATTGTTTCCATTGTGTATAATTTTGTATATTTTCATTTTCCATATTGATTCTTTATAAAATCCTTTGTTATAGATGTCAAAGGGGGAGAGTTACATCAGAAACATAGAAAAGATCCATGAAGGTGTGTTTTGTCTTATGATTTTCATCAATATTTCTGAAGGTGGTTGCCATCAAAGACAAAGGCGCGGTTTGTTGGCCATTGTGTCATAGTGATTTTCATTGATGTCAAGTCCATTTATGGAAAAGGGTGTATAGGTTTCATATCAGTCTCCATGAGGTGTATTTCAGTGTTAAATCTAAAGGTTGATTGGTACTGTCTGATTTGGTGTAGTCATATGGTGTTTTGGAACATGTTTCAATGTGTATAGTCATAATATTGAGTCATCCCAAGTTGAGTAAAGGTGGTCATGAATTATATCATGGTTAGTATGGTTTTTCAAAGGTGTATAAGTTATTGCAAGGTGAAATATAGGTTGCTTCATAATTTGATAGAATGCTTCATAGTCTCTTTAGTTGTTTTGCAATATGAATTACTTGTTTGAGAGTATAAACTAGCTACTTAAGAATATGAAATGGTTACTTTAAAGTCTGGAATACTTTCTTCAGATTTTTTCTGAAGTATTATATGATTCTATTATGACATATGGTTAAGTTCATGAATATTTTGAGTGAGGTGAAGAAGTATAGGTACAATTTTGAGCATGATTTACAAGTGTTCATCTAGACCTAGTCTAGGTGCTTAAAGGCCGAATGGAGCATGAGAGTGATATGAAGAGGTATATGAGCTTATGGAAGCATGAAGAAGAGTGATACATGTTGTATCATGTGTGTTAGGTCCTTTTTTGAGTTCTTGGAAGGAAATTCATGTGGTTTTTCTACTTTGTCATGGTGTAAACTAGGTCTAGTCCTAGTGCTTGGAGGCCTAATTAGGCGTGATAGTCACTTGAAGAAGTATGTGAGCTCTTGTAAAAAAAAAACTATGTCACATCATATTTATATTATAGAAGCATTTATTAGAGGTTTTATTCTTGGTTAGTGTGTTGGTTCAGTTTGTTATAACCTAGAACATGCAAATCCATAAGGACTAGTCATGAAAATGATATGGGATATGAATATGTAGATATATTTGAGATAATATGATGATTGAATATTTTGTAAGAGTATGTTTTGATGTTTTTAAAAAAAAAAAAGGTTTCCATGATGAATATTGTGCAAAATATGAGATTAAGATCAAAACATGTTTCTTAGAGCATGTTTTTAAGCTCCATATGGGAAAGAATTGCTTGGATGCCATGTGTTACTGTTACATGGGTCCTTGAGCCTTTTAGGGATGTTTGATAATGGATTTAATAATATATATGAGGTATAATGAGGTCAAATGAGACCCAAAATTTTATGAAAAAATGTTAAGAAATGAAACTACTTATTATGAGCTTGAAACCCTAGGTTGAGATCGATGGAGGAAAACATTTTGTTATGTGCCTAGAATTGATTGGATATTCTAGTATGATTATTGTATGATATAGAGGAAACATCCAATTTTCTAGAAATTTAACATATAGCATGTGGTGATGAGTGGACCCCACTCAAACAGGAAGGTTTATGAAGAAGTTTAGTTTGGGACAAAGTTGTCCAAAGGAGGTATTTTTATCCTAGGAGTTTTAATTATTTTCCATGATAGTTTTAGATCATGGCTAATATTATAGAGGGAAAATTTTTCCCTATTTATGAATACTGGTATTAAGGTAGTTTTAAGTTAGTTCTAGAGTAGTTTCAGAGATGTACTTGTTTGGACACCTTCCACTTGGATTTGGAAGGAAATATAGTATGTTATGGAAATAGGATTCCTAGTTATTTCTAGTGGTATAAGGTTTGTGTCTTTATGATGAGATTTGATAGGTCATCCAACATAGTGTTAGAGTGTTAATTTCAAGTGGGAATATCCACTTAGACAACCCCTTGTCTTAAAGATTATTTTTAATAATCTTAGTCGGTCTTTCACAACTTTGAAAAGAGTGAAGCAGTATAACCGCTCACCCATCCTATATAAGTAGGATGACCCCTCATGGGATTGGATGGCTTGGAAATCTATATTTTTCTAATTTTTTTCATAGACATATTGATCTATACTTAGCTAATTATGTGAGTTGTTATACAACAATAAAAAAGTCTGTTATTGTTATTGTGAGACCGAGGAGCAAAGTGGAAGTGCTAGGTTAAACTAATAAATTCTTAATATAAGACAATGATTTTAAGTGGAGTTTTTTCCTACCACCTTCTCTAATTAAATCTGGTGTCTCTTGTCTCATTTAATTTCAGATATTGAAATTTCCTTCCATTCATATGTTAACTGTTATATGAATTTGTAAAACATCTACTTAAAATGTCTGCACATTATAATCTATAATCCTCAACCGTTAATATGTGGATCTATAATTATTTAATTATACCTTCCCACATTTGTTCTAACATGGTATCAGAGCTTATGATTATGTGTGTGTAGAGCTTGATCTGGATGTTTTCTATCTTGTAAGAGTGAAGAAACTTGAAGATTGTTTGATCTATGAAACCCTAAAATTCAGCCGACAACTTCAAACTAAACTAGGTGCAAAGTTCTAATTTTTATCCCAAATATTTTTGGATATTAGTTGATTGACTATTTAAAATCTTGTTAGAGATTTTTTAATGCTATATATTTGCTTCTGCATCTAGTTTCATTCATTTATAGTTTAAATCCATTATTTATGAGATTATTTTAAGTTTTCGCACCATTTATAGCCGTTAGGGTTTTTTTTTAATTTTGGACCCAAAATATTTCCTTAGATCTAGTTAGTTTTGAGCATTTAACTCTGCCATGTATTTAAAAATCTTTATTTTTTGCTAGATCTACTTTTGCAAACCCTGATCCAATCTTTTTTTTTTCCATCTGGCTTTGTTTTATTAGTTTTACGAAGTTTGGACCAATAAAATTGTTCCAAATAGCTTCACTGTCCTTTCTTAGAGTGCCAAGTGGCTTTAATCTGAAAATTTTATGTCTTTTGAAATCTTGAGCCAATCATCTTATGCCATATGGCTTTTCTCTGTAAGTATTTTTTGAATTTTTTTGTTTCTACAAAGTTCCTTTGACTACGAAGCTTGAGCCAATCATTTTGCCCCAGCTACCTTCACGTTGTTAGTATTATAAATAGTCATTTTTGTATTTTCAAATCTAATCCAATCATTGGGCTCAATATTAGTTCAATTTTTCATTCATATTGTTTGTCTAATTGTTAATTACAAAATGCGAGCCAATAAGGGCTTTACGCGTGTCTTCATTTTGTTAGACTTGACTTAGTTGTCCTATGTCATTTGTAAAATATGATCTAATAAAAAATATCCAAGTAGCTCCGTATTTTGCATTGTTAGTATTATTTTATCTTGCAAAGGGTAAAATAATAAAATTTATCCAATTTTCTATTCCTTTCGCATTTGTCAGATTTGCAAAATCTAAGCCAATAGAATTGCTCCATATTTCGCATTATCAGTATTTTTTAGCTTGCGAAGGGTAAACCAATAAAATTTCTCCAAGTTTCTCTTCTTTTCACATTTGTTAGATATGCAAAATCCAAGCCAATAGAATTGCTCTATATTTGGCATTTGTTAGTCTTTCATTTATAGCAGTTGTTATCCAATTAAAATTTTCCATCTCTTTACATTTTTCAGTCTTGCGAAATGTGAGCCATTTAAAAGGTTCCACATGTCCTCTGTTTTCTTTAGTCATTTTGGTTGCACTACAAAGTGTGAACCGATAGTATTTGGACACATACATATCTTTTTTCACATTTGTCATTCTATGTCACTTGCGAAGTGCAATCCATTTAAAATGCTCCATGTGTCTTTTTTTATTTTTCTTTGTCATATTTACGAAGCATTAACTAATTGTTTTATTGAAACATATTTAATATCTGAGTGTCATTATTTTCTTTGACTTATCCTCTTAAATTGTGACACTTGTCTTGTACCTCTTCTGAACCTGAACTTTATTTTAAGTTTGGTTTAATCTGCAGACCTTAAGCCCACTCAAATATTTTTATTTAAATTTTGGTGGAAATCCGCCAAGTGTCTTTTCTTTAGCCATTAAACTTTCGATAAGTTACCTCATTTGACCAATACTTTGATTTCACATTGTGTTAGAGTGTGAAAAGAGATCCAATTAATTTAAGACACGTGTATATGGTTCTATTTTTAATTAATTGTCTTTTGTTTTATTAGATGCATTGTGAAATGCGAGCTAATTGAAAAGTGACACGTATATTTATTTTTTTGTTGTTGTCATTCTTATCTTAGTTTTTTAACGTCTGTTTATTTTTTTATCTTCATGGACCCAAAAAGGAATTAACTTTAATTTTTAAAGTTTTTACGTCCACCCGAGGATCTATTTTAAAGCCGATACACGCCTCTCTTTTTTATTTATTAAGTAGCTCTTTTTTGAGATCGCTCCGTCAAGTTGCTAAATAAATTGTCAAGCACCTATAGCTCGAATCTGAATAAATTATGTTAAATCAATCTTAAATTTGACCAAATCAAGCTATTTTTTTACTAAATTTGAGCTGATTGCATTTATATAGCTAATAAAAAGATATGTAGATAGTTATTTTTATCTGTTTGGCTTGCTTGACTCGTTTTTTAGATGAATTTGTTTCCATTTCCATTTGAGCATTAAAAATGACCAGTTTTGGTAGGTTTTATTGCATAAGTCTCAAATTTTAAATGGAATGAACTATATCATCTAAAGGCTAGAGTTAAAATCTTATTTCATGGCTAGAAAGCTCTAGTATATTGTGATTGGTGTCAAAAAGTGTCCCAAAAGGAGAGAAGCTACCCCTTAAAAACTTAGCTCCTTCTCTCAGAGATATTAGGAAGCTCTATCCATCCTATTGAAAAGCATTAGAGATGAATTCTTAAATGCATATAAGTCATATGGACTCACCTGCAGATGTGTAGAAGTAATTAGAGACCATACACGAAGGCAGTAGGTTATCTAAAATTATTAAACTGGTTTTAGAGTCAATTACAACACCCATGAAGGGGGGTGAGAGAATTGTCAAATATTTGGCTAAAATTAAGGACATCAAAGCTCAATTAGATGGCTGCAATTGTGAATTATTTCAAGATAAGATTTTGTACTTCATAATTTCATATCAATATTCATGAAAAGTTTAGAAAATATATCTCAATTATCAATTCTAAGTATCAGAATGAGAATGATCTTGCTGATCTAGACACTTTTTCTTCTTTATTGATTCAATAAGAGAGAGTCATGGAGAACCTTGATTCAAAAGAGATTTCTTCTCAAGCTCTGTTATCACAGAGTCATAAGTCTACTCATGATATAAATAACAATAATCATAGTCAAAATCCTAATATCAAATCTATTTAAATCAAATCCTAAGACTAACTATAAGAAGAATCAAAACTTTAAATTCAAATTTTATGGTACTTGTAACAAGTGTGGAAAATTTTGGCATAAAGAGTCTAATTGTAGGGAAAAGATTAAAAAATTAGCTAAGAATACTAAGAATATCAAGCCTAATAACCATAAGAAAAATAAGAAGAAAACCCAATCAAATGTGGCTGAGCAGTCTATTGCTTTGTATACTTCCCTTTCAACTTCAAATGAAAATGAATGGATTCTTGATAGTGGTGCCTATAGGCACATGACTTATACTCTTGGTATCCTCTCAGATGTAGTTAAATGTTAAGAGAATATCTATCTAGGAGATAACTCAATCATTAGATCAGAAGGTTGTGGCAATGTTAAACACCTCAATTGAAAAAGAATCTTTTGTCTTGCTCTCAGCTAACTAAAGAAAACTATAAAGTTGTTTTACTACAAGATAAGTGGTATGTCAAACATAATTTTAAAATTGTTATTGATTTTTACATTTGGAATATGGATTGTGTATCTTTCATGATTTTGTGTCTGAATATTGTTTTTCTTCCTCTTCTAGGAATGATATTCAACTTTGGCATGAAAAACTTGGTCATGTAAATTTAAATATCCTATATGATATGTCTAGACTGAATCTTGTTGGTTTTCCTAAGATAAAGACATGTCATAAAACTTTTGAAAGTTGCCTACGTGGTAAGCAACATGCTCAACCATTTCAAAAAAATCATGATCCAAATTGCTATCAGTTATTAGAACTGATTCATAGTGATGTGAGATGTCCACTTGAGGTTCCTTCTCTCAGTGGATCCTTGTATGCTATCTATTTTATTGATGATTACTCTAGAATTAATTGGTCTTATTTCATTAAGAAGAAGTCTGATGTCTGAGTTAAGTTTTTGGAATTTAAAGCTCTAGTTGAGAATGATTCTAATATGAAAATTAAGAGAATTAGGACTGATAATGGAGGTGAATATGTTAGAAAATGTTTTTATGATTTTGGTGTGTCATGCGGGAATTAAAGAGAATTGAATACTCCCTATTCCCCTCAGAAAAATGACATTGTAGAAAGAAAGAATAGGTCTGTCTTAGAAATGGTTAGGACTATGATTCATGCTTCTAATGTTCCTCAATTATTATGGTCTAAAGATATGAACACTGCTGTCTATATTATGGATAAAGTTCCTACTAAATCTATTCATCAAGCAACTCCTCATGAAGTTTAGACAAAGAAAAAGCCAGATACTTCTCACTTAACAATATTTGGTAGTCCTGCTTCTATCTTCATTCCAAAATCCAAAAGGACAAAGCTTGATTTAACCTTTTTTTCTTGTATTTTTTTGGATATGGCTGTAAAAATAAAGGATTGAGAGTTTATGATCCATTCAAGCATTAAATTGTTGAAAAAAAAAATGTTCAAGTCTTAGAAATAACTTTCTCTGATGATACTCATGAACCCTCCTCTGCTTCTCTAGAGATAGAGCCTGATAATTCTTCTCCCATGGAAAATAAATTTCAATTGGATGATCATTTTGATCTAGATATGATGGAGATTGAGGGGGAGTCATCCCAAATTTTCTTGCAACCTAAGATTCCTAAATGGGTTCAAATTATTTTCAAAACACTTAACCTGGTAGTTTTTAAAAACTAACTACAAGTTAGGATACTTATCATGCCTTGATGACCCTCTATGAGGTAGAACCATAATAATTTGAAGAATAATCTCAAGATGATAGATGGATTCAAGCTATAAAGGATGATTATAATGCTTTAATAAAAAATGACACTTGGGAAATAGTCCTTTCTCCTTGTAAAAGAAGCCTTGTAGGATCTAGGTGGCTATTAAAAATCAAATATAACTCTATAAGAGAGATTGAAAAGTTCAAGGAAAGGATGGTAACTCATGGTTTCACTTAGAAATCTAGTATAGATTATGTTGAGACCTTTTCTCCTATTGTTAAGATGAGAACTATGAGAGTTATTCTTGCATAAGCTGCCCAATATGGTTGGGAGATTCACCAAATGGATGTTAAAAATGTTTTCTTAAACAATGACTTAAAAGAAGAAATCTATATGAGTCAACCTAAAGATTTTGAAGAACCTGGTAAATAATTTTATGTCTATAAGATTAAAAAGTCTTTGTATAGTCTTAAGCAAGCTCGTAGATCATGGTATGCTAAAATTTGTAGGTTCTTTTAGGAACTTGGTTTTTTTAACTGTTGTTTTGATAATGATTTATTTGTTAAGTTTTATTAAAATCATATTATCATTATTGTTCTCTATGTTGATGATCTTTTGATTACTAGCAGTTATAGAAATCTAATTGTTAGAATCAAAGAAAAGTTAAAAAAAACTTTTGAAATGATTGATTTAGGTTTATTAAATCATTTTATTGGCATGATTATATTTGAAGATCATAAGTCTATTGTTACATCTCAATCTCAATATGATATGAATTTTCTTAGAATATTTAACATAGCCTGTTTCCATTCCTATTGAATTTTGTGTTAAGTTAGACCCTAAACAAGCTTGTGTTAAATTTGATCCTACTCTGTATGGGAAGCTAGTTAGTATTCTAATTTATTTGACCATTACTTGACCTGATATTTCGTATGTAGTAGGAGTAGTTTCAATATTTATGCAAGAACCTTATGAGGTTCATTGGAAAATGGAAAAGAGAATTTTGAAATATATTAAAGGAATAATCAATTATGGTATTTTTTATTCTTCTTGCAAAGATGCACAATTATTTGGTTATTTTGATTTTGATCATGTTGGTGATGTTGCAGATAGAAAATATACTTCTAGATATATTTTCAAGTTGGGTGTAGGTGCCATCACTTGGAGTAGAAAGAAGCAACCAACAATGTCTATATATTCTACTGAGTCAAAGTATAGAATTGTTATGGAAATTGTCAAAGAATCTATGTGGATGAAAAGACTATTAGATGAGCTGCACATGGGTGTCAAAGGGAGCACTAATCTTCTATGTGAAAACCACAGTTGCATTTCTCTTGCAAAGAATCTAGTTCAACATCAAAGGACCAAGCCTGAATCCCTTGTTTGTATGCTAGCCTGAATCACTGTTGCAAATTCAAGGATTTGTAAATAATTTTGTAGAAAAAGGATAAATTAACATGTCTATTTTTTGTTTTCGCCACTTTTGTCTTAAATATTATTTTTAATAATCTTAGTCGGTCTTTGACAAATTTGAAAATAGTGAAGCAGTATAATGGATCACCTATCCTATATAAAGAGGATGATCCCTCACGGGATTGGATGGCTTGGTAATCTAGATTTTTCTAATGTTTTTCATAGATTGATTGATCTATACTTAGCTACTTATGCAACTTGTTATACAACAGGACAAAAGTATGTTATTGTTACTATGAGACTGAGGAGTGAAGTGGAAGTTCTCAGTTAAACTAATAAATTATTAATATAAGACAATGGTTTTTAGTGGATTTTTTTCTACGGGTTTCTCCACTTAAATCTAGTGTTTCTTGTCTCATTTAGTTTCAACTATTGATATTTTCTTTCATTCATATGTTAACTATTATATGAATTTGTAAAACATCTAGTTAAAATTTTTGCACATTATAATCTATAATCCTCAAATGTTAATATGTGGATCTATAATTATTCAATTATATCTTCCCGCATTTTTTCTAACACTTAGTTTGTGAAGAAGAATGATTGCTTGTTTTCAGGATAGATTTTCTTAGGCTAAGAGATTGAGGTGATTGATGTGTGAGATAAATGAGTTGGTGATTTATATTAGTTGGAGAGCGAATAGAGATGAAGTTTGTTCCTATTTAAGGCCTTTGGAGGTCTTTTATGTTGAAGTAAGGGTGCAAACCAGTTGATTATGTAAAATTGCTTTTTGGGTAGTTTAGTTTAGTAAAGATGAAATTTAGTGTGGTTTACACATATGGATTTTTCATGAACTCTATCATGCATTTATGTGTTATAAAGGTCATGGTATTCCAATGAATGACTAAATTACATATTTTAGATGTTATTTTGCATTCTTGAGGCCCAAAGGTGAAGACATGTTCCTCAAAGTAGTTATTTAGTGATGAATATGAGTCTTCTTGTCAGTGTTATGAATAATATGATTGGTTTAAGTTAATGTGAGACATATTTTTATGTTTTTATGTTATATTTAACATGTGTGAGAAATTAGGAAGCTTGAATGATAATGGTTATGGTGTTTGTGAGTTTTAAGCATCTAGGTGATGGGGTTTTGAGTTGATTTTGAGCTTTTTTGGTGCATTTGGGCATGGCCTACCTATATGGGTCCATTTTATTAATTTGCAGAAGTTTAATGTTCTATTTTTTATTTTTTTTGGTTTATATATTGGTATAAGAATAACATTTTTAAGGTATATGATAAGAGAAGCATATAAAAGTGAAGTTGTGGTTCATTTTTGAACTAGCAGAGAGAGAGAGGGAAAAAGTGTGACCGGAGTGTGTGTATGGAATAGGGATAAAGGCATCATTTCAAATCTACAGAAGTGTGTGAAATTCCAAGGACTATTATAGATATTGTTTGCAAGGGTTTGAGACGAACTCAAGTCATGTTTGTCCATGTTTGAGTGAAGTGAAGGAGTGAGGCTTTAGAGTGTGTTTGAAGGAGTTTAGAGCTGAATCTTGTGATCACCATCAGATGAGTTTTTGTAGCATATCTATTGTCATCTTTATCAAAATATTTTGTGTTGAGTCATATTCATGCAAGTCTCTTATTGTGAGTAATATCAACAAGGTTTTAGGGGTTGGTGCCTCACTAAAGAAATTTCTTGTGATGTTTAATATTCACTTGAGTCTTTGTTGTGTGTAATATCAAAAAAATAAATTAGTGGGTTTTCTTCCCCTTGAGGTTTTCACACTTATATCTTTTGTTCTTTTGTCTCTTGCATGGTTATGTTGATTTGATTAAATATTATGCAGACATTAATGAATGGATGAATGTTTTATGGTTTAAATAAGCAAATTTAAAATTTGTTAAAGTTTAGTAGGGAATTATTCACCCACCCTCTTAGTCCATTATGCTTCCAACAATTCCTAGCTACACATGAATAAGAAACAAAATTTAATTAGGAACTCAGTGTTGATTGAAAATCTTTCCTTTATAAGAGGAGATTTTTGAAAATTTAGCACAAACCATAACTCTTAATTTTAATAATGATAAAATTGTTAAATATTGAAGCTATTATGACAGTTAAAATACTTCTTTGTTGCTTAAAATGTAATGGAATTTGATAATATGTAATGGAATACATATGATATTTTAATGATATAATAATAAATTCACTATGGTAGACACAAAATTAGTTAGCTAGTGATTAGACACAAACTCTTTAAAATTTTAGACAATTATTAATACATAGACAATGTTAAATTTTTAGCAATAATAACTAATTTTTTTATGAAAAATTAAAAAAAAAAATAAACACACACATATTAAAAAATTTATAACAAAATCACATAATTTAACTTATAAAATACCTAAATAACTTTAAATAAAAATAGCTACTTTAATCCTAACAAGTAAAATATATGCAAGTTAATACCTTGGTTGTTTTTTGAATACTAACAAGAAGAAACATATTAAGAGTGTGACAGTAGTGCATACATGAGATGAAAGAAATCAAGAAATTAAGATTAATTTATACTTATCTACAATATCTTTCTTCACAAGTGATGCTTCCACGAGAACCTATTTGAACACACTCCTTCAACAATATGCTTTAGCATGTTTTATTATCATTAGACATAGATATACGAAGCATAAAAAATATGAGTAACTATGCATTAGATTTATCAGTATTATTGTTTCCAAAATAATCCTCCCACTTCATTTTTAGCAACAAGATCACATTTCTCCCATTTCATCACATTTTAAAATATTTCATATCTCTTTTTTCGAGAGAAATTTAAGACCTGCATACACATGTTTGGCCTTGGATGGCGATATTTTTGCATTGATTTCATGTCATGGTAACAATTGAGAAATAATGTTAATTATTTTCATATTTTAACTTAGATATTTACCACACAACACTTAGGAGGAGAGAGGTGCAAGTATTCATATACAAAACAATTCCATGTTTAAGTGGAGTGAAATATTTGTGTACTTATATTTTCCCCAAACTTAAAATGACTAATGAATTTAGAGATATTGAGATCAAGGAAAGTAGGGATTGCACCATGTAGAATAATACCACAAAGTTAGGTCCCTAGAAGGTTGATCCAAACAAAGAGAAAAATCAGCTAAGGTAGAGAAAACCCATAAAAAACCACATATCCTATGGAAAATGAGATGAAGACATGTGGTACCAGTCATATCCCACCATGTGGACCAATGATGAGGGATTATACATTAAATAGGGTTAAAAAAATCTAGGAAAAGAGTAGATAGAATCGAGACCCAAGAGCACATAGCCAATAAGGATCTAACACATGGCCCATATCAATTGAAGCACCCCAAATATTGTAACTAGTCATTTCCTGACATATGGCCCAACCATGGGTTAAAATGTGGTACCCATCTAAAATATATCATAAATAACTAGATTTCTCTAATTGGTAACAATAAATTGTTTACATATGACATGAATTTATAGAAGGAAATAGTGCCACATGGTACCAATCATAAGTTTCCTTGTGGCACAAATGATGGGTTGTTAGGTCATGGGAAATTAGAGGTTGAGTAGAGAAGCATTCAACGACATAAGATATCATATTTAATGAAAAGGGCCACATGAAAAAAATTGAGTGAAGAGCTAATAACCCATAGCCAACAAGAAAGGGACAAGTAATAAGGAAAATTGATAGGGTAAAATTGACAGTCCATAACTGTCATCTATATTTTTGGCTTTAGATAACATGTAACCAATAAGGTGGTATGATAATATCTAAGGTTAAAATTGACAACCCTATGGTTGTTAATGGTGGGAAACAATATGGGAATATTCATGTAGCCATATATTTTGACTTGGTGCATGTTGTTGCCACTTGAAGTTGCACTATTTGGTGAAGCTAGGCTCAACAGCTCAGTGAAACATGGAAATACCTTAAAAGTGTGGGAGAATGTCTCCTTCAAGGTCAATCTCCAAGTGAAAAGGCTAGTTCCTTTCACTCCAATTCATTTCAACTTATTTAACAAGCCCTACACTCTACTAATAACTAGTTCTAATATAATATTTCCAAGGAACCAAGGTTCATAATGATGAAATACTAAAATAAATAAGGTGATGTAGAAAATTGGAAGTGGATTCTTTCCATGAGATGAAGAATGAGAGGAAAAATGCAAATCTAAGAGGTAAAAAATAGGACACATTCAACCCTACAATTTTACTATACTCTTATTCTCTACATAAATGACACAAAGGATGGAAATAATGCAATAATAACTCACACACAACATGCCATAAAAATAATAGATAAAAAAGAACAAAATAATACAAATTAAATGGTAGAAAAGAGCCACAACAACAAAATATTACTGATTATAATGTGCACAGTCTATTAAAATAATGGAGGAGGCATTGAGTGCATTGCATAACACCAACACAGAAGTCTACAACTCATAATACTTGGATACAAAAATGGTAGCATAACTTTGCATTTAGGAGAGGATGTATTACAATGAAAAATGAGTTGCATATATAGGAAGAAGAGAAGGAGAAGAGGAAACTGAAAATTGAGCAGATCACCCACTCCCAAAACAACCAAGGAAAACTCAACATTCAAATTTGTAGACCCGACATGGTCATCACCAATTTTTCTAGAGCCCATACCCAAAAAATGAGCACGGGATGATTTTTACAATTACAGCTCAATAAATTTCATTTTATGACCCAAATTTTCTCACATAATGTAGTAATCCTTGAGATCTTTCCAATGGTATTAATTTTGTCTAATTTGGTTTCTTGGATCAAAATTTATAAAAATTTAAAGATCGCCATGTTGTTCGTACAATTGACAGCCATATGGTCATCACTGTAAACCTCAAGATCACTTATGCTGACATGTTAGCTCTCCATTGGATCCTTGAGCCTCCATTTTTTATTTGAGAATTTTGAGGGACTGGTGGATTTTAATGATCCATAGAAAAAGAGGAACCTATGGAAAATAGGGATTTACGGAAAAGAAAGAACCTGTAGAAAATAGGGATCCACAGAAAATAAAGAACCCATAGATTTTAAGGATCCACAAAAAAAAGAGGAACCCATGGATTTTAAGGATCCATTGAAAAAGAGAAACCCACAGATTTTAAGGAACCATGGAAAAAGAGGAACCCAAATATTTTAAGGATCCATAGAAAAAGAGGAACCCACGGATTTTAAGGATCCATAGAAAAAGTGGAAGCAATAGATTTTAAGGATCCATGGAAAAAGTGGAAGATGAGAAAAAGAGGAAGATGAGAAGAAGAGGGAAATGAAGAAGAGGAAGAAAGGGAAAAGAAGAGGAAGATGAGAGAATCGCTCAATTTTACAACAAGTTGTCCAAATAAACACAAGTGATTATTTGAAAACATTTTGGTAACCTCTTGGGGACATTTGGCTGCTAAATGTTTGAACCAATGGACTTATATATCCATTTGGCATGGATTCAATATATAACTTGACAAATAATCTTGAAAGCACTAAAACTCACCTTGAACTTTCTTAATTTCTGAACTTTTCCCTTCCTAAAGAACTCACCAAAATATTGGCCTGAAACCCAACTATAACTTTACCTTAGATCAGTGACATAAAATTCCATTTTCACACCTGACTCAATGTGCCCCTTTTCCTTCAATTAGTACATCGTGACCCATTAACCCAAGGAACTACAAAAAGTGACAACACCTATGGAACATAACACTTATTCAATTTTTATCACCACAAAATGATTAAGGGATGGCATCAAAATTAGTGATCACAAACAAGGACAAAATAAGCCCCCCCTAACAATAACACAAAACAAGAAAACAACCAAACCTGTTATATACAAGATGAAACAAACACCTCTAAGTAAGAGGGTTTAAGAAAAATCCCATTGACTAAGATCTGAAGTACTTCCCCATTGAGATTTGACAACTCAAATGCATTAGTTTTCTTGTACACTAATATGATGTATGGTCCACTCCAGATCACATCAAATTTGGAGTTTCTTCCTAGTTTTGCTTTGTCTACATCACACTTCAAAACAAGGTATCCCTCCTTGAAGTTTTTCTCACTACATTTTCTATCAAAACACCATTTGGTTATCTTTTGATGATCTTCTAATTTATACATGTTTGATTCCCTCATCTCTTCTAACTCAACCAACTATACCATTCTAACAAATCTTGCATATTCACCTTTTAATTCCAACTGATGGGCTAGCTCCAATGAAGGAAATTCAATAGATATTGGAAGCCTAGCCTCTCTACCATACAGAAGAAAAAAGGAGAATTACCTATTAATATTTTGGGTGTGATCCTATCAGCCCAAAGAGTAGGTATGACTTTTGTATGCCATTACTGCTGACTTATTTCCATTGTTCTCTTCATGATCATGATCAAATTCTTGTTGGTGGACTCAGCTAGGACATTACCTTGAGGGTAATAGTTGGAATAATTCTTTAAATAGACCATGTTTGAGAGCCCAATCAGAGATCTTAAATCCCATAAAATATTTATAATTATCAAATATTATAGTATGAGGGACCCCAAACCTTGTCAAAATATATTCCAACAAGTGTATAATGGACGTCTTAATAGGTTATTTGAGTTCAAAAACCTCATTCCACCTGGTAAAGTAGTTAGTGGTAGTCAAAACCCATTTATGACCAAAACTAGAAAATGGATTGATCATGCCAATGAAGTCAAGACCCCATTGGGAGAAGGGTTGATACGATTTAATTGGATAAAGCAGAAGGGCATCCAACCTCTTCTTACAAGTAAACAAGGTACCTTCTTTGCATTTCCTAACCCATGAATGAGCATTGTTGAATAGTGTGGGAAAAAAATAACCATCCCTCATGATCTTCATGTTTATAGTTCTCAAAGAAAATTGACCATCGGACAAGACTTCTTGGAATTAACCAAGAATCCTCTCAACATGATCTTTACCAATGCATCTAGAAAAAACTCCATCTAGTATTTTCTTGAAGAGAATGCCCTCAATTAGAACTTAAGGAATAGACTAGAGCCTAAATTTCTTCCTCTTTGTTTTTTCCATCCCAAAGGGATATTCACCAGTTTCTAGGAATTTTTCCATATCATCCACAAAGTTATTTCCAATAGGAGTATGGGCCTCTGGTTGTTCTTCTTCTTCCTCAAGGTGTAAGAGGTTTTTTGGTACTAACTACTAGTATATATTGCAACGTATTCACATAGTACTTTACCTCTAATTATATTGGTAGTATTTATTGTGACATCATATTCCATGATTCTTTCTACCCAAGTGACATCGTATTCACATAGTACTCTCACGCTAGGATGAGAAACCAACACCTTGATAGGATTTTTGGTGAGCATATACTTGAATGTTTTGAGATCCCTCAAGAACTGAAAATACTTGTTTCTCCATATGGCTATACCTTAGCTTGTATTTGTTCAGTGTTTCACTAAAAAAATCCACTGGTTGCTCCAAACCTTCAATGTTTTCCTAAGTTAGAATGGCTTCCACACTACTCTCATCCCCACAAGTATATAAAATAAAATCCTTTGCATAATTTGGGTTAATGAGGGTGGGAGCCTGAGTTATTTCCTCCTTGATCTTTTTGAACCTAGCCTTACCTTCGTAATTCCACTTGAAATGAGCATTATTCTTCATCATTTGAGTAGCATGTTTGACCAATACCACAAAGTTAGGAACAAATTTCCTAACAAAATTGATTTTTGCAAGGAAGGACTACAATGATTTCTTATGTTTAGGTAAGGAGAGAGAAATGATGGCTGAAATTATATCTGGGTCGATAACTATTTTCTCTTTTGAAACCATGTGCCCTAATAATTTACGTTATTTAAATAAAATAATGCATTTCTTTGGGTTGAGTGACACCCCAAACTCTCTAAATATTTCAAACACTTTCTTAAGATGTTCCATCTTATTTTCACGTTCCTTCGAGAAGAATGCAATATCATCCAAAGAAATCATAGTAAACTTGTTTATGAATCCCTTGAAAGAAAAATCCATGGCCCTCTAAAAGGTAACACCACCATTAGGCAACCCAAAATGAATTTTTCATAGGAATATGTTCCCCATTTACTATTTAAAGTCATCTTAACCCATATTCTTCTTTGACCCATATCTGATTGTATCTGGAATATCCATCCAAAAGGGATAACCTATTAGACCCTTCAACTATTTGCAAAATATGATCCATAGAGGATAAATGATAGTGATCATTTAAGGAGGCTCTATTTAGATCTCTAAAATCAACACAGCTTGATATCTCGATTATTCTTCCTTACAAGAATTAAATTTTCTACCCAAGCAGAGTAATTGATAGGAAATATAATTTTAACCTCTATGAGTTTGGATATCTCTTTCCTCATTAGGGGTTTACGAGTCTTTATTTTTTCCTAACAGGTTTAATATTGGGGTCATGATCTATAGCATGTTGCATAATTTCAAGATTAAAACCTTTAAGATCTTCATAGCTCTATGAGAAAACATCATGATATTGGAAACATAAAGACACAAAAACTTCATTTTCAGTTTCACCATATACCTTTCCAAGTAGAAACTCCTTATCTTATGCAATCACAACCTTTTGATAGTCTTCTTCACTAGTTGTCATGTTTTTCTTTTCTCCTTTGAAATAATCATCAAGGATGAATATGATTTCAAGAGTAACTAGACCTATTGGTAATTTTTTGGTTCTTAATTGGATAGTACAATATTCATAGCCTTCTTATAGCCTTGAATGCAACTCAGGTGAGAAACCAACTTTATTCTCAATAAATTGGGTAATTTTCTCATCACTTTCAAAAAATTTCAAACTCACATTATTGTTAGGGATGGATGGCCTCACCACCATCTTGACATGTTGATCATGCCCCTGAATGAGATCTCTAGGTGGAAAAAATTGTGACCCTACAACATCCATCTGATCATTTTCCACATTTAACTTTCTTGCAATTACGTGGAGATTAATAACCTCAAAAATTTCAAGTAGGTCCCAAAATCTATGTTTATAAGCCCTTAAGATATTGTTCTTAGTAGCACATTTTCCTCTTACTTGGTGAATAACCAATTCAGTATCCCCAAACACTTGTAACTTCTTAATGTGCCTCTTTTCAGCTAATAACAATCCATGAATTAAAGCCTCATACTCAGCTACATTATTGGAGCATGTAAATTGAAGCCTATGAGAAAAGAAAAACTTCTCACCCATGAGGTAAATCAAAAAAACACTTGACCCATCTCTATTTTTACTCATAGAACCATCAAAAAACATCTTCCATAGGTGTTTATAAAGTTTCTTGTTCTTAATCAAGATAATGCACTAGCTATTAAAGAAACTAGTAAACTCATAAATCTTGGAGGGTTTATGTTACCTCATGTATGTGATGGATACAAGCACAAAGTAAATGATGGATACCTACTACTACAAATTGATAGCCTGTAAATAAGAATCACTAAAAGAAAAATAATTAGATAGGATATGCAGGGGTTTCCTGAAAAAGTGGCTCTAAGAAGTATTAGCTTCCTTTCATAGATGCTAACCCACGTTTGTTAAACAAAAGTGATGTAAAAGATGAAACAAAAAATATCATGTAGAAACAAAACTGTTACTGAATATGGAAAATGATAAAGATTGATCTAAAAGCTAATTAGATTGAAATAAATGTATACTGACTATTACCTGATATGGGTCAACGATGACCCAAACTGTGCAGAGGTAGGTTGACGGAGACCTGGGAGGATATATATAGAATATGAGATGAATATGTAGACATACAAGGGTAAGATGCAAAATAGGATCTTGTGAATGCTTTAAGTCACATGCAAAAGAAAACCTTACGCTAAGAACTCCAGAAAGCGGAAAGAAATGGAAATAAGGAAGGTTGAATATGTTAGATGCACATACAAACAAAATGATGGTCTTAGTAGACTGAGAAGGATGGAAGAGTGAAGATAATAATTGAAGAGGGATTTGAGGCAAATAACTTAGTGATGGCAAGGTATATCAATGATGATCCAACAGGTTTGACAATGACTATAGCAAAGCATAGATTATGCAGAGGATGAGTGGATGGAAAAGGCAACCAGAAAGAAAATAAGTTTGGAAATAAGGTTTCTAAAGAAGCTCTAAGTATTGTTATAGCTGATCTAAAATTTTAAAATATTATACACAAGAAATACATGATAATATGATAAATAGGAAGAAAAACAACACAAATATTGTGATAAATCTCGCAACGGATGATCATGAGAAATGCAAGCACATTGAAAGGATGTCTTGAATATATGTAAGCGTCTTAGGAATTCTAGGGCGCAAGGAAGGATTCTTAGTTCAAAATAAATATTGAAAATGCATGCATCCAATTGCAAGGATGGAAAGAAAGGATTCAATTTTATAGGGTTGACGATGACTGGGTTGGTTCACCACAGACTGTGGGGAAAGTTCCCCCAAAGGCCTAGATTTTTTTGTTTTCGCATGATTTCAAGATTTTAAAAGCTGGAAGGGTTATTTAAAGTATGTGGGCAGGATTAGTTTGTTTGAGGATAAATCATGGGTAGTTAGGGCATAAAAATAAATAGGAAAGAAGCTAGGAAAAAGTGAGGGGATGTGGATTTAGGATGAAAGCATCCTAAATATAAATTAAATTAGGGCATGGATGAATATTAATGATTAATTAATTAATTGAGAGGAACTAATCAATTAATAGGAGTTAAATGGGAATGATATGGTGTGGATATTAATTAATTAATAGGAATTATTTATTTAAACTTAATAAAGATTAATATGGATGGGATAAATGGACATTTAATTAAATAGAGGGGATAAATTAAATAAATATGCGCATGTGGGAAATTATGGGGATAGATAAGGAATATAAGTGTCTACAATAGATCATGTGATTCCTCTTCACTTTCATTTAATGCACTTGGGAGAAAATAACCATCCTCTTCAATGCAATAAGTACTTAACCCTATCTCAACAACAATATCATATGAATCAAATTCATAACTTTCCTTATCCTACTCATCTGACATAAGATCGGGGAATGATTGTGATGAATGTACTACTTCAACTAGTTTTAAATTACTACTCATTTCTCTTTACACCATGAAACTAGAGTTAATAGGACTAGGATCATGGAATTCCTCATGATAAGTTTATATAAGATCAACTTTAATTATAAAATAAGTGTTATACCTTGTCCTGAAGAGCATATGAGAACAATATGAGGACAAGTAACCTCCTCCCTTGGTTGTGAAGTCTCTTGAAAAAAAAAAGTAACAGAGGAGGTAGATCTATAATTGATATGTCTTTAGAAATGGTTAGGATAGGGCATGCATGGAAGGTTAGCTAGATTCCTTTAATTATTCCAATCATTCTGACTGTAGTACCATCCAATTATAAAACACCCTCTGTGATTGGAGCATAATCAATCCCCAATTTTTTTTCTATCTCCTTAGGAATCACAAAGGTGATGGCCCATGAATCTATCATACAATGAGATATAAAAGGGAGGAGGTTTCTTTTAATCTCCCCTTCTTGGGTTGAAATTTTAATTGAAGATCTTGGCCTTCATTTTTTTTTTCAAAATGGTGGGATGAGCTTCTTCAAATCTAATTCTAAGAGATACAATTGATGTGGAATGGAAAAGGCATCCAACATTTTCACATTCATATTCATCTTCTTCATCTGCTAAACAAATTTGAAACGGAAGTGTTTCACTCGGAATGTTTCAGCTTCTGGGAATAGAGTTGCTTCTATCCTTTCATTCCTTTTAGAAACAGATAAGGGTTAGGGCTAGGAGGAATACCTGTTGAATGTCGAGATGGTGTGCGCGTACCGTAGAGAAAGATCAGGATGACTGTGAAGAACTCCTTTTTGTCTTAGAAGGACTACCTACAAATAAGAACACAAGATCACAGGATTTTGATTAGAAAATAAATGAGGAAACTGCCTTGGGCCCAGGAAATATAAAACTTCCTTTCGAAGGTGGTCAATTTCCCTACTAATATGAATTAACACCAAAGACTATAAAATATCAATTAAGTTGCTTTGTTGAAACAGGTAGGGGAAAGGCTGATTTCTAGTTATGAACCACAATAACCGATGCCGGTTACTGATAACCAATATCGGTAGGGTGTAGGACCTGTGGGTTGGTTGTGTTGTGGGGTGGTTGTTGTTGTAGGGTAGCTGTGTTGTTTGTAAGGCTAGTATATGGGTGATATCAGGTAATGAGATGATGAGAAGTAAATGAAGGATAGTTAGATGCAATATGTTGCTGGGTAGTGGATCTAGGAATGGATTTGTGAAGACTGTGATTCAAAAGTCTGAGAAGTATTATTAAAAGGACATGCAAGATGTAACTTACTGGTTATTGACGAAGATGCAGGTCCAAGAACTCTGATGGCAAAGGTAGAACTGAGGTAGGATGGCCTGACACACAAAAGATGAGATATCTCCCTCCCGATGATCAGCTGAGTATCACAGGGCTCTGGTATCCAGTTGCAGTCTTGGGCTTGATCTCCTTTGCTGCAAACTCTTCTTGTCTCTTCACTTGTCTCTGCTCAGCCAAGTAAAGATCTGGATTCTCTTGATCGCTCCTGATGCTCTCTCTCTCGATCCAAAAATCCTTCCTCCTGTTTTTGGTTTGGGGAGCCCATTTACAGGGAACCGATGATAGTTACGTAACCGACGGCGGTCGAGTAGGAACCGGTATTGGTTAGGAAAAAGTAGGCTATTTTTAGTAAAATCGCCCACTTTCCTTGCTTTTCTCCCGAGAGATTAGTTGCGGGCTTGGTCAAGTGACTAGAAGGTTGGTTTTGTGTGCGAGAAAGGGGTCATTAGTCATGGGTGTAGGTGTGGACCAAGTTATAGGTCTTAATTAGGTTAGTTTAGGGTCAGGACTAGGTCATGATGAGGTGGCAAAATGAAGTGGCAGGTAAGGTGATGTGGATTTATCAATTACAAGGTAATTAATAAATAATTGTGTAAGGTTTAGGTGATGAGGTTAGGTTGCGAAATGAGATGCGGGTCACAAGGGGTCGTAAGACACAAATTTGGTGTCTACATTAGCCCCTTATTGTCATGTAGCTTGTTTTGTAAAGCTGCACAGACAATAATATGAAGTGGTTTCCCCTGTTAAGGGTATAGGTAATCCCCCTCAAATCTATCACAGATTGAGATCGCGTGAAATCAGGGATAGGGTTGATAAAGGGTAAATGGTGTAGAGATGATGGTGAAATGGTGGGGTAGGTCCAAGGGGGCAGACACACGTTGAAATGCAATAATGCGACTAGGGTACATGATTTGATGAGTAAACCAGCAATGCATAGGCAAAGGTCGATAGTTTATCCAAACAAGGGTGATATAATCCTGGTATCCAAGGCATAGGAAGTAGCTCCAGGGTATATAACAGGTAAGGTACAGGAACATTTAGGCATGTTCGGTAGTACCAAATGGTTGGTTTGGTTGAGATAAACGTCATGGTCTAGGTCTAGGAAAAGTTGGTCGGCAGAGTGAGTCAGGGACCCTAATCATGCTAAAACACGAACAGGTGAGCTCGATGGAACAAAAAGCTACATGATGGGTGGATAAAAGTGTATGTTGTTGATGTTGGGTAAGGTATTGAAGTGATACAGCCGTGGGTCGGGCCAAGTTATTGGGTTGCGGCCTTGGGTCGGGCCAAATGGTTAGGGTGAAGCCTTGGGTTGGGTCAGATAGGTAGGTTGAGGCCTTGGGTTGGGCCGGATAGGTAGGTTGAGGCCTTGGGTCGGGCCAAATGGTTAGGGTGAGGCCTTGGGTTGGGCCAGATAGGTAGGTTGAGGCCTTGGGTCAGGCCAAGTTGTTAGGGTAGCGGCCTTGGGTCGGGCCGAATGGTTAGGGTGAGGCCTTGAGTCGGGCCAGATAGGCAGGTTGAGGCCTTGGGTCGGGCCAAGTTGTTGGGTGGCGGCCTTGGGTCAGGCCGAATGGTTAGGGTGAGGCCTTGAGTGGAGCCGGATAGGCAGGTTGAGGCCTTGGGTCGGGCCAAGTTGTTGGGTGGCGGCCTTGGGTGGGGCCAAATGGTTAGGGTGAGGCCTTGGGTCGGGCCGGATAGGTGAAAAAATGGTGTTCAACAAAGGTGGATATAGGCGATGTTGGGAGAAAGGGCGATTAATAAATAGGGGCAGAAAGTTGGGTGAATAAAGACAAAACCGATATCGGTTAGCTATGACCGGTACCGGTTAGGTAACCGATGCTGGTTCCTTAGGGCACGATTTGACTGGTGTCGGTTATATGTTAAAAACCTATAAAAAGAAAAATACGGTCTGTCATTGTCACATTTCTAATTTGAAAACTGATTTGGGGTGTCTGAGGTGGAATAGTGATATTGGTGCATTTGTTAGCTGAGGTGGCACTAGTTGAGTGGAGAAGTGAGTTGATTGGTGGGCCCGAGTGAGTAGCAGGCAGCAGTTGATTGGTAGAGGACCCAGCAAAGCAGAGTTTGAGCCATGGCATAGCCAGGAGGAGCAGGAGGTGCTGGACTAGCTGGACCACCACCACCTATCCCACCATGACAACGTGTCGTCGTACCGGTAGGTTCGAAACCCTTCATTATGTGAATTTAATGGTATTATGTTGTATTTGGGATTCGGGTAGGAATCTTAGATTTGGAGAAAATAATGAATAAATGGAAGGTATATGAAAAGAGGAAAGGGTAGATAGGCTAAATAGGCCAAGGCGGTTGGGTGGGTACGTTTTTAGGGTGTTTGGGTGGGTATGTAGGGAGAAATAGGAAAAAAAATGAATTGGGTAGCCGCGCGGTTTTGGCTCGGTAATTTTTACAGCGACCGATGTCGGTCACTAAGCGACCGCCATCGGTCCAGAAAATCTAGGGGTAGGGTTTGATCAGTGGTGACCGGTGTCGGTCGGTAGTTGACCGGCTTCGGTGGAGAGGAGACCGGGGTCGGTTACGGATGACCGGTACCGGTTCGTAGCAATTTGTAGTTATTTTGGTTGGTTTGGGTTATGTTTTGGTGTTGAATTGTTGGTTGTGGTTTAGGTGTTGTAAGTATGGTTTTGGGATGGGGTAGGGGTGTTTTGGTATGATTTAAGTTGTGTCGATTGTTGGATTTGGTTATTTGGGTATCGTGTCGGTTTCGTGGTAGTATGATGTGGGTTGTTTGTTTGGGTGTGAAGAGGGAGGGGGAGATTGTAGAAGATAGGTGGGTAGAGGGGTGTGTTAGAGAGTCGGGGTGTGGTCGGGGGGATAAAAGGGGGTATAGAGGGTAAAGTAGATGTTTTGATAAAGAGTAAGGCTAATGTAGTGGGTTGGTTTTGCAGGCACGTCAGTAGCTGACGATGCGGGACAGGATGCCCCCACTGTTGAGCCGGATGCGACCATATGTGTCTGCAGCACACTGGGCTATCATGCGCGAGGTGGGACTCGGCGGAGTCTAGCGATACAGAGCGATTGACAGAGATCATAGTTTGATGGTTTCCCTCATCGAGAGATGGGATCCAGCGACCAATGTGATCCATCTCCCGACTGGAGAGATGACCATCACATTGGAGGATGTGTATCGCATCCTTCGATTACCTATTGATGGAGAGGCCGTCTTTCAGGTGGATGTAGAGACAGCCATGGACATCATCCTACAGGTTTTTGGGGATGCAGCCATGCTATTGACATATCACAGTGCGAGTATCGGGTATGGGGATATGTATCGTGTGCACCGACATGAGACACGGCTTGCCATGTTGATGATGATCGGGATCACCTACTTCACCCTCCCAGACTCAGAGGGAGGCCACTTTCCACAGGCGCTGATGGGGGTGCTACACGAGATGGTGGAGGAGCACACATGTTATGCTTGGGCACCAGTATACATGGTGTAGTTATATAGAGAGCTGTGGGGCTATCGCCGGATGATGCGATTTAGGATTTGTTCGACATTTTTGCTTCACTGTTGGGCATATGAGCACATCATATGCATTAGACCAGTAGGATTACCCCAGCAGCCAGGGCCACAGGTCATATATAGATATGGCTTTCAGAGGTGGTTGGGGGTCGTGGGCCAGCCACGAGCAGTGCTTGCAGGACGAGACATCGCTTATTACAGGAATTTATTAGAGGGCCTGACAGTGGCAGATATTGTATGGAGACCGTATAGAGGTCATCACCCCTGTGGAGGAGCCCGAGGACAGTTGTAGTGGATCCAGTACACATTCTGGATAGCGGGACGGAGGTCAGGAGAGTATGAGAGGATACCCCTGGAGAGGGTACGTAGGCAGATGGGGCTATGACAAGATGAGCCCCCTTGCTTCCCTCAGTACCGGAGGGATGATGTAGAGGCCCCACTACCTGCACCACAGCCCGTGGATCCAGATTGTGTTGCAGAGAGGCCGGAAGATGACACTGTAGATGATGTTGGCTGTACGGGAGCATATATGGTTTGGTGGGCTGGTCAGAGAGTAGCGAGGGTAGCACAGCCTACACAGCCAAACTTGGCAGCGGCGATAGCAGAGCGAGATCAGCTCAGGGGTCAGGTGCAGCTATTACAGGGGCAGCTGGCTGCTGCACAGGCACAGATAGGTGTTTTACAGGGGCAGCTAGCCCAGGCTCAGGTACAGGCACAGGCAGCACCACCAGTAGCGGCACAGCCACAGCCCCAGGCACAGGTACAGGTACCACCCCAGCCATAGGCACAGGCACCACCAGCGGCACCAGCACAGGCATAGGGGGAACTGGTAGTAGGAGTTAGGGGACCAGCCCCAGCAGCGATGGTGGCACGGGAAAGGTATATGGAGGCGAGAGCGGAGGCCCGGTACTATCAGGATGTTCTAGATGGTACCAGAACGGAGTATCAGCCATATGCAGCCTATAGAGCAGAGACCTCTCATAGTCAGAGATCGCAGGGAGGTGCAGCCACACCCGGTGTGTTTGTTATAGGCAGGAGGTGAGAGGCACCACAGGGACCAGCAAGGAGAGGTGCTGAGGGCGGTGGAGAGAGCTGAGGGATCCCGACATTGTTTTTGTATTTTTATATTGGATATGGGCACCGGTCTGCGAACCGGTTATTTTTATAGAGGCCTGCGTGCCTACATATTATGTATTCATTGATTCATTCATTCATTTATTGTATACTGGCCTGCGAGCCGAGTACGGGTTGTACAGTTGATACCGGCCTGCGAGCTGAGTATATTTTTGATATGAGGGACCGGCCTGCGAGCCGAGTCGAGATTATTGATAGTTATCATAGCCTACATGCCGGCTTTGTTGGATTATGAGATCACAGAGGCCCCGATGCAGGGCACATTGTATATTTGAAACCTTGTATATATATAGATATGATGTTTTGATCCACATGCTATGTTTAAAAAGGCGTTAAATGTTTTGTCGATGGTTTGTGATATTTGATGTATGATGAGTTGGATTTACATGGTGTTATATATTAATGATGTTGATGTCTTTTGTTGATGGGATGTATGTAGATATAAATGATGAGTTTAATTGACATGTTGTATTATGAAATGTTGTATGTTTTGTCGCTGATTTTATGAAAATGTATGTATGTAGCTGTTAAGTTGGATCCAAATGGTATATAGATTAATGGTTTTAGATATCGTTTGTTGATGATTTGTTTGTTTTGGTAATGTAGATAGATGATATGGATGAAATCGTAATGAGATGTGGATTTGATGAAAAGATTATAGCTATCGGTGTTGGTATGCAGGAAAAAGAGGTGGGCGCCTCCAAAAAATTAGATAGAAAATAAAGAAAATGACTATGTTTTGAAAAAGATGGGTATGTGACCGACGTCGGTTAGATAACCGATGTCGGTATAGTATAGACCGATATCGGTTAGCTAAACGATACCGGTTATTCCAAAATGAGATTTTTCTAAAAATAGAAAAGCGTAGGTGGCAACTGAAGTTCTTATTTTGAGAGGCATGCAAGATGTTAAATACGCGAATGCGACGCTATTTTAACGAATGAGACAAGTAATTGCATGACAGATTTGAGTGATAAGGAGGAAAGAGACAGGTAACGTGATTGTGGGCTGAGATCAAGAAGACAGAAATCCAAGCTATATTTGAAGAGGGTGGTGAGCATGGCTGAACGAGGAGAAGCATCCAACAGGCATGGATGAGAGGGAAGACAAGTTCCACCGCAAGCTATTGCAGCCCAAGAGGTAAACGATTTGGTTGTAATTTAGTTTTTGCATGTTTTGTGAATAGGAGGAGGGAGATTAAGTGGGTAGATATGAGAAAGAAAATGTGATAGCAAGGGTTATAGGTGAGGTGAGTGTTATGGGGGAGGTAATCAGGGGTTTCGGGTATGTCTATGTATACAGAGAGGAATAAACAATCAATTTATTGTCGTAGGTGGTTATTTAGGCAAGGTGTATGTAATTGACAGTGACCGATAGCGGTTAGGGATAACCAGTATCGGTTACTGAACCGGTACTGGTTATTTATAACCGATACCGGTTACTGGAGGAATTTCCAGAATGTGAGAAAAAACCCTTAGGGATTTGATGGATTGAATGGTTATTTGTTGTTGTGACGTATGCAAGCAGAGGCAGGGCCGAGGATGAATGATAGTGTACCAGCGCTGTTGTCACGAATCCGAGCGGATGTAACACCAGCTGAATGGACATTGAAAATCGTTTGGGCTTAAGTGGAATCCGCTATTATTCACGAATCGCACATAACCATGCTATGTTGCAGGCTTTGATTGAAAGATGGAATCCAGAGAAGAATACCTTCTATCTGCCAACAGGGGAGATGACAGTAACATTGGAATATGTGTTCCGTATTTTGAGACTCCCTATTACAGGAAAACCAGTATATCAGGCATTACCTAGCGCAGTGCGGGGAGCGATAACAACAGTATTTGGTCCATACGCACGAGATTTGACATAGCGAGGTTTGTCATTCACATATGGGATAATGTATGCAGCACACCCTGAGGAGACAAGGTTAGCAGTGATATTAATGATAGCGGTAGGGTATTATGCATTACCGAGGGCGGATGGGGGAATATTTCCAAAGGCATTGATGTGTGTTATTTGGGAGATGATAGAAAGGAACGTGACTTTTGCATGGGCACCTGCATATTTGGCGGAGTTATACAGGGGTTTATGGGCTTGTAGGCGAAATCACAGGATGACATTGGATTATTCATACTTATTACACTATTAGGCCTATGAGCACATTGTTTGTGTGCGACCAATAGGCCGACCCATCCAGTCAGGAGAGACCGGAGTACAGAGGTTGGGATTCAGACGATGGGTCCAGACAGAACAAGAGGCAAGATCCCAGGCCGTGACGGGTGACATTGAGTATTACAGGCAGGTATGGGAGAGGGTGACGATTGCGGATATCTGTTGGAGGCCTTACGGGAACTATATGGTAACAGAGAACATAGCTGAGGAGTTGAGGGGTGTAGAGCGATTGAGGTGGATCGCAGGGCACAGACCAAGTGAGTATGAGAGGATTCCTCTAGATTGCATGCGGCGACAATTCAGATTTGTGCAGGATATACCCCTGGCTTATAGACCATATATGAGGATCGATGCCGAGGCAGCATTCTCACCTCCTCGGCTAACACCTCCAGAAGGGCCAGAGGAGATAGCAGCCGATCGTAGGGTAATGGATGCAGGAACGACAGAGGCCTATAGGTTATGGTGGGTAGCAGAGCTGCGAGGTGTACGTGATCGCCCTGACATAGCTGTGATTACAGCAGAGAGAGATCGTCTGCAGAGTTTAGTTCATCAGCTCCAAACGCAGATGAATGAGACAAGAGGATTGTTAGAGGTTGTGGAGTCACAAGCGGAAATACTAGAGGCTGGATTCCTCCATGCGAGGGAACGTATTCATATGTTACAGGAGAGATTGGAAAATCAGTGGGTGGTACCAATAGCCGTGGTACCTTTGAGGACAGAGAGGCCTGGCGAAAGGCATCGACGATCACGATCATCACCTGGTTTGGGATGAGGCGTGAGGGTCTAAATAAATGTTAGCAAGGTATAAGAATAAATAAGGATGCCGACCTGCGTGTCGATGATAGAGAATATGTATTTGTTTAACATCTAAATAAGACTGAATATGTATGTTGATTTGAGTTATGATAATAATAAGAATGTTTGCGTTGTGATTTTTGGTGTTTTGAAAAAGGATAAAGAGGAATGTGATTAAATAGAAATACACAAAAATATTTATATTTACCACACATGATAGGTTATGGTAGGGGATGGTCGAGCTAACCTTGGGAGACCCCATGTCTCCGAAGTGCTGCCTACATAGCCCATTGCAAAAAGCAAGGAGGGTCCTCAGACTGATGTAGTTCTCCCTTAGGACCAGGGAGGTGAATTTAGGCAATTTGGTACGGTTTAGGCAATTGGTTGGTTGGTAAAAAAAAATAAAAAATAAAAATAAAAATATTGATATTAATATTAGTAAGGTAAGGTTGTTGGTGTTGGTAATGAATTGGTGATGTTGTAAAAGGTATAAGGGAAGTGAAAGTTAGCCTACCCAAGTAGAAGGGAACCATGTCCTGATTAAGATCAACACACAATCCTAGATGCGAAGCAAAGAGGAAAGAGTTCTCTGTAGGTGAAAAGAGCTAAAAAAATCACACAACGTAGAACGATCTTGAAGCCCTAGGTACCGTGCATAGATGAGAAGTCAATAGGTGAAAAGAGTTGTATGATCACAATATATCAGGTGTACGTCACATCCCTTGCGTTGAAACAAATGGTGAGGTGAGGTGGATGATATAACAGAGGTACAGAGAACTTGTTACAAAGCGAGTGTTCTGACGAAAGAGAACCTACCCTAAATAGACAAGTCCATGACTCAATAGTTCTTTTGAATGAGGCTTTTATTTTACTGAAGATAGACTAATCGATGCGGGAAGTCTACAAGGGATATTGATTGTACTATTCTTGAGGTCTTCACAAAGCTGATCAATGTGAGAAGCTTCTGATAAAGGCTGACTATGTATAGCTGTCCTTTGAGGGAGCAGTCTATTTATAGTAGCAGATATGATTTTAGTGCATAGCTATCCTTCGGGGGAGCAGTCTATATATAATAGTAGCAATAGTTTGGCATATAGCTGTCCTTCAAGGGAGCAGTCTATATATAAGGTAGATAGCTAGATGTCCTTTTGATGTGAAGCATCTAGTTTTTGTAGGAAGTTTGACTCAAGAAAATCCCATAAGAATACGGCTTATTTTAATACTTTGAAGTCATGGACTAGACTAAAAAGGGAAGGCATTGCTGAGGTGAAGTGAGAATCAAACTATGTGAGCTTGATTTTCATTATGAGGTGTAGGGAACAAAGTGTATGTGGTGGTAAGTGGGCTCAAGGGACGATTGGTAGGTAGATAAGAAGTGATATAACACTAAATTCAACAGTAGAATGGTCGAAGATGCAAGGCATTAAGGGGTTCAAGCTCAGGTTTACCATTAAGCGAAGCTAAACAATAAGTTCCTGATCCATAAGTGTGAGTGATTATATAAGGCCCAATCCAATTAGGAGAAAATTTTCCACGTTTGCTATTTTCTAGTTTGGTTACATGTTGATTCTCTTTGAGGACAAGATCACCAACCTTAAAGGTACGGTCATGAAGTCGCTTATCGTAAGCATGCTTGATACGTTTTTGATAGATTTGGAGGTGATCAAGAGCTGTAAGACGACGCTTGTCAAGAAGCTCCAATTGGGCTAACCGCTCTTGGTGGAAATCATCGTTGGTGAGAATATCCTGAAGAGATATTCTAAGGGAGGGTATTTGTACTTCAAGAGGCAGGACAACCTCGGTACCATATACCAAAGAAAAAGGTGTGGCATTAGTGGAGGTACGAATGCTAGTACGATAAGCCCAAAGGGCAAAGGGGATGTGATCGTGCCAATTTCTTCTGGATTCATTGACAACTTTCATGAGGATTTTGGTTAGGGTTTTATTAGAGGATTCAGCTTGTCCATTTTCTTATGGATAGTAGGGTGATGAGAAGCTGAGTTTGATACCAAAGTTGTCGCAAAGGTCCTGCAACAACTTGTTTTTGAAAGATTTTCCATTATCTATTATCAGGCGATGAGGAACACCAAAACGACAGATAATGTGGTGGTTAATGAACTCTACAATTTTTTCTTTTTTAGTTGAAATGAGCAGAATAGCCTCCACCCATTTTATGTAATATTCGGTTGCTGTGATAATCCATCGGTGACACTTTGAAGAGGATGGATGAATCTCACCAATAAGGTCTAAACCCCATTGTGAGAAAGGCCAAAGATCTCAGGCAACCTGTAGCGGGTGGCTAGGAGTATGTTGAAGGTTGGCATGTTGTTGACACATAACACAACGCTTAACATATTCATAGTAATCTTTATTGAGAGTAGGCCAATAATAACCTAGGCAGAGGATTCGTTTGGCCACGGCAAGGCCGCTAAAATGTCTGCCACAAATACCGTCATGGACTTGTTGGATGGTATGGGTGATCTCCACACCGGTGAGACATCAAAGGAGGATGCCATCAAAGCCACGTTTATAAAGGAGTCCCCCCATAACAACATAACGAGAAACGCGTTTAAGAAACGCGCGTTTTCCGGTACTAGTAAGGTCAGATAGGAGAACAGAGGTTGTAAGGTAGTCATGAAATTGGTGATACCAGGTATCCTACAAATTAACAGACACATTATTTATTGTACAAAAAACTGAGGCTGAATAAGATGGGGCAAAGAGTTGTTGGACCAAGACGAAAATGACAGAGTCAGTTGATGAAGCTGGAATTTGCGAGGCTAAGCAAGCCATAGTATCCGCAAATTTTTTAGTGGAGCGGGGAATGGTTTGGATAGAATAGCAAGTAAATAAGGCTAGAAGTGAATCCACGTAGTGTTTGTACTTTTGAAGTTCCTCATTTTTGCATTGGTAGATGCCCATAACTTGATTGACTACCAATTGAGAGTCGCCAAAAATATTGATAGATTTGATACCTAAGTGTAACACAACTTGGAGACCCAGAACAAGGGCCTCGTATTCCGCTGTATTATTAGTGCAAGGGAAATCGAGTCGGAATGAGAGAGGCTTAGGCTCAGCGTCAAGAGGAATGAGAACAACGCCGGCTCCTCCACCGCACTGGCATTTGGATCCATCGAAGAAGAGGGTCATTGGATACGACTCCTCCCTGAGTGAAAGAGTGGCAATGAGTTCATCGGGGAATGTAAAATTGGTAAATTGTTCCCCTAGTAAAGGGGCTTCCGCAAGTTGGTCTGCGATGGTTTGTCCTTTGATTGATTTCTGGTGGAAAAACTCAAGGTCGAGGTCGGCGAGGAGCATGAGCCATCTGGCGATGCGTTGGTTTAGACGAGGTTTGGCATACATGTAATGGATGGGGTCCGTGTTGGTGATGATGAAAGTTTTGTGATTCAGAAGGTAGTGTCGGAGTTTGGTGGCCACGAATGATAGGGCTAGGCACAACTTTTCTACATGTGTATACCTAGTCTTATAGTCCACCAAAGTATGACTTATATAATAAATGGCTTGTTCTCGATTCTCAGAGTCACGATGTGCAAGCATGGCCCCTACAGCATGGTCGGTGGCAGAAAGCTAAAGGTAGAAAGGGCGGTCGTCCTGGGGTGGGATAAGCACGGGTGGCTGCAAGAGATAAGATTTAAGAGCCTCAAAGGCTTGGTGGCATTCGTCACTCCATTGAAAGTCAATGTCTTTTTTAAGGAGGTGATGGAAATGTTGACATCGATCCGAGAGTTGGGAGATGAAACGTTGGATAGATTGGAGCTTACCTTGTAAACTATGCAATTGTTTAAGATTGGTAGGTGGGGGCATTTCTAGAATAGCTTTGACTTTAGATGGGTCGACCTCAATGCCATGCAGAGAGACAATAAAGCTTGAGAAGATTTCCCGAAAGGACACCAAAGACACATTTCTTTGGTTGAAGACGGACAGAATATTGTAACAGGCGATCAAAAAATAATGGTTAAAACATCGAGATGTTCATTGCGATGTTTAGATTTGCCAAGAAGATCATCGACGTAATCTTCAAGGATAGTGTGCATAATGTCATTGAAAAATGTAGGTCATAGCCCGCTGATAGGTTGCACCAGCATTCTTAAGGCCAAATGGCATTACACGGTAACAGAAGGTTCCCCAAGGAGTTATGAAGGCAGTTTTATGTTGATCGGCGGGTTCAACCAAAATTTGGTTGTATCCTGAAAAGCCATCCATGAGAGAGAGCATCTCATGGCTTACAGTGAGATCAACAAGTTGGTCAATACTAGGTAGGGGGAAGTCATCCTTAGGGCAAGCGAGGTTGAGATCTCAGAAATCCGTGCATATCTGAAGTCCCCCCGTCGCTTTAGTGACAGGTACGATGTTAGAAATCCATTGAGGATAGTCAATAGGCAGAATGAAGGAAACAGAAAGAAGTCGTTGAAGCTCCTCTTTGACCTAGAGGGCAATGCGTGGATGCATTTTTCTCAATTTCTGTTTAATTGGCTTGGAATCGGGTTTCAGTGTAATGTTATGGACGGCAATGTCAGGATCAATTCCTGGCATGTCAGCGTAGGACCAAGCAAAAGCTTGGTTGCGAGCACGGAGAAAGGTAGTAAAGGCAACTTGTTCTGATGCGTTAAGGGATTGTCCGATCTTCAAAATGTGAGGATCCTCCTCCGTGTGGATGTTGATTTCTATAGTAGATTCGTTCAGCATGGTTTGAGTTTCAGATGGTAAGGCGCGTTGAATATAAGAGTCATCCGCGCCAAGGTAAGTGAGGATGGAGTCATCATCCTGACACTCAACAACATTAATTGAAGATGAGTCCTCTTCAATCATGTCTGGATACAGAAGGGGGATAGAAGAGGGGTCCTCATTATCGCGTTGATAAGTGAGAGGACCTAGGAAGATAGCATTTATGAAAAAAAAAAAAAAAAAAAAAGTTAGGAGGGATAGATTCGGGATCTATCGACTCTGTGGGTGACGAAGGCAAAATGGGTGATGATGGTTTGGTAGGGGTGACGTCGTTGTCTTCTAGAAGACAACTGACACGAGGTTCCTTCGGTGTAAGTGTTCCCGGAAATCTGAGACCACTACGATCATTGTGCTTGCGTGTAGTTACGGGGATGATTGTATGTCGGCCTTGTTCATAAAGACCAAAACCAAAGCCTTTCCAAGTACAGCGAGTCAAAAAGGTAAGGGCGAAATGACGATTTGTCAGGTATTGAAAATTGGATTGGAAAGGAACCACACCAAGAGGAGGCTCGGGGACAACGGAAGATGCGTCGACACCTCCATATGTTAGGTTAGTGCGGCAGTGAGGTGGTCCATAGGGGATTACTTCCCCCACACGACGGTCATAGGTAGGATGTGCATGTACCTGTCCGTACTCCTGTGGGGTATGGAAAGAACTAACGTTATATAGGCGATACTCCCCCAGCGTAAGGCGTTGAAAAACATCTACTAAGGGGTCTGCGGTTGGGATATTAGCTGTAGGAAGGGAAGTGGTTTTTGCGACAGTGGTTTCATTTGAAGGTGTAGGTGCGGTTGAGGTGGATGGTTGAGGCACATTTGAAGAGGATGGTTGGGTTGAATGAATGGGTGTCTTGATTGGTACAAGCACATCATTAGGGCAGTATATCATATTGCAGGTTTTAAAGGGGGGAGGATCAGCTTTTACGGTGTAGGACTTCCCCTCGTATTCAAATTTTATGCATCTATGTAAGGTTGAGGGAACGCATCCCATAGCCCGGATCCAAGGGCGACCTAGCAATATATTGTATTAAAACTCTCCCTCAAGGACATAGAAGAGTTCGGGTAAAGTACGTGGTCCTACACGAATGTTAAGAATCACGGTGCCTAAGGTAGAGGTAATAGCGTCATTGAATGACCACAACATGATGGGATTGGCACACATGTAGCTAGAAGGGATATTCATTTGTTGGAAGGCCTTTGAAGAGATGATGTTTAGGCTAGCGCCCCCATCAATCATAACACGATGTACCTGAATGTCCCGGACGTAAGCTGAGATGAAAAGAGCAGGGTCAGGATCTTCTGTACCAAAGTCAACAATTTCGTCTTCGGAGAAACTGACTGCAGCAGCTTGTTGTACAGAGACAGAAGAAGTTGGGGTAGTGGATTGTTTGGTGAGAGAAGCAATGTGATTAGGTGTAAGAATGGAGGTAACAGGAAGGGTTTCATTAGGTAAGACCTCGATCCCTTGAAGAATTTCAATGAGAGCTTGTCGATGAGATTCAGAATTCTGAATTAGATCATAAAGTGTCATTTTTACAGGTGATTGGTGAAGCTGTTTGATCATGGCTCGATGGGAAACTCCATTAGAGACGGGGTAAGCGGGTCCAAGAACAACCACTTTGGGCAGTGGTGCGATCGGGATGGTGGAAGGAGAAAGAGAGGACGCAGGTGTGCTTTCTTTTGCTTTCTCGTTGTTTTTCTACGCTCGAGTAGCAACACTAATCATATTAATCTCGTAGACCTGAGATGAGGAAGATGGTTGGGATAAATCATGGTCTTTAAGAGGTGGGGTTGTAATAATGATAGATCTTGGTGAGGTGGGGACAGATGGTATAGGAGAGGGAATTGAAGCTAAAGGTCTCTCCCTTCGTAAGTTGTCTTTCTTAACCTTTCTATCTGAGAGAGGTGACTGACGAAGGATGGCTTTTAATGCTTTGCATCCCTCCACATCATGTCCTGGTGTGCGGTGATAAGCACAGATTTTAGACTCATCATAACCTATAGGTCGAGGTTTAGATGGGTCATAAGGTCTAAGTGGGGGTAGGGAAATGGTCGCATTCTCCACCAACATAGCAAGGATTTTGGCGTAAGATCCTTTGAGTGGGTCAAAATCGAAGGAGGATGAGGGCATTGGTTGTACGGGTTTTGGTAATGTTTGGGCATGGTTGGTTCGTACAGGTGGTGGTTTAGCCAAGGGGTGTTGACACGTGGTTTTCACTAAACGTGGTTTCTTTGGCGCAGGAGCTACGTTCAGCTGGTTAGATGATGAGGCTACAGATGACGTGGTAGCGGGGAACAACCACGGAGAAAGGGGAGTGATAGAAAATAAATCCTTTGATGATGGAGTTCATTTAGGGTTGATGGGTGGATAGGATACGTGGGGTGACAACGTTGATATATCCTTTGATCTCTGTATGGGTGTAGGAGGCGTAGGTCGTTTTGAAGAAAACGCAGGAGGTATGATATATTGATGCAAGGTGGAGGGATGAGGTCCCAATATGGAAGGTAGGTGTGACGATGATGGTTTTGATTGTGATAGAGGCACGGATGGAGTTTGTCTCCTAAGTGGCGGGGCAGCTTTATTTTTGGATAAATATAGTCGCTTAGGCGGGTGTGTTAGGCTGGGTATTGGTGAGGTCCCAAGTGTAGGGGAAGATTTGGTTAGGTTAATAGAGGTGGATGAGATACTTGGTATAGATGCGGGAGATGGAGATGAGGACATAGGGATTTTGAGTTTCTGTAAACACTTAGGGTATATGGTAGAGGTGTCTGGATCGGTTACCTGCATTTGAGTAGAATAGGGGGTACTCAAACGTTCCCATAGGACTCCTCTATCTTCTGGAGAATGACAATCTTCAGGCGTGAATTGTAAATTTGGTATGGAAGAAATACGGGTTGTGATTCCATTCCACTGTGGGTGTGATACAGGGGGTAGATGAGGCACTGTATCAATAGATGTTAAGAGGTCGACTGGTCGTTGAAAAGATTTAGGCGATGAAGAACTAATAGGCAGGAGGGCACGTTTGAGAGGGTCTGTTATGGTTAAAGAATTCGGTGATGTCGGTGCGAGTGATTTCTCGTCTAAGGATGACAAAAGGAGTGGCAAGCCTTCCTCTTGTGCAGCAAGAGCGGTAGGAGGAGACGTTTGGGAAATAGATAAGTTAGATAACATCTGTTCACAGTCTTGTAGGGATGTGGTATAAGAAGACTCATCAATGAGAAGAAAAGTCTGGGCAGTTAACTCCTTTATGGGTAAAGGAATGATTTCGCCTTGGTTTGATGGTGGTGAAGGAGGTTCGGGCCCCTGCGTTAGTGAAGAGGCTTGATTCAAAATTTTCTCGATAGAGGCTTTTTGCTGGGAGTCGAAGACTGCATGGATCTCATGAACACTTTCCTCGGCTAAGATATCCTGGTTTACGTTACTGTTAGAAGAGTGATTTGGGAATGGTTTGTTGAATATTTTCAGATTTCGGTTGGCAGGGGCATTAGGGTTATCGAGGGTTATATCACCTGCGTCAACCATTTCCTGCACTATGTTTTTCAACATTTTGCAGTTTTCATGACTATGTCCTTTTACGCGGTGAAAGTTACAGAAGTCATTTTCTTTGTACCAGGAAGGTATAGCGCGGGTGGAATGAAACCCGGAGTGGAGTTTAACAGGAGGCAAGGTGATAGCTCCGGCTTTGAGCAATTTTTCCAAGATGACACCATAAGTTTCTCCCAAGGGAGTGTAATTGATGGGCTCAGCTTTGTACTTATAGGTGGTTTTTGGTGGGGTATTAGACGGTGTTTGAGATTTGACCATCACCGCGTGGACAGCTCCTTTTGATTTCGAAGAAGTGGATGTGTGAGGAGGGGTGGGTGTTTGGCTTATTGGTAGAATCTGGAGTTCGGAAATTGGGGTTTTTGTTACGCAACCGCAATTTCTCTTCTTCTAAGGCTCGAATTTCTAATTTCCGAGCCATGGTAAAGGCCTCATCAAATGTACGGAAAGTTTGAATTTGGAGGGTAGGAGAGATGTGCTTAGCGCAGGCCCGCGTAAAAATTTCAATAAGTTCAGCCTGAGGCAAGGCATATGTAAGTTGGTTGATAAGGCCACGCCATCGTCCAACGAAATCTGCAATAGATTCGTCTTCGAATTGTCGGATGGCATAAAGGTCGATGATAGATACTTTCTTGGCAATGTTAATAGAGAAATGATCCAAGAAAGATTGGGCTAGTTGGTTAAAAGAGAAGATTGAGTGCTAGGTTAAAGCACTGTACCACTCCAAGGAGGGTCCTGATAAGGACATGGGAAAGGTGCGGAGTAACAAGGCATCATCATGAGCAATCAAATAACAAGCATGTCTAAATGATCGCAAGTGTTGTTGAGGGTCCTCCTTACTGTTAAAACGGGTAAATTTTGGTAATTCCCATTGAGGAGGATATGAATGAAGGGGGACAGAAGGGTGAATAGGCTCCCGACAAACTTGCTCGTATGTCAAGGCGCTACAACTTCCTGAAACAGAAGCCTCCAAATTATGCATTTTGTCCATCATTTGTTTGATGAAATCTGTGGTTGGATGAGATGAGGGTGCGGTTGTGGTAAACGGAGGCAAATTGGGCCAAGGGCCTCTGCTAGACAATGGTGGGGTTAAGTGTTGATAAGGTATGGAGGATGAATATGTTGAGGTGACCGAATAGGGATGTCCCATATAGGATGTTGAGGTCACTGGATACGTATATGGGAATGAAAAGGTAGGCGGAGCTTGAGAAGGAAAGCTCGTGTGGATAGGTGGAAGAGAGCAAGTCATGAATGGAGCAGCCTGCAAGAGAGATGAGGTAGGGGTAGTCGGTGGTAGTGATATGTGGGGTCCAATATTAACCAAAGGAAATCTAATCTGTGTTGTATGAACCTCTGAAGCCATCGGATTGGGAGACGGGGCTAAAGATGCGGGAAGCAAGGCGGTATCATCAGGTGGAGTGAGAGCTAAATGAGTAGCTATACTAATAGGCATACCAACAAGGAGCTGACCATCAGGCGTACGGTCAGGGGCATGAGACAAATATTATTGTACAGCACTAGGATTAGCATCCAGAAACTTGGCAAATTCTTTATCTCCCACAGGAATTTTAGGAACCTCACTGGTATCTGTAGGATTCCCCACAGAATGTGAAGGGGGTGATTCAGGCAAAGAAACAGAGCAAGCATGTGAAACCATGGTGGTGGCTTGCTTTCGAGTGATAACAACCATGGACAGGAGTTCACAGTAGGGTTTCAATCTGTTAGGAACAGAAACAAACTCAGACTGGTAAAATTGGTAGGTTGCTGGTTTGTCAGGAATTGGAAAAGACAGTAACCGATATCAGTCTAGTAACCGATGTCGGTTATACTATAGCCGACGTCGGTCAGGTAACCGATGTCGGTGTAAGAAGTTTGGGCTAACAAGATATAAAAGGTTGCTAATTTGATTTTTAACAACGTTTAGTATACTTGTCAAATTATTGATCACAGAAGACAGAGTATGAGAAAGAAAACAGAACTAAAAACAAGCAAGATGCACACGTAAATCCAGAGACTAACCCTAGGGTTAATTTTAATTATTGTGGGCTTATGCCTTTAGACGCAGAATGATTTCAATCCTAAATAAAGGACTTAGGGGAAATGTCAAGTTGTTTTGGCTTATAAGGTTACCTCAATCGGGCGGAGGAATACCGCGGAAAAAAGGAGGGATGTTTGAGCTATTGTGTTAATTGTGAAGTGATTCGGTATGTGTTGTGCAGTGAAAGTAAGATTAATTTCTTGTCGATACTGTGGATATCACCCCCACGTGTACGACCTGTTACTTAATCTACGTTCACTAGAACTGAAAACAGCAAGCGGGAATGCAATGCACGTGTTTTAAACCCAAATCAAAAATTATGTTCGATGAAGCAAAAGAGATGAATTTCACTAATGCAAGATGTAAAAACAAAGCAAGTTCTTTTACCGAAATTATACAAAGCCTTGTGAATATATTTAGAAGAGTAAAATAGCAAGTATGCTCCCTATATGAAAGCAAGCAAGAAATAAAGAAACCCAAAAGGGTCCCACCAGGCGTGCCAAAATGTTTCACTTGGAATGTTTCAGCTTCTGGGAATAGAGTTGCTTCTATCCTTTCATTCCTTTTAGAAACAGATAAGGGTTAGGGCTAGGAGGAATACCTGTTACATGTCGAGATGGTGTGCGCGTACCGTAGAGAAAGATCAGGCTGACTGTGAAGAACTCCTTTTTGTCTTGGAAGGACTACCTACAAATAAGAACACAAGATCACAAGATTTTGATTAGACAATAAATGAGGAAACTACCTTGGGCCCAGGAAATATAAAACTTCCTTTTGAAGGTGGTCAGTTTCCCTGCTAATATGAATTAACACCAAATACTATAAAATATCAATTAAGTTGCTTTGTTGAAACAGGTAGGGGAAAGGCTGATTTCTAGTTTTGAACCACAATAACCGATGCCAGTTACTGATAACCGATATCGGTAGGGTCTAGGACCTGTGGGTTAGTTGTGTTGTGGGGTGGTTGTTGTTTTAGGGTAGCTGTGTTGTTTGTAAGGCTAGTATATGGGTGATATTAGGTAATGAGGTGGTGAGAAGTAAATGAAGGATAGTTAGATGCAATATGTTGCCGGGTAGTGGATCTAGGAATGGATTTGTGAAGACTGTGATCCAAAAGTCTGAGAAGTATTATTAAAAGGACATGCAAGATGTAACTTACTGGTTATTGACGAAGATGCAGGTCCAAGAATTCTGATGGCAAAGGCAGAACTGAGGTAGGATGGCCTGATACACAAAAGATGAGATATCTCCCTCCCGATGATCAGCTAAGTATCACAGGGCTCTAGTATCTAGTTGCAGTCTTGGGCTTGATCTCTTTTGCTACAAACTCTTCTTGTCTCTTCACTTGTCTCTGCTCAGCCAAGTAAAGATCCGGATTCTCTTGATCGCTCCTGATGCTCTCTCTCTCGATCAAAAAATCCTTCCACACCTTGTTTTTGGTTTGGGGAGCCCATTTACAGGGAACTGATGGCAGTTACGTAACCGACGGCAGTCGAGTAGGAACCGGTATCGGTTAGGAAAAAGTAGGCTATTTTTAGTAAAATCGCCCACTTTCCCTGCTTTTCTCCCAAGAGATTAGTTGCGGGCTTGGTCAAGTGACTAGAAGGTCGGTTTTGGGTGCGAGAAAGGGGTCATTAGTCATGGGTGTAGGTTGTGGACCAAGTTATAGGTCTTAATTAGGTTAGTTTAGGGTTAGGACTAGGTCATGATGAGGTGGCAAAATGAGGTGGCAGGTAAGGTGATGTGGATTTATCAATTACAAGGTAATTAATAAATAATTGCGTAAGGTTTAGGTGATGAGGTTAGGTTGCGAAATGAGATGCGGGTCACAAGGGGTCGTAAGACACAAATTTGGTGTCTACAGGAAGCTCATGGACCTATGCATTAGAGGTACAATTTCCCCCTTTCCTTTTTGTTCAATTCACAAAAATTATTTGGTTGGCGGAACTTGTTCATTCTCTGGGTTTGGAAAATACCAAAAAAATAAATTCACTATGCATATTTTGAGCACTTCGCAGAAATATGAGTGAGGATACAAATTTACTCAAGTCTGTATATTTATTGAGAATGTCACGCCGAAATGGAGAAATAAGAGGAGGAAATATTACATCCATTTTCAATTTCTTTGACTTTGTATTATTTGACACATGGATTTGTGGCCTATATGAGTGTTCCACAACTTGATTAACCACACAAAATTCATCAGTTTCAAAGAACATAATATTGGATTAAGGGAAAGCTCATCGAGTTTCTTCAACATTAGTACTTGGGACTTCCATCATTGGTTCATGTTTATTAAAAGAACCTTGCACCATGACAGAGTGGCCTTTCACACTATTTTCACAATAATTATTACGATGGGGATGATTACATAATTAACACCATTTATATCCTTGAATCATATTGTTTTGGATAGGAACAATAGCTTTTCTCAATCTAGGAGCAGGTGCATGTTGTGGAGGTGGTAATGTTTGAAGAGGAAAGTTAGGATTTGCATACCCCTAGTTTATATAGTAATGCCTTTGTTAATACCCTTGATTCTGATTTTGGTAGGGCCTAGGTGCTTGTATTTTTTGTTTTTTGAGGGAAACTATCTCATTTGATATATTTTTTATCAATCATTTGAGATCATTGATCTCATTGGAAGAATTAGATGTAGGGGTAGATGAACTAGATTTAGACTCAAGGATTGGGGCAAGAGAGGGTCAAATTTCTTAGGGAATCTCTAGGAAAAGAGGATTTGAGGTTTTAGGGGCTATTTTTCTAGCTTGAATCAAACAATTCTCAGCCAAAATAGTTATCTCATAAGCAACAAGTAAATCCATAGTTCCCATTGACTAAATCATTATTGTAATATCATAATTAAGAGCTCTCAAAAAAAAATAAAAAAGTACTTTAAAGAGATGGTCTGAGAAGGATTGGAATTATTTCCCATGTATTTTGAAATATCAAGTTGAATTCTATCATCAGCTCACAAGGGTCCCTTTTGATAGTTGCTAATTTCAACAATAAAGAGATACTATCTTCCTTTTCTCCAAAATTCTTGCAGATATTCTCCCCAAGATCATACCATGTATGAATAGAAGTAGGCAAGAGACTTCTATACCACTATAATGCTTTTCCTTTGAAAGATGATACCAAGAGCCTAACTACCACATCATCTTCAGTAACTAGATGAACTGGACAAAAATTAGCAATATATGAGATGTGCTTAATAGGGGTAGTTGAATTTTCACAAGTAAAGAATGTAATGCTCTTTAGGGAAGATACTAGTATGTCATGTTGGGAATTTAAAGCCAAGCGACTGTCACCATTAAAGGTTGCAAAAGGTTGATTACTTTGATGGGACATGAATATGATGGGTCTTATAACCCTAGAAGATAACAGGAAAGGCCTATGAGGAGCAGAGAGAAATATATTTGGAGGTAATAGTGACCTTTGAACTGATCTTCCTCTTCTTCTTCTTCTTCTTGGTGATAGTTGTAAGTACTCAAAAGGCTCTCCACTTGTTATTATTTTACTTGTTTAAACTCTTATCATAAAACTGAAACAAGTGACAACTAAAACAAGTAGATTTGATATTAGAAGTCACTAGGTGTGTTTCTTATTTCCTCTAAAGGAAAAATACCATTGAACCACACACCAATTTCAATGTACTAGATCAAAATTGAGCTTTATATTGCTCAAATAGGGCCCACCTGGCATGCCAAAAACTATCGTCACTTGAATTATTACCCTTTGTTGAAGCTAGGCTCAACACCTCAATGAAACATGGAAATACCTTCAAATTTTGGGATAATGGCTACTTCAAAGTGAATCTCTAGGTGAAAATATTGGTTCCTTTCACTCTAATACACTACAACTAATCTAACCATCCATACACTCTATTACTAACTAGTTCTAATTTAATATTTCTGAGGAACCATGGTTCAAAAAGATGAAATACTGAAATAAATACAGTGATGGAAAAAATGGAAGTGGATTCTCTCCCTAAGATGAATAATGAGAGGGAAAATGTAAAGCTAAGAGGTCAAAAATAAGACACATTCAACCTTGTAATTTTACTAAACTCTAATTTTTTGCATAAATGACAGAAAGGATGGAGATAATGGAAGTATAACTCACACATAACATACCATAAAAATAATAGAGAAGCAACAACACAATAATACAAATTAAAGGGAAAAAAGGATCCAAAATAAAAAAATATTACTAATTATAATGTGCACATTCTATTACAATAATGAAGAAGGAACTAAGTGCATTGCATAATAACAACATATAATTCTACAACTCAAAATACTTGGCTATAAAAAATGGCAATATAACCTTGAATTTAGGAGGGGATGTATTACAATGAAAAATGAGTTGCATATATAAGAAAAAGAGAAGGATAACATGAAACATGAAATCAAGAAGATCACCCATCCCAAAAACACCAAGGACCACTAAATATTTAATTTTACAGACCCAACATGGTCATCACTAATGTTTCCAGATACCATACCCAAAAAATGACCACGGGGTCATTTTTGACAATTATAGCTCAATAAAGTACATTTCCAATGATATAAAGTTTCTCTAATTTTGTGTCCTAGATCAAAATTTATGAGAATTTAAAGATCACCATGTTTTCCATACAGTTGATGGTCACAAGGTCATAATATTTAACCTTGGGGTCACTCCTATTGACGTGTCAACTCCCCATTAGATCTTTGATCCTCCATTTTTTATATGAGAAATTTGACGGACTCTCATATTTTAAGGATCTGTGGAAAAAGAGGAACCCACAAAAAACCTGGATCTACGGAAAAGAAAGAACCCATGGAAAATAGGGATCCATGGAAAATAAGTTATCCACATAAAATAGGGATCTGCAAAAAAGAAGGAACCCACATATTTTAAGGATGCACGGAAAAAAGAGGAACCTATAGATTTTAAGGATCTGCGGAAAAAAGGAACCCATGAATTTTAAGGATTCACGGGAAAAATAGGAACCTGTAAATTTTAAGGATCCACAGAAAAAGAGGAACCCACATATTTTAAGGATCCATGGAAAAAGAGGAACTTGTAGATTTTAAGGATATGCAGAAAAATTGGAAGCCGTAGATTGTAAGGATTCATGGAAAAAGTGGAAGATGAGAAGAAGAGGGAGATGAAGAACAGGAAGAAGGGGAAAAGAAGAGGAAGATGAGAGGATCCCTTAATTTTACAACAATTTTTCCAAATAAACACAAGTGATTATTTGACAGTAGGAACCAAATAAAATAAAAATGGTCTTGTTGAAATATCTCGAGAAGTTTTATTATATGGAAATATTCTTCTTTGAATTCTATAAGTTTTTATATTAATTTAAAAAAAACATGTATGTCATTTTTTACATAGATGCATATTAAAGGTAGATTCAGAGCTCAATACAGGGCATTTCTCAACCTAAACACCTTCATGAAGTGTGTAGACCTACTCGTCAAGAACACATTTCCCATTTTATGATATTTGAGCATTGACTTTACTTATGGAAGAGGATTTTATAGTTGGGAGTTAGATCTAGTAACTCAATATCTACAATCACATTTGAGTGAGATTTTTGGTTTCAAAATATTTATTTTTTCTCTCTTCTCTACTATTATAAATATAGAGATATTCATTGTAAAATAATTCCTCTTACTCACATTCTATAGTACTAAAATATTTTGAGAATTTGATAATTTTATGTGCTTAAGATGTTTACATTAGAAATTTGTAATGCAGTCAATTCCTCCCTCATGTTGTAAGATTATTTTCACCTTGAAGAGAAAAATAATTTTTATTATTGTGTCTCTCTTTTTGCACTTCAATGGTTGTGTGCTGTATCTTATTTCCTTTTTCCCATCATGGTTTATTGTTTGTGCTTTATTTACAATTCTATAGATCTCTATGTCATAAACATGATGAGGGATAGTTTTCCCCTTCTATTTCAGTTCATCACCACTTCATTTTTCCAATTACTTTTCTCTTTGTCTATCTTTCAATGTTATCTTAGTCATAGGCATCAGAGAATATTAAGATATGAAGCATCCTTTTCTATAGATATATACCAATGATAAAGGGTCTCATACCTTTGGATAATTCTCATTGTTGCATGAGTTTCAATAGGGTACACATTTTTCAGACCATTAGTTTTCTAGCACACCCGACTAGACATGATTTGTTTTGTTTCTTTGAAAATATTCTAAAAAACACCTATTTTACATTTTAGTTGGAATTTTGGTAATGATACTTAATTTATCTTCTTTTAGAATCATAAACCAATCACCTAGAGACTCCACTATTTTTGAGAATTTTTTTTTTCATTTTCAAACCACTCCCTTCATCTCCCTCTATATTTTAATTTTTTCACAATTCCATGACTCTTCCTAAATATCTTCTTTTCCCTCATTGGAACTTTATCCCCCTTGATTTCCAATAGTGGGATATTATTTCCAAAATGGCCCTAAAATTTTTACCCCTCTTCCATGGAAATGGTTTTGTAATCCCTATAGATCATATTCAAGATATATCCAATCAATTTGCAATACAAAAGATCACATAACAGAATGTAAGTATCAAAATACTTATCTCTTAAATTAAAGGAAAAGCTCTTGATTGCTATATAATTTTGTCTACATAATCAATATATAAATGGTATAGGTTTGGAAAAAATTTGAGAAATTTTTTCAAGGAGAATGTAAACATTTTATATCACTTCAAATACCTCAACATCATAAATAGGGAACCTATTGGAGCTCAAAATTACACCTTGGATATGAACATGAAAGCTCAAGAATTTTTAGGCAACATGGGATGATCTCTGCAATGTGGGTTTTGCAAACTGAAATAACCATCCAGAGAAGGATGGTTCATCTACCTATCCCTAATACTAAATCTACTCCTATGACTTGAAATATAACTATATATTCCTAGTCTAAGAATTCACAGGGACTAGGGAGAGAGGGACATGCATGAAAGGGTAATCCTAAGCTAAACAAAGGTGATAACACAAAGATGAAGGGGAAATACACTCTCATTGAATTAAAATAGGATTAAAATGAAGATGGAAAGGGAAAATAGTTATGCCATAGAAAAAAACAACACTTAATATTTCATTTCATATAATGGAAAACAAATCTAGAACTTGTAAATGAGAAAATACATGCACGACACACCACAGTATCAATAGAGAGGAAAGATTTCAAATAAAATCAAGTTAGGGTAGGGAAAGAACCAAAAAACCATATTTTATTTCTTAAAGTATGTAAAAACCATTACAATGGAGTGGAACTAGGCACAAAACACCATTTAGATCTCAAATGTGAGGTTTGCAACAAAAAAATACTTCTAAAATCAATTTTACATAGTGCACTTGTATCCTAAGAGAACCCCCTAAAAATGTGCACAAATTGCCAATATATAGAAAATGGGATAGAGAGTAATGTAAATATCAACCAAAAATTCATCCAAAAACCATTGTTAAAACACACATTTAGTCAAAATGCCCAAAAACATGCAATTTCACCTTATCTCAAGTAGCCTTAATGAATTCCAACACCAAAAATACACAAAAAGACTGAATCAAGAGCTAAAATATCTTTAAACCTGTTAGATAACATCAATCCAACATGTTAGGCCACTTAACAAAGTTACATAATTTCATTAAGCATCATTTCCTTTGTAAACCTCTCTAAGTCCTTATAGCCCTCCTAAAATCCTTTTTTGTCATAAAAAAATAAATACAAAGTATCTTTCTTCACTGGTAAGATTTTAATGAACCCACTTTTCCCCTTCAAGTGTCTACAAAGTTTTATCAACCAATTTTGATCCCATAAAAATGTATTCTCCTATAGTTTTTGACTAGCTCTTCTAATTATCCCTACTTTCACATAAACCGATGTGTCTGGAGAGATTCACCAACCTTCAAGAACAACTAAATGGTGTTTTGGATACAAATTTTTGTCCTCTTTCTTCATGAAAAATTTCCTAGGTTAACTCCACCCACAACTTCTTTAACACCAACTTCCTCTTCTCAATTAGGTATCCTTAAGGTTTTACCTAGGGTTTATATGTCCAGCTAGGGTTTTGATGCTTTTCTACTTATACAAACCTTCTAAACACCTTAAACCAATAAAATTACCATTGTTTAAGATATTGTTAACACTCAATCACTTCCCTTTGAGTATCTTACTCATTTTCTCCTTTTAAGCCTTCTTGGCTTCTAATAGGTTTACCTTAGGGTTTTATGAATTACTTAGGGTTTTGTGACTTCTCGCTGTTATCAACCTTTGACACACCTTTCTCCACTCACATATAAAAATTTCATGCTTCCCCAAGGTATTCAACACTCTTCAACTATCATCTTACTATTTTTCTACTTTTTCCTTCTCAAGGTTCACTAGGTCTTAAGCTTAATACATTCCTTAATGCTTTGTTTTACACCTTACTTATTCAAACCTCTTGTCACTCATTACTCCTATGTTTCTATGCCTCCCTAATATTCCTTAAGCACTCTACTCTCCTCTTGAAAATAATTCCACTCATAGGTTTACTTGTTTCCTCAAGACTCTCTTCAAATGACTGTGACATGGTAGTGTTGGTTTTTCCTTATTTGATGACTTACCATTGTTCTTTACTCATAAATACTTAAACCTATTTTTTTAATTTCTAAAAACAAGTTTATTTATAACTTATTTTATGAGTAGATTCTAGAGCTATTGTCATGCTCCTATCCAAGAAACTGTCAAAAAGTACAAATAATGGATTGTGCATTTGTAATTTAGTTTCTCAAATATCCTTTATTCAATTAGTACTTATGTACCTATTCACTTCTCTCTCTTTTCCCAATTTATCAAGATTCAATATTCAATCAAGGATTCACAAGTCCGATTCCCAAAACTATGTCTTAAAAGTCTACAATTCTAGAATTTCTCAGTCAAAACAGGGGTATTAATATATTTATGAACTCCTAACTCAATAATTGAGACTCTTGATTAACCTTAATATTCCTAAACCATCTGAATGGATCTACATATCTTCATCATCAATACTAATAGAATATTATTTATAAATTCTCCAACTAGATCTATAATTCTTAGAAACCTACATTCCTCAACTATGAGTTCTTAACCTAGTCTCTATTTTTTTCCTTCTCAATGACTTATTCACTTTATTCAACTCCAATACACTTGTTACTTATTTGAATTTTTGTTGTAGCAGCTTCATGAAGGTTGTATTAAAAACTTTCACAACAATCTCTCATTATATACCCTAAAACAAGGTTTCCTCATTCCAAGCATGTTATTTAAGTTTGTCCATACTTAATGCATACTATACAAAGGTTATTATTTCCCTACAAATCTTCATATTCATTGAATCACCTTTCCTCACTTCTCCTCTCTAAGTTATAACTCATGATTCATCAAAAATTTAATCAAATTTAATATAAAATAGTATACACAATTTCTAGGTGTCTTTCACCATTCATTCACAATTATTTTAATCACATGCTAACTTGCCATGCATGGATGAATGCTATGCCAATTGAAATTTCAACCAAGTTTCATTTATCCTACAAAATCTAATTCTTTTCCTTCATTCAATGATTCCAAAAACCATTACTTCATGTTATTAGTTACATCATCCATGTTCTTGACTATTTTCATGATTATGATAAAATCCTTAGGGAACATCAAATGATTCCTTGATGATTTCACAATTCATCAGTACTTGAGATCACATTCATATGAAATTCACACATTAGAATCATTCATTAATCCTTATCATTTAATATACAATATTAGAGTAAACCATTACACATAATATTTCCTTTTAAGAATATTTTCATTTGATCAATCACATAGATTATCCACAACTTCATGAGTTATAGGATATGTTTACAAAGTTTCCACCTTCAAAACTATCCTCCTTAAACTCTCCCTTCTCCTCTCACTCAAATACATCATGAATCCTCATACAAATGAAAATAATAATGATGTGGTCAGGGATTCACTGCACTAACTGTTAGTATAAATTAGCAGCACCCTCTGGATGTTCTATCATATTTCTAATTTGACATTTTAGCATCCAGTGTGATTGCACAACATTGAATATTTTCCCCAAGTGTGGGACATGTTAAAAGTGGAAAATAATCTCCATATTAGAGGATGGTTCCTCAACTCCTTTGTTCAAGTGTGCATGACATTCTACAGAGGGTTTGCCTATAACTTAATCAAACTTTGCCAAGGAGACAGGGTTGAAAAAATGTAAAAATAAACCTGATCTAAATAAGGTGATGCACCAAAGGAGTAGTAGACACCTGCTACTGCAAAAAATACACAATCCATAAGAAAATACACCATAAAACATGCATAAATTGCCAAAATTTAATGAAAGATCAGGAAACAATGATAAACATATGAAAGGATTGAGAAAATTTAATCACAAAGCATATATTATCATTCCAGGTCCAATACAGTGCATTACAATGACCAAGAGGAAAAAATAAGTGTTGTATTTGCATAGAAAGGTAAAAATTTCCACAAATATTCTTGATTAGGAAGAAAAGGGAAGTTGCAGAGCCAAAAAGAATGTCTAACTGTTTTAAAATGAGCCCCTCCTGGCTCCATACAATGCCCATTCGATCTCAAGAGAGAGAAACGCTGGAAAACATGAGAAAGCTTTCAACCACCAACCAAATTCATAATAAAAAGCATGGGTTCCCTTACAAATCCACTTCCCAATGTTTTTTCACAATGTTGGGAGAGAATGCGAGCCATACTGCATTAAAAATGGTGGTTGAAATGTCAGTTTTGTTGATTTCCACGTGCTAGAAGAATTTTCCATTTTTCTCCCTTCAAACTCTACCAAAAGACAAAATTGAGCTTGGAATTATGTAGATAATTTCACTAGCTTTCCATTTATATAAAGAACGTGAAAAACCAAGGTCTGGATCGAAAGTTATGCCCCTCTAAAAATTTAGGGAAAAATAGGGCCAAAATGGGTTGGCGGGCCGAAAATTTGAAATTTTTCCACTTTTTGCATTTTAGAAAATTTCCTCAAAAATCTCCACGCCCCACCATTCTAGTGACACGTGGCATGATTCTATTCGTTGAGGGCCCTTCCTGCTTCTTTTTCCATCATTTTGGCCTTTGGAAAATTTTCCAAAAATTCTCCGCGAGCTGAATGACCTGAGGACATGTGTCATGCTGTGATTCGTCATGGGCTTCTCCTTCAAATTTCCATCACCTTTGATCACCTCCCTGAATTGGAAACATGATGTGATGCTATTGGACGTTGGATTTTCCTTTCATTTTTTACTGCAGGCCCGCCTTATGTTTCTTGCCTCCACGTGGAAACGTGGCATGATCTTACTGGCTTGGGCCTTGGGATGTGGGACTTCCCTTTTAAAATTTCCTTTGATTTTGCTTTTGGAGAATTTCCCAATTTTCCCCCTACCTCCGCTAGTTTGGTGTCACATGGATTATTTCGATTGGTTGGTGGGTCTTGGGGCCAAAATTTCTTTGCACTAACCTTTGGGAAATTTTCCCACCTTCCTCCACCGCTCTGATGCCTACTGGGACATGTGGCATGTTTCGATTGGATCGGTTTTTTGGGAGGTGGAAATTCTTTTCAATATTTTCCTCACATGGGTGAAAAGGGAAATATCATTTCACACCTCTGACCTACACTACCCCGGTGACACGCGGCGCCATGCCATTGGATGTGGGCCTTGGGGCGAAAAATTTACTTATGCCAACCCTTGGGAAACTTTCCCAACTTCTCCCCGCTTGGACACGTGTCTGCATCTCATTCGCCGGCAGGCCATCGGGCCAAAAAATTCCTTTTTGAACCCTACCAACACTTGGTAAAAATTTCAAGTTTACCTTTGCCTCCACCCTTCTGAGGACACGTGGCCTCATATTATTGGCTTGGGCTTTTCTAGGGAAAATTTCCCACAAAAACTCTACCGAGCCATAACTTCAAAAATACATGGAGTTAGGAAGAAAACTTTACCTTTTTGGAAAGCTGAGAAAGAGCTCTATCTAATGGTGCCACTTCCAGAAGGTTTTGAGTGCCTGCAAAGTAAAAAAGTTTTGCTGAGGCACAAGGGAGGAATGAAATGAAGGGAGTTAGCAAAAAAATGAGCAAGGGGCTCATTTTGGATTACAATTTTGGCGACTCAGAGGGGTGATCTACCTAGTGGATGAAGTTACCAGTTGCCTGAAGCATTCCATTGGGCATGGAGTCATCAAATATCTTCTTGGTACCCCAACTAATTAGAACAATGCAAGGAGGAAGATGGAGGTAAAAACACCATCTTATTGGGCAAGGCTTGCAAGATACATTTCCTAGAACAACAAGCTTGTGCCAAAGCACTTAGGGAAAGAAAAGCTAATCTACAAAAAAAAATGTGCATAAGCACTTGGAGGAATGAAAACCTAAGCTAATATGCACAAAGTGGAGGATTTCCTTCAGTAGAAATGGTTCAGATGGATTCCATTGACTGGAATCTGCAATTCTTCACTATCTAATGTGGACAATTAAAAGGCATTTTTGTCCTTACACTTTGTGACCATGTAGGGGCCACTCTAAGTGGCATCAAATTTTGAATGCCTCCCTGGTCTTGCTCTGTCTGCATCCCATCTTAACACTAGATCTTCAACTTGGAAAGATCTATCCTTGGCATTTCTATCAAAGGTCTTCTTGATCAAGGCTTGATATTTCTCCATTGCAAGGGATGCCTAATTTCTAATTTCTTGGAGATCCATCAATTCCACATACCTAATCTCCATGGGTCCAAACTCTAACAACTCCAACTGTTTCATGAGTTCCAATGTTGGCAACTCAAGTGACATGGGAAAAATTTCCTCTCTTCCATAAACAATCTTGAATGGGGAATTACCTGTATATCTCTTAGGGGTTATCCTATTAGCCCACATGGCTGATTTCAATTTAGTATGCCAAGACCTCTAATTTTCATCAAGAGTCCTCTTGATGATCCTTAACAAGTTCTTGTTTGTAGATTCAGCTTGGCCATTACCCTTAGGATAACAATTTTATGAAGTAATTAGGTAGATCCCATTCTTGATAGCCCATTTAATTACCTTGGACCCAATGAATGCTAATGCATTATCTGATACTATTGTAGTAGGTATGCCAAATCCGGTTGTTATTCATTCATAGAAGTCTAGGATGCTAGATTCATTTGCTTCCTTGAGTGCTACTGCCTCAGTCCACTTGGTGAAGTAATCTGTTACTGTTAGAATCCACTTGTGTCCTTGGATTGAATTTGGGTTATTGACTCCAATGAAGTCCAAACCCCATTGCATGAATGGTTGGTCAACTGAAATTGGATGCAATGGAAGGGTGGCTAGTCTCTTCTTACCTGTGAAGAATGCACAATTCTTGCACCTCTTGATCCATGCATAAAAATCACTGAAAATATTGGGCCAGTAATAACCAACCCTCATGATCTTGAGAGCTTTCACTCTTGGTGCAAAATGACCACCAGCTGATCCACCATGGAACTCTTCCAACACTTTATGAATCTGATTTGTAATAATGCATGTTAGCAGCACTCCATTCACATCCCTTTTGAATAAAACACCACCAACAAGAGCATATGGGACAACCTACAATCTAAAGTGTCTCCTTTTGGTTTTATTAATCTCTGGAGGGCATAGGCCTATGTGTAGGAAGTTCATTATGTCTTGGGTCTAGCAAGGAGTGAGGAAATTATCATTTTCTTCTTGAGTACTTCCTTGCTCATGGCTATATTGCAATGCCAAAACAACCTCTTTCTCATTGCATACTTCCTTTTGTTTGTTCAAGATCAGATTCTCACACAATCGTTTTCCTCTAACCAACTTGGTGACTTTGATCTCAATTTCATACTCCATGACACAAGTAATCCACCCTGCTCTCTTCTCATTCAGGTCTTTATTAAGGAGGAAGTCTATACCTCCCACATGAGAAACCAACAGTTGAACCTTGTTGTTTGAAACTAGATGCTTAAATTTCTTCAAAACTTGTGAAATGGCCTCTTTGATTGTTTCAAAACTTACCTTGCCTTCTGTTGTCCATTTGAAATCTATGCTTTTCTTTAACATCTTGGTGATAGGCTTGATTAGGGCTGCAAAATTTGGGACAAACCTCCGAACAAAATTTATTCTTCCCAAGAAACTTTGAAGGGATTTCTTATGACTTGGCAATGGTAGTGCTCTTATGGATTCAACTCTTTCTAGATCGATTGCTAATCCTTCTTTGGAGATAATGTGGCCAAGGATATTTCCTTCATGAGCTAGAAAAATACACTTTTTGGGATTCAAAGATACCTCAAATATTCTGTACCTTTGGAATACTTGTCTTAAATGAAAGAGATGGTCTGTTGAATTTTTTGAAAAAACAGTGATATCATCAAGATATATCAACACCATGTTGTTAATAAAATCCTTGAACGCCATGTCCATTTCCATTTGGAATGTAGCTCCAATGTTGGACAGCCCAAATGGCATTTTTCTATATGCATAAGTCCCCCATTTGGTTGTGAAGGCTGTCTTGAACTGGTCCTCTTCCTTCACCATAATCTGATTGTACCCTAAATAACCATCAAGCAATGGAAACCTTTCAGAGCCAGCAACAACTTGTAAAATCTGCTCCGTAGAAGGAAGTGGGTAATGATCCTTGAGAGATGCTATATTCAAATCTCTAAAGTCAACACACAATCTGATTTCTCCACTCTTCTTTCTAACTGGAACCAAGTTGGCCACCCAACTAGAATGCTTGATAGGGAATATGATACTTGACTCTATCAACTTATTCAATTCTTTTCTCATGAGAGGATCCATGTGTGGATTGACTAGCCTTTGTTTTTGCCTGATGGGTTTAGCACTTGGGTCCAATTCAATAGTGTGTTGAGCTAGCTTGGGATTGAAGCCTTTCAAATCTTCATAGCTCCAAGAAAACACATCAAGGAATTCTTCAAAAATATGTATGAACTCATACCTTTCTTTCCCAGTTGTCACTTTACCAATCTAGAGTGATTTTCCTTCTTCCACCAAAATTGGCACTGAATCTTCTCCCTTGACTTGGATGTTTGCTTTCTCTCTCCTAAACTTATCATTAGGATTGAAAATGGACTCTAAAGTGACAAGTCCCTTTGGTAGTTTGTTGGTTCTTAGTTGTACCACTTGATCACGATACTGATGTTCTAACTTTTCCTAATTTTTAGCTAATAACTCAGCCTCTTCTTGCAAGAAATGGATGATATGTTGATAATTTTCAAACACTTGACAGCTTACATTGTTTTCTGGCACTAAAGGCCTTACAATCACATGAATATCTAGTTGTACTTTGTTTTTATTGATGCTTTCAACAACATCAAAGGCTGCTCTAACTGCTGCAAGCCTGTCAGTTGATTGGTTCTCTTTTCCAGGGATGGGCTTGATGCTAAAACCCTCAAAATCTTCAATGAGGTCCCACACCCTATTTTTGTAGCACTTGAGTAGATCATTCTTGGCAGCATGCTATCCTCTAACTCAGTTAAAAATCAGCTCATTGTCACCAAATACTTGTAAGTTCTTTATTCCTCTTTTGATTGACCAATGTAATCCTTGTATCAAAGCTTCATATTCAACAGTGTTATTAGAACATGCAAACTAAAATCTAAAATTTGAATAGTACTTAACTCCTTGAGGTGAAACAAGAATGGCTCCACCTCCTACTCCTTGTCTACTCCTTGATCCATCAAATAACAACCGCCATACCTCATTTTCATCCTTGTGGTCTAGCTTGGTGATGCTAGGAATAGACTGATTTCCTTCATGCATGCAATAGAATCCTAGCTCAGATTCCTCTATTTCTTGATAAGGATCAAAAGCATGCACCTTGCTTGTCCATTCATCAAGAGTCAAATTTGGGATGCTTCCAACCTTGGTGTTAGCTTCATCAGTGCTTGGATAATATTCTTGATCAAACGTTGAACAGTTGGCATTGATTTGGCTTGGAGTGTGAGGCTCAATGTGAAAGTTTGCAATAAGCTCAGATCTGATTATGTCTTTGGTTCCATATCTTGTCTTGAACAACATGTGTGACCAATCAGCATATAAGTAACCTCCAATATTATCTATGAAATCCCTTGACAAACATAGGGCAAAGAGTGGTGGAAGGTATATCACTGAGACATCTTGCCAAACAATAACGTTGGGGCATGCATGCAAAATAAGACTCAAATTTTTAATCACTCCTACTATTGTCACTATTGTCCCATCCAATTACACTACCCATTTGGATATGATCTCATATTGAAGCCCCAAATGATCAGCTATTTGCTTGGGCATTACTGAACTACTTGCTCCGGAATCAATCATGCAGTTGTGTACTAATTGGTTTCCAATGATCAATGAAACATAGAATGGAGGGGGCTTCAACATTTTACCTTGCTATCCTCCATGATTCTCCTCAGGCTAGGCAGCATTTATGAGTACCTTCTCTTGCATTTGGACCTATTGATTTGAAGTTGACCAGTCCTTCATGGCAGCTTGTAGCAAATCTCTTTGGCCTGGGATGGATAGTGATTCCCACATTGATATGTTTACATTTTTCTTCTTCATTTGATTAATGATGTTGAGTGGAGATGAAGCATTCCTCTGCTATCCTCTAGCCTACAAATTCATTCCTTACACATGGGCAGTAACAATTGGCATCTGAGTTGGTTTAGGAGCTGGTTTGGGTGGCCCTTGCATGTTTGGAACTGCATTTTATTTGCCAACAGTTTGTGGAGTGGTAGAAGGTTGTGGATTACTTGGAGCCAATGGATGTCCTTCACCCAAATTTCTTCTTTTTGACCTTGTGTTGGCTACAACACTTTGAGATATTTTTTGATTCATACCACAAAAACCTTCTACCTTCCAGTTTACAAGTGTGGTATCATTTGGAGCTGATTATTGCTAGGATGTTTCTTGTTGTTGGTTATTTCCCTGACTCCCCTCACCCTCCACACCAGTTGTTGTTACCATTATTGCTTGATTTAGAGCACCATTGAAACACATAGAATGGTTGTGAGGTTCATTGCATGGGGAAAACCAATCATACTCTTGAAATATGTTGTTTTTTACTAGTACTAGTGCTTTAGAGGCAGGTGTAGCATTGGGATTATAGGGCTGAAATGGTTTGTTGGTAGGAGGCCTTGCTTGATTTTGATTTATAGATGGATTGGGTGGTCTTTGAGGCTGATATGGATTCCTGTTAGGTTGAACTTAAGGCTGATAAGAAGGTCTAAAACTTTGGGCTTGCTTCCTCTTGAGTGTAACCAACTCATTACCTAAATTTTGTAATTGCTTCATGACTTCTTGAAGTTCGTTTGAGGCACTGGAAGATGAAGTAGAAGCTTCACTTGAATTCTGATTTCTAGGAGAGGGAATAGAAGCTAAAATAGGAACTTGATTAGTGCTTGGACTCTCTAAATTTTGATACAATGGAATTGGAGGCCTAGGAGCTAGCTTACCATCTTGAATCAGACAATTTTCAGCTCTAATGGCAATGCTATAAGTAGCAGGGATAATTATGCCTCCCATGGATTGAATCAACATAGAAATATCAAAATTTAAAGCTTTAAGGTAATATAGAAAAGCACCTTCTACTTTTGGCCTTACTACCATTGGAATTCTCTCCCAAGTCCTTTGAAATCTGAAGTTGAAGTCAGTCAGCTGCTCATTAGGAGCTCTCTTGATAGTTGTCAATTGTTCCAAAAGGGACAAGTTATCTCCCTTTTCTCCAAATTGCTCATGGAGGGCTATACAAAGCTGGTTCCAATTTTGGCTAGAGCCTGAAGCAAGGCTCCTGAACCATTGTAAATCTTTCCCTTTAAATGAATATGCTAGCAGTTTGACAGCAACTTGCATCTCATCTATCTCATGGATTGCACAAATATTAGCAATATCCTTGACATGATCACCAAGAGTGGTCTGATTCTCTCCAGTAAAGTATGGAATGTTCTTCAATTCCGTAACTGGGATTGGATTTTGTGCATTGAGAGCAAGTGGGATGCTGCTAGTGAAATTGACATATGGGTTGTGTTGTGCCATTCTGATTGGCCTTATAACCCTTGCTGATTGGATGAAAGGTCTACCAGGTGGAGGATTTGATAGAGTCCTATTTGGTGGAGATGGGGACCTTTGAATTATCCTCCCTCTCTTTTTTTCTTCTTGGAGATAATTGCAGATACTCAAACAATACTTCTTCTCCAACTCTTGACCTTGTGGTGATTCTTCTCATGAGTTTTCAGGTTTGTACTGCTAAAACCAGCTGATTCTTCTTCTTTGGAGTTGCCAGATGTGTAATTCAGGGCTCTTTCAGCAAGAAATTTGTAAAAAATGCACATCAATTTTGTTGCAATGAAGATGAAGACCTCTAAGGTCCCACCAGGTGTGCCAAAACTGTTGGTGCAAATCAACAGCATCCTCTGGATGTTCTATCAGATTTCTAATTTGACATTTTAGCATCCAGTGTGATTGCACAACATTGAATCTTTTCCCCAAGAGTGGGACTTGTCAAAAGTGAAAAAGAATCTCTAGATTATAGGTTGGTTCCTCAACTCCTCTGTTCAAGTGTGCATGACATTCTATAGAGGGTTTTCCTATAACTTAATCGAACTTTGCCAAGGAGATAGGGTTGAAAACTGTAAAAATAAACTTGATCTAAATAAGGTGATGCACCAAAGGAGTAGTAGACACTTGCTACTACAAAACATACACAATTCACAATAAAATACATCATAAAACATGCACAAATTTCCAAAATTTAATGAAAGATCAGGAAACAATGATAAAAATATGAAAGGATTGAGAAAATTTAATCACAGAGCATATATTATCATTCCAGGTCCAATACATTGCATTACAATGACCAGGAGGCAAAAAGAAGTGTTGTATTTGCATAGAAAGTTAAAAATTTCCACAAATCTACCTAATTAGGAAGAAAAGGGAAGTTGCAGAGCCAAAAAGAATGTCTAATTGTTTTAAAATGAGCCCCTCCTAGCTCCTTACAATGCCCATTCGAGCTCAAGAGAGAGAAACGTGGGAAAACATGAGAAATATTTCAACCACCAACCAAATTCATAATTAACAACATGAGTTCCCTTACAAATCCACTTCCCAACATTTTTTGACCATGTTGGGAGAGAATGCGAGCCATACTGCATTAAAAATGGTGGTTGAAATGTCAGTTTTGTTGATTTCCACGTGCCAGAAGATTTTTCCAATTTTCTCCCTCCAAAATCCACCAAAACACAAAATTGAGCTTGGAATCATGTAGATAATTTCACCATCTTTCCATTGATATAAAGAACGTAAAAAACCAAGCTCTGGATTGAAAGTTATGCCCCTTTGAAAATTTAGGGAAAAACAGGGCCAAAATGGGTTAGTGGGCCGAAAATTTGAAATTTTCTCACTTTTTGCATTTTGGAAAATTTCCTCAAAAATCTCCACACCCCACAACTCTAGTGACACATGGCACAATTCAATTTGTTGAGGGCCCTTCCTACTTTTTTTTCCATCGTTTCGGCCTTTGGAAAATTTTCCAAAAATTCTCCACCGGCTGAATGACCCAAGGACACGTGTCATGTTGTGATTCATCATGGGATTCTCCTTCAAATTTCCATCACTTTTGATCACCTCCCTAAACTAGACACGTGGCATGATGCTATTGGATGCTGGCTTTTCCTTTCATTTTTTACTGCGGGTGCGCCTTATGTTTCTTGCCTCCACGTGGACACGTGGCATGATCTGACTGGCTTGGGCCTTGGGAGGTGGGACTTCCCTTTTAAAATTTCCTTTGATTTTTCTTTGGGAGAATTTCCCAATTTTCCCCCCACCTCTTCTAGTTTGGTGCCATGTAGATTATTTCAATTGGTTGGTGGGTCTTGGGGCCAAAATTCCTTTACGCTAACCTTTGGGAAAATTTCCCATCTTCCTCCGCTGCTCTGATGCCCGCTGGGACATGTGGCATGATTCGATTGGTTTGGGTTTTTGGGGGGCATAATTTATTTTCAATATTTTCTTCACTTGGGTGAAAAGGAAAAAATCCTTTCGCACCTCCAACCCCCACTACCCGGGTGACACACGGCGCCATGCCGTTGGATGCGGGCCTTGGGGTGAAAAAATTACTTATGCCAACCCTTGGGAAAATTTCCCAACTTCTCCCCGCTTGGACACGTGTCCTCATCTCATTCACCAGTGGGCCATTGGGCTAAAAAATTCCTTTCTGAACCCTGCCAACACTTGGTAAAAATTTCAAGTTTACCACCACCTCCACCCTTCTAAGGACATGTGGCCTCATATTATTGGCTCGGGCTTTTCTAGGGAAAATTTCCCACAAAAACTCTGCCAAGCCATAACTTCAAAAATACATGGAGTTAGGAAGAAAACTTTACCTTTCTGGAAAGATGAGAAAGAGATCCATCCAATGGCACCACTTCCAAAAGGTTTTGAGTGCATGAAAAGTAAAAAATTATGACTGAGGCATAAGGGAGGAATGAAATGAAGGGAGTTAGCCAAAAAATGAGCAAGGGGCTCATTTTTGATAACACTAACCCAACTAGAAAAGGATAAATCAATATGATTCAAGGCCTAGGTAAGGTGAGGGAATCAAGTACAAGGTGGATAATATGTGTTATAACCTTTATTTCATCATTTACTACACTTTTCTAACACCCATTGCTAACACATAACTTTAAGCTATTCAAATTTAGAAACTGGGGGTAAACTCATTATCAGATAAGGATTCAAAATGGACCCTAGAATACCCTAACGCCTAAGGAAAACAAAAATTTGTACTATTTACAAGATTCTCCTACATCATACTCCCAAGTAGTAGAGAGTTGAGCTTATATTTTGTTTTTCTTCTTCCTAGTCTTAGAATTTATTCTTTTTCTTGACTTCACTTTCTTCCTTCTTTGTTGAGATATTTCCTCCTTGAATATTCTCTTTTATTTCTTGGCCTTATTCACTCTTTTATTTATTTATTTGTCTCCATTTTCTTTGAATTGATCTTAATTTTTCCTTCTCTTTTCTTCTTCAACTCTCAGCTGCCATATAAAATCAGGTTCTTCTTCATCTTCATCATCCCATATCTTGCTCAAATCTGATTCATCTAATTCTTCATAGCCTTTATTTTCTCATTAATAATGTATTATCTTCATAAGTTATTCCTATGCTCATATATATTCTTCCTCATCCTCAATCACGTCTGAAATCTCATGCCCATTCATGATTTGTTTCCACAAAATTTCTTCATCCATTGTCAAGTATTTTTCACTTTCATTTCTTCTTGCATTTTTAGTTTCTTCATCTTGATTCTTGGAAATTTTCTTCATTTCTATCTCTTCTTCTCTAAGACCTGAATTCACATATTCAAAGGAAGTATTAGAATAAAAATAAGGAGGCCTTATAGCCTTGTGAGTAGCTCCACCAATTAGCTATTATTCATCTTCAATCTGTTGCTCCTCTTCATCACTTCCTTCCTCTTCCTTAAGACAAGCTAAAAATCTTGTAACCACCTCTTATTCATTCTAATTTTGAGTTTCTTAATACACCAATTCTTTTACCACAAGTCTTGATCTTGTTTTCTCATCCCCTTATCTAATTGCTTCAACTTCATCTCTTCCTTCCTTATCTCCTCTCTCAATCTCTCTCTTTGTTTCCTCTTCACAACTAGCTCTATAGGATACTTAACACATATTTTCATCACAAAACCAACTTCATTATTTTAATTCATCATGATTTTATTTTTTATCAGTTCCTCTAACTTCTCCACATCTTTTATAAGCTCCTTGAGCTCTTGTTTGACCTAATTTTCTTGTTTTCTTTCCAACACTTTCATCTTTTCTTCTTTTCTCTTCCTCTCTCTCTTTCTTCTTGTGACACATTAGTTTCATCAGTCCCTTCATCATAAATATTTACTCACTTTACATATTATCTCTTCCCAACAAGTCTTTTTCACCTTGTTATAGTCTCACTTAGGTTCTTTTGAACACCTAATATTTTAAATTATCTCTTTCTTGTCTTTTCTCCTTTCAAGGGATCCCTGCCACTTTACCTCTTCTAGTACATCACCAATGACTTATACCTAGTATTTTAGAACCTATTTATCTAATTCTTAAACCCCGATTCTGTTCAACCTTGGATCAATATTCTTTCGTCTTGACCTTATCTTTCAAGCCTTCACATGGCTATGTTTTCTTCACTTTCTTTAATACATTCTTCTTCTTTCATCTTAAGTTCTTCTTACTAATATAAAACACACACTATGATAATAATTGATGTAGAGATCAGAAAAAAATTCATCCAACCATTGTTAGAAAACAAATTTGTCAAAATACCCAAAAACATGCAATTTCACCTTATCTCAAGTAGCCTGAAATGGCTTCCAACACCCAAAATACACAAAAAAAGACTGAATCAAGAGATAGAATCTCTTTAAACCTGTTAGATAACATCAATCCAACATGTCAGACCATTTAAAAAGTTACATAACTCCATTTAGCGTCATTTCCTTTGTAAACCTATATAATTCCATGTAGCCCTCCTAAAATCCTTTTTCTGACATAAAACACAAAATACAAATAATCTTTATTCACTGGTAATATTTTTAAGAACCCATTTTCCCCTTCTGGATTCTATAAAGTTTCCTTAACAAATTTTTTTCACATAAAAAACTTATTCTTCGTCTACTATTTTTGACTAGCCCTTCTAATTAAACCCTCTTTCACACAAATCACTGTGTCTAGAGAGATTCACCAAACTTCAAGAAAAAAAAAATTGTGTTCTCGATACCAATTTTCCTCCTCTTTCTTCATGAAAAATTTATTGTTCTAACTCCACTCACAAATCCTTTAACACTAAATTCCTCTTCTCAATTAGATCTCCTTAAGGTTTTACTTAGGGTTTAGATGACTAGCAAGGGTTTTGATTCTTTACTACTTATACCAAACTTCTCAACACATTAAACCAATCAAGTTACCCTTGTTCAAGCTATTGTTAACACTCAATCACTTCCCTCTCATTATCTTACACATTTTCTCCCTTCTATCCTTCTTGGTTTCTAATACGTATAACTTAGGGTTTTATGGCTTGATTAGGGTTTTATGAATTCTCACTATTACCAACCATTGACACACCTTTCTCCACTCACATAAAAAAAATTCATGCAATACCCAAGGTTTTCAAAATTCCTCAATCATTATCTTACTATTTTTCTACTTTTTCCTTCTTAAGGTTCACTAGGTCTTAAGCTTATTAGAGTCTTTAATTCTATATTTTACACCTTACTTATTCAAACCTCTTGTCACTCATTACTCCCCTCTGTTCCTACTCCTCCCTCATCTTCAACAAGCACTCCAGTCTCCTCTTCAAAAGACTTCCAATCATAGATTTACTTACTTTCTCAACACTCCCTTTAAATGAATGTGATAGGGAAGTCTTGTTTTTCCCTTGTTTAATGACTTAACATCATTATTTACTCTTAAATAATTTAACCACACTTCTTAATATCTCCAACAAGTTTATTTATAACTTCTTTTATGATTAGATTCTATATCCACTGCCATGATCCTATCCAAAAGAATTTCACATAGTACAAGTAATGGACTATGCATTTGTAATTTAGTTTCTCAAATATTATTTCTCAAATCAAGACTTATATACCTATTCACTTCTCTCTCTTTTCCTAATTTATCAAGCTTAAAGATTCAATCAAGGATTAAAAAGTATGATAACCCAAAATATGTCTTAAAAGTCTAAAATTCTGAATTGCTTAATAAGAAAAGAGGTATCAATATAGTTATGAAATATTAAATCAATATAGGAGACTATTGATTAAACTTACAGTGCCCAAACCCTCTGAATGGATATACATATCTTCATCTTCAATAATAATAGAATATTATTTAGAAATTCTCCAACTAGATCTATAATTATGGGAAACCTATAATCCTCAACTCTAAGATCTTAGCCTAGTTTCTCTTTTGTCCTTCTCAATGACTTATTCACCTTATTAAACTCCAACACACTTGTTACTTCTTTGAATGTTAGGTGTAGTAGTTTCATAAAGGTTATCTTACACACTTACACAATAGTATCTCCTTTTATACTCTGAAACATGGTGTCTTCAATCCGAGTAGGTCATTCAATTTTGTTCATACTTAATGCATACTCTAAAATGGTTTTGATTTCCCTAAAACTATTCATATACCTTGAATCATCTTTCCTCACTACTCCTTTCTAAGGTATAACTCATGATTCTTCAAACATTTAATCAAACTTAGTCTCAAAAAGTATACATAGTTTCTAGATGTCTTTCATCATTCATTCAAAAAAATGTAAATCACATGTTAACTTTCCATACATGGATGAATGCTATGAAAATTTATCTTTCAACCAATTTTCATTGACTCTACACAATCTAATTATTCTCCTTCATTCAATGATTCAAAAAACCCTTAATTCATGTTCTTAGTTACATCATGCATTGTCTTGACTAATTTCATGATCATGCTCACATCCTTACTCTTAGGTAAAATTAAATGATTCCTTGATGACCTCAAAGTTCCTCAATACCTATGATCACATTCAGGTGAAATTAACACATAAGAATCATTCACTAATCATTATCATTCAATATAAATATTAGAGTAAACCATTACACATAGTATTTAATTTTAAGAGCCGTATGGATTATCCATAGCTTCATGAGCCATATGATGTATTTATTGAGTTTCCACCTTCAAAAATTTCCTCCTTAAACTCTCCCTCCTCCCCTCACTCAAATACATCATGAATCCTTATAAAAATTAAAATAACAATGAGGTGGTTAGGGATTCTCTACACTAACCCAACTACACAAGGCTAAGTCAAGATGAGTTAAGGCCTAGGTAAGGAGAGGGATTCAAGGACAAGGTGGGTAATATGTGTTAGAACCTTTATTTCATCATTTATTATAATTTTATAACACTTAGTGCTAACACATACCTATAAGAAATTAAAATATTCAAATTTACAAATTAGAGGGAAACTCCTTATTCTTGGCTAAAGAGTCTAAATGGACTAATACACATCATAACCAACTCAAAATGACCCTAGATCATCCAAAGCCAATTTCTCACAAAGTAATCTTCCTCTTATCAATTTTGTGGCTTTAATAGTCACATCATATTCCATAATATTGGTCACCCATCCAAATATTTTATCACTAATTTATGCTCCCATAATGAATTATCTCACCCTAAAATGTGAGACTAAAACTTTAACGCGATTAGTGGCAGGCATAATCTTGAATTTATTGAGATATCTCAAGATGGAAAAGTCTTTTTCTCTATGTGGTTATATTTTAGTTCATAATCCTTCAGTGTTTGACTAAATAATGCCAGTGGTTTCTCTAAAAAATTATCATTTCGTTGTGTTAAAATAATAACAATATTGGATTCAACTCCATATGCATATAGGATACAATCCTTGGAGTAATAAGGGTTGATCAATGTGGGAGCTCGAGAAACTTCCTGTTTGATATTATAAAATATTTATTTTCCTTCTATTATCCATTTAAAAATTAAATATTTCTTGAGAATTAGGGTGATAGGCCCAATAAATTCTATCAAATTAAGGATAAACTTCCTCAAAAAGTTAATATTTCTAAGGAATTATTATAGGGACTTCTTGTGAGTTGGAAAGGATAGAGACAAGATGGCTGAAATTCTCTTTAGAATAATGGTAATGTCATTCTTTGAAACAATATTCCCCAAGAGCTTGCCCCTAGAAAATGTAAAATTACAATTCTTAAGGTTAAGTGATACCCCAAATCCCTACATCTCTCAAAGAATTTTTCAAGATGATTGATATGGTTTTCTCTCCTTTGAGAAAATGGTGATATAATTCAAGTAAATGAATATGAAATCATTGATATACCATTTAAAAGCAATGTAAATTTATCTTTGGAATGTGGCCTCTACATTTGATAAACCAAAGGGAATTTTCTAATTTACATGCATTCCCTACTTGGTTATAAATGTAGTTTTAAACAGATCCTCTTCTCTAACCTTAATTTGATTGAAACTTGAGTAGCCATGAAGCATGAAGATTCTCTCCTCTCCTGCTACCATTTGTAAAATTTATTCCACATAAGGTAGATGATAATGATTTTTTAGGGAATATTTTTTTAAATCCCTAAAGTCCACAAAAAGTCTAATTTCTCCATTTTTCTTCCTCATTGGAACTAGATTTTCCACCCAAGTAGAGTATTTGATAGGAAATATTATTTTTGACTCAATTAACTTGGATAATTTCTTCCTCATAAGGGGCTCTATCTTGGGATTTATAGGCCTTTACTTGTTTCTAGTTGGCTTGACATTAGTATCAAGATCTATGGTGTGTTGGATTAGTTCCATGAGAAAACATCATTATATTTTTTACATAAGGAAATAAAATATTTATTTTCATCATCATCAGAAACATTTCTAAGAAATAGTTCCTTTCCCTATGCAATAATGATTGGATGGGAGTCCTTTTTCCTTATTATTATGTTCATATCTTCTCCTCTGAGTTCATCATTAAGACTGAAAATGTGTTCAAGGGTGAACAATCCCTTAGGTAACTTGTTTGTCCTTAGCTAAATGATTTGATCACCATATCTATCATACAAATTAGATTATATTTTTTAGGAAAACTCAACTTCATTTTGGATAAACTGAACAATTATTTCATCACTATCAAACATATGCCAGCTAATTTATTTTTTTGGAATTAATGGCCTAACCAGTATCTTAACATGTTGCCGATTACCTTGGATGAGATTCTCAATTGGTGAAAAATGTGATCTAAGTGCTTCCATCTAGTCTACTTATTTGTTCAGTTTCCTTTGCACCACTTGTAGATCAACAACATAAAAAATCTCAAAGAGATCCAAAAATATATTATAAGATTTCATAATATTATTATTGGTGGCACATTTTTGTCTTACTTGGTGTATGACCAATTTTGTTTCCCCAAAAATCTGTAATTCTTTGATTTGTCTTTTCTTCATAATAAGCAGATAGTGTACCAATGCTTCATATTTTACTACATTGGTAGAACATGTAAACTGCAATCTATCAGCAAAGAATAATTTCTCATTCATTGAAGAAATTAATAAAAAATCTATCCCAGCTCCATTTCTGCTTCTGAAACCATCAAATATAAATGTCCATAATCTAGAGGTGTGATATTCTTGTTTAAGTAGTAGTGGGGGATGTAATCTTCTTCATTAATATAGTAAGTTCGAAGCCCAATTTCTACAGATGTGTCATAAGGGTCAAATTCATAATTCTCCTTGACCCATTCATGTAATAGGAGGCTAGGAAATGAATAAGGATGAGTAGGCTTCTCTATTGAAACTGACTCATGTTCTTGGTCTTCATATATAAGATAATTATATTAAAAAGGAGTAGGGTCATAAGACTCAACATGATAGTAAAAAATTAGACCAGTTTGGATTGTAAGCCTTGTTAATAGGGTTCTTCATCAAATTTTGTATAATTCATAGAGATAGATATCAAGCCATTGTAGTATGGAGATAACTGCGAATGAATAAAAAATATGTTTATGGGAGGATGAATCCAGAAAAGACTAAGGGAACTTCATGTACATATAGGAGAAGCCGCAGATAATAGAAGATGTCTACCGAAGATTAGAAGAATCCACATAACATGAGAAAGACCCACATATAACTGGAGAAAGCTATGATAAATTAAAATAAGCCGACACAAATCCCTGGATTGAAGACAAATCATGCCTGTACAAGATGGAAGCCAACAGAGGCATGAGTCAAAAGAAGTGTCTTTTGGAGTCAATTGTATTTTGTGTATTTATTGTAACTATTGTACTATATATGGGCGCATCATAAGTAATATGTGTGTGAGTGCCATATTGGGAGATTTTGTATGATAATTGAGATAGATAGAGTAGAATATACATGCACTTGAGAATGATATAATCATTATTGATAAATAAATAAAGACTAGAGTTTGGGATGAAATTTTTTGTATGCTTTCCTTTATGTTTATGTTCTTAGAGTAGATGTGGTGTATTTCCCACGTGCATCCTTAACTAAGGTTGAATTTCCTAAGCCTCACAATATTGTCAGGGATTTCAGTCAACATTTGGTGTCTAAGCCCAGGTCCCTTTTATTAAGTGGATGTCAGGAAATATTTCAACACCAGGGTATTGGAAGCCCACATTGACAAATATTTAAAATTGGTGGTAAAAGTAGATCGACATATTCATAACAGGAGAATAAAAAAGGAAGAACATAAATTACAAGGCAACATAAGTAGAAGTGTTTGGAGAGTATGGAGAATAATTTTAGGCCCAGTTTGCACATCATTTGTGGCCCTGTTTATTAACATGTGCAAAGATGACAAAATGGTTGCAGATGTATATAATACAATATTTTGAGTGGACTACAGAAAAATTAACCATAGTAAAATATCTTGATGAACCGTGGACCAGAGAAAATGATTACTGGTATGAAACTAAACTAGATTCCTACATAATCACGTGGGAAATTCAAGGTTGGACCAATTTTGATAACAAGAAACAAGAAGTTTTAAGCGGATCCCATGGTTAATTTCTTCAGTCTGTTCCATTCTTAATTAAGGTGTTAATGATATAAAAGGGATTAATTAGGGGCATGAAAGAGTTTCTTAAGGGGGAAAGGAACCACGGGATGACATACATGAATAGGGATGATCCAAGAGTCATGTTTTATCAAAATTAATGGGGTGTTGATTGGGGTGGAAAAAATAGGAGGACATGGGGAAAAATAGAAAGAAAAAAATTAGATAGTTGGCAAAGAGGATATTAAAAAATTAAGGAAAGTTAAATTTAAAAGAGTAACTAAAATGAGGAGAATGAAAAAAGAGAAAATATTTCCATGGAAAAGAAAGAAGAAAATAAAAATTTGGAAAATCAAAGGATAACACGATAAGAAAGAGACAAGAAAATGAATGAGAGGAAGGAGAAATTGAGTAAAGGTAAGAAAGTAGAGAAGAAAATAGAGAAAGAAGATTCACCCACATCAAGTGGAGGCCAATAATTAGCTTACCCAAAAATGGAGGTGGATGCTATAATACCCGCATTTTTTTAGAGACCAAAAAGGTTTGGTTACCCCATAGAATCACGTGGTTCAATACACTATAGAAAGTTTAGTTCAATAGGAAATAATGAGACAAGCAATCTTAATGAGGGATCTACAACAATTAGTAGGAGGTTTAGAACCAATGTTTAAAAGGGTATTAGAAGAAGAAGGGTGGAATGAAGAGGAGTCAATAACCCCTTTCTTGATTAAATAAAAAGGTAAAGAAGAAGAAGAGGTTACTTGAATGAATGAATTAATTGATGAATTCAGAGAGAAAATAAGAATAGTAGATAAGGAAAATGAAGAAGAAGAAAAAATAGAGAAACAAGAGAAAGAAAAGATAGAGGAAATAAAAGATAAAATTGAGGACAGAGATAGAGAAGAAAACCAAGGAAGAAAGGAAGAAAAATAAAATAAGAAGAGGAGTGACAACGAATTAGAAGAAAGAAATAGATTAAGGAATAATAAAGATAAGATGGTAGTTAGGGAAAATATTAGTTATGAAAACTTGCCAAATAAAGAAACGTCCCCCAACAAACACACAAGCCCAAATGAGTTGACCCCACAGAGTTAACGCCATTCCATGTGCCGCTTACTACACCATTTGAGAATCTAGAAAAAGGAAAAAGTTTAGAGGGAAGGTATCAAACATTGCAAGAAGAGAGTTAGAAAAAACAAGAGATAATGAGATAATTTCAAGAAATACTAGGAATTTTTTTTATATTGAATTGAGTAGAGATAAGGGAAGAAATAATAATTGAAAAATAGTTCATAACCAGACAAAGAAGGAGAATACCTGATCAACCAAACTAATGGCTCAGAAAATCAAATTGCCAATTTTTGACAAGGACACTAGCGATGCCTTGGAAGATTTGTTTCTATTGGACTCGTACTGGAAAATAAATAATAGCATATATGAAGATACTAAGCTATAAGATTTCATATATACATTAATAGATGATGTACTACATTGGTACATGAAGATAATTGCTCAAGGATAAAAACCTTGGGATGACATTGAAAAATACTTTAATATAGACTTCCATTTTCCCGAAGCATTGACAGAAAGAGTAAGAAAGATGAGAGATCTTAAACAGAAATATGGGGAATTGGTGAAATAATTTAGTTAGAGATTCAAGAATTTTACTAGAAAATTAGAAGATCCCCTGACAGGTAAGTAGAGGATTGAGTGATTCACCTCAGGGCTACTTTCCTACCTTATAACAACACTAGATTCACGGCACTTTAATACATTATCATAGGCAATTGAGATGGAAATTAAACTGGAATCCCAACCATGGAGAAGAGAGAGTGAAACTTCATTGAAGACTGAGCTAGAAAGGGTGCAGTTAGAAATAGAAAAGTTAAAATTATGGAAGGAGATTCAAAGGACTGAAGGACTAAGAAGTAGTTCACCGTTAAAGAGCAATATGACTCCAAAGATATGGTGCACAGTATACTGTACCAAAGATCATAGTAGAATCGAATTTCCATATTTTTAAAATACAAAAAGAGTAGCCAAAGTAAGAGTACAATCATCTTAAAAAGCATCCTCTAGTAACATAATACCATCAGAAAGAAAATGGTGCAATAGTTACAAACTTTAGGACCAACATACATAGGACACTTGTCCCTTACTAGAAGTATCACCTTCTATGAATCAATTTATGTATTGTATTTCATGTGGGTCATATAATCATTATCATCATACTTTCCCTCTATTCTATGCACTGGAAGACTTAAAATATTATTCTACTAGAAGAGCAATGGTAGCTAGAAATAATGCAACACCAAACCCTCCCCCTACTCAAACAAAAATGCTTACAGTAAATACGCCACCTTCAAAACCAACGATAACTACACCGTAGTATTTAAATAAACAAGGTGGACAACCTCAACTTGTAGGTAGATATCAAGGAGGTAATTATATCTAGAACTATCAATGTTATAAATGTTAGATGTACAGAGGAACAAAATGATGGCATTGGTAGACTAAGAAATATGGAAGAGTGAAGATAAGAATTGAAGAAGGATTTGAGGCAAAGAACTTATTGCTGGCCGGGTAGGTCAATGACTATCCAATAGGTTTGATGATGACTGTAGCAAAGCATGGATTATGCCAAGGATGAGTGAATGGAAAAGGAAACCAGTAAGAAAATAAGTTTGGAAATAAGGTTGTTGAAGAAGCTCTGAGTGTTGTTATAGCTGATCTGGACTTGTAAAATATTATAAGAAAAAAATACATGATAATATGATAAATAGGAAGCAAAGAAAAAAAAATACAGTGATAAATCTCACAATGGATGATCATGAGAAATGCAAGCACATTGAAAATATGTCTAGAATATATGTAAGCGTCTCAAGAATTCTTAGGTGCAAGGAAGGATTCTTAGTTCACAAGAAAGTGCATGCAATTAATTACAAGAACGGAAAGAAAGGATTCAGTTTTATAGGGTTGATGATGATTGGGCTGGTTCACCACCGGCTATGGGGAAAGTTCCCCCAATGGGCTAGATTTTTGTGTTTTGGCATGATTTCAGGATTTTAAAATTTGGAAGGGTTATTTAAAGTATGTAGGTGGGATTAGATTGCTTGAGGGTAAATCATGGGTAGTTAGGGCATACGAAATAAGAAACACACCTAGTGACTCCTAATTTCAAATCTAATTGTTTTAGTTGTCAGTTGTTTCAGTTTTATGAGAAGAGTTCAAAAAAGAAAAATAATAGCAAGTGGAGATCCTTTTGAGTACTTACAACTTTCACCAAGGAGAAGAAGAAGAGGAAGATCAATTTAAAGGTCACTGTTACATCCTAATAGAGTTCTCTCTGCTCCTCATAGGCCTTTCTTGTTATCTTATAGGGTTATAAGATCCATCACATTCATGTCCCATTAAAGAAATCAACCTTTTATAACCTTTAATGGTGACAGTCACTTGGCTTTGAATTCTTAACATCACATACTAGTATCTACCCTAAAGAGCATTACATTCTTTACTTGTGAAAATTCAACTACCCATTTGAGCACATCTCATATATTGCTAATTTTTGTTTAGTTCATCTAGTTACTGAAGATGATGTGGTAGTTAGGCTCTTGGCATCATTTTTCAAAGGAAAATCATTATAGTGGTATATAAGTCTCTTGCCTACTTCTATTAATACACGATATGATCTTGGGGAGAATATTTGCAAGCATTTTGGAGAAAAGGAAGATAATATCTCTTTATTAGAGAAATTAGAAACTATCAAAAGGGACCCTTGTGAGATGATGATAGACTTCAACTTGATATTTCAAAATACATGGGAAATAATTCCAATCCTTCTCAGACAATCTCTTTAAGGTAATTTTTTTATAATTTTTGAGAGATCTTAATTTTGATATTACAATAATGATTTAGTCAATGGGAGCTATGGCTTTACCTATTTCTTATGAGATAACTATTCAAGCTAAGAATTATTTGATTCATGCTGGAATAATAGCCCCTAAACCCTCTTTTCCCAAAGTTTCCCCAAGAAATTTGACCCTCTCTTGCCCCAATCCTCAAGTCTAAATCTAGTTCATCTACCCCTACATCTAATTCTTCCAATGAGATAGATGATCTCAAATCATTGATCAAAAATATATCAAATGAGATAGTTTCCCTCAAAAAACAAAAAATACAAGCTCCTAGGCCCTACCAAAATCATAATCAAGGGTATCAACAAAGGAATTACTATATAAACTAGGGGTATGAGAAAAATTACCAACAAAGTAGGTTTCAAGGTGAAAATCCTAACTTTCCTCTTCAAAAATTACCACCTCCACAACATGCACCTGCTCGTAGCTTGAGAAAAGATATTTTTCCTATCCAAAACAATATGATTCAAGGATATAAATGGTGTTTCTTATGTAATCATCCCCATGATAATAATTCTTGTGAAAACAGTGTGAAATGCCACTCTCTCATGGTGGAAGGTTATTTCAATCAACATGAACCAATGATGGAAGTCCCAAGTACTAATGTTAAAGAAACTTGATGAGATTTCCCTTAAGACAATATTATGTTCTTTGAGATTGATGAATTTCATGTGGTTAATCAAGTTTTGGAACACTCATATAGGATGCAAATCCATGTGGTAGATAATACAAGGTAAAATAAATGGAAAATGGATGTAAGATCCCCTCCTCTTATTTCTTCATTTCAGCATGACGTTCTCAATAAATCTACAGAATTGAGTAAATTTGTAGCCTCACTCATATTTTCATAAAGTGCTCAAAATATGCATAATGAATTTTTTTTAGGATATTCCAAACCCAGAGAATGCACAAGTTCCGCCAACCAAATAATTTCTGTTAATTGAACAAAAAGGAATGGGGAAAATTGTACCTCTAATGCATAGGTCCATGAGCTTCCCTTTCAAAATTGTTTAGTAGATGAAGAAGATGAATATGAATATGACAATGTGGGATGCCTTTTCCAATCCACATCGATTGTATCTCTTGGAATAAGATTTGAAGCAACTCATTCCACCATTTGGAAAAAAAACAAAGGCCAAGATCTTCAATTAAAATTTCATCTCAAGGAGGGGAGAGTAAGAAAAACAAAGAAACCTCCTCTCTTTTATATCTCATTAATTTTTGGAAAGAATCTAGTGCATAATTGTATGATAGATTCAGGGGCCAACACCTATGTGATTTCTGAGGAGATAGAAAACAATTTGGGGATTGATTATGCTCCAATAATTGAGGGTGTTTTACAATTGGATGGTACTATGGTCAGAATGATTGGAATAATCAAAGGACTCTAGCTAACCTTCCATGTATGCCCTACCCTAACCATTATAGATCTACCTCCTCTATTTATTTATTTTTAAGAGACTTCACAACCGATGTAGGAGGTTAGTTGTCCTCAGATTGTTCTCATATGATCTTGAGGACAAGGTATAACACTCAGTTTACAATTAAATTTGAGCCTATATCAACTTATCGCGAGGAATTCCATGATCCTAGTCCTATTAATTCGAGTTTCATGGTGCAAAAATAAATGAGTAGTAATTTAAAACTAGTTGAAGCAGTACATTCATCACAATCATTCCCCGATCTTATGTTAGATGAGTAGGATAAGGAAAGGTATGAATTTGATCCATATGATATTGTTGTTTAGATAGGGTTAGGTACTTATTGCATCAAAGATGAGGGTTATTTTCTCCCAGGTGCATTAAATGAAAGTGAAAAGGAATCCCATGATCTATTTTAGACACCTAAATCAGGTATCTATCCCCGTAATCACCCGCATGCACATATTTATTTAATTCATCCCCTCTATTTAATTAAATGTCCATTTATCCCATCCATATTAATCTTTATTAAGTTTAATTAAAAAATTCCTATTAATTAATTAATATCCACACCATATCATGCCCATTTAACTCCTATTAATTGATTAGTTCCTATCAATTAATTAATTAATCATTAATCTTCATCCATGCCCTAATTTAATTTCTATTTAGGATTCTTTCATCCTAAATCCTCATCCCCTCACTTTTTCCTAGCTTTCTTCCTATCTATTTTTATGCCCTAACTACCCTTGATTTATCCTCAAGTAATCTAATCCCGCTTACATACTTTAAATAACCCTTCTAACTTTTAAAATATTGAAATCATGCTAAAACACAAAAATCTAGCCCATTGGGGGAACTTTCTCCGTAGTCAGTGGTGAACCAGTCCAATCATTGTCAACCCTATAAAACTGAATCCTTTCTTTTCATTCTTGCAATTAGATGTATGCACTTTCAAGCTTTCTTGCGAACTAAGAATCCTTCCTTGTGTGTGAGAATTCTTGAGATGCTTACATATATTCTATACATCGTTTCAATGTGCTTACATTTCTCACGATCATCCGTTGTGAGATTTATCACTGTATTTGTGTTGCTTTGATTCCTATTTATCATATTATCATGTATTGCTTGTGTCTAATATTTTACAAGTTCAGATCAGCTATAACAACACTTAGAGCTTCTTCAACAACCTTATTTCCAAACTTATTTTCTTGTTGGTTTCCTTTTCCATCCACTCATCCTCGACATAATCCATGCTCTGCTATAGTCTTCGTCAAACTTGTTGGATCGTCATTGACCTACCCTATCATCACTAAGTTCTTTGCGTCAAATCCTTCTTCAGTTATTTTTTTCACTCTTCCATCCTTCTCATTCTACCAAGACCATCATTTTTTCCCTCTGTGCATCTAACATAAAGGAAAATCTTGACACTAAAGAGTTATAATACAAAAAGAATCCCAGATTTATTGGTGAATTAAATATCGATGCATATTTTTCTCCACCCTTTATACGGGGTAGGGCCCTCTTAACCCTTTTTAGCCATTAACCATAAAAATATTGATGCATGGAGACATATCCTATATTTTACAAAGGTGTAAATTAAAATTTGGGTATTATTGAGTCAAATCCATAATTAAATGCTATACCTAGATTAACCGTATCTAATCAATACAAAGGTTATGGCTAGGGTTATAGGATTGTTGGCACAAGGATAGTTGGTGATAAAAAAGAAGAAATATCCGATGAAGGATACGACATGGGAAATGGGAGTAACAACATGTAAGTGAGGCATAAGGATTAAAAATATTCATAATGATACTTTGAGGTATGCTACTAAGGCCATTTTCTTAAATATTTATCATACAAATTGAGAGGATGGATTTCATGGGTTTAGCACACTATAGACACCAAAATTAGGTCATACCACATATATAGCCTCATTAATTAAATAAACCATACCTTACATATTCATATCCCATAGTGCACATGATTATTTGAATTAATTAATTTAATTTATTTAATTAATTCCCTCACTTGACCACCTCACCTAGCCGAATCACCAAAAAACCTCATCATGGACCTATTATTAGCATGTTCATTCTAACTAGGACTCAATCTCTACTTACCATAACTAATTGATAATTAGTCTAACCATAACATTAGATGCCTATTCTTTCTCTAACAACATTCCCACTTAATTACACGGAAAATACCATTTATGCCTAAACCTACAGGAAGAACTGGTAAAAAGATAGCCAAGATCTGTTTTTTTGGTAACCTAGGATTTTCCACCGTAACTGATGTTGGTTAACCCTAAACCAATGACGGTTATCCTAAACCATCATCTGTTACCATATAATCACTTTTGTAACCTTGTTTCAAAGGTTGGAAGAATTATTTGATTTTGGAGGGAGTGATATCTGCATGCAAGTAAAAACCAGAGCCCTATAGCACATCCAAACACACCCTAGCTGGCACCAAGACTGATTTGAAGACATTGGCATTCACAGTAGTATTCTGGGAAGCACTTCCATGGTATTGACCACAAATTGCATAGATCAACCATCACCTCCATCCAACCATCATGTATGCAAATAAAAGTAAGTACATTTGGATCTGCATCATTCCATACTTATTTAGATCATCATTTCTTTAACTTTCACCTTTAAATCCTATTCTCCTTTGTGTCTTGCCATCCTCATCTTCCTGCCAATCCACCCATCTCACCATTCATAACCCTTTAGCTCCCCACATCCAACACCAAGAATCTATGAGCATTCTCAGCTTCTTTGGCAACCTAACCATCATTCTCCCACTCTCTCTACAATCACAGAGAATCACCAAAACAAACTTTTATTGAGTTCCTACCAGTCCACCTCTACCGATGCTGGTTAACCTAAACCATCGTTATTTTCCCTCTCAACCAACATCAGTCATACCCAACTGACGTCAGTATCTGTATTTGGTAATTTTACATGTAATAACAACCTAATAACCTACACCTAAATAGACCAAACCATCCTAAACCTAACCTTGACCTGTTTTAGTCACCTTGGCTACATGACCAACCTCCAGATTTGATTATAACCTTACCTATTAGATTATATTTTCTTATTGTATTTGAATGAGATGCCTAAATCATATCAACTACAGTAGGATGTTATTTTCGTACGTTATTTCTTGCATTAAATTATATTAAACAATGGATTAATAGCCATCTAGGTAGTATCACACTACTTGGATCTAGCATACGTTAGGAAGTCCACTGACATATATTGTTTAATATTACTCTTGTGGTCTTGCTTTACATTTTAGGTAGTTCCTCCTAGCCAAAAGGAATTTCTCACAACTAGCATTGGATCAAAAATTCATAACACGCGCACTCTACCTTCCACCTTCATTTCACAGGTATTCCTCCTCACATTTACCTTATGTATGTTTCTCATATGTACATAACTTATTAGTGAAACATTTTGGCATGCCCAGTGGGACCCTCATTTTTGGGTTCCTTTCTATTCATATAGGTTGCATCTTGTGTGTTTCCTTTCTAAATCGTTATTCACTAAATCTTCTTCTCTAGTAACTTTATCCTTCATTCTAATTGCTCTAAATGAAACATTTCTTTTGGTGCATTTAAAAATAATCATTCTTATTTTTTCTACATTAGTGAAAATCATCATCTCTCTTATTCATCATTTTCTACATCAAAGATAATTTTTGATTTGGGTTATAATTTTTTTTTCATTTCATCCTTGTATGTTGCATTATTATGTCACATTTAAAACTGAGGGCAACCTATATGCTGGAATTCATGCCCAGCTGATGGTTGATATAATTAAATCATAGAAATCACTTTCTCTCTTCTGAATCTTTTCCAAACCATAAAAAATATGAAATTCACACATCTTCTTAAACAACACCTTACCTAAAAGAAGTTGTCAATGATCACACAATCAGAGGATTGACAGTGGGCACCCAGCTAGTTTCTCTGTCCAATCATAACTCATAGAAAGGACCACCCCCGCCAAAACATAACATGAAACCTCCCCTTTAGACTGCCTCTTCATAGGATTCCTTCCCAGCCAAAAAAATCTATTCTAATTTCACAAGTCAGTATCAAATAGCATAAGTTGAAGTAACATAAAATTCACTCATAGGATTACGTGTTTTACTTAGCTTTCTTCCTAAATTACATTTTGAGTTGTGAGGATTACGCTTCTTCATTTTATTCTTCCCTTCACACTCCACCATCATAGTTGAAGCATTCTAAATGTTTCTGAGTGTGTCAAGACCTCGTATTATCATTCTTAGATTTATGGATTGATTGTTCATCTGATTTAATTTATAAAATCCATTTTTATTCACTTCTCCATATTTCACAGTAACCGGTGTTGGTCAAGTGATCGTCATCAGTTCCCATCTAACCGTCATCATTTTACCTGACTAGTGTCAGTTACGAGCTCTTTTTGGTTATTTTACCAAAAAAAACTTTAATCACCTTCTCTTTTCTATTTGTAGTCCTCAGGACATCATCATATTCCCAACATTCTGATATCACTGTCAAGTACACTTTCCCCATTTCATTTTCATCAGTTCTGCTTCATTTTCTCAAATTGGTGTTTTCCCACAGTAACTGGTATTAGTTACTATAACCTTCATTGGTCCCTTTTAACTATCATCAATTACCATAACTGGTGTCGGTTTCCGTGTTTTTTTTTTAATTGAAACACTGACCAAATCCACCTACCAGTATCTTTTCTTTTCCATTCCTCCTAATTTATGTGTCATCTACAGAGTACAATTTTACCAGGTCAACACTAATTCACATGGTGTTGAATCATAGCAAAACCAACGCCCTTATATTTCACGATAGTCTTCAACCACTCCCACCTAGACCATCACTACCTTCCATCGTGTCGAATATAGATCCAATTCAGCCTATCACCATTTCTACTAGTGACAAGGAGTTCACAAGACTCCTTGAACATAATCCTGCGGCCTTACAATATTATCTTTCCCACTCATCTACCTGAGACTCCTCAGGAAAACTAGTATATGACATTCCTGTATCTATTCCTCCTTCCCTCGTCACCACTTCTGCATCAGCTAATACTAGCTCAACATTACCTTCATCCATTATACCCCATGTGGTATCTCAACTAGGCCCCACATCCACTATAACTGCTGCACCAACGATGTCTATTGCACCTGTGGTGTTGACCATTCCTTCACCAACCACCTTGAGCATGGCCCCATCTTCCCCCTTTTCCTCGTATATACTAGTTGCATCACAACCACCCTTGGTGTTGGTAACTCACACCCCATTTCAAAATCTATTTCTTTCTATCCCACAGTCTCTACCACCAATTGCCACGAGAGTTGTTATGGATACTCCACCAGTTTTCACCTATCACTAGTAACCCCCAATCTTGTCTATCACTTATTCAGGGTGTCTTCCACCTATATCTATCCCCCCTTCACAGTTTTTATAGTCGACACCCCCATTTACTGGGATTCCATCCACATCATACACCCATTATCAACCTCCCTTTATTGTAAGAGGAGCCCACTCCTCACAACCCACCAGTGACCTCATTAGAATGATGATGAAAAATATTCAGACACTAGAAGCATCAGTTTCCAGCTCTCATAACTCCTTAACTTATGAAGAAATTTGTAATGAGCCTATTCATCCATCTATTCCTATTCTCCCATACCCCGTGCATTGGGAAATGCCCAAGTTCAACTGTTTCAACAGTAAAGAAGACCCACAATAGCACTTGTGGTCATTCAAACATGGGTGCTATCTAATTTCCCATGATGATGTTTTACTCCTACGAACATTCCCCATGTCCGTAATAGGACCCGCCCTAGATTGGTACAATATTTTATCTAGACATTCCATCTACTCATTTAACCAAGTGGCTCAAGCATTCCTGGACCACTTCTCAATCAATGTATTGAAAAATGTCATCATGACAGACCTATATTCAACACGAAAGTATGACGAAGAATCTATCAAAAATTTTGTTGCTTGATGGCGAAGTCTTATCAACTAATTAACATTCCAGTTACCTCAACCCAAACTTGTAGATTTGTTCACTACATCTTTTGCTAGGCACATATCACCAAATCTGTAGGTGGAAACCTTCCTTACCTTTGATGAAGCATTCACCATGGCAAAAAACATGGAAATTTTCACCATTGAGGAAAATAAAATCCAATTGTGAAACAAGAACACACTGTTCAACTCAAATTATTCTTCTTTGTCCTTGAAACCCCAAAATAGTTATCCAAAATCCAAAGGATCTACCAATGTGGTAGTTCTCAAAGCTGGTCCATCCCATCTATCTAATCAAGTAAAATATTCCTCCAATATTTTTCCCATTATGACTTTTCAGTTCTAACGGGAACAATGAAAGTACACTCCAATTAGGGAGCCCTATTCTTCAATCTTAGAAAATCTTCTTAAAGCTGGAGCCATTGCACTTACTCCTATGAAACCCCATACTTGTTTTGATATTTCTCGTCCTATGCCTACATGGTATAAGGAACATGACTATTGTAATTATCATCACGTCAAAGGCCATAGTGAAGGTAATTGCATAACTTTCAAGAACATTTTCCAGAATATGTTAGCTAATGGAGAGCTCGTCATGGACAACCCAAACATGCCAAAAAATCAAAACTTGCATATCTTTAAGAAGTTTTTCCCTAACCATACACCATCATGTAATCAAAATGGTGAACCTTCAACCAATGACATCAATTTCTATGAAGTCCATGTTGTTTTCGATATCGTACCGGTTGTTTCTCAATTGTCACTTATTTCATCTATAGAGGAAATTATAGCACGAGCTCATCTACCCATGGAGGAGAATACCTCTTCCACTCCTTCACCCTCAGAGGATTCCCCTTCATCTCCTCCTTCACCCATGGGGGAATCCATGATATCTATTGATGTCATTTCACCATCTACCCCATAACCTTCCAAACAATAAAAAACATTAAATCTCCCACCCATAGGAGAATCATCATCACCTTCTTCTCCACCAAAAGATAAGTCTACCTCACCCCACCTACCATCTCTCCTACCCATGGGGGATTATTTAGGCACGCCACTACCTGTTGGGGAAAATTCTCCATCAACATTCCAAGATCCTGTTGACATGGTCTCAGTTATTTTACCCACAAAGCCTGAGGCTAGCCAATTCCCTATCTCACAGACATATTTTATAGGGATTTCCAAAAAACCAACTGCATCTCCTCTTATAGAAATCCCATTTTCACGGTTACTGTGCCAATCACTTGGATTACATTGATAATTACATGCTTTGGGGATGTCTTAAACTCCCCTTCTTCGACTCAAATGATAAATGTCACCTGACAGATACCTCCAAGATCTATCCAAAGGTATTTCCACCCATTAGATTGACCCTAACCATGCCTATCCAAAAGGACCTCTTCTTCATCACCTTTACCTACATCCAAACCTTTACCCACGACTTAAACCATTCCTATGCCTAAGAACATACCCACACCTATAACTTCATCTATATCTAGACCCATCACTACCTTGGGTTTCATGCCAATGTCAAGCCTTACCCATCCACCCATCAAATTTTATTTAGCCACATCTTCCCAAACCCACACCAAAATTATTCCTTCCACCTAAAAGAAAGACCCAACCTTCTAGGCCACATACATCGAGTCTCACCTACCACACCTTTGTCACCTTCACCCCTTTTGTCCATCCTAGGACCTCACCCATCAGACCTTGGCCAGAAAAACCCCCTACCCAAGGACCAATCAAAAGGTAAGCAACCTAATCCTTCATCATGATCCTTTGTTATACCTCATTTACCTACATAACAAATATCCTCACCCTCACCTGTACATTTCTTACCACCTATACCTCCACCAGATATCTATAACCCCAAATTTACCTATACCACTTCAACCCATACCCTCCACCCAGACCTATACAAATAAATTCCACCACAAACTCTATTGTCCTAATGGGTAACACATTCTATTCCATCGTCTACTTTCACTTCTGCATCACATACTCCCATCTCATCATTTACCCAAGAAGGTGCAATCCAAAGACAAGAACCCAATACCCTCCAACAAGGGTAGTTAAGTCAGCAATATCCATCATTTCCTAGTTCTTCTACCACACATTTACCCAAGAAGATTACCATCAAAACCTAAGATAGTACAACCTACCAAACTAGTGGTCCAACCCATTCCCCGCTCCTATAATGCACCTCATCTACCACAATTATCCACACCATTACCAAAACCCACACTCACTTCCCACTGAGATCCATTGGCAGGGTCCTACACTAACATTCTAACCAACCTCATATAGAAACCTCATTCATCACATTACCACCGCTTCAACCTTACGACCCCCTCAAACCAAAACCAAAAGGGTTTGATGAAACTAAAATTTGTTTCCTACCATCATTTGCCATGACATGATGTAGAAGGTTGTAAGGCTCTCAAAACCATTCTTCTCCAACTTATGTCCTCCTAAAGAAAATTTCTGATGATGATGATCTTCGTAATGAGGGCCTTATTCCAACTTCACTAGTCACCACACACCATTGTCCCTTGCTTCTTCAATGACCTCCATGTATAGACCCCACAAACCCTTTTATCCACCTCCAAAATTTGAGATCAACATGGTCTCATATCAGAGATTTGGCCAAACCACCACGTGAATGCCAGTGTACCCTACTCATTTTGCAAGTTTATTACCCCTGCATTTTGTTTTTTCCCATCATTTTGTTACAATACTCACGACATACCTTCTCAATCTACCTCTTTCCCTCAAATTAACATGATCCAAGTTGTCACTTGCACCCAAAAGGACAAAGGAAAATAGCAAACAAACTATCCCATCAACCAATCCTCATGCCCAATACACCATCTTCACACACACCCAAAATCACCATTCGAGGACCCACATACCCTATTTCTAACAGGGTCACCCATTGTACAATGATAAAATAATTACACTCAATCCCCTCTAAATATGTCTTTGTATGATCTCATCCAAACCTCTTAATATCATTGACAAGCCCTTATCAAGGTGTTGCAATCCATCAAAGTTTTACCTAACAACCCCACACCAGTAACCTCCATTCATCACCCCTCATCATGTGGCCTTGCTTACCAAATCATATCCTTCTTCTACCCCCATGTCCACTCATCAAGTAAGCACCTTTAGTTTCTTTAATGAGGATATTGTACCTCTCCAATCAGAGGACCTTGATCCCGCCCTTTTCATCTATGTCTATATCAATAATATACATATATGGCATGATATGATTGATGGTGGTGCTAACATCAACATAATTTCCTCCCATGCGTATAATCAAATGCACATCCCTTGAAATTATATGCATAATAATCCAAGTTATGTTACACTCCTTCAATGATGCCATTACTTCCACCCTTAGCACCATTATTCTTCACATTCGTGTAGGTCCCTCATACTATCTAAGAACTATGTACTACATCCTAGAGGGGGAGTTATAGATATAACCTATGTTGTTTGGATGGAACCTTAGATTCACGTCATGGGTTGTGTTCCTTCAACTTTACACCATTGTGTAAAATTTGAACATGAAGGGAATAACTATACCATCCAAACTAACCTGTCACTATTTAAAACCTATAACATGTTGTACCGACCTAACGATGTCCTTGTACCAATTAAGGAATCTACCACTAAACCCACTTCTCTTTCACCCACAACCCCATCCACCAATGTTGCTACCACCTCTCCCACACCTAAATATTCTAGTTCCTACTACTATCACAGCCTTTACAGCTAGCCCATCTACTTCCTAACTGATGGATACATCCCTCCTGCCCAATCACCTAGTAATTCAGCTATCCCAACTACCCACATATCTACTATAGATCCCTTAGAGGGTTTTTTTCAATGCCTCACTCTAGGGGAGTACTTGCCTCTACAATATTAACACCTTCATCATTCCACGTAAGAGTATGGAAACCTATGCCAACATCCTCATTATGAATATCACATAGGATAGGTTTTCCCTTATGGTCATCCCCACCTTCGCACCAAATTAACATATGGGGGACTTGATACTACCACCTATTCACCCAAACTGCCATCCCAAACATGACCATTTTAATCTAACCTCCAATCTCTCATAAACTGCTTCTTCACCCACACTTTCCTTCAACACTACGCATGGAAAGGATTTGGCTTCAATTTTTATGAACAAGGTCATCATACTGTTATCCTGTGTACCGATAGTAAAAAAAATATCACATTGGCATTGGATTTTCCCAACCATTTTCCAAGAAGGCCTGCATTGACCTCATTGAGGATGAAAAACCTTCTCCACCTTGTTCACCAATGTCACCACCTTCACCCATAGAGTCCATAGATCCCGAATCTATTCCTCGTAAAAAAATTTCATGAACATAATTTCCCTTGGACCTCTGACGTATCAACGAGATGGTGAAGCTACCTCTTCTCTTCCATTCCTATATGCTAACATGATCGATGATGATACACCTTCTATTAACATCATTCAATTTCAAGATGATGAGTCTATCCTCACCTACCTTGGTGCAGAAGATTATTATATTCACAAGTCATTGTCATCTAAGATGCAAACTATGTTGAATGAATCAACTATTGAAATAAATATTAACACTCACAAATAACCGTACATTGTAAAGATAGGCCAATCTTTAGATGTCCCTAAAAAAAAGATTTTAATTCTTTCCTTCAGGATCATAGCAATGCTTTTTCTTGGTCCTATGCTGATATACCTAGTATTGACCTAAACATTTTGGTCCACAATATCATAACCATTCCTGAATCCAAGCCGGTAAAATAGAAGATGTGAAAAATGCATCCTCGCATTTCCCTTCTCGTCAAAGAGGAACTTCGGTGCCTTCTCTCAGTTTCCTTCATCCTTCCTATTTACTATCCCTAATGGATTTATAATATCATTCCTATAAAAAAAGTGACAGGGGGACTTTCCATTTACATAGATTTATGTGACCTCAACATAGCTTTCCCCAAAGATGATTTTCCTCTACCAGGGATTGATCAACTAGTTGAGCTCACTGCTGACCATGAGATGCTATCAATCATGGAAAATTTTTTGGTTTTTAATCAAATATTACTCACTCTATAAGACCATCCCAAAACCACCTTCATCACTCCTTGGGTGACCTTTTTCTATCGAGTCATGCCTTTTCTCCTTAAAAATTTTGGTGTTACATAGCAATGGGCTATGACTTATATCTTTCATGAAATAATGCATCACATACTGGAAGATTACGTAGATGACCTTCTTTCCAAATCCAAACATCAAACTGAACACCTTACAGTCCTTAAGGTCATCTTTGACCACCTCATCAAGTATTGACTTCACCTTCAACCTAAGAAGTGTTTCTTTGTGGTGCTCTTAGGAAAGCTCCTTGGTTTCATTGTTTCTTTGTGTGGCATAGAAGTCTATCATGCTAAAGTAAAGGCTATTCTCAAAATGTCTCCACCTACTAATCTATGTCATATTCTAATTTTGAAAGGTAAGTTGCAATCTATTCACCAATTTATTTTGTAACTTTCCGACCGCTGCTAACCATTTTCATCATCTCCTAAAAAAGGATGTATCCTTCAAACAGGATGATGAATGCCACAAATCATTTGACACCTTAAAACAATACCTTCTTCAACCACTAGTGTTCATTCCCCCTAAAGATGACCAATCATTTTTCCTATACATTTCTACTACTGATCATTCCTTGGGGGCCATGCTTTCTCATCACAATGAGAAATCACAGAGAGAAATTAGTTTAATATATAAGCCACACCCTTTTAGACTATGAAACTAAGATATAATCACATGCTAAAAAACTTTTCTTAGCCTTAGTTTTTATTCACCACTAAACATTTGTCATTACCTACTCAACCACAAAACATTTGTCTTCACTAACACTAACCCCTTATATTACATGTACGTGCCAAACCCTACCAGAATCAACATGTTAATGTTGGATCATGCTTCTTGTAGACCTCGACCTTAAATTCATCCATTAAAAATCTATCAAGGGCCAAGCCATCGCTAACCAACTTGCAGATGCACCCCTTTCTTGAAATCAACCCTCTAACTTTGATTTTCCAGACGAATCCATTGTTACCCTCTCTTTAGATAATATTTTTTATCAAATGAGACTTATTCTTCGCTAGTTACAAATGTTAGTGTGGGGGTGGTGCAGGTGTTATCCTCATTCCTTTTGATGTGGGAACCTATGTTTTTATCATTCAAACTAGTTTTTTATTGCACTAACAACATCATCGAATATGAAGCAATCGTATTAGTCCTTAAAACTATCATTTCCTTAGAAGTCAAATCAATAAATATATTTAGTGAATCTCAACTATTTGTAAACCAATTCAATGGTATATACTAGTTTCGTAACAAAATACTCCAAAATTAAAAACACCATGTTGACATACTTATGACTACCTTTGACCGTTACGAACTTCAACCCACCCCACATTCTACTGATAAATTTGTGGATACCATGGCCTTCCTGGCTTCTCAAATACCTCACTTCACCTTATGAATCCAAAATATTTTTCACAATACAAAGGTTATAATCACCTTCTTATTTATCTCAAGATGTCAACTCCGTCAGAACCATTGCACCTGACTCACGTGACCTTTGGTATAAGAAGTTTGCAGCCTACATTTCCCATTCAATTATGCCTCTCAATCTTACTCATAATGGATAATACACCTTTCTCAAAGGTGTCTCTCTGCTATGTCATCATGGGTGGTCTTCTTTATAAATGCATGGCTTTGATAGTATTCTCTTACTGATGCCTCACAAGTTCTAAAATTCCCTACAACTATCATGGAAGTTCACAACAGAATTTGTGGAGGTCACTTTACTGGTATAGGTATTGTTACAATGCATTCTTCACCTAGGCTATTATTGGCCAACAATAAAACTGTGACTATTGTGACTATGTCAAATGTTGTGTGAAATTCCAACAACATGCTAATCTTCATCACACACCTAGTCATGCCTTACAGGTTGCATGAGACCTTTGGTCCTTTCTCTCAATGTGGGTTTAGATCTTGTCGGAGAGATCAATCCTCGTTCTTCACAAAACAATCAAATGGATTATTACCTGCAACCAAATATTACACTAAATGGGTAGAATACATCCCCCTCATCTCTACAAAAGATGAGAAAATTTGTAAATTCATCAACCATCGCATTATTTGTCACTTTATTTTTCCTTACCATTGCCTCATCACTAATAACAAAAAATAGTTCAATAACATAGAACCTTGTACAAAAAAATTGTACGATGCCTTTGGTATTAAACTTAGTTTCTCTGTCCCCTTACTACCCATAAAACAAATGACCAAGCAGAATCAATCAATAAAACTTTGAATACAAATTTCGTATGAAAGTAGTTGATTATACTGGGAAGGATTGGCATACGCACATTTCTTTCACCTTGTGGGCTTACCACACTACTATTCACACTTCGAGTGTTGCCTTACCTTTCTCTCTATGGTCTATGGTCCCAAGGTTGATCTTTCCTCTCAAATTCTATATTTCATCTCTCCGCATCTCACTTCAAGACATGCTCGACGATGATGACTTTCTCCAAGACTCATTTAGCACAAGTTGATTTATTAGATGAGCATTGTCTCAATTCTCTTGATCATCTCCAAATCTACCAAAAATGTATCAAATGTGCCTATGAAAAACATGGGTCCATGAGCAGAACCTTCTATGGTCAACAACCTCATCCTAAAGCAAAATCAACATGTAACCATAGAAGAGAAAAGTAAACGGGGTAAATTTTCTCATAATTGGCTTGGACCCTATATCGTTACTCATACCTATAGATTAGGTGCTTATCATTTGTCTTCACTCAAAGGTAAACCCAAACCTAAACCCCTGAATGACCTTGCATATTTCGACTATTCTATTTTTTAAATCAAATCCTATATCACTTTCTATCTATTTTACCTCTCATTCCTTGAGCACCCTTCAACCTTTCATATCACCTATTCTTGTGGATCAATGAATTAACAAGAATCATGTGATTACCCGTCACCTTGTCAGCCTTATCTTCAATATGAGTACCATGGCTCTACTCATGGCATGATTTTCATGGATAGTTTTTGTCTTTTTCAATATGGAATCCCATGTTCATTCATCATTTGAAACCATCTCTTTCATAGTTAATTTCTTGTGTGCTATGGTTTTTGTCTTCTAAAAAAGAGCCTAATCTTCCACTATAGTCTTTTCTATGACTTAAAAATGTCCAAAAAGAAAAATAATTTCAAAAGCGCAATGGGATTCAACTCCTCGAGTCAAACTTCCAGAAAAGAGATGATCTCCCTCAAAAGGTATACCTCTTCTCTCTATCTCGCCGCTATAAATAGACTTCTCCCTCAAAGAACAGCTATACAAAGCTTTCCATATTGCATATAGTCTATTATAAAATAGGGACTATCCTTACAAAAACAAAATTAAATACTCAGAAGCTTCCCACATTGATCATCTTCATGAAGATACCTCAAGGATATAATATAATCATCCCACGTAGAATTCTTGCATCAATCAGTAGATCAAACACAAAAGCAAAAAGTGAAAAAAGATAAAAAATTTCATCATGGACTTTCCTATTTTTGATCATGGGTTTCTTACCAGGTAAGCATACCCTCTTGACACCAATTTACACTAAAAACCACCCTCATTTTCACCCCATTTATTTGTTCACCCTAATTTCCTTCATTTTCTCAAGGGAATTTACGTAAAAAAATACATTTCGTGATCATGTGACTTTCTTCACCCTTAGCATAGTCAATCATGCAACTTGTTAGGATCTTATGTTCATAAACCAATCTTTGGTATGGTAGCCTTGTTATGGTTCTTATTACTTATGTATATCTTTTTTGTAACCTCTTCCTATTCTACCTTCTTCATCACCTATTGATTCTCCTATACAGGACCACACCATCGCCAACTACATTTTAAATATTTTCACTTTCACCTAAGACTCAACCATACCTATGACCTAAACTCAACCATGTCTATGACCCAGATCCAATCATTCCTAAAACCTACCAACCCATTTCTCTACCTCATCATATTCTTCTCTAGCTCATGAGAGAACTACATTAGACTGAGACCCCTTTTCACTGGGGCTATGTAGGTAACACTTCGAGGGCATGAGACCCTTGGAGGTTAGCTCAGCCACTCTTTACCCTAACCCATTTTTTCCCACTTGTTTTTCTATTAACATTCTACCATAATTAGTTTCCATTTTTCATAACACTTGGAAATTTACCATAAATACATATCTTCCATTTTATCACATCATAAAAATATCCAATCAATCATTTCACATTTCCATGATATCAAAGATTTTGGAAATTTACACCATAACATACATATAACTCATCATTTATTTCCCATGTTACCAATAACTCAGAAATTAAATCAAAACCAAAAACATGATCAATCATGCCTAACTGACCTAACTCAACCATGCCTAACTGACCTAACTCCACCATGCCTAAAATAGCCTAACTCAACCATGGCTAACTAACCTAACTCCACCATGCCTAAACTGACCTGACTCCACCATGCCGAAACCAACTTGACTCCATCATGCCTAAACCAACCTAACTCCACGATGCCTAAACCGACTTGACTCCATCATGCCTAAACCAACCTGATTCCACCATGCCTAATCCACCTAATTTCCATCTATACACAAATACTAATAGAAATTTCAAAACAAAAGTACATCATCCATACCATCGATCTCACCATCTATAAATGAAAGTTTGTGTATCCATCTAATATACATTGATACAAAATAATACAAGACCATCTCAAGTACAACCTCAAAATATTCTACCCACAGGCTAGTATAATAATATACTCATAAAAAGTCTCATGTACAACCTCACTATCATCGGCAAGCAGACTGATATATATCAAAATCTCAAAAAATAAATAACCATACTAGGTGAATAATCATCACCCCATGTTGAGAAGAAAAAGTGTAATACTTAGAATAAGGCACATAAGTGGTTCACATGAGTGAACAAGGTGCATTCAAAGGTTTGGGAGGATCAGGAAGGAATCACGTGTGGAAGATAGAGACAGATTCGGGACTTAGCTATTTTCACGATTATGATCTATTTTTGGAAGATGGTGTGCGGAGCACACAAATGGGAAAATAATTACACGAAATACATTGGCTATTTTTAGAAGAGTGGCTATGGAGCGCTTTGCATGGATGTGGGCTAAAGATATACTTTCTACTGATAGTTAACTAGAAGAGGTCTATTATTAGTGCACTTGCATGTGTGGTTGCAATTGTAAAGGTGCATGAATATTTTCAACATGTGACCTATTTTTGGAGTTATGCAAGAAGTGAAGGGAAAGTCCCAACCCTATTAAATATGTAATGATCTACGTAGTATAATGGGGGTGTGAGAACTGTATTATTATGAGGATATGCTGCCAAATTTGATGCCTATATAAACTATGGTACTATCTATTATAATGAGCTCCTGTGTATTTATCATGTTTAATGTAATGGAGTGTATTGGTTGAATCGAAGTATTAATCCTAAGTATAATTGGTTCTTGCATGTTTTGATTTCATCATGGTTATCATTTAAATATGGTATTCTTTGTAACATTCCCATTTTAAGACTTTAGAAACAAGGGAATTTTTTTTTTGAAACTTAATGTTCTCTATTTTATATAAAACATCATTTAGAATACACATTCCATGCCAATAAATCTCATAACAGATAACCGTATCAGCTGTAATGACTCATTTTACTACCGATCTCTCATTCCATGACTCAGTTATGAACCGATCTCTCATGTTAACTTAAAGCATATAATAGTTTATGTATACTATATATACTTGGTTCTCCTACCCTATTTTTGGGTAACTGAGTGATATGTTTAAAGAACCTATCTGATATATTTGTTACCAATATTCATTTGACATCACGTCGCTTTAAACTAGGTGACAAAGGATAATGCAACTAGTAGCTTGCAATACTTTGACCAAGGATTTTCAACATAGTGTTCATGTTACTATTCCTAGATGGCATACTCATCATTTCTAGAATATGTCCTTCACCTCACTCCTTTGTTATCTAGAATGGTCTTTACTGACTACCATCAGTCCACTTACCCAAGGTTTGACCCTAGCCCTGGTTAGCATCATAGTTTGTTATAGGAAGATGACTCACGATGACTTAGGGTATATGGGCATACTTGGCTGACCTAAGTCATCCAAATGTGTCAAGGTACCCTGAGTCATAGAAAGCTACTACCTATCCAAAACATGCTACTAACTTGACCTAGAGGGAAATGAAGTTCAAGTCTAGATGTCCGTAGACCTAGATGAACAAATACTGGAAGCGTGTTGCCACATGTCAACTGTAACACTGTATCCTCGAGAAGTCCCAGGACTTGTCGAAGGGTACAATCTCGTAGTTGGAGTCTTCCAACATCCATGAGAACTGATTCATCAAGATGTACATACCCCCCTAATGGTGATTATCATAATTAATATTGGATTAAGATTTAGATTAGAACAACCATGCCTAACCCTAATTCCAACATTCATTAAGTTCTTTATCCATAATTATCTTGATTCATTATGGAGAACTTCATTAATTCATGTTTGCATTTAATGTTCATTAACGTGGCATAATCGGCAATTATCCCCAAAAAACAGGGACAACAAACATCAAAGGTTTAATTCTTAATGCAACCTAGTTGTCCAAATCAAGGTGTGTCATCCACGTAGATTCAACTAGTGTTTAATTTTTAATCTGTAGTCTAAAATATTAAAGATCATAACCACTATTCCTTTTTAACATTCTTAACTAATATAGTTTAATTATATGTCCCAAGCTATTTTAATTATTAAACTATAGTTATGTAAATAAATAACAACATCTTTATAATTTAACAAGTTTCCTTCTAATAAGAGGGAAAATATATTATCCCCTTTATCTAACTCAATAACTGATAAAATCAAAAGTACACAACCAGATACAAGAATACCACCAAGATATCACTACCAATTCCGTCATACAAGTACAAAAGAATTCACACCACAAATTGGAGTACAACTCAAAACCTTTCAATTCATGATGATAAATATACATTTACAAGACTATGTTTTAGACATTCTGCATATCAATCAGAATTAACATCCTAAAAGAACATCACTTTTCTTTTCCAATACAAATCAGAATGATTTGAAATCCTTTACTTAAGATCCAAAATTAAGTAAACCAATGCATCATAACAATTTTTGCCTTCTTTTATCACTTACAATGTCCATCTGTAAAAAATTCTAGCAAGGGTCAGTTCAATGAACTGAGCATGATAAGCATTAAGAATTAAAGTGAAGTGCATTCAACTAATTTCTCCATTAAAACAACTCTTCTTTATTGAAACAATTAATATAAATAATCATAAGTAATAACATCTAGAAAAGAAGCACAATAAAAGAGTCTGAATTCACTTTTAAGAAAAGAGCATAGTATAATCCACAACATATGCATTATATCATAAGGTTTAATTGATCCTACCAATTAATTTAAAACAATGAACATATCTTGTCATCCAATTTTTTCTTAATTATAAAAGATTAAAAATGCACATTTATCTTTACTAAGTAGCAAAAGAGTTAAATAAAGCATAGCTCTTATTAGGATGATTCATCCTTCTACTTAAGAAAAGGAGAAGAATCAATGCATATCATTCCTTACACACTTCATCATATGAAAGAAAAAAATAGGTTTAGAACTCACTTGACTACTTGAGTGCAAGGATAATAATATAAGGATTCCATAAATAAAGAGACAATATCTAAACAAGAATCCCGAATCAATCCAAGAAGAATAGGAAATCAACACAGTCTAACTGTAAGTCTTACTAACTTCTACATGTTATAAGATATAATTCAAAAGATCTAAAACCATAATTTCAACAAATCCAAGCTAGACTTAAACAGAATTAATCTCCTATCTAGTCCATCCAAGAAGGGTTCATAATAAGACAAAGTGCAATAAGAGACAACCTACCAATATCAATCCAAATGGAGTATGAATCAATCAAGAAAAACAATCGGCCTAAGCATATTAATAGTTTCTTTCCAACATACTGACTCAGCTAATCTCCTACCACATCATTACAACCAATGACTTATACCAAGTAGACCAAACAATCCACAAGAAATTTCCATCATAGAAGAGAATCGAGTACAGAGAAGTTCAATCAAATGAACTTATCCAAACAACAATAAAAAGGGATCTCAATTGGAAAAGGGCCAATAAATGATTTATTTCATTTATACCATCAAATGAACTCCAAATTCTATTTCAAACTTAGAAGTTCTTCAACTAGTTCCCAAAACACAAAACTAAACACACAGTTGAAAGAAAGCACACTTCTAGTTTTGCCTTACAAATCTTTACCAACTGGTTTATCTATTCCCATTCATTAAACACAAGTTCTAATTCAAATCTCAAAACTAAGTACATAGTATAATCCCTAAATAGTATACTATCCCTAAGAGAACATATTCCTTTCTCTTTTAAAACCCACAGATTCATTCAATGAATCCATCAAGGAATAGAAATCCATAAAAAGTATAAGAGATACAAGGATAAATAAAACTCACGAACTCAAAAGATACTATATTCACAACTTCAAGGTCCTACATGGCTCCAAATAATAGAGACATTAAGTTAGACAGTGAGACAACCCTGAACCAGACATGATAAATCCTATCAACAAGATTCAACATGAGAGAGTAATCAACTCTTTTCCCTAACAACCAAAAAGTAAATAAAGAGGATCTAAAGGTAAGAATAAACCCAATATATGTTTAAGAAAATCATTGTCACAATCTTACCTCCAACATGACTAAAACAAAATAACAAGAAGGAATCTCAAATTCTATCTAAGAGGCTTGTGATAAAGAAGGTATTCATATCAACATTATTCATTAGAAGGAAAATGCATATTGTATTTCCATAATCAGCAAAACTATTAATGACTATTCCAACAAACTACATATCAAACCAAACCCAAAACAAGTTACAATTCCCATCTATTAATCCTTCTAACATAACAGTCAGGCCTCAACAAGATGTGGGTATGCTTAGGATAGAGAAGAATAGGATATACTTCGTATTTACACACCCTATCAAGTTAAAAGAAGGCGGTACAATCTAAAAGACAAAAGTACTAAAACCATTCACACTCAAGAAGCTACACGAAGGAGATCTCAAAATAGATTACTAGATCAACTTCAAATCGGAACTAATCTCTCAATCCTATATCGAGCAGACAATTGATAAATGAGTTCCAGAATTTCAATCCTTTAATACTAGAAAAACTCCAACTCAAAATACAAGTACATAATCAAACACATCCATTTGAGTACAAGTTTGAATCACGCAAATACTGAATACAAGCACAATGTCAAACTCGAAGCTTCCAAAAAAGTTCATAACTACACAAAACTCTAATACTGGCTCAAAATAAACATGACTCCAAATACGAGCTTATATAGAAACACGAAGCCCCAATGCAAGCTCAGAACAAAACACGAATGCTCCAATACAAGTTCAAACGAAACACAGGCTTTAAATAATAGTTTAGAATGAAACATGAGGCAACGAATTCCCTTTCAGTCAACACCAGCCCCGAATACCAGTTTTAGAATGAAATAAAAAGCTTCAAATATAAGCTATGCATGCATGTCACCATTAAACTAGCACAGATAAATTTTCCCAAAAACTAACATTATTATGCAATAGATTTTCATCCCAAAAACCATAGAGATTCCTAAAAACATGCAAGTAAATAACTAGACAAATCAAACAAACAATTATCTCATTATATTAGAGTTTTTTTAATGATTCATTTAGAAGAAAGCAATAAATCTTAATGGGTAGAGCCTTTCATGCCTGATAGTGCCTCTTCCAATTCAAAGGAGACTCCCAGCCGAGCTTCCCACTCTTTTTATTCTCCATGAAAGATCAAAAATCAAACAACTCTTCTTCTAATGCCTCATATACATTCCTCTTATTGAAAATAGACCAAAGAAACAAAAAATAGCCCAGAAGTGGAAGTCAAACTGCTGGTTCAAAGAACCAGATAGCTCCATGCAGAGAAAAATTCACGAGACATTCAAAACCAAACAACCTCCCACAAATCATCCTCCCTTGTTTCCAAGAGGGTTCGCACACAAAAACCAAGGTCCATTAGTGCCATTAATCCCAAATCTCCATCTTATCTCTCCTTGCCACCACCTCTCAAAACTGGCGAATGTTATTTCCAATTTAACATGAAAATCCATATTTAGTGAAGCCTCCACATATGCCTCTACTAGATTTAATTTTCCTTTGCCAAAACAAGCAGTACCTCCATGCATTAAACCCAATCAAATAAATTAAATGCCATTGGAATCATTTCCTTAGTGCCATGTGACCCTTAGGTTCCTTTTAAATAGTTTAGGATAGATTTCCCAAGACTTAGGTTAGTCTAACAATAAATCACCTTAGGTCTTAAAACATTTATGTAGGTAGTTTCCACCTTAGTTTAGATTAAATTCACTTCCATATAGTATTAGGCATTAGGTTAACATAGTCTAACATTACTTTAGTAATCCTACCCCCCTTATTCATTTAGCACAAGAGCTTAGGTTAGGACACCACTCAAACAAAATAGAATAAGAAGCTTAGGTTAGATTATAACCCATTTAAGTAGGCGTAGCTAGAAATTATGTGCTCTTACCTAGTTTAGGATACCGTTAGGATAGTCCTTTAGTTATAGGATTTTGACCCCCTTCATAGTCATAAGCAGACCAAAATTTGTTTACACTAATAATGTCTTGCAAAGATCAATCCAAAGATCCAAGCACAACATACAACCGAATGAAGGCACGTTCACACAAGACCATAAAATTTGTAAATTAAAAAAGTTCAGTCTACTATGTCTCTCAAACTATTGAATTTAAATTTACCATTCAGTCTATTAAGAATATTTAAAACGTTCCTTAGATCAATGAAATTGATCCAAGGATGAGTCAGTCAAAAGAGATAAGTTTGCAACTCTCAAAATAAGATTACATCTTATCAATAATAAGTGAACATGGATTCTTACAAGCCATATCATTTCGTTCTAAAGAATCCAAGAGCAGAAATGATTTATCCATAACAAGCATGATTTTCAACAATTAAGGGAACACACCTCATTCAAGAAATCACATGCCAACACTTGTAATTCAAAAGAGAAATATAATAGATTGTCTAAGGTGTTACATACTTCCCTTCTAAAAAGAATCATCATCCCAACGATTATCTCATTTTGATCATTGTATTAAGGATAATCAATTTATTCACTTTCTTAACATAAGTTTGCAACAATATCATAATTTAAAGTTCCAAAATCAGCATTCACATGGTTGTTTATTTTAAAAAATAAAACAGTTATCTACCCTAAACTGGCAGACTTATTTACATATAAAGATAAAATCACAAATTTTTTATTATTCTTCATAGTCAATTCTGATCAAATAAATATAGAAAAGTAGTTTTCATATCTTCCAGGTTTTCCTAGGTTACACTTTATTCATTAAACCGGTCCCACAGGACCTCACATTGACTTATTTCATGATTTCTTAAATGCAACTGGTGAGTTTCCAACACTCATATGGGTTTAACCATGATTATTCCTGGGTCTTGGACCTACAAGGAATTCCAATTTAACACATGTGATAATTCTGAAACGTATTTCTTAAGCAAAGAAATATGGAAAACATCATGCATTCATGACAAAGTAGGAGGTAATGCTAAATGGTAAGCTATAGTGTTGATTACTTCAACTATCTCAAAGGGTCCCACATTATGAGCTGATAAATTGGTAGCCTTTCCAAAAGTTATAGAGATATTTTTCATTTTAACCCGAAGAAAGACTTTCTCACCAAGTTCAAATTTCCTTTTAACCTGCTTTAAATCATCATAACTCTTTTGCTTATATGCTACTTCTTTCAAGCGTTCCCAAATCATTTTAAATTTTTGTTCCATTTCTGTAAGGATTTCAGGCCCCCTTTACCTCTATATCCTCAATGTTGTCCTAACTAACAGGGGTTCTGCATTTTCTTCTGTATAATGCTTCAAAAGGTGTCATCTTAAGAGAGGCATGATATGTGTTATTATATGCAAACTCAACTAGTGGAAGGTATTCTTCCCACTTATACTGCTTATCCATATAATACATTCATATCATATCCTCTAAAACTTTATTAACTCTTTCAATCTATCCATTTGTTTCTGGGTAATATGCAAAATGGAAATTCAGCTTAGTTCCTAGGGCTGCATTAAGCATTTGCCAAAACCTTGACGTCATTCTAGGATGTCTATCAGATATGATTAATTCAGGTACTCCATGTAATCTAAAAATATCATGTACAAATATTTTAGCCAATATAGGAGAATCATGCTTCAGATTACTAGCAATAAAATGTGCTACCTTCATTAGTTTATCAACAACTACTAAAATAACATCATGTTTATTTCTTAACATAGGTAACCCTTGTATAAAATCCATGCTTATTACTTGCCATTTGTACTGTGGTATGTTATGAGGATACAATAAACCTGTTGAGTGCATATGTTCAGCTTTAACATGTTGACATTCAAGGCAATGTGTCACAAAGTCAATAGCATCCTTTTTCATTCCTTTCTAGAAATATTGTTGTTTTATATAAGCAAACATCTTTGTAATATTAGGGTGTCCAGAAAAAGGTGAATTATGACATTTTTCTAACAATTTCTTTCTTAAATCACTTAGCGAAGGTATGTATACTATGTTTTCAAATCTTAAGATTCCTTCGTTATCAAAGTGAAAACCTTTATACCTCACATCATTTGAATCTGTAGCAAACACTATCTTTACTTGCTGAAAGTAAGAATCAGATTCCATAACACTTTTTACTTCATCCTCAAACTGAGTTCTCAGTGTTATAAGAATAGAAATGTGCTTCCTCTGACCTAGAGCCTCAGCCACTTTTTTTTCCTTACCTTTGATGTAATTGATGTCAAAATCATATTGAGACAAAAACTCTAACCATCTTCGGTGTTTTGCATTTAGATTTGGCTGAGTGAAAATATACTTCATCCCAAGATGATCAGTTTTTAATTCAAAAGGTTTACCAAGTAGGTAATGCCTCCAAACTTGTAGTGCATGAACAATGGTAGCAAGCTCTAAATCATGTAGATCATAATTCAACTCATGTAACATTAGTTTTCTACTTTTATAAGCTATGATATGATCATTTTGTATCAAAATATCTCCTAGACCTTCACCAGATGCATCGGTTACTATCATAATGTCTCCATTAGGATCTAGTACCGCTAGAATAGGTGATGAAGTTAACTGTTCCTTCAAAGTTTTGAATGTAATTTCACATTTCTCACTCCAAACAAACTTCTTATCCTTCTTCTATAAAGAAGTTATTGGTGTAGCCACCTTAGAATTTTTTTTTACAAATTTTCTATAGTAACTAGCAAGCCCAATGAAGCTTCTGACTTCATGTACATTCTTTGGTGTAGACCACTCAGTTGTAGCTACAATTTTAGAAGAATCTACAACAATTCCATTCTTACTTATTACATATCCCAAATAGTGCACTTCTGTGTCATAGAAAGAATATTTAGATAACTTACCATATAACTATCTCTTTCTCAAGATTTCCAAAACTATCTTCAAATGCTCATGGTGTTCCTCTATGCTTTTGGAATATATGAGAATGTTGTCCAAGAATACGAGAATTTTTTTTTTCAAATATTCTTGAAAGATATTATTCATCAAATTCCTAAAAGTTGTAGGTTCATTTGTTAATCCAAAAGGTAAAACTGTGAACTCATAATGTCCATACCTTGTTCTCAAAGTTTTTTATGAATGTCCTCATCCTTAATCCATAATTGATGATATCGAGATTGAAGATCTATCTTAGAATATACCAATGCTCTATGCATCTGATCAAATAGATATCTATTCTAGGGAGTTGATATCTATTCTTGATTATTACTTTGTTTAACATTCTGTAATCAATGCATAATCTAAGTGTTCCATCTTTCTTTCTCACAAAAATTACTGGTGCTCCCCAAGGTGAAACACTTAGCCTAATCAAACCTTTAGAAAAAAGTATTTGCAACTGAGCCTTAAGCTCTACTAATTCTATAGTAGTCATTCTATAAGGTGCATTAGAAATAGGCTAGGTTTTAGGCTTGATCTCTATTGTGAAGTCAAACTCCCTTTTGGGTGGAAGACTTGCTAATTCTTCTAGAAACACGTCATTGAAGTTTCGTAATAGATGATATAGTTCCAAGACATTGTTGTTCTCTTTAGTTGTTTATGTAATCTTTACTACATATAAGGTACAACCTTTATTTTTGGCCTTTTAAAGTTGCGTAGCTAACAGTTTTCTAACAGAAATCTCTCGTTTCACACCTTGAATCTCTAGTGTTTTCTACAGTTCATCTAAACAACTAAAGCATTTTTTATAATAGTCCACTTTAGCCTTATGTTTTGCTAACCAATTCACACCTATGATTACATCATAAGATCCCAAAGGTGCAACATAAAGATCAAATTCAGTGGAAAAACTTGGTAAATCAAGGACTACTCCAAAAAGAAACATACTAAGTATATGAACAACATTGTTTCCATAATGTACAGTCTATGTTTTATCCATGTTTCTAGATTTTCTTTTTAATTTTGATGCTAATTTATGAGAAATAAAAAATTTAGTAGCTCCAGTATCAAAAATAATAGTTATAGGTATGCTGAATAACTTACCCAGAACCTCTATAGGCATGGCCTATTTTTCACCCTGTTTGTCAGCTACTGTAGTGTGTATCTTGTGTTGTTGATTATGATCATCCTTTTTCAAAGGGAATTGATTTGTGTAATGATATTTTCCACAGTTATAACAGCCTCCTTTAGGTCCCTTTCTAGAATCAGATTTATTTCAGCCTTAGAGTTATCATTCTGACCTCCATACGACTTATGTCTGTTATTATTGTTCTTGAAAAATTTATTCCGTGCATTACCAACAGACTTATTTGTTGCTACTTTCTTACTAGTATCAGATGAAAATTTACTTTTTATTCTGAATTTCTTCCATGGTCCTTTCTTAGGTGCAATAGATGATGAAGAAGAGTTGGGGATTTTCTTCCTTACTTCCTCATGAGTAGAAATTGCCTTCAATTTTTTTTCCTACCTTATGGCCTTTTTAACAAACCCTTCCATCGTGGTTGGGCTATGAACATCCACCTCTCCTATAATGGGATTCAATCCCATGATGAATTTTTGTATCCTGAACTTCTCATCAATTTGATACTAAGTTACATACTTAAGGAGTTTAGTAAACCACTCCCAATACTCAGTTACAGTTAGCTTCCCTTGAGCTAAGTTTTGAAATTTAGTCATTTTCTGATCATAGTAAAGTTACAGTAGCCAATGTTGCCTAAAGTAACCTTTAAATTGTTCCCATGTGATATTAGTTTCATCAATTTTTAACTCATCCTGATGGCTTTCCCACTATGAATATGCCTCATGGGAAAGCTGATATGCTCCCCATATGGCCTTTGTTTCTTTTGAGGTATTCCTTATTGTAAATTATTTATCCATTTTGCTGAGCCAATTCTCAGCCCCATCTCCTAATGTGGTGCCATCAAACTTTGGCAGACTTATCCTTTTTATATCATTAGTGATTTCAACTGCCATCCTAGCCTTTTTGTTCGCAGGATGATCAGGTATGTTCACATTGTTATTATCAACACCTAAATTAGCATTGGCCTCAGGTGGTGGCTGATTATTTTTGCCAGCATCTTCTTCCTCCTCATTTCCCATTACTTGTTTTTCAAATACAGCCAAATGATCTCTTATGTCTAGTAGGGTAGTAAGGATCTCATCAAGTTTTTGGGCAGTTGATGTTCCTTCCTTAGGTGGAGGGTTATTTGCAACATTTCCTCTTGTTCTAACCATTTTCTATTAACAAGAAAATTTAAGTTTCATCAGAGTATGGACACAATAGGTCCAAGAGCTGCAACCTTTAGCTTTGATACCAAGATGTAACATTCCCATTTTAAGACTTTAGAAATAAGGGATTTTTTTCTTAAAACATAATGTTCTCTGTTCTAAATAAAACATCATTTATAAAAAACATTTAATGTCAATCAATCTCACAATAGATAACTGTGTGCAGTTGTAATGAATCAGTTTACTACCGATCTCTCATTCCATGACTCGGTTACGAACCGATCTCTCATGTTAACTTGAAGCATAGAATACTTTATGTATACTACGTATACTTGGTTTTCCTACCCTGTTCTGGGTACTGAGTGATATATGTAAGGAACCTATCTAAATATTTGTTACCAATATTCATCTGACATCACGTTGCTTTAAACTAGGTGACATAGGATAACATAACCAGCAGTTTGAGATACTTTGGCCAAAGATTATCAACATATTGTTCATGTTACTATTCCTAGAAGACATACTCTTCATTTAGGAATGTGTCCTTCACCTCACTCCTCTATTATCTAGAATGGTCTTTACTGACTACACTCAGTCCACTTACCCAAGGTATGACCCTAGCCCCAGTTAGCATCATATTTTGTTATAAGAAGATGATCACGATGACTTAGGGTATATGGGCATACTCGACTGACCTAAGTCATTAGAATGTGCCAAGGTACCCTAAGTCATAGAAAGATACTACCTATCTAAAACATGCTACTAACTTGACCTAGAGGTAAATGAAGTTAAAGTCCAGATGTCCGTAGATCTAGATGAACAAATACGGAAGGGTGTTGCCACATGTCAACTGTAATACTGTATCCTCAAGAAGTCCCAGGACTTCTCGAGGGTAAAGTCCCACATTTTTCATGTGCCAACATTTGTTGGAATTGATTCATCAAGATGTACATACCCCCTTAGTGGTCATTATCATAATTAATATTGAATTAAGATTCAGATTACAAAAACCATGCCTAACCCTAATTCCAACATTCATTAAGTTCTTTATCCATAATTAGCCTGATTCGTTATGGAGAACTTCATTAATTTTTGTTTGTATTTAATGTTAATTAACGTGGCATAACCGGTAATTATCCCAAAAAATGACAACAAACATCAAACATTTAATTCTTAATGCAACCTATCTGTCCAAATCAAGTGTGTCATCCACCTAGATTCAACTAGTGTTTACTTTTTAACCATAGTTAAAAGATTAAAGATCATAACCACTGTTCCTTTTTAACATTGTTAACTCATATAGTTTAATTGTATGTCCCAAGATTTTTATTATTAAACTATAGTTGTGTAATTAAAGAACAACATCTTTATAATTTAACAAGTTTCCTTATAATAAGGGGGAAATATATTATCCCCTTTATCTAACTTATAACTGATAAAATTAAAAGTACACAACCAGATACAAGAATATTGCCAAGATATCACAACCAATTCTTTCATACAAGTAAAAAAGAATTCACATCACAAATTGGAGTACAACTCAAAAACCTTTCAATTCATGATGATAAATATACATTTACAAGATTGTGCATTTCAGACATTCTGCATGTCAATCATAATTAAGATCTTAAAAGAACATCACTTTTATTTTTCAATACAACTCAGAATGATTAAAAATCCCTTACATAAGATACAAAATTAAGTAAACCAATGCATTATAAATGTTGTTTCCTTCTTTTATCACTTACGATGTCCATCTGCAAAAATTGCTAGCATGGTTAGTGTTGATGCAAAATCACAGCACCCCTGGACGCACATCAGGCTTCTAGGTTGATGTTCAGGCATCCAGTGTGATTGCACAACATGGAAACCTCTCTCCAAGCGTGGGACTTGTAAAACCGAGAGAGGAATCTCCAGAGAAGGCTGGTTCTTGCTCCTAAACTACCTGCCACAAGCTATTCCAGTGCAGGCAAGCTAATCTAATCCTAATCTAACCATGCCAAGGGGACAGAGAGAGAGAGAGAAAGGAAAAACAGCAAAAGCCTACACTAAAATGGTGATACACCAGAGAAGGAGAATGTTGGACATCTATCAAAACTGCCATGGGACAAAGAGAGGTGAGCAATGGGAAGGATGGACAGATGCATCACAGGCCCAAGGATAGATTTCACACAGAAAATGTCCCAAAACTCCATGAACACAGCTCCAGACCTGCAATGAACATTCAAACATGCACAAATACCTACAATGAAGAGAGGCAAGAAGAGAATAAGCAAAAACGAGGAGGGATGGACAGGTGCATCACAAAACATGTTTTGTTGCTCCAGAAGTTTGCACAGAACATCATTCCATTAGTAAAAGGCAAAAAATGCCATTACAGAGCAGGGAGGAGGTTCGAACTCCATTTTCAACCCTAGAGAAGAAAAGAAGGGAGGGCAGAGCAGAAAGAATGAACAACCCTTTTTTTTTTGAGCCAAAACTGGCTTTTACATTGCATGGGTCGAACCCAGGGGACAGAAACGTAGGAAAACGTGCAAGCCCATTCCTCATTGACTGCAGATGCATAAAAACGGCATGGGATACCTTTCCAACCCATACCCTGCTATCTTTGACCAATTTGGGAGGAGAATGTGACCCATTTGTATTAATTTGGTCACTAAAATGTCACTTCTGGCCGTGCAGAAGAATAATGCGACCCATTAGCATTAAAACGGGTTGTTGAAAGGTCGCTTCTGGCCATTACCACACGTCAGAGCCGTTTCTCGATTTTCTCTCTTCAGACTGCACCAAAACTCGAGATTGATCCCAGAATCATGTAGAGCATCTCAACAGCTTTCCGTTGATATAAAGAACGTGGAAATCCGAGCTCTGGATCAAAAGATATGATGATCTGAAGATTTAGGGCATAGAGCAGACCAAAACGGATTTTGGAATTTTTTCCCGCGCTCTGCCACATGGATGACACGTGACATGTTCTGATTGGTTGCGTGATTCTCTCTCCTCTACCTTTCGGCGGGCTGTCTTTTGAATTTTCCTTGTGGGCCCTAGCTGGGACACGTGGCAGCTTCTGATTGGTCCTCGGCTGATTCGGCTCCTACGCGTACTTCGCCTCCATTTGTCCCAGACGTCCCATTTGATTTTTGACCCTCTGGACTCATTTCGGCCGGTTTGGGTAGTTCGAGCATTTTTGGCCCGCTTGTCCCACTTTTGCTTCGGACTGACTTGACTCTTTTCGGCCGGTTCGGCCGGTTCGCACATTTTTGGCCCAAATGTCCCATTTGCTTTTGGACCATTTGTTCCCATTTCGGCCGAACCGGCCGGTTCGGGTATTTTTGTTCCACTTGGCCCATTTTTTTTTGGACTGCCTGGACTGATTTCGGCCGAACCGGCCGGTTTGGGTATTTTTGACCCAAACGTCCCAGACTGTCCCTCTCAGCAGTTAGTCGACCGTTTTTTCTCTGTTGAACCGGCATTTCGCGCCCGCCGCGTACTTTTGTCCCATTTGTCCCTGCTGCATTTCGGACTGTTTGTGCTGATTTCACCCGGTTCGGCCGGTTCGCGCTTTTTTGTCCCATGCGTCCCAGAGGCGACCTTGAGTAGGACTTAGCCAATTTTCATGATTTTTCCTGGATCGACCTATTTTCCTTCTGCAACCCTTTTTTTGCATTTTCACAGAGCTTGCTCCTTCCTTCTTTGGCCTGGGGAGTTAGAAAAATTCCTGAAGGGACCCTAGAAACCTGATTTTTGCTCTGAATCAATCAAATTTCTTGCATGTTATCAAAATTACCTTGGGGGTGAATTTTGGATAACAATTTTGGCAACTCAGCGGGGTCATCTGCCTGCTAGATGAAAAGACCAGTTGCCTGAAGCAATCCATTGGGCATGGAGTCATAAGCAAGCCTGAAAACTGATCTGAACCTTGAAAATCTCCCTCTGAGCCACTTGAAACCCACAGGACATGGAGTTGTTCTCACCAAAAAAAACACTGAAAAGAACGGTGCAAGAGAAAAACCAGCAACACCAAAACTATGTACAAAACTGAAAATCATACATGCCCCAAATGGAACATGCAGAGTGTGCACAAGCACTTCTTCTGCTGAAAGCAAACCTAGCTACTCTACTCTAATTGGAAGCAAAGGCAAGCTAAACAAACCCTGCAACTGGTTGTGAGAAATAGCTTCCTTTCTTCAAAATTGGCAGCCATGCAATTGATTTGGCACTGATCATGGCTGTTTGGATGGATGGAAAATCAACAAGAAGCTGGTCTTCTATCCAAATCATCAAGGTATCAATTGAAAAATCCAATACCTCTTTTAGTTTCTCTACATTTGGATTGGAGAGGTATGGCAGCTGATCCTTGGTACTTTGTAGTTCATCCTTATGCTCAGAAGACAAGCATGACTGGTTGTGGCTTCTCCTTTGGCTCTAATGAAGCCAAATACCTGATTGGGCAAGGTCTGATCCGTTTGATATGCCCATAGCTGTGATTTTCAACTCCAAGAATGGAGTCTTCTTGTAGACCTTCTTGAATGGATGATGTGGAAGAAATGGTGAAATTCTTCTGTCCTTTCTCTTCCTCCAATGAAGAACATGGAAGATTAAAAATCTTCCAATCTTGATTCCAAAGAGCTGCTATAAGATGTAGGCTCCTGCAAATGAATGTGCTCTCCTTCATGACAGCAGGCTCTGGTGTTTGGAATGTGGATGTTGAAAGAGAGAAAGGTGAAAGCTCAACCGGCTCTTCTCCATCAAAACGGTCCTCCAAATCTGACAGGTAAACTGCCTCATTGCTGTCCTGCTGCTCGTTTTCAACTTCTTCCATGGTGTCCTCTTGATCTGCAACTTGACCACCATGGTTTCCTTCACTCTCCAATATTGAGTTTGAGAGATCAAACTCCTTTTCAGTATTAGAACTTGAGAGAGGTGAAGTAGGAAGAAGAACTGAAGGTTCTCCTGTAGCCTGCTTTGTGCTCAAAGCCCTTGGATCTGCGTTTTTCTCCTCCACAGCTAGATTGTGCTCCTCTTCTTTTGGATTTGGAGCAGCTTCTCCTTCCTCCAATGTTTGAAGGCAATCTTGCTCTTGATTGAACTCCTCCTCCAACATGAAGTTTGTCAAGTCAAACTCTTCAATTTGTTGCTCTAGAGGACAAGTTGGGACTGCAAGATCTTCTTCTCCAACAAAATCAGTCCTCACCACCATTTGTTCAACCTTAGCCTCTTCTGTAGGCTTAACCATCAAGGGGATCTTTGTCATCCCAAATCTAAGAGCCCAACTCTTCAGATTGTCTGTCATTTCTTTTCATGTTTGTTGGCTCTCTCTTTTTTCTGTTGCTGTCCTTGACTGGCTGATTTTTTCAATTTCTTCATCCTCCCAACATGGAATTGGGAATGCAAGAGGAGGGATGGGTTGAAACTCAACTGATTTTACATTTTTTTGTGGTGGTGGAGGAGGTGAAACCTCTTGTTTCTTTGGAGGAGGGGGTATTTCTGTTAGCTCTTGTGGAGGGGATGACGGTTTGGAAGGGAAAAGGAAAGAAGAATCAAGATGGGGTGGAAGACTAGGGGATGGAGGGATGGATTCAACACATGGGACAGCAGATGGGGAGTTTGAATTGACACTGCTGTGCTGATATAGATTGGGAAAGAGGAAAGAGAAAAGGCATGATGATGGTGTAGAACTTACCCATTGACAAGGTTGCTGAATAACTCCTCTCATACACCTCTATTTCTTGCTGTCCATTGTGCAAGTTGGGGCAGCATCTTTATCATGAAGTCCAGCTTCTCCTGAGGGCTGAAGTGTCTTGGAAAAGGGCCTCCCCATGGACAAGGAGTCCTGTAACCGATTCCGAAAGCTCTCATTTGATGCTGTTGCTCTGGACTGCACCATCCCCACCTCCATCTTTTGAATTTTCTCCAACAGACCAGCATCTTGGATCTGATGGTCTTCATTGTATGCATACTCTTGCTCTTGGAAAGCCCCATAGCCAAACTGACTTTGGCACTGCTGCTCATATGGGTATGCATACTGATCTTGAATCTGCTCAAAATGCTGATTTGGAGGATTTGTAAAACGTGTTGGAGGTGTGATATACTGCTGTTGTTGATGTGAAATCCATGATGGAAATGAAGTCATGATTGCACAACTTCATGGAATGGAAAAGAATGAAAGGGATGGAAAGAAAGATGGATGAAAATGTATGGAAACGGGTCTGCAAGCTCAGAGAAATGGGTTGCTGATCAGATGGAGTCACCAGATGTGTTTGCAAGTGCCTCCAAAGGCTGAAATCTTCACAGGAACACACCAACCTGCAAAAGATGAAGTGAAAGACCTCTAAGGTCCCACCGGGCGTGCCAGAACTGTTGATGCAAAATCACAGCACCCCTGGATGCAGATCAAGTTTCTAGGTTGATCATTTAGGCATCCAGTGTGATTGCATAACATGGAAACCTCTCTCCAAGCGTGGGACTTGTAAAACCAAGAGAGGAATCTCTAGAGAAGGCTGGTTCCTACTCCTAAACTACCTGCCACAAGCTATTCCAGTGCAGGCAAGCTAATCTAATCCTAATCTAACCATGCCAAGGGGACAGAGAGAGAGAGAGAAAGGAAAAATAGCAAAAGCCTACACTAAAACGGTGATACACCAGAGAAGGAGAATGTTGGACATCTATCAAAACTACCATGGGACAAAGAGAGGTGAGCAATGGGAAGGATGGACAGATGCATCACAGGCCCAAGGATAGATTTCACACAGAAAATGTCCCAAAACTCCATGAACACAGCTCCAGACCTGCAATGAACATTCAAACATGCACAAATACCTACAATGAAGAGAGGCAAGAAGAGAACAAGCAAAAACGAGGAAGGATGGACAGGTGCATCACAAAACACGTTTTGTTGCTCCAGAAGTTTGCACAGAACATCATTCCATTAGTAAAAGGCAAAAAATGCCATTACAGAGCAGGGAGGAGGTTCGAACTCCATTTTCAACCCTAGAGAAGAAAAGAAGGGAGGGCAGAGCAGAAAGAATGAACAACCCTTTTTTTTTGAGCCAAAACTGGCTTTTACATTGCATGGGTCGAACCCAGGGGACAGAAACGTAGGAAAACGTGCAAGCCCATTCCTCTTTGACTACAGATGCATAAAAACGGCATGGGATACCTTTCCAACCCATACCCTGCCATATTTGACCGATTTGGGAGGAGAATGTGACCCATTTGTATTAATTTGGCCGCTAAAATGTCACTTCTGGCCGTGCAGAAGAATAATGCGACCCATTAGCATTAAAACGGGTTGTTGAAAGGTCGCTTCTGGCCATTACCACACGTCAGAGCCGTTTCTCAATTTTCTCTCTTCAGAATGCATCAAAACTTGAGATTGATCCCAGAATCATGTAGAGCATCTCAACAGCTTTCCGTTGATATAAAGAACGTGGAAATCCGAGCTCTGGATCAAAAGATATGATGATCTGAAGATTTAGGGCATAGAGCAGACCAAAACGGATTTTGGAATTTTTTCCCGCGCTCTGCCACATGGATGACACGTGACATGTTCTGATTGGTCGCGTGATTCTCTCTCCTCTACCTTTCGGTGGGTTGTCTTTTGAATTTTCCTTGTGGGCCCTAGCTGGGACACGTGGCAGCTTCTGATTGGTCCTCGGCTGATTCGGCTCCTACGCGTACTTCGCCTCCATTTGTCCCAGACGTCCCATTTGATTTTGGACCCTCTGGACTCATTTCGGCCGGTTCGGGCAGTTCGGGCATTTTTGGCCCGCTTGTCCCACTTTTGCTTCGGACTGACTTCACTCTTTTCGGCCCGTTCGGCCGGTTCGCACATTTTTGGCCCAAATGTCCCATTTGCTTTTGGACCATTTGTTCCCATTTCGGCCGAACCGGCCGGTTTGGGTATTTTTGTTCCACTTGGCCCACTTTGTTTTGGACTGCCTGGACTGATTTCGGCCGAACCGGCCGGTTCGGGTATTTTTGACCCAAACGTCCCAGACTGTCCCTCTCAGCAGTTAGTCGATTTTTTCTCTGTTGAACCGGCATTTCGCACCCGCCGCGTACTTTTGTCCCATTTGTCCCAGCTGCGTTTTGGACTGTTTGTGCTGATTTCACCCGGTTCGGCCGGTTCGCACTTTTTTGTCCCATGCGTCCCAGAGGCGACCTTGAGCAGGACTTAGCCAATTTTCATGATTTTTCCTGGATCGACCTATTTGCCTTCTGCAACCCTTTTTTGCATTTTCACAGAGCTTGCTCCTTCCTTCTTTGGCCTGGGGAGTTAGAAAAATTCCTGAAGGGACCCTAGAAACCTGATTTTTGCTCTGAATCAATCAAATTTCTTGCATGTTATCAAAATTACCTTGGGGGTGAATTTTGGATCAAAATTTCTGCTCTGCCCTCCCTTCTTTTCTTCTCTAGGGTTGAAAATGGAGTTCGAACCTCCTCCCTGCTCTGTAATGGCATTTTTTTCCTTTTACTAATGGAATGATGTTCTGTGCAAACTTCTGGAGCAACAAAACGTGTTTTGTGATGCACCTGTCCATCCTTCCTCGTTTTTGCTTGTTCTCTTCTTGCCTCTCTTCATTGCAGGTATTTGTGCATGTTTGAATGTTCATTGCAGGTCTGAAGCTGTGTTCATGGAGTTTTGGGACATTTTCTGTGTGGAATCTATCCTTGGGCCTGTGATGCATCTGTCCATCCTTCCCATTGGTCACCTCTCTTTGTCCCATGGTAGTTTTGATAGATGTCCAACATTCTCCTTCTCTGGTGTATCACCGTTTTAGTGTAGGCTTTTGCTGTTTTTCCTTTCTCTCTCTCTCTCTGTCCCCTTGGCATGGTTAGATTAGGATTAGATTAGCTTGCCTGCACTGGAATAGCTTGTGGCAGGGAGTTTAGGAGCAGGAACCAGCCTTCTCTGGAGATTCCTCTCTTGGTTTTACAAGTCCCACGCTTGGAGAGAGGTTTCCATGTTGTGCAATCACATTGGATGCCTGAACATCAACCTAGAAGCCTGATGTGCATCCAGGGGTGCTGTGATTTTACATCAACAGTTCTGGCATGTCGGGTGGGACCTTAGAGGTCTTTCACTTCATCTTTTGCAGGTTTGTGTGTTCCTGTGAAGTTTTCAGCCTTTGGAGGCACTTACAAACACATTTGGCGACTCCATCTGATCAGCAACCCATTTCTCTGAGCTTGCAGACCCGTTTCCATACATATTCATCCATCTTTCTTTCCATCCCTTTCATTCTTTTCCATTCCATGAAGTTGTGTAATCATGACTTCATTTCCATCATGGATTTCACATCAACAACAGCAATATATTCCACCTCCAACACGTTTTACAAATCCTCCAAATCAGCATTTTGAGCAGATTCAAGATCAGTATGCATACCCATATGAGCAGCAGTGCCAAAGTCAGTTTGGCTATGGGGCTTTCCAAGAGCAAGAGTATGCATACAATGAAGACCATCAGATCCAAGATGCTGGTCTGTTGGAGAAAATTCAAAAGATGGAGGTGGGGATGGTGCAGTCCAGAGCAACAGCTCAAATGAGAGCTTTCGGAATCGGTTACAGGACTCCTTGTCCATGGGGAGGCCCTTTTCCAAGACACTTCAGCCCTCAGGAGAAGCTGGACTTCATGATAAAGATGCTGCCCCAACTTGCACAATGGACAGCAGAAATAGAGGCCTACAGACTTGTTGTTGAACAACCTTGTCAATGGGTAAGTTCTACACCATCATTTGGTTTTTCTCTTTCCATTACTCAAGCAGCACCATCTCATTCAAACTCCCCATCTGCTGTCCCATGTGTTGAATCCATCCCTCCATCCCCTAGTCTTCCACCCCATCTTGATTCTTCTTTCCTTTTCCCTTCCAAACAGTCATCCCCTCCACAAGAGCTAACAGAAATACCCCCCTCCTCCAAAGAAACAAGAGGTTTCACCTCCTCCACCACCACAAAAAAATGTCAAATCAGTTGAATTTCAACCCATCCCTCCTCTTGCATTCCCAAATCCATGTTGGGAGGATGAAAATCAGAATGTCAGTCAAGGAAAACAACAGCAAAAAGAGAGTGCCAACAAAGATGAAGAAATTCAAAATCTGAAGAGTTGGGCTCTTAGATTTGGGATGACAAAGATCCCCTTGATGGTTAAGCCTACAGAAGAGGCTAAGGTTGAACAAATGGTGGTGAGGACTGATTTTGTTGGAGAAGAAGATCTTGCAGTCCCAACTTGTCCTCTAGAGCAACAAATTGAAGAGTTTGACTTGACAAACTTCATGCTGGAGGAGGAGTTCAATCAAGAGCAAGATTGCCTTCAAACATTGGAGGAAGGAGAAGCTGCTCCAAATCCAAAAGAAGAGGAGCACAATCTAGCTGTGGAGGAGAAAAGTGCAGATCCAAGGGCTTTGAGCACAAAGCAGGCTACAGGAGAACCTTCAGTTCTTCTTTCTTACTTCATCTCTCTCAAGTTCTATACAAAAAGGAGTTTGATCTCTCAAACTCAATATTGGAGAGTGAAGGAAACCATGGTGGTCAAGTTGCAGATCAAGAGGACACCATGGAGGAAGTTGAAAACGAGCAGCATGACAGCAATGAGGCAGTTTACCTGTCAGATTTGGAGGACTGTTTTGATGGAGAAGAGCCGGTTGAGTTTTCACCTTTCTCTCTTTCATCATCCACATTCCAAACACCAGAGCCTGCTGCCATGAAGGAGAGCTTTCATTTGCAGCAGCCTGCATCTTATAGCAGCTCTTTGGAATCAAATTGGAAGATTTAATCTTCCATGTTCTTCATCGGAGGAAGAGAAAGGACAGAAGATTTCCACCATTTCTTCCACACCATCCATTCAAGAAGGTCTACAAGAGACTCCATTCTTCTTGAGTTGAAAATCAGAGCTATGGGCATATCAAACGGATCAGACCTTGCCCAATCAGGTATTTGGCTTCATTGGAGCCAAAGGAGAAGCCACAACCAGTCATGCTTGCTTCTGAGCATGAGGATGAGCTACAAAGTACCAAGGATCAGCTGCCATACCTCTTCCAATCCAAATGCAGAGCAACTAAAAGAGGTATTGGATTTTTTTCAAGTTGATACCTTGATGATTTGGATAGAAGACCAGCTTCTTGTTGATTTTCCATCCATCCAAAAAGCCATGATCAGTGCCAAATCAATTGCATGGCTGCCAATTTTGAAGAAAGGAAGCTATTTCTCACAACCAGTTGCAGGGTTTGTTTAGCTTGCCTTTGCTTCCAGTTAGAGTAGAGTAGCTAGGTTTGCTTTCAGCAGAAGAAGTGCTTGTGCACACTCTGCATGTTCCATTTGGGGCATGTATGATTTTCAGTTTTGTACATAGTTTTGGTGGTGTTGCTGGTTTTGCTCTTGCACAGTTCTTTTCAGTGTTTTTTTGGTGGTGAGAAACAACTCCATGTCCGGTGGGTTTCAAGTGGCTCAGAGGGAGTTTTCAAAGTTCAGATCAGTTTTCAGGCTTGCTTATGACTCCATGCCCAATGGATTGCTTCAGGCAACTGGTCTTTTCATCTAGCAGGCAGATGACCCCGCTGAGTCGCCAAAATTGTTATCCAAAATTTCACCCCCCAGGGTAATTTTGATAACATGCATCAGAATATTCAAGTCCCAGAAAAAATTGATTGATTCAGAGCAAAAATCATGTTTCTAGGGTCCCTCAGGAATTTTCTAACTCCCCTGTCCGAGCCCAAAAAGGAAGGAGCAAGCTCTGAAAATGTGAAAAAGGGTTGCAGAAGGCAAGTAGGTCGATCCAGGAAAAATCATGAAAATTGGCTAAGTCCTACTCCAAGGGGCAGTTTGGGACATGGGACAAAAAAGCCGAACCGGCCGAACCGGGCCGAAAATAAGCACAAACAGCCCAAAAAAGCAGGGACAATGGGACAAAAGTACGCGGCGGGCGTTTGGGAAATGCCGGTTCGAAAGAGAAAAAAATTCGACTAACTGCTGAGAGGGAGCCGGGACAAAGTTGGACTTTTGGGGGCCAAAAAGCCGAACCGGCCGGTTCGGCCGAAATCAGTCCAGGCAGTCAAAACAAAGTGGGCCAAGTGGAAAAAAGACCCGAACCGGCCGAATCGGCCGAAAATGGAACAAAAAATGGTCCAAAAGCGAAAATGGGACATTTGGGCCAAAAAATGTGCGAAACCGGCCGAAACCGGCCGAAATGAGCACAAAGGTCAAAATCAAATGGGACATCCGGGAAAATGGGGCGAAGTACGCGAAGGAGCCGAAGGCCCGAGGACCAATCAGAAACTGCCACGTGTCCTGATCAAAGGGAGGGGTCCAAAAAGTCAAATGGGACGAGTTTTCGAGCACGATCCGAACCAATGGAAGTGCCACGAAGCTGTCAGTGTCCCCAGGGCCCACAAGGAAAATTCAAAAGACAGCCCCCGAAAGGAAGAGAGGAGAGAGAATTCACGCGACCAATCAGAGCATGTCACGTGTCATCCAGGTGGCAGAAGCGCGGGAAAAATTTCCAAAATCCGTTTTGGTCTTTTCCGTGCCCTAAATCTTCAGATCCATATCTTTTGATCCAGAGCTCGGATTTCCACGTTCTTTATATCAACGGAAAGCTGTTGAATTCTCTACATGATTCTGGGATCAATCTCGCATTTTGGTGTAGTCTGAAGAGAGAAAATCAAGAAAAACGGCTCTGACGTGTGTAATGGCCAGAAGCGACCTTTCAACAACCGGTTTTAATGCTAATGGGTCGCATTCTTCTTCTGCACGGCCAGAAGTGACATTTTAGCGGCCAAATTAATACAAATGGGTCGCATTCTCCTCCCAAATCGGTCAAAGATGGTAGGGTATGGGTTGGAAAGGTATCCCATGCCGTTTTTATGCATCTGCAGTCAATGAGGAATGGGCTTGCACGTTTTCCTACGTTTTTGTCCCCTGGGTTCGACCCATGCAATGTAAAAGCCAGTTTTGGCTCAAAAAAAAAGGGTTGTTCATTCTTTCTGCTCTGCCCTCCCTTCTTTTCTTCTCTAGGGTTGAAAATGGAGTTCGAACCTCCTCCCTGCTCTGTAATGGCATTTTTTGCCTTTTACTAATGGAATGATGTTCTGTGCAAACTTCTGGAGCAACAAAACGTGTTTTGTGATGCACCTGTCCATCCTTCCTCGTTTTTGCTTGTTCTCTTCTTGCCTCTCTTCATTGCAGGTATTTGTGCATGTTTGAATGTTCATTGCAGGTCTGGAGCTGTGTTCATGGAGTTTTGGGACATTTTCTGTGTGAAATCTATCCTTGGGCCTGTGATGCATCTGTCCATCCTTCCCATTGCTCACCTCTCTTTGTCCCATGGCAGTTTTGATAGATGTCCAACATTCTCCTTCTCTGGTGTATCACCGTTTTAGTGTAGGATTTTGCTGTTTTTCCTTTCTCTCTCTCTCTCTGTCCCCTTGTCATGGTTAGATTAGGATTAGATTAGCTTGCCTGCACTGGAATAGCTTGTGGCAGGTAGTTTAGGAGCAGGAACCAGCCTTCTCTGGAGATTCCTCTCTCGGTTTTACAAGTCCCACGCTTGGAGAGAGGTTTCCATGTTGTACAATCACACTGGATGCCTGAACATCAACCTAGAATCCTGATGTGCGTCCAGGGGTGCTGTGATTTTGCATCAACAGTTAGTTCAATGAACTTAGCATGATAAGCAATAAGCATTAAAGTGAAATGCATTCCACTAATTGTTCCATTAAAAAAACTCTGCTTTAATGAAACAATTAATACAAATAATCATAAGTAATAACATCTAGAAAAGAAGTACAATAAAAGAGTCTGAATTTGATTTTAAGAAAAGAGCATAATATAATCCACAACATCTGCATTATATCATAAGGTTTAATTAATTCTATCAGTTACTTTAAAAAAATCAACAGATCTTGTCATCTAATTGTTTCATAATTATAAAAGAATAAAAATGCACATTTATCTGTACTAAGTAGCAAAAGAGTGAAATACAACATAGCTCTTATTAGGATGATTCATCCTATAACCTGTTGGTGCCATTTTTGAGCCTATAAGATTTTGCTCTATTTTTCCTTCATTATGCATGCTCTGGAATGTTTTTCTCTCAAATCCGTGGTCTGCAACTTTTTCCCCTCAGATTGAATGCCTTGAAAATCTCATAAACTTGTTGTTTTGTCCCAATTTGAATGAAATTAGCATGTGTTCCCTGTTTTGTGCCCTATTTTAAAAAAAATCCATGGGCCTCTACTATTTTCCATTTTTTCTGATTGTGGATGCTTGAAAATGATCAATTTATGCTTGTTTTCCTTTGAAAATCTATCCCCATGGTCATAAATTGCCTAAAAACACTTTCCATTTGTCCTTTGATCAAAAAATTCTTCACCCAAAAAGAAAAAATCAATTTTGGGCATCCTTGGCGTTTTATGTGTTTTTTTATGGTAAGACGGATATCATTTACCTGTCAAATTCATCTTTGGCATTCTAGGGCATTGCTGACAATTTTTGCGTTGTTTGATGGTCATACGGTCATCCTTTTCCTGTCAATTTTTAGCTCAAAATATTCTCCTACGTGGCCATTTGTGATTAGACAAGGTTTAATGGGTTTTCTCAAAAAACTTAACGTTTTTTGTGTTTTGGAAAAAAGTGCACATTTCCCCCATAGCTCTGTAGGCCCTAGAGGAGGTACACGTGTCACAAAAAGAGTGAAGGTGGATGGGCAGGTATTTTTGTGCCTTAAGGTATTTTATGAAAAAAGAGTTAAAGTACAAAGAAAATGCCTAGGGCCTGTAACAAATCAGAATGGAACACGTGGTGGCTTTTGAGTGCAGGCCCTCAGTGAATCAAAGGTGGACATGTGTCATGTTTTCATCAAAAGCAGGATGGAAGGATGGCAGAGGACTTATAATTTTTTTTGCTTTTTGACGAAAGGGAGAAGAAGTTATGAAAAAGGTTGTAGGTCCATCAGGCCACTCAAGAGAGGACACATGGTAGGCTCAGGGGCAGAAGGGAGTGTGGGCCACCGAAGGAAAAAGGAAAATATTGCCTTTTTGGGAAAGTGAGTTAAAGTGGTAATTTGAAGCGTGACTCCGTAATGAATTAGAGGGAGACACATGTCAAAAGAAATGCAAGAGGGGAGTACGAGCCGCTGGTGAGTTTTGAAAATTTTGAAATTTTTGAGGAGTTGAGTAAAGTTTAAAAGGAGGAACACAAGCCCACATTGAGTTAGTGATCGCCACGTGTTAAGGATAGAAGCATAGGTGCAGGTCCGTGGGGAAAATTGTCAAAATTTTCATTTTTTCCAAAAAAGGTGGAAATGTGTAGAATCAAGCCATGATTCCAATGGGGTCCACTTTGGGACACGTGTCAGGCCCATTTTCCAAGGGTGGAGGGGTAGAAAAGAATGTCAAATTTTTACATTTTTCAAAAAATGTTAAAAAATCAAAAACTAATCCCAAGCCCATTTCCAATCGCATTGTGACACATGGAGGGATCAGATTGAAGTGATAAAGGCAAATCAATGGTAACTGTGCATTTTTCAATTTGGCCACCATTTTTACTTCGAAAATACATTTTTTGCATCGATTTTGATCAAAATTTTGGTGAATTCATGTTGTTTTTCCTTCAAGGATCAATGGAATCAATTTGAAAATACAATTTGTAGAGCTGAGGTAATTTTGAAATGAAATTTTATTCAGGCTCGAGAAAAAATGTGAAATATCATATCCAAAAGTTACAGAGTCAAATTTTGGAGGGATAAGGATGAAATAATGAAAGGAAGGGGGTCTGCATACTTTGAAGATGAAAAACATGCCTCCACAATGGATAATGATGTGAATTTTACAATGATTCACCTTTTTTTTAGGCACCTGACAACTTTTTGAAAAAATTTTTGTTAGATGTCCCTTTCTACAAGTCATGAGTGAATTTGTAACAAAATAAAATGCCATAGGATATTCTTTTATTTGGAAAGAAGGATCAAATGTAATAGAGAGATATATAATGCATGCTTTTTGACATGCAAAGGGTCAGGAAATTGAAAATCACGAGAAAATTTTGAGAGAAGCTCATCTTCTGAGAAACCCTCCAAAAAACCTAGCTAATGTCTTATGTGTTAGATCTTCATTCATGTTGAGTTGGTTAAAAGTGTATAGCCATCACACAACTCTGAGATTGTTCCTAAAACTCTCCCCTACTGATGAATCTAATAAGCTTTTGAATTAATCTATGTTATTTTGGGCAATATGATGTATGTTATCATGTTTAAATGTCTGTAAACAGTTTTCCTTGTTCTTGTTGCAATCTTGCATTGAAATCTTTAGGAATCACACATATCTCATCCTTATTGATTATTTAGTGGCATTTGTAATTTGATTTTTCGGAAGAGCTTTCATCTGGCATTAAAAATAAGTAGTTTAAAATCACTTCACCTTCATTTTGTTGATAGAGATTGCTTGTAAGCCTTTGGGGTACCTTAGGCATGATTTGATCATAGATTTTGATGTTTAATTGGGTCCTTTAACTCAAGATTTTGTGTTGAGGTCTCAAATATTATGTGAAGAGTGCAAACCTGGGCCTCCATTTGTGTATCTCTTTTGGTTGAAAGAACATCCTGACTATTTTGAAGCATTTTATCTGATAGTTGTTCAAATGTTGTAGAGGTTGTCAAAGATCTAGCATAGTCAAGTTTGTCTTATCAATATCCCACCAAAAATCATTCTAAACAACTAATCCTACCCCATACTACCCCTGTTTTGGCCTGTATACCCACAGAAGATCAAAATCTATTTGCTAAAGTATGTAGAACATATCAAGATTTCAAAATGTCTTCAGTAACCCTTGCCTTGCATTGAAAATATATCCATAATCTGGAAGTGACAACTTGTGAAATTCAGATTTGGAGTGTTGATCATATTTTCCCAAGGCCCTTCTAATACTATTTGCACAAATTATGGTATACCTTCGTCTCCTTCACTATTTTAGGGTTACAAAATAGGTCCTCTTACCTTGGTTGAAAGGCACAACCTAAAATGGTTAGGATAAGATCAAGTCCTATTTGAATGCTATCCATCTCTCCAAAAATATGAGTGCCAGTTAGATCACATCCCTAGCTATAAAACAACATACATCATGATATATCTATCTCCAAGCTTCATGCCATAACTATGATGCTGCTCAAACTAAAAAGGAGAACAAATTTGGGTACCAACAGTAGTGGTGCCGCTACCAAGGACATTCTTGGTTTAATCTGATCCATGTGCATATATATTTGAGATATTTGAATGCATATCAAGCCTTGGTAATGTCTCTTGCAAGTTCTATATGCAATTACATTATTGAAGCATCATTTTATAGTAAAATGTTTAAGGATTAAGTGAAGATATAAGTTCTGCCTGCAATTTTATCAGTTTCTAGCAGTCTTTGCACTTCATTTGCATTTGTGGTTGATAGATTCAAGAAAAGGAAAGTGTGATCTATAAATTTTAGCAAGATTTTCAGTGCTAAAAGGTATTTGACAGAGTATTTTAGTGCATTTGCACAACTAGGTTGAAAGTCCTTAGTGGCGACTCCATGTTGATTTGATCTTGATAAATACCAGTGTCTTAGCTTTCTCTCATTTATTTTTATGTTGTTAATCTCTACAAAATTGGAAGGAAGAAGATCTCTCTTCATAATGGAACTAAGTAGAAATTTATTTCAAGAATTGTGAAAGACAGTTTTAGAGGAAAGAAAAGTTTGGAAGGTTGTTGAAGGTTAGACATCAGGCAAAGGTATATCCATTGGTGAGAGAGATTAGACTTTAGTAGAGGATTATCACTCTTCTTTCAGTGATTCTGATTCAAGCAGTCCTCTCATAAAATTATTTACTTCAACTAGTAAAGGTCCTTCTAATGTACCTGGTGAGTTACTTTTTCAAACTACACATATGTGTTTCAATTCTACTAAAACTTTCCAAGAAAATCAGCACCTAGAGAACACCAATCTTGTGAACCACATTCTTGAGCCCCAAAGACCTCTCACTCCTCATCATTTTGTGTCACCCCCAAGATCACCACCTCAAAATCATATGGATCAGCCTCCCCCTAGGCCTCCATTTGTTTTTAACACCTTGGGTCCTATAAAATTTAGAGGAATGGATGGTTACCCAAATGCTGTCCAACAAGATGTGAGGAATAGGTTGCCAAATTTCCAAGGTAACAATGCAATAACTAGTGATCAACATCTCAAAATTTTTGTTAACATGATGGAGGAATTTAAGATTGAGCATGAAGATGTGTATATTAAATTTTTCATTCATACACTAGAAGAGGATGCTAGGGATTGGTACAAGGCTCTGCCTGATAATTCTATTGATTCATGGACTGAAATGTAGAATGCATTCAGATTGCAATATGGTGACAAGACTGATCCTAGATTTCTCTTTTCTGAATTTGAGAATATCAAGAAGAACCCCAATGAATCAATTTATGACTTCAACACAAGGTTCAACAAAACTTTGAGAAGGCTTCCTATTAATTTGAGGCCATGTGATCAGTCATGCTTGATCAAATATGTAGATGCATTTGATAAGAAGGAAGTCTATTACCTAAGAGACAAGAACCCTACCAATTTAAGGCAAGCCTTTACCATGACATTAAAAATTTAAAATAAAATTAAAGTAATTGGGAAACCTCACAAGAGAGATGGTGTAAATTTGATAAACCCTGACAAGCCTCAAGCAAGAAAGAGTGTAGACTTGGAGGAAGTGGTGAAAACTTTGGTAGGGGTTGTCAAGGATATTTCCTACAAGTTAGCAAGAGCTGAGAAGGGAATTGGGTAGACTTCAAAAGGTCATCAAAAATAAAAAAACCATGATAGATTTACCAATCATCCCAGGGGTGATCAAAGGGAAGATGATAGAGGGAAAGGACCCATGGGGTCTGTAAATAGACATACTCAAGCACATGAAGGAAGAGTGTTACCTGATCCCTTAACTACTAGGGTTGTTGTTGTTGATATTGATTGGTGTGATAGGTGTTTTCTGCCCCATCCTCCATGTGAAATGGACCAGCAAGATGGTGAAGCTGGTAATGATGATGGTACTGATGATGATATCTGCATGGTGGGCTATTATTCAAGCTCACAAGGAGCAACATCAACTAAGGTCATAAGTGTGAGGACATCTACAAAATTTTGGGATTGCATCAAATGGGTACAATTATTTCTTGCCCCTCATACTCTTGAAGTTGATGTATTGCAAGATTTTGAAATTCCTAACAATGACTTTGAATACTTAAGAACTTTGATGATCAAGAAGTATGATAGTGGTATACTTTTGGAGGAAGATAGACAATTATTAATGAATGTTGTTGTAGCTCAAGAGAAAGACTATAACACTAGGAGAAAAGTTGTTAAGGGAGATGGGCCTCAGGAAAAACCTAAAATACCCTTGCTCACAAGCATGCCCAAAGAAGCTCCTAGAAGAGAAATACCTGCCAAAAGCTTTGTTGTCCCAAGAAAAAATTACAGTCCTCCTCATGCCCAAGCTGCCAAGCATCCCATGCCATATGATAACTATGTTTGTCTCCCTTCCAATGTTGCCTTGCCTAAGAATGTTCCCTATGACATAGCCCAAGTATCGATCCAAATTAATGTGAGTGTTCCAATAATTGAGTTTCTTAGGATTCCTGAGCACAAGAAGAGAGAATTTGAGTACTTGGGATTGAAAGAGGAGAAGAGTACCCCAAGAAGAAATGTAAATGTTGTTGAAACTCCTCCTCAAATCATTGTAAACCTTGAGACACCACCAGCATTTTAGGATCTTGGAGAAAAACCTGAAGTATATTTAGGGACATCCTTGGTTGATTCCCAATTGAATGTTCATTTAGGGACATCCTTAGTTGATTCTTTACAACTTTGATCATAAAGGATAGAATACTTTACAATTGTATGTTTAATTCCAATATATCATGTAATTTCATGCAACTAGAAGTCATGAATGAGTTGGATATCAAAGTGATAGCATCCTATGGAAAGTGTAATGCCATGGACTAAAGAGAAGTTCCGGTAGTTTTTTTTGTGAAGCGTTTGGTGGTGCAACTTGCATCTTATCCTGGGAGGAATTTAAAATTGGATGTTGTAATTGTTGATTGCCCTACCAAATGGGGTATGTTATTGTCAAGAAAGTGGGCTACAAGTTTTGGAGGGAGTGTCCAAATGGAAATTTATTTTCCCACCATTTACATTGAGGGCAGCCTTGTCAAGCTCTATGGAGAAAAGAAGACGTTGCATCTAATTGAGGATCCAAACAATGCTTCTTATGAAGTATTATTTTGTGATGTTGATGTAGATAATTTTATTGGGTTTTCTAATTATAAGGAGCATAAGATGGATCAGTCAAAGTTCCTTGAATAGGTAGGTTCTCCTTGGACCTTTTTATTTGATGGAGCTTGCTCCAAATTTGGAAATGGTGCTGGTATAATTCTGATTTCTCCTAGCTTGGAAGAGTTTATTTTTTCCTTCAAGCTTAATTTTGAATGTACTAACAACATTGATGAGTATGAAGCCTTGTTGTTGGGTTTGAGAATTTCATCTAAGTATGGTGTCAGGTACATCATTGTAAAAGGAGATTCAGAGCTAGTTGTTAAACAAATAAGAAAATTGTATGCTACAAAAAATCAACAGATGAAATAGTACAAACATGCAGTTTGGGATCTAATTGAGATGTTTGATTCCTTCAACATTGTGCATCATGACAGAAGTTTCAATGTTGCTACTGAAAAGTTGGTAGTTTTGTGGTCAAGATTTGGAAATTGCACAGTTTCACCTTATTGTGAGTACAATATTGAAGTGTTAACTAGGCCAACTGTCCCTGACAACATCAAGCATTGGCAAGTGTTTAATGATGATACTCAAGTGTGAAGGTTATTAAAAAATCAAGGTGAGTTTGTAGATTAGACTATTGATTGGGAACCAATGGTGTGTGTGACTGAAGGAAGAGAGAATTTGTTTGGAAATGATATCATTCAATTGAAAACTAACACCATTCCTAGAGGTCTTATTGCACTTGAGTCAAATTTTAACAATGTTGATTGCATCATCAATAGAAACATGTATGCCTCAAGGGATGTGGAAGAGAATAACTTGAGCACTAATGATAAACCAAGAAAGGTTTGGTTGGGAAAAAATCTAAACAAAGAGGAAAAACAGTCGTATGTTCAACTATTGAAGAAATATAAGGACTATCTTACTTGGTCTTATTCAGAGATGAAATCATATAGAGAGGACTTGTTTCAGCATGAGATTCCTATTAAAAAAAATGCCAAGACTTATAGAGAAAATATGAGGCCAATTAATCCACTCTTCTCCATGAAAATGCAAGATGAATTGAAGAAACTGAAGGAGGGAGGGATCATTCAGCCCATAAGGTATTCATCTTGGGTTGCAAACCTTGTGCCAATCAGAAAGAAAAATGGAGACATCAGACTTTGTGTAGACTTCAGAAATCTGAATAGCACTTAATTGAAGGACAATTATCCTTTTCCAAACATGGAAAACATGTTGCTGTTAGTGACTAGGTATAAATTGTTGTCCACCTTGGATGGTTTCTCTGGCTACAATCAAGTTGTTTTCAAGGAGTCAGAAAGATTTAAAACTGCCTTTACCACTCCTTGGGGAACATATGTTTATGTAAGGATTCCTTTTAGTCTCATGAATGCTGGAGCTACCTTCCAAAGAGCAATGGATGTTTCTTTTTCTAGTTACATAAATGACTTCATTGTAGTTTATCAGGATGATGTGACTGTGTTTTCAAGGAGCATAAAAGATCACTTGCAGCACTTGGAAAAAATGCTGATCAGATGTAGAGAATTTGGAATCTCTTTGAATCCAAAGAAGTGCCATTTTGGGGTACAAAATTCCAAGCTGACTGGTCATATTGTTTCAAAGGCTGGTGTCATGATTGACCCTAAGAGGGTAGAAGCAATCAGCAAGGTTCCAATTCCAAGAACAAAGAAGGGCATCCAATCCTTCTTTGGGTAGATCAATTTCATTATAATGTTTGTGTCAAATTTTGTTGAATTGACTCTTCCTATTACATGCATGTTAAAGAAAGACCAAGTTATTAGGTGGGAGGAGGCTGCTATTCAATTTTTTGAAGGAATCAAATAAGCACTTAAGCATGCACCTATCTTGACAGTTCCAAATTACAAGAAGCCTTTCCAAATCTTCTCTTTTCTTCTAAAAATACTATTGAATCTATTTTTCTCCAAAAGGATGAAGATGGGGCTAAGAGGCCTATTGCCTTCTCTAGCAAGGATTTACAAGCTACTGAGTTAAAGTACACAATCATGGAAAAATAAGAATTTTCCTTGGTGAAAGCAATAAGGGTTTTCAGGCCTTATATCTTAAGTTCAAAATTTGTTGCTTATGTTCCCCATACCATGGTAAAAGACATCTTATTAGAGATTGATATCTCAAGAAAAATATGTAGATGGGTGAACAAAATGTAGGAATATGACATGGACATCCAAACCACAAAGTTGGTAAGAGGTCTGGGTCTTGCTAAGCTCATGACTGAGATCAACTTGCAAACTATGGAATTTAATGAATTAGAGGAAGAAAGGGTAGATGTTTTTGAGAAGTTGATAAGTTTTGAGTGCTACAAGGATGTAATCTTTTACCTCAGACACCTATGCTTCCCTGATCATTTAAATAAAAAATCAGAAAAGGGCCCTTAAGCTGGCTTCTCAAAAATACATCATCACTGACTTTGGGCTCGATTGGAAGAACCCTGAAGGTGTCCTCTTGAAATGTGTAACTGAAGATGAATCTCCAAAAATACTTATTTATTTCCATGGGGGATTTTGTGAAGGAAACTTTGCTGGAAGGGTTACAGCACACAAAATTTTGAGAGCTGGTTATTGGTGGCATACTCTCTTCAAAGATGCAACCCTGTAGGTTAGAAAGTGTGAAAGCTGCCAGTGTTTCTCTGGAAGAATGAAATATTTAGGCTCCCTTCCTTTGTATCTTGTATTAATTGAGGATCCTTTCAAACAATGGGGGATGGACTTCATTGGTGAGATCTCATACCCTTCTAGTTCTAGGCATAAGTGGATCCTTGTAGCCACAGATTACTTCACCAAGTGGGTAGAAGCAATCCCCACCAAGAAATAAACACACCAAGTTGTTATGGACTTCTTTTTGAATCACATCGTATGCACATTTGGTGTGCCAATGAAAATTGTTGTTGATAATGCCATGTACTTTAGAGCTAAACCCTTAATGGCAATGTGCAAGGATTATGGAACCAATTTGAATTATGCTTCAAACTATAACCCTTAAGGAAATGGATAAGCTGCATCCAATAATAAGAACTTATTGAAGATCATTAGGAGAACCTTGGAGTTGAACAAGAGAAAATCAGGTGAACAACTGAAATTTGCAATTTGGGATGATAGAATTACTGCCAAAATAGCTACTAGGAAGAGCCCATTTGAGTTGGTGTATGGAAATCAATATCTACTACCCTTACATCTACAATTATCTTCATTTCAGTTTGCTCAACAACTTTAAGATCAAGAGGTCAGTCCATATGAAGTAAGGATTAATTAGATTGTTGAGCTAGATGAAGAAAGAAGAGCCTCCCACCAAAGTCATGTCAGATTCAGGGAGAAGTTGAAGAGGTTGTTTGACAAGAAGATCACTCCTAAGGCCTTCAATGTTGGAGATCTGGGTTTTTTATGGGATAGAAAAAATGAAGACAAGGGCAAACATGGTAAATTTGATGTATTTTGGATGGGCCCTTACTCCATTGATATTAGAATTGGTGAAAATACCTTTTTTCTCAAAGACTTAGATGGGGACTTGCTTAAACTAGCTTTTAATGGAAAGAATCTGAAGAATTTTTTGGATTAATCCCCAAATTTGAGGTATGCACCACTTGTATAGTTTATAGTCTCTATTTTTGCCTTTTTTTTCGGTTTGTGGTTTGCCCTGTCCTTGGTAACCATTTTTTGTCGTTTAGGTCTATTTTTTCAGATCTACATTTTTTACTCCATTACCCAATGGTTGTTTTTGGCACTTGGTCTAGTTCTTTTGTTCTTGTGGCACTCATTGGGAGTGCCCATCCCCAAGTAGGACCTGATGTTGGTGCCATTTTTGAGCCTGCAAGCTTTTGCCCTATTTTTCCTTCATTATGCATGCTCTAGAATATTTTTCTCTCAAATCCGTGGTCTGTAACTTTTTTGTAACATCCTCATTTTAGAAAATAGAACAAGTCAATTTTTTTTTTTGATAAATGCATACTGGTTCTAAATACATAATTTAGAACTCACAAATCAAATAACCATTCATATAACAGATAACCATATGCAGCTGTAATGACTCGGAGTACCTCCGATCTATTCATGAGTAAGAAGAGTTGGCGTTATTATTTAACACTTCACTCCAGTGGTTCTCTTCCCTATTCTGGGATTCAGAATGCTCTGTCCAAGGAACCTAACTGAATAATTGTTACCATTATTCATCGGCATCTCATCCCTTAGACTAGGTGAATTAGGACAACGCAATCAGCAGCTTGCGATACTTTGGCCAAAGATTTGAAACATATTGCTTATGTCTCGTATTCCTTAATGGCATACTCATCAATCTGGAATACGTCCTTCACCCCATTCTCATGTTATGTAGAATGTCTTATACCGACTTCTGTCAGTCCCTTTTATCCAGTTAATCACTCGGGAATGGATTAGTAAGGTAACCACGTTATATGGATGCTCCCGAAGACTAGGGACAAAATGACATACTGGGTCAATCCTAATTAAACCATTGTGTCAAGATACCCCAAGTCTCCTAGGCAGCCATATAATGTGACCACATACCTAATCGGTCCAAAAGTAACTTGTACGAGATCAAAGTGTAAATCTTAGCGATCAATGCAAGGGGTGTCATCATAAGTCACCCGCATTGTTGTAACTTCGAGAAGATCCTAATCTTCTCGGAGGTACAACCCTGCGGGTGACTTGTGATGAAAACCTTTAAATCTGCCTCGAAAATATCTACTTATTAATATGCGTTATGCACATTGAGTTTAAATTACATTAAAGACGTTCCCCTAAGGTTAGCCTTTCCCAATCCCTGGATTCCTCATCCTAGGATGACCTTTCTCAATAAAACCCAATACTCAAAGGAGTTATCAAGGCCAAGGTCTCATCGAGGAGTTCTTAGAATATACATGATTCTAAAACAACAGAATTGGACAATAACTCATAACCTTCACATGAGATTGCCATCTGAACCCCATTAGATTTATATTAGTTCTCCTAACTGAATTTATATCATACTTATATAGCATCAAATATAAATGATTAAGAATCCAATTAAATGTTGTCCTATCATAATCAGGACTAGGGATTAATAATTTAATTCAATTTGTTTAGAGTTCTGTTTAGGTATATTTTAATCCTATCTTCCAAAGACAGTTACCTAAATTTCAATTTAGCTTATGATAGAACATACCAGAACTGCTAAACAATCATAAGAATTCAGTCTTATATTCTTGCAAAGCTTACATTGATAATCACAAAAGTCTCCAAATTATATAATAATAACAATGCTCTTTAGATCATTTGAACCGAAGAAGGTCAAACTATCAAGATAAGAATATAGACACATAAGTAACAATATCAATTTCCATTACTTCAGAACTAATCAAATACATTGTATGCATTCCGCATACTTGATACATTACTCAACTGAAAAAGGAACATCTTTCCTTATCTAGAAAATTCAAGATGTAATTCACTTATAAATCAAATTTATTCAATCTGATTATCCTATCAGATCTGCATGCTTTTACCACTTATAGCAACCATCTGCAAAAATAGTCAACATGAGTCAGTTCGATGAACTGAGCACGATAAGCACTAACTCTTAAAACAATTGCAATCCATCAATTGTTTTCATTAAACACCCTGTTTAAATGAGATCAATTCACCAAACAAGTAAACATATTCAGACTATGCCTTTGTAATACAAAAATGACTACAAATGTGTAACTTTATCATCGTTACAGAATAGTCCTAAACACTTCTCAAATATTTCATCAACATATTAGAAATCAAGAAGAACAAAAGTGTCCTAAGTAATTATTCCTTGTAAATCCCAAGATGCACAAACATCAGGCAGTCATTATATTCAACTTAAAAAGAGGAATATCATATCAATCTTGAAACCGTCATTATGTAAAAACGATTACAGATGTTAGTTAAACAATTATACCAACTTATAATTTACAACAGAAGAAAAATAAACAATTGTACATATTTCCCTCTGAACTAGCTCATGACTGTACCGTCTTTCCAAGAGCAAGGCATTCACTTAATACACATGCAAATAAATCAGTCGAGTCCATCATCAGCACCACTATTTTGAAACTTACAACAATGCAACTACAGTACAGTAGCTCCCATGCCAAACAACGGTGTCTATCAACCAAGCAGACTCAGAACGACCTCACGTAAAAAGTGACAGGCAAGAAGACAACTACTGTCATTACCTGTTTAGGTACAGTTAACTCCTAAATTCATTCATACACAAAAATGGATATCAAAGCAAGGAAGGCGTAACACGCCTACAATCCCAATAACAATCTACAGCCCCTTCAATCCTTTTCAACACTATAAGGCTTTTATACCCAAGGTTGAATTCAAAGGAACTCAATTGTTTCCACAGCCAACAAGAAACTCGAACTCCTTTGGGCAATGACATCTCCCTACGACTTAAGCAAAGAGAGTTGAAAACCACGCATCACGCATAGCCACATCAACTGGCATGTAACCTTAAAGAAAACACAACTTAGAATATCGTAGCTACTTCTGAATGAAATCAGAGTAGAAAGTTTGGTATCCATGACCTACTTCATAATGCCATTATAAAAGATGTCAAGCTATTCACAGAAATCCATCAAGGCCAAATAAACATCATATGTTCAATCTCAGGCTTATACAGAAGCCAAATGAAACAAGATATCATCCCATATTGAAGGAATCCACAGGGTCAAATAATAGAGTAAACCCAACAGTCATAATTGAAGCAGATACACTGTTTATCTGTCAAGAATTCAACTGAGTCCCAACAACAGTATAAGAATAGTTAATGATCCAATCTATGCCAACAATAGTAAGCATTCAAATCAGGTGTAAGCAAATCAAATACCGATTTCATAACAAGAAATTCAATTGAACCTCTTCAAAATTCGTGAACAAGCTTACACATAAGGAAACATAAATGTATACCCAGGGAGTCAGTACCAAATTTCATTACAAATAACAGAGGTCGTATGACCTGTTACTTCTACAAGATTCCAACGGAATGCAAATTAACAAAACTCAAGGATGTATCTATATCCTCAGCAGTGGACCATAATATATGATTCATTCAGAGGACTCCACAGAGTCGTTCAAATAAAATACATATATCCATATTGTATACTGTCAACGGGTTAAATCCCGTTACCACAATAACAAGGAAAAACAACTTCCACTGGGTCGTAATGACTACTGTAACACAATAGTTACCTGTTCCCAAACAAATTTAAAAGACAAAACGAAACCAAACAAGTATCAATAACCACCCCATCAATACCCACGACAGAGCTTACAAGGTTCCATTAAAACTGAATAATCAAACAAATGTCCAGCAGTTTCCCTTCCAACAAGTATTCACAACATGCATCGACGACAAAACCGACAAGCATAACAGTGGCCTGTACCCATCACAAGAATAATTTATGGGCTCTCGCCGAGCAGGCCGAGCATACATTCCTTTCATAAATTTCACATATTTAAGCCAGAATGCAAAACACAAAGAAATAAAGCCACAGTTCGAATTTAATAAACACCCATCAAGGGATAAATGAAAAATCAAACCAGCATGAAGATACAGTGCCAAAATCACACAAAGACATCCATAGAAAATCATCTATTTCCATAAATCATTTGAACAGAGTTGTTCTAATGAAATCACTTGAAAGACAACAAGATTTTTAAAGGTTAGGGCCTAACATGCCTAGATTTTTTCTCAAATTTCCGAAGCAGACCACTGAAAGAGCTCGGACTTCCTTTTCCTTTTCCAAGTTAGAGCGACCAACAAAATTTTGCTATCCCCATGACATATATATTTTCCTTGCCAGAGAAAATAGCTAGATAAGCTCATACTCGCCATGCAACACAAAGAAGACTGGTGCGAAGAACCAGTGAACAGGCAGAAGAAAAACTGAAATTCGCGATAAACCAAACAAAACAACAACTTCCCACATTGCATGCCTTCTCGTGAATTCTGAGCTCGACTTCCAAGCTCATTGAATGCATTAGCTCCTAATTTCCCACTCAAACTCCACTGCCACTGACCGCCAAAGTTGGCGATAGACATATAAAATCTCAAGACCATTTCCAGTTTTGGCGACTTGCCACGTCGGCTTAGGTTAGCCGTTTCAAAAACCTCCGCCAATACCTGTCCTTCATACTTATCCCTTGCATTAAATAACCTAGAAACTTCCGCCCATGGTTCGCATCCCTCCATAGGTCCCCTTACATCCTTGTTCAATAGTTAGGTTAGTAACTTAGGTTAGAATTTAGGATAACACCTAGTCTAACTTCATAGAACATAGTTACTAACTTAGGACATTAGCTCTTAGCCTAGGTCTAGGTTAGATTAACACTAATCTAACCCCTAGGTTAGGTTTAGTTTTAGATTACTAACATTAATAATTCCAGTTAGGTCTATATTCCGTAGACTCAGAAAAAACCTACAACATGCATTCTTGAATAGGGTTACCTCCTGTTCTGCCTTTAGGCTACAAAATTGTATGAAACCGAATTATTGCCTGGTCCACGATCGAGACCTTCCAGATATACTTCGATATCGGGAACCAATCCATTTCACATGATCAACCTGAGTTAGACTCGGGATTGACTTATCCAATGAATTCAGACCTTGCAACCTGTGAAAGGTTTATAATTTTTAATTCATCACGAAATACTTAAAGCACCACTTGGATCAATACCACTGATCCAAGGCTAGGTCTTATAGATGAATAACTTCATAATTCGTTCCGAGATCAGATTAAACTCAGCTGTGAAATGAAATAAATAAAAGAGTCTAATCATATCCTGACTCAGTCAAAGATCTGCAATCTGCAAAGAAGATACAGTACATATCAAGCATGACTTCTCAACCAAAGGAACACATCCTTTTTACAAAAGAAATCACATATCAACACTTGTATGCTTAGGAGGAAGCAACAACAGTTCAGGGTGTTACATTTTTCCCCTGGATTGAATGCCTTGAAAATCTCATAAACTTGTTAATTTGTTCCAATTTGAATGAAATTAGCATGTGTGCCCTGTTTTGTGCCCTATTTTTTCAAAAATCCATGGGCCTTTGCTATTTTTCCATTTTTTCTAATTGTGGATGCTTGAAAATGATCAATTTATGCTTGTTTTCCTTTAAAAAAATATCCCCATGGTCCTAAATTTCCTAAAAACACTTTTCATTTATCCTTTGATTGAAAAATTCTTCACCCATGAATCAAAAATTAATTTTGGGCATCCCTGGCATTTTCTGTGTTTTTTGATGGTCAGACAGGCGTCATTTACTCATCAAATTCATCTTCAGCATTCTAGGGCATCGTTGGAATTTTTTGTGTTGTTTGATGGTCATACAGGTGTCCTTTTCCCATCAAATTTTAGCTCAAAATATTCTCCTACATGGTCATTTGTGATTAGAAAAGATTTGGTGGGTCTGCTTGAAAAACTTAACAATTTTTATGTTTTGGAAAAAAGTGCATGTTCCCCCCGCATATCCATAGGCCCCAGAGGAGGTACACGTGTCACAAGCAGAGTGAAGGCGGATGGGAAATTCTTTTTGTTCCTTAAGGCATTTTGGAAAAAAGAGTTAAAGTACAAATAAAATGCCTAGGGCCCACAATGAATCAGAATGGAACATGTGATGGCTTTAGAGTGCAGGCCCTTAGTGAATCAAAGGTGGACACGTGTCATGTTTTCATCAAAAGAGGGATGGAAGGCTGGTAGAGGACTTAGAAAATTTTTATTCTTTTTGGAAAAAGGGAGAAAAAGTTGTGAAATAGGCCACGGGTCCATTGGGCCACTCAGGAGAGGACAGGTGGTAGGATCAGGGGTAGAAGGGAGTGTGGGCCACTGGAGGAAAAAGGGAAATATTTCCTTTTTTACAAAGTGAGTTAAAGTGGTAATTTGAAGTGTGGCTCTGCGATGAATCAGAGGGAGACACGTGTCAAAAGCAATGCAAGAGGGGAGTATGGGCTGCTGGTGAGTTTTGAAATTTTTGAGGAGTTGAGTAAAGTTTAAAAGGAGGAACACAAGCCCACATTGAGTTAGTGATCGCCACGTGTCAAGGACAAAAGCAGAGGTGTGGGTCCATGGGGAAAATTGTGAAAAATTTCCTTTTTTCTAAATAAGGTGGACATGTGTAAAATTGAGCGGTGACCCCAGATCCAATCATATTGTGCCACATGTCAGTGTCAAATCTCAAGGGCGGAGTGGCGGAGGAAATTGTGAAATTTTTCATTTTTTCCAAAAAAGGTGGAAATGTGTAGAATCAAGCCACGATTCCAATGGGGCCCACTTTAGGACATGTGTCAGGATCGTTTTCCAAGGGCGAAGGGGCAGAGAAAAATGTCAAATTTTTACATTTTTCAAAAAATGTTAAAATTTCAAAAAGTAATCCCAAGCCCATTTCCAATTGCATTGTGACACGTGGAGGGCTCCGATTGAAGTGATAAAGGAAAATCAATGGTAACTGTGCATTTTTCAATTTGGCCACCATTTTTGCTCTAGGAAGTGTGGAAATGTGTTTTTTGCATCGATTTTGATCAAATTTTTGGTGAATTCATGTTGTTTTTGCCTTCAAGGATCAATGGAATCAATTTGAAAATTCAATTTGTAGAGCTGAGATACTTTTGAAATGAAATTTTGTTCGGGCGCGAGAAAAAATGTGAAATATCAGATCCAAAAGTTACAGAGTCAAATTTTGGAGGACTAAGGATGAAATAATGAAAGGAAGGAGGTTTGCATGCTTTGAAGATTAAAAACATGCCTCCACAATGGATAATGATGTGAATTTTGCAATGATTCACCTTTTTTTGAGGCACCTAGAAACTTGTTGAACATTTTTCTGTTAGATGTCTCTTTCTACAAGTCATGAGTGAATTTGTAACAAACTAAGATGCCATATGATATTCTTTTCTTTGAAAAGAAGGATAAAATGTAATAGAGAGATATATAATGCATGTTTTTTGACATGCAAAGGGTTAGGAAATTGAAATTCACGAGAAAAATTTGAGAGAAGCTCATCTTCTGAGAAACCCTCCAAAAAAACCCGGTTAATGTCTTATGTGTTAGATCTTCATTCATGTTGAGTTGGTTACAAGTGTATAGCCATCACATAGCTCTGAGATTGTTCCTGAAACTCTCCCCTGCTGATGAATCTAAGAAGCTTTTGAATTAATCTATGTTATTTTGGGCAATATGATGTATATTATTATGTTTAAATGTCTGTAAATAGTTTTCCTTGTTCTTGTTGCAATGTTGCATTGAAATATTTAGGAATCACATAGATCTCATCCTTATTGATTACTTAGTGGCATTTGCAATTTCATTTTTCACAAGAGATTTCATTTGGAATTGAAAATAAGCAGTTTATAATCACTTCACCTTCATTTGTTGATAGAGATTTCTTGTAAGCCTTTGGGGGTACCTTAGGCATGATTTGATCAGAGATTTTGATGTTTAATTGGGTCCTTAAACTAAAGCTTTTGTGTTGAGGTCTCAAATATTTTGTGAAGAGTGCAAACGTGGGCCTCCATTTGTGTATCTCTTCTGGTTGAAAGAACATCCTAACTGTTTTGAAGCATTTTATCTGATAGTTGTTCAAATGTTGTAGAGGTTGTCAAAGATCTGGCATATTCAAGTTTGTCTTATCAATATCCCACCAAAAATAATTCTAAAGAACTAATCCTGCCCCATACTACCCCTATTTTGGCCTGTATACCCACAGAAGATCAAAATCCATTTGCTAAAGTATGCAAAATAGATCAGGATTTCAAAATGTCTTCAATAACCCTTGCCTTGTATTGAAAATATCTCCATAATCTAGAAGTGACAACTTGTGAAATTCAGATCTAGAGTGTTGATCATATTTTCCCAAGGCCCTTCTCATACTATTTGCAAAAATTGAGGGATACCTTCATCTCCTTCACCATTTGAGGGTTACAAAATAGGTCCTGTTACCTTTGTTGAAAGGCACAACCTAAAACAGTTAGGAAAAGATCAAGTCCTATTTGAGTGTATCCATCTCTCCACAAATTTGAGTACTAGTTAGATGACATCCCCAGCTAAAAAATGACATACATCATGATCTATATGTCTCCAAGCTTCATGCCAAAACTTTGATGCTGCTCAAACTGAAAAGGAGAACAAATTTGGGTACCAACACAACCTAAGTAAATGAGAAGAATCAATGCATACCATTCCTTACACACTTCATCATTTGAAAGATAGAAACAAGTTTAAAACTCACCTAACTGCTTCAGTGCAAGGATAATAATATAAGGATTCCATAAATAAAGAGATAACATCTAAACAAGAATCTTGAATCAATCCAAGAAGAATAGGAAATCAAAATAGTCTAACTGTAAGTCTTACTAACTTCTATATGTTAGAAGATATAATTCAAAAGATCTAAAACTAGACTTTCCACAAATCCAAGCTAGATTCAAACATAATTAATCTCTTATTCATTCCATCTAATAAGGGTTCATAATAAGACTGAGTGTAAGAAGAGACAACCTACCAATATCAATCCAAATGGCGTATGACTCAATCAAGAAAAATAGTTGGTCTAAGCATGTTAATATTTTCTTTCCAACATATTGACTCAAATAATCTCCTACCACATCATTACTACCAATGACTTATACCAAGTAGACCAAACAATCCACAAGAAATTTCCATCACATAAGAGAATCGAGTACAGAGAAGTTCAATCAAATGAACTTATCTCAAACGACAGTAAAAAGGGGTCTCAATTAGAAAAGGGCCAATCAATAATTTATTTCATTTATACCATCAAATGAATTCCTAATTCTATTTCAAACTTAGAATTTCTGTAACTAGCTCCTAAGAGAGAACACAAAACCAAACACACAAGTGAAAGAAAGTGCACTTCTATTTTTATAACTTACAAGTCTTTACCAACTGGTTTATCTATTCCCATTCATTAAACACAAGTTTGAATTCAAATCTCAGAACAAATTACATAGTACAGTCCCTAAACAATATACTTTCCCCAAGAGAACATATTCCTTTCTCTTCTAAAAACTGAAGATTCGTTCAATGAATCCATCAAGGAATAAAAATCCACAAACAATATAAGAAATACAAGGATCAATACAACTCACAAACTCAAAGATACCATATTCCCAACTTCTAGGTCCTACACGGCTCTAGATAATAGAGACATAAACTTAGAGGTCATCTTGAAGACAAATTCTGTGAGACAACCATGAACCAGAAATGATAAATCCTATCAACAAGATTTAGCATGAGAGAGTAATCCACTCTTTTCCCTAACAACCAAAAAGTCAATAAAGAGGATCTGAAGGTAGGAAAAAACCCAATATACGTTTAAGACAAGTATTGTCTAAATATTACCTCCAACATGATTGAAATATAATCACAACAAGGACACTCAAGTTCTATCTAAGAGGCTTGTGAAAAAGAAGGTATTCATTTCAACATTATTCACAAGAAGGAAAATGCATAATGTATTTCCATAATCATCAAAATAGTTAACGAATGTTCCAACAAACTACATATCAAACCAAACCTAGAACAAGATAGAATTCCCATCCATTAATCCTTCTATCATAACAGTCAAGCCTTTAACAAGTGTTAGGTTCACTCAGGGTAGAGAAGAATAGGATATACTTCGTATTTACATGCCCTATCAAGTTCAAAGAAGGCGGTACAGTCTAAAAGATAGAAGTACTAAAACCATTCACACTCAAGAAGCTACATGAAGGAGATCTCAAAAGAGATTACCATATCAACTTTAGACCGGAACTAATCTCTCAAGCCCTTATAGTAAACAGTCCATAAATGAGTTCAAGCATTTCAATCCTTGAATATAATAAAAACTCCAACTCAAAATACAAGTACATAATCAAACATATCGATTCGAATACAAGTTTGAATCACGCAAATACTAAATACATTGATAGTGTCAAACTTGAAGCTTCCATAAAAGTTTAGAACTACACAAAGCTCTAATATTGGCTAAGAAAACACATGAAGTTCAAATATGAGATCATAACGAAACAAAAAGCCCCAATGCAAGCTCAAAACAAAATACGAATGCTCCAATAAAAGTTTAAATGAAACACAAGCTCCAAATAATAGTTCAGAATGAAACATGAGGCAAAAAATTCCCGTACAGTCAACACCAACCCCGAATACCAGTTTTAGAATTAAATAAAATGCTTTAAATACAAGTTACGCATGCATGACACAGTTAAACTAGCATAGAGAAAGTTTTCCAAAAACTAACATTACTATGCAATGGATTTTCATCCCAAAAACCACAAAGATTCCCAAAAACATCCAAGTAAATAACCAGATAAATCAAATAAATAATTATCTCATGAGAGTAGAGTTGTTTTAATGATTCATTTAGAAGAAAGCAAGAAACCTTAATGGGTAGAGCCTATCATTCCTGATAGTGCCTCTACTAATTCGAAGGAGACTTCCAGCCGAGCTTCCCACTTTTTTTCTTCTCCATGAAAGATCAATAACCAAACAAATTTTCTTCCAATGCCTCATATACATTCCTCTAATCGAAAATAGACCAGAGAAACTAAAAATAGCCAAGAAGTAGAAGTCAAACTACTAGTTCAAAGAACTAGATAGCTCCATGGAGAGAAAAATTCGTGAGACATTCAAAAGCAAACAACCTCCAACAAATATGTCTTGCTTGTTTCCAAGATGGTTTTCACACAAAAAATGAGGTCCATTAATGCCACTAATCCGAAGCCTCCACGTATTCCTCTACTAGAGTTAACTAGCCTTTGCCAAAAATGGTAGTACCTCCATGCATTAAACCTAATCAAATCAATTAAATTCCATTGGAACCATCACTTTAGTGCCATGCGACCCTTAGGTTCCTTTTAATTAGTTTAGGATATATTTCCCAAGACTTGGGTTAGTCTAACGATAAATCAACTTAGGTTAGACTAAATTTACTTCCATATAGTATTAGGCATTAGGTTAACATAGTATAATATTACTTTAATAATCTCCCCCCCTATTCATCTAGCACAATATTTTAGGTTAGGAAACCACTCAAACAAAATAGAATAAGAAGCTTAGGTTAGATTATAACCCATTTAAGTAGCCGTAGCTAGGAAGTAGTTGCTCTTACCTAGTTTAGGATACTGTTAGGATAGTCCTTTAGTTTTAGGATTCTAATCCCCTTTATATTCATAAGCAGACTATATTTTTTTTATACCAATAATGTCCTACAGAGATCAATCCAAAGATACAAGCACAATGTAGAACCGAATGAAGGCACATTCACACAAGACCATAAAATTTGTAAAATACAAAAGTTTAGTTCACTATGTCTCTCAAACTATTGAATGTCAATTTACTATTTAGTCTTTTAATAAGATTTAAAACATTCCTTAGATCACTTAAATTTATGCAAGGATGATTCAGTCAAAAGATATAAGTTTGCAACTCTCAAAATCAGATTGTAGTTTATTAATAAGAAGTGAAAATGGATTCTTGTAATCCATATCATTTTGTTCTAAAGAATCCAAGAGTAGAAATGATTTATCCATAAAAATTATGATTTTCAACAATCAAGGGAACACACCTCATTGAAAAAATCACATGCCAACGCTTGTAATGCAAAAGAGAAATATAACAGTTTGTCCAAGGTGTTACATTCTTTAGATATAGATCTGAATATGCACTGTAGAATGATAAATTAGTTATGGATCTGAATGCATTAAGTCTTCATCATGCTAACATCCTGTAACAGAAACCCTGAAGAGGAGCTTGGTAAATTTGCATGCTTTAGGATAATGATTAGTCTAGGTGGATTGATGTGCCAATGTGCTGGGGATTTTACTAGTAAATTCTAGGTTGTATCATTGGTTCCATTGGCTACATCATTGGTTCCATTTCTGGGACCTCTATTTCAGTTATTTTTAGGATGGTTCATGATGAAGACATACCAATTGACCCGAAGAAGTGTTGAGGAGTGGATACATGACCTAGAAGAAGAATACACATGGAGGTTCAACACTACATTTGAGTTTGACACACACACATGGGTGAAGCATAATATATATGACTATTTATACGAGAGATTCTTCCCTATCTTACTAGTAGAACTATATGAGTGTCTGGTTACCTATGCATCTAAACAAAATTGGAGGTATCACACACTTGTCTTGATGTCGGAAGAATTTTAGACCCTTTGTGATGCTGATCTGATTTGGACTCACACTGTGGATACGTGGTTTCAATGTGTTTTGAACAGCTATATCTTGGAGTACTAAATTACCACTTATCCATGCCCAGAGGTAGCTGAATTACAAATTTTATGATATCCCAGGGGAACTTACTTGTAAGGCATTGCACTAGCAATCAAAATTTTTATGGTAACCCTGAACTTGGAGAGAAAACCAATGGCTAACTACACCCCACCATGCGTGGGGGCAGGAGCATGTTTGGTGAAATATGTCAAACCTAGGGGTAGAGAGGAAAAGAGAAGAAAGGTGTCTTAAGTATAATGAGGCACACAAGAGGGAGATAGAGAAGCAGCAGGATGTTGCAGAGTGAATGGAATTGAGGAGAGAGATGGCTTGCAAAGGATTTGGAGCTCACATAGAAGGTGTAGAGCTAGAGCATCAGGAAATCCTCCATTTGGCCAAGCATGATAGGGAAACCTCCTTGACCTCACATGGAAGCATGCTAGTAGAGATGAGCTGGTCCACGAGTGTGCATCTGAGTCTACCTAGAAACATTTTCCTTGCACTTGGTCTTCTAGTATCTAGTACAAAAAAAAGTAAACAAGATAATTTAGGGAGTAGGAGAGAAAGATTAAGTCATATGAAAATCACATCGATGGTAGCACAAACATCTTTGTTATTGTTTGGGGTTACCTTTTTAGGTGTATCTTCTGCACAAAATTTAGGCATCCAAAATTTTGGACTATCTTATGGGAATAGTAACACTTCACAGATTGTAGGGGTGTAATTCAGTACTACTGTTGGGACATAGGGGAGTACATATTTTGGTCCAACTTTGGCTATAGGTTCAAGATCAGGTGGTATAGGTGGTTCTAGTTTTGGTGGATTTGGTGGTTCTAGAGTTAGAGGAAACACATGAGGTTTTGGATTAGGTGGGAAAGGTCTGCACCCAACCTAGAATATTTACATGGAGATGTATCTTCATCTTCTAGAGTATAGGAGCATAGAAGATGTCACTGAACACATACACATGAGTGAAATATTGTTGTACCCCAAAGGAATGAGGGATTCTAAGTACATGGAAATTCAATTCGCTACTACGTTACAAGGGTACGCACACAGCTGGTACAATTTTTTTTTCCCTAATCAGACTATGTAGCTTTAAAAGATGCTTTCCTTAAAGAGTTTCACATCCCTGTGTTCAAGCAGAAGAGTATAAGAATGCTCAAATATACTAAGCAAGGCACTACTAAGAGTGTCAGAGAGTATGATGCTCATTTGAAAATATTGTTATCTAAGATTTCTTATGATATTCATGCAAGACAACATGCGCAATGGTTCATTGGGGGCCTGATTACACCTTTTAGAAAGGTGTTATCACATAATACATACACTAATCTGCATGAAGCACTTGAATCAAATTTATGCACTGAGGTATTTGGAAGTATAGACACTAGGGTGAGCCCATTTTTATAAGCATAGATCACAACTATGGTGAAACAGTTAGAGAGGCTATCAGAAAATTCAGCATCTAAATCACACACAGGGATTTTGTGCATAGATTGTGAAGTGGAAGGTCACACAAAGGATATTTTTCCCCACAAATCAGTACGCTCATTTTTTTTAGAATGTGAGATATGTCATTTAAACCATTATGTTAGCCACTACCCATTATTACAATGCGCAATAAGGAAGAACTCTCTTGTTACTGTAAAATTTACAGGTCCACAACTCATGACATAGAAAACTATCGGCCGAATGGTCAGATCCATGATGTTATAGATAATGGTGTGACCATTAACCTTGTGTACTCATTAAACCTTCCGATTCCATTACCCATGTTATTTGGCCTCATGACCTTACCTTTCCTATTGTCATGTCGTTTATCCCGACCTAACCTTTAGTGTACTGGAAAATACGTAAATGTTCTTGCACCTAACCTACATTGCGTTTCTGGACCATATCCTATGACTTGGATACCTTAATCACTTCACCCTTGTTGGGATAAACCTATCAACACTGGATGATGTAGAGCTTGAAAGCTCTTCAACTTGGTACCATGTTATAGTCTATACGTGTGCGTGTCTTTGATTTTCATTACCTATTACCTGATTTGAACCTAGCCTATTATTGATTACCCGAATAGATCGTACCCTTTCCCATAGTACTCATACCCTTCCCCACCTACCTTCACTTCCAACAAATACACATTTATCAAACTAGTCACTGCTTCCGTATAACACCTCATCAGTTCCTAGTTTGAGGGGGATCAGCTTCACCCATACTTGGGGAAACACCGCTCTCACCTACACATGGGCAAATCACTTCCTAATTTTATCAACATCGCTTACCAATATAAGCTACATGAAAAAAGGGGCAAAATGTAGACAGTAAAATTAGGTTGTACCACCCGTCTAGCCTCATTAATTAAATAAACCGTACCTTACATATTCATATCCCATAGTGCACATGATTAATTTAATTAATTAATTTAATTTATTTAATTAATTCCCTCACTTGACCACCTCACCTAGCCACATCACCAAGAAACCTCTTGATGGACCTATTCTTAGCATGTTTATTCTAACTAGGACTCAATCTCTACTTACCATAGCTAATTGAGACTTAGTCTAACCCTAACATTAGATGCCTATTATTTCTCTAACAAAATTCCCACTTACTTATGAGGAAAATACCATTTTAGACCCAAACCAATGGGCAGAAATGGTAAAAATATAGCCAATATCTGTTGTTTTGGCAACCTAGGATTTCCTGTCATAACCAACGCTGGTTAACCCTAAACTGACACTTATTAACCTAAATTTTCATCAGTTACCATATATTCACTTAAGTAACCTTTTTTCAGAGGTTGGAAGAATTATTTGAGTTTGGAGGGAGATATATCTATATCTAAGAAAAAACTAGAGCCCTCTGGTGCATCAAGACACACCCTAGTTAGCACCAGCACTAATTTGAAGACATTAGCATTCACGATAGCATTCTGGGAAGCATTGTCATGACATTGACCACCATTTGCATATATTAACCATCACCTCCATCCAACCACCATGTCTATAAATAAAAGTAAGTACATTTGGATATTCATCATTCCATACTTATTTATATCATCATTTATTTAACTTTCACATTATAATCCTATTCTCCTTTGTATCTTGTCATCCTTACCTTCTTTCCAATCCACCGATCTAACCATCTATAACCCTTTAGCTCCCCACATCCAACCCTAGGAATCTCTATGCATTCTCATCTTCTTTGGTAACCTAATCATCATTCTCCCACTCTCTGTGTAATCACAAAGAATCACCAAAACTAAATTTTATTGAGTTCCTACAAGTCTACCTATACCGACGCTAGTTAACCTAAATCATCATTGGTTTCCCTCTCAAATGGCATCAGTCATACCCAACCAACATTAGTATCTATATCTGGTAATTCTTCCTATAAAAAAAACCTAATAACCTTTACCCAAATAGCCCAAACCATCAAAAACATGACCCTAACTTGTTTTAGTCACCTTGGATACCTACCTAACCTCCAAATCTAATCATAACCTTACCTATTAGATTAGATTTTCTTATTGTATTTGAATGAGATACCTAAATCATATCAACTACAGTAGGATGTTATTTTCTTACGTTATTTCTTACATTAAATTGTACTAAACATTGGATTGATATCCATCTAGGGAGTATCACACTTCTCATAACTAGCCTACGCTAGATATTCCACTGACATATATTATTTAATATTCCTCTTGTGGTCTTGCTCTGAATTTCAAGTAGTTATCATATCCAAAAGGAATTTCTTGTAATCAACATTGAATTGAGAAGTCAGAACACATGCACTCTACCTTCATTGCACAAGTATTCATCCCCACCTTTACCTTATCTATTTTTCTCATACATACACAACTTATTGGAAAAACATGCACAAAATTCCCTCAACATGGTAAATTCACACTCAAAAAATAACTTGGTTGAACTATTAGTAGTAAAATTCCATGAAAATATAAGAAAAATAAATGAAGGGAAACACACATTCTATTATGGTTCAGTTTTGATATGCTTAGCAATGTATTTCACCCAAACCCTAACTCACAAAGATGAATTAGTTGATTTACAGAATTATACACCTTTAACGGAAAAAAATTATGAACAAATGAATTCTTTGAATGCGATAACACATATTACTTCTCTGTAGGGATGGAAAAATTAGATTAGACAAATTGTAGAAAATAAAGCACGGGTTTCAGAACATATAGTTGTCAAATATGAAAATTATGTTATGTTCATCACAGATATAGATTACAATTTTTTTCGACCCATAATTCCAAGGAAATCACATGTAACACCATTAACCTACGAAACCTCAGATGAGTTAGTCACTTCCTTAGCTGAAAAACTTAAGAGCTTACCCATAGATGCTATAAAGTCATGACTAACCTACCTTTGATGAAGAAATTAAAGAAACTTGGGAAGAATGCAAAAATAAATATCCAAATCAGTTTGGCAAGGCACAAACTAGTAAAGTAAGTCCTAGAATGACTAAATGAAGACCAAAAAGAGATTTTACCACTATAATACCAGCCAAAAAATGATATAAGGTGTTAGCAAAAAATGGAAAACTCAATCAAGCCACAATCCAAGTAGTAGATGAAGAGACATCCTAATATAGTAACAAACATTTAGAATCAGATGAAGAAAGGAATCCTTTTGTATCACCACAGGATTCACCAACAAATATAACACCTTAATTCTTAGGGAATACAAAACTATGGGTGGAGACAACATTGTCTATAATAGCCTATGAATACTACAACAAATTTTTAACAATATGCGGTATCTCACAGGTAGCCCAGGAGTATGAGGTGAGCTCAAGAAAAGAACATATGGTGATAACAAAAGAAATACTTTATTATATGGAAACATTTCCTATAGTCCTCATATATGTCATTTACTTTCTTCCTAAGGATTTGATAAAATAAATTCAAGAACAAGTGCAAATAGAGGATACAAGTCACTTGCAATCTCTACAGTAGGAAATAATCGAACTTAAACAGAAAAAGAAAAATACTACTATAGATCTCCATCACATGAAGGATATTGAAGAGCTCATTGGGATTTCAATTAAATTGATAAAGGAAAGAGAACAAGAATCTACAAATATAAAATCTGAGGCAAAAAAATTAGAGGTAGAGAAAAAAATAAAATAGATATATGAACAAAAAAAAGTCGTGGGCACAGATAACCAGAAAAAGATAAAAAAATAAAAAAAACAACAACAACAAGACAAAAAAAAGGAGCTTGAAAAAGAAAAAAATATAGAAAAAAACGAACAAAATAAAAATTTATTGATAGAAGAAGAAAATAAAAAGCAAGAAGAAGAGCTCAAGAAAAAGGAGTTAGACAAATAGAAGAAAGAAAAAGTAGAAGAAACCAAGAAAAAGAAAGAAGAAGCAAAAAAACCAAGATAACACACAAAGTAGAATAGAAAGAAGAAAAAGAAGGGGTTGTGGAAGAAGAAGAAGAAGAAGAGAAAAAAGAGAAGGAAGAAAGCCAAAGAAGACATGGCACAAAATCAGAAGGAAGAGAGAATCAAGAAGGAAAAAAAAGAGGAAGAAGAAAAGAAGGAGAAGGAAGAAAAAGAAAATAAGGAGGAGGAAAAAAAGAAGAAGGAACAAGTAGAGAAAGAAAGAAAAGAAAGATAAGAAGAAAGAACAAGAATAAACAAAATAAGTTGATAAAGAGAAGAAGGAAAACGAAGCAAATAAAGTAGTAGAATAGCTACAAATAAGACCATCAATAACTAGTAAAAACATATCTACAAATATGTTACTTGCATAAGCACCTAAAGATTCACTGGAATAAATCAAGAAATTTCTACTAAAAATAAAACAAGAATAGTCAATCTGGATGCAACAAGGATTCACTAAAAAAACCGTAGAGGGCTTCAAGTTCCACTTAGATAAGCTAACTCCATTACAAAAGTCTACTTGTAGGCAAGTACTAGAAAAAAGTGCTAAGCAGGATTGGATACAAATGTGGTCAAACTTGAAGAAGAAATGAAAAAGATGCTCTCTGTCATCAAAATAGATAATCTACAAATTAAAATCGATCCTAATCTATGAATAAAGGTGACTATAGAGAACACAATAAGTGAAATTTTAAGGGAGCACCAGATTGATCTAGAAGCAGAAAAAGAAATAATCCACAAGAACTCAGTAGAATAAAACAAACTAGAAGTTGTTAAACCTCACAAAATGGAGAATCAAAAGAGGAGTGAATTGCAAACCACAATGACTAAGTTAGAAAAAGAGTTGAACAATACTGCAGTATATTATACATACACCATTAGAGGGTTGAGCATGACCATAGAAGATAAGGCAGAAATAGAAAACTTAGAGCAAGAGATACACAAGGCTTCCACAGAGTATGACATTTCCAAAGATATAGATGAAACTCAGAGGAGGAAACTATTAGAACTTAGAGAAAAATACAAAAACCAACAAATGGCGCGGATAGAGAAAATTTATGAGACACAAGAATGTAGTGGTACCTTGGAAAAAGTCCTTATAAGAATGAAGAAAAAAACTACAATAACATGGACTAGATGGAATAAAGCATATGCACAACCCACCCCATCAGACATAATTCCTTTAAATCAAGAAAATACACAACTCCAAGAATGGACTGATCAAGTGAACAATCATTTGTCTTCTTGGTATATTAATGAAAATAATATTACTCCTCAGATCAATAAATACATGCCACAAAGTACACCATAAAGGCTTAGATGTCGCGACATCCTCTGATTGGTGAGTCAAGCGAAGGAACCCTTATTTATGTCAAACGTATAAGTTTTTGGGGGGTGATGCATACACTTTCTCATAATAACACCCCGTAAGTCCAATCAAGAGAGTCAAGTGAAGTAAATATTCCTTATGCCAGACATCTAAGTTTCTAGGAGGTGATGCATACAATGTTTCTCAAAGAAAGAAGAAGGATGATCAAAATTTTAGGTTTCTTCATCAACTTTTGTTGTCTTGAGAATGAGACAAGGTTTAAGCAGGGGGATGATGTTGAAAGGATTCTTCATTGAAATTTTTATAAGCCATAGAGATATATACCAAGCCTCTATAGTTTGGAGATATCTATGAATAAATAATAGATCCACATATGAAAGGACAAAGCCGAAAAATACTAAGGGAACTATGCTTACATATAGGAGAAGTTGCGGACAATAGAATATGTCTACCAAATATTAGAAGAAGTTTTCAATAAAAGTACAAAGCCACAGGTTACTAGAAGAAGCTGCATAACATGAGAAAGACCCACGGATAACTAGAGAAAGCCACGATAAACTGAAGTAAGTCAACACAAAGCCACGGATTGAAGACAGATCGATCTTGTACAAGATTGAAGCCGATAGAGGCATGAGTCAAAAGAAGTGTCTTTTGGAGTCGATTGTATTTTTTGTATTTATTATAACTAATGTATTATATGTGGGCACGTCACAAGTAATATTTGTGTGAGTTCCATTTTGGGATATTTTGTATGAGAATTGATATAGATAGAGTATAATATACATGTATTTGAGAATGATGTATCATTATTGATAAATAAATAAAAAATGGAGTTTGGGATGAAATTTTTTGTATGCTTTCCTTTATGTTTCTATTCTTAGAATAGATGTGGTGTATTTCCCACATACATCATTAACTAAGGTCAAATATCCTAATCCTCACAATATTGTTGGGGCTTTAGGTCAACAAGCCTAGTACCATATCTAGTTCTTAGGAGCATATGAGACCAATCTAAAGACATATAAGCTCCCACTTTGGTAGTGAAATATCTTGATAGGAAATTGAAAAAAAAGAGGAAAGTCAATGACCAAGACATCTTGATTTATGGTTAAAATTGGACAAGAATGTAAGGTTAACTTAATATCTTTGATCACTCATAATATTTTTACTGTTGATCCATCAAGTTGAAAAGAAAATTTAGAAAGAAGATTGTACTTAAGACCTAGGATATAAAAAAAATTCTTAGGAATTACATAAGTACTAGCCCCTGAGTCAATCATGTAATTATGAAGTAGGTGTTTACCTATAACTAAAGAAATATAAAAGGGTGGGGTCTTCTTTTATTTTCTTACTTGTTCCTCCTTTACTTGGTATAGGTTGATTGGAGGATCAATTTTTTGAATAGCTGGATCAAATTGAGGATATTTCTTGAGAGCTTCATGTAGGATATCTCTCTATAATGGAATAGCTAGGGCATCCCACACTGTCACATTCATATTTTTCTTCTTCATCTTATCAAAAATGTTGAAGGGAATTCCATTAGATTTATGCATCAAAGGTGTGATGTTATACTTTATTTATTTATATAATGTTGGAAAGAGTGTGTTTATTTGGGGAACAACCTCCTTTACTAGGCTAGGTCTACTAGGGAAATTAAGCAATATTTTCTTACTTATCTTTATTGCAATATCCTTATCCTTATGAAGAGGATTTTCTTTATTATAAGAAGAGGAAGGTTGAGTATCCAACACTCTCTTCTTAGACCTTGTATTATTAGCAACATGAGTATGAGGTCTATTGGAATTTCCCACATCTTGATTCATTACAAGAACTCATCAAACCCAAAAAACATGAATTGTTCTTGGGGTTGACTACTTGATATCCTTCATATTAGGATTTTTTGTTTCTATCACTACTTCTTATTGATTCGAAGAATTTTGAAACATATAAGGATGAAATTGTAATCCATCCACACATTTATACTAATTATGTGTCTAATTACATAAAAAATGACAATCTATTTCTTGTATCACATTATTTTGCACCGGAACAAGTTCTTTACTTGAGATAGCAACATGGAGTAACTGGGAAGGAGAAACTACTTGAAGAGGAAGATGTGGATTTTGACCTTACAATCTACCATTATTCTGATTATGCCCATATCTTTGAATTGTATAATGCTTTCCATATAGATGATAAGCTTGATTGAACCCTTGGTTTGAAGATTGTTCTTCGTTAGGAGTCATCTAATTTCTATAACATTGGAATTTTTGTTTCTCTAGGGATATAACTTTATTTGAGAAAATTTTAATTAAGGATTTCATTTCATCATCATCCTTTTACTTTTAGGAAGAATAAGATGTGGAGGCGGTAGATTAAGATATTTTCTCAGGAATGGGAGCAATGGAAGGATGTGAAGCTTGGGATAATTCAGTAAATAAGGGTATAGTTAATCTAGGGGCTATTTTTCTAGCTTGTATAAAATAATTCTTAGCCCTAATGGCTATTAGATAAGCATTAGGTAATTGGACAACACCCATAAATTGAATCATTACTATAATATCATAATTCAAAGATCATAATAAGTAAAGGAAAGCATAATGTGGATTTGGTATCAAGAGAAATGGAATTCTATCCCATTTCTTCTAAATTCAGAAATTAAAATCAACCATAAGCTCATTAGGGACCCTCCTGATAGCTGTAACCTACTCCAATATGGATATGTTGTCTATTTTATCTTCAAAATGTTTATAAAGAGTTGTGCCAATTTCATCTGAATTGTGAATGAAGAAGGTCTAAAACTCATGTACCATTGAATTGCTTGATCCTAAATAGGTTTTCCCAATACCTATTTTTGGAAATTCATGTAAATCTATTTTTAGCAGTTTTAAAGCAATATTAAGTATTTTGTAATTTGATGGTCTCCAAAGTATTTCTATAGTTTTTATGATAAAAATGATGAAACAAAGTGTAATTATTGTTATATTTTCCCACTTCAAGCTCATTTTTTGCTCCTTCCAATGTGTCTTTCAGTTTGCAAAATGGGTCAATGGGCTAGAAGATATGACCTTGCCAATGGGGAGTAATAAAATAATAGTAATAGTTAGATAGATTTTCCACTTCTATATTTTCGAATCCATCCCTAGATGGATAAGAATGGTATCCATGTAGGATGACCTTTTGGTTCCCATTCAGAACCCTTCATATTCTATTTTAGCAAAAAAAATTCATATTCCCATTGTATAGCTATAAAGTAGGTTGTTTTGAACAAAAAGATAGATCTCCTAGCATACATGTCTCTTATGGATTTTTCCAATTTGTAATTGCAATAAATTTTTTTTAAGTTTATAGCTATTTCATTAAGAATTTTATTGTTATATCACATTAAGCCTCATTTTTAGTGTGTTTTCCATTGGGTTACACTTCAATATGGATTAGTGCTTTACTCTTTAGTGAAGAAGAAAGAATCCTAATTGTAACATCATCTTCCATAAATAGATGAAATGATAAAACATTACCAGTATCTTGAATATGATCAACTGGTGTAGTATGGTTTTCACCAGTGAAGAAAGGAATAATTTTCAAAGAAGACATTGGTATATCATGTTGGGTATTTAGAGCTAAGGGACTACCAATATTAAAGCTGACAAAGGGTAAATTTATTTGATGTGCCATGAATGGAATGGGTCTTAAAATGATAGAGGATAGAAAAAAGAGCCTACCAGGAGAAGTAGAAATATTTATTTTTGGAGGTGATGGTGATCTTTTAATTTCTCTACCCCTTCTTATTCTCCTTGGTGATAACTGCAAATATTGAAAGGGTTTACTGCTCGCTGCACTTTACCTAGTTTTTATTCTTCTCATGAAAATGGGCATTGGCCTACTTAAAACTAGAATATTTAAACTTGGGAGTCTCTAGATGTACTCTAATGTGCCTCCAAATGAAATAAATTTACTCAGACACACACCAAACTCAATAAAAATGCTATAATGTTAATCAAATGTCCCACTGGGCATGCAAAAATTGTTGGAGGTCAAAATTACACACTGTATATGATCATGAAATATCAATAATTTTTAGGTAACATGGGATAATCTCTACAATGTGGTTTTTGCAAACTAAGATCAAGCTCCAGAGAAGGCAAGTTCCTCTACCTATTCCTAATGCTAAATATACTCATATAACTTGAAATACAATTATCTATTCCTAATCTAAGAATTCACAAGGATCACAGAGAGAGGGAAATACATGGAATGGAAATCCTAAGCTAAACAGAGGTTATATCACTAAGGAAAATTGAAAATAAACTATCAATGTGGGAAAATTGGAATAAAATGAAGGTGAAAAGGGCAACAAATTATGCCACAGACCAAAACATCACTTAATATTTCATTTCACACAATACAAAACAATATATGGAACTTGTAAATGATACAATACATGCACAACACACCAAAACAACAATATAGAGAAAAGATTACAAATAAAACCAAGTTAGGGTTGTAGACACCAAAACTAGGTCACACTCCCCTTGGTTCCCTTTTGAATAACTAACTTAAACATACTCACCTAAAATTATCCCCCTTCCACCCCATATTAAAATTAATTTAACTATACATAATTAAATCAATATTCACCCTCACTCCATTTATTAATTTAATTATTTTAATTAAATGGATGCACACCTCACCTAGCGACCTCACCTAGACACCTCACTATAAGACCTATTCATAACATGTTTCCATAACTAACTAAGACTTAGCCCTACTTACCTTAATGAACTAAGACTTATTATAACCCTAAAAGCACATGCCTATTCTTCCTCTAACCACTTTCCCACTTATCTAAGCACAACGTTCCAACACTAACTAGTAAAGCTAGAAAACAATAGCAAAGATCTGCTATTTTAGGTAACCTAGGGTATCCCACCTTAACCGATGCCGGTCAATCAGAAATTGATGCCGGTCACCCTAAACCATCATCAGTTACCATATAACCATTTTGGTAACCTTGTTTGGGGGGTAGCCACATTCTCAATTTTTGGAGCAAAGGAGATTTATATGCAAGCAAGAACCATAGCCCTTTCACACATCCAGATAGCCATAGCCAACACTACACCTGATCAGAAGGTATTTACATTCACTGTAGCATTATGGGAGGCACTACCATGACACTGACCACCATTCAACAGATCAACCATCATCAACACCCATCTATTGAACCTATATAATAGTAAATATATTTATAAGCTGCATCATTTCATCTCTATTCAGTCTAAAAGGTTTATTCACCTCTGTTAGTAGTCTCTATTTACATTTTCATCTCACCACTGTTACCTTCCTATGAACCCAACCATTCCACCACCCACAACCATTTAAATCACCTATACCTAATCCTTGGATATCTCTGAGTATTCCCAACACCTCTACAAACCTAACCATTTCCCTTACCATCCCCTTGTAACCTTAGACAAACCTCTAAAACCATATTTTTATTGAGTTTCTATCATCCCGCCCACACTGACGTTGATTACCCGTGACCGTTGTTGATTCCTTCTAAACCATCATCGGTCATACCTGACCGACATCGGTCTCTGTATTTGGAAATCCTACTAATAACATAGCCTAAAAACCTTTATCCAAGTGATCCAAGTGACCTAGAACCTAACCCTGACCTATTCCAACACCTTGACCAACTACCCTACTTTCAGATATGATTATAGCCTAGCATGTTATGCTAGATTTACTTATTGTATTTGGATGAGATACCTAAATCATATGAAATACAGTAGGACATTATTTATTTACGTAATTTCTTACATTAAGTTGTATTAAAAAGTGGGTTGACTGCCACCAAGGAAGTATCACACTTCCTGGATCTAGCACATGCTAGGCAGCCCACTGACATATATTGTTTAACTCTTTCTTGTAGCCTTGTTTTGTATTTCAGGTAGTTCCTTGTAGCCAAAAGGAAGCTCTCACAGTCAGCATTGGATCAAGAACTCATAATGCGCAACAATCTTGAACCGAATGTCAATCTTGTTCCTCCTTGGTCCATACCCTTATTTATTTCATCTAAATCCTTAAAGAAAATGGTGAAACATTTTAACATGCCCAGTGGGATCCATCTGGAGTTCCTTACATTTTATTCATTCCTAGGTGAAAGTTGTGTGTTTTTTTCCCTTCTGAAAATCTTACACATTAATTTTCTTCTCTAGAATCTTCCCTTCTTTTCTATTGTCTAAAATCAATTGTGTTTTTGGTACTATAAAACAAATACTTCTTTTCTTTGATCAATATTGCATTAGTGAAAGAGCATCTCTCTTCCTATTCATTACTTGCTACATTGAATATAACATTTTGATTTGGGCTTAAAACACTTGCATAACATTCTGATTTGTTGCATTTTGGCTCACATTAAAAATGAGGGCAACCTATATGTTGGAAGTCATACCCAGCTGATGGTTAACACAATTGAACAGTAGAAATCACTTGCTTCTCTCTCTCTCTCTTTGCCTAAACTGCACAAATTTAAAATTTATACATCTTCTTAAACCACATCCCACCCAAAATAATTTTTCAATGATCACACGATCAGAGGATTGATAGTGGGCACCCAACTAGTTATCTCTATCCAGTACCCCATCATAGGATAGCTTGCCCCCACCAAAAGATAACATGAAACCTCACCTTTAGAATTTCCTTCTTTGTAGGAAGCCTTTCCCAACCAAAAAATCTATTCTAAATTCACGAGCCAGTATTTCAAATAGCATAAGCTAAACACACTAAATTTTGTACTTGGCTTGTGTTTTGAGGTGTGAGGATACGATTCTTAAATTTTATTTTTTTTCCTTTCACACTCTGCCATCACAGTTAGAGTATTCTAACTTTCTCAAAGTGTGTTAGGGCCTCATATTATCATCCCCAAAATTATTGGTTGATTATTCATCCAATCCAAATTCACAAAAATTCATTTTTTCTTCATTATTTATATTTCACATTAACCGGCATTGGTCCAACGACTGATGTCAGTTTATATCTTACCATCATCGGTGTACCTAAATTTTGATAGTTCCTTGTTCTGTTGGGTAGTTTTACCCAAAATATACTTATCTCATATTCTCTTTTGTTTAGAGTTTTTGTGTATCTTTATATTCTATGTACTCTGGTAGCAGTCATCAAATACAACTTTCCTTTTTAAAAGTCATCATTTTTTTCCTCATTTTTTGAAAATGTTATTTACTCACAGTAACCGGTATTGGTTCCTGTAACTATCATCGGTCGCCCTTAACTGCCATTGGTCACCTCATAACCGACATCAGTTATTTCAACTGGCGTCGGTCAGTTTATTTTGATTTTAATTAAAATATTTACAAACTTTCCCTTGTAGAATCTATTTTGTCCCATCTCTATTGTTCCCCGTGTCATTTACAGAGTACAGTTCACTTGATATACATTGATTCATATGGTATTGAATTGTATCCAAAATAACGCCCTCATGTTTCATGCTAGCCTTCAACGACTCCTACTTATTCCATCACCACCATCCATCCTATCACCTATGGATCCGACTCATCTCATCACCATCGCTACTGGCAACGGGGAGTTTGCAAGACTCCTCGAGTAGAATCTTGCTACCCTCCAGTAATACCTTGCTCATTCTTCCACTAGGGATTCCTCAGGAAAGTTAATATACATCATTCCCATATATATCCCTCCTACTCTAGCCCCCACTTTTACGTCATCTTGTAACATCTCGGTGCTACCATCATCCACTTTAACACCTGTAGTGTCTCAGTTAGATCCCACATCTTCTATAACTACAACATCTATGTCATCTATCACACCTGTGACATCAATTATCCCCTGATGGCCGCTATGAGTATATCTTCATCTGCACCTGCCACTTCACATATACCCATTACATCATAACCACCTTCAGTGACAACAACTTACACCTCTTTCCAAAAACTCATCCTTTATATCCCACAGTCCTTAACCCCAATCACCACTAGAGTTGTTACAACTACCTCACCAGCTTACATATACTACCAACAACCACTGACCTCATCCATCGCTTATATTGGATATGTGCCACCTACATCTATTCATCCCGCGTAATTCTCATACTCAACACCACCCTACACTAGCATACCACCCACCGAATACATTTAGTATCAACCCCTTTTTCTACAGGGGCACCCATTCATCCCAACCTACTAACGAACTCATTAACATGATGATGGATAAGATGTAAAACTTAGAAGCATCTGTTTCTGGCTCCCGTAATTATTTAACATATGATGAAATCTATAACGAGCCTATCCATCCATCTATTCTCATTTTTTCTTATCCAGTGCATTGGGAAATACCTAGATTCAATCACTTCAATAATAAATAAGACCCACAAAAACACTTTTTTTCGTTTAAACATGGGTGTTACCTAATCTCCCACGATGACGTTTTACTCCTATGAACTTTCCTGGTGTCCTTGATAGGACCTCCATTGGATTGGTTTAGTGGACTACCTAAACATTTTTTTTATTCCTTTAATCAAGTAGCCCAAGCTTTCTTAGATCATTTTTCAATCAATGTTACCAAGAAATTCACCATGACCAATCTCTATTCAACCTAGCATTATGAAGATGAATCTATCATAGATGTTTTTACCCACTGGTGGAGTCTTATTAACCAATTGATGTTCCAACTACCTTAGACTAAACTTATTGAGTTATTCACTAGATCTTGTGCCAGACACATCTCAGAAACTCTGCAAGTCCAAACCTTCTAAACCTTTGATGAAGCATTCACCATGGCCTGAAATACTCAAAATTTACACCATTGAAGAAAATAAGATCCAATTACAGAACAAGAACACCCCATTCAAATCAAATGATTATTATTCATCTTTAAAACCTCAAAATGACTATTCAAATCCCAAAGGATATGCCAACATGGTAGTCCTCAAGGTGGGTCCACCTCATCCTTCTAATCACACCCAACCTTCTTCCAATCTTTCTCTTGTCCAAGCCTTTAAGCTCCAGTAGGAACAACAGAAGTACAGTTTGATTGGAGAGCCCTATTCATCAATCTTGGAAAAGCTTCTTAAATCTGGAGCCATTACACTTCCTCCTATACAACCTCATACAGGTTTCGATCCTACTCATCCCATGTCCACATGGTATAAAGAACATGACTACTATAATTATCATCACGTTAAAGGACATAGTGATGGTAACTACATAACTGTTAGAAACATTATTCAAGAGATGATAGATAATGGAGACCTTGTCATGGACAACCTAAACATTCCAACAAATCAAAATTTGTACATATTCCAAAAAATGTTCCCTAATCATAAACCATCGTCTAATCAAAATAGTGAGCCTTCATCCAACAAAAAAATAATCTATGAAGTCCATGCAGATTTTGATATCATACTTCATGTTCCTCAAAATGTACCTACTTCATCTATTGAGGAAATCTTGGCATGGGCTCCTCTACCCAAAGAGGAGCATACCTCTTCTACTCCTTCACCCATAGAGGATTCCCCCTTATCTCCCCTTTCTCTTACGGAGGAACCCAAACTTTCTACTGATTTCGTGTCATCGTCTGCTTCCCAACCTTCTGAACCATCAACACTTGTTATTCTCCCATCCACAATACAATCATCATCACCTTCCCCTCCACCGAGAGAGAGGCCTACTTCACCCAACCTATTATCTCTCCTACCCATGGGAGATCCTTTAGACAAATCACTACTTGTCGGGGACAGTTCTCCATTAGCATCTCAGGACCCTATTGACATGATCTCAGATCTTTCACCTACAGAATCCGAGGCCAGCCAATTCCCTGTCTCACAGACATATTTTATAGGGATTGCTACCCAACCCATTCCATCATCTTCTTTAGTAATATTGTTTTCATGATTGGTTGAATCGTTTGGATTACATTGATCAGTCCATGCTCTGGGGACGTCTTTGGCTCCCCATTTCTGACCCAACTACAAATGTTACCTAAATATACTTCCATGATCTACTCAAAGGTATTTTTGGCAGCCAAAACTACACTGATCATGCCGATTGAAATGGCTTCCTCTTCATCATCTCTACCTCCATCCAAACTTCTACCCATCACGCTAAAGACCTACCCACACTTATCCCCACACCCATATCAAGACCTATCACTACTTTGGGTGTTATGCCGACATCAAGCCTTACTCACCCATCTACCAGATTGGACCTAGCCGCATCTTCCAAAGTCCGTAGCAGAATTATTCCCCCGCTTGAAAAGAAAACCCAACCCTGTAGGCCATGTACACCGGTCTCACCTACCACACCTTTTTTGCCTTCCCCCCTTCCATCCATCCTAGGGCCTCATCCATCAACCTTGACCAAACAAGCTCACACCCAAAGCCAGTCAAAATCTAAACAACCTATTACTGCATCACAAGCCTTTGTTACACCTCATTCACCAAAAAACCAAGCTCCCTCACCCTCACCTATGCACTTCTTGCCACCTATACCTCCACTAGTTACTATAACCCCAACCTTTCTTATACGGCTTCAACCAATTCTACCTACCCAACCTTTAGCAACCACCTCCACCGCAACTCGGTTGCCCCCGTGGGTAACCTATCCTATGCCACCATCTATTTTTCCTTCTACATCCCATACTCTCGTGTCACCTTTACCCAAGAAGGTGTAACTAAAGTTAAGAATCCGCTACCCTCCAATAAGGTAGTCAAACCAACCAAACCTTCCATCGCCAACTCTTCTACCCCACCTTTACCCAAACAAACCCCAGTAAGACCTAAGACCACTACCACATACCAAACTAGTAAACCAACCCATTCCCCCTTCTTATAAAGCCTCTTCCCTCACGATCATCAACACATGTGCCCAAACCCACACTCACTTCCCATTGTGATCCTTTATTACGGTCCTACGGCAAAATTTTAACCAATCTCTTAGATACTTCCATCATCACATTACTACTGCTTCGACCTTCCGATCCGCTCAAACGTAAACCAAAAGGGTTTGATGAAACGAATATTTGTTCCTATCATATGTCAGTGTACTTCCTAGTGTATGTAAGATCTAAGAAGTGTGATACTTCCTAGATTTCTCATAATCCACTGTTTAATACAATTTAATGCAATAAATAACATAATAAAATAAAATCCTACTATAATTGATATGATTTAGGTATCTCATTCAAATACAATAAGTAAATATAATTTTACATGTAAGGTTATGGTCATATCTAGAGGTTAGATGGGTAACCAAGGTGACTGGAACATGCCAGGATCAAGTTTAGGATGGTTTGGGCTATTTGGGTGAAGATTATTAGATTTTTGTTATAGGAAGAATTACTAGATATAGATACCAACATCGGTTGAGAGGGAACCAATGATGGTTTAGGTTAGCTAGTGTTGGCAGGGTCAAACTAATAGAAACTTAATGAAACTTGGTTTTGGATATTCTTTGTGATTGCGTAGAGAATGGGAGAATGAGGATTAGGTTTCCAAAGAAGCTGAGAATGCTAAGGGACATCTGGAGTTAGGTATGGGGAGTTGGGAGGTTGTAGGTGGTTAGGTGAATGGATTGCTAGGAAGGTGGGAAATGATGGGATACAAAGGAGACTAGGAGTCACCAACAGAGATAAAGAAACTGATTTAAATAAGTATGGAAAGATGCATATCTAAATGTAATTACTTTTTTTTGTAGACCAAGTGGTTGGATGGAGGTGATGGTTGATCTGTACAACTGGTGGTTATTTCCATAGAAGTACTTCCAGGAATGTTACCGCGAATGCTTAACCTTCAGATCAGTCTTGGTGCTGATTCAGGATGTATGGATATGCGAGAGGGCTCTGGTTCATGCTTGCATGCATATATCTCTCTCTCTCTCTAAACTCTAATAATTATTCCAACCTTGTGAATAAGGTTACCAAAATGAATATATGGTAACTGACAATGGTTTAGGTTAACCAATGTCAGTGGAGGGTTAACTGATGTCGGTTAAGCCAAGAAATCCTAGGTTGCCAAAATAGTAGACCTTGACTTTATTTTTATCAGTTATACCCATTGGTTCAGGTCTAAAATAGTATTTTCCACGTAAGTGTGAATAATGTTAGAGAAATAATAGGCATGTAGTGTTAGGGTTAGACCAAGTTTCAGTTAGTTATGGTAAGTAGAGATTGAGTCCTAGTTAGAATGAACATGCTAAAAATAGGTCCATGAAGAGGTGTCTAGGTGATGTGGTGGGGTGAGGTGTCTAAGTGAGGTGGAAATTAATTTAATTAAGGTATTTACATTGATGAATATTGTGACAATGGGAATTAATTTAATTGTAGGTAATTAAATTAATATACATGTGGGATAAATGGGGAGTGTGACCCAAAGTTGGTGTCTACATTTTGCCCCTTTTTGTTTCATAGCTTGTATTGGTAAGCGACGCTGATAAAAATAGAAAGTCATTGCCCCATGTGTAGGTGAAGGTGATCCCCCTCCAACCAATAATTGATGAGGTGTTATACAGAATAGATGAGTGGTTTGATAAATGTGTAGTTTGTGAAAGTGAAGCTAGGTAGGGAAGGGTACGAGTACTATGGGAAAGGGTGATGGTCAATTTGGGTAATAAGTAATAGGCCAGGGTCAAAATTGGTAACAGGTAATGGCGAATCAGATAATAGGTAATGGGTCATGATAAGGCCAAAATGTGCCTCATCAATGTGCAATAAATGATCTTATTTTACTCTCCTTTTTATCAAGTTAGACTGCATTTTGTGGATTTTGTTTGATCTAGTATAAGTTAGGATGTAATTGTCCATATTTTACTTGATTTAGTTCTAACATCTAATAAATTTGTAATTCCTAACAAAGTGTGTAGAAATTCAGTTTTTGTAATAAAATAGGTCACATTCAGTAAGAAGAACAAAGAATAAAGTAACCAACACATTTTTGGGAACATTGGATTCAATACGGCTTAGCTTTTAAACCTCTAGGATTAGTTCCAAAACTGTATCAATCAGCAAAGGAACTCTATCACTTAGTTTTGGAACCTTTACCCTTAGTTCTGGAACTCCAACACGTAGTTCCAGAACTCCTGTGCTTAGCTCCAGAACTTCCACAGTTAGTTCTGGAATAGTTCCCTTTGGTTTTGGAAGTTCTTCAATGTTCCAAAAACAATGGAAATCTATTTATCTTGACAAAATCTAGTGATAGAGCAATTAATGCTCCTTCCAATCAGGAGCAGATCAATAGATTGTTGATTCTCCATACTTTGGAAACACTTATGTAGGATCAGACAATTGTATGTCCAGCAAGGTTTCTAAATTCCACATCTACTTTGAGAAATATTTTGTTTCACTAGAACCTATAGATGGATGGAAAACTATTGAGCACTTAAGATTCTACATTCATCTTTGGGTGATGAAATATATATAAGGACCTACAAATAGATTAGATGGAGATAATAGATGATATATATGATATAGATATACAGTGAAGTTTGTAATACATAACATTTCAATAATAAGATAGCCATTTCGTTTTGATAGAATCATACTGTCAACTCCTAATTCAAGGTGGAGCAAGGGCCCACTCCTCCAAGAAGTAGGATTCTTTGTTTTGTTAGTATGTATATTTTTAAGCAATTCATGTAAATTTGTTAAGTTTTAATTCTATAAATGCTTTTCATTCTTTAGTTGAATTCTATTACGCACTTATCCCTACATGTGTTATATATTAGACTCTTATTTCCCTAGAAGCATTTTCAACATCATTTTCAAACATGTGTTTGTTTCCAAGAAAGTTTGTTTACTTCTATGTGTGTTTATTTCAAACAATTTATTTCATTCTACAACGTGTGCTTATTTCCAATAATTTGTTCTATTCTGCAAGAGTGTGTTTATTTCCAATAACATGTTTAATTATGATGATTTATTTATTTTAGAAATGAGTGTTTATTTCGGCAAGTTCCTTATAATTTATCTTTAATAAGGCTTTGGCTAGGAAATCCTAAATAAAATGCAAAAGCCTCCCAAAAAATATAAAACAATAATAAATACCTACAATCAATTACTAGATCACTAAGATTCTTTTGATTACATATAGCTTCATACACACCCCCAGTTTGAATATGACATAAAATAAGAGTTGATTAAATGAAGGGAATAATGACACCCATCATTTTTAGCATCATTTCTAGTGACTTACTAGTTAGAATTATCTAATTAGGTGTCAACAAGAGCAACAATCATACATCTAGTAATTGACAAAATATTCCCTGCGTTATCATAAAATTTATGAGTAGACCAAGATACTCAAAGGGTATATTTCTTTCAAAAATATCTCAACAAGAATTATCAGCATCCTCTGGTTCAAACAAGGATGTTGAGAAATAATTAGAAGCACCATTATCTCTTGTTAGATAAGAAACAGAAGTTCCACCTTTGGAATTTTCGGATCAATCACCAGAAAGAAGTGAAAATTTTAGGAGAAGGATTATATCCCAAGACCCACTTGGATAAATTTTTGATTCTCAGTTGAGTAGTCAACCTCTAACTCCTGAATTTTCACCTTCACCAAAATAGATCACATACCACAATGATTAGGAAAAAGATCTAGAAGATACTATAGATATGACACGAGATGATGAAAGAGAAGCTGATAGGTTTTTTACCTATACAATTTAGTCAAAAGATGATGATACACCTATGAAGAATATTTCACCTAAATGTTTGCCTATATTTAGAGGAATGGAATCTAAGGAGCCCAACCTATTCTTGTTTGAATTTAAAGTATTGTGTTAGACCTATGACTACATAAAAGAAAATAAAAAACTCAAGTTTTTTCCATCCACTTTGAAAGATGCAATAGTGAAGTGGTTTATGGGATCAACATCAAATTCTATTACCACTTGGGAACAAATGGAAACTTCTTTCCTAGAAAAATACCAAGACTACTATCGAGGTAGAAACAAGAAGGAAGAATTTTTTAGGATCAAATAGGAATAGGATGAAATTATGGAAGATTATTTAGATAGATTCCTCTTTGTAAGTAAAAGGTGTGGATTTGTACTTCAAGAAGAGCTAAGATAAACCATTTTTCTTAAATGTCTGGATGATGAATCTAGGGAAGCCCTTAACTTAATGAGAGGAGGACACATAAATCAATTGAGAATGAGTGATATTAAATATCTTTGTAGAAGTTATTAAAGAACAAGGGGTGGACCTAGGAAAGGAAAAACTACGAAAACTACAAATCAAGACATAAAAAAGCTAATGGATGAACTAGCAAACTTTAAAATAGACATCCTAGTTCAATTAACTTCCACTATGGTTGGATTGAAAGCCAAAGAAAATGCTAATATTGAACTATTATTTATGTATTGTCCTAGATGCAGAAAGAAACATGCAATAAGGGATTGTCCTTCAGATAAAACAAAAATGTGTCTTATTTGTGGCCCTAGGGAACATGAAGCTAATGTTTGTTCTCTTCTTCCATTCATAAAAAAATCATCTTAAACAAACCATCACTTCATCCACTACAAAAAAGTAAACTTTGTCTAGAGATAACTGTTGGGCCCTTAAAATATTGGCTAAGTACAAAAGGGCGCATAGACACACAAGGCCTAGTTGAAGAAAAGCGTGCAAGGATAAAGTGCATAGGGTAGAGTTTAAGGAAGGCTTTAAGGAAACCCATGGTGTGCACATGGATAGAACCAAGGGTTCTAGACTCAGCCATATTGGGCATTTTTGGTAGAACATGTGAAAAGCATGACTCAACTACGTATGCGGAGTGGATAAGGTGCCAGCCTAGCGACAGGTTGGCCTAGGAAGGAGCATGTTTGTGGTAGAAGCTTCTAGAAGCTCATCATAGTAAAAAGTGAAAATCTCAATCCTGGAGGAACATGCTTGCATGGAGGACCACATTTAGACACTTGGCATCAGATCTAAGGCTACTAGAGGATGAGTTGGCAGTCCAAAAAGCCTATATATATAAGTGCCTACATAAGTAAAAAGGGAGGAGAAATAGATAAAGGATGGATATCTGCAGAAATAATGCAAGAACTTTGTTAGTTTGGGTAATTGTGCTTAAGAAAGGATGTATCAAGGGTGTGGGGATTGTAAATTTATGTTAAGAGCCTAATCATATGAGTCCAGTTATAAAGCATTACTTCGGTCTACTTTTCTATGACATTTTGTAATGGTTCCATAAATGTAATGAGGTTACCAACTCACATGAATATGACATTGATAATTATGATGCATACATCTTTCTCATAGTTCTTTTTCATCTATGTTTATGAATAAGTTTGGATGCTTGTACAACTTCTTTCTATTTTGGTACAAGTTATAAAACTTGTTAGCACTTTTTTTGGAATGACTACAAGGACCTAGAAGTCATTCTGAGATCTATGGTGCCTGTATGTTTTAATCTGTTTCAAATCTCTTAAACATGAATCATAGATGATGTTTCCCACTAAACTCACATAAAAGAGAGACTCAGCACCCACGCGTTCCTCTGGTGAGCACCCAGTGCCCGATGGGTGATAGGCTAGTGCACATGGGGTTCCTTTCTTTTGTGATAAGGGTAAAAATTACTACATCTTGGTTCTGTTACCGGGACCCTCTTTTCAAATTTGTAGAGGGAAATGACATACATCATGATTTGGGTAACGAGTAATGATAGAATGTTTAACTCTACAAAGTATTGAATCATGGTTCAAGAGCATGGAGGATGAATTTTCTCAAAGATTAGGCACTAGACCTGAGTTTGATGCATGTAGATGGGTAGAAGAGAACCTCTACCATGATTTATATGAAACATTTTTCTATTGTTTCCTAGTAGAGATTTATGAGTGGCTCTCAGCATATGCATCTAGATCAAGCCAGTATTCTAGAAGAATACTAGAGGCTGCATGATGCAGATATGATGTGGACTCATGTTGTGGATCATTGGTGGGAAGCTATGTTGGCTAGCTACACTCTGGAGTATGCTATTTCAACATATTCTTGCCCAAAATTTGAGTTTTAATTTCTACGAGAGCCCAGAGGATCATTTCTACGTGTTATCCCTCTGGCAATGAAGATCCTAGTTGTTACTTTTAGTTTAGAGGCATTTCCAATGGCCGGCTAAACCATTCTGAGTGTTGGGTGAGGGAGTAAGGGTGGAGGAAGATGGTAGATATTACAATGGAGAAGGAAAGGGAGGAGAGGTAGAACAAGTATAGTGAAGCATGTGAAAGGGAGATTTCTAGACAACGTGAAGCTACAACTTTGATGGATCTTTAGAGGCAGACGTTGTGGGAAGGAGTCAAGGTTCACAAAGAGGATGTGAAACCTAAGCAGTTTGTGCCACCCCATATTGGAAAGCACATAAGAGAGACCCCTTTAGCTTCTAATGAGAGTTCATCACATAGAGAAATAAGATTCATTTGCATGTATATGAACCCACCTAGTGACCAAACCTTGACGCTTGGTTTTCCAAAACAAGGAAGGAGTATCATTGACCCAGTTGGTATCAGTGGAAGTGACAGATCTACACCTAGGAGGTACAATTTTTCAGTTCCCACTTATATGGCTACACATATTCTATTATTCAGAGGAGTCTTTAAACAAGGAGCAAGTATACAAGCCTTCGGTCTCGTGTGTGAAAGTGGCGCGGGGTACAATAGTGGTAGTGGGGCATTATCACAGACCGTCGGTGCACAATTTAATGGAACCTTGGGGACACTTGGCATGAATACTACAGTACCTAGTGGTTCTGGTGGATTTGGTGGGTCAGGAGGGACAGGACCTGGTGGACCTAGTGGTTTTGGTGGATCTGGTGGCTCAAGAGGCACAATACCTAGTGGACCTGGTGGATCCAGTGGTGGAGGAAACACCAGACGAAACCAAGGCTCTAGCTTAGGAGGACAAGGGCCCCAACCACCCCCACCAGTCTTATTTGAGATGTATTTACACTTACCATATTATAGAGGTATTAAAGATGCTACAGAACATGTTCACAAGTGTAAGCTGCTATGGCATGCAAAGGGGATCACAACCTTGAAGTAGAAGGATAGTCAATTTGCAACGACGTATGATGCATGCTTTAAAACTCTCTTGTATAAGTTATCATATGATATTCACCCTCCACAACATGCTTAGTGGTTTATATGAGGATTGATCACACCATGTAGAAGGGCCTTATCTCATAAAACTTTCACAAACCCAAGTGAGGCGTTAGGAGCTTCTCTGCACACCGAGGCTGTTGGTAGTGTTTATACTAGAGTTAGCCGGTTCCTTGAGGCTCAAATTACTGCTATGGCTAACCATCTGGAGAAGTTTTCCATGAACTCAACCCATGAGACTCACAGTGGTTTATGGTGTACATATTGTGAAGTAGAGGGGCATGTCAAGGGTAGTTGTCCCTGAAGGGCAGTACATACCATGATAATAGACTGTGAAATTTATCATGGGGACCATGATGTAAGTAGATGCCCCTTGTTACAGTTCACAACTAAGAAGAATGTGTCTTGCTATTGTAAGGTTTGTACCTCTACAACCCATGATACTAAGGACTGTAGGCTTATTGATCAGATCCATAAGGCCATTGATCATGAAGTGTGCCAAACCAGCATTGCTAGTAGTTCTACAGGGGATGATTTCCACTATGGGGAGTGCGCAGATGGTGGCATACATGGAAGGGGATTTCATAGAGGATTCCCTGGTCGTGGTAACCATGGGGGAGGAAGGACTGAGTTCCCATGTGGAACGTATTTTAATTGTGGGTCCACTGAACATTATAAACGAGAGTGTCCAGACTTATTGTAGTGCTCATGGTGTGAGAAGAAGCACATGTATGAAGAATTCCCAAAGTTGTTTGAGCACATGAATCAATAGAAACGAAAAGAAAAGGGTGTTTCAATGGTAAGCATTAGGACGACATACACACAAATGATGTCGTGGGTGACACATGATGTAGGCTTGGAACCTATTTTAGTAACAATAAGAGCATAGGCCGCACGTGCAAAGGAAATACCAAGGAAGAGGACCTAGTTTCAAGGGAGGAGGTAGTTCATGGGAATTACCCAGACCCTACTCATAAAAAGGAAGTATATCAAGATACAATGGATGTCATTTGGATTTTACAAGGAGAAATCCAGTGTCTAAAGGATCAATACAGGAGGGAGGATCAAAGGAGTAAGGTTAAGGCACCAAAGGATGACTTTAATGAGGTCAAGGAAGTATGTAAAATGCTAAGGAAAGAGAATGTTACTCCCTTGCTAGGAGCATGGTTGAGGGAAAAGGTACCACACACTAGAGAAGCACGTGAGAGATAGATCCTGCATGTAAACCTTCCCCCTCACAACCTTGACTATGAAAAGGAGATCACATTGGATGTAGTCATGGATGGATGGCTCCTTAGCAATATCCTCATTGACACAGGTGCATAGGTCAATGTTCTAAATTTGTATGCATGACATCAGATGGGGAGACCTGTATTACAGCCATCTTTGAATGTGTTATATATGGCATACAAAATGAAGGCAATGCCCATTGGTGTCTTAAAGGATGCAGCTATCACTATCCAGGGAGCTAATTTTACTGGGGACTTTGAAGTCTTGGTGCATGCCGAGGCAGACAATTTTCTAGCACTACTTGGGTGCCCATGGTGTTACAAGAACAATGTTTACCTTTGGTTCAACAAGGGGTACATCAGCTTTGAAAATAAGGAGGAATGCGCCATTATACCCCTGGCTGATGGGAAGTTGATGCCCTATATTGAACCTTTGAGGGAAGAGGTCATGGATCAAATATATGTACAATCAATCAGGGATCCAAAAATAATCCATCCTACAGATGGAGTTATCTAGTTTGAGGATGCTCAGTCAGTAAGTGACACCACTAGTCTAGCATGTGATAATTGGTAACATGGGGCTTATGAAATGATTGAACGATAGTTGAGAGGATTGGTAAAAAAATTAACAAAGACACGTACATTCTGGTGCCTAGGAGGAAAAAAAATACCTAAGTATTCAGGAGGGGCCTTCCCTGAGATATTATTAAAGGAGATAGAAGCTCAGTGGAAGGAGGAGAAGGAACATAAGGGGATGCTAAGTTATGTATTGCTCAACACAGTGGCACGGAGGTTGGCTACACATCAGGAGAGCCTTTTGGAATGGCACAAGGTGAGAATTGCTATTTCTATAAGGTTTTCTAGAAGCAACGTGCCTACTTCCATCAAGGACTACCATGGTAAGGAACCTGCCTCTTTCCACATCCAAGCTTGTGAGAAGGTATGGAGAGAAGGCAGGAAATATTTTCCACCATCCCTTTGGGTGGAAAATTTGTATTCTACACCACATGGTTACACGCGCATGGTACATACATTCTGAGACGTTCCGCCAAATAGGAAATTGGGAAGAGCTAACAGATGACATCATTCAAATGTTTGAGTACTAAAGTACCAAGCCATCAGTTGATAAGGCATTGCAGGTTGTTAAGTGCCTTACCATGGGGGATAGTGCCATGGAAAAAGATAGGCTGTTGGAACTGCTAGGTGGACTAGGTTTGGAGGCATGCTTTGAAGAAGAGGCAGAGGAAGCAGAAGAGATCTAGCTTTAGCGCGTGTGCTTGGAAAATGAGAAAGGGAAATTAGTATATGTTATTGATGGGGAGGAAGCAGAGAACCTGGATTTCAACCATACTATAGGGACATGTGAGGTAGTGGAAAGTGTTGATGCTCATACACGTGCCTACCATGAGCCCTTAAAGACAAAGCTGGTTAACATCATCTCAGGAGAAGAACCTAAGGAAAATATTACTAGAGATTATTTGCCAGAGAAGGATGTATCTAAGATCATTGATATTTTACATGAATTTGAGGATTTATTCCCACATGGGTACCATGAGCTCAAAGGTGTCCACCATTCCTTGGGGGAGATAAGGATAAAGCTAAAGGATGGTGTGCACCCGATTAGGAAGAGACCTTACTAGATGAATCCCAATTTGCGCATAAAGGTAAAGGAAGAGATAGACAAAATGATAGATTCTAGGATCATTGAAGTTGAGGAGGAATTAGACTAGATAAGTCCAATGGTAATAAGCATCAAGAAGGATGAGCAGATTAGGATCTGTATGGATTATAGGGAGCTAAATGCAATATGTGTCATAGATCCCTTTCCAACCCCCTTCACTAAAGAAATTTTATAGGGAGTCATTGGACGTGAAATCTATTCCTTTATGGATGGATTTTTAGGGTATCACCAAGTCCAGATTGTAAAGGAAGACTAGGAGAAGAAATATTTCACCACTAAATGGGGAAGTTTTTCATACACAGTCATTCCCTTTGGGTTAAAGAATTTACCTGTTTTTTTCTCATGCATAGTGGTTCAAGAGTTCCAGGACTTCATCCACAAATTCCTTCAGGTTTATCTAGATGATTGGACAGTGTATGGGCTAGTGAAAGACAATTGTGATAATTTGAGGATGATGTTTGAGAGGTGTCGGCAGTTAAGGATATCCCTCAACAGTAAAAAGTGTTTCTTTTCTACACCCTTTGGGACATTATTGGGGCATATCATATGTAAGGAGGGCTTTCTAGTAGATGCTTCCAGGGTTGTAGTTATTGGGGGATTAGGGGAGCCTACTAGCCAGAGCGTAGTGCAAAAATTTCTTAGGCATACGGGTTATTACAAGAAATTCATCAAGGCGTATGCCAAGATAGTCACACCTCTAGAATAATTGCTCAGACATAAAAGTGCTTTCCATTAGGGAGAGGCTCAACAGAAGGCATTTGACACATAAAAAGATAGGCTTGTCCCCACGCCTATATTACATTTTCCCTCTTGGGTAAAGCCCTTCCACATTCATGTAGATGCCTCGGGAACCACCATTTGAGTAGTACTTTCACATCCGGGAGAAGGAATTGTTGATCATCCTCTATGTGTTGCAAGCAGGAATTTGACACTAGTAGAAACTAATTACACCATGACTAAGCGCGAAGCATTGTCAATGATCTACATGCTTTTCAAGTTCAGACAGTATATGTTGGCAAAACCCTTTGTATTTTACACTCACCACATGGCATGAAAGTATATGGTGAACAACCCCATTCTATAAGGGAACATATGTTAGTGGGTGCTATTATTTCAAAAGTTTGATTTTATGGTAATTGTGGACCTGATCATCTGTCAAGAATTGATTCAGGGGAGGATGTATAGAGTATTGAAGAGGATATGCTAGACACACAACTGTTTAGGTTGCAGTGCGCACCCTTGGATTTGGAGGAGATTGTAGTATTCCTAAAGGAAGGTGTGGCACTAGAAGGTATAAAGGCATTATAAAGAAAGCAACTAGCCATATATGTCACGCCCTACATGTTGATCAGTGGGGACTTATACAAGTTGGGCGTGATGAAGTTTTGTGCAAGTGTGTACTAGAACATGAGCACCTTCACATCATAGAGGAAGCACATGGAGGAATTCCAGGTGGACATTATGCAGGTGACACCACCATGTATAAAAGTTTAATGGCAAGATTGTGGTGGGAAAATATGTATAAGGATTACAGGGGCTATTGTAAGGCATATGACCATTTTCAGCACATTGGCAAGCCAAGAAAGAGAGATGAAATTCCTTTGCACCCTATCCCTAGCGCAAAACCTTTTGAGAAATGGGAAATAGACTTATTAGGCCTTATTGCACCATCAGTGCGTAGGAATGGATCATGCTATGTAATCACTTGCTTGGACTATTTGACAAGGTGGGTAGAGGCGGCCACAACTAAAGACTGCATAACATCCACAACGGAAAGATTTTTGTGGGAGAACATTATCACAAGGTATGGATGTCCTTTAATTTTAACCAACAATAGGGGTACACATTTCTTGAATGAGACCATGAGGATCCTATTAGAAGATTTCATTGTAACTCATCATAATACTAGCCCTTTTCACCCACAAGAAAATGGAACCACATAAGTATTTAATAAAATATTAAGTCATACCCTGACCAAGATTTGTGATGTCGAAAGACAAGATTGGGATGAAAAGGTATCAATCGTATTATGGGCTTACAGGAAAACTTATAAAACACTGAAAAAATCTAGACCATTTCAATTAGTGTTTGACACAGAAGCTGTTCTACCTGTTGAATTCATGTTACCTTTTCTATGAATAGTGCACGCAGGAGAGCTGGATGATGAGGAAGCACTAGAAGAGATAATTGATGAACTGATGAAACTGGATGAAATATGACCACTTGCTAGGTGGAGCCAAACAATAGAAAAAGAAAAGAAAAAAGCATGGCATGATCGCTACATCAGAAACAAGAAGTTTGAGGTTGGGCAAATGGTCTTGCTGTATGATTATAAGTTTCTGCACCATCGTGGGAAGTTGAAGGTCCATTGGTTAGGTCCCTGTAAAATCTTGTACATCCTTGATTCGAGCGTGTTCCAGTTATAAGTGCTAGATGGAATGAAATTTCCTAGACACTTCAATGGGAGTAGGCTAAAGCCCTACTATAAATAAGTCTTCTTGGTGTTTGTAAATAAGGCAATTTTCTGAGTTAGTTTAGTTCCTTTCTGCATTTATTTTCTTGTGTTTCCCTTTCATGTTGTTGTTTTGTTATGAGCCTTGGGAGCCAGTAAACCTTATTACTCTATGAGTATTTTTGAGTGTGCAGAGGACTGCACATCATTTTAGTGTGGGGTGGAGTGATGTGAAGGAGAGCATGCGTAAAGTGTTAAGGAAGTTTGGGTTGAAAAACCTAGTTGAATGGCCCTATTGAAAGAGGTGCATGGAAATAAAATATGGAAAAGGATGGTTGGTGTCAAGATAAGGCTACTTTTAGATCCCATGTACAAAGTAGGAAAAAATGCATAAGCAACACGAGGTAGGTGAGAGAAAAAATCAGGACATAAGAAGTTCCTTCGGAACCAATGATGCACGTGTAAGAGTATCCTATCTAGATAGATTGGTTACACACCAGAAGGTTGGAATATTGTTCACACAAGGTCAGGTTCATGTGTTAAAGTGCTAAAGTAAGACTTTGTTTGAAAAAGCTGCATTAAATGTGAAAATTATAGTGGTAGGCGAAGTAGTATTTAATGCTTGAAAAGGGAAAAATTATAAATAGAGGGTCGAGGAATTTCATTAGTCACTTTGCGTATAAGGAGAAAGAAGCACTTTTTACATCTTCACAAACTAGGGCTTCCAAAATCTGGTCCATGTGAAGAAAAATTTAAAGAGATTGAGTGTGGGTAACTAGTTTGGATCTACGAACCAAAACAAAGGGATTTCACAGGTGTAAGAGATTTGTGAGAAGGTGTCGTATTGTGAAGTTATTATCCTAGATAGGGTTTGAAGAACTAGGGCATGTGTTTAAGGATTTTTATTTACAAATTCGATATCTAAGGTGGGAAAGAGTTGAAGAACAGAGTTACAAGAAGTGATTGAAGTAAGAAGAGAACCTAGACAATGGCATGCAAGAAACCAGTTAGCACACCCAATAAGGGTAAGGGCAAGGGAAAACAACAAGAAACTGATGCACATACAAATGAAGAGTGGTATGTAGAAATGCAATACCTAGATGGAGTGTTGCTAGGGAAGGAGTGGGAGTACCATCTAAGAAACATGTTTGTAAATGACTATAATCATCATATGAGCACAATCGAGAATGAGATGGTGTTGGAGTTAGTGCACCCAATGAATAAAAGGACACTAAATTTTTTTCCCATCTATAATGATAATGTGAAGGTCAAGTTGGAGAAGGTAGGGTTATTACAACTCTTAGAGTTGCCCTAATTTGGGAAGCCTGAGCACCTATATCAATGGATGATGTCACGCATGCATGAAGACTACTTCAATTTCATAGGGCGTAAGATGTGCATTACCCCTCAGCTCAAGTCACATTTCACAGGCCTTATCTATGAAGGAGATGGTTTGGAAGATGACCCAAGTGACAAAGATAAAATTAAGGAAACTATCGCTACCTACGCATACAAAAAGGGGTCAAGGTACTATGATATCATAGACATCAAGGACCCGATAATGAAGATGGTTGTGCATCTGGTGAAAAAGTTAAATGGCAAAGAGAGATGGAGCCAGGTCAACAAGCCATGGTTACATGTTTGTAGGAAGATCTCAGAGGGAACCATCTATAACTTGTCTGCATTCATTGCGGATGAGATTGTCAGTTGCATGAAGGAAGGAGACAAGATCCTTTTCAGTAATGTCCTGCTAACCATTGTGTTTTCAGAGATTGGAGTACCTGATGCATTGGAAAAATTCATGTTGGATTACCCTACTGAGGACCCTTCACCCATAAAAATATTTGATAAATAATCATGCGACTATATGGAAACCATGCACAAGGTGTGCTTGGAGAAATGGTATACGTGCCTGAGGAACGTGTTTGGGGAAGAATGGAGGATTCCTAAACAACTGCCAGTGGCCACTAAAGGAGAAGATAAATTTTTTGTGTACTAGCATTTCTACTTGGGCAGGTTCAAACTAATGGATGAGACATGGAGCCCATGGTGCAAGCTCCCCTTTGCCTTCACATATCAATACTTCCAAGAGAAAGTAAATAGGTTCAAATAATCTAAGAAGCTGAAACTAGACCTTGGTAATCTGGATTGGGATCATAGGGAAATCCACAAAGGGTTGGTCAACCCCGAAAAGTGCACATGCGTGGAGAGGTATGTGTCACATGAATTTCAAATGACAAATCCCGTGACTTTTCCCATTACATGTAACACCCTGGACTGTAGTTACTTCCTCCTGAGCATACAAGTGTTGATATGTGATTTCTTTTGCAAAAAGGATGTGTTCCTTTGATTGAGAAGTCATGCTTGATATGTACTGTATCTTCTTTGAGATTGTAGATCTTTGACTGAGTCGGAATGTGATTGGAATCTTTTATTTCTTTCATTTTACACCTGAGTTTAATCTGATTTTGGAATGAATTATGGAGTTATCCATCTATAAGACCTAGCCTTGGATCAGTGGTATTGATCCAAGTGGTGCTTTAAGTTTATTCGTGATGAATTAAAATTATAGACCTTAAGCAGGTTGCAAGGTCTGGATGCATTGAATAAGCTAGTCCGGAGTATAACTCAGGCTGATCATGTTAAATGAACTGGTGCCAGATATCGTAATATATCTGGAAGGTCTTGATCGTGGACCAGGTAATAATTCAGTTACATTTAATTCACTAGCCTATTGGCAGTACAGGAGTGAACCCTGTTCGTGAATGTATGTGGTAGATTCTTTTTCTAAGCATTTGAAATGTTAAGGACTAACTGAATTTATTAAGGTTAGTAACCTAAAACTAAACTATAACCTAGGGGTTAGATTAGTGTTAATCTAACCTAGACCTAGGCTAAGAGCTAATGTTCTAAGTTAGTATCTATGTGCAAAGTGGTTAGACTAGGTGTTATCCTAAATCCTAACCTAAGTTACTAACCTAACTATTGAACAAGGAGGAAGGGGACCTTTGGAAGGGTGCGAACCATGGGTGGCAGTTTCTATGTTATTAAATGCATGGATAAGCATGAGGGACAGGTAATTTGGTGGAGGTTTTTAAAACGGCTAACTAGAGCCGACGTGGCAGGTCGCCAAAGTTGGAAATGGTCTTTGATGTGCATTTGTCCATCGCCAACTATGGTGGTCGGTGGCAATGGAGATTGAGCGGGAAATTGGGAGTAAATGCAATTAATGAACTCGGTAGTCGAGCTCGAGTTTCACGGGAAGGCAGGAAAAATGGAAAGTTAGTAGTTTATTGGGTTTTGCATGCGCTCCGGTTTTCCTTCTGTCTGTTCACTGGTTCTTCGCACCAGTCTTCTTGGTGTTGCATGGCAAGTATGAGCGTAACTAGCTCTTTCCTCTGGCAAGGAAAATATATAAGTCATGGAAATAGCAAATTTTTGTTGGTGGCTCTAACTTGGAAAAGGAGGAGAAGGTTCGAGCTCTTTCAGTGGTCTGCTTCGAAATTTTAAGCAAATAACCAGGCATGTTAGGCCCTAACCTTTAAAAATCTTGCTCTCTTTCAAATGATTTCATTAGAACAACTCTGTTCAGATGATTTTTGGAATTAGATGATTTATATGGTAGCCTTGTGTGATTTTGTCACTGTATCTTCTTGCTGGTTCAATTTTTCAATTTAAACCTTGATGGGTGTATTTTATTTTTCGAACTGTTGCAATATTTCTTGGTGTTTTGCATTCCGGCTTTAATTTGCGAAATATATATGCAAGAATGTGTACTGGGCTTGCTCTGTGAGAGCCCATGAATTGTTCTCTTGATGGGTACAGGCTACTGTTGATACTTGTTGTCAATGTTTACTGTCGATACTTGTTGTTAATGCTTACTGTTGATGCTTGTTGTTGATACTCGTTGGGAAGAATACTGATGGACATTTTGTTCAGTTTAATTGGACTTCTTTGTAACTTCTGTCGAGGTTATTAAGGTAGTGGTTACTGAATCTTATTGGGTTTCGCTTTGATATTTAAAGTTATTTGTGAATGGATAACTTGCTGTGTTACAGTATTTCATTGCGACCTTGCTGAAGTTGTTTTTCCCTTGCATTGTGGTTATGGGATGCAACCCGTTGATAGTATGCAATATATATATTTATTGTATTTGAAACGACTCTGTGGAATCCATTGAATGATTCGTGTATTATGGACCACTGTTGAAGCTATATATACATATATTTGAGTATTGGTAATTTGATTTTGTTGGAGTCCTGAAGGAGTAACAGGTATACGACCTATGTTATTTTGTAATGAATTTTTGGTACAGACTCTTGAGTGTACTTACGTTTCCTTTCTGTGTAAGCTTGTGTGAAAATATTGAAGAGGCTCAGTTGGATTCTTTGTTACGAAATCAGTAATTAGCTTTTGTATAAGCCTGATTTTGAATGTTTACCATTGTTGGCACAGTTGGGAATCATTAATTATTATTTATCTTGTATACTGTTACTCGGGTTCAGTTGAATCCTTGACAGGTAACTATAGTATCTGCCTCTATTTAACCTGATTGGTACACTTGTTGTTTTTGGCACTGTTGGATTCCTTGAGTATAGTTAGATATCATGTAACTTGGCTCTGTAAAAGTGGGTCGTGAATACCACACTTCAAACCCTGAATGCGTCCAGATGAGAATACGGTATGTCATGTTTCCTTTCTGATTATTCCAGTTAGATAAGGCTGTGCATGTTGCGGGAATTCTGTGTGATTATCTCGGCATAGTCTTAGGGAAACATCAATTGCTTAATGTCGAGGAGTCTATAGTTGACTGCGATAAAATTGAAGCTCTTTGATTTCGACCTTGGGTCCGAAAGCCTTGCAGTGTTTATTAGGGACTAGAAGGGGGCTGTAGGTTGATGTGTGGGATTGTAGTCGTGTTTACGTATTCTATTGCATGACTATCCTGCCTTGAGCTTGACTGAACTAAGAGCCGTCGACTGCACCTCGACAGGCGATGTGGTGAATATCTTCTTGTTTGCCGCTTCATGTGGAAGGTCTTGTGGAGTCTGTTGGTAGAGGGTCATCACTGTTTAGCGTGAGAGCTACTGTACTGCTGGATAACTACAGTAGTTGGTTATATTTGATCTTTAACAAATCTGTGGTGCTTTTGATGGTCTCGTCTGATTTATTTGCATGTGTTTAAGGTGAATGCCTTGCTCTTGGAAAGACGGTACAGTCATGAGCTAGTTCTGAAGGAAATATGTATGATTCGTTTATTTCTCTTCTGTTATAAAGTATAGGTTGATATAATTGTTTATCTAACTTTTGGAATTGTTCTATCATGCTGATGGAATCATGAAAGGTTATTTATTTATTATGTTGAATATATAATCCGTCTGATGTTGTTGTCCTTGGGATTCAGATGGATAGTTGGTTAGATGCATTTGTCTTCTTGGTCACTAACGTTTTGATGAAATAATTGAAAAGTATCTGAGACTATTTAGTGACTATAATATGAGCTACGCGTTTATAGTCATGTTGTTTTACAAAAGCATAGTCTGAAATATGTTTACTTGTTTGGTGATTTGATCTCATTTAAACAGGGTGTTTAATGAAAACAATTGATGGATTGCAATTGTTTTAAGAGTTAGTGCTTATCATGCTCAGTTCATCGAACTGACCCATGTTGACAATTTTTACAGATGGATGCCGTAAGTGGTAAAAGCACGCAAATCTGATAGGATGATCAGATTGTTTAAATTTGATTTTATGTTGAATTACAGCTTAATTTTCTAAATGTACTATATGAGGAAAGATGTTCTTTTTCCGTTGAGCATTGTATCAAGTATGCTGAATGCATAAAATGTATTTGATTAGTTCTGAAGGAAATGGAAATAGATAATTGATACTTATATGTTTGCATCCGTATCTTGATAGTTTGACCTTCTTCGGTTCAAATGATCTAAAGAGCATTGTTATTATTGTTTATATTGGAGACTTTTGTGATTATCAATGTAAGCTTGCAAGAATATGTGACTGAATACTTATGATTGTTTAGTAATTCTAGTGTGTTCTAACTAAAGCTAAATTGAAATATAGATCACTGTCTTACTGGAAGCTAGGGTCAAAATAAACCTAAGCAGAACGCTAAACAAGCTGAATTAAATTATTAATTCCTAGTCTTGATTAAACCAGGACAACGTGTAATTGGAATCTTAATCACTATATCTCGATACTTATAAGTAAGATATAAATTCAAATTGAGAACTGAATTAAACCTAAATAGGGTTCAGATGGCAATCTCATGTGAAGATTTTGGGTTATTGTCCAATTTCGTTGATATAGAATTAAGTAAATTCTATGAACTCCTTGATGGGACCTTAGTCTTAATGACATCTCTGTGCAAAGGGTTTTATTAAGAAAGGTCATTCTAAGGTGAGGAACCCAGGGATCGGGAAAGGCTAACCTTAAGGGAAACGTCTTTTAATGTAATTTAAACTCAATGTGCGTAACGCTTATTAATAAGTAGATCTTTTCGAGGCGGATTTAAAGGTTGACGGCACAAGTCAACTGCAGGGTTGTACCTCCGAGAAGATTAGGATCTTCTCGAAGTTACAACAATGCAGGTGACTTATGACGACACCCTTTGCATTGATCGCTAAGATTTACACCTTGAACTCGAACAGGTTACTCTGGGACCGATTAGGAATGTGGTCACGTTATAAGGCTGCCTAGGAGATTCGGGGTATCTTGACACACTGGTTTAACTAGGGTTGAACCAGTATGTCATCGTATCCCTAGTCCTCGTGGGCATCCATATAACGTTATCACCTTACTAATCCATTTCCGAGTGATTAAGTTGGTATAGGAGGGACTGACAGAAGTCGGTATAAGACATTCTACATAACATAAGAATGGGGTGAAGGACGTATTCCAGATTGACGAGTATGCCGTTAAGGAATACGAGACATAAGCAGTATGTTTCAAATCTTTGGCCAAAGTATCGCAAGCTGCTGATTGCGTTGTCCTAAATCACCTAGTCTAAGGGATGAGATGCCGATGAATAATGGTAACAATTATTCAGATAGGTTCCTTGGACAGAGCATTCTGATTCCCAGAATAGGGAAGAGAACCGCAAGAGTGGGGTGTTAAATAAAAACGCCAACTCTTATCACTCATGAATAGATCGGTAGATTACCGAGTCATGGAATGAATAGATCGGAGGTACTCCGAGTCATTACAGCGGCATATGGTTTTCTGTTATATGAATGGTTATTTGATTTGTGAGTTCTAAATTATGTATTTAGAACCAGGATGCAATTATCAAAAAAAAATAAAAAAAAATGACTTGTTCTAATGTATAAAAGGAGGATGTTACATCTTGGTATCAGAGCTGAAGGTTACAGCTCTTGGACCTATTGTGTCCATAATCTGATAAAAACCTGAATTTTCTTGTAACAGAAAATGGTTAGAACAAGGGGGAACGTTGCGAATAATGCTCCACCTGATGGAGGGGCGGCAACAACCCAGAAACTTGATGAGATCCTTGCTGCCCTGTTGGACACAAGAGATCGCTTAGCTGTACTTGAACAACAGGTGATGGGAAATGAGGAGGATGAAGAAGCTGATAATAACAATCAGCAACCTCCTGAGGACAACCCCAACATGGGAGTTGATGTTAATGCTGGAAATGCACCTGTCCAACCAGAAAACAAAAAGGCCAGGTTGGCAGCAGAACTCACTAATGATATAAAAAGGATAAGCCCACCTAAGTATGATGGCACCACATTAGGAGATGGAGCTGAGAACTGGCTCAGCGAAATGGAGAAGTACTTTGCAATAAGGAACTTCTCAGAGGAAACCAAAGCTATTTGGGGAGCCTATCAGCTTTCCCACGAAGCATCTTCGTGGTGGGATAGCTGTAAAGCTGAACTAAACATTGATGAGACCAATATTACTTGGGATCAATTTAAAGGCTATTTTAGGCAACGTTGGCTGCCACAACTTTTCTATGATCAGAAAATGACAGAATTTCAGAACTTAGCTCAAGGGAAGTTAACGGTAACTGAATACTGGGAGCGGTTTACAAAACTCCTCAAGTATGTACCGCAGTATCAAACTGACGAGAAGTTCAGAATACAGAAATTCATCATGGGATTGAATCCCATGATAGGTGGAGAGGTCGATGTTCACAATCCAACCACTATGGAAGGAGTTGTTGAAAAGGCCATAAGGCAAGAATAGAAATTAAAGGCTATTTCTGCTCATAAAGAGGAAGTGCGGAAGAAGACTGTAAACCCTTCTTCAACCACTCTTGCACCCAAAAAGGGACCATGGAAAAATTTTGGAAACAAAAGTAAGTTTCTAGGGGATAATAGCAAGAAAGCAGTGGCAACTAAGCCCACTGGAAACGTAAGGGATAATTTTGCTAAAAATTATAACAATGGGCAGAAGCCCTATGGAGGACAACGTGACAATTACAAAACTGGAGGCAATTTTGAGCCTAAAAAGGGACCTGTAGGAGGCTGCTACAATTGTGGCAAAGATCACTACGCAAATCAGTGCCCTTTGAAGAAGGATGATCGTAATCAGCAGCATAAGATACATGCTGCAGTAGCAGACAAGCAAGCTGAAAAGCAAGTGACACCTATAGAAGTTCCGGGTAAGTTATTTGGCATACCTGTCACTATTCTTTTTGATACAGGAGCTACTGAATGTTTTATTTCTAATAAAATTGCTTCTAAACTTAAGAGAAAAGCTGGAAAAATGGATAAACCTTGGACTGTACAGTATGGTAATAACTCTGTTCATACAGTGAGTATGTGTCTTTTTGGGGCAGTCCTTGACTTACCTAACTTTTCCATGGAAGTTGACCTCTATGTTACACCCTTGGGATCGTATGACATTGTCATCGGTGTCAATTGGTTAGCTGACCATAAAGCAAAAGTAGACTGCTATGAAAAGAACATAAAATGTCTAGATGATCAGCTAGAATCAGCAGAGATTCAAGGGGTGAAACGGGAAATTTCAGTTAGAAAACTGTCAGCTATGCAGCTTAAAAAGGCTAAAAACAAAGGATGTACCCTTTATGCAGTAAAGATATCTGAATCTTCAGAAGAAGATGATGATTCCATGAAACGATTTCCTCTGCTACAAAGTTTCAGGGATGTTTTTCCTGAGGAATTACCAGGGTTACCACCCAAGAGAGAATTTGACTTCACCATCGAAATCAAACCAGGAACAGAACCTATTTCCAAAGCACCTTATCGGATGACTACTATAGAGTTGGTCGAGCTTAAGGCACAGGTACAGGAATTTTTGTCTAAAGGTTTGATCAGACCAAGTGTTTCACCTTAGGGAGCGCCTGTGATATTTGTGAAAAAGAAGGATGGGATGCTTAGGCTGTGTATTGATTATCGAATGTTGAACAAGGCAACAATCAAGAACAGATATCCACTTCCTAGGATCGACGATCTATTTGATCAGATGCGTGGAGCAGCGGTTTATTCTAAGATAGACCTTCGATCTGGTTATCATCAGTTAAGGATTAGAGAAGAAGATATTCATAAAACAGCTTTCCGAACAAGGTACGGACATTATGAATTCACGGTTCTACCCTTCGGACTAACTAATGCACCCGCAGCCTTTATGAACTTAATGAACAATATTTTTCAAGAATATCTGGACAAGTTTGTACTTGTATTCTTGGACGATATTCTCATTTATTCTAAAAGCGTTGAGGAGCACAATGAGCATTTGAAGATAGTTTTGGGAATTCTGAGAAAAAGAAAGTTGTATGGTAAGTTATCCAAATGTTCTTTCTTTGATTCAGAAGTACACTATTTGGGTCATGTCATAAGTAAGGAAGGAATTGCTTGTAGATCCTTCAAAAATAGTGGCAATAACTGAGTGGCCTGCACCAAAGAATGTGCACGAAGTAAGAAGCTTCATGGGTCTTGCAGGTTACTATAGAAAATTTGTTAAGGATTTTTCTAAAGTAGCTGCACCAATAACTTCATTGCAAAAGAAGGATAAGAAATTCATATGGAATGATAAGTGCGAAGTGGCTTTCAAAAGTCTGAAAGACCAGTTGACTTCTGCACCTATATTAGCTGTACCAGACCCTAATGGGAGTTTTACTGTTGTAACGGATGCTTCTGGGGAAGGCCTTGGAGGTGTTTTGCTTCAAAATGATCAAGTCATAGCATATGAAAGTAGAAAACTTAAATTACATGAGCTGAATTATGCCCCTCATGATTTGGAACTTGTTGCCATTGTTCATGCACTTCAAGTCTGGAGACACTACTTACTTGGGAAACCTTTTGAGTTGAAAACTGATCACTTAGGACTGAAATATATTTTTACTCAGCCTAACCTGAATGCCAGACAGAGAAGGTGGTTAGAATTTTTATCACAATATGACTTTGATATTAGCTATATCAAAGGGAAGGAGAATAGAGTAGTTGATGCTCTAAGTCGTAGGAGGCACATTTCTGCTCTTATAACATTAAGAACTCAGTTTAAAGATGAGGTAAAAAGTGCCTCAGAATCAGATGCATACTTTCAACAAGTAAAAGCAGCGCTTGCTGCAGAACCAAAGGATATAAGGTATAAAGGTTTTCATTTTGATAATGAAGGAATCTTACGTTATGAAAACAGGGTATACGTACCTATGTTGAACGATTTGAGAAAGAAGTTGTTAGTTGAATTTCATAATTCACCTTTCTCTGGACACCCGGGTATCACAAAGATGCTTGCTGATTTGAAACAACAATACTTTTGGAAAGGTATGAAAAAGGATGTTATTAATTTTGTGACTCATTGTTTGGAGTGTCAGCGGGTTAAGGCAGAACATATGCACCCTGCTGGACTGTTATATCCTCATAGCATACCGCAGTACAAATGGCAAGTAATAACCATGGATTTTGTACAAGGATTACCCATGTCCAGGAATAAACATGATGTTATCCTGGTAGTTGTAGATAAACTGACTAAGGTAGCTCATTTCATCGCTGGAAATCTAAAGGATGATTCACCAGTGCTGGCCAAAAGATTCGTACATGAAATTTTCAGATTACATGGTGTACCAGAATTGATTATATCTGACAGGGATCCAAGAATGACGTCAATATTTTGGCAAACGCTTAATGCAGCTCTTGGAACGAAACTAAACTTCAGTTCTGCATATCATCCAGAAACGGATGGACAAACTAAGAGGGTAAACCAAGTGTTGGAGGACATGTTGCGAATGTATTGCATGGATCAACAGTATAAATGGGAAGAGTATCTTCCATTAGTTGAGTTCGCATACAACAACACTTATCACTCATCTCTTAAAATGGCACCATTTGAAGCACTTTATGGAAGAAAGTGCAGAACTCCTGTTAGCTGGGATAGTGTTGAGGATAGAGTGGTAATTGGACCAGAGATTCTCACAGAAATGGAACAACAAGTTAAGCTGATTCGTGAACGATTAAAGGAAGCAGCAGATAGGCAGAAGAGCTATGCTGACCTTAAGCGGGTTGATAGAAGGTTTGAGCTTGGTGAGAATGTTTTTCTTCGTGTTAAACCCAGAAAGAGCTCTATAACTTTTGGCAAGGCTGCCAAGTTGTCACCTCGATTCGTGGGACCCTTCGAAATTGTCGAAATAATCAATCCTGTAGCTTATCGTTTAGCATTACCACCTGCTTTATCTCGCATGCATGATGTTTTCCATATTTCTTTGCTTAAGAAATACGTTTCAGATCTGTCACATGTTTTAAATTGGAATTCCTTGCATAGGTCCAAGACCCAGGAATAACCGTGGTTAAACCCACATGAGTGCTGGAAACTCGCCAATTGCATTTGAGAAATCGTGAAATACGGCAATGTTAGGTCCAGTGGGACCAGTTTAACGAAGAAAGTGCAACTTGGGAAAATCTTGAAGAGATGAAGATTGCTTTTCCTTCTCTTTTTCAACAGAATGAAATCTGTTGACAAAGCATTTCTTTTATGAACTTATTTTTTTTTAAGTTTATATGAAAGCCAGATGGAAGCAAACATTATTCAGGATGAATAAAATGTGTTGTGACATTAATTTCTAGACCTATTCAAGTTGGAAATAGTCGCATTGTTTTGTGAACTAATAAATTGGTTGACCTGAAGGTTAATTGGATATGTAATCATCGGGACGATGAATCTTTTAGGAGGGAAGCATGTAACACCCTGGACTGTAGTTAATTCCTCCTGAGCATAGAAGTGTTGATATGTGATTTCTTTTGCAAAAAGGATGTGTTCCTTCGATTGAGAAGTCATGCTTGATATGTACTGTATCTTCTTTGAGATTCCAGATCTTTGACTAAGTCCGAATGTGATTGGACTCTCTTATTTATTTCATTTTACACCTGAGTTTAATCTGATTTTGGAATGAATTATGGAGTTATCCATCTATAAGACCTAGCCTTGGATCAGTGGTATTGATCCAAGTGGTGCTTTAAGTTTATTCGTGATGAATTAAAATTATAGACCTTAAGCAGATTGCAAGATCTGGATGCATTGAATAAGCTAGTCCGGAGCATAGCTCAGGCAGATCATGTTAAATGAACTGGTGCTAGATATCGTAATATATCTGGAAGGTCTTGATCGTGGACCAGGTAATAATTCAGTTACATTTAATTCACTAGCCTATTAGCAGTACAGGAGTGAACCCATGTTCGTGAATGTATGTGGTAGATTCTTTTTCTAAGCATTTGAAATGTTAAGGACTAACTGAATTTATTAAGGTTAGTAACCTAAAACTAAACTATAACCTAGGGGTTAGATTAGTGTTAATCTAACCTAGACCTAGGCTAAGAGCTAATGTTCTAAGTTAGTATCTATGTGCAAAGTGGTTAGACTAGGTGTTATCCTAAATCCTAACCTAAGTTACTAACCTAATTATTGAACAAGGGAAGGGGACCTTTGGAAGGGTGCGAACCTATGGGCGGCAGTTTCTATGTTATTTAATGCATGGATAAGCATGAGGGACAGGTAATTTGGTGGAGGTTTTTAAAACAGCTAACTAGAGCCGACGTGGCAGGTCGCCAAAGTTGGAAATGGTCTTTGATGTGCATTTGTCCATCGCCAACTATGGCGGTCTGGTGGCAGTGGAGATTGAGCGGGAAATTGGGAGTAAATGCAATTAATGAACTCGGTAGTCGAGCTCGAGTTTCACGGGAAGGTAGGCAAAATGGAAAGTTAGTAGTTTATTGGGTTTTGCATGTGCTCTGGTTTTCCTTCTGTCTGTTCACTGGTTCTTCGTACCAGTCTTCTTGGTGTTGCATGGCAAGTATGAGCGTAACTAGCTCTTTCCGTCTGGCAAGGAAAATATATAAGTCATGGAAATAGCAAATTTTTGTTGGTGGCTCTAACTTGGAAAAAGAGGAGAAGGTTCGAGCTCTTTCAGTGGTCTACTTCGAAATTTTAAGCAAATAACCAGGCATGTTAGGCCCTAACCTTTAAAAATATCGCTCTCTTTCAAATGATTTCATTAGAACAACTCTATTAAGATGATTTTTGGAATTAAATGATTTATATGGTAGCCTTGTGTGATTTTGTCACTGTATCTTCTTGCTGGTTCGATTTTTCAATTTAAACCTTGATGGGTGTATTTTATTTTTCGAACTGTTGCAATATTTCTTGGTGTTTTGCATTCCAACTTTAATTTGCGAAATATATATGCAAGAATGTGTACTAGGCTTGCTCTGTGAGAGCCCATGAATTGTTCTCTTGATGGGTACAGGCTACTGTTGATACTTGTCAATTTTTACTATCGATACTTGTTGTTAATGCTTACTGTTGATGCTTGTTGTTGATACTCGTTGGGAAGAATACTGGTGGACATTTTGTTCAGTTTAATTGTACTTCTTTGTAACTTCTGTCGAGGTTATTAAGGTAGTGGTTACTGAATCTTATTCGGTTTCGATTGATATTTAAAGTTATTTGTGAATGGATAACTTGCTGTGTTGCAGGATTTCATTGCGACCTTGTTAAAGTTGTTTTTCCCTTGCATTTTGGTTATGGGATGCAACCCATTGATAGTATGCAATATATATATTTATTGTATTCGAAATGACTCTGTGGAATCCATTGAATGATTCATGTATTATGGACCACTGTTGAAGCTATATATACATATATTTGAGTATTGGTAATTTGATTTTGTTGGAGTCCTGAAGGAGTAACAGGTATACGACCTATGTTATTTTGTAATGAATTTTTGGTACAGACTCTTGAGTGTACTTTACGTTTCCTTTCTGTGTAATCTTGTGCGAAAATATTGAAGAGGCTCAGTTGGATTATTTATTACGAAATCAGTAATTAGCTTTTGTATAAGCCTAATTTTGAATGTTTACCATTGTTGGCACAGTTGGGAATCATTAATTATTATTTATCTTGTATACTGTTACTCGGGTTCAGTTGAATCCTTGACAGGTAACTATAGTATCTGCCTCTATTTAACCTGATTGGTACACTTATTGTTTTGGCACTGTTGGATTCCTTGAGTATAGTTAGATATCATGTAACTTGGTTCTGTAAAAGTGGGTCGTGAATACCACACTTCAAACCCTGAATGCGTCCTGATGAGAATACGGTATGTCATGTTTCCTTTCTGATTACTCTAGTTAGATAAGGCTGTGCATGCTTTGGGAATTCTGTATGATTATCTCGGCATAGTCTTAGGGAAACATCAATTGCTTACTGTCGAGGAGTCTATTGTTGACTGTGATAAAATTGAAGTTCTTTGATTTCGACCTTGGGTCCGAAAGCCTTGGAGTGTTTATTAGGGGCTAGAAGGGGGCTGTAGGTTGATGTGTGGGATTGTAGTCGTGTTTACATATTCTGTTGCATGAATATCCTGCCTTGAGCTTGACTGAACTAAGAGCCGTTGACTACACCTCGACAGGCGATGTGGTGAATATCTTCTTGTTTGTCACTTCATGTGGAAGGTCTTGTGGAGTCTGTTTGGTAGAGGGTCATCACTGTTTAGCGTGAGATCTACTGTACTGCTGGATAACTGCAGTAGATTGTTTTATTTGATCTTTAACAAATCTGTGGTGCTTTTGATGGTCTTGTCTGATTTATTTGCATGTCTTTAAGTTGAATGCCTTGCTCTTGGAAAAATGGTACAGTCATGAGCTAGTTCTGAAGGAAATATGTATGATTCGTTTATTTCTCTTCTGTTATAAAGTATAGGTTGATATAATTGTTTATCTAACTTTTGGAATTGTTCTATCATGCTGATGGAATCATGAAAGGTTATTTATTTATTATGTTGAATATATAATCCGTCTGATGTTGTTTTCCTTGGGATTCAGATGGATAGTTGGTTAGATGCATTTGTCTTCTTGGTCACTAACGTTTTGATGAAATAATTGAAAAGTATCTGAGACTATTTAGTGACTATAATATGAGCTACGCGTTTACAGTCATGTTGTTTTACAAAAGCATAGTCTGAAATATGTTTACTTGTTTGGTGATTTGATCTCATTTAAACAGGGTGTTTAATGAAAACAATTGATGGATTGCAATTGTTTTAAGAGTTAGTGCTTATCATGCTCAGTTCATCGAACTGACCCATGTTGACAATTTTTGCAGATGGATGTCGTAAGTGGTAAAAGCATGCGAATCTGATAAGATGATCAGATTGTTTAAATTTGATTTTATGTTGAATTACAGCTTAACTTTCTAAATGTACTATATGAGGAAAGATGTTCTTTTCCGTTGAGCATTGCATCAAGTATGCTGAATGCATAAAATGTATTTGATTAGTTGTGAAGGAAATAGAAATAGATAATTGATACTTATATGTTTGCATTTGTATCTTGATAGTTTGGCCTTCTTCGGTTCAAATGATCTAAAGAGCATTGTTATTATTGTTTATATTGGAGACTTTTGTGATTATCAATGTAATCTTGTAAGAATATGTGACTGAATACTTATGATTGTTTAGTAATTCTAGTGTGTTCTAACAAAAGCTAAATTGAAATATAGATCACTGTCTTACTGGAAGCTAGGGTTAAAATAAACCTAAGCAGAATGCTAAACAAGCTGAATTAAATTATTAATTCCTAGTCTTGATTAAACCAGGACAACATGTAATTGGAATCTTAATCACTATATCTCGATACTTATAAGTAAGATATAAATTCAATCATGAGAACTGAATTAAACCTAAATAGGGTTCAGATGGCAATCTCATGTGAAGATTTTGGGTTATTTTCCAATTTCATTGATATAGAATTAAGTAAATTCTATGAACTCCTTGATGGAACCTTAGTCTTAATGACATCTCTGTGCAAAGGGTTTTATTAAGAAAGGTCATTCTAAGGTGAGGAACCCAGGGATCGGGAAAGGCTAACCTTAAGGGAAACGTCTTTTAATGTAATTTAAACTCAATGTGCGTAACGCTTATTAATAAGTAGATATTTTCGAGGCAGATTTAAAGGTTGACGGCACAAGTCAACTACAGGGTTGTACCTCTGAGAAGATTAGGATCTTCTTGAAGTTACAACAATGCAGGTGTCTTATGACGACACCCTTTGCATTGATCACTAAGATTTACACCTTGAACTCGAACAAGGTACTCTGGGACCGATTAGGAATGTGGTCACGTTATAAGGCTGCCTAGGAGATTTGGGGTATCTTGACACACTAGTTTAACTAGGGTTGAACCAGTATCTCATCGCATCCCTAGTCCTCGTGGGCATCCATATAACGTTATCACCTTACTAATCCATTTCCAAGTGATTAAGTTGGTATAGGAGGGACTGACAGAAGTCGGTATAAGACATTCTACATAACATAAGAATGGGGTGAAGGACGTATTCCACATTGACGAGTATGCCGTTAAGGAATACGAGACATAAGCAGTATGTTTCAAATCTTTGGCCAAAGTATCGCAAGCTGCTGATTGCGTTGTCCTAAATCACCTAGTCTAAGGGATGAGATGCCGATGAATAATGGTAACAATTATTCAGATAGGTTCCTTGGACAGAGCATTCTGATTCCCATAATAGGGAAGAGAACCGCAAGAGTGGGGTGTTAAATAAAAACACCAACTCTTATCACTCATGAATAGATCGGTAGATTAATGAGTGATGGAATGAATAGATCGGAGGTACTCCAAGTCATTACAGCGGCATATGGTTTTCTGTTATAAGAATGGTTATTTGATTTGTGAGTTCTAAATTATGTACTTAGAACCAGGATGCAATTATAAAAAAAATGACTTGTTCTAATGTATAAAAGGAGGATGTTACATTACAGGTGGATCCGCGACACGTGTGTACCTCCGTATAAGACCCAAATATGAGAATGGCACATATATAGAGAAAAAGGTGTCTATTCCTAGGTATCTAACTAGGAGAAAGATACCCACACCCAAATAGGAGGAAAAGGATCTTGAGAAGAAAATACCAAGTGTGGTGGATACACAGGTTATAGGTTCCCATGGGGCAAGTGCCAGAACAAGCATGTATTCATGCAAGAAGAGGCACATAGTCAAGGAAAAGACTTCAGAGCTAGAAAATCCATCAGAAAAGGAGTCCTCAAGAGAAGAATAAATAAAGTCACCTACACAAAAATCCTTGGTTAGGAAGAAGCAGATGATAGAAGAGGAGACCGCATCGGAAGAAACTGGAAGTTTGGACAAATACATAGGTGGTGAAGAAGATAGTGAAGAAGATGTTAGTGGGGAAGATGATCTTGAAAAATATCAAGGGCCACCTATTTTCAACATACATGATTCAGAAGAAGAAGGTGGAGAAGAGGAGCAAGGGTTCCTCTTTATGCAGTACAAGGATAGCCAGGAAGGGGGAGGCACCCAGGACATGCGAAGTGAGGAGAATGGCACATAGATGTAGAAGGATCCAAGCATTATGATGTGTTTTCCTCTCAAAAATCCCCTCTTTTAAAAGTCAAAAAATTTGAAAATTTTGAGTTGACACCTTTCAGTAGTGTGTTAGTAAAGTAAAAATTCAAAGAGATGGTGAAAATTCCATTTCGTGGGGTCTTTTTAGTAACTTGCGGGTCTGTCAGATATTTTTTTCCCTCATGTCCCAAGTACCGGCGGGCCTCTTGTTTGCTGATTGGCCAATTTCCTTGCAAGTCATTATCTATCAGCTTTTTAAGACTTTTTCAGCCCATCTGTCTCAAGTGCACCCAGGCCTCCTATCCACCGATTCCCCGCACCGACTGAATCGGCTCATCACATCCTTCACATTTCTGTGTCCCTTCGAATGCCCATTCTCTTTTGGTCCACATCACCCGCATCATCCAAATCATCTCTTCACGTCCCTCATGTCCTAATGTCCCATGGACTATCTGGGCTAGATTTTTCCACTTTCCCTTCATTTCACCTTTTTGAGTAGGTGCAAGTTGTATTTAATGTGCATTTATGACCTTCTCTCTCCTGAATGACTATTTAAAAGGGCAACCATCTATGCACTTGTCACATTACTTACTCATTATCTCTTACCCGCATGTTTGCAAATTGAGTCATTTGTCCTCCTTCCTGTATATCTTTGCAATTCTTACTGTGAATCCATTCTTTGAAGGTCGGTCCTCTATTCACTGTCAAAATGAAGATCAAGTTTCAAGGGCATGAGAATCTATCCCCTTTGGAGACCTCTGTACCCAATATTAGAGATAGCAAAGTTTGACATTTGGATTTTGATGATTTCTGGTGCAGATTACCATGCGACAACCCTGCTTCCATGGCCCAAATGATAAATGATAGTGGAATCGCATACGCTATTTGTTTCAATGTGTCGACACTATGCTCGTCTACAGGGATAATTTCAACCCAGACACTAAGGAGGTTGTCAATGTACATGGTGAATTGATTATAAAATTGGACACTGCTACTATCGTCATTGCCCTACACATTCCTGAAAAAAATACTCCATTATTCTCATTCTCACTCAAGCTTAGACTTTGTTTGATAGAGACAGTGAGAAATACAAGGCCCGAGTAGCTAAATCATGGCTAAATTTTCCTAAGAAGGGAGCAGCCCGACTCTCTAAGGCATTGTTTAGGGTTGATTTCAATGAAGAACTATCATATTTCATCACTCTAATCACCTGGATTATGGGAATTCCCTCTACCAATGACTTCCATTTATGGATGTGCCCTTTCATAAACATCATCTGCGAGGGTAAGCAACACATGAATTGGGCTGAGATTATCTTTGGAAACCTGACCGAACAATTTTCAAATGTTTAGTAGACCAAAATGTTCTACATGACCTCCTATCTCATGTACACCTTGGCAACATCTCCTGAGTGGTTCAACTTCACTTTCATTGAAGACAAGAAGGATGAGCCCATCTACATATATTTCCCTCAGTTTACCATCAAGGTTAGTAATCATAATTTTAGAAGGGTAAATGATTCCTTCACCATTTACATTTTGAGACTCTTGGAGGGTAACACTGCTAGAAGATTCTCTGATGAGGCTAAGGCTTTGATAACCAAGTATGGGGCTTTCGTCATTCAGTTTTGAAAGTTCTCATACATATGGCTGGCTTGTTTTGAAAGAACACCTTTCAAGATTCCCATGTTCTGCAACCTAAAATAGCCTTGGTTAAGGTGTGTAGTGTTGGGCCCCTAATTTAGCTTCTAAATCTTAAGGACGTGTGGATGTGCATGACCGAAGGAAGTGCGCAGGTGTAGGTGTGCAAGGTAGATTTCAAAAGGATTCTCGAAGAACCCAGGAAACGCATGCCACATGAAGAACAATTCAGGACTTAGCCATTTTTTGGCCTTTGGGAAAAAACACGTGAATAATGTCTTCCATTTGGATAAGGTTCCAGCCTGGCGATAGGGTTTCTTGGAAAGAATATACCTTGCGATAGAAAGATCCAAATAGTTAATCATGACACGGAGAGGCATGCACCCAGGGTGACCCACACCTTGACACTTGGGGCTAGATCTGAGGCTACAAAGGAGTTTGTTAGAGCTCAGAGGCCTATTTATACGTGTTCCCTTAGCAAAGAAGGAGAGAAAAAAGTGAGGTAGCGGAGCTCTACAGGATTACTGCGACAACTATGGGATGAAAATGGGTACATAATTCAAGTAAGGATGTAATGGGAAATGGGAAATGAAATTTTTGACTTGTGAGAATACATGTATGGATCCACACATGGCACATGATTATGGTCTGCCGTCTGTAATCTTTTATAAGTAACACTATGAATGAATGTGATAAGGTTACAATGTCAAATGTGGTAAGAATATTTCCTTGTATTACCTACATACTTCTATTGTACTTCTATTCATATATAATCATGAATCTTACTTGAATGGTTAAGTATAGTAGTATATGTACAAGTCTTAGTTCTATTATTTCTATTGCATGCTTTGGTTCTATTATGACTAAACGGGTGTAGAAGTCATCCTGAGCTCTATAGCCCTTCATGTCTGTTAAATCACTAGGTCAGAATCACGAGCTATGCCTTCCCTAGACTCACATAAAAGAGAGACTCAGCTCCCTCTCGCATGCCTCGGGTGAGCACCTAGTGCCCACTGGGTGATAGGCTGGTGTGCATGAGGTTTCCTTGTTCTTAGTAATACGCCATTTCCACGTATTCCTGTCCAGGAGTTGTTGAGTTTGAGTTCTTGTGAGATCCCAGGGGATCATTTCTACATGCTATTCCCCTTGTGATTAAAATCTTGATGGTAACCATGGGTTTAAAGGCATTCCCTATGGCTGGCTAGACCACCCTAAGTGCTAGGCGAGGAAGTCAAGTTGGGGAAGGATGGCTGATATGATGACTGAATAGGAAATGGAGGAGAGGTGGCTCAAGTATAATGAATCACATGAAAAGGAGATCAATAGGCAGCGTGGGATTGCAGGTGGGTTATGGAGCCAAACATGGTGGAAAGGAGTCAAGGTTCACGTGGAGGATTTTGAAGCCGAACAGTCTGTGGTTCTCCATCTTGGTAAGCATGGAAGAGAAAACCTTACAGCTTCTGATGAGAGTCCGTCACATAGAGAGAAGACTCATTGGCACACATCTGACCCCACCTAGTGACCAGACCTTAGCACTTGGCTTGTTCCAATGAGGGAAGAGTACATTTGATCCATTTGATATTGGTGGAAGCAACCGATCGGTGTCTAGAACATACAATTTCTCATTTGGGACTTCTATGGCTTAACACACTGTTCCAGTATTTGGTGGAATGTTTAGACAAGGCATGTATATGGCTGGTTTTGGAAGCACGTTGGGAAGTGGTGGAGGAACTATGACTGGGAGTGGTAGTAGTTCACAAACTTTCAGCGCGCATTTTAGTGGGACGATGGGAGCACTTGGCACGACAAACACATGCCCTGTACCTAACACAGGAGGATCTAGAGGTGGAAGTGGGGGAGCTGGTGGCTTAGGATCCAGTGGATTTTTTGGAGGAGGAAACAACGGAGGAAACCAAGGGACTGGATTGGGAGGGAAATGGCCTCAAGCATTTTTCGAGATGTCTCTACATCTACCATATTATAGTGTAATAGAAGATGTCGTGGAGCATATGCATAAGTGTGAGCTGCTATGGTGCGCGAAGGGAATCACAACCTAGGATTGAAAGGCCATTCAATTTATGATGACCTTGCAAGGATGTGCATATAGTTGGTATAGAAAGTATGACCCTCATCAGACTATTGTGGATTATATTGCACTGAGAAATGATTTCTTGATAGAAATCCACATACTTGAGTTTGAGTAGAAGAGAATTAGCTCTCTCAAAGAAATCCAACAGGGAATGACAGAGAGCGTACAAAAATATGATGCATGTTTTAAAACTCTTTTGTCTAATCTATCTTATGATATCCACCCTTCACAACTTGCTCAGTGGTTTTTCGGAGGATTGATCACACCCTTTAGGAGGGCCTTATCTCATAAAATGTTCACAAACCCATGCAAAGCATTGGAAGCTGCTTTACATGCTGAAGTAGTTGGTAGTGTTGACACTGGTGTTAGCCCATTTCTGGAGGTTCATATTACTGCCATGGCTAAGAAAATGGAGAAATTGTCTGCCAACATAGTTCCAGAGATTCACAGAAGAATGTGGTGCATGGATTGTAACGTGGAAGGACACAAAAAGGATAATGGTGGGATATGTACTCAAACGGTGGTATGCGCCATTTCAGTAAATTGTGAGATATGTCACGAGGACCATGATGCAAGTAGGTACCCCTTGTTGTAGTGCGCGATACGCTAAAACGTATCTTGTTATTGCAAAATATGTACCTCAACCACTCATGACACCAAGGATTGTAGATTGATTGACTAGATTCATGAGGTAATTGATCTTGGTGTATGCCAGACTAGCATTGCCAACAGTTCTAAAGGAGATGAACGTCAGTATGAGGAGCTCAGACATGGAGATGCGTGTGGAAGAGGGTTTCATGGAGGATTTCGTGGTCGTGGTAACCACGGAGCTAGAAGTGAGTTCTAGCATGGGACATGTTTTAATTGTGGAGCCACAGACCATTTTAAGTGTGAATGTCAAGATCTTCTACAATACTCTTAGTGTGGAAAGAAACATAAGTACGAAGAATGCCCAGAGTTGTACAAACATATGAGCCAGCAATACTAGAAGGATAAAGGCGCTGCCATGGTGAGTATTAAGAAGGCTAATGCATAGTGGCTTCTGTAAGTAATACGTGAATCAGAAGTAGAGCCTATTATGGTAACAATGATGGTGGAATCCAAACGCGCAAGGGAAGTGCCTAGGTAGAGGCCTCTGGTTTCGAGAGAAGAAGTAGTACATGGGAAGTATCCAAACCCGGCTCACCGGAAATAAGTTTACTAGGAAACCATGGATGTAATTCAAAGTTTACAAGGGGAGATCCAATGCTTAAAAGAGCATACTAGAAAATATGTGCAAAGGAGACTAGTAGAAGCACCAAGGGATGACTTGTATGAGGTTAAGGAGGTGTGTAAACTGTTGAGGTAGGAGAATATTATTCCACTACTAGGGGAATGGTTGAGAGAAAAGGTGCCAAGCAATAGGGAAGAACACAAAAGGCAGATCCTACATGCAAACCTCCCACCTCACAGCCTTGATTATGAAAAAAAGATTACCTTGAACATAGTAGTGGATGGATGGTTTCTTAACAACATCCTCATTGACACAGGCACGAAGGTTAATGTTCTCACTATGGATGTCTAGCATCAAATGGGATGACCTGAATTACAACCATCTTCAAATGTTTTGTATATGGAAAATGAGACAAAGGCGATGCCCATAGATTTCTTGAAGGATGCAACCATTATAATTCAGGGGACTAGGTTCACTAGGGATTTTGAAGTCTTGGTGATTGCTGAGGTAGATAATTTCCCAGTTCTACTTGGGTGCCCATGGTGTTATAAGAATAATGCAGATCTCTGGTTTAACAAGGGGTACATAAGCTTTGAAAACAAGGAAGAGTAGGTAGTTATATCACTAGTTGATGGGAATTCCACCCCCTATACTGAACCCCTTGGGGAGGAATCCCTGGATTGAATATATGTGCACTCCATAAGATATCCAGAGTCCATCCACCCTACAGAAGGAGTCATCTAGTTTGATGATGCACAATCTGTTAGTGATACTAACAATATAGCATGCAATAAATGGGCACATGGGACTTATGAATTGATTGGGTGACATCTGAAAGGATCAGTAACCAAGGTAACAATGGTATATACAGTTTGGCACCTAGGAGGGAAGACAATTAAAAAAGTATTCTAGGGATGCATACCCTAAGGTCTTTTTGAGAGAGATGGAAGCTCAGTAGAGGGAGGATGAGCACCAAAGTATGCTAGGTTATGTGTTGATAGGCATAGTAGCAAGGTGGTGGGCAGCGCATAGTGAGAAATTTTTGGAATGGTGCGAAGTTTTAATTGCACTCACTATCTGATTCTTGAAAAGCAACGTACCCACCGCTATTAAGGATTACAATGGAAATGGACCCACCTCTTCCCACATCTAGGCATGTGAGAGGGTCTGGGGAGAAGGTGAAAAAGCTTTACCACCATCTCTTTGGGTGCATAAACTGTATTCGACACTACAAGGTTGTGCGCGCGCATGGTATATCCATTCTGAAACACGCTGCCAAATGGGAAGTTGGCAGGAATTAATGACTGACTTGGTCCACATGTTCAAGTACCGAAGTACCAAGTAAAAAGTTGATTAGGAGTTACAAACTATCAAGTGCCTCACTTTGGGGGATTGTGCCATGGTGGAAGATAGGTTAGTAAACTTACTTGGCGGACCTAGTTTAGAAGCGCGGTTCAAAGAGGAGGAACCAAAAGACATACAATTCGAGTGCATGTGTACTGAAAATGAAAAAGGAAAGATGGTATACCTTTTTGATGGAGAGGAGATAGAAAGCCTGAATTTCAACCATTCGGTTAGGGCATGTGAAGTAGTTGATAGTGCGGATGCATGTGCACACACATATCATGAACCACTCAAAACTAAGAAAGTTAACATCAGCTCAAAAGAGGAACCCAAGGAGGATATTAATGGGGACTATTGGTTAGACAAGGAGGTATCAAAGATCATCGATCTCTTATGTGAATTTGAGGATTTATTCCCACGTGGATACCATGAGTTGAAAGGCATCCACCATTCATTGGGGGAAATGAGGATAAGGTTGAAAGATGGTGCACGCCTAGTTAGAAAAATACCTTACAGGATGAATCCCAACATGCGCGTAAGGGTTAAAGAAGAACTAGATAAGATGATAGCATCCGGTATCATTAAGGCTTTGGAGGAATCAAAATGGATAAGTCCAATGGTGATTAGTATAAAGAAGGATGGGAAGATTAGGATATGTGTGGATTATAGGGAATTAAACATTGTTTGTATCATAGATCCTTTTCCCACCCCCTTTACTGAAGAGATTTTCGAAGGAGTTGCTGGGCACGAGGTCTATTCCTTTACAGATGGATTCTTAGGATATCACTAAGTAAGGATTGCCAAGGAAGACGAAGATAAGAAAAATTTCACCATCGAGTGGGGAAGCTTTGCATATACAGTCATGCCCTTTGGGCTGAAGAATGCGCCCACTGTATTTTCATGCATAGTGGTACAAGCATTTAAGGACTTCATCCACAAGTTCCTTCAGGTATATTTGGATGATTGGAAAATGTATGGATTAGTAAAGGACCATTGTGAAAACTTAAGGTCGATGTTTGAGAGGTGTCGGCAGTTGAGGATCTACCTCAACATCAAGAAATGAATCTTTGTAACTCCTTTTGGGATGTTTTTGGGGCATATCATATGTAAAGAGGGATTACTGGTAGATCCTGCGAAGGTTGCAGTTATTGTGGGATTAGGGGAGCCTACCAACCAAATCATCATGTGCAGATTTCTTGGACACACTGGGTACTACAGAAAGTTCATTAAGGGATATGCTAAGATCACCATGCCTTTAGAGATATTTCTCAAACACAAGAGTGCCTTTCAGTGGGGAGAGGCACAACATAGGGCATTTGACACTCTAAAAGAAAGGCTTATCACCGTACCTATTCTATGATTCCCATCATGGGATAAACCTTTCCATGTCCACATGGATGCCTCTGGTACAGTAATGGGAGCCATTCTTGCTCAACCAGGAGAGGGGATTGTTGATCATCCTTTTTTTTTTACAAGTAGAAATTTTATGTTAGCATAACATAATTATACAACAACTGAGCACGAGGCATTGTCAATGATCTACGCACTCCAAAAATTTAGGCAATATCTACTGGAAAATCCTTTCATATTCTACACTGACCATATGGCCTTTAAATGTTTGGTAAACAAAGCAGTGTTACAAGGGCGCATATGTTGTTGGGTTATTCTATTTCAGGAGTTTGAATTCAAAGTGGTGGTAAAACCTGGAAAGAAAAATTGTGGGCTAGATCATTTATCAAGGATTGATTCAGGAGAGGATGCACAGAGTATTGAGGAAACCATGCCAGATGCACAACTATTCAGATTGCGGCGCACACCCTCAGAACTAGAAGACATTACTATCTTTCTTAAGGAGGGTGTGCCACCCGAAGGGAAGAATGCTCTAGAAAGGAAAAGGTTAGCCATATGCGCAATGCCCTTCATGTTGATCAATGGGGATTTGTATAATATGGGTTGCAATGAGGTTTTGTGCTGGTGTGTATTAGAACATGAACACACAGCAATAATAGAAGAGACCCATGGTGGGATTGTTAGAGGACACTATGCAGGGAATGCAACTGCACGTAAGATCCTAGTCGTTGGACTATGGTGAGAGACAATTCACTAGGATTGCATTGAGTTTTGCAAGGCCTGTGACCACTACTAGCACCTTGGAAAACCTAAAAAAGGGATGAGATGCCCTTACGCCCCATCACCAGCGTGGAACCTTTTGAAAAGTGGGCAATAGATTTTGTCGGACCAATCTCACCAGCTGCATGAAGGACTAACTCGTGGTATATTATTACTTGTACTGATTATTTGACAAGGTGGGCAGAGACCGCACCCACTAAGGATTGCACCGTAGCCACGGCTGCTATATTTTTATGGGAGAACATTATTAATAGGTATGGGTGCCCATTAAGTTTAACAAGTGATAGGGGCACTCACTTCTTAAATTAAACAATCAGGATCCTATTGGAAGAATTCATGGTAGCCCATCAAAAGACTACCCCTTATCACCCTCAAGAAAATGGGACTACAGAGGCATTCAAAAAAATCCTTAGTCACACATTGACTAAGATATGTGACTTAGGAAGGCAGGATTGGGATGACAAGGTGTCAATAGTCCTTTGGGCATACAGAACAATGTATAAAAGGTGGAACAAGGCCACACCATTTCAACTAGTGTTTAGCGTGGAGGCTATTTTTCCAGTTGAATTTATGTTACCATCGCTAATTATAGCGTGCACAGGAGGGTTGGATGATGAACAAGAGCTGGAAGAGAGAATTGATGAGTTAATAAAGTTGGATGAAAGGCGCTCACTAGCAAGATGGAGCCAAAAAACTGAAAAAGTTAAACAAAATGCATGGCCCGACTGGCACATTAAAAACAAATAATTTGAGGTTGGCTAGATGGTATTACTACATGATTCTAAATTCCTACGCCATCCAAGAAAATTGAAGGTGCATTGGTTGGGTCCTTATGTAATTTCATACATCCTTGATTCAGGTGCATGTCAGCTACAAGTGCAGGATGGAACAAAATTACCTGGACACTTCAATGGGAGTAGGTTGAAGCCCTACTATAAATAATGCTTCTTGGTGTTTTGAAATAAGGTAGCTCTGCCAGTTAGTTTAGATTTTCCTTTTATGCTTTCCTTTCATGTTTTTCCCTTTCGCGTTGTTGTCTTGTTTTGTGCCTTGGTCACTGGTAACCTTATTACTTTTTAAACTTATGATTTCACAAAGGACCACGTATCAATTTAGTGTGGGGTGAGGTGATTAAAACAAAGAAGCATGAAGTTATTCTATAGAAATATTGAGTTGGTAGGACATTCAAATTGGCCATGTTGAAAAGATGCATTAGGAAGGTAGATGGATTAAAAAATAGAGTTCTATTGGAAATCCACATACAAAGGAGAAAAAGTGCAAAAACAAGAGGTAGGTGAAAGTAAGAATCATGAGGATGGAAGAGGTGCCTTTAGCACTGGTAACATAAACACAAAAGTCTTCTGTCAAGATAGATTGTCTGTGTGCCAGAAGCTTGGAAAAGGTTTTGCGCAAGGATTGGGCGCGGGTGAAAAATGTTTCACGCAAGGATTGGGCACATGAGGAAAAGCACTGAAGTTAGGTTTGTTTGAAAATGTAGCATTAAATATTGTCATACGGTGGTAGGTAGCCTAGTCTTTAATGCGTAAAAGTAGGAAAAACTATAAATACAAGGATGGTAAGTTCATTATTTTAGTTTGCGAAAACAAGGAGAACAATTTTCTTTCAAGAGCTAGGGTTTGATAGCTAACTCATGCAAAGGATAATCTCAAAAAATCATGCACAATCAGTCTATTTGATCTACAAACTAGAGTAGAAGTGGTTTATGGGTGTGAGGAGAGTTGTGAAAGAATGCTGTGATCAAAAAAGGGAAATAAAAAATTAGGGTTTTTACCCTAAGGCACGGGGCGTGCAAAGAAAACTCTCAGATAACTCAAAGACAACCAAGGAATGAAAGCAAAGGGTAAAATGATGGCCATGAAACCAATTGATAAGCCTGCAGTCCAATCCAAAAATGGAAAGGGGAAGGGAAAATGAAAGAAGAAAGAAGATGAAATCCCCTTGGATACCAATGAGGAATGGTACTCAGAGGTGCAATACCTAGATGGGGTTTTGCTAGGGCAAGAGGGGGATTCCCACATCAGACAGATGACTGTAATCGATTACAATCATCGGTCGAGTATAATGTGAAGGAAATGGTGTTGGAGCTAGTGTACCCCACAAACAAATGAACACCTGATGGGATGCCGATTTATAGTGATGTAGTCAAGGTGAAAATGGAGAAGGCAGGGCTTCTCCAGATTTACAAGTTTCCCTACTTTAGGAAGCCTCAGCACCTATACCAATGGTTAATGACATGTGTGCATGAAGATTTCTTATACTTCGCAGGGCGAAAGATGCACATAACCCCACAATTAATCTCACACTTTACAGGCATGAGCTGTAAAGGGGACATGATCCTAGATGACCTCCAAGATGAGGAGGAAATTAAGGAAACCATCACATCCCAGGATTATAAGAAGGGATTGAGGTACTACGATGTCACAGATATCAATGATCTAGTGATGAAAATGGCTGCACACCTCATTTCCAAGTTAAATGGACAAGAGAGGTGGACCCAAGTGAGCAAGCCCTGGTTCAATGTCTACAGAAAGGTCACGGAAGGCACCATGTACAATATCCACCAGTACATAACAAATGAGATTATAAGTAGCGTGAAGGATGGGGGAAAGATATTATTTGGGAACATTATACTAACCATTGTGTTCTCAAAAATTAGACTGCCAGATGCATTTGATAAGTTTGTATGGGAGTACCCCGATGAAAACCCTTCACCAATGGATAGGTTCTAGAAGTATACTTCTGAATCAATGACGGGGGTGCACAAGGTGTGCTTGGATAAATGGTATACGTGCCTTAGGAACACATTTGGGATAGAATGGTGGATCCCAAAGAAACTCCAAGCGATGACTGAAGGAGAATCAGAGTTTTCAATGTATCTACACTTCTGCATTGGCATATTTATCTTGGTGGATGATAGTTGGAGTCCCTGGTGCAAACTCCCCTTCTCATTTACTGCCCAATTCTCCAAGTAGGGGAAAACAAATATAAGGAGTCGAAGAAGTTAAGACTTGACCTATCCACCCTTGACAGTGAACAAAAAGAGATGAGGAAGAAATTGGTCTACCCAGGGAAGCACGCGTATGTTGAAAGATACATGTCGTAGGATGTGCACATCGTAAGGCTGATGACCTTACCGATTGCTAAAAGCGCTGCTACCAGAATCTACCTGGGAAAAATGCTAAATTCAGAGAAGGGCACATACGTAGAGAATGAAATATCCATCCCAGACGACTCCATGGGAAGGAAGAATCTAGATGTAAAGTGCAAGGAGAAAGAAGAAGAAGAAGAAGAACAAGGGGCGATGGAGAGGCATGATGTAGGTACTGCGGGGCCAAGTACCTATGTCCAGAAGAAGAGAAGAATGGTAGTCAAGGAAAAGACCCTGGAGCTTGCAAAGCCACCATCCCCTGAAGAACCTTTGGATGAAGAAAAGACAACATCCTCCACTCCAAAATTTTCTACCAGAGAAGAAGAACAAGGAACAAAGGAACAAGGGTATGAAGATATGAATGACCTGAACACCTATGTAGGTGAAAGGGATGAAGATGAGGGGGAGGAGCTGGAGGTGGATTAAGAAAAAATTGATATCCATGACTTAGAAGGAGAGGAGGCTGAGAATGAAAATGATGCCTTCATCTTTGTAAGGAGGAAAGGAACCCAAAGGGAGGAAGGGCTACACGGCGAAGAGGGAAGCAAAGGGGCCAGTACCAAGGAACCAGATATGCCCAAGCTCACTTAGGAGGAGGTGGATGAGAAGGAAAAAAGAGAGGTAGAGAAGATAATTGATGTCTTGGTCAATGAAGAGTTGGGGCACAATGTAGACCTTCTACTTGGTGAGTTCAAGAAGGAACAAAGGGAGAATAGTGGAAGTAGCACGAAAGGAACAACTCTCTCGGTAACTTTTCCCAAGGGCGTGCACACGGGAAGTAAATGTGTGGAAGGGGGAAGGATAACAGTGAGTTACATTGATGAACCCAACAAAGTTTTACGCATGCATTCCCAAATTACTGTGCCCACCAAGGAGCTCACTTCCATGGAGTCCTTTGAATAAGGAAAATGCTATCTTGGGCATTCGACTCCCACCTCGATGAGCCTGAATTTGAGATTAACCAAGGAGTTGTATTGAAGCTATTTGAAGCAAAGGGGGACAACCCCATTGTAAACATGTAAAAAATATTAGAAGAGCAAGTGTGCAACATGATGAACAAAGTATCAGTGGAAATCAAGGCTAGGATCTTCCAAATAAATGACAGGGTTAGAGTCTTGGAGGACCAGTTGGAGAAGAGGAAGGAAGAAGTGGTGAAGCTAACGAAGGATCTCAACCTAGAGAAATTAATCAGCACTCAACTGCAGAGGGAGCTTCAGGAGGAAAAGGCCAGGGTACGTAAAGTTTCCAAGAAGGTGGAGATCATCTCCCAATCCATTATCACGAAGCACCCGGACCTTAACCCTCCTGCGTAAAAGTATAGATCCTCCCTAGAGTGCCTAGAGGAATTGACTTGGATCCTCACCATAGAGAGGAAGCCCTTGGCTTTAGAGTTGGAAGAAGAGGTAGCAGCGTGCTTGGAGAAAGAAGAAAAGTTGAAGGTCGTCAAAATTGTGACCGATTACAACAAGGTGCTCTTTGACGTAAGAACAACTACACAAACTGTGGGGGTCACTTATGACCACTACATAGATCAAGACAAGGTGATAAGCATACTACTTTCCAGTGATGAGGCAGAGTTGAAGGATTTCAGAGAGAAGAATAAGGGAAATAGAGCCAAGCGGGAAAGGATCATGGCCAAGGTAGAAAAGAAATCTGAAGCCATTGAGAACCAGCAAGTCTCAATCAAAACCCAGCTAAAAGAACTCTACAAGGTCATCACAAGGAAGATGGATGCCCTAGAAGACCATGCTAAAGAATTGGAGATTGTGGTGGAAACCATTACCACACAGGGGGAGGGGGTAACTAACGATGAGGTGAGCACCTTGGTTGGAGACATCTGCACTAAAGCGTAGAAGTTAGTGCTTGGAGTACACTGGAGGCCAACCTACAGCAAAAATTTCCCCTCCTCCTTTAGGAAAATTTCCCCTATTCTTTCTCTTCCGCTTTCTTCATTATTTTCCCCCCATTCTTTTCCAAGGCAAGGCCTTGCATTCTTTTTTACTACTTTCTTTAACAATTTTCCTGAGGGTGGAGAACAGGTGAAGTGTGGGGTATTGTTGGGCCACTAATTTATCTTCCAAATCTTAAGGGTACATGGGTGCACATGACCGAATGAAGCACGCAGGTGTAGGTGCGTAAGGCATAGTTCAAAAGGATTCTCGAAGAACTTAGGACACGCGTGCCTCGCAAAGAACAATTCAGGACTTAGCCATTTTTGGCCTTTGGGATAGAACACATGAAGAACGTGTTCTTTTTGGATAAGGTTCCATCCTGGTGACAGGGTTTCCTAGAAGGAATATACCTTGCGATAGAAAGATCAAAAAATTTAATCATGACATAGAGAGGCATGCACCCGAGACGACCCACACCTTGACACTTGGGGCCAGATCTAAGGCTGCAAAGGATTTTGTTAGATCTCAGAGCCCTATTTATACATGTACCCTTGGCAAAGAAGGAGAGACAAAAGTGAGGTAGAGGAGCTCTGTAGGATTACTGCAAGAACTATGGGATGAAAATGGGTACAGAATTCAAGTAAGGATGTAATGGGAAATGGGGAATGAAATTTTTGACTTGTGAGAATACATGTATAGATCCACACATGGCGCATGACTATGGTCTACCTTCTATAATCTTTTATAAGTAACACTATGAATGAATGTGATAAGGTTACCATGTTTAATGTGTTAAGAAATTTTCCTTGTATTACCTACATACTTTTATTGTACTTCTATGTGTATATAATCATGAATATTACTTGAATGGTTAAGTATAGTAATAGATATACAACTCTTAGTTCTATTATATCTATTGCACGCTTTTGTTCTATTATGACTAGGGTGGTGTAGAAGTTGTCCTAAGCTCTATAGCCCTTCATTTCTATTAAATGACTAGGTCAGAATCATGAGCTATGCATTCCCTAGAATAACATAAAGGAGAGACTCGGCTCCCTCTCACACGCCTCGGGTGAGCGCCTAGCGCCCGCTGGGTGATAGGCTAGCACGAATGAGGTTCCCTTGTTCTTAGTGGGTGCAAAAGTGACTACATGCAGGTAGTTGGACTAACTTCATAGAACCTACCGAGATAAGAAGATTAGAGGTATTCATTTCCCTATCACCTTGGGGAATTATACATGTAAGACAACTCGGGATGCCCAAGATATAGAAAGGGCTATTACTCCTTTTACAGTTCATTTGTTTAAGCCTAGGACTTGATTTGATTTAAATAAATTCATTGATCATAATCTTAGAATAACTTATCAACACCGTCCTGACACTGAGGATTATTGGGCTGATTGTGCTGATGATTTTGAATCAGGAGGAGGTATTTTGGCATATTTTCTCTAGAACATATCATATATATCAACCTCTACCAGGTTTTTGAAGGGCTTAAAGAAAATGATGAATATTTTCAATCCTTTAAGTATCAAATATCCATCAAGCACACTCCTATGGAAACCCTGGATTGGTATGTGAAGGAAAAAAATGGACTTAAGGAGATAATTTCCCCTTTCATCATCAGAACTAAGATTTGGTTTGATAGGAAGGTAAGTGAACTCAGGATGAACAAAGGTATATTCTCTTCAAGAGAAACTTCCACACCTAGGAAGGAAGTACATACACCTACCACAGAGGTACTTGAGCAAACTCCTTCTTCGAAGAAATAACCTGAGTCGTGTATTACTTCATCTTCCACTAAAGTGTATCAAAAGAAGGTCAAGGAGGTCAAGCAAGAACCGATAGAGGAAGAGACTCTTCTAGACCAGTCAGAATTGCCTATTGGGATGGATAACATTATTGTTATAAGTGATAATGATGATGATGAGATGAAAGACCCAGAAGATACTCTTGAGGCCACTGCTGGAGTGGAGAAGGAAGGCCTAAGGGCTGAACCTCCAAGTTTAACAGACTCCTCTGCAAAGGAAATTCTTGAGGTTCCATTCATTTCCCCACTAGAAACAATAATGGTTCATACTCTGCGTGTCATGAGTTCACTTGTACTCGGGCCCCTTGATTCTTCTATTTCTTCTTCTTCCTTTTCCTAGGTACAACCCCTAGTTGATAGAAGGAAAAGGAGATCTTCCTCCTGATTAATAGGGCCCGATTTTGATGTTGTAGTAGCTCTACTTGGAACTACTCCTTCTCCTCCAGCAAAGAAATTAAAGACTACTTCGAGGTTGGTAACTAATGCTATAGACTAGTAGTTCCTAGAGGTTGCAAAACCTAAAGTGGACAAAGAGGACAAAGATCTTTTGATCTTTGACTTAGAGCTTTCCAGGATTCCAATGGGAGAATCTACACCTAAGAGTACAGGTCATAAAATTCGGGAAACTATTACTAAGGTTATAAAATGGGTTGAGAAAGGTACGAAAACCATGGAGTAGTATGAAGAAGAGAACCAAATTCTTTCCAACTTTATCAGATCATTGTTGGCAAAGGATAAATTTTTTGATCTAGCCCCATTGGTCACTCTCCCACCTCCCATAGTTCTCAGCCAAGATGAGGTCTAAACCATCAAAGACATCCACAAGTATTCTACTTATGGTAAAGCTGTTGAGTCCATGGTGGATGATATGACTGTAGCATATTTAAACTTCATTGAGGAATCCTTTAAAACCAATGAGAAGGTGATCAAGCTGCAGCAAAAACTTACTTCCTCAATCAAGGCTATGGAAAAAGAATTGAAAGTTTAGATTGGATTTATCATATATCTCCATCTAATGGGTCAAACCGATGAGAGGATCCTATTAGCCAATAATGTTTTTGATGATGTCAAGAATAACTTTTCAAGGATGTGGATCTTTAGCATTGAATGGAAGATAAAAGTTCTAGAAGAGGCACTGGGGGAATTGACAAATGTATGGTAGAAAGGGGAGTCTTTTAAAAAAAATTTTGTATCCACCTTCAAAGATATCCACTCCCATTTTTAGGATGAAGTCACAGGTGTACCCTTCTCTCTCCAAGAAATAAAGGCTTAGTTTAAAGCCTTTTTCAAGGATGATCTATTCAATGAAGAGTCAATCACTAAAGAGAAAATGAAGGTTGTTTTTTTCTCTTCATTCAGCTATAGCTGAGGCTAATAAGGAATATCTAGAGTATACTAAGTTTGATAAAGATATGGAGAAATTCCTTGGCATGTGGACTCATGCTACTTCCAACACAACCATTCTAAGGGACATGGAAATAGTGGAAGCATTGAAGATATTCAGGCATCGGATCCTCAAAACAGTGGGCCCACTTCAACCACAACCAGATGCCTCTACTTCTAGATCTTGACTCAGTTCTTTCTATTGTTAGTTCGGGTCTCCTTGTAAATTAATTAAGGACTTTATATTTTATATTTCCTAAATTAATCTTTTGGTTAAAATAAATGGTTACTAAATGTAACCACTTTGTAAGCTATATATTGGGATCTCCATGCCATTCCAAAGGGCAGGAACTCTAGTAATTTTTAAAAGTGTAAAAGAACTTAAAGCTATCAATACAGAAGATTTCCCTTATTGTTTCTATTTACATCGACTTACTTTCTCTTGCTTGTCTAAAGTTTGTGAATCATTTATCTATTGTAATAATAAGCTTTATATTCTTATGGATGTCATTTCTTGAACTTTGTGTCTATGAAATAATATCTGGTGGTTTAATATGAATGATTATGTTCTATATATCACCTTTTCTCAGCATTTATAAGGAACTATTTTTCTATCTATATTTCCTAGGAATAATGTTATGTTCTACCTTTTCATTCCCTTAGTTCTTCTATTATTTTGTATTGATCATCTATCCTGGCATTAAAATAGTTTCATAATATCAGAGTTCCTCATTAAAATGGAAATTTGTACATTTGTAAATAGTTTTGCTACTTTCTTTCAATAAGGGAACCTCTCCCATCGAAGAGGAGGGACTTTCTGTCCCCTGACTATTGCTTTCATTAAAGTCATAATTTGACAACCAAATTTTTTTGGCGACTCTACTCGGGATTCATTTCAACAAATTCAAGCTGATATGGTGAATCTAAAATTTACTCACGGAAGAAGGGCTCTTGGAATTGAAGATTCTCAATTTCAACTCCTGGAGCAGTAAGGATTTCCCCTTCCTTCAACAGGGAGAAATAGAATATCTCATTCTACAAGCACACCACCTATTGAAGACAAATATTTTGAGAGTTTTGTCCTTCAAGAACAACTCAGCCCTAATCTTTTTGCTTTAGTTCTTCTTGGTGTTTCAGTTCCACTTCAAGCAATGATTCCAAGAATGGCAGTTCTATTACCTTGAGGCCAACGAGGGTGGCCTCTTTCCCTCTCTCAACCTTTACATGAGTTACCCAGGAGTAACATAAAGAAATTTACTAAGTTAAGAGGTGATGGTAATGTACATCCTGATGAACACATTACAACCTTCATAGTTACATGTGGAGTCCTTGGAGTTGAACATGAGGATGTCTCTATAAGGATTTTTGTGGAGACTTTGTAGGACAATGCAGCGGATAGGTTTTACCATCTCCCTACTAGGGCCATCACCAATTGGACTACCATGAGAACTAGATTTGAGAATTGTTTCAAACCTACTGAAGATGTGCATGTGTTGCTAGCCCAGATTTCTCAAATCAAGAAAAAACCACAAGAGCCCATGAGAGAATTAGTAGCCAAGTTTAATAAGTTGATTAACAAGATCCCACTAGACTATCAGCCTTTGGATCAAATTAAAAAAAATTCTTTCTAAAAACTCAATTGCGTAAAGTAAGCTATGCAATGAGAAGAGCCAATCTTGTAACTTTGGATGTTAATCAGAGATTAGTTATCAGCGTTGAAGATGACCTGATCATGTTTGGAAAATTGAAAAGAGACCTTTCCAAATCTAAAGCTTCTTCTTCCTCTTCCTCTACTCCTAGAGCTAATGTAGATCAATTAGTATAGAATCTTGCTAATGATCTCATTGCCATCAAGAAACAATTGGCTCAGCATGCTCCTTATCAAGATGCTCTTCGGAAGAAATTTCAGACCAGAATTTTTTTTCCTTCCTCTTAGACAAGGTTGGCAATCAAAGGACCACCCATGAAGGTCCCTATTAATGTAACTTGTGAATTTGAAGAACCTGATGACAAGGAAGTTAATGAAGATTTTGAAGAACCTGAAGAAGAGGCTGAGGAAGAACTGGAAGAACTTGATGGGTCTTGAGTTAATTTCCTCACGATTGAGGGTGTTGATGAGGAAGATGATTATGATGAAGTAGTGGAAGAGATGAACAGTGAGTCATACATTTTTATGACTCGGAAGTAGACAAACAAGAAAGAAAAAGTGATGCATCCCTTTAAAAAATTTAAGGAGTATCCCATTACTATTTCAGTGGTTGCAAGAAGAGTATCTCCTATTCCCACTGCATCCACGTAAAAGGTGAGTTTATCTTACTCTTATTCTTCTACTCTTGCTTCTAAAACTTCTTATTCTCCAACTTCAAAACCTGATAAGCCTAGGACTCCTAGTGATGATACCCCATCCACCTCTGGCTCTTTTGATATCATTGACCACCTCAAGAAGACAAAAATCCATATTTCAAAGGCTAAGTTTTATCAAACCCATCTAAAAGCCTTTGCCAAAATGGTCCATTTTGTCAATTCCAATTCCAAAACTTTATCCAACACTTAAAAAGGTATTTTTCCCACTCCCTCTTCTGCATCCCAATAAAATCTTGTGGCTGTAGTCACCTCACCAAATGTAAAAATCAAACCATTCTATGTAATCCTCCTCATAGTTGGCCACAAACTCAGCAACTGTGTCATAGACTCAGGAGAGTAAGATAATGTGATGCCTACCAAAGTAGCTCATGCTTTGGGTCTTACCCTCACACACACTTATGGTTCTTGCTATTCCATGGAGAGTAGAGAGGTGCCTTTGGTCAAAAGAATTAGGGATGCACAAGTAGCTTTTGTTGCTTTACCAGAGAAGAAGGTTTTAGCTACTATTTTGGTAGCTGAATTCCTCCTTCATATGGCATGTTGTTGAGTAGAAATTTTTGTAAGGATGTGGGAGGAGAAATTAAAATGGATTGGTCATATTCCCTTATATCAATCAATGGAAATATGAAGAAGCTACTGCCCGAGAATAAATTTAAATATATTGTGTAAAAGACAGATGATCCCAAGGCACAAATACTTTATGAAGATATTGGGCATGGAAATTACATGATCATGTCTCAAGATGAGGTAGAACATCCTTAAAAAGTGCTCCATGATCCTAATAGCATTTGGAATTTCAAATTTTATGGAAGTTTGTCTTCAGCTAGTGCTAGGGATGGTGTGGTATTGATATCTCCAAAAGGAAAGATTCATCCTTTCTCCTTCAAGTTGCAGTTTGAAAATACAAATAACACAGCAGAGTATGAAGCTCTCATCCTTGGACTGAACACGAAAAAAGAAAGAGGTGTGAAGAACCTCCTGGCTCATGGTGATGTGGAACTGGTTGTCAAACAAGTTAGAGACATTTTCCAAGTAAAGAATAGAAGGTTAAAACACTCTAGGAATCTGGTCTAGGATTCTATTGAATTTTTTGATGCCTTCTCCATCGAAGTGGTGCCAAGGGAGAAGAACACTAGGTTTGACTCCCTAGCTATTTCAAGATCTTTTTTTATACCTCATTCTGAGTTTTCTTAGGATAAATTCACCATTGAAATGATCCATAGACCGAGCGTGTCAAATAATGCAAATAACTGGAAAGTTTTTAATGACGATCAACATTTTCTCTCTTTCCTGGAGCTTAAGGATAACTTTGATCAATTCTATTTTGAGGGAAGTGATAATATGCCTCGAGAGAATGTCTCTTCCAATGAGGAAGATGTCAAGGAGGATATGGATCAAGATGGCTGCATCAAACTTAAAGGTAACAAGATCCCTAAAGGGCTTATAAGGCTGGAGGAATTATTTGATAAACATGACAGGTATGTTAAGTCCAAGGTTTCTAAAGGAGCTCAACAGCCTGCTGAATGTGAAAAGATTAACATTGGGAGTCTCGTCAAACCCAAAATGGTGAACGTTGGAAAGTGATTGACCCAAGAGGATAAGGGGAAGGTGATAAATATTTTGAAGAGGTATTAATGTCCTTGCTTATTCTTATGATGATCTGAAAGCTTTCTAGCAAAAATAAATGCAACACTTCATTCCCCTCGAACCTAGGATTAAACCTTTCAAGAAGAAGAAAAGGAAGTAAAATAAAAAGATTGTTGACACCATATTCCAAGAGATACAAAAGTTATTAAAATCCAAGGTCATCTTTCCCATTCATCATTCAACATGGATTGCTAATATTGTACCTGTCAGGAAGAAAAATGGTGAAATTCAGATCTGCGTTGACTTCTAGAATCTAAATCAGGATTCTTTGAAGGATAACTATCCCCTTCCCATGATGTACTAGGTGTTTCAAGATGTTACAGGTGCATATATGTTGTCCATGATTGATGGTTTCTCAGGATATAATCAGGTGGAATTCAATACTGAAGATCGGCACAAGACAACCTTTACCATTCCTTGGGGTACTTTTTCCTACAAGAGAAGTCCCTTTAGCCTCATTAATGTTGGTGCCACCTTTTACAGAGAAATGGATTTGGCTTTCAAAGGTTTGAAAGGAAAATGTATTTTTGTGTATCTAGATGATTTAACTGTGTTTTCCAAAACTAGAGTAGATCACTTTCAGCATCTTGAAATGGTCCTCTTGAAATGCTGAGAACATGGAGTCTCTCTGAATCCTAAGAAATATTTTTTTTTGTGCCACAGAAAGCTTTTGGGACATGTTGTCTCCAAATACAGAATCAAGATTGATCCTAAATGAGTTCAATCCATCCAACGGATTCCTCTTCCCACAAGCAAAACGAGAGTGCACTCTTTCTTTGGTAAGATCAACTTCCTGAGAAGATTCATCCCCAATTTTGTAGAGCTAACTCTGAACATTTCCCAAATGATGAATGGAAATAAGAAATTTGGTTGGTCCTCTGAAGGAAAGGAATCATTTGCAGGCATTAAGAAATCCATTGCTAAGACTTCTATCTTAGCATGTCTAGATTTTAGCAAAGATTTATTATCTATTGATGTGCCACAGAGAGTACTTTGGCTGCTGTGTTGACTCAGAAAGATTCTAAAGATAATGAGCTCCCAATTACATTCATGAGTTATATTATGAAGGCTCATGATTTGAAGTACACTATGATGGAGAAACATGCTTTTGTAGTAGTTAAACTTGTTAAGTAGTTTCGATTTTACATTCTTAACTCTCACTCTGTTGTGCTTGTGCCCGATACAACTATCAAGTCTATTCTTACACAATAGGAGTTTAGAACCAAGAAAGGAAATTGGGTGGCGAAGGTTCAGGAGTATGATCTCAACATCATACCAACAAAAAAAATTTAGGATAAAGGCCTATGTGAACTCATCACCGAAAGAGTTGGTCATGAGTTTCCTAGGGATGAAGTTGATATCCCTACTGTTCTGTTCCTCAGCTCAATAGATGAGTGGTACTCTAACATTTCTCACTTCCTCACCTATGGTGATTTTTCATCTCACTTAAGTACCAAGGAGAATATATATATCAAGTTAAGGTTAGCACATTACATCTTGTGGGAGAATGCTTTGTTCAAGTGAGGAGTGAATGGAAGATTCTTGAAGTGTGTTGACAAAGTGCAATAAAAGAAGTTTTTCTCATCCATTCATGATCAATCTTGTGGAGGGAATTTCTCCTCAGTTGTCACATCTCAAAAAATTATACGTGTGGATACTATTGGCCTAATTTGTTTAGAGATGCATCAAAGTGGGTCGACAACTGTGAAGCTTGTCAAACCTTTGTGGGAAGACCTAAGTTGGCTTCTTTACCACTTAAGCCAGTTGTGATTGAAGAACCCTTTTAGTAATGGGGTTTGGATTTCATTGGAACACTCAACCCATCTTCAAGTGCAAGGCATATTCATATGTTGACTTCCACAGATTATTTCACCAAGTGGGTACAAGCCATCCCATTTAAAAGTAATAATTCTAAGGTAGTATGTAATTTCATCAAAGAAAACATTTTGATAAGGTTTGGAGTACCAAACAAGATTGTGACTGATAATTCTTCCAATTTTTATTTTGTTGAGATGATGGATTTCTGCTATGGGTATGGTATTTCCCTCGCTCATTCTTCAAATTAACTTCATAGAAATTTCCAAGATAAGAAGATTACAGGTCTTCATTTCCCTATCACCTTAGGGGGGAATTATACATGCAGGACAACTCTGGATGCCTAAAATATAGAAATATCTATTGCTCCTTTTATGGTTCATTTCTTCAAGCCCAAGACTTTCTTTGATTTAAAAAAATTCATTGATCAAAATCTCAAAATAACTTATCATCACCGTCCTGACACTAAGGATTATTGGGCTGATTGTGCTGATGATTTTGAAGCCAGAAGGAGGTATTTTGGTAGATTTTATCTACAACAGATCATAGATCTCAACCTTTACTAGGTGCCTAACGTGCTAAAGGATGATGATGAATATTTACAATCCCTTGAGTATGAAAGATCCATTAATCACACTCCTCTAGAAACCATGGATTGGTATGTGAAGGAAAGAGATGACTTGAAAAAGATAATCACCCATATCATCATCATAACTAAGATTTGGTTTCATAAGAAGGTATGTGAGCTTAGGATGAACAAAGGTAGATCATATTCAAGAGAAACTTCCACACCTAGGAAGGAAGTACAAACGCCTAGCACCTAGGTACTTGAGAAAACTCCTTATTCTTTGATGAAAGAACCTGAGTCGTCTACTTCTTAATCTTCCACTAAAGTGTATCAGAAGAAGGTCAAGGAGGTCAAGCAAGAACCGATAGAGGAAGAGACTCTTCTAGAGTAGTCATAATTGCCTATTGGGTTAGATAACATTATTGTTCTAATTGAGAATGATGATGATGATATGAAAGACCCAGAAGATAATCCTAAGGCCATTGCTAGAGTGGAGAAGGAAGGCCCAAGGGCTAAACCTCCAAGTTTAACAAACTCCTTTGCAAAGAAAATTCTTGAGGTTCTATTCATTTCCCCACTAGAAACAATAGTGGTTCATACTCTGAGTGTCATGAGTTCACTTGTACTCGGTCCCCTTGGTTATTTTATTTCTTCTACTTCCTTTGCCTAGGTGCAACCCCTATTTGATAGCAGGAAAAGGATATATTCCTCCTGATTAATAGGGCTTGATTTTTATGTTATGGAAGCTCTGCTTAGAACTACTCCTCTTCCTCCAGTAAAAAAAGAAAATTGCTTTGATGTTGGTAAATGATGCTTAAGGTGAGAAGTTCCTAGAGGTTGTAAAATCCAAAGAGGAAAAAGAGGAGAAAGATATTTTGATCTCTGACTTAGAGCTTTCCAAGATTCTAATGGGATAATCTAAACCTGAGAGTGAAGTCCATAACCTTTAGGAAACCATCACTAAGGTTATCAAATAGGTTGAGAAAGGAAATAAACTATGGAGCAGTCTGAAGAATAGAACCAAGTTCTTTCCAACGTTATCAGATCATTGTTGGCAAAGGATAAAGTTTTGGATGTAGCCCCATTGGTCACTCTCCCACCTCCCATATTTCTCATCCAAGATGAGGTCAAAACTATCAAAGACATCCACAACTATTATACTTATGGTAAATATATTGAGGCCATGGTGGATGATATGACTGTAGCAGGTTTAAAATTCATTGAGGAATCCTTTAAAACTAATGAGAAGGTGATCAAGCTATAGTAGAAACTCACTTTCTCAATCAAGGCTATGGAAAAAGAATTGAAAGTTTTGAGTGGATGTATCATATATCTCCATCTAATGGGTTAAAATGATGAGAGGATCCTATGGGCTAACAATTTATTTGATGATGCCAAGAATAACTTGTCAAGGACGTGGATATTTAGCATTGAATGGAAGATAAAATTTCTAGAAGAGGCATTGGGGGAATTGAGGAATGTATGGTAGAAAGGGGAGTCTTTTAAAACTTTTGTTGTATCCACATTCAAATATATCCACTGCCATTTTCAGGATGAAGTCACAGGTGTACCCTTCTCTCTCCAATAAATCAAGGCTCAGTTTAAAGCCTTTGTCAAGGATGATCTATTCAAGGAAGATTCAATCACTAAAGAGAAAATGAAGAACATTTGTTCTCTTCATTCAGCTATAGCCAAGGCTAGTAAGGAATATCTAGAGCATATTGAGTTTGACAAAGATATGGAGAAATGCCTGGGTAAAAAGGAAATGATGTGAAAATGGGTGGTTTAGTGTAACATAGTGTACACTGGCATGTTTACCTGCCAAGGAACCCATGATAAAAAAATAGGCAAGTGCATGACGAAAAATTTATCATTTTCTTCTTTTATTTATTTTTCTGATAAACTGATCGATGTGGGAATTCTATGTGGGATGATTATATTATCTCCTTGAGGTCTTCGTGAAGCTGATCAATGCGGGAAGCTTCTGAGTATGTTATTTTGTTTTTGCAAGGATAGTCTCTTTTTATGATAGACTATGTGTAGTATGGTAAGATTTGTATAGATTTCCTTCGAGGGAGAAGTCTATTTACAATGGTGAGATAGAGAGAAGAGATGTCCCTTTTGAGGAAATCATCTTTTAGCTGGAAGTTTGATTCAAGGAGTTGAATCCCATTTTGCTTTTGGACATTTAAGTCATGGAAAATACTATAGAGGCATATTAGGTTCTTGGTTAGAATACAAAACCATAACACACAGAGGTTAATTATGAAAGATATGGTTTCAAGTGATGAATGACCATGGGATTCCATTGTTGAAAAAGAAAAAAAGTATCCATGAGAAGTATACCATGAGTAAATTCGTGGTAATCATATTGAAGATAAGGATGAAAGGTGATGGGTAATCACATGAATCTTGTTTATTCGTTGATCCCCAAAATAGGAAACATGGAGGATGAATGGTGCTCAAGGGACGAGTGGTTAATATACAGAAGGTGATATAGGACTTTATTTCAAAAATAAAATGGTCGAATATACAAGGCATTAAGGGGCTCAGGTTCAGTTTTACCTTCGAGTGAAGATAAATGATAAGCACTTGATCCATAGGTATGAGTAACGATATAGGGTCCAAGCTAATTACGATAAAAAATTTCATGTTTACTTTTTTCTTCTTTAGTTACATGTTTATTTTCCTTCAAGATTAGGTCACCAACCTGTAAATTTTGTTCATGGAAACGTTTATTATAGTCATTTTTGATACATTTTTTGTAGATTTGGAGATGATCAAGAACATTGTGATGACGTTAATCTAACAACTCAAGTTGTGCTAAAGAAGAAGAATCCTTGTCATCATGTTGATAAGTCAGAGGTCCTAGGGAAATCGTGTTTACGAAAAAAAAAATTAGGAGGAATAGATTTGGGATCTATGGACTCTGTGGGTGAAGGTGGAAATGTTGGTGAATGGGGTGGAGAAGGTTTATCATCCTCAATGAGTTCAATGCAGACCTTATTAGAAGATGGTGCAGCAAAACCAATTCCAATATGATCTTTGTGTTTATGGGTGGTACATGGGATGACAGTATGATGACCTTTCTCGTAAAAACTGAAGCCAAATCCTTTCCATGCACACCGGTGAAGGAAAGTGTGGGAAAAGGGGCAGTTAGTGAGATATTGGAGGTTAAATGAAAAGGGTCGTGTTTAGGATGGAGGTTCAGGTGAATAGGTAGAAGTATCAAGTCCCCAATACATTAAGTTAGTGTGAAGGTGGGGAGGACCATAAGAGAAAACCTCTCCTAAGAGATAGTCATAATGAGGATGTTGGCATATGTTTCTATATTCTTATGGAGCAAGGAATGTGTTGATATTGTAGAGGTGGTACTCCCCAAGAGCGAGGAATTGAAAAATAACCTCTAAGGGATTGGTAGTAGGTATATGGGTAGCGAGGATACAAAAATCACTAGACGATTAGGTAGGAGGGGTATCAATCGGTTAGGAAGTAGATGGGGTAGATGTAGAGGCTGCAATAGCATTAGGAATAGAAGATTTAGGTGTGGGAGAGGTGGTGGTAACATTGGTGGATGGGGCTGCAGGTGAAGGGGAAGTGGGAGTAGTGACAGATGACTTAACTAGTACGAGGACATTTTTAGGTTTGTACAACATGTTATAGGTTTTGAATGGTGAGGGGTTGGATGGAATATTATAGTTATGCCCTTCATGTTCAAATTTTACACAATGGTGTAAAGTTTAAGTAACAAAACTATTAACATGAATCCAGGGATAGCTGAGAAATAGGTTATACTGGAACTCCCCCTCTAAGATGTAGAATAATTCTAGGATAGTATGAGGGCCTATGCAAATGTGAAGAATAATGGTGTCATTGAAGGAGCGGAACATCACTGGGTTATTATGCATATAATTTGAAGGGATGCACATTTGATTATATGTGTGGGAGGAGATAATATTGATGCTAGCACCACCATCGATCATAATATGTCATATATGTATGTTATTTATATAGACGGAGATGAAAAGGGTGAGATCAAGGTCATCTGACTGGAGAGGTAAAATCTTTTCATTAGAGAAACTGAGTGTGGCTACTTGATGAGTGGGTATGAGGGTAGAATAAGGACATGATTTATTAAGCGAGGCCACGTGATGAGGGATGAGAATGGAGGCTACTGGTTTGGGGTTGTTAGGTAAAACCTCGATGGATTGTAAAACCTTTATAAGGGCTTGTCTATGAGATTCATAAGTTTGGATGAGATCGTACAAAGAAATATTTAGAGGGGATTGGTGTAATTGTTTTATCATTATACGATGGGTGATCCCATCAGAAATAGGGTATGTGGGTCCTTAACTGATTATTTTAGGTGCAGGTGCAGATGGTATATTAGGCAAGGGGTTGGTTGATGGGCTAGTTGTTTTTTCTTTTCCTTTTTCCTTTTGGGTGCGGGTGGAAACTCAGACCATTTTAATCTAAGGGGAGGAGGTAGATGGAGAAGGTATGTCATGATTAGTGTAATGACATGATGGGAAGAAACCTAATGCGTGGTAAGAGCCTTGTGAGATGAGTAGGGAAAACTGGTATTTGGGCGGTGCTTTGGCCAACTCTTTGATACAGACCATGTTGATCTCAAATTTTTGAGATGGATAATAGGGTTGTGGGGGTGGAGATGTAGGTCATTGAAGAAGAAAGGGACGATGATGTGTGGTGACAAGTGAAAGTGGAACATTGTACTCATCAAGAAGATCATCGTCGTCTAAATTTGCTTCAAGAGGACATAATTGTAGGAATTTTTTTTGAGAGCCTTACAACCTTCTACATCATGTCCTGGAACATGATGATAGGCACAAATTTTAGTTTCATCAAACCCTTTTGATTTGGGTTTTAGGGGGTCGTATGGTCAAAGCGGTGGTAATGTGATGACTGAGGTCTCTAATAGGTTGGATAGAATGTTAGCATAGGACTCTGCTAACGGATCATAATGGGAAGTGAGTGTGGGTCTGGGTAATGGTACGGATTATTGTGAGGAAAGATGCATTATAGGAGAGGGAATGGTTTAGACCACTAGTTTGGTAGGTGGTAATGTCTTAGGCTTTGATGGTATTCCCTTGGGTAAAGGTGTGATAGAAGAGCTAGCAATGACAAGTGTTGTTGAATTAATTACCCTATTGGAGGGTAGTGGGTTCTTGTCTTTGGGTTACACCTTCTTGGGTAAAGGTGAAACAAGAGTACGTGATGTAAAAGGGAAAGTACATGGTGGAAGAGGGTGGGTTACCCATGGGGACAATAGAGTTATGGTGGAAGTGGTTAGTATAGACTGGGTGGATGGTATGGATTGAATTCCTATAGGAAAAGTTGAGGTTATAGTAATTGGTGGAGGTATAGGTGGTAAGAAATGTATCGGTGAGGGCAAGGGTATTTATTGTGTAGGTAAATGAGGTATAAAAAAGGATTGTGATGAAGAAGTAGGTTGCTTAGCTTTTGATTGGATTTGGATAGGAGGCTGTTTTCCCAAGGTTGATGGGTGAGGTCCTAGGATGGATGGAAAGGGTGAAGGTGACAAAGGTGTGGTAGGTGAGAATAGTTTATGAGGGCTAGAGGGTTAAGTCTTCCTTCTAGGTAGAGGAACAATTTTGGTATGGGTTTGGGAAGACGTGGCTAAATCCAATTTGATAGGTGGATGGGTAAGGCTTGACATTGACATGACACCCAAGGTAGTGATGGGTCTAGACACGGGTGAAGATATAGGTTTGGGTAGGTTCTTAGGCATGGGAATGGTTATTAGTCATGGGTAAAGCTTCAGATGTAGGTAGATGTGATGAAGAAGAATTTTTTTCAATAGGCATGGTTAGGGTTGATATGGATGATGGAAATACCTTTGGATAGATCATGGAAATATATTCAAGAAATATTTTCATTTGAGTCAAAAAGGGGAGCTGAAGACGTCCCTAGAGCATGGAATTATCAACGTAATCCAATCGATCAACCAGCCATGAAAATAGGACTACTATAAGAGGAGATGCATTTGGTTTGGTGGAAATCCTTGTAAAATATGTCTCTGATACAGGGAATTTTCTAGCCTTGAATTCTGTGGGTAAAAAAGTTGAGATCAGGTCAATGGGGTCTTGGGATGCTGATGGAGAATCATCCCCAATAGGTATTAGCATGTCTAAATAATCTCCCATGGGTGAGAGAGATGGTAGGTGGGGTGAGATAGACTTCTCCAATGGTGAAGGAGTAGGTGATGACAATTCTCCTGTGGATGGGAGAGTTAATACTATTGACTTTTTGGTAGGTTGCAAGGTAGATAGTGAAATGGAATTAGCAGAAATCATGGATTCCTCCGTGAATGCAAGGGGAGATGAAGGGGACTCCTCTGAGGGTAAAGGAGTGGAAAAGGTATGCTCCTCTGTGGGTAGAGGAGCAAATGCCAAAAGTTCCTTGATAGATGAAATATGTGGAATTTGAGGAACGACAATTATTATATCAAAAACTGTGTGGACTTCACAAACATTACTATCATTGGTTGAAGGTTCACAATTTTGATTAGTTGATGGTGTAGGATTAGGGAACGAATTCTTAAATATTTACAAATTTTGATTTACTAGCATGTTCAGGTTGTCCATGATGAGGTCTCCATTATCTATCATCTCATGGATAATGTTCTTTATATTATGCAATTACCATCATTTTGGCCTTTAACGCAATGATAATTACAATAATCATGCTCCTTATACTATGCAGGAATAGGGTGAGTGGGATAGAAACCAGTATGAGGTTTTATGGGGGGGATTTTAATGGCTCTATATTTAAGAAGCCTTTCCAAGACTACAGAATAGGGCTCTCCAATTGAAGTTTACTTCGGTTGTTCCCATCGGACGTGAAAAGTCTGAACAGAGAAAAGATTGGAGGAAGGTTTCGCTTGATTAGAGGGATGAGATGGACAGGATTTTAGAACTACTACATTGGCAGATCCTTTGACTTTTGAATAATTATTTTTGGGTTTTGAAGTTGAAGAAGAATCATTTTATTTCAATTTTCTTGTTTTGTAATTGGATTTTCTTTTCTTTTATGGCATGAATTTCTAGCTTTTGTGCCATGGTGAATGCTTCATCGAAGTTATAGAAGGTTTATACCTACAGAGTCGATGAAATGTGTCTAGCACAAGATCTAGTGAACAGCTAAATAAGTTCAACTTGAGGTAACTAGAATGTCAATTGGTTTATAAGACTTTTCCAGTGAGAAATGAAATTTTTGATAGATTCATCGACATACTATGATGTCGAATATAGGTCGGTCATGGTGAATTTTTTTACTACATTGATCAAGAAGTGGTCCAGGAATGCTTGAGCGACTTGGTTAAAGGAGTAGATGGAATGTCTAGGTAAAATATTGTACCAATATAAGGTGTGTCCTGTTAGAGACATGGGGAATGTTTGTAGGAGAAAAGCATCATCATGGGAAATTAAGTATCACCCATGTTTGAATGACCACAAGTGCTGTTGTGGGCCCTCTTTACTATCAAAAAAATTAAACTTGGGCATTTACCAATGTATAGGGTATGGGCGAATAGGAATGGATGGATGAATAGTATCATTACAAATTTTTTCATAGGTCAAGGAGTGACAAGAGCCAGAATCTGATGCTTCTAATGTCTACATCTTTTCCATCATCATCCTAACGAGGTCATTGGTGGGTTGTGAGGAATGGGAAAATCTTGCAGTAAAGGGAGGTTGATGATGGGTGTATGATGTGGATGATATCCCCATACATGGGGGTGAAAAATATGAAAACTACAAAGGGGGAATAGATACAGGAGGAATTTACCCCAAATAAGTGATAGATGAGATTGGGGGTTGCTGGTGATGCATGTAAATAGGTGGGGTGCTTGTAATAACTCTCATGGTAATGGGTGGTAGGGACTAAGGGATGGAAAGAACTAGGTTTTGGAATGGGGTGTGGTTTGTCGACACTAGAGGTGGTTGTTATGGAACTGGTATATATGAGGAAAAGGGGGCAGATGAGGCCATGTTCAAGGTGGTTGGTGAAGGAATGGTTTTCACCACGGGTGCAATAGATGTCATTGGGGTAGTAGTTATTACAGATGTGGGACCTAACTGAGATACCATAGGGGTTAATGTGGATGAGGGCAGTGCCGAGCTAGTGGTAGATGATTCTGAAGTGGGGCTAAGGGCAGGAGGAATAGATACATGCATGCCATATACTAACTATCCTAAGGATTATCGGGTAAATAAGTGGGAAATATAGTATTGTAAGGTTGTGGGATTCTAATCAAGGAGTCTTGAAAACTCCTCGTCACTGGTATAAATAGTGATAGGATGATTTGGATCCATAGGTGATAAGATGGAAGGCGGTGATGGGCTAGGTGGGAGTGACTGAAGACTAACGTGAAATATAAGGGCATTGTCTTGGTTACGAGTTGACACCATGTGAATTAGCATTGACCTAGTAAAACTGTATTTTGTAGATGATACAAAAATTAGAAGAAATGGGAAAGAACAAATACTGGTAGGTTGACTTGGTTAATGTTTCAATTTAAGAATCAAAAGAGGAAAACTAACACTAGTTGAACTGACCAATGATGGTATAAGGAGACTGAGGAAAGTTACAGTAGCCGATACTGGTTAGTACAAAAAACCCCAATTTGAGAAAATGAATTAGAATTGATGAGATATGAAATGGGGAAACTATATTTGACAATTCTATCAGAATGTTATGAATATGATGATGTCTAGATGAATTTGAATATAAAAGATAAGGTGATGAAATATTTTTTGGGTAAAATAACCAAAATAACTGGTAACTGACACCAGTCAAGTAAACTTTCAGTGGTAAGATAGGAACCGATGATAGTCACTAGACTGACATCAATTACTTTGAAATCTGGAGAAGTGAAGAAAAATGAATTTTGTGAATTAAATCAGATGAAGAAACAACCCAGAAGACCTGAGGATGATAATATGAGGCCCTAGCACACTCAAAAAAAGTAAGGATACTCCAAATATGATGGGGAGTGTGAAAGGAAGAAAAAAATGAAGAAACATAATCCTCGCAACTCAAAACATAATTCAAGAAGAAAGCTAAGAAAAACATGTAATCCTACAAGTGAATTTTTATGTTACTTTAGCTTATGCTATTAGAGACCGACTTATAAATTTAGAACAGAGTTTTTTGGTTGGGAAGGCATCCTATGAAGAGGTAATTTAAAGGGGAGATTTCAGGGTAGGGTTAGGGTGAGGAGGAATACCTGTGAATGAAAGTGGAAGGTAGAGTGTGCACGTTATGATTTCCCAATCCAATGTTGATTCTGATAACTTCATTTTTACTAGGAGGAAATACTTGAAATGAAAAACAAGACAAAAAGAGGAATATTAAACAATATATGTCAGTGGACTACCTAGCGTATGCTATATTCGAGAACTGTGATACTTCCTATATGGTTGTCAATCAACTATTTACTACAATTTAATGCAAGAAATAACATAAGAAAATAACATCCTACTGTAATTGATATGATTTAGGTATCTCATTCAAATACAATAAGAAAATCTAATCTAATAGGTAAGGTTATGGTCAAATTTGGAGGTTAGACGGGAAGCCAAGGTGACTGAAATAGGTCAAGATCAAGTTTTGGATGGTTTGGGATATTTGAGTGAAGATTATTACATTGTTATTATAGGAATAATTACCAGATATAGAGACCAATGTCGGTTGATAGGAAATCGAAGACGGTTTAGGCTAACTGGCATTGGTAGGGTCAAACTGATAGAAACTTAATGAAACTTAGTTTTGGAGATTCTATGTGATTGCACAGAGAATGAGAGAATGAGGGTTCGGTTACCAGAGAAGTTGAGAATTAAAATAGATGTCTAGATTCAGGTATGGGGAGTTAGGAGGTTGTAGGTGATTAGGTGAATGGATTGATAGGAAGGTGGGAAATGATGGGATACAAAGGAGACTAGGAGTCACCAATAGAGATGAAGAAACTGGCCTAAATAAGTATGGAATGATGTAGATCCAAATGTACTTACTTTTATTTACAGACCTAGTGGTTGGATGCAGGTGATGGTTGATCTGTGGAACTTGTGGTCAGTGTCACGAAATTACTTTCTGGAACATTTCCGTGAATTCTTAACCATCATATCAGTCGTGGTGTTGATTCAAGATTTCTAGATGTGTGAGAGGGCTCTGGTTCATGCTTGCATGCAAATATATCTCTCTCCAAACTCCAATAATTTATCCAACATCTAGAAAAAGGTTACCAAAATCAATATATGGTAACTGATGATGGTTTAGGTTAACCGGCATCGGTTTAGGCGATAAATCCTAGGTTGCCAAAACAGTAGTTCCCAGCTATCTTTTTACTAGTTCTACCCATTGGTTTGGGTCTAAAATGGTATTTTCCATGTAAGTAAGTGCACATGTTGTTAGAGAAAGAATATGCATGTAGTGTTAGGGCTAGAACAAGTCTCTGTTAGTTATGGTAAGTAGAGATTGAGTCCTAGTTAGAATGAACATGCTAAAAATAGGTCCATGATGAGGTGTCTAGGTGATGTGGAAATTAATTTAATTAAGGTATTTAAATTAATGAATACTGTGAGAATGGGCATTAAGTTAATTTTAGGTAATTAAATTAATATACATGTGGGGTAGTGGGGTAGTGTGACCCAAATTTGGTGTCTACACGCCTAATGTAAATATAACTAGGTCCAAAGACATGACATTGAGAAATGTTTCTCTTTTAGAAACTTCCTCCAAGATCTCATTGATCAAGGTGAGCTACAACTTGAAAATTCTAATACACTTCCCAATCAAACCATAGACATGTTCAAATAACCTTTTCCAAACCATCCCCCTAGGGAAAATTTTAGTTGCGAATCTTCATTAATTCATGAATATTCTAGTTTTTGAAATTTGAAATTGGTGAATTTTGAGGGTAGGAATTAAGTCTAGGTCACCAACATTTTGTGGGTACAAGTTCATTTTAGGGATCAATTCACCATTCCCATGAAATAGAAATTCACGATATTCACCTTTATGCTATCGGCCAGTAGCATTTTTTTATGCTACCGACGTATATAAAATTATATGTTGTCGGTCGATAGCATAAAATATGCTACCAGTTAGTAGAATTGTTTTATGATACTGAACAACATCATAATATATGTTGTCAGTCGGTAGCATACAAAAAAGCTACTGTATGGAAATAAAAAGAGTATGGTATTTTTTTTCTTACGCCATATTTTGGGAGGACAAATTTCTCATTGAGATGGTCATTTTGACTGCTAACATAAAAAAATAAATCCCATATAAAATTTTTAAAATCTGTATTGTTTTTAAAAAATCACTTTTTTAAATTTTTTTATTTGCGTCATATTTTGTGAGGACACATTTCTTGTTGATCTAGTCATTTTAACTTCTATTGTCAAAAAATGATTTTCAAAAAATTACATATATTTTTGGCTGACGTCATATACTTTCAGCTGATAGCATAATATATGTTGTCAGATGGTAGCATAAAAAATTCACTGGTTGATAACATATTTGCATTTTCTTCATACTTTCCATTAGCGTGAAAGTCAATTTTCACAGATTTTCCAATGCATTTCTATGAATGTTTTGGGGGGTCTTAAAATTTTCCCTTCCTCCAGCTAATAATCAAAATAATACCATAGGAGCTAAAAATTCTATTTCTCATATCATCAACACCATCAACCAGCTCCCACCTACACCTACCATACCGTATGTTCTTATGACTAAAACAAAGAATATGGAATCTAAATATTCATATCTCCTAACCACAAAGGCCTCCAACCCACCTACATTACAACTCTAAAACCTAACCACATCTACTCAGACAAATATTCCTGACACTACCCCTTTAACATTACAAGTTAATAAATCCATTACCGAAATCACAAATGACCCTTCCAAAGACAAGATCTCACAACATCAAATTAAGAACCTTAATAGTTCTATACAAAGACTAACCGGTCATTTACACAAAAATATAGGGATCTCATAAAACTAGATGAACATACCATAGGATACGACATTCATACCCTCTATTATGGGACCACATCCCTCATTAAAACTCGTAGTCTTCATCTTATAATCTGAAACTTCCCTCAAACCTACACCTAAATGTGTCGCACATAACACACTTCTAGTATCTCATCCTTCTAAACCAAAAACAACATCCATATTTCTTCCCTCTTGTTATCATCTCAACCAACATTATCAGGATATTACACTAAAATCCTTGAACAACTCTTACAATCATCAACCATAGTATTACCACTAATCAAGCCCTCTTATCCTCGAGGGTGGAAACCTTCATAGTAAAAAAAGGAGGTATTTTTTACTTACCATCAAGTACCAAGAAAATATATAGAGGATTTTAAATCACTTCACACTGTGATCTAGAACCTTTTTGACAAATGAATCCTCTAGGAAAATAAGAATCATCTTTTTCCATTTGTCAAATCCAAAACAACAAGACCAAACCACCAAATCAAACCTATCACCGAACCTAACCATATCAAAACATCCTCTATTAATTCAACTAATAAATACATGGATTATTCTAGTAATTCCCCTCTTTTCTAAATCGATGCCATCCATATAGCCACAATATCCCACACCCAATATTTGAAATCCCAAAATCAAACCAGTCCTTAAATATTTATCTTTGTTGTTCCTCCTAATTCATCCAATCCTTCATCCCCTAAAGACAAGTTCTCCATCCTTGTGGCACCCCACACTCAATCTATAACATTTATAAAAAATACCAATCTCAAATAGTTACATCAAACACCTGTCAAGATGTCCCTTTACGAACCTATTCAAAACTCCCCACAACATCAACAAGATATGATGGTATCCCTCGAAGCCATATTGGTACCATCAGATGATCCCCAACAATTTTCCAATCATGTCGGTGCCATGAAAATGTCCACATCTATCACATTTGAGGATTCCAAGATTCCATCACTATAACCTTGTGGTAAGGGGTTGTAATATTTGTGGATAGCCAATTATTGACAATTTAAAATTTCACTATCACATGATAGTAATGCCCAACTTATCAATTTATAAATAAAATTACATGGGGCTCATATCTCTCATGTTGGATTATTTGCATTCTTATCAAGATAAATGAATCTATTTGAAGTGTCTCATTTTGTATTGAAAAACCCTATGTATGAACAAGGATTGATTTTACTTCCCCATCTAGCTACTTTAGGATGGGGAGGCAGTCCTGGTGGGGAAATTTTGGACACTTACGATCAGACCTCCCCCTCTTCATCACCACCCAAATCAATTATAATCTAATTAAAATAGTTATGATTGACAATGACACTATCATAAATATGACCTCTTCTCACACCTTAAAAAAACTCCAATTACCTGATACTATTATCTCTCAATCACTTTTTTTTACGCACCATTAATGATAATATTTCTCCTTCCATAGGCACAATTATCTTTACTATCAAAATAGGTGTTAGAAGACTCTACAGACTCTTCTATCCACTATAAGGAGAGTTCCAATGCAACGTATTATTAGGGAATCCTTGGATCCATGCTATGTATTGTATCATATCTACCCTGCATCGTTTTCTTAAGTAAGAACTTTATGGTTCCTGCCGATCCTAATCCATTTTAATCTTGTCAAATGACCTACAGGTCTAATGACGTGTTCCTTCCGTTACAAAAGTGCATGTATTTAAACAAATCCTATATGAGTGCCTCTATCCCCATATCTAAATTACTAGATGATCAATCCTTTGAGGACATCATGAAACATATCTCATTGGAGGAGTATCGACTCCTAACCCTTAATGCACTCCCTACACCTAAAATGTATGGGAGATCTTAAAAATAACCCCTCTATGAACCTAACATGGGAAACATTATTTCCTTTAGTCCCCCTTTCCTTCGAACACAACTTGTTTATGGAGGTATTGATTTCACTTCCTCTCATCTCGATGATCAACCACATGCTAAACCATTTTCCTAATAATTTTTCATTCCTTGATAAACCTCAGTTTTCTCAAACTTACCTTCACCACTATTAATGGAAATGTTTTGATCTTGATAGGTATGAACAAGTTCTATATGATTTACCCTTTGAAGACTTGAGAAATCCTCACAAAAATATGGCTTTGGCTTCATAGAATATTCTTTGAATCCATCACCACCAACATCAAGACTTCAACTACACCTATTACCATCATCAGATGTAGCCTATGACAATGAAAATTCCATATCCATCCCTCCTAATTTTTGTTTTAAATAAATGCTATCACATTAGGACCAATGAATTACCATGATAATTAAAAGACTAAATTTGTTCCCTTAAAAATATCTCACATGATAGAGTAGGATCCCCCCACTATCGAAATTATTTTTTATCATGATGATGATGATATCTTAACCTATATGGTAGTTGAGAATCACTATCCTAAGAAAAAATTACCCTCCAATGAATCTACATGTTTATGGTGAATTTTGGTTAAGTGTTATAAATGCTAAAATGCCAAAAAATCAAATAAGCCAGGGTTTAACGATACCTACACTGACAATCAAAATGTTGAGATGATTAGATATGAACAACGGAAAAGACTCCTAGTTTACCTAAGTGAGAAGACCTGCATAGAAAAATAGCTAAAAAATGAAAATATTAGATAAAGATGATAACGATTTTCTTAGAGAATTTCGATCCTAAAAACCTGAAGGACTTCCTTGAAGGGTTTCAAATCATTTAATACAATCAAGTGATATAATGATAAGATAAATTACAAGGATATATTTAGAATTTGAGAGGGATAGGAAGGTCATGTTAGACATTGTAGGAATCCTAGGTAAGGGCTGTGGAAATATCAAAGTCCTGGAAGTAATCAAACCATAACTCCTCTGCAACTTCACACTTTTCTTGTATGATTGTGAGTCGATCCTTGATGTCTTCAAATTTTTGCGTGAGGGAAATGCTGCATAGACTTAGTTTGTGTGTGATATCAAGTTGTTCTTACAAAAAAGGATGTTGAACAAATATAACATCATATATATTGGAGATAGGATGTGAAGGACCTGGAGCAGTCATCTAAAGAACATACATATTGCAAACAACTGATTAGGTGAAAACCAAATTGCTAGAATTATGATAGATGTATGATATGAAGTGAAATAAATAAATTGACAGGGATCATTGGCAATCCACATGGATCATGGATGATTTATAAAATTATAGGATATTCTTTAAATTGTCAGAAATATCTGTGAAAAGATGATATATTGATAAAAATAGATTTTTTCAGAAATAGAGATGTAAGATGAAAAATTTATCTAAAATATGATATGTAAAATGAAGTAGGGATAGATAAAAAAATGAACTTGATTACCTTAGAAGAAAAAATGGACTAGATTGACCTAAAAGTACTCACATGAGGTTTGTATGATGTCTGATGGCTTGAAAGGAGTGTTGAGGACATCTGGGGGCTGGTGATGATGTTGTATGGTTCACTAACATGATAGAGATTCATTGTATTAGTTATGGATCCCTGCAACAGGATCCTTTAGGTCCTATTTATAATCATTGGTGATTTTTTAGGATCATCGATGATCCAAAAAAATTTGGGGAAAATATCTTGAAAGTGGTTTTAACCACCTCCAAGTTAGGATTTATTAGGTAGGGATATGAGGATATGTGGTTAATGGTGATGAGGGGTTGGGTGGTGGGATAAAAAATGGGTTAAGAATGGATGGTGGGGGGTTAGGAGATTTTATGGCGGTTAAGGTAAGTAATTCAAGTTTACGAGAGGTAAAAACGTGATTTTGCGAGGGTGAGAATAGGTCACCTAGGTTATGCTTAGAATGAGAAGTTTAATGGTTTATGTGCGTGAGGTGTGGATCACTCACCTAGGGTAATAAAAAAATTGTATCTACATTTTCCCCTTTTTATTTAGTGGTTTGTAATGGAAAAACTACTAGAAAAAAATGAGTGATATGATTGTATTTGTGTTTGGATAGGTGGCCCCCCCTCAAATTAGGGGTGATTGTGACAAAGTGCAATGATCACTAGTTTGAAAAAAACTAGATTTGATAGTTTTTTTATGATGGTGTGTTTCGATGTAAGATACCCCAAGACTAGGCATGAAAACAAATTTCCATAATGGTGGAATTGCACGAACATAGAATTAAATCATAGGGGAGCCAAGGGGTTCATAACCTATAGACATATGACTCATAGGATGTAGCTACAGGAAATGACCATGACTGGGTATACTATCCATGATGTATTGGTGACACAGGTTTTGATAAACAATGTTTCCACAAATGTTGGCTTACATGGTGAGGAATTCAGGTGATAGGGGAACTAACAGGTTCATGTACTATAGAAATATGATCAAATGATAAAAAGGAAATGTTTCTTGAAAGGGATGAGAATTATGAGGTGATTTTGATAAAGAAAGGTTTTGCATAGATTGATTGGTTCTTGATTTGATAGAGATTATTGGATCCTAGAAATGGAACACTTTTTATTGAATGTATATGATGGAAATGGATTTATTTTATCAATGTTATGATGAAGAAATGGGCCCTGATGAGGGACTGACCAAACAAGCACAAAGATGTGCATTGATTGATGTTTAGTCTATTGGAAATATTTGACAAAAAATGATATTTTGATAAGGCTAAGGGGCTATACAATGATATTTAGATAAAAGGGGAGAAATTGCTAATGATTACCATGGATCGCAGGTGACTAGAACATATTTTCATTGATCCTCTAGATTATTGACGATCATTGTGGGTGGGAAAAAAATTGATATATAAGGGGTGCGGGAGGTTCATTTGAACCATTACTAGTTGTGAGATTAAAACACATGGAGCATTATTTACTTGTATTTTAAGTTTTATTGAGTGAGATGGATTTGTTTGGGGTTAGATAAATATGTCGGAGACCCACACATGATGAGGTAGGTGATGTACTTGAAATTTTGTCTAATTATTTAATATTTTATTTTATTTTTTGGATCTCGGTAATTTCATATGAATTCATAAAAAATTCATAGGATTTATGATTGAATTGTACCTTGGAGACCACAAATATATTTTATGTTATAAGGAGGTGACATATTGATGATGGCTTTGATTTTGGAAGGGTTCACTTCACCTTCCCTGATAGAAATGATGAACCCTAAAAGTTTACTGTTGAGAACATCAAACACACACTTGGTCGGGTTGAGATGGAGGAAGTATTGGATAAGACAAGAAAAAATAATGTCAAGGATGACCCGATGGTATCTTGGGTGCTTAGATTTACTTAAGAGGTTTTTGTATGTGAATACTAAGTTTTCATTGATGAAAAGGAACTCTAATGAAAAAACAAGATGAAGGAGAGATAGAGGACGCTTAGATTGAGTATGAAAAGGCATGGCATGAGAACACCCAATTGAGGATTATATTCTTCAGGAGATAGTGGATTGTATAGGTAGGATGGTGTGAAAAATTAAAAACAACACAAATTGAAGACAAAAAACAATTGTAAACCTTCCTGTAGCTCTTCCTTGTAAACCTCGAGTAAGGTTGTGGAAGATTAGCTTGTGTAACCTTATAAAAGATTAATTGTGGGTGCTATTGAATGACCTCCAAATGAGAAATAGACTATTTCTACAAGCATATATTGGCTTGGATTATTGCTTCCAAGTTGAATAAAATTTGAAAAAGTTATTGTACAGGAAATCTAAGAGAATAAGCCTGTCTTTTATAAGGCTAAGTAGTGGTTGGAAGTTGGTTGAAATTGGATGAATGTACATGCTAAAAATAAAATTTGAGGGTAGTTGAATGGTTCTGAGAAGATAAATTCTATTAATGGGTTGTGGGTTTAATTGGTGTAAGTTACATCCAAAAAGATGGTTATGCATGCAATTTAATTTCCCCCACCTTTCTAGGATTATAGAAGTGTAGTTGACTAGTGTAATATCCCCTTTTAGGAAAAGTTAGGAAATAATATAAATCTGATCACATACTGCTAGAAAATAATTAATTTTCAAACCCTAACTGCTGCAATTTTAAAAAATTCATATCTTTGGCTAGAGAAGTCCAAATGAGCTGAAAATTAATATTTTAGACCAAAAAAATATGAAGAACAATATGCAAAAATAAGATTTCACACATCCAACATGAAAACCTAATTTTTCCCTAAAACGTAGGTCGTCCAACACATTTAGGCCACCAAAACTACTCCAAAAATTATACAATCACCTTCTCCTTATTTCTCATAATTGCTACAATCAAAATTCAATATTAAATTGATCCCAAATTGCAGATCTGAAATTAATATCTAATTGTTGGCAACCAAATAGCTGCCAGACAGCTGAAATATTCTAAAATTCATAACTGCTTCAATATTCCATGTTTTCCCTTCAAATAAAATGCAGATAATTCTATAAATTAAGATATTTCCACATAAATAAATATCTAAATTTTATGATAACCGATACCCCTTTAAAATAGTCCCTAAAATTCCCAAATTAGTCTTTATGGTTAGAGTAAATTACATAAGTGATTTCCAGCACTCAATAACCCTTCAATACACTCAAAATAGTTACCCAAACTTAGCAAAAATAATTAAATAAATAATTAAATATATTACTTGTTCCATAAATATTAAATAATTAAATAAATATTGTTTTATAATGTCAAATGATTAAAAACACTCTCCAGGTTATATTATCTAATGATTTAAAATAATGTTTTCCTTGTAACATCCCTAAAGCCCATGGGCAATGATAAGCCAATGATATTAAAAAATGGGGACATTACAGTCCTCCCTTCCCAAGATTGCTTCCCCTCAAGCAATAGCAAGATCATGTGTCCTTTTCCAAAAGTGTGGTACTCTGAAAACTGTGCTCCCATGCCACTCAAGTGAAGTAGCATTTGTAATATCTTGGACCAATTCATTCTCCTAAAAGTTAGGAGTGTAGTCTACTGCAATTTCTTCTTCAAACCTACGCATGAAGTAAAAAAATTAAAAAAAAAGTGTTGAAAAACACTTTCCCAATGTGTCTCCATGGCATGTAAAATTTCTCCATGTATGGGCTGCCCCCAAACTCTATTATGTGGCCCCAAGGGCTGCTATAATATTGTAACATCTTTGACATGGTTATTACTATGATGACTTCCACTCTTGACATTGCAAATGTTGACAGGTGATTTTTCTTAGGAAGGACTATTCTTATGATTTTTGGAAATCATGATTGAATTGTATAATTATTTATTTGTTGAAAAGAATCATTTTGGTTGTGATTTATGCTTACTTGAAATAAGGACATTCATCTCTTTGTATAACTTAAATTCACTTTTAAAAAGGTTATGGACTTGTATTGTGTAGACATAATTTATCTTGTGTAAACAACAAAACCATTGATCCAAGGTATGCCTCAATTATTCTTACCTTCTCACCTTGTTGTCCTAACATTCAGAAATGGAAGGCGAAGTGTGACTGGGACTTGTTTTGTTTGCAATTATGGAGAATTATTTTTAGGGATCCTTGATTGGCAATGGGATTTAGGGTGATAGGCCTGGGCCTTCTTATTAAATGTTTAAACGTTGTATAGCATATAAGGATCATAGACCTAATACTAAATTACTAATGTAAACACCTTAACCTAAGTTGGAATGTTCTATATTAAGTTTGGACTATAACCTAAGGTAAATAAGACCTACCTAGGAACTAAGGTTGATTTCAAACCTAATAAAAATCTAACCTAAACTATTTCTAACCTAAGGAGGTACCTATGGACTACTTGGAAATTGGTAATGTCGGTGATGTTGGTTCTCAAGGCATTAATGAGAATTGATTTTGGTTTTTAATGATTATGGAGTGCTAATTTATGCGGAGGCATTGAGAGTTTAGTGGATACCTAGTTGGCATCACCACTAAATAGAAATTACATACAAATTTTGAATTAAAGCCTCGTCAAACTTAGATGGCGGTGGTGTGGATAAATAGGAGGGAAATTGACTGTCCTTCACATTAATTGATTTTATTTATGGTGAAGAAACTACCTAGGAAAATGTATGGTGATTTTTGGAAAGGTTGTTTGATCTTTAGTTCATTTCAATTTTTTCTCTACAAGGAGTTTTCGGTCCTTCGACCCAATAGTTCTATTTTTGATTTATCAGTATTCTTAGCATTCTTGAACTATTTTTGGACTCTGTGGAAGTATAAGAATAAGTGGAAATATTGGGGTGGTTGACATTTCTTAGAATAGAAGAGATTGTTGAGGCTCAGCTGGGAAATCATCTGCAAATTGAGAAGAAGCTCTATTAGTCATGATAGGATCTACCCATTAAGTTGTTCTTCTTTTTCCTAAATTTGTTCATTAAAGGAACTCTGCTCTTGGGGAAACAAATGAGTTTTTATGTTTTCTTTTATCTTTCCGTTGAAACTTATTTTCTCTATATTTTATCTATATGGATTCAATGATATGGTAGAAATACATTCTAGGTTTGTTTCCTTTGTTAGAAAAATGAATGAATCATGTTTAAACCTCTATTTGGACTGGAGATGTTGTCAAATCTTGAAAAATCCTATTGGACTGTATTGAAAATCAATAGTATGATTCATGACTATGCTAGAAATATGTTTTAGGTCTAGTTTCTTTGTTGGAAAAAGGTAGGAAACGTGTTTAACTTTTTCTGAACTTGAGATCATGTTGAATATTTTGTACGTCTACTAAACCGTGCTAAAACTGATAGTAACTTTTCTGATAAGGGGTTGAAAAAATATCATCAAATGCAATCTATCTTTTTATCATGGATGATAGTTAATCTTTCTTATTTGATTTGTTGAATGATTTATTGAATTTGATTATGCATTTTATGGTATAAGGAAAATAAAGGTCAAGGTTTATTTTCTTGGATTGAATTGTCTTATATGTTTGGTTCTTTTTATTTTCTGAAGAACAATTGTTTCAGTAGGAGATAGTGGTAATTACGGATGAACTGTAGAGTAACTTGACTCTGTCTAAATGAATGAACACTTAAAGGAAATAGGATGTAACATTTGTTGGTGTATCACTTCTTTTGATCTCAACTTCGAACACCGGACTTGTGGTCATGTTGTTTTTTCATTGTTTCTCCTTGTGGTTGAATTTGGGTCAAGTTCATTCTACCCAATCCATTAGTTTGTTCCATTGATTCTTATGATGTATGTGGTTCTGAGTTGGCTTGAATAGAAGCTTCAACTGTTAAGTATTTCTCTCACCTTGTTCATTTCACCATCAATGGATGGGTAAGCTTTGTGTGTTGCCTCTTTGAAAAGTAATTTACTTAAAAGTTTCTCTATCTCTTCTTTGTTTGGGAAACTAGAGTAACTTCTAGAACTGATGCTATTAATGTTTGGAAAGAATATAATGTTTAGTTGTTGGTTTTATTTTTTCTACGGATACTGTTATTTATTTAATATTAGGAAAAATCATTTTCAGTTTGTAGCTTTTACACTATAGTAACTGTTATCATTTGTAAGTTGGGAAAACATCATTTTCGGTTTATGACTTTCATGTTATATTTTTGTTATCGATTATAATATTGAATAGTTGATTTTGATTTAATGGTTGTTGGAGTTAAATATTTTATTAGATTTGGACAATCAAATTTCTCTCGTTTTTTTTCGATCGCGGTAAGTGTACCTCTTTTAAGGAAGGGATAATGAGATCTTATCTTATCTTTATTTGTTGTTATCCTTTCTTTTTGTTCTGAGTTAAGGTATTTAAAATATCATCCTCTTTAAACCCTGAAGGAAGATGTAGGTTGTTCGCTTTCTATCTTTTCATTCATCTCTCACTTGTATCACTTCTATGGAGGGAGGTGACATGTTCAGGTTTGTATTACATTTAAGGATTGCAGGATGGGCAGTTGATTAATAAATCACTTCTTTCTTATCCTTGACTATTACCTTGGGTAATGAGGTAACTATTGTTATGTGTTAATAGTTCTATGTGCATATTAATTTAAGTTCATCCTTATCAAATAAATAGAGGCTGATCCTAAAACTTAGGCTAGAGCTTTACTTTGAACTAGGATACAATTTCTTAAATTTGAAACTCTTACTTTAAGGAGTTGTTGGTTCATCCTAAATTTTATCATAAATTTTAATTGAGATTTGCATTTAATATTTTAGGATGAATTAAGTTAATGCTAAGGTATATGAATTATTGTTCCATGTAAAGTAGTCCTATTCCTATGAGATATCAGAGTTAGTATCTTCTTAGGTTAGATGGAATTAATTTTTAAGTAAATCATAAATATCTATAAATGAAAAGTAGATTGTGATTTTGGTGAAATATTATTTATCTGAAATAATGATTTAAATCTTCTATGAAATGATTAGTTTTTTTTGCAACTGATTATATATTAGCCTTTTCTTAATTAGAGTACGTATTATCAATTTTTTTCTCCTTTTAATTTTTATTTCTTTATGATGTGTCTTTCCATAATGATTTAACTATTTCATAAAAGCAGTGTTCTTTTTATGAAACAGTTAGTTAAAAGCACATCGATTTAATGCTTAGTGCTTATCATGTTGAGTTCATTGAACTAACACGTGCTAGTAATTTTTGCAGATGGACTTCGTAAGTTGTAAAAGGGAGGCAAGATATTTTATGATGTTACTTTTGTTTACCAAAGAGACTGGATCTTTTATCAGGAAATATGATTCATTATTAAAATGTATTGTTGGGAAGTAAGGTTGTGATTTTAATAGAGCTTATTGTTTTTATTTGACACTAAAGATGTCTGGAGTGTTTGTACTTGTAATGTATGAATTCCAACTTAATAAATGGAAACATTTTTGGGTTTATTTGTTCTTGATGTGTCATCTTTTTGCATATTCTGAAATGAACCCTTTCAGGTTGAATTAAAACTAACTAGGTGATAAGGGTACTAGATATACTACCCCTTTTATTTAATGCAGCTTATCAAGTTGGCATTCATGGTTTTTGATTTAATTACATCACTTTGGTTTATTACAATGATGATAATGGATAAATGAACCCATTATGATAACTTGTATAATGTTAAGGGGTTACAAATGAACCCTAATTCTTAATAAGGAAAAGGAAGACAACTATTCTGCAATGATAATAAAATTTTTTTAGAATCCTTTGGAATTAAACCTAAAGTCATCTTGAAAAGAGGAAGATGTACTTACTCTTAATTAATACCTTAATTTGAATAAAACAAATGAAAGGATAATGTATATATATATATAATAGTAGACTTCATTTCAATGAAGTCTATTATAAATGAATCTGATTTATAACTTAAACAAGCTAAGAATTGGATAAGTTAAATAAGTGAACCACACTATGAGTATGTTTCTTCTGTTGGTAAAACTGAATCTTAAATTAGGAAGTTAATGAATGAAAAGTAAATCTTCAATGTATCTGCATAGCAGTTACAATTCCTTTATTACTTACAACCCTAATGGTTAATGAAACTAGGGATTCAACATGGCTATTGCAATTATACTTTAATTAAGGAAAATTATTAAGTAATTAACTTCTTTGTTGGGTATGTACATCCAGATGGGATGACTTAGTTGGATGTTGGCATAGGCTAACTGCATCACCATACCTTTGTGAAGGATTGTGTCTTCATGAGGATACTATGTTGCAGTTGACATGTAGCAACACGCCTCAGAGTTAAATCATCTAGATCTACATAAACTCAGAATTGATCGTAGTTATACCCTAGGTTAGGTTGGAAGCATGATCTAGTGTCAGGAGCAACTTACAATGACTTAGGATAACTATACACATGCAAATTAAATTAGGTCTTTTGAGTATGTCTATGTACCCTTAGTCACCGCAAGTAGCCTTCTACACTAGACTATGTTGCTAACCTTGGTTAGGGTTAAACCTTAAAAAAGTGGATTGATAGGAGTCATTGAAGACCATTCTAGATAAAAGATAAAGTTTGATGAAGGACATATTCCATTTGACAAGTATTCCATCTAGAAATATTAACATGAATAGTATGTTGAAACTTTTTGGCCAAAGTATCACAAGATGCTAGTTGCATTGTCCTATGTCACGTAGTTTTAAGAAGTGATATTTTAGATGAATATTGGTAAAAAATATTCAGATAGGCCTCTTAAATAGAACACTTAATACCATGAAAAGGGGTAGGAGAACCAAGTATACCTAGTATACAATTCATTGAGTTAACATGAGAGATCAGTGTTTCACTGAGTCATAAAATGAGAGATTGGTGTCTCACCAAGTCATTACAGTTACATATGGTTATCTGTTATGAGATTGATTAATATGGAATGTGTGTTCTACATTATGATTATTTAGAATAGAGAACATTATTAATATATATATATATATATATATATATTCCCTTTTTTCTAAAGTCCTAAAAATGGGATTGTTACATCTTGGTATCAGACTTGAAGGTTGTAGCTCTTGGACCTATTGTGTCCATAATCTGATAAAACTTAAATTTTCTTGTTAATAGAAAATGGTTAAAACAAGAGGAAATGTTGCAAACAACCCACCACCCAGTGGAGAAGAAACTATTGCCTAAAAACTTGATGAGATCCTTGCTGCCCTATTGGACACAAGAGATCATTTAGCTGTACTTGAACAATAAGTAATGGGTAATGAGGAGGAAGAAGATGTTGGTAACAACAATCAACCACCTCCTATATACAATGCTAATGTTGGAAATTTTTGTGTTGATAATAATAATGTAGCTAATGTTAACGAACCTAATCACCCTAAAAATAAAAAGGAAAGATTGGCGGCTTAACTCACTAATGATATAAAAAGGATAAGTCCACCCAAGTTTGATGGCACTACTTTAGGAGATGGAGCTAAGAATTGGCTCAGTGAAATGGAGAAGTACTTTTCTATAAGGAAATTCTCAAAAGAAACAAAAGCAATATAGGGAGCTTATCAACTTTCCCACGAAGCATCTTCATGGTGGGATAGCCGCAAGGCTGAGTTAAACATTGATGAAATAAATATTACTTGGGATCAATTTAAAAATTATTTTAGGCAACGATGGCTGCCACAACTTTACTATGATCAGAAAATGACTGAATTTTAGAACTTAGCTCAGGGAAAATTTACCGTAATAGAGTATTGGGAGAGGTTTACTAATCTCCTTAAGTATGTACCTCAATATTAAACTGATGAGAAGTTAAGAATATAGAAATTTATCATGGGATTAAATCCCATTATAGGTGGTGAAGTAGATGTTCACAACCCAACCACTATGGAAGGGGTTGTAGAAAAATCCATAAGGTAGGAGCATAAATTGAAAGCTATCTCTACCCATAAGGAGGAAATCATAAAGAAAGTTCAAAACTCTTCTTCATCTCTTACACCAAAAAATGGACCATGGAAAAAATTTGGTATGAAAATCAAATTTGTTGCTAATAAAAAAAGGAAATCAGAAGTAAATAACCTTGTTGCTCATGTGTGAAATAATTTTTTCAAGAACAATAATAACAGACATTAGACTTATGGGAATCAGAATGATAAATTTAAGGTTGGAAATAAATTTGAGCCTAGAAAGGGACCTGTAGGAGGTTGTTAGAATTGTGGAAAATATCATTACCAAAATGAATGTCCTTTGAAGAAAGATGACTACAATCAACAACATAAGATACATGCTACATTAGCTAACAAACAGGCTGAAAAGTAGGCCACACCCATAGAAGTTCCAAGTAAGTTATTTGGTATACCTGAGACTACAATTTTTTATATTGGAGCTAGTGAATGTTTCATATCTACTAAATTAGCATTGAAATTAAAAAGAAAAGCTAGAAAAATGGATAAATCATGGGCTGTACATTATAAAAATAATATTGTTTTCATAGTTAGTATGTGTCTTTTTGGAGCAATCCTTGACCTACCTAGTTTTTCCACTAAATTTGACATTTATGTTGCTCCTTTGGGGTCTTATGATGTAATCATAGGTATTAACTGGCTAGCTGAGCATAAAGCAAAGGTTGAATTTTTTGAGAAACATATTAGTTTTTTGGATGACTTATAGAAAATATCAGACATTCAGGGGATAAAACATGAGATTTTAGTTAGGAAATTATCAGCTATGCAACTAAAAAAGGCCACAAAATGTTAGAAATTAATATAGTTAGTGCTCCACATTTATGTTTATAAGTTTGGGTGATTATTATATTAGGTGAGTTGTTGTAACAACTCACGTATTGTATTAGTTAAGGTATTTGTGGAGGGAGCTATTATAGGGAGAGTTGTTAGAGCAACCTCCTTGAGTATAGGAGAAGCTTCTTCTATATAATTGTAATATGCTGTATTGAATAAAAGGACCCAGAATACATTGAAATATATTGAGAAAAATGATTTTTGTTCTGTAAAATCTGAGATCTACTTTTCATTTGGTATCAGAGCAATATCTGATCCTTGCAATGGAATTCAAGGATAATAAGGGACAGCTACATTTATTCCTGTGCATGGTGAAACTATTATAGTGATCCCTCTAAATGCTTAGTGCACAATCCAATCTGATCTCTGGAAAAGGACACAATACATGAAGCTATGTGGAATTCTATTTTGTCTATTTCATGATGTGTGTGTAATAAGTTCTACTCGGAATTTATTCCAGCTAAGAGTATCTACGTTCAGTATATAGATGCGTGATTTTTGGTGAAGAGTAGGTAACTTGATCTATATCATAGACTTGATTATGTTTTCACTTCTGCAAGATACAAATTTAATTGCATGTATATCAATTCACAAATTTTACACAAGGTTAGATGCAATTTGCTAATGCATTTGCGTAGGAATACGTATTGTAGTCTACATGGCCAGCATATGCATAGGAATATATAGTTTTTTGAATAATTGCCTTGATAGATCAAAGTTCATTGGATTTATCTTTTTAGTTTGTGTAATAATGCAGAAATTAGAAACAACAGACAATGATGTGAGGAAATTTCCATGCACATGAAGCAGACTTGTATTACAAATCTAAGTTGATGTTTTCTAGTTCCTATTGATAACTATTCGTGTAAAATAACCTTATGCAAATAAAGGAGTAGATTTTACACATTGACAGGTTTCAATCTATGCACATGAATGTCACGACCTGTATGCAGCCAATCTTTTCTACACGTGTTTCTTTCTGGTCTACTTTGAATAGCGTGGAGGAGGACGTGTTGTGAAGAACTCAGACTATTCTACACAGATCCATTGGTCATCGACCTATTCTTTGTGAACATCAGATGCAGGCTTCTAAGATTACTACAGAATTCGCTCTGAGTTCTGTAGATCTATATGCACGTGGAAATAAGACCTTTACACACATGGATTTAATAGATATCCACACCTGTTTATTCTTCTGCATTGAATTCCATGTACCAGTAAGCTCTTCTATCTACATTGGAAAACAAGAAATCCGTAAATCAGAGGAGAGAGAATCATTCGCATGGATTAGTAATCTAAGGTATTATGTAATTTGATATTCACTTGATAGTCATTTATATATATTTCAATATTTTTTTTTGATTTATACCATAGAAATATCCATGTAAAATTTAAAAAGTAATTTTTTCTTATTAATTTTTAAATATATAGTGTAAATCGGGAGTAATATCGATTGAATCCAACTCCCCTAAGAGTGCATTTTCAGTTGAAACTGACGCTCTAAGATATAATGGACATTCCACTAGAAAAATTCAATGGTCTCAATTTTCACACATGGAAAGTCAAGATCCAGATGCAGTTGATGAACAAAAATATTTGGAGGATAGTGTATGGAAAAGAACCAGGACCTTCAGATCCGACCAGATTGGCAGAATGGGAAACACAGGATGATAAAGCCAAAGCCATTATTGGCCTTGCCCTTTCGGACTCTGAATTACATTATGTTGATCTAGATAAAAACTTGAAGGACATCTAGGATAATCTGAGAAAATTATTTGGTTCAAAAGTAGTCAATGTAAAGTTTTCTCTAAAAATTCAGTTGTTCAAGCTCAAAATGAGTGATGGAGATACAATGTCTAGTCACATCAACAATTTACGATCTCTTCTGAGATAACTTGCAGAAGTAAAAGCTCCAGTAGACGACGAGGATGCAAAAAATATTCTGCTGAATAGTTTACCACCCAAATACAGTAATATTTTTTTCAATCTTGTTCAGATACCTTCTAACTCATTGGAAGATATGATCTCAGCTCTCTTAGCTGAGGAAAAATGGACCAAAGAAGATGTAAAAGAAGAAACAACAATGTATGTAAAAAGGAAGTACAATTTTTTTTCTAAATATAAAGAGGAAAGAGAATGTTTCTACTATAAGAAAAAGGGGCATACAACTTCATTTTGTAGAGCTCGAGCTTAAGATATACTTAGTGGAAAAATCAAAGGAATTGAGGCCAACTTTATTACTGAAGAAATATTAGAGAATGAGGAAGAACAAGTAAATGAAGACAGTGGTTTTGAATACTTCTTGTTCTGAGCATGAAACTAGAGGCAGGATGCATCGGAGGTTGGAGGTCATTCAGCGACCTCTCGTCAGTTGCCAATGACGAGGCCGCATATCAGCTTTGGTGACAGGTGTGTGTGCAATTTGATTTTAGTGCTTCCAGTGTGGTGTGCCTCAGTTTGCAGTAATCTTGTGTTCATTAAGTGGAAATTTCACATTGAGGGGGGGAACATCATTCCAATGTTCCATTTCCAGTATGTCAGCTTTTTCTATGTATGTATGAGCAACAGATGTTAGTAGAATTTCCTATGTTATTCCCTACAGTGAAATGTGATGAGGGCCAATGATAGTACTTGGCACATCATGATGTGGTTGTAGGTAAACCACTTGAAAACCTTCATTTGTGGTTTGTGGTAAACCAATAGCAAAACCACCATTCTTGGTTGTTGGTAATCCATTTGTAAAACCATCACTTTGTGGTTCGTGGTTAACCAATTACAAAACCACCATTCTCAGTTTTTGGTCAACCGTTTACAAAACCATCCTTGAGCTTTGTGATCATCTTGTGAAAATCACCAGATCATGAGCAGGTGCAAGTATAAGGCAGGTTTTCCCCATGTTCGCACTAAGGGGGGGAATGTTAGGAATTAATATAGTTAGTGCTCCACATTTATGTTTATAAGTTTGGGTGATTATTATATTGGGTGAGTTGTTGAAACAACTCACGTATTGTATTAGTTAAGTTGTTTGTGGAGGGAGCTATTATAGGGAGAGTTGTTAGAGCAACCTCCTTGAGTATAGGAGCAGCTTCTTCTATATAATTGTAATATGCCGTATTGAATAAAAGGACCCAGAATACATTGAAATATATTGAGAAAAATGATTTTTGTTCTGTAAAATCTGAGATTTGCTTTTCACAAAAAAGGTTGCACCTTGTATGTAGTAAAAATTTCTGAAACAACTGATGAAAGTGGTGAATTCATGGGAAAATACCCGCTATTAAGAAATTTCAGTGATGTTTTTCCTAAAGAATTACCCGATCTTCCACCCAAACGAGAGTTTGACTTCACGATTGAGATCAAATCAGGAACCGAACCTATTTCCAAGGAGAATGAATACCATTGAATTAGTAGAGATTAAGGAACAATTACAAGAAATTTTGTCCAAAGGTTTAATAAGGTTGAGTGTCTCACCTTGGGGAGCACCAATAATTTTTGTGAAAAAGAAAGATGGAACACTTAGATTGTGCATTGATTATAGGATTTTAAATAAATCAACAATTAAAAATAGATATACACTTCCTATAATTGATGATCTGTTTGATTAGATGTGTGGTGCATCAGTTTATTCTAAAATAGATATTCAATATGGATATCATCAATTAAGAAAAAAGGATGAAGATATTCATAAAACAACTTTTAGAACAAGGTATGGACATTATGAATTCACGGTTTTACCATTTGGATTAACAAATGCACCTGCAACTTTTATGAATTTAATGAATAATATTTTTCAAGAATACTCAGACAAATTTTTTCTTGTATTCTTGGATGATATTCTCATATACTCTAAGAGAATTGATGAACATCATGAGCATTTGAAGATAGTTCTAGAAATCTTAAGAAAGAGAAGGTTGTATGGTAATCTTCCCAAATGTTCCTTCTACGAGACGGAAATCCACTATTTGGGTCATGTCATAAGTGAAAATGGAATAGCGGTAGATCCTTTAAAACTTTTTGCAATAATAGAGTGGCCTGCACCTAAGATTTTACATGAAGTTAGAAGCTTCATGGGTCTTGTTGGTTAGTATAGGAAGTTTGTTAAATAATTTTCTAAGGTTGTTGCACTAATAAATTTGTTTTAGAAGAAAGATAAGAAATTTGTGTGGAATGAGAAATTTGAATCTGCATTTAAGACTTTGAAGGATCAGTTAACATCAGCACCTATCCTGGCTATACTTGATCTTAATGGAGACTTCACTGTAGTGAAAGATGCTTCTAGTGAGGGTCCTGGAGGTATTTTACTACAAAATTCTAATGTTATATCTTATGAAATTAGAAATCTTAAGTTACATGAACTAAATTATGATCCACCTGACTTAGAGTTGTTATCCAAAATGAGCCCCTTGCTTATTTTGGCTAACTTGCCTTCATTCTTCCCTTCCTTGTGCTTAAAATTCAATTTTTAAACATTTCAAGCACTCAAGGGTTTCTAGAAATGGATCCATCAGATAGGGATTTTCTTCCCCTTTCCAGAAAGGTAAAATTTTCCTCCTAACTCCAAATATTTCTAAAGTTATTGCCCGACAAAGGTTTTTAGGGAAATTTTCCCTTGATAGGCCCGCAACCAATGAGAAGGTGCCACGTGGAAGTGAAAGTCCAGCTGGTGGAGGTAAGTTGGAAAATTTTCCAAAGAGGGCAAAGGGTGCAAAGGGAAAACTTTGGCCCGTAGGCCCACAGAGGAGGATGGAGAAAAATTTGTGGAAGGCCCGCAGCTAATGAGGAAGAAACACATGTCCATGACAGTGGCAGGAGTCAGAGGCATGAAGGAAACTTTGGTTTTTTGCAAAAGTGATAGATGAAAAAATGGAGAAAAATAAGTGTGCCCCCACTAAGCAACCAGAATATGACATGTGTCACTAGAGCGGCGGAGCGCAGGGAAAATTTGGGAATTTTTCCTGATAAAAAATCAAAGGGGAAAAGCAAGGTTTGAGCCCACATTTCCATCAGTGAATGGGAAAGAACCACATGGAAGAGGAGTGAAAGGGAGCGGGACATTTTTGGGACATTTTCCCAAATTGAAAAAATGGAAAATTTTCAAGTTTCGGCCCGCCAACCCGATTTTTGCCCTAAATTTGCTATTTTTATCCTAAATATTTAGAGGGTCATAAATTTCGATCCCGAGCTCAGATTTTTGTGTTCTTTAAATCATTGGAAAGATGTTGAAATCCTCTACACGGTTAAGTTATTATTTTTGATGGATATTTGCAGGATAAAATAGGAAAACGTATCTGGCATGTAAAAAACGTAGAAAATTCCCCCAACCACCAAAATTAATGAAGTATAGGCCTCTTTCTTGCTCTGCAGAGCAATGTAATTTGGCATATGGGTTTGTCCATGAAGCCCATCAATTTTAAGGTGAGATTGGAGGGATTTTTCATTGGTTGGAGTTTCAATTTGATTTTCCCACGTTTTCCACATTTCTTTCATTTTTTTTGATGGTCAAAATCCAAATTTAGCTCATTTGTAAAGGTTGTTCATCATTCTTCTGTTCCTCTCCCTTCTTTTCTTCCTAGGGTCAAAAATGGAGTTTAAACCTCCTCCATTGCTTTGTAATGGAATTTTTTTCCTCTTACCAGTAAAATGATGTGTTGGGCAAACTTATGGAGCAATGAAAAATGTGTTTGGTGATGCATTTGTCCATCCTTGCTCATTTTACTTGTCTTCTTCTTGCCTCTCTTCATTGTAGGTATTTGTGCATGTTTGAATGTTCATTTTATGTTTTGGAGTTGTGTTCATGGAGTTTTGGAACATTTTTTGTGTGAATTTTATCCTTGGTTTTGTGATGCACTTGTCCATCCTTTCCATTTCTCACCTCTTCTTGTTCTATGGCAATTTTGATAGATGTTCAACATTTTCCTTCTCTGGTGTATCACCGTTTTAGTGTAGGCTTTGTTTTTCCCTCTTTTCTCTCTCTTTGTCTCCTTAGAATAGTTATATTAAGGTTAGATTAGCTTTCCTGTACTGTAATAGCTTTTGGCAAGTAATTTAGGAAGAGGAACCAACCTTCTCTGGAGAGCTTTCCCCATTTTCAAAGGTCCCACACTTTGGGAAAGCTCAATGTTGTGCATTCACACCAAATGACATTGCCTTAGAAAATTATATTCATAGGTCATTTTGGGGGTGCTGTGAATTTTTACTAACAAAATATTGTTGCTATTGTTCATGTACTTCAGGTATGGAGACATTATATTCTTAGAAGACCTTTTGAACTAAAAATTGATCATCTTGGGTTGAAGTATTTATTTACTTAGCCAAATCTGAATACAAGATAGTGAAGATGGTTAGAATTTCTATCTTAGTATCATTTTGACATAAGTTATATTAAAGGAAAGGAAAATAGAGTTATATGTGCTTTAAGTCATAGGAAGCACATTCATGCTCTTATAATGTTGAGAACTCAATTTAAGGATAAAGTAAAAAGTGTCATGGAATTTGATTCTTATTATTAGCAAGTGAAAATCACACTTGCTGTAGATCCAAATGATGTGAGATATACAGGTTTTCACTTTGACAATGAAGTAATCTTGATGTTTGAAAATAGAGTATACATATCTTTGTTAAATGAATTAAGAAAGAAATTGTTAGCTAAATTTCAAAATTCACCTTTTTCTAGACACCCAGGCATTATAAAAATTCTTGTTAATTTAAAAAAACAATATTTCTGGAAAGGGATGAAAAAGGACGTGATTGATTTTGTGACACATTGCTTAGAATGTCAATGTGTTAAAGCTGAACATATGCATCCATCTGGTTTACTATACCCTCACAACATACCGCAATATAAATGGCAAATAATAAGCATGGATTTCTTACAAGGGTTTCCTATGTCAAGAAATAAACATGATGTTATTCTAGTGGTCATTGAAAAACTAACCAAGGTAGCACATTTTATTGTTGGTAATCTTAAGGATGATTCACATGTCTTAGAAAAATGATTTGTGCATGAAATTTTCAGATTACATGGAGTACCTAAATTGATAATATCTGATAGAGACCCAAGAATGACATCAAAATTTTGGCAAACATTTAATGCATCCCTGGGGACTAAGCTGAATTTCAATTCTGCATACCATCCAGAAACAGATGGACAGACTCAAAGAATTAATCAATTTTTAAAGGATATGTTACAAATTTATTATATGGATCAACAACATAACTGAGAATATTACCTTCCATTAGTTGATTTTTCTTATAATAACAAGTATCACACCTCTTTAAAAATGGCACCTTTCAAAGCATTATATGGAAGGAAATGCAGAACTCCTGTTATTTGGGATAACATAGAGGATAGAGAGGTAATTGGGCCTAAAATCCTTATGGAAATGGAACAAGTTAAAATGATTCTTTAATGCTTGAAAGAAGTAGCAGATAGCTAAAAGAGTTATGCAAACTTAAAGCGGGTTGATAAGAAATTTTAACTTGGTGAGAAGGTCTTTGTACGGGTTAAACCAAAAAATATTTCTATAAATTTTGGTAAGGTTGCCAAGTTATCACCTCGTTATGTGGGACCCTTTGAAATTGTTGACGTAATCAACCCTGTAGCTTATAGTTTAGCTTTACCTCCTACTTTATCATGAATGCATAATGTTTTCCATATTTCTTTGGTTAAGAAATACGTTTCGGATTTATCACATATGTTAAATTAGAATTCCTTGCAGTTCCAAGACCCATGAATAATCGTGGTTAAACCCATTCGAGTGCTGGAAAATCACCAGTCACACTTAAGAAATTGTGAAATAATTCAATGTAAGGTCTAGTGGGATCGGTTTAACGAAGAAAGTGCAACTTGGGAAAATCTTGAAGATATGAAAATTGCTTTTCCATATTTGTTTGAATAGAATTAAATCTATTGACTAATAAAATTTTAGGATTTTATTCATGTTATGTCAATAAATCTGCCAATCTTGGGCATATACTACAATATTTAAAATGGATAGCTACTTTAATGTTGATAATGAAATTTGAGTTTTCTCAAATCTAGTTTTGTTATGAACATATGAATGGAAGGATGATAATTTTATTTTTTCCTAGATATAAACTATTTGACTAAGTCAATCATCGAGATGATGATTCTTTTTAGGAGGGAGGTATGTAACATCTTTAACATGGATGTTACTATGATGACTTCTACTCTTTACATTGCAAATGTTGACAGGTGATTTCTCTTAGGAAGGAGTACTCTTATGATTTTTGGCAATCATGTTTGCAATGGATAATTCTTTATTTATTGAAAAGAATCATTTTGGTTGTGATTTTTGCATACTTGAAATAAGGCCATTCATCTCTTTGTAAAACTTAAATTCACTTTTAAAAAGGTGATGAAATTGCATTGTGTAGACATAATTTATCTTGTGTAAACAACAAAACCTTGGATCAATTCCATTGATCTAAGGTATGCCTTAATTCTTCTTACTTACTCACCTGCTTGTCCTGACATTTGGAAATGGAAGGTGAAGTGGGACTAAGACTTGTTTTTTTTGAAATTATAAAGAATTATTCTTAGGGATCCTTGATTGGCAACATGATTTAGGGTGATAGGTTTGGGCCTTCTTGTTAAATGTTTAAACGGTGTATAACATATAAGGATCATAGACCTAATAGTAAATTATTAATCTAAATACCTTAACCAAAGTTGAAACATTCTATATGAAGTTTAGACTATAACCTAAGGTAAATAAGACCTACTTAAGAACTTAGGTTGATTTCAAACCTAATAAAAATATAACCTAAATTATTGCTAACATAAGGAGGCACCTATGGACTACTTGGCAATTGGTAAGGTCGGCGACATCGGTTTTCAAGGCATTAATGGGAATTAATTTTTGTTTTTAATGACTATGGAGTACCAATTTTGGTAGAGGCATTGGGAGTTTAGTGGATACCTAGTTGGCATCACCACTAAATAGAAATTACATGAAAATTTTGAATTAAAGTCTTGCCAAGCTTGGATGGCAGTGGCATGGAGAAATAGGAGGGAAATTGACTGTCCTTCACATTAATTGATCTTGGTTATGGAGAAGAAACCACCTAGGAAAATGCATGGTGGGTTTTTGAAAAGGTTGTTTGATCTTTATTTCATTTCAAATTTTTATCTACATGGGGTTTTCGGTCTTTGAACCCGCAGTTCTACTTTTGATTTATCTGTATTCTTGGCATTCTTGAACTATTTTTGGACTCTGCAGAAGTATAAGAAGAAGTGGAAAGATTGGGATGGTTGACGTTTCATGGAATGGAAGAAACTATTGAGGCTTGGCTAGCAAATCATCTTCAAATCAAGAAGAAGCTCTATCAGGGATGATAGGTTCTACCCATTAAGTTTTTCTTTTTTTTCCTAAATGTCTTCATTAAAGGAAATCTGCTCTTGGGGAAACAAATGAGTTTTTATGTGTTGCTTTATCTTGTTGTAAAAAATTATTTTCTATGTATTTTATTTGTATGGATTCACTGATATGGTAGAAATACATTCTATGTTTGTTTCCTTTGTTAGAAAAATGAATGAATCATGCTTAAACCTCTGTTTGGACTGGAGATGTTATCAAATTTTGAAAACTCCTGTTGGACTGTACTGAAAAATTGATAGTATGACTCATGGCTATTCTAGAAATATGTTTTGGGTCTTGTTTCTTTATTGGAAAAGAGTAGTAAACATGTTGAACTTTTTTTGAGCTTGAGATCATGTTGAATATTTTGTACGTCTGCTACACTGTGCTAAAACTGATAGTAACTTGTCTGATAAGGGGTTGAACAAATCTCATCAAATACAATCTATCTATTTATCATGGATGATATTTAATATTTCTTGTGTGATTTGTTGAATGATTTATTGAATTTGATTACACATTTTATGGTATAAGGAAAATAAAGGTAATGGTTTATTTTCTTGGATCGACTTGTCTTGTATGACTGGTTCTTTTTATTTTCTAAAGAACAATTATTTTAGTAGGAGATAGTGGTAATTACAGTTGAACTGTAGATTAACTTGACTCTATCTAAATGAATGAAAACTTGAAGGAAATAGAATATATTAATTTTTGGTGTATCACTTCTTTTGAGCTTGACTTCGAACACCAGACTTGTGGTTGTGTTGTTATTTCATTGTTTGTTCTTGTGGTTGAATCTGGGTTGGGTTCATTCTTCTTGATCCAGTAGTTTGTTCCATTGATTCTTACGATGTATGTGGTTCTGATTTGTCCTTAATAGCAACTTAAACTGTTAAGTCTTGCTCTCACCTTCTTCGTTTCACCATCAATGGATGCGTAAGCTTTGTGTCTTGTCTCTTTGAAAATAAAATCATGGTCGAAAAAGAGAAATTTACATAAATGTTGCTCTGTCTCTTATTTGTTTGGGACACTAGAGTAACTTCTAGAACTTATGCTATTAATGTTTGGAAAGAATATAATGTTCACTTGTTGGTTTTCTTTTTACTATGGATATTGTTATTTATTAAAGCTTAGGAAAAACCATTTTTTAGTTTTTAGCTTTTGCACTATAGTTACGATTATTGTTTTGAAGTTGGGAAACCAACATTTTTGGTTTATGAATTTCATGTTACAGTTGTTATCGATTGTAATATTGAATAGTTCATTTTTTTTCAATGGTTGTTCGAGTTAAATTTTTTCTTGGCTTTGGAAAATCAAATCTATCTCGGTTGTTTTTCGATCTCAGTAAGTCTACCTTTTTTAAGGAAGGAATAATGAGATATTATATTATCTTTATTCATTATTATCCTTTCTTTTTGTTCTGAGTTAAGATATTTACAATAACATCCTCTTCAAACCTTGAAGGTAGATGTAGGCCATTCTCTTTCTCTCTTTTCATTCATCTCTCACTTGTATCACTCCTATGGAGGGATCTGACCTGTTCAGGTTTGTATTACGTTAAAGGATTACATGGTGGGTGGTTGATTGATAAATCCCTTATTTCTTCTCATTGACTATTACCTTGGGTAATGAGGTAACTGTTGGTATGTGATAACAATTCTATTTGCATATTAATTTAAATTCATCCTTGTCAAATCTGTAGAGGCTAATCCTAAAACTTAGGCTAGAGCTTGACTCTGAACTAAGATATAGTTTCTTAAATAAGAAACTCTTACTTTAAGGTGTTTTTGTTCATCCTAAATTTTATCATAAAGTTTAATTGATCTTTGCATTTAATATTTTAGGATGAATTAAGTTAATGTTGAGTTATATGAATTATTGTTCCATCTAAAGTAGTCCTATTCCTATGAGATATCAGAGTTAGTATCTTCTTAGGTTATATGGAATTAATTTTTAAATAAATCATAAATATCTATAAATGAAAAGATGATTGTGATTTTGGTGAAATATTATTTATCTGAAATAATGATTTAAATCTTATAAGAAACGATTAGTTGGAAGTTGAAACTGATTATATATTATCCTTTTCTTAATTAGAGTACGATTTATCACTTTGTTTCTGCCTCTTTTTACTGTTATTTCTTTATGATGTGTCTTTATGTAATGCTTTAACTGTTTCATAAAAGAAGAGTTCTTTTTATGAAACAGTTATTTAAAAGCACATTGTTTTAATGCTTAGTGCTTATCATGCTGAGTTCACTAAACTAACCTGTGCTAGCAATTTTTACAGATGGACTTCGTAAGTTGTAAAAGGGAGACAAGATATTCTTGTTGGTCTGAAAATCTGTCGCGCGGACAGATCTATGGATAGACGGGCCAACGGTGTTGCAAGGCTTAGCCCCTCTTTGAGACAGCAAAGCGAAACTGGTTTATTGCTACTTCTACTAGCAGGAACCTATGCAAGTCTCACAGATTCTGCCTTCGGGGGTTGGGTTCTCATCCCAGTAGGGCGTTCTAGGCTGCGAAGAGAAAGGAATAAAATAAGGAGAAGAGAAAGAACAGATCCGAAGGAAGAAAAGAAATGAGTTCCAAAGCGGAAGGGTCAGAAGATCTATGCTTTGGGCTTGGTAGTAACAGAGCCAAACCTACTTGCATAAATAAACAAAGCAATACTGATAAACAAATGACGGAAAAGTAGATATGAATCTAACAGATCAAACACATACAGATCTAACGTAAGAAAGATCTAATGTATAACACAGCTATTGAGCACAAAGTCTGAATAATTGTATTACTGTTCTTCTCTGTTACAAGAAAGCTCAAAGTCTTTCTCTCCTCACTTCTATTTCTATCTGAAAAATGTTCACCCAGAAAACAACAAGTATTCTTGTATTTATAGAAGATGAGAGAGAGAGAAGGCAAAATGGAGCCAACCACTTATCTACAAGATATTTACAAAATATCTAAAGTCATGTTGACTTTTACATCTTTGAGTGGATGACATCATCCCATGATGCAACATGGATGATGTCATCGTTTGTACCAACATACTTGAGATATTGCGAAAAGAAAGTCAGAGAAGAGGGAGAAGAAGAAACAGAAGAAGAAGAACAGCTACTCGTCATCATCATCCTGCAGCCAAAAAGGGGTAGCTTGTTTCTGATACTGCTCAGGTGATGTTATTTGGAACTGAGCGCGGTATTCCAAGAACTTGTTGATCATTGGCCCGAACTGATCCTGTGATGGATCCTGTGCCGATCACTGATTACCTTCGCAAGTTTCCCGCTCTTCTACAAGATTTTCGGGAAGTTTGGAATAATATTCTTCTCCGCCTCAATCAGGAAACCAATGAAGTCCCCTGCAAGCCAGTAGGTTATTGATGGATTCGGTATCAAATGTGACTTCTGGCCCTGTTCCTTGAGAAGCTAACTCCTTGAAAATCCGGATAGTAATCATCAGCCGTTCTTAAGGTGAGGGAAGGAGTGAGCAACCCTGGATTCATGGATAAAACAATTTTCTCCATTTGATGCATCGCATCCAGGGCCTCTTCCTTCACCTTATCTATTTTTTCTAACACGAACTCGAGCTGATCTATCTGATAGTCCAGAGTGGACATAGTCTTGTTGAGGGTCCTTGGGTGACCGAATACTCCGAACTTGACCAAATCTTCGACTGAACAGTCGAACATCTGTTGGAAGGCCTCGTGTTGGAGTCTAGCGTTTTCTAACTCTTCTGATATCGGGACTGCTAATGCTTGGAGTTCCTTGTTCACCTTTTCAATGTTCAGGGATAAGCTGATATATTCGGCGATTACCTTTTCGCTATCTTGAAATCTGACTTCTCCAAGCAGAAACAAGCCATGCCCTGCTCACACCGATCTTTGAATATTCATTGATCTTGTCCTGACTGAGCAGCTCAGAGCCTCGGCGGCAGTTGTGGGGGGGTGCACTTCCCATCTTCTGTAAGGCTCGAGCAGATAGTTTATTCTGTTCCTTCAGTAACCTCTTTTCTTCTTTGGCTCCTTGAAGCTTTCACAAAGTGCATCAATCGCGAACGAGCTTCCCCTGGAGACCTTTCAGAGGACGTCCCCATTGGATTGGGGTCACTGTGAAATCTGCTGGAGACAGATCTTCTTTCTCTTTGGTGGGATCGGGGTAAGCTATTTCCAGGACTCTCTCACCTGCAAGCGCTCTTTTGCGAAGCGTGTAACCGCTTGTGCTTCTTGCTCCTTTAGAGCCGGATAACCGAAAAGGTCCATCGGCGCGATGGGGACTTTCTCTTGTGCTGGCTCGCTGCTGAGAGATCCAGCTGGTCCTATTGAAGAAGGACCAAGACAGAGGGGGAGGCAGCAACGGTAGAGAGGGGAAGAACTTGGAGACACGCGGGGCGGCCATTGAAAGGATTATGCCGCGAGGTGTCCCACTGAGGAAGGGAAACCGGTGCTGCAGAAGACATAGGAAGTTGAATTGATCCGGAAAACTTCTCTCCGCCCTTTCCTTCTCCCCTTCCTCCTCCCTTTCTTCCCCATTGCTTCCTCTTCCTTTTCCCCTTTTCCTCCTCCTGTGCTCTTCCCCCACCCCCTTCTGTTTTCTTCCCCTTTCCTTTTCTCCTCTCACCTCCTTCTCCTTCCCCTCCGATTGAGCATGCCGCCATCCTGAGTGGAGGGGCCTTCGGGAACGTCCTCCAATTAACTCCTCTTCCAAAGTTATGACTTGTTTCAGGCTCCGAGGGAAGAGGACTTTCAGGGGGCTTCCTCCTGACTGGTGCTTGATTCACCTACTGCACCCTTCCTTTTAGCTGCTTCTTTGATCTTGGAGGCGCATTACCCAAGAGGAGAAGTTATAAAATCTACGCCAAGGTAGATTAATCCATTCATACGGCACCAGATCTCCGTTCTCCGCATGGTTTCTTTGACCCTCTCCTCAAATTGTCTGAGGAGCCTTGCTTCGATCAATGGCCGGGAAGGGCCAATTGTCCCATCTGTGTTATTATACACCTTGTCTACTTCATCTTCCGAAGTTTGGAAGCCTTTGGGGACGATGGCCACTGCCATACTGAATAATTCTGCCAATGCTAAGCGGAGTGATCCTGTCTCCTGAGTGCCACCTCATGGATGACGTCGATGTAAATGTCCTCAATTTAGAGGACATGGATAGGATCAAGCTTAGCCCTTGGCAAGCAGGCCCCTTGGGTCGAATGTAGGCCTTGCTGGGAAATCATGCTTTAGATTGAGCATTCTAGCTCGGCAAACATCTCCGTCGGCCTTGTATAAGCTGGAGCATTGTATCGGCCTACTGTGAGGGGGAAAAGGAGTTCCACCCTTCTTTCTTTTCTGGCACTTCTCATGATATGTGACCAGCTGTCTTGAAAATTCCAATAGAACCCAGCTTTGGTCCAGCATACCTTGGCACCTAGTGGGCTCGCCCAAGAAGTTAACCGCCCTCAGATAGGTGAATGTGGGAAATTGGGTGAACAAGGCCCCCACTTTTACCACAGCAAAACAGTATTCTTAATTGTGCGGCCATGAGTCAACTTTGGTCGCAACATGCATATAATATGGTAGAAGAAAGCATCATTGATTTTGAAAAGTTGTTGGATGCTATTCTCCAGCTTTAGCTCTGGGTAGTTATTCATAGATCTTGGCCTGAGGCCAAGTTCCACTTCGGTGCAGCCCTGGGTAGTCCCTTTCAGACGCTGCAGCATACCTACGTAGGAGGTTCATATGAAACCCTCCTGTTGTGGCAAACTGTTGTAGCTGCTCAGAAATGGCGCTGCTTATTATTTCCCCCCAGCAGAAGCGCTGATCGGGCAAAATTTTGTTCATCGTCTCCAGGTAACCGCAACATCCATTTATGGAAGTAGTGGGCGTCTGAAAGCCGAAGACTCTGCTCAGGAAAGTGATGGTGTCACTGAGTTCTTCGGAGAAGTCGCTTCGGTGGATAGTCTGGGGCCACCGGGTCACTACCTTCGTATTTTTGAGGTAGGACTTCATTCATTAATTGCATGCACAGGTCCTCATTGTCCTCCCAGTCTTGACACATTCGTCTTGGGTAACGGCCACGAAACTTCGGTGATGAGGGATGCCAAGAATCTTTTCAAATGGCGAGGTGTGAGGTCGATGACCACTTCTTCCTTACTATTTCGACACACCTGGTGTCCTTGTTGTAAGATTGGGCAAACCACCATTATGAACTCATTATTAATAGCAACTGACTGGAATCCCACCGGCGAAATGTAGGGCACTAACCCATCAATTATCCATCCAGGGGCTTCTCGTTACTTCTGAGTTCTATACCCAGAATTCGTCCATGTCAATGTGGCCCAGTTCAGAATCTTTGACATCCATATTGCATTCTGCCTGAGATTCGGGCATTTCTACCCTTTGGTACTTATACTTCATTTCTTCTTCTGTTAGCTTAGCTTTCCTCTTGGTTTGGCGGGTTCTCTTACTTGACGTAGACATGTGTTCTTCAAGGCTTATCTGATGATCTGCACGTAGAAGGAGTGAAACCCAATCCAAAGAAGCTCGAATCAGTCATTTGATTTTCAATGGGAACACTAGCAGAAGAAAGAGTTAGAACTTTTAAGGCTCGGGGCGCAGGGCGCATGGAAAATGTATATAACAGGCTGAATAGACAAGGCGCATAGGAAAAGGATGCAACAGAGGTAAAATTGGCGCCAAAGGTGCATGGCGCATGGATAAGTAAGACTGCATTTTATAGAGGGGCGCACAGGAAATCATGTGACATTGAGATTTGGTGCGCCCTTTGGCGGCATGAGCAGATTGTGCAACATGGAAAAAGAACTCGCCAAAGGGATAAAGGAGGCGCGGGTTTGAGCGTGTAACAGGCCGAAAGGGCGCGCCTAGGGGTGCATGATTTTTAAATTGGCAGCATGCTGGTAGACGCGCCGAGGGGCGCGACCGTCTTCATTGCAACATGACGGCAACAGTGGCGCCATGGAGAACACTTAATCATTTAGTCATTTTTTAACTCAATCTTCCACCCGAAAGGAGGCTTGGTATGACAAGGCTTTTATAAGGAGGATCTCAGATGGCACTGATGCAAAACCACCCCCTTTTTCCAACAAACCCGGAAAGAGGAGAGGAGGAAGAAAGACGAACCCGATAGGACAGGGGAGAAACAAGCCCACAATTTTTTCTAAGACCGACTAGCCATTAAAGAGACAGACCATGGCAAGCAACAAACAGACCCCTAAGAAATAAGCTCGAAGGAGAGAAAACACAGACCAGAACGTGAAAGCTTTCAAAAACAAACCAGAGAACCACCTACCTCGAATATATATCGAAAATTTGTGGCGAGTGGGTCCACAGAGCAATGACAAAAGCGACAGGGCAGAGCTGACAAATTCAGAGCGATCACGTGTTTGTCAAAATGGAATGAAAATGACAGGGCGGGCACTGTTATATATAACAAAACTTTGTCATAAATGCGCCACCCACTATTTGAAAAGGCGCGCGAAAACAACTGTCGACAGAGGAAAGCATGCGCCCTTTGGCGCATGGAAGTAACCGACAACAGGAGAATGGGTGCGCTTTGGCCGCATCAAACGAGTTGTCGACACGAATTTATGTGCGCCCTTGGGCGCACACATACTTGGTGTAACATGTAGATTACGTGCGCCCTTGGTGCACTAAAACACGGTGTTGTAGGCAAATACATGCGCCCTTTGGCGCTGGAAAAGAGGCGCGACAAGATATGTCACATCGAGGCGCATGCGCCTCGGCGCACGCAAATAGGCTTAACACGCTTTGGGGCGCACGCGAAAAGTAGATATGAATCTAACATGATCAAACACATACAGTCTAACGTAAGAAAGATCTAATGTATAACACAGCTATTGGCACAAAGTCGGATAATTGTATTACGTGTTCTTCTCTGTTACAAGAAAGCTCAAATTCTTTCTCTCCTCACTTCTATTTCTATCTGAAAATGTTCACCCAGATACAACAAGTATTCTTGTATTTATAAAGGAATGAGAGAGATAGAAGGCAAAATGGAGCCACCACGTATCTACCAGATATTTACAAAATCTCTAAAGTCATGTTGACTTTTACATCTTTGATGATGACATCATCCCATGATGCAACAGGGATGATGTCTCGTTTTGTAACAACATACTTGAGAATTTTGGAAAAAGAAATTCAGAAAGAGGGAAAGAAGAAACAGAAGAAGAAGAACCGCACTCGTCATCCTCATCCTGCCGCCAAAAAGGGTAGCTTGTTCGATACTGCTCAGGTGATTTATTTGGAACTGAGCGCGGTATTCTCCAGAACTTGTTGATCATGTGGCCCGAACTGATCCTGTGATGAGATCCTTGTGCCGATCACTGATTATCGCAGTTTCCCGCTCTCTACAAGATTTTCGGGAAGTTGGAATAATATTTTCTCCGCCTCAATCAGGAAACCATGAAGTCCCTGCAAGCCAGTAGGTTATTGATGGATTCGGTATCAAATGTGACTTCTGGCCCTGTTCCTTGAGAAGCATAACTCCTTGAAAATCCGATAGTATTCATCAGCCGTTCTTAAGGTGAGGAAGGAGTGGAGCAAACCCTGGATTCATGGATAAAACAATTTTCTCCATTTGATGGCATCGCATCCAGGGCCTCTTCCTTCACCGTATCTATTTTTTCTAACAGCGACTCGAGCTGATCTAAATCGGATAGGCCAGAGTGGACATAGTGCTGTTGAGGGTCTTCGGTGACGGCGAATATCCGAACTTGGAACCAAATCGTTCGACTGAACAGTCGAACCATCTGTTGGAAGGCCTCGTGTTGAGTCTCAGCGTTTTCTTAACTCTTCTGATATCGGGACTTGCTAATAAATGCTTAGGATTCCTTGTTCACCTTTTCAATGTTCAGGGATAAGCTGATATATTCGGCGATTACCTTTTACGCTATCTTTGAGATCTGACTTCTCCAAGCAGAAACAGCCATGCCCTGCTCACCGATCTTTGAATATTCATTGATCTTGTCCTGACTGAGCAGCGCAGGAGCCTCGCGGCAGTTGGGGGGGTGCACTTCCATCTTCTGTAAGGCTCGAGCGATAGTTATTCTGTTCCTTCAGTAACCTCTTTTCTTCTTTGGCTCCTGAAGCTTTCACAAAGTGCCATCAATCGCGGAACGAGCTTCCCCCTGGAGACTTTCAGAGGACGTCCCCATTGTGACCTTGGGTCACTGTGAAATCTGCTGGAGACAGATCTTCTTTCTCTTTGGTGGGATCGGGGTAAGCTATTTCCAGACTCTCTCACCTGCAGCGCTCTTGAGAAGCGTGTAACGGCTTGTGCTTCTTTGCTCCTTTAGCCGGAATAACCGAAAAGTCCATCGGAGCGATGGGGACTTACTCTTGGCTGGCTCAGCTGCTGAGAGATCCAGCTGGTCCTATTGAAGAAGGACCAGAGACAGAGGGGGAGGCAGCAACGGTAGAGGAGGGGAAGAACGTGGAGACACGCGGTGGCGGCATTGAAAGGATAGCCGCGGAGGTGTCCACGGGAGGAAGGGAAACCGGGGCTGCAGAAGACATAGGAAGGGAAGGGAGCCTGGAAAGGAGAGAAGAAATGGAAGGAGACAAATCAGCAAGGGAGGAGAAAATGGATGAAGAGGCAGGGGAAAGGGTAGAAGAAGGGGGAGAGGACACAACCAAAGGAAGTGGTTGCTGACACCTGGGAAGGGGAGGAAGAGAGAAGAGAAGGGACAGAAGGAACCTCCGAAGTTGTAGCAATGCCGACATCCTGAGTGGATGGGCCTTCGGGAACGTCCTCCATGAACTCCTCTTCCAAAGTTATGACCTTGTTCAGGCTCCGAGGGAAGAGGACTTTCAGGGGCTTCCTCCTGACTGGTGCTTGATTCACCTACTGCACCCTGCCTTTTAGCTGCTTCTTTGATCTTGGAGGCGCATTACCCAAGGAGAAAGTTATAAAAATCTACGCCAAGGTAGATTAATCCATTCATACGGCACCAGATCTCCGTTCTCAGCATGGTTTCTTCTTTGACCCTCTCCTCAATTGTCTGAGGAGCCTTGCTTCTATCAAATGGCCGGGAAGGGCCAATTGTCCCATCTGTGTTATTATACACCTTGTCTACTTCATCTTCCGAAGTTGGAAGCCTTTGGGGACGATGGCCACTCAATATGAATAATTTCTTTCTGCCAATGCTAAGTCGGGAGTGATCCTGTCTCCTGAGTGCCACCCTCATGGATGACGTCGATGTAAATGTCCTCAATTTGAGGGGACATGGATAGGATCAGCTTAGCCCTTGGCAAGCAGCCCCTTGGGTCGAATGTAGGCCTTGCTGGGAAATCATGCTTTAGATTGAGCAATTCTAGCTCGGCAAACATCTCCTTCGCCTTGTGATAGCTGGAGCATGTGTATCGGCCTACTGTGAGGGGGAAAGGAGTTCCACCCTTCTTTCTTTTCTGCACTTCTCATGATATGTTGACCAGCTGTCTTGAAAATTCCAATAGAACCAGCTTTGGTCCAGCATACCTTGGCAACCTAGTGGGCTCGCCCAAGAAGTTAACCGCCCTCAGATAGGTGAATGTGGGAAATTGGGTGAACAAGGCCCCCCACTTTTCCACAGCAGAAACAGTATTCTTAATTGTGCGGCCATGAGTCAACTTTGGTCGCAACATGCATATAATATGGTAGAAGAAAGCATCATTGATTTTTGAAAAGTGTTGGATGCTATTCTCCAGCTTTAGCTCTGGGTAGTATTCATATATCTTGGCCTGAGGCCAAGTTCCACTTCGGTGCAGCCCTGGGTAGTCCCTTTCAGACGCTGCAGCATACACTACGTAGGAGTTTCATATGAAACACTCCTGTTGTGGCAAACTGTTGTAGCTGCTCAGAAATGGCGCTGCTTATTATTTCCCCCCAGCAGAAGCGCTGATCGGGCAAATTTTTGTTCATCGTCTCCAGGTACCGCAACATCCATTTATGGAAGTAGTGGGCGTCTGAAAGCCCGAAGACTCTGCTCAGGAAAGTGATGGTGTCACTGAGTTCTTCGGAGAAGTCGCTTCGGTGGATAGTCTGGGGCCACCGGGTCACTACCTTCTTATTTTTGAGGTAGACTTCATTCATTAATTGCATGCACAGGTCCTCATTGTCCTCCCAGGTCTTGACACATTCTTCTTGGGTAACGGCCACGAAGCTTCGGTGATGAGGGATGCCAAGAATCTTTTCAAAATGGCGAGTGGTGAGGTCGATGACCACTTCTCCCTTGCTATTTTCGACACACCTGGTGTCCTTGTTGTAAGATTGGGCAACCACCATTATGAACTCATTATTAATAGCGCTGACTGGAATCCACCGGCGAAATGTAGAGCACTACCCATCAATTTATCCATCCAGGGGCTTCTTGTTACTTTCTGAGTTCTTACCCAGAATTCGTCCAGGTCAATGTGGCCCAGTTCAGAATCTCTGACATCCATATTGCATTCCGCTTGAGATTCGGGCATTCTAACCCTTTGGTACTTATACTTCATCTCTTCTTCTGTTAGCTTAACTTTTCCTCTTGGTTTGGCGGGTTTCTTGCTTGACGTAGACATGTGTTCTTCAAGGCTTATCTGATGATCTGCACGTAGAAGGAGTGAAACCCAATCCAAGAAGCTTGAATTAGTCATTTGATTTTCAATGGGAACACTGGCAGAAGAAAGAGTTAGAACTTTTAAGGCTCGGGGCGCAGGGTGCATGGAAAATGTATATAACAGGCTGAATAGACAAGGTGCACAGGAAAAGGATGCAACAGAGGTAAAATTGGCGCCAAAGGCGCATGGCACATGGATGAAGCAGACTGCATTTTATAGAAGGGCGCACAGGAAATGCATGTTATATTGAGATTTGGGTGCGCCCTTTGGCGCGTGGGCAGATTGTGCAACATGGGAAAAAGACGCGCCAAAGGGATGAAGGAGGCGCGGGTTTTGAGCGTGTTACAGGCTGAAAGGGTGCGCCTAGGGGCGCATGATTTTTAACTGCAACATGCTGGGTAGACGCGCCGAGGGGCGCGACTGTCTTCAGGTGCAACACGACGCGGCAACGCGCCATGGGGAATACTTGAAATCACTTAAGTCGTTTTTCACATTTCAACCTTCCACTTCGAAAGGACGCTTGGCATCACTTAAGGTTTTTATAAGGAGGATCTCAGATGGCGCTGATGCAAAACCACCCCCCTTTTTCCAACAAATCCGGAAAGAGGAGAGGAGGAAGAAAAGACGAACCCGACAGGACAGGGGAGAAACAAGCCCAACGAAGTTCTTTCAAGACCGACTAGCCATTAAAGAGACAGACCAAGCAAGCAACAAACAGACCCGCTAAAGAAATAAGCTCGAAGGAGAGAAAACACAGACCAAGAACGTGAAAGCTTTCAAAAACAAACCAGGAGAACCACCTACCTCGAATATATATCAAAAATTTGTGGCGAGTGGGTCCACAGAGCAATGACAGCGACAGGGCAGAGCTGACAAATCCAGAGCGATCACGTGCTTGTCAAAATGGAATGAAAATGACAGGGCGGGCACTGTTATATATAACAAAACTTTGTCATAAATGCGCCACCCACTATTTGAAAAGGCGCGCGAAAACGACTGTCGACAGAGGAAAGCATGCGCCCTTTGGCGCATGGAAGTAACCGACAACAGGAGAATGGGTGCGACTTTGGCGCATCAAACGAGTTGTCGACACGAATTTATGTGCGCCCTTGGGCGCACCAAAACTTGGTGTAACAAGGCAAATACATGCGCCCTTTGGCGCATGGAAAAGAGGCGCGACAAATGATATGTCAACATCGAGGCGCATGCGCCTCGGCGCACGCAAATAAGGCTTAACATGCTTTGGCGCACCGAAAGACGTGTTGACATGGGAAACCATGCGCCAAAGGCTTTTTAAAGGGGCGCACCAAAATGTGGTGTTACAGTGCAAATCCATGCGCCCAGCCAAAAAGGCTCAAAAAAGACTAAGTTCGAAAGCTAGATTTCCCGAGAAGGAATTTTTAAATCGTTTCGAACGCGAGGGATCCCTATCGAGGGATCAAGACAAAATTTTCGGTATGGTTATCGGTAAAATTGCCCTTGTCAATTTTACGGGATAACAGCTGGCTCCTCCTGGGGACTATCCTTGAGTAAACTCAGGGGTAGAGAATCCCAGATCACATGTGCCTATCCATTGGGTACGGAGTCAAAAACAAGGGGGACCGGAGGGAGAGAACACAAGGAAACACACAACAAACGAAAGCAAACACGCGACGAAAGCAAACACACAACCAAAATAAACTGTACAAAGGAGAGAGCAAGCTCTACTTCCTGAAGATCTTGAGATGTTGCCCGCTGTAGGGAAGCGGGAGTTCAGCTCCATCCAGATAAGAGAGATAGAAACTATTCTCTCCATTGAGTTGTTTGATTTTGAAGGGCCCTCTCCACAAGGAGTCAAACTTTCCATGCATACCCTTTGGCTCTCTTCGCTTGTCCCAGAGAAGGACAAGATCTCCCACTTCAAAATCCCTCTGCTTGGCCTTCTTGTCAAAAAGCCTCTTCACTTGATTCTGATGTTCAGTGATCCTGTCGACCACTTTTACTCTCTTTTCTTCAAGTTCCGCAAGGTACATGATTCTCTTCTCTAGAGAACTTTGAAAAGTTTCATCTTCGATAGCTTGTGCCAAGCGAAGAGCAGGCAGCTCTGCTGAAATGGGAAGCTCGGCATCAGTGCCATATAACACTTGAAAAGGTGACATGCCGAGAGATCTCTTGGGAGTAATACGGTCTGCCCACAAAGCGTCGTACAAAGCCTTGTGCCACATTCGCTGGTTTGATTCCACCAGCTTCCGTATAATGGTCACTAGGTTCTTATTGCTGGATTCCGCCTGACCATTTCCTTGCGGGTAGTAATCCGAAGCATGGGCTAAAGTTATTCCATATTCATAACAAAAACTAATAACTTCTCGGGAGGAGAAGTTAGAAGCATTATCAGCAACGATTTTGTTCGGGATGCCGAACCTGACAATGATATTTTCCTTGATAAAACTGCAAACCACCTCAGAAGTGGCATGCTTAACTGGTATGGCTTCCACCCACTTGGTGAAGTAATCAGTTGCTGTAAGGACATAGCTATGTCCGGCACTCGATTGGGGATTGAGTGCGCCAATAAAATCGATTCCCCACTGCTTGAATGGTTCATTGATAATAACCGGCCTTAGGGGAAAGGCAGCCAATTTGGGCTTACCAACAAACTGCTGGCAAGGCTCGCATTTTGCTACCCAGGTAGCTGCATCTTGAAAGAGCGTCGGCCAATAGTACCTGGCTCGAATGATCTTATGTGCCGTCACGGAAGAGGAAAAATGACCTCCACAGGCTGAATCGTGAAAACTCTCCAGTAGTCTTACCTGCTGGAGTTTATCAACACATCGCAGGAAGATACCATCTATCCCACGCTTATATAAACCGTCATCCCAGATAACATACTTGGCCGCTCTGAGCTTTATAGTACGCTTCTCCTTTGCATTCAGGTGCACTGGGCATTCGCCGTAGGTGAGGAAGAAAGCGATGTCGGAGTACCATTCGTCACAAGTTGCAACAAACAGAACCAGAGGTAGAGAAACAGGCTCCTCCAGAGGGCTTTGCGCTTCGTTGGTGCAATCTCCTTTCTCTCTAGGGCTATCTGAGTCTTTGTTTTCAGCCATTAGCTGACACAGGCCCTTGCCTCTTACCAATTTGGTTGGTTTAATATCCAGGTCATACTCCTGGACCTTTGCGATCCAATTTCCTCTCACACTTCCCAACTCTTGTTGAGTTAGAATTGATTTCACCGCCGTATCAGGAACCAGCACCACCGTATGCGAGTTCAGAATGTAATACCTGAAACTCTTCACCGCTTTGACAACGGCAAAGGCGTGCTTTTCCAATTGAGTCATTTTCAACTCGTGAGGCTTGAGAGGAGAACTCATGAATGCGATTGGAGATTCAATATCCTCCGAGTTCTTTTGCATTAGGATTGCAGAAACAGTATGTTCGGAGGCGTAACTATACATAATGAAGTCTTTGGAGAAATCCGGACATACCAGGACCGGTGCATGAGCAACAGAAGTTTTTATCTCCTCAAACGATATTTTCCCTTCTTCACTCCATCTGAAAGTGGGTGACCCTTTCATCATGTTTAGTATGTGGCGAGTCTTCTCTGCAAAATCAGGGACAAAACGTCTAAGAAAATTCACCTTTCCGAAGAAAGAATGAACACCATTCTTGCTTGTAGGCAGAGTAAGGTTTTGGATAGCCTTGACCCTTCCGGCATCAATCTTTGTTCCTTCTTTGCTAACCACATGGCCTAGCAATTTCCCTTCCGTGACCCCGAAAACAGACTTTTTTGGGTTAAGGGAAATTCCATGTTCTCGGCATCTGGCCAATACCTGTTCCAAATGATCATAATGATCACTTCGTCGTTTGGAGAACACGGTTAAGTCATCTAGATAAACTACAATGACCTTTCCCATCATGCCTTTGAAAGCAAAGTCCATGGCTCGCTGAAAAGTGGCACCAGCGTTGGTTAGGCCGAAAGGCATCCTGCTATAGGCAAACGTACCCCACGGAGTAGTGAATGCTGTTTTGAATTGATCTTCAGGCGAGACTTCAATCTGATTATAGCCCGAAAAACCATCAAGCATAGACAGCATTTCTGATCCAGTCACCGCTTGCAGAACTTGATCCATTATGGGAAGAGGGTAGTTGTCTTTCAGCGAAGCTTGATTCAAGTTTCGGAAATCTACGCAGATGCGTATTTCACCGTTTTTCTTGCGTACTGGCACAATGTTCGCCACCCAAGTGCTGTGATGGATAGGGAAGATAATTCTTGCGTCCAGCATCTTCTGAATTTCGGCTTGAATGGTGCCCGAAATCTTGGGATTATAATGCCTTTGCTTCTGACGGAAGGCTTTGGCATCTTCTTTTAGCGGTATATCATGCTGAACGTCCTTTGGCTTGAAGGACTTTAAATCGGCATAGGACCATGCCAATACATCCATATATTTCTTCAGCAACTTGACAAACTTTCGCTTTTCTCCAGGCGTGCAGCATTTGCCGATGTTCACGAATTGCGGATGTGCCTCAGAACCTATATTGACCGGTTCTGTCTCTGGAGATGAGTCAGGGTCATCCCGCCTCTTCTTTTTTACAAAACGGTCGTGCCTGTCAAACAAGCGTTCCAGAGAAACCAAGCCCTTCGGAATTTTATTTCCTCTGAGCTGACATATGCCATCGTTCTCTTTTGATTCATGACTTTGGCCGTTGATTGATTCACGGCACGTAGAGGTGGATCCTTCAAAATACAACTCATCAAAGTTTTCTGCTTTTTCTAGAAAGGCAATGAGGTGATTATCATCGTTGAATACTTGCCAATGCTGAGAGTTGTCTGGCACGCTTGGGCGGAAAACCACTTCAATGGTGTATTTGTTCGTTTTCAAACCCGGGTGCGGGAGCATGAGAGATGCTGAAACAGCCAACGAATCAGCCATGTCATTTTGCGCTCTTGGAATTGCCTCCTATTGAAAAGGCGTCAAATTCCTCAATGCTGTCCCATACCGCATTACGGTAGTGCCTGAGCCTTTCATTTTTCACTTGGTAAATCCTTTTAACCTGATTTACAACTAGCTCGGCATCACCTTGGACTTTCAGATTTTTTATTCCTCTTTCCTTTGCAGCTTGCATACCGAGTAACAGAGATTCGTACTCAGCAGTATTATTAGTGTTGAAAAACTGCAATTTGAAAGAAAGAGGAATTACCTCCTCCTCGGGAGATATCAGCACAACTCCAGCGCCACATCCACTAGTCGCGCAGCTTGCCATCAAATTGCAAGGTCCAGATCTTATTACAATCTTTTTCCTGAACAAAAACGTCCTTTGTATCCGCCTTGGTGGACAAGAAGTAATTCCCCAACCCTGATGATTCGAAAAGAATTTGGGCTTTGGGGTCTTCAGAGCTAGTGACCAAGTATTTCTTTTGGGATTCCGGCTCCAAAGTTTGCATTACGCCTTTGAATGGGATTCTAGCTTTGGACCAGTCCATGTGAATTTCTCCACCAACTTCGCTGCAAAAGCTCCTTCCCAACAGAATTCCATAGGCTGCCGGAATGTCAGCGACAAGGACGGTCATCTTTACTCTTTTATCCGGGAAGGCTGCAAATGCAAATTGCGCGTCTTTGATTTGGCCAATCAATGGCACTTGCTTGGTCTCCAATGAATAGCATCTGCCGAATGGTTTGGTAAGAGTGAGGCCCAAAGCATGGGTGAATTTTTCCGGCATGACGTTATCGGAAGCTCCGGAATCAATTATACAGTTGCTCAACTTATGGCCGTTGATTAGGAGAGAGAGATAGAAAGGTTCTATTTTTCCTGATGCATGATGTTGAAGCAACATTTATATGGGATTCAGGGGGAGTGGAAAGGATTCCTTTTGGGGAAACCTGTTTGGACGAAACAGCTTGACTCTGAATGTATTTGGTCAATCTTACAAGTTGTTCAGGGTTTGACTGAAGGTACTCAGCTTCAGACATTTGGATCTTGGTCTTTTTTGCATGATCTATAATATCAAACGCGGCCAAGGGTTGCGTTGGTGAGGGAATGAGTCCCTCACTTCGCGGTGGTGGAACGGGATTACTGATCTTAGTAGGAACTTGAGGGGGCTGACTCGGAGGAGAGATGGGCGGAAAAGACTTCTTAGCAAAAGACTTAACAGGGAATTGAGTAGGAAGAGGATTACCTCTTCGAGCAATGGTTGGAGGCGCGTTTGACGCGACCTTCTCCTTCCTGTACGTGGGCAGCAACTTCCGCCTCTTTTCCTTGCGAGCGGGTGAAAACAACATATGATTGTCCGCTTGCATAGCCCTGAGTAGCTCTCTTCTTCGTCAGATTCATCCTCGTCAAATTCCATATATCCAATAGTAGAGTCGCCAGTCGGCTCACCGACATCTTGATCATCTTCGTCTTGAACACGAAGGTTCTTCATAATACTGCTCTTCTTCTTCAACTTTGGCCAAAGCATTGACCGGGGGAGCTTCAAGCGCCAACCGTGGAGCAGTTGCAGGTAGACGCGGCCTTTGTGAAGCATTGTTAGGAACAAAACTCCTTCTTGGAACATCTCGGTATGAGGAACTAGGAGCCTGGGCCAACTGCTTCTTTAATGCGAGCAAATCATTCGCCATTTTTTGGAATGCTGGATCAGACGAAGTGGTGGGTGAAGGGCCCAAGGACTTAGGCTTTGATGATTCCTTTTTCAATTCGCCAGATATTATCAAATTGTCTTCTATCCGGATGGCAGCGGCCTGAGCGAGAGGTAGAGTAGCTACTCGCTCTTGAAGGAGCAAGAAGCTGACTTTTGAGCTCATGGCGTTCATGGAGAAACACTTCTGATTCTCCAGCGTTGGAAGCATGGCAGTGGGGACACGGTTGATTAGAGCATTGAACCGGGCGATAAAATCGCACATGGTCTCGTTTGCCTCCTTCTTCAGATGAGTGATTCGTGATAATAAAGTGAACGCATCTTCTGAGGGCTTATACCTGTCTTCAAAAGCGTCCCGCAAAGTCGCCCAACTGGTGATAGATCCGGCCGGCAAATGCTGAAACCATTCAGCTGCAGGTCCTTGTAGGGTTTCCAGAAAAAGGCGAACTGACACATCTTCATGAGTCATGTCCAAGATACTGCATGACATAATGAAAGCAGATATGTGGGAATCCGTGCTTTGATTTCCGCTCCCGTCGAATTTAGGAAAATTCTTTCGATTTCCGTGAGGGAGTGCGTGAACTGGATGTGGCAAAGCCAGACGGACCCATAGCGTTTCCCCATGGTACTGCCATTTGAAAAGTTGGAAAAAAGCACACGAGCTGGGAGGGTGGTTCCACTGAGCAGCAAGGCACTACAAAGGGATGTAGATGCTTCTTGTAACAGACCTTTTCTTTGTGAAGGTGAGACACTCCTGGACGACCGGCTAGCTGAGCTTAGCGCTGAAAAACGTGCCGGCGTTACGCTGAAATTATGCCTCTGAAGCAGATCGAAAGTAGGATCAGCTTCTCCACGGGCTCTCCTGCTGCGCGTAAAAGGTTCACATCGCCAGTGTACCTTTCAGATCTGCAATATTACAGCGCGGATTTAAACTTTATTTTTGGGTGTACTTGCTGATTTTCTGGTTTTTCTGACAAAAACCAGCAGCATGCACTTTTCTGGATATTAAAAAAAAATTATCCTCTTCAGAAACCGATTGCGGTTAAATGACAGATGACAATGAGGATAAAAAATGGTGGGGAAGATAGTAAGCTGACTTTCGGATCTGATTTTTTACCTTTTCAGAGGGTTTTGAACTTTTTTAGAAAACAGTCAAAACTCATATCTACGGAAAAATAATGATTTCTGATAAAAACTCAGCGAACTAAAGATATGTAAAAGGCCCAGATCTATGACTCTCAGAAGAAAAATTTTCGATTCGGGCACTTTTGCAAATTTTTTGGGTTTTCAACAAAAAGTTCAGATTTGCAAACTGGCAGCAACCTGCTGATTTTTCCTGATTTTTTATCTTACTACCAGCATAGATCTGACAGATCTTGTCCGTTCGTTCCCCAGCGGAGTCACCAAAAAACTGTTGGTCCGAAAACCTGTCGCGCGGACAGATCTATGGATAAACGGGCCAACGGTGTTGCAGGGCTTAGCCCCTCTTTGAGACAGCAAAGCGAAACTGGTTTATTGCTACTTCTACTAGCAGGAACCTATGCAAGTCTCACAGATTCTGCCTTCGGGGGTTGGGATCTCATCCCAGTAGAGCGTTCTAGGCTGCGAAGAGAAAGGAATAAAAGAAGGAGAAGAGAAAGAACAGATCCGAAGGAAGAAAAGAAATGAGTTCCAAAGCGGAAGGGTCAGAAGATCTATGCTTTGGGCTTGGTAGTAAACAGAGCCAAACCTACTTGCATAAATAAACAAAGCAATACTGATAAACAAATGACGGAAAAGTAGATATGAATCTAACAGATCAAACACATACAGATCTAACGTAAGAAAGATCTAATATATAACACAGCTATTGAGCACAAAGTCTGAATAATTGTATTACTGTTCTTCTCTGTTACAAGAAAGCTCAAAGTCTTTCTCTCCTCACTTCTATTTCTATCTGAAAAATGTTCACACAGAATACAACAAGTATTCTTGTATTTATAGAAGATGAGAGAGAGAGAAGGCAAAATGGAGCCAACCACTTATCTACAAGATATTTACAAAATATCTAAAGTCATGTTGACTTTTACATCTTTGAGTGGATGACATCATCCCATGATGCAACATGGATGATGTCATCGTTTGTACCAACATACTTGAGATATCGCGAAAAGAAAGTCGGAGAATAGCGAGAGAAGAAGAAGAAGAAGAAGAAGAAGCTAGTCGTCATCATCATCCTGCAGCCGAAAAGGGGTAGCTTGTTTCTGATACTGCTCAGGTGATGTTATTTGGAACTGAGCGCGGTATTCCAAGAACTTGCTGATCATTGGCCCGAACTGATCCTGTGATGGATCCTTGTGCCGATCACTGATTACTTCGCAAGTTTCCCGCTCTTCTACAAGCTTTTCGGGAAGTTTGGAATAATCTTTCTCCGCCTCAATCAGGAAACCGATGAAGTCCCTGCAAGCCAGCAGGTTATTGATGGATTCGGTATCAAATGTGACTTCTGGCCCTGTTCCTTGAGAAGCTAACTCCTTGAAAATCCGGATAGTATCATCAGCCGTTCTTAAGGTGAGGGAAGGAGTGAGCAACCCTGGATTCATGGATAAAACAATTTTCTCCATTTGATGCATCGCATCCAGGGCCTCTTCCTTCACCTTATCTATTTTTTCTAACACGAACTCGAGCTGATCTATCCGATAGTCCAGAGTGGACATAGTCTTGTTGAGGGTCCTTGGGTGACCGAATACTCCGAACTTGACCAAATCTTCGACTGAACAGTCGAACATCTGTTGGAAGGCTTCGTGTTGGAGTCTAGCGTTTTCTAACTCTTCTGATATCGGGACTGCTAATGCTTGGAGTTCCTTGTTCGCCTTTTCAATGTTCAGGGATAAGCTGATATATTCGGCGATTACCTTTTCGCTATCTTTGAGAATCTGACTTCTCCAAGCAGAAACAGCCATGCCCTGCTCACCGATCTTTGAATATTCATTGATCTTGTCCTGACTGAGCAGCTCAGGAGCCTCGGCGGCAGTTGTGGGGGGTGCACTTCCCATCTTCTGTAAGGCTCGGAGCAGATAGTTATTCTATTCTTTCGGCAGCCTTTTCTCTTCTTTGGCTTCTTGAAGCTTTTTACAAAGTGCATCAACCGCGGAACGAGCTTCCCCCTGGAGACTTTCAGAGGACGTCCCCATTGTGACTTGGGTCACTGTGAAATCTGCTGGAGACAGATCTTCTTTCTCTTTGGTGGGATCGGGGTAAGCTATTTCCAGGACTCTCTCACCTGCAGCGCTCTTTGAGAAGCGTGTAACCGGCTTGTGCTTCTTTGCTCCTTTAGCCGGAATAACCGAAAAGTCCATCGGAGCGATGGGGACTTTCCTCTTTGGCTGGCTCAGCTGCTGAGAGATCCAAGCTGGTCCTATTGAAGAAGGACCAGAGACAGAGGGGGAGGCAGCAACAGTAGAAGAGGGGAAGAACGTGGAGACACGCGGCGGTGGCATTGAAAGAATAGCCGCGGAGGTGTCCACGGGAGGAAGGGAAACCGGGGCTGCAGAAGACATAGGAAGGGAAAGGAGCCCGGGAAGGAGAGAAGAAATGGAAGGAGACAAATCAGCAAGAGAGGAGAAGATGGATGAAGAGGCAAGGGAAAGGGTAGAAGAATGGGGAGAGGACACAACCAAAGGAGTGGTTGCTGACACCTGGGGAAGGGGAGGAAGAGAAGAAGAAGGGACAGAAGGAACCTCCGTAGTTGTAGCAACGCCGACATCCTGAGTGGATGGGCCTTCGGGAACGTCCTCCATGAACTCCTCTTCCAAAGTTATGACTTGTTCAGGCTCCGAGGGAAGAGGACTTTCAGGGGCTTCCTCCTGACTGGTGCTTGATTCACCTACTGCACCCTTGCCTTTTAGCTGCTTCTTTGATCTTGGAGGCGCATTACCCAAAGGAGAAGTTATAAAATCTACGCCGAGGTAGATCAATCCATTCATACGGCACCAGAGCTCCGTTCTCCGCATGGTTTCTTTGACCCTCTCCTCAATTGTCTGAGGAGCCTTGCTTCTATCAATGGCCGGGAAGGGCCAATTGTCCCCATCTGTGTTATTATACACCTTGTCTACTTCATCTTCCGAAGTTTGGAAGCCTTTGGGGACGATGGCCACTCCATACTGAATAATTTCTGCCAATGCTAAGCGGGAGTGATCCTGTCTCCTGAGTGCCACCTCGTGGATGACGTCGATGTAAATGTCCTCAATTTGAGGGACATGGATAGGATCAAGCTTAGCCCTTGGCAAGCAGCCCCTTGGGTCGAATGTAGGCCTTGCTGGGAAATCATGCTTTAGATTGAGCAATTCTAGCTCGGCAAACATCTCCTTCGCCTTGTGATAGGTTGAACAAGTGTATCGGCCTACTGTGAGGGGGAAAGGAGTTCCACCCTTCTTTCTCTTCTGGCACTTCTCATGATATGTGACCAGCTGTCTTGACAATTCCAATAGAACCAGTTTTGGTCCAGCATACCTTGGCAACCTAGTGGGCTCGCCCAAGAAGTTAACCGCCCTCAGATAGGTGAATGTGGGAAATTGGGTGAACAAGGCCCCCCACTTTTCCACAGCAGAAACAGTATTCTTAATCGTGCGGCCATGAGTCAACTTTGGTCGCAGCATGCATATAATATGGTAGAAGAAAGCATCATTGATTTTTGAAAAGTGTTGGATGCTATTCTCCAGCTTTAGCTCTGGGTAGTATTCATATATCTTGGCCTGAGGCCAAGTTCCACTTCGGTGCAGCCCTGGATAGTCCCTTTCAGACGCTGCAGCATACACTACGTAGGAGTTCATATGAAACACTCCTGTTGTGGCAAACTGTTGTAGCTGCTCAGAAATGGCGCTGCTTATTATTTCCCCCCAGCAGAAAGCGCTGATCGGGCAAATTTTTGTTCATCGTCTCCAGGTACCGCAGCATCCATTTATGGAAGTAGTGGGCGTCTGAAAGCCCGAAGACTCTGCTCAGGAAAGTGATGGTGTCACTGAGTTCTTCGGAGAAGTCGCTTCGGTGGATAGTCTGGGGCCACCGGGTTACTACCTTCTTATTTTTGAGGTAGACTTCATTCATTAATTGCATGCACAGATCCTCATTGTCCTCCCAGGTCTTGACACATTCTTCTTGGGTAACGGCCACGAAGCTTCGGTGATGAGGAATGCCAAGAATCTTTTCAAAATGGCGAGTGGTGAGGTCGATGACCACTTCTTCCTTACTATTTTCGACACACCTGGTGTCCTTGTTGTAAGATTGGGCAACCACCATTATGAACTCATTATTAATAGCACTGACTGGAATCCCACCGGCGAAATGTAGAGCACTACCCATCAATTTATCCATCCAGGGGCTTCTTGTTACTTTCTGGGTTCTTACCCAGAATTCGTCCATGTCAATGTGGCCCAGTTCAGAATCTCTGACATCCATATTGCATTCTGCCTGAGATTCGGGCATTCTAACCCTTTGGTACTTATACTTCATTTCTTCCTCTGTTAGCTTAGCTTTTCCTCTTGGTTTGGCGGGTCTCTTGCTTGACGTAGACATGTGTTCTTCAAGGCTTATCTGATGATCTGCACGTAGAAGGAGTGAAACCCAATCCAAGAAGCTTGAATCAGTCATTTGATTTTCAATGGGAACACTGGCAGAAGAAAGAGTTAGAACTTTTAAGGCTCGGGGCGCAGGGCGCATGGAAAATGTATATAACAGGCTGAATAGACAAGGCGCACAGGAAAAGGATGCAACAGAGGTAAAATTGGCGCCAAAGGCGCATGGCGCATGGATGAAGCAGACTGCATTTTATAGAAGGGCGCACAGGAAATGCATGTTACATTGAGATTTGGTGCGCCCTTTGGCGCATGGGCAGATTGTGCAACATGGGAAAAAGACGCGCCAAAGGGATGAAGGAGGCGCGGGTTTTGAGCGTGTTACAGGCCGAAAGGGTGCGCCTAGGGGCGCATGATTTTTAACTGCAGCATGCTGGGTAGACGCGCCGAGGGGCGCGACTGTCTTCATTGCAACATGACGCAACAGTGCGCCATGGAGAACACTTAATCATTTAGTCGTTTTTCAACTCAATCTTCCACCCGAAAGGAGGCTTGGTATGACAAGGCTTTTATAAGGAGGATCTCAGATGGCGCTGATGCAAAACCACCCCCTTTTTCCAACAAATCCGGAAAGAGGAGAGGAGGAAGAAAAGACGAACCCGACAGGACAGGGGAGAAACAAGCCCAACAAATTTCTTTCTAAGACCGACTAGCCATTAAAGAGACAGACCATGCAAGCAACAAACAGACCCGCTAAAGAAATAAGCTCGAAGGAGAGAAAACACAGACCAAGAACGTGAAAGCTTTCAAAAACAAACCAGGAGAACCACCTACCTCGAATATATATCGAAAATTTGTGGCGAGTGGGTCCACAGAGCAATGACAGCGACAGGGCAGAGCTGACAAATCCAGAGCGATCACGTGCTTGTCAAAATGGAATGAAAATGACAGGGCGGGCACTGTTATATATAACAAAACTTTGTCATAAATGCGCCACCCACTATTTGAAAAGGCGCGCGAAAATGACTGTCGACAGAGGAAAGCATGCGCCCTTTGGCGCATGGAAGTAACTGACAACAGGAGAATGGGTGCGACTTTGGCGCATCAAACGAGTTGTCGACACGAATTTATGTGCGCCCTTGGGCGCACCAAAACTTGGTGTAACAAGGCAAATACATGCGCCCTTTGGCGCATGGAAAAGAGGCGCGACAAATGATATGTCAACATCGAGGCGCATGCGCCTCGGCGCACGCAAATAAGGCTTAACACGCTTTGGCGCACCGAAAGACGTGTTGACATGGGAAACCATGCGCCAAAGGCTTTTTAAAGGGGCGCACCAAAATGTGGTGTTACAGTGCAAATCCATGCGCCCAGCCAAAAAGGCTCAAAAAAGACTAAGTTCGAAAGCTAGATTTCCCGAGAAGGAATTTTTAAATCGTTTCGAACGCGAGGGATCCCTATCGAGGGATCGAAACAAAATTTTCGGTATGGTTATCGGTAAAATTGCCCTTGTCAATTTTACGGGATAACAATTCTATGATGTTACTTTTATTTACCAAAGAGAATGGATATTTTATGAGGAAATATGATTCATTATTAAAATGTATTGTTGGAAAGTAATGTTGTAATTTTAATACAGATTATTATTGTTGTTTAACACTAAAGATGTATGGAGTGTTTGTACTTGCAATGTATGAATTACACCTTGATAAATGGAAAATTTTATAGGTTTATATGTTCTTGATGTGTCATATTTTTGCATTTCTCTGAATAATAGTGATAAGATTATATTTGTTATACATACATACATATATATATATATATATATATATATATATATATATTTGAAATGAACCCTTTTGGGTTGAATTAAAATGAACTAGGTGGTAAGGGTACTACATATACTACCCCTTTTATTTAATGCAACTTATCAAGTTGTCATTCATGGTTTTTGATTTAATTACATCACTTTGGTTTATTACAATGATGATAATGGATAAAAGAATCCATTATGATAACTTGTATAATGTTAAGGGGTTACAAATGAACCCTAATTCTTAATAAGGAAAAGGAAGACAACTATTCCGCAATGAAAATCAACTTTTTTTAGAATCATTTGGAATAAAACCTAAAGTCATCTTGAAAAGAGGAAGATGTACTTCCTCTTGATTAATACCTTAATTTGAATAAAACAACTGAAAGGAATATATATATATATATATATATATATATATATATATATATATAATAGCAGACTTCATTTCAATGAAGTCTATTATAAAATAATCTGATTTAGAACTTAAACAAGCTAAGACTTGGATAATTTAAATAAGTGAACGAAATTGTTAGTATGCTACTTCTGTTGGTAAAACTGGATCTTAAATTAGGAAGTTAATAAATGAAAATAAAATATTCAATGTATTTGCATAGAAATTACAATTTGTTTATTGCTTTTAACCCTAATGGTTAATGAAACTACTGATTCAGCATGGCTGTTGTAGTTAGACTTTAATTAAGGAAAATTATTAAATAATTAAGTTCTTTGTTGGGTATGTACATCCAAATGGGATGACTCATTTGGATGTTGGCACATGCCAACTGCAACACCATACCTTCATGAAGGCTTGGGTATTCATGAGGATACTATGTTGCTATTGACATGTAGTAACACCCCTTAGAGTTAAATCATCTAGATCTACATAAAATCGGACTTGATCTTAGTTATACCATAAGTTAGGTTGGAAGGATGATCTATTGTCGAGGGAAACTCACGAAGAATTATTATAACTAGACACACACAAACGAATTAGGTCAATTGATTATGTCTATGTACCCTTAGTCACCACGAGTAGCCTTCTACACTAGACTATGTTGCTAACCTTGGTTAGGGTTAAACCTTGAACAAGTTGATAGACATGAGTCAGTGAAGACCATTCTAGATAATAGATGAAGTGGGTTGAATGACGTATTCAATTTGATGAGTATTTCGTCTAGGAATATTAACATGAATATTATATTGAAAATATGTGGCCAAAGTATCACAAGTTGCTAGTTGCATTGTCATTTGTCACCTAGTTTTAAGAAGAGAGATTTCAGATGAATATTGGTAAAAAATATTCAGATAGGACTCTTAAATAGAACACTTAATACCCCGAAAAATTGTAGGAGAACCAAGTATACCCAGTATACAATTCATTGAGTTAACATGAGAGATCAGTTTTTCACTGAGTCATGAAATGAGAGATCATTGTCTCACCGAGTAATTACATATGCATATGGTTATCTGTTATGAGATTGATTGGAATGGACTGTGTGTTCTAAATTATTATTATTTAGAACAAAGAACATTATTAAAAACAAATCCCTTTTTTCTAAAGTCTTAAAAATGGGAATGTTACAAATATCCAAAAATCTAAATTGGAGTGGCTGGTTTCCACCCCTAAATAGTCACCCTTGAATCAAAATCAATTACCAACACCCATATCATCAAATGTATGTGAAAAATATCAATGATGGAAGTGATAATTGAGCTGGCCATAAAGATATATTCCATAAAAATGAGATGACAATAGCTATCATATTTCAGAATTCTTTTCCCCATATGAATGAGCAACAATCTAGTGAATGATATAGCCCCCCATGCAACTAAAATTCCACGCCCAACAATAAAAAAATGAATACTATTCATATGCTTGGCTGGAAATGAAACTATCACCATGCAAAATGTGGTCCATGTGATCCACTCTTCATCTTCACAACCCTAAATACATTGTTCCCAAGAAAACAAATGTTGAAACTCAGTCATATGCATGATATAGAGCTGATTCAAAGTGAATCTCATGAAAAATGTGGTACTTCTCACGATCATGGCTGAAAATACAACATGCTTACCCTTTTTTCTCAGAACATAAAATGACAACTCAACATCATGCCTTCCTCTTTTCTTCTCCCAATGTAAAATAAGTGCTAAATGGTCAAAAGAAGAACCTGTAACATTTACCAATGATGCTCCAGACTGAAAATCAGCATACCATGTGACTAAATCCTTTGGTAAGAATGCTAACATGTCCTCAAACAAACCAAAAATGTACATTACAGCAGTGTGAACATTAAGCATAAACATATTCCTCTTGGTTTCTAATTCAAACATGAATAGATGATGCTTATACCTTCCTCTTATGACCTCCACAATAAAAAATTGAAATTTATCAAGGTATGAGAACAATATGATATCCCGGTTAATCGTCTCATGAGAGCTAGTAAATACATACAACTTTTTATTTACTTCTCCATACCATGTAGAGGGATGACATCTCACTATTTGTGACGCACCATGCATATAAGAAAAAGAGAAACCATAATTCATGCACCAATAAACCATATCATCGTAAACCCAAGGAACTTCAAACCTTTGATTGTGCCCATGTACCTTCTTTATGGATAAAGAAAATAAATCTAAAATATCATATCTGAGGCTGCCCATTACATTTTCATACCATAAAGCACCACTTCTCACCTTGTAATTATGTACTTTTACTTGACATGTGAGTTGATATTCCTTGGAACTTTATCCTAGAAGAGAAAGTACACTTATTTGCTCCCTAATAACGTCTATTATACATAGGCTAGCAAGCTTATTAGCATAATTTTTTCTTGTAGAAGGAGTCTTAGGCATCCCTTTTCTTTTTCCATGTTGAAACTTATGCACCCAAGTGTTGGGAGAAAAAACATCAACAATAGTATGACCAAAATACCTCTTATCCTTCAATCTAACATGCTCATACCCATAGTCATCAAAGCTAAATATATAAGGAGGAAATGGACATGAATAATCATACCTTGGGCTGCCCCCAACATCTACAAAACACAATATTTATGAGTATAGAACAGCGCTCTTTCCCTCATCATTCTCTTCATCTAAACACCTTTTTTCTCCTTCACCAATGCTCATGTCATGTAGGAAATGAATTGGAATAACCATGAGACTCATACTCCATTCTTGTCCTTAAAATGGCTCATGATGAAGGTGAATGATATCCTTCAATTCTGATTTTTCCTTTTTAGCATGTACATGCTCATCAACAACTTCATCATTAGTACTAAAAAAAGCAAACTTGGAATAATGTATTACCTCAACATAGTTTTTAAGTGGTTTCCTTTTATGTGGAGGGAGATATGGTGAAATATACCTCTTTAGGGCCATATTGAGGTATACCCTTAGCTACCCCTTTGAAGCTTGTGTCTGATAACTCAATAGTGACCTTGGCTGCTCCTCCTTCACTATTTTTTCACTGCACATGTACAACATTACCGTATATACCCGCAAATTGAGAATGGCCTAAAATTATCGAAAATGCCTCTTATTTTTTCCTATCATTCATCCCCTCATCCTTACATTCATTTCCAATCCAAGTAGAATTAGTAACAACTAAATAATGATCATTAGTTACTTCTTGGTTGTTCTCATTTTGCTTTTCCATTCAAAACTGCAAATCAGATTTTTCTTCCATCTTTGGCTCATCTCACATGATTATTTTATCAGCATGCATGCAATCATACAAAGGCATGGAAACCTCTTTAATCAACAATAATTATTTACCTTGCTTATTTCCATCTAGGGGCTCTTCTTCCTTCTCTTCCCTTTGAACTAAATTTTATTTTTCTGTGCAAGTGCCAACTCTCATGCAAGTATTAGATACCAAATTTTTATCCTTAAACACCAAAGAACTCATACCTTAGAGAAGCATAGTATTCAATTTGCTTGAACATTGCTCTATAATAACTTGGGCTAGCGTATGAGTAACACATGATGCCTCTTGACTCAATCCTTCCTCTTTTCTTCTCCCAGTGTAAAATAAGTGCTAAATGGTCAAAAGAAGAACCTGTAACATTTACCAATGATGCTCCAGACTGAAAATCAGCATACCATGTGACTAAATCCTTTGGTAAGAATGCTAACATGTCCTCAAACAAACCAAAAATGTACATTACAGCAGTGTGAACATTAAGCATAAACATATTCCTCTTGGTTTCTAATTCAAACATGAATAGATGATGCTTATACCTTCCTCTTATGACCTCCACAATAAAAAATTGAATTTTATCAAGGTATGAGAACAATATGATGTCCCGGTTAATCATCTCATGAGAGCTAGTAAATACATACAACTTTTTATTTACTTCTCCATACCATGTAGAGGGATGACATCTCACTATTTGTGATGCACCATGCATATAAGAAAAAGAGAAACCATAATTCATGCACCAATAAACCATATCATCGTAAACCCAAGGAACTTCAAACCTTTGATTGTGCCCATGTACCTTCTTTATGGATAAAGAAAATAAATCTAAAATATCATATCTAAGGCTGCCCATTACATTTTCATACCATAAAGCACCACTTCTCACCTTGTAATTATGTACTTTTACTTGACATGTGAGTTGATATTCCTTGGAACTTTATTCTAGAAGAGAAAGTACACTTATTTGCTCCCTAATAACCTCTATTATACATAGGCTAGAAAGCTTATTAGCATAATTTTTTCTTGTAGAAGGAGTCTTAGGCATCCCTTTTCTTTTGCCATGTTGAAACTTATGCACCCAAGTGTTGGGAGAAAAAACATCAACAATAGTATGACCAAAATACCTCTTATCCTTCAATCTAATATGCTCATACCCATAGTCATCAAAGCTAAATATATAAGGAGGAAATGGACATGAATAATCATACCTTGGGCTGCCCCCAACATCTACAAAACACAATATTTATGAGTATAGAACAGCGCTCTTTCCCTCATCATTCTCTTCATCTAAACACCTTTTTTCTCCTTCACCAATGCTCATGTCATGTAGGAAATGAATTGGAATAACCATGAGACTCATACTCCATTCTTGTCCTTAAAATGGCTCATGACTGAAGGTGAATGATATCCTTCAATTCTGATTTTTTCCTTTTTAGCATGTACATGCTCATCAACAACTTCATCATTAGTACTAAAAAAAGCAAACTTGGAATAATGTATTACCTCAACATAGTTTTTAAGTGGTTTCCTTGTATGTGGAAGGGAGATATGGTGAAATAGACCTCTTTAGGGCCATATTGAGGTATACCCTTAGCTACCCCTTTGAAGCTTGTGTTTGATAACTCAATAGTGACCTTGGCTGCTCCTCCTTCACTATTTTTTCACTGCACATGTACAACATTACCGTATAGACCCGTAAATTGAGAATGGCCTAAAATTATCGGGAAATGCCTCTTATTTTTTCCTATCATTCATCCCATCATCCTTACATTCATTTCCAATCCAAGTAGCATTAGTAACAACTAAATAATGATCATTAGTCACTTCTTGGTTGTTCTCATTTTGCTTGTCCATTCAAAATTGCAAATCAGATTTTTCTTCCAATCTTCGGCTCATCTCACATGATTATTTTATCAGCATGCATGCAATCATACAAAGGCATGGAAACCTCTTTAATCAACAATAATTCTTTACCTTACTTATTTTCATCTAGGGGCTCTTCTTCCTTCTCTTCCCTTTGAACTAATTTTTTTTTTTTTCTGTGCAAGTGCCAACTCTCATGCAAGTATTAGATACCAAATTTTTATCCTTAAACACCAAAGAACTCATACCTTAGAGAAGCATAGTATTCACTTTCCTTGAACATTGCTCTATAATAACTTGGGCTAGCGTATGAGTAACACATGATGCCTCTTGACTCAATCCTTCCTCCAACATAGATAACAATTATGTTGGGGGAATATCATATTCATATAATACCAAAGACATAATGGTTTGTATGGAGACCCTTATCTCTTGAGTATGATCATTATTCAGAACATCAAAGAACACCTCAAACATGTGAGAAATAAGATCATTACATTCTAGGTCCATCATTATCACACAAGATCTTACCTTTGTTATAGTGTTTAAGATACTAACCCTCTTACCAAAGCAAGGTCTGGAAAGGTCCCAAATACCTTGGAAACTTCCACCCATGACCTCAAATATGTCCTCCATGATGGCATCACTATACGAAAATTTAGGGGCTGTAATTCTCATGACCTCACTAATGCAGAAGATGACCCTAATTCTAACTTTTCCATCTTTTTGATCCAATAACTCATCCTTAGCCAACTGCATCACCAAGGAATCCCTTGGAAGAAGCATAGATCCATAATCTTCTTTCTCTATTGTTGCCAAGTAACTTGTTGCTTCTTCTATAATTTTGAGCAACTCATCCTTTGATGGAGGTAGGTGCTTGAGTGCTCTACCAAGTTTTCAGAATTGCCTTCATGTTACCTACACTAGATAAATCCATGATCCACAAGAAATGTAAAAACCTCATAGGTGTAGAAGAACATACTATGATACCACTGTAATATCCCCTTCTAGGAAAAGTTACAAAATAATATAAATCTGATCACATAATACTGGAAAATAATTAATTTTCAAAGCCTAACTGCTGCAATTTTAAAAAATCCATATCTTTGGCTAGAGAAGTTCAAATAAGCTGTTTGGATATTAGACCAAAAAAATATGAAGAATAATATGCAAAAATCAGATTTCACACAACCAACATGAAACCCTAATTTTTCCCTAAAAATTAGGTCACCCAGCACATTTAGGGCTCCAAAACTACTCCAAAAATTATAGAATCACCTTCTCCTTACTGTAATATCCCCTTCTAAGACAAGTTAGGAAATAATATAAATTTGATCACATACCACTAGAAAATAATTAATTTTCAAACCCTAACTGTTGTAATTTTCAAAAATTCATATATTTGGCTAGAGAAGTCCAAATGAGCAGAAATTTTGGATATTGGACCACAAAAATATGATGAAAAATATGAAAAAAATAGATTTCACACAACCAACATGAAACCCTAAATTTTCCCTAAAAAGTAGGTCACCCAACACATTTAGGGCACCAAAACTACTCCAAAAATTATAGAATCACCTTCTCCTTATTTCTCCTAATTGTTACAATCACATTCAATATTAAATTGATCCCAAATTTTAGATCTGAAATTGATATCTAATTGTTAGCAACCAAATAGCTACTAGATAGCTGAAATATTCTAAAATTCATAACTCCTTCAGTATTCCATGTTTTCGCTTCAAATAAAATGTAAATAATTCTATAAATTAAGATCTTTCAAAAGAAATAAAGATCTAAATTTTATGACAACTGAAAACCCTCCAAAACATCCCCAAAAATCCCTAAACTAGTTGTTAGGGTTAGAGTAAACTGCATAAATGATTTTCGGCACTCAATAACCCTTCAATACTCTTAAAATAGTTTCCCAAACTTAGCAAAAATAAGCCAACACAGATCAGATCTTGAATATATATTATTTACCATTAAAACATGCCAAAATAAGACCCATATCAAGTCATCCTAGTTGGAATAATTATAAAATTAAATTCCAACCATAAAGACATCAAAAATCATCACCCACATCCTAAAGCAAGTCACTAATATTGGCAAGTATGAATCATGCAAAGAACATACTTCAACACAAGAGAACTCAACAAATGGAACAAGTGAGAATACTTCAATTGATCAAAACCAACTCACTAACTTCCCATGCAAGAAAGAGAGAGAGAGAAATAATTAATGGGCATACATCCCAACTCCAATCATGGAGTATCAAATAAATATCATTATAAAATAATTGTAACAACGATCCTAGCACTCCTTTTATAAGCAAGGAGGCACATAATTCAAAATCCCTAGGAGAGGGAAATTATTAAATAAAAACAATTTATTTTCCCTATGTGTGGTGTCCCCTTTTAAAAAGGGTGATTTTAATATTTAAAATCCACCTAAATATTATTTAATTAATTCCCCTTTTTAGTTTGCATTTTGGGAATTTAATTAAATAATTAAATATATTACTTGCTCCATAAATATTACTTTATAATGTCAAATGATTAAAATCACTCTCTAAGAAATATTATCTAATTATTTAATATAATTTTTCTCTTGCAACATCCCTAAATTCCACGAGGAATGATAGGCTACGGGTCTTAAAAAATGGGGACATTACAACTGGACTGGTGAGGTTGAGTTCAAGTAGATTCCAAGTGGTTATTGAATGGGGAAATAGGTGTACTTTCCCATTTAAATAAATACTTTAATTAGCTATAATGTTCACACTAATTAATTAATAATCTATTTAATAATGATAATTAAGCTAGTTAAAATGTGTACTAAGGATCAATTTATTTAATCCAAAGGGGTGTAATGTGCATTATTAATCAATTGTAAAGTGGTGAATAACAAGATGTACTGGGACAATACTAAGAACATGTAAAGATGATAAATTATATGGTATAATAGATTTATGATGAGGGAATACAATCACCATATTTCATATAATGGTGCATGAGTGGAATTGGTGTTACTAGCTCAGTTCAGTAGGCCTAATCTTTAGACCTAGTCAGCCATATGACCTGGAATGGTGGAATGAAGTCATGAGGTTGATGGTGATACATGGTTAAGGGATGTAAATAATGAATAGGTCATGTTAAGGTAGGTACATGATGAAAACATGATAGGTTCATGAAGTATGAGGTTAAACAGGCTCAACTAGGCCTACTTCAAAGAGTTACTATTAACATGGCTTGGATAATTGAGAAAAGGGAGCTAGAGAAAGGCATATCAAGCATGGATTATGCATGGTAATGATGTGGAAGGTGGAACAATTCAATATTTTAATGGTAGAGGAAATCTCAATGTCATTTGAAGGCATGTTCTTAATAACAAGCTAGGTATGCATGCACAAATCATGGTGGTCATGAAGGTATAGACATATTTAAGAGAAAGTGACCATTTGGTAAGGTATTATAGGTTTTTATAGTGATTTATAAAAAAATTCATGTGAAAATGAAGAATATTTCTAAAGTTATGTGGTTTTTGGCTCTACTGAGTTTACAAAATTGTCATTTCCAGTTTGAAGGGCAGTTTTCAAGTGCTCATTGGAATGTTAAACTTGTGTGTGGTAACCCAATATTATCATAAAATTTGGGGCATGAAACCTAGTTCATTTTTATAGTGGAATGAAGAAGAATGAACTTCATAACTTTATGAATGAAGGCTAAGAAGTTAAACTGCTCCACACCCTCACAAAACCCTCCCTTTAGAGTGATGGAGAAAAATTCAAGTGTTTGATCAGGAAATTAACTTATAAAGGTAATTTGATATTTTTGAAATATTGAGGACTCCTTGTAATTCAATTTGGTGGTATTTTGTTGCTCCAAGTCAGTAGGTAAGGTGCTCAAATACCCTTGTTTTGAATAAAATTGCATGCAAAATCAGGTATAGAAAGTTTTAGGATAAAGAGTTTGATGTGGGATAAATATTTGGATGTCCCTCAACTACTCATGAATAGAGAAAGCTAAGTATAGTGAAATTTTTTTATGAACAATTTCAATTTATTTGACCTAGCGTTAAAGTAATAAAGAAGACAAAACTAGTCATAGTGTTTGAGAGAGACCTGATGTGAATAATTGTTGTCGAGACCCAATATTAACATGGAAGGTTTCTATAGGTCCAAAATTACTTTTTGAAGAACATATATTGATATGATGAATTTTTTTAAGGTCCTAGTTCGTATGATCAAATCAGGCCTAAAATTGTGTCATTAGGACAATCAAGTATCTCAAATAAATGACCATACAAACATGTTTTCCTTTATACAACCTATGAAAATGATTGTTTGAAAGTGAATTAAAATTACCAGGTGAATTTTTCAAAGCATTGACTTATCAAGAAAGAAATTTTTTATGTGTTGGAATCTTCTTGTACAAGACTAGTTTTTGGTGCTCTCAAAATCACTCTAATCTGTCTCATAAAAGCAAGGTTATTCAATTTATAATATTTGAAATGATGAAATATTTTTATTTCATGAGTTTAGTAATGATGTGTTACTTCTATAAAAGTGAGTTTGGAGCCATGAAAAGATGTGTTAGTGCATTTACCAAATCACTTTTTCAGAAATGGTTTTATGAGTGTGTAAACCCTATAGAGACCTTGATGTAATGTGCATCACATGGATAATATGAAGGTGCTATTTCTACTCCAAGTGCATGGTGTTTTTTTAGACCTCTTGAAGTATTTTCCATCATAATTTTGATGCATGAAATGAACCTGAAAGTGTGTTTCTTCACCTAAGTTGAAAAATGCAGTTTAAAAGAACATACACCTAACTGAGCATATAATATCAAATGGATGTTTGATATCAAAATGAAAATTTAACAAGATTGTAAACTTTATATATGGTAAGAAGAGGGATTTTGTAACTCATGAAAACCCTCATGATACTTAGCAAATTGAATAGTTTTATAGAAGACAAAAAAGGGTACATTGAGAGGAAGATACCAAAAGAAATATCAGGAACACATGAAGATGTCAGATGTCATCTTGTAAGAAGAATATTTTTAGTTAGTTTAGGATATTAGTGAGTTTAGGAGTTTCTTCTATTCCGTTTTAGGTATTATGAGCATTATGACAACTCAAATAATATTTTCATTTGTAACCGACACTACTTTAGATGCAATGATTGTTTAATGATAGTTTTGTATGATGTCATCTGCCTCATCCTTGTACGAGTTGGAGAGAAAATTAGATGAAGAGTTGGAAGATGAAGATGAAGTGTAGTAAGAGAATAAGATTTTCATGTATATGAGATCCTGAATGTGCATGAAAAATGTGTTATTGGTGACTATGTTTTTGAGGTAGTATGAGGACAAGAAAAAAAAAGTAAATCAAGGAGCATGTGAAAGACTTTCACGACTGTGATTCTTACATCAGTATGTCTACATGAGAGAGTAGGTGTTTGAGAATGTCATCCAAAGAGAAATTCATGAAAAATGAATATGGAAGAGGCCATAGAAGTATGATCTTGTAGAAACATGAAGTGATGAGAAGAGAGGTGAATCAGGATAGGTAAAGAGTGAAGGGATAATAAATGAATATGAGATCAAAATCCATTCTATCAGACAACAAAGTGAAGGTGATCGAAATATTGTAAAAATTCTAAATTGTTGATTATAAAATATGGAGTTGAGGCTTACTTGTAAGTTGTAGCTTTTAGAATGTCAAGTACGAGCTTGACTAAAGTTTTGAGAGTTGGAGGTTCTATGTAAATAGGATCTTGGTAAAGGTCAAGTAGAAAATTGGCTAAATTTATGAGTTGTAGCTTCAATTTGAGTAGTTTCTCAACAAATTAAATATTTGTACTATTTATAAGACCATTTTCCACACTAATGTATTGATTTCAGTGGGGTTTTCTCCCTTTAAGGGTTTCCCAAATTAAACCTTGTGTTTATGTGTGTTTTCTTATTACTTATTCATGTTTGAATGTAATTATTCCCTCATGGTTGATAGTGATATATTTTGAATTGATTACTGAGTTTATGAAGATTTTTGAAAGTTTTTATAAACCCCAATTCAACCCTCCCCTCTCAGTTCTTTTTTTTGAACAATTGGTATCAGAGATAGGTCCTTTTGGAACAAGTTTAACAACTAGGAGGATATCCTTGAACAAAAAATATGGGTAAAAGAGGTGAAACAGTTCTTAAAAGGAAGTTTGAGATTGCTGAGTCCTTTCTTGATGGATTGAAAAAGTAAATAAAGTATGTGGAAGTTAAACATGGTCAATCCACCAATGATATGGAATATATGGTTAAAAGTATGTCAAAAAACCTGAGCAACAAAGAAGATTCTTGATTTAGACATGAAGACGAGTTGATAACCTTAAAGTATAAAATATAACATGAAAACAATATATTAAATATGTTTAGTAAGATGGAGAAGAATTTTGAAGTTCTTGATGAAATTTATGAGAGCCAAAGAGCAGTAGGTGACAAGATAGAACTAGGATTCAAAGGAGATCCTATAAAGAACTGTGAAGATGACAAGGCTAGTTTAAGAAGAAAAGTAACCATGAAGGAGGCCAAGGAGACAAGATCAAGAAGGCCAAATTCAATCAAGCAACCTAATGCATCAATGTATGAGAGAAATTTCAATGGTTATTTCTTTACTTGTCATAATTTTGGACATAGAGCTAAGGAATGTAGGAAGAATTTAAGAGATGACCATCCATGGAGGGATAGAAGAGATGAGAAAAAAAGGAATGTAGTTATCTTCAAGTGTCAAGAAAAGAGACACGCTGCCAAATATTGCTTAGATGAACCATCTCATAATTTTTGGAGAAAAGAATAATTAGGAGGTATGAACAAGATATTATGATTAAATTTCAATAAGGTTGGGTGATTTTATAGGATATGTCATGATCATAAATTTTCTAATTATGTTTGGAATTTTAATTAACAATAATCTAGAATAAAAAATAGTATTGTGTGTTACAACTGTCATGAAAATGGTCACTTTGCTAAGAATTTATATTAAAAGGAATATCCTAGGTCCAATAACATACCTCGTGAATTAAAAGGGGAGGATAAGAAGGTATTCAAAATGAATATTAATCCTAAGAATGATTCCAAGTCTAAAATGTTTGAGAGAGCCACTAGAAAGAAGGATGTGAAGTAAATATACAAGGTTAAGGAACCCAATTATAGGTCTAAGGATGTAAATTTTAATAAGAAGTCATCAGGTGTAGAGGATAGAAAGGATATGTAATTAAGGACCTTCATGGGAGATCCTAGCTCAAGAAAGACATTAAAAGGTGTTGAAAAATCCAAGAAGAAAGAAGACAAGCCTAATGCAAGCCATGAAGAATTTTTTCCCCTAATTGTGATAGAGCAAGTGTATGATATGCACCATGTATGTATGTCAGGAATTCAATTAGAATAAGAAGACATAGGATATGAAGTCATCAAACCTAAAAGTGATTCGAATAAGATTTAAAAGGCTTCAAAAACAAAAAAGAGAGTAGATTGAGTCATCAATTTCTTTTGATGACTCTATTTTTGTAAGTGATCCTACAAGCATGATGTGTTGCAAGTTTATATTATGACATTTTTTTATATGGTTTGCATGCATTCTTTGAGTATAAAGGATTTTTTGTGCCTTTTGAAAATACGCTATGTTGGTGATCTGAATTGGTACATTGTTCATTTTGAGCTTTTGAAGTGAAGTTCATGAGATGAAATTTTGTCATACAATTGGTATGCATTCCTTGGAATATATGTGAAGTTCATTATATGACATTTTGTCATATGGTTGGCATGCATTCTTGGGTATAAAGGATATTTTTTTCCTCTTGGAAATTATGTTATGTTACTTCAATTTGATTTGGAATAAAAAACATTGTAAGAATTGTAAAGTGATGTTCATGTGGATGCTTTGACAATTGCTTATCATGCCTTCTTATTTTTACATGGATCCTATATGTGATAGTTCTACAAAAATTTGTATGCTGATTTCATTTGGCATGAAATAATATTATGAAATGAATTATGTAATCATCCTTACATGAGGTAAGCTTTATGCATTTTCATGTAAGATGGTTAAAGACACCACTCTTGAAAGGTATTTCATGCATGTATACATGCTTTTTGGACATCATTATTATGATAATGAATGAATTAGTATGTTGATGCATGACTGCATATTCTGAATATGTTTTCATTTGTAGAATACTACATATATGAAAATGGAAATCCTTTCCAGTTCAATTTTAGATGACCCCTTATGGAAAATACATGCCATTCTAGAGATAAGGGAAAGGAAATTTTTTGAAGGGATTCAAACTGATTTCAGATCTTGCTTGGTTACTGTAATATTCAGTTATGGAATAAATTATAATTGATGTAATGCTAGAATAATTAGTATATTATAGAAGCTTATGAGGCCTTTTTTCCATTGCATCTAACCTTATAAGATTGTACCGAGATATTGAAAATAACGAAATGTCCTTTGGACTCAAAGCTGATTTTTATCAATGTGTTTAGAATATATGATTTATTTGTATAATTTTATGATTTGATTGTGTGAAAACAACATATCAATTAAGCAATTGGAATAATGGGGAAAAAAATGGACCTCAGTTTTCGAGGTCCTTACATCCTCTTCCTTGTGTAGTCTTCAATTTGAGAAATTTTCATTAGCACCCTCATTCTAAGAACCTATGACATCCTTTTCCTTTTCTTGAGTGCACATTTTAACAAGTAACCCACCATTCCACCATCACATGCACATCTGTACCAACCTTACCATAAATATCAAGAATATTTTTTGTGCACTTACACCTTATTCACCCCACACAAAAATAATGGGCGGTCCTCTATGTATGAACTCAATAGATAGTAATCAGATTCCTGTGTGCAAGCATGCTTATTAAAACAAAACAAGAAAATAAAAAACAAAACATGAAATGGAAATCTAATCTATGTTGCAATATTTCCTTATTACAAACACAAAAAATATTATTTATAATAGGGAAACAACCTACTCTCATTGAAGTAACTGAGCAACATGGTGTCATCCAACACCTGCAGAAAGCATGCGACTGATTCAAGTATGTGTGTTACTACAAAATGTCCCGACTAATGCATCTTCAAATTCCCTAGGTGGTGTAAAAACTTGGATTCATACAAAAGTACCATCTTTCCAACTAGAAATGAATTTCTCTTAAAGTGTTTATCATGCCAAGCATTTTGTCACGCCTTCTCTATTTTCTGTCTCTAATGCGTAATAATTCACCGCTCATTTAGTTGCATTATTTTTCAATGTAGTACATAATATGCAGGTATGGTAACAAAAATTTCACATGTAGTACCACCTCTATGCCAAATACAAACTGAAATGGAATAGCATTATTCAAAATTTTAGATGTGGTCTTGTAAGCCCAAAATATAATTGACACTTGATCATCTCAGTCCTTCCTTCCAACATCACAAATCTTTGTCAAATGTATCCCCAAAATCTTGTTGAAATCTTCTATAATGCCATTAGCTTAAGGGTGATAAGGAGTGGTTTTATGGCGTGTCACCATAAACGCGTCCAAAAAACATTTGATTTTTTATACCTAAAAATAATATTCTCCCAAAGGAACTTTACTTTCATGGCTCCAGTACAATCTTTCATAGACAAAGCCTTTGCCCACTATGTGGAATATTTTTTTCATGTAATTATGTATCACACTCCATTATTGTACATGGGTGATATAATAGTTCATACAAAACCAATAATACACTTATCAAAAGGTTTCGTACTTGCTATGAGTCACAGTGACATCTCATCACGACTCTCAGGCTTCCTAAGGCATTGAAAATGATCAGATACTTTAACATAATCCTTGGTATCCTTATACCAGGTCTCCCATCATAAGCCAAGTAGAAGTATATTATGCGGATTCACATCTAATACATAATGTCCCCCTACAACATCTCCCTAAGATTCCTCAATAATCGATTCATGCTCATGCATCAGAACACACCTATGTAGGACTTCATTGAGGCCCATCTTATACAAGTCTCCACTAATAATTTGATAAGGCACAACCTAAATAACAAGATGCATCTTCTCCAATGTCTTCATCCATTCAAGCACAGGTCCATTATGTAAAATTACTTCTATATCTTCTAGATTTGTGGGAGCATGATTCAACCTAAAAAAATTTGCATCAGGAATAGTGTCTTCAATACTCTACATTTCCTATCCAGGATTAATCCTTGATAAGATATTAGGCCTTGAATTGGTCTTTCATGGATTCACAACAACCATGAAATAAAAATCCTGAAAAATAAGTATCCACTAACAGATGTTCCCTTATTAAATAAGTTTTTTAACCAAGTAATTTAATGACATATGGTCCATGTAAAAAATAAACAGTGTGGCTAACAAGTACTATTGAAACTTATGAAGAACATAGATCATAAAAAATTCCTCATGCTCTATTGTAGTATAATTCTACTCTATTGGCGTCAACTTCCTACTTGCAATGAATATGGGGTGATCCACATTACCTTCTCTGGGTTGTGCCAAGGTTACACCCAATTTCCATACCATAAGCATCAACATGTACATGAAAAGCTTTATTCCATAAAGGAATTTTCAAGATAGGGCGTGTATTCAATCATTCCTTCAAGGTCTCTTAAGCTTGTTTTTGTGTGTCGCCCTGATAAAACTTTCCTTTAGAGTTGAGAAATTATTCCATCGGTGTCGCAATATTTATATATCCTTCGATATATTTCCTATAGTAACTTGTATACCCCAAATATCAATGCACCTTGATCTGGTTGGTAGGTTTTTCTAATCCCAAAATTATTTCTATTTTTTTTGGATTTACCAATAATCCATCCTTGCAAATGATGTTCCTAAGAAAAGTGAGGAAAAGGTGTAGAAAAAATACAATTATTAATGCTAAGAGAGATGCTCAACTTCATGCATCTCTTAAACATATGCCTTAGGTTATCATTATGATCCTTAACCAAACCATAAAAATTCCAATCATCTAAATAAACCTACAATAACTTATGAATGAAGTCATGAAAGGCCTCTAAATCCATACAAGAAAATATTGTTGGTGCATTCTTCAGTCCAAAAGGAATCACAATATATGAAAATATTCCACATTTGATGGTGAAGGCGGTCTTTTATTGGTCCTTGAGCGCAATGCACACCTGATGATAGCTTCATAACCCATCAGTAAAAGAGTAGATTTCACACCCTATAACTCCTTTAAGTATCTCTTCTATGAATGACGTAGGAAAATGATCTATGACACATGAAGCATTAAGTTGCCTGTAATCTACAAATATTTGGATCTTCCCATCCTTATTAATGTTAATAACGATAGGGCTAACCAACTCAGACTTATCAATTTGTTTAATGATCTGAGACTTAAGCATATGATCTATCTCTTCGTTTACCTTCATTCATAGGTTTGGGTTCATCCCATAGAGCCTCTTCTGAACTGGGCACGTAACTTCTTTTATCTTAATATTCATCTCTCCTTATGATGGGTACACTCCTTTCAACTCCTAGAAACCTCTTGGAAAAAAGTCTTGAAATTCACACAAGAGCTCATTGATATTTGCTGCCTCTTATTATAACAATTAGCCTCCAATGATGGACTCCTTAGGTACATCCTCAGTGCTAATATTGACCTTCTTTGTCTTCCTTAGAGTATGTTATGTGTGTTCCTTTTCATTTGTAGTATCCAGTAGCTTAGGCATACCCTCTATCTAGCTAACATCCAGATTCTCCACCTCTTCATCATCAATCAGGTATACTAGCTTCCCATTCTATTTCTCTTCCCAAGCATGAATGAGCTACATCTCATCTCTCCCTAGAATATCTATGCACATCTCAAGATTAGGTTATCCAAGAAACTAAAGCATGAGCTCTTCCACTTTCACACTATTCCCCAATTTGATGCACTTCATGATCTACAAAGCCTCATGAACTTGAGGTTTATTTGATAAATATTCAAATGTATGTACCAAACGTTTAGTCATATCTCATTGACTTACAGTCTATTGATTAATCTCAGTATACACATAGCATGCGCGTGCACATATACATAAAGTGGAATATAAATTATGCACCCATAAATATGGTGGTAAATCTTCCTGACCTTGTGCCCATTACTCTCAAAATTATGAATTTGTACCAAAGAAGGAGTCTTCCCATCATACTGATAAATAAGTTAGGCACATATATCTAAGTGAACCTTGTTGAAAAGGTGATTCTCACATCTCACTATTCCAACAATTTATCTTTGTGTGTCACCCATTAGCGCATTTTTTTTCCCCACAACATATAAAATAACATGTTCCTTTGATCACCTTCATTCTTCCAGTGTTCCTCCATAGCATAGAAGAAATATTATGACTTCTTATCACTAGTATATCTAGGTAACTGAGTTCTTCCCATACGCCTGACCATATGCAACCTGATCATTTTGGTTACTCTCTCCTTTATCTCATGCCTGACCATCTCATATGTGCCATGCAATAAGTTTTCATAAGTAATAAAAGGTGGTGTTACTAACAGACTATGTGTCTTCCCATTGAAGCATGCCTTCCTTTAAAGGTTCTAAATTCTTAGGATCATGCACTATGTACACGTAAATTATATTCAAATCTTCTTCACTCACTAGCTCAGTATAGGGCACAACCTTCACATCATTGAGGGGTATGATCACATGCTCATCCTTAATCTCAAAATGGATATATTTCTTGTTGAAGCATAAGTTAACATTGTTTACATAACAGGAAGTTCATACAAAAAATGCTTGTTATCTGCTTCAGCTAGCTCCAATGCTTCAAAATATCCCATAAATTTGGATCCTTGAATGGTAATTGAAACATTATCTAAAACCACAAAAGGCATGGAACTTGTTATTTTTGCCATATACAAAACATTAGAAGATGGTTGTAATGTTGGTCTTCCCATTTTATTCCATGCACCCAAATTCAGAACATTTACCTCAGCACATGTATCTATCAGAATGTTACTTACCAACAACCTATAAATCATGACATCTAATGTGATTGCCTTGTCATAATTATGATTATGTGGTCGAAAATTTACATTTAGGATTTGTCTCTCATGTTTAACTCTAGTGCATGGTACCTTTTCGTGTAGCCATTATCCTAAAAATGAGATGGTAGTTTCCTGCCACAACATATTGTATATTTATTTCATATCATCCACATATTTTTGTGGGATCTCAACATTCTTCATGCATCCTCTTTTGTGTTCCTATTCCTTTAAAAAATTTATATCACCTTGCAACTCTCTAATTACTCCCATAATCTCTTGATAAACTTCCTTCTGTTGTGCGACATTTGGATACTTGGCATGCATAACTTCTTCATTCCTGATGAGTGGTTTGGCTTTAAGAGATTCACATGCATGTACTTCTTTGGCACAGGTGGTGACTAACAAAGGTTGTAACTCAGGATCAAGCATCTTCTTTCACATTCATTGATCACTCTTTGTGTGATGCACCTTGATCGTTCCCATGCCTTTTTCCTTCTCTTTATTCTTACACATATGTTCATAAAGGTAAGAGCATTCCTCAACCTTATCATGTTTTCTGCAATATGCGTATACCTTATTCTGGGGATAGTCAAATTTGTAAATATCTTGGGACTTAGAACTGTAACAAGTTCTACATGTAAATCTACCTTTATCACCATGACCTCTTGTCCGATAGCATTTAAAAAATCCACCCCCTCCATTATTACGTTCTTCAAAATGATTTGTCTCTTGTACCTAAGAACATTTTTCCATAAGGGTTTACTTTAATACAGTCTCACATGCCTCATGAATTTGATATATATTAACTGAAAATAATTTTTATCATGGGTATGCACATCAAAAATCTTGTAGTGCATAGATACATTATTCATCATTGTGCACTGTAAGAGTGGAAAGTTCTAGACATCATGGTTCTTGTGGAAAATATCACAAGACAGTAAAAATTCATGCACTGTTCTGTCTGTGTAGCTATCCTTTATATATTCTTCAAGCTCACAATTTTCACACCATAAACCATTATACGTTTCATGTGTCGAATATGAAGAGATAATCTCCAATTTCTTAGCCATAGCCACTATATATGCCTCAATAAAATAGCTCACTCTATTATCAACAATTCCAACTACTTCTTTGTGTATATCTACTTTAAAGGCCTTGTGTAGATTTTCATATATCTTATGAGACAAGGATCTTTGAAATAGGGTCAACAATCCTCCAACAAACCATTGTGCATGCTGACTTGGGTGGATATCATAAGATAATTTAGACAATATAATCTTAAAATATGTTTCATACTCCCATACACTTTCAGATAAACCTTACTTGATGTCCTTGAGTGTGCTCATATTCTATTGTTCAAACTATGGAATGAGAAATGCATCCAAAAAGTTTGGTGTACAATACATCATATTCCACCTCAGTCTTATGTGGATCATACTTTCTACAACAACTATGTGTACACCCTTGAAGTGTGGTAGGAAATTGACTTGCCTTTCTATGCAAGGAAATAATTCCTTTAGCATGCCATAATAGTTCACCCTTTTTCACATGCTCTATTGCATCCTCCACACCTTTGTACTCTGGAAAGTGAAGAGGCATCTCAAAGAAGATCTGACATGTCTGATTCTTTGGTTTTTGAGGTGGTGTTTGATGAGACTGATTTGGTGTTCATTTTGGACCTTTCCTTGAGTTAGAACCAAACCTAGATCTATAATACCCACTAGTATTTCCTTTATGTGGTGGCTGACCCAATCCTCTTGAGCCTCCTGTGTCACATGTTGTGGGCTATGTTCTTATGGAAAAACTCCCTTGTGTCCTAGTTTTTGTAATGAGAAACCAACGGTGTGTACCATAGCAACACCTATAGAACTAATCCCAATAGTTTACACTCCAACAATTTTTCTAGATGACATTCCTATGAACAATCCACCAAGTACACTTCCAAACAATGGTGCATGATGCACTACTATGGGAACATTCATAGTCTGATGCACTTATTGAGTTTAAAATAAAATTATATCTACATGTATCTCATTTTTCAAATGGGGATACTACCTTCATACCTTCACTATGATTGACTTTAACAACTATCTCTAGATATGGAATAGTTTGCACAAGGGATATGTAGCTAGGTTGATTCAGATGTGTGACCGTAATTCTAATTCTTTCCTCTAACGTGCTCTCATCAGAAGCCGATCGGGTCTCTCTACTCCACTTTCCCAATGTTTTTAGGACATGATGTTATAGATCCTCATATTCCAAAAGTGTCTCAAAACCTTCATGATCCATCATTCTTCTTGACAGTAGCACTACTTCAATTTCCCTATTTTGCACTTTAGTATATCTGAGTTGTCTCTCTTCTTTCTTCCTTTCCTCAACCAGGGCCTCCATCCTTCTCAACACCTACTCCTACCCCTATGCATGGTGTGGATTTAGCTAGCCATAGGTACCCTTTCCAATCCAAATTCTATCATAAATATTTTGATAACTAAGGATATCACATGTAAGTAAGATCTTTTTTGGCTCTTGGAGGAACTTGGACTCAGCTTCCTCAGGGAAATAATTCTTTGAAATATATTATTCCAAGGTATATTTGTGCAATACACCTCCTCAATAATTATTCATAGCTCTTTTCCATATCTAAGTTGAATAAAAAGAGTCTGATAATCTTCCTACGTACAAAATATTTGCATAAGGTAGTATCTTTTGTTCGATGCGTAAGCTACCAACCAATGGTACAATTCTACCATAAAAAAGATGAAGAGTGTTTTATATAGGTAGTCATAAATATTATATTCCACCCAATTTATCTATATCTCTATGTAAAAAATGTGAAGAACATCTCATATAAGTAGTCGGGTCCAATGCTATATCTCTGTGAAAAATTATCTTGGTCATCTTCCACCCAACTCTCAATACTCTCCAAAGATAGTTAATACGCCATCTCCATGCAACATCCTAGCAGAAAATTTAAAACAACTCTTGTAAATGGAACCAAAATGTATCCTTTTATTTGCACGTTCATTAGCTATGTGCGTTATCACTTCATTTAAACATATCTTAATGCTCACCCTAAGTGTGCATAGTAACTAGGTCCCTCTTTTGTTATGATTTTCAGGAAGTTACCATGTATACACATCATATTAACAACCATTAAACCATTCATGCATAGAGAATCATCATAACTATAACACTTTTTGCAACAAATTTAATAAGGAAGATGAAAAATATAAACAATAGCCAATATCAAGAGTATCCTTATAACACCATATTTAGATATGTCAACAACCATAACCCAACCACAAGTATCCATTATAAACCCAAAACTTTACATATTATGAATTTGAATACATAACAATCAATACATAGGTGCATTGGACCATACACACATCACAGCCTAAACTACATCAGGACAACATAACCTTACTCTCACAAAATGTTATCTTTCTAACAATCTATATTTCCCTTCACCCCCATGCACTTTCCTAAAGATATGCATGCTCACAAAAATATTGCATGCTTTCTTTCCTAAAAATGGTAATGCATACAAAGTTTACATACTTTTAAAAACAGTAGCTAATAATAGACTAAACTTAAAGATAAGACTTGCATTAATCCTATTATTAACCTCCTCCATACATGTTCTACATATTCCTTTCTTGCTTGCTTGGTTGGCACTCCAAGTATTTTTTTAGCCTGATCTAGAAAATAGGATAATTCCCTACTTTATTTCTTGTGTGTGCGTAGTCTTAAGCACTACCTTGTTTAGCATCTATGCATGTCATTCTATATACTGTCCCTATTCCTCTACATGTGTGTGTTCCTATGCATAATCCTCTATGTTTCTTTGGTACTTATTCAATTTATCCAACCAACATTCTTCCATATAAGACTTGATGTTCCCTAAGTAGGCTTCATACTTGTTCACTGATCCCTTAAAATAATTTAATTCTCCTTATTGTTTGGTTGTAACTCCAATGCCTTAGAGAGCACAAGGGAAAATCAAATAATATTCTTTACATCTGGTTATACATTTACTCCTTGTTCATCATTCATACCCTGGAGAATTTCTCCGTAATGGCTACTACAACCTTATAAACACCCTTTTAATGACTACGTTACTCACTTATGACTCAAATAGACTTATAGCAAACTTTTTTCAATGTTTACTTCCTTAATTAGTATGTATTATACTTTAACTTAACTTAGTGGCATAATTGAGTATGGGCTTGATAAGCTTTATAAGGATATAATATCAAGAAATATCTCTCTACAATCTTACCCTATCTTACAGACTTCTCATAACCTTAATACGGACTGAAGAATATTAACTATTTTGATCCAAATAGTCAGGATTCTTACATGAATGATGGAGTGTAAACATATTTGTAGTTTTTGAGACTTGTGATGGAAATAAATACCTTGGTGCTTAATTTTTTCTCTTTCCTTTACTTGGACAGTTAAATAACACCTTCAACCACCTTATACAGACCAACCAAACAAAATGAATTTATGAAGGAGATAAACAACTTACCTCTTGACTTCATACTAACTTCCAACATCTTAAATTCTTTGATCAAATGCTACTAATGATGATGCATTTCAAGAATGCTCCATTCTTCCTTCTGATAGGTCATGTCTTCTAGTATCCTAGAGGAGACACATCATGCTTGTAGGATCACTTATAAAAATACAAAGTCATCAAAGGAACTTGATAACTCAATCTACTCTATTTTTTTTGTTTTTGAAGCATTTTCAATCTTATTGGAATCACTTTTAGGTGTGATGACTTAAAATCCTATTTCCTATTCTTCTAATTTAATTCCTAACATGCATACATGGTACATCTCATACACTTTCTCTATCATAGTTAGGGGAAAAAATTCTTAATAGCTTGCATTAGGCTTATCTTCTTTCTTATTGGATTTTTCAACACCTTTTAATGTTTTTCTTAGACGGGATCTCCCATGAAGGTCCTTAATTATATATCCTTTCTATCCTCTACACATGATGAATTATTATTAAAATTTACATCCTTAGACCTATAATTGGGTTCCTTGACCTTGTATATTTACTTCACATCCTTCTTTCAAGTGGCTCTCTCAAACATTGCAAACTTGGACTCATTCTTAGGATTAATATTCATTTTGAATACCTTCTTATCCTCCCCTTTTAATTCATGAGGTATGTTATTGTACCTAGGATATTCCTTTTAATAAAAATTCTTAGCAAAGTGACCTTGTTCATGAAATTTGTAACACACAATACTATTTTTTATTCTATATTTTTGTGAACTAAAATTCCAAACATAATTAGAAAATTTATGATCATGACATATCCTAGAAAATCACCCAACCTTATTGAAATTCAATCAAACTATTTTGTTCATACCTCCTGATTCTTCTCTTCTCAAAAACTTACAAGATGGTTCATCTAAGCAATATTTGGTAGTGTGTCTATTTTCTTGACACTTGAAATAAACTAAATTCCTTGTTTTCTCATCTCTTCTATCCCTCCATGGATGGTCATCTATGGCATTCTTCCTACATTCCTTATCTCTATGTCAAAAATTATGACAACTAAATCAATAACCATTTAAATATATATCATACATTGATGCATTAGGTTGCCTCATTGAATTTGGCCTTCTTGATCTTGTCTCCTTGGCCTCCTTCATGGTTACTTTTCTACTTAAACCAACCTTGTCATATTAACACTTCTATATAGGATCTCCTTTGAATCCTAGTCTTATCTTGTCACCTACTCCTCTTTGGCTCTTCAAAATTCCATCAAGAACTTCAACAATCTTCTCCATCTTAACATACATCTTAAATATATTGTTTTCTCTTATATTTTATCCTTTAAGGTTCTCAAATATTATTCATGTCTAAATAAAGCATCTTCTTTGTCCTTCAGGGTTTTTGACATACTTTTAACCATATATTCCATTTCATTGATGGATTGACTATGTTCAACTTCCATATACTTTATTTATTTTTTCAATCCATCAAGCAAGGACTCATCAATCTCAAACTTCGTTTTAAGAACTGCTTCACCTATTTTACCCATGTTTATTCTTCAAATATCTCCTCTAAGCTATTAAACTGGTTCTAAGAGTACCTATTTCTAATACCAATTGTTGGAAAAAATATGAACTGAGAGGGGAGGGGTGAATCAGGGTTTATTAAAACTTTCAAAACTCTTCATAAACTCAGCAATCCATTCAATATATATCACTATCAACCATAAGGGACTAATTACATTCAAACATGAGTAGGTAATAATAAAACACACATGAACACAAGATTTAATGTGGGAAACCCTTAAAGGGAAAACACCCTTTGAAATCAATGCATTAGTGTGTAAAATGGTCCTATAAATATTACAAGGATTTAATTTCTTGAGAATCTAGTCAAATTGAAGCTACAACTCATAAATTTAGCCAAATTTCTACTTGACCTTTACCAAGATACAACTTACATGGAACCTCCAACTCCCAAAACTTTATTCAAGCTCCTACTTGACCTTCTGAAAGCTACAACTTACATGGAAGCCTCAACTCCCTATTTTATAATCAATAATTTAGAATTTTTACAAGATATCGATCACCTTCAAAAATTTTTTTGATATAATGGATTTTGATCTCATATTCATCTCTTATCCCTTCACTCTTTACCTCTCCTGATTCACCTATCTTATCATCACTTCATGTTGCTACAAGATCACACTTCTATGGCCTCTTCCATATTCCTTTTTCATGCCTTTCTCTTTGGATGACATTCTCAAACACCTACTCTCTCATGTAGACATACTGATGTAAGAATCATAGTCATGAAATTATTTAACAAGCTCCTTGATTTACTTTATTTTTCATGTCGTCGTACTACCTAAACAACATAGTCACCAAAAACACATTTTTCATGCACATCCAGGATCTTATATACATCAAAATGTTATTTTCTTACTACACTTCATCGTCATCTTCCAACTCTTCATCTAATTTTCTCTCCAACACGTACAAGGATGAGGTATATGACATCATACAAAACTATCATCAAGAAATCATTACATCTAAAGTAGTGTCAGTTACAAATGAAAATATTCTTTGAGTTGTCATAACACTCATGATACCTGAAAGGGAATAGAAGAAACTCCTAAACTCACTAATCTCCTAAACCAAATAAAAATATTCTTCTTACAAGATGACATCTGACATCTTCATGTGTTTCTGACATTTCTTTTGTTATCTTCCTCTTAATGTACCCTTTTTTGTCTTCTATAAAACTATCCAATTCACTAAGTTTCATGAGGGTTTTCATGAGTTACAAAATCCCTCTTCTTCCCATATCTAACATTTACAATCTTGGTAAATTTTCATTTTGATATCAAACATCCATTTGATCTTATATGTTCAGTTAGGTGTATGTGCTTTTAAACTGCAGCTTTCAACTCAGGTGAAGAAACACACTTTCAGGTTCATTTCATTCATTAATCCTATTATTAACCTCCTCCATGTGTGTTCTACATATTCCTCTCTTTCTTTCTTGGTTGGCACAAGTCTATTTTTTAGCTGGATCTAGAAAATAGGCTAATTCCCTACTTTATTTCCTATGTGTGCACAATCTCAAGCACTACCTTGTTTAACATCTATGCGCATCCTTCTATGCACTATCCCTATTCCTTGATGTGTGTATTTTTCTATGCATAATCCTCTATGTTTCATTGGTACTTATTCAATTTATCCAACCAACATTCTTCTATACAAGACTTGATGTTTTTTTATGGCTTTATGTTCCCTAAGTAGGCTTCATACTTATTCACTGATCCCTTAAAAGAATTTTCTTCTCCTTCTTGTTTGGTTTTTACTTCGATTCCTTATAGAGCACAAGGGAAAATAAAAGAATATTATTCACGTCTAGTTAGACACTTACTCCTTTTTCATCATTCATACCCTGAAGACTTTCTACTTGATGGCTATTGCAACCTTGTACACACCCTTTTAATGACTATGTTACTCACTTAAGACTCAAAGGGACTTGTCACCGAATTTTTTCAATGTTTACTTCCTCCATTTGTATACCTTATACTTTAACTTGACTAAGTGGGCTAATTGAGTACAGGATTGATAAACTTTATAAGGATATAAGATCAAGAAATCTCTCTCTAAAACCTTACCCTATCTTAAAGACTTCTCATAACCTCAATACAGAGTGAAGAAGATTAAATATTTTGATCCAACTAGTCAGGAATCTTACATGAATGTTGGAGTGCAAACATATTTGTAGTTTTTGAGACTTTTGATGGAAATACATACCGTGAGGCTTAATGTACACTCTTTCCTTTACTTGGAAAGTCAAATAAGACCTTCAACCACCTTATACAGACCAACCATATGCAATGAATTTATCAAGGAGCTAAACAACTTACCTCTTAAATCCATACTAACTTGTAACATCTTGAAGTCCTTGATCATATTCTACTAATGATGATACATTTCAAGAATGCTCCATGCTTACTTCAGATATTTCATGTCTTATAGAATCCTAGAGGAAATATAATCTATAGAATTCATGCCAACAATATGAAAAAATTCATTACAATGAACTTCACATAGAATCCAACAAATCCATGCTAACATCATGACCGAATGCCATACAAAAATATCTTCACATAAGGAGAAAAGAGTGCATTCTAATAGCATGATAATTTTCCATAAAATAACTTCACATAAATTCCAATGAATTCATTCTAGCACCATGATAAAAATTCATAATCCATACTCATGTATTTATGCCAATAAAAGACTGCATATCAACTGTTTGACGTAATGTCACAACACATCATTCTTTAAATATTATAGCCAAATGATTTCAAACTAATAATTTGAAAAAATGTCATAGCACAACATTCTTTCAAAATTCTATGCAATTGATTACACACTAACCATTTATCAAAATACAACATACTAGCAGGAAAAATTACAGTAAAGAAAATAGCAATCAATAGCAAATCTGGAGCATAGAAAGCACCCCAAAACACCATTCTTTGATAGCTAATGTTGTAGAAAAACAACACCTCAAATATTAACTACACGCAACAAGGAATTAACCAAAACTTGATGTTATAATAGCCCATGCTACAACAACAAATGCAACAATAATTTAATAAAAAAACAACACTTCTAGCAGCTGTTACCACACCAATAAATCCTTAAAGAACACAACTCTTCTAGTAGCTGTTACAAAAACAATAACACAACATATAACAGTTGTAGCAGATCAACAAATCAACAAAAAAAATAGCATTCCAACATTTAAAAATGCAGCTTGGAGACAATCCAAAACTTATAGCGAAAATGTCTAGAAATCTTCTCTCAACACCCAAATGAATAACCTCATTGATTCTATTTATCAAGTAAGGATTTAAAAAAATGAAATCTCTTGCTCTCATACTTGAGAGGTCTAAAATATATAATGCCCATATTACAATAAACACATTTTCTAAATACCCATAAAGGATTGATTCAAAAATATTAATACCCACAATAGATAGTCCATATTTCTCTTTACCCAAAAGAGGAATAAAATGAATATGCATCTATTTATAAAATATTGCATAGATAAAAATAAGAACCCTTGCCTAAAATATTTGAGATGAAGAAGACCAAAAAACCTCTGTTCTTTTCCTCTTTCCTTCTCTATTTTCTTCCTCTAGCTTCCTAGCTCCACACCGTACAAAATAAAACTCCAAAACCTTATTTATTTTTCTAGAAAATTTCTCCCCAACATTGCTTCAATAAAGAATGGCAAGATCCCAAATTACAGGCCCAAAATATGCTCCAGCTAGTCTTAAAACTTCCATGAAATCCTCCAGATTTTTTTTTGACATGGTCTCCCCTCTATCTCCTCCTCTCTTCACTCCATGCTAAATGGTAAATATCAAAACCTAACTCTCCTTTATTTCATGTATTCCAAAATCCATTTAAATATAATTAAACTTCAAAAATTCCTCCACTTAGCTTTAGGATAAGTTTAATTGTTTTATTCATTTATTTTAAATAAAACTATGTGCCACATTCCATAAGGAATAATTAACACATAAGTTAATGCCAAAATAATTCAAAATTTGAATTCCAAAAAATATCATTCCAATTAAGACTTATTAAAAATATTGAGTTCCAAAAGTCAAGATGTTACATTCTTCCCCCTTAACAAGGGTAATGTCCCGATTACCGAGATTTAAAAAGAAAAGGAAAATTCTTTCTTACATACTCTACCTCTTCCCAAGTGACACTTCTTTCACTTAGGCTGTCCCATTGGACCAAAACTTGTTGGATATCTCTATTTCGTAACTTAATTCTTCGATGCAATAATATCCTTACTGGCTCAAACTAAAAATTTAGCTTATCATCTACTTGCAAGTTCTATTAAGTTAGCACATGTGAGGGATCATGCACATATTTTCTCAAATGTGAGACATGAAATACGTCATGAATTTTAGAAAGTGAAGGAGGCAATGCTAACCTATAGGCTACAACACTAATTTTCTCTAAAATTTCAAATGGAATAACAAATCTAGGTGCAATTTTAGATGCCTTTCCAAACTTAATTGAACTTTTATGAATTTTCAACCTCAAAAACACTTTTTCACCCACTTGAAATTATTTTTCAGTCCTTTTCTTATCAGCATAACTCTTTTGTCTATCACTTGCAGCCTTTAATTTTTGTCTTATAACAATCATTTGTTGATAGTATTCTTTTAAAACATCAAGACCTGTGGTTACTTGATTTTCAAGGCCTTCCCACCCCAAGGGTGTTCTACATTTCCTTCCATATAAAGATTCAAAAGGATCCATTTGCAAAGAAGTGTGATAAGTATTATTATAAACAAATTCAACTAAGTGTAGAAAATATTCCCACTTATTTTGCTGGTCCATAACATACATTCTTAGCATGTATTCTAATACCTGATTTACTCTTTTAGTTTTCCCATCCTTTTCAGGATCATAAGAAGAACTAAAATGCAGCTTTGTGCCAAAATTAGCTGCCAGAGTTTTCCAAAACTGAGATGTAAACAAAGTATCTCTATCAGTAATAATCATCAGGAATTCCATGCAATCTTACAACTCCCTTCACAAATCTATTAGCAATTTTAGGTGCATCATCCATTAGATTACCAAGAATAAAATGAGCAACCTTTGTTAGCTTGTCAACAACTAAAAAAATATCATGCCTCTTTTTAGATTTTTGCAAACCAGAAATAAAATCCATTGTTATAGTTGCCCATTTGTCTTTTGGAATGTCATGGGGAAAATGCTTACCACCAGGATGGCAATGATCAACTTTCACCTTTTGACATTCTAAACATTTAGAAACAAATATAGCCACATCCTTTTTCATACCAGACCAAAAATAAAATTGTTTCAATTCATGAGTCATTTTAGTGACCCCAGGATGTGAAAAATAAGGAGCTTGATGCACTTCTTGCATCAGAATAGTTCTGAAATTTCCTTCTAAAGGTACATAAATTCTACCTTGGAGCCTTAGAAGACCATCTAAGTCTAAGGAATACCTAGCATACTTGTTGTCCACTATTTTTTGTAACAAATTTTCAACCATTTCCTGATAGAAAATATCTATTTTTTGTTATTGTAGTAGTTGATCCTTTAGCAAAAATTTTATTCTAGAAACAAAAACAAAGTGGAATTTATGGCTAAGTGCATCAGCCACTCGATTCTCTTTACATTTGACATATTTTATGTCCATATCATAATCCCTAATCAATTCCATCCATCTCCTTTGTCGGGCATTCAAGTTGTCTTGAGTAAACAGATGCTCCAGACTTTTATGATCTGTTCTAAGTTTGAATGGCTTACCCAACAAGAAATGTCTCCATTTCTTAAGAGCATGGACTACTGCAGCCAAATCTAAGTCATGTGGGGGATAGTTCATCTCATTAGGCTTCAATTTCCGTGACTCATAAGCCACTACCTTTCCTTCTTGTGTTAGTACACCCCCTAAACCAACTAGGGATGCATCAGTCTAGACCTCAAAAGGGTTGTTTGGATCTTGAACCAGCAAGATAAGTGCTATAGTGAGATCATGTTTTAACTTTAAAAATGCTTCCTCACACCTAGCAGTTCATTCACAATGTTTAACCTTTCACTGTAGCGATGAGATAGGATGGGCTATTCGTGAAAATTCATTCATGAACCTTCTATAGTGTCTAGCCAAGCCCATGAAACTTCAAAGTTCTGTCACATTTTTAGGAGCTGGCCATTCTTTGATAACTTTAATCTTGGATGGATCTATAGAAATCCCATCCTTAGAAATGATATGTCCTAAGTAGTGCACTTTATCTTTATAAAACTCACACTTAGACAATTTTGCACACAATTTGTGGTCCCTGAGCCTTTGTAGAACCATTCTTAAATGATTTTCATGTTCTTGCTCATCCCTAGAATAAATTAAAATGTCATCCAAGAAGACTAATAATTTTTTTTCAAAAAATCTCTAAAAACACTATTCATTAGGTTCATAAAAGCAGTCGATGCACTGGTCAAACCAAAAGGCATAACTGTGAATTCATAGTGTCCATATCTTGTACCTAAAATTGTTTTATACAAATCTTCCTCTTTGATTCTAAGTTGATGATAACTAGACCTTATGTCAATCTTAGAAAATACAGTTGCCTCTTTCATTTGATCAAATAAATCATCTATCCTGGGAAGCTGATATTTATTCTTAATGGTAGCCTTGTTGAGCATGCTGTAATCAATACACAACCGTAATGTACCATCTTTCTTTTTAACAAAGACCACTAGTGCTCCTAAAGGGGATACACTTGGCCTAATCATTCCTTTCTCAAGAATTTCTTGTGGATAAACTTTTAGCTCTTGCAAGTCCATGGTATTCATTCGGTAAGGTGCTTTAGAGGTAGGGACTGAACCTGGAATTATATTTATTGAAAAATAAAACTCTCTTTTTGGGGGCAGACCTAGAAATTCCTTAGGAAAAACATCCTTAAAATAATTTAATACTGGATAATCATGCAAACTAGGTTCCTTCATATCAAAAGAATCTTCCATGTGTAAGGAAAATAAGAGACATCCCTTACAAACTGCTCTTCTCAACTGTAAGGCAGAAAGAGTGGGTAAAAAATTGTTGTTTTTTATACCAAACAAAACATGTTCAAAGCCAAAATCATTAAAATAGTGTATTCTTTTGTCAAAACAATCAATCTGAGCTTTATGTTCTTGCAACGAATCCATGCCAATAATCATATCATAAGATCCCAAGGGAACAACATGCAGATTTAATCTAGTTTTAAACATCCCTAGACCAACTTCTATTTGATCTAAACATTCTGAAATATACACTTTCTCACCATTCCTAAATTATACTTGTCATTTTTCTTTCATAGCAACAGTTTTTAGATTTAGATTTTGCACTATTCTAGGAGACACAAAGTAATCAGATGCACCATAATCAAATAGAACATAAATTTCAGCACCAAATATTTTACCTCTAGTCTTAATAGCGGTTGATTGGTGCTCAACCTTGTGGTTATCTACTGTTGCATAGACCTAGTGGCTTGTTTTCTTGCTTGCAAGGAATTCTAGGCAATCTCTTTGGTAATGGTTCTTACCACATGTCGAATAGCCTTGTTGAGGTTCTTTTTTTTCCACCAAAACCTTGTTAGCTCCTGTAGTAGATGTGTATCTACTGCCACCAACTTGATGATGATTTTGTTGTTGTTTAATGGGAAACCTTGGCCCTCCCCAATAATTATTTCCATGAAAATTTCCATTGTTCTGCTTTCCATTAAAAGTAGTCCTTTTGAACTCAAGTTTCTGGTAAGGTCCAGAAGAGGAAACAAAAATCTTTTTATTATTCATTGCCTTCTCTTTCATTTCTTGGTGGTATTTTAGGCAAGAATGCTCTTTTTCTTCCACCCTATAGGCTGCACTAACTACTTGTGTAAGACTCTTAGGGTTGACCATATTCACGACCTGTCGGATAACCTCTCTCAAACCCAGTTTGAACTTGGTTACCTTGGACTCTTCATCTTTCATATAGCCCACATGACAGATCAAATCTAAAAATTGAGCTTCATACTCAGCTACAGTCATGTTATTTTGTTTCAAACTATGAAACTCAGTTTTCTTCCTTTCTTGGTGATTAGCCAAGACATATCTAGTTCTAAATTTCTTAACTTTCCCCAAGTAATGGTGGAATCTACATAACCCTTAAGTTGCTACAAATAAGACCACCACAGGACAACATGCTCTTCAAGGTGGTAAACTGCAATACAGGCCTTGGTATTGGAGTTGCAATCATGTAGCCCAAAGTATTGTTGTAAGTTAAACAACCAAGCCTCAACTTTATCACGCGAGTCAGTGGATAACCCTTTGAATCTAGGAATAGGAACTTTCTTCAATTCCTTGAGGAAGGGATCTATTACTCTATTCCCTATGGGTAAATCTTCATGAGCATACAACTGGTTATTCAAGTCTCCCAGGTTTACCTCATGTTGGTCATGTCTTACTTGACTACCCCCTAGGCCACTATTTTTCTGTAGGTTCCTCTCATGAGCTGTCAATCTATCTTGCAAAGTGTTTACAGTCATAAGAAGTTTATTTAGGACTTATTCAGTGGGGTTGAGGATAGGGTTGATGTTTCCACCAAATCCTCTACCTATACCTCTTCCAGATCCTCTCCTTCAGCCACCACAACCTTGGTTTGGATTAGCCACACTACCACTACTCTGAGTTCTTACCATTGTTCCTGGTAATTACAAAGATAAGTATTATATAATTTTCCCAGAGGCCTAAGTGTTATACAACCTCGGTTCTTATACCAAGTGTAAAGACCTTGAAAATTGAGGTCCAAAGTTTTTTTTCCTTCCCCATTATTCCCATTGCTTAATTGATATGTTGTTTTCACACATAATCAAATCATAAAATTATACAAACAAATCATATGTGCTAAAGACATCAATAAAAATCAGATTTGAGTCCAAACGACATTTCATTATTTTCAATATCTCAGTACAATCTTATAAGGTTACATGCAATGGAAAAAAAGCCTCATAAGCTTATATAATATACTAATTATTCTAGCAATACATCAAGTACAATTTATTCCATAATTGAATATAATAGTAACTAAGAAAGATCTGAAATCATCTTGAATCCCTTCAAATTCTTTCCTTTATTTTATCTCCAGAATGGCCTATATTTTCTACAAGGGGTCAGCTCAAACTGAACTGGAAAGGATTTCAATTTTCATATATGTAGTATTCTACAAATGAAAACGTATTCAAAAGATACAGTCATGCATCAACATACTAATTCATTCATTATTATAATAATGATTTCCAAAAATCATGTATACATGCACGAACTATCCAAGTTCAAAATACCTTTCAAGAGTGGTGTCTTTAACCATCTTACATGAAAATGCATAAAACTTACCTCAAGTAAGGCTGATTACATAATAAATTTTATAATATTATTTCATGCGAAATCAAATCAGCATACAAACTATTTGAAGAAATATAACATATAGGCTCCATGTAAAAAGGAGAAGGCATGATAATAAATTGTCAAAGCATCCACATGAAATTTACAATTCTTACAATGAACTTTATGCCGAATTAGATCAGCAACATAACATAATTTCCAAGAGGAACAAAAGATCCTTTATACCCAAGAATGCATGCCATCCATATGACAAACTTTCATATAATGAACTTCACGTATATTCCAAGGAATGCATACTGATTGTATGACAAAATTTCATGTATGAACTTTACTTCACAAGCTTAAAATGAACAATATGTCAATTCATATCAGAAACATAGTGCATTTTCAAAAGGCACAACAAATAATTTATACTCAAAGAATGCATGTGAACCATATGAAAAAATGTCATAATATAAACCTCCAATATAATCTATAGAATTCATGCCAACAATATGAAAAAATTCATTACAATGAACTTCACATAGAGTCCAACTAATGCATGCTAACATCATGACCGAATGCCATAAAAAAATATCTTCACATAAGGACCAAAGAGTGCATTCTAATAGCTTAATAAATTTCCATAAAATAACTTCACATAAATTCTAATGAATTCATTCTAGCAGCATGATAAAAAGTCATAATCCATACTCATTTATTTATGCCAATAAAAGACTACCTATCAACTGTTTGACGTAATGTCACAACACATCATTCTTTAAATATTATAGCCAAATGATTTCACACTAATCATTTGACAAAATTTCATAGCACAACATTCTTTCAAAATTCTATGCAATTGATTACACATTAACCATTTATCAAATATAGCATACTATCAACAAAAATTGCAGCAAAGAAAATAGCAATCAATAGAAAATCTGGAGCATATAAATCACCCCAAAGCACCATTATTTGATAGCTAATGTTGCAGCAAAACAACACCTCAAATATTAACTACACACAGCAAGGAATTAACCAAAACTCAATGTTATAACAGCCCATGCTACAACAACAAATGCAACAATAATTTAATTAAAAAACAACACTTCTAGCAGTTGTTACTAGAAAAATAAATCCTTAAAGAACACAGTTCTTCTAGAAAATATTACAGCAACAATAACATAACTTATAACAGCTGTAACAGACCAATGAATCAAAAGAAAAAATAGCATTCCAACGTTTAAAAAACTGCAGCTTGGAGACAATCTAAAACCCATAGCGAAAATGTCTAGAAATCTTCTTTCAACACCCAAATGAATAACCTCATTGATTCCATTTGTCAAGTAAGGATTTAAAAAAAATGAAATCTTTGGCTCTCATACTTGAGAGATCAGAAATATATAATGCCCATATTACAATAAACACATTTTCCAAATACCCATAAAGGATTGATTTGAAAATATCAATACCCACAATAGATAATCTATATTTCTCATTACCCAAAAGAGGAATAAACTAAATATGCATTTATTTGTAAAATATTGCAAAGGCAAAAATAAGAAACCCTTGCCTGAAAGATTTGAGATGAAGAAGACCAAAAAAACTCTGTGTTTTTCCTCTTTCCTTCTCTATTTTCTTCCTTCCAGCTTCCTAGCTCCACATCGTACAAAATAAAACTCCAAAACCTTATTTATTTTTCTATAAAATTTCTCCCCGACATTGCTTCAATAAAGAATGGCAAGATCCCAAATTATAGGCCCAAAATAAGCTTCAGATGGCCGTAAAACTTCCATGAAATCCTCCAAATTTGTATTTGATATGGTCTCCCCTGTATCTCCTCCTCTCTTCATGCCATGCTAAATGGTAAATATCAAAACCTAACTCTCCTTTAGTTCATGAATTCCAAAATCCATTTAGATATAATTAAACTTCAAAAATTCCTCCACTTAGCTTTAGGCTAAGTTTAATTGTTTTATTTATTTATTTTAAATAAAAATATGTGCCACATTCCACAAGGAATAATTAACACATAAGTTAATGCCAAAATAATTCAAAATTTGAATTCCACAAAATATCATTCCAATTAAGCCTTATAAAAATATTGATTTCCAAAAGTCGGGATGTTACAGAGGACGCACAGTGTAACACGAGGTAGGAATTAGTAGGATGAAATACTCTGAATAAGGTGAAAATGAAGATATTTTATGGCATAAGGAATTACACGCAAGGATGTTTGCGGCCTAGGAAGTTTCAGTGCACCAGAAGGTTACGACTATAGTGTGCAGAAGAAAGTAGAGGAAAAGAGGGGAAAAAGCAAAAAACAGTTAAAGCTACATTACGGTGGTAGGTAAGGAGCAATAAATGCAGAATTGTTTTGGAAATCAATAAAAGGGGCACCAAAGGGAGTATATTTTTTCCTTTCCTTATGAATAATTTGAGCATTGAAGAGTGTGAAGCTATGTAAATTTGTGCAAATTTATGACAGAGCTTGAGAAATCGAAGCAACCCAAATCGAGAAATCACATGGCTAGGTTATGGAGCTCCTTTAGATGGAAGTTTAAATCTTAAGAAAAGGTGTGGAGGTTTTTTTTAGAAGAATGCAAAAAAAAAGGAACGCGAATTTGAGCTAGGGTACAAAATTTGAGCTAGGGCATGAAATTATTTGATAGCGACAAATATTTGAGAGAAAGGATGGTGAACTGAGAAAAGTATTTAGCAAAAATGGTTTATTAGAAGGTTAGTAAGCACGTAGGGCACATGATACTTCAATTAGTGAAGTAAAAATTATGGAAAATAATAAATGACACCCAGAAAGGCATCCAATGTAGAATCTAAGGGAAAAGGAGGTTGAGCTAGAAGAAGCATCAGAAGAAAGATACTCTAAAATGTAGTATCTTGAGGTCATTATTATAGGATATATTATTAAAGTCATTGATTATAATCATCACTCAGACTCAAATGAGTATGAAATAAAGATTACTGATGGGAAACCGATTTATTATGATAAGGGGTATTGGGTCTTAGAAGATGCAAGAGTCCTTCAAAAGTATGAGATATCTCACTTCAAAAATCCTGAGTGCCTCTATCAATGGTTGATGTCATGGTTCCATGAGGCATTATTCTATTTTATAGGTAGGAGGATGTGCATTACCACACAGATGATTAGAATATTTTCTAGATTGTGCAGTTTAGGTGTAGAGATATAAATATATTTAGATGATAAATCAGGAGTGGAGGTCACTATCGTTGCACTTAAGTATCAAATAGGTGGCCACATGAGGGATAGTTTCAAACTTATTGAGCCAATTCTAAGGGTCATTGTGCGTATGGTTACAAAGTTGGGAGTGTAGGAGAAACGGACCCCATTGAATAAAATATGGCTCCACATTATGTGAAAGATGGTTGAAAGAGCCACATACAACATTGTTGCCTTCATTGATAAATGGATCATAGAGGAAAAAATGTGCAGGTGATAGGATAAATTTGGGAGAAATCCTCCTTTTAATTGTGTTTTCAAAAATTAGAATTCTAGATGGCCCAAATTATAAAATGTGGAGGTTACCCCTAGATAAAAAATTCCCCACAAAGAGATTAACATAATACACCTATGATGCAATAACTAATGCCTATAAGTTACGATGGGATGGGTGATATATATGAAAGTGCAAATAATTCGAACATGAGTGGTGCATCCCAAGTGAATTACCCTTATTTTTGGAGGGGAAAGTAGATTTTCTGGTGTACCATCATTTCTTCTTGGGAATATTTTATTTCAAGACTGGTGCAAAGAGACTGTGGTGTACAATTCCCTATGTGTTTGTAGCAAGATACTTCTAGGCATCCATGAATAGACTTTCAGACGTGTACAAGTTAATTTTTTATGCTAATAAGGTGGATTATGATTACCATACGCCATTCAAAACATATGTATACCATGGAAAGGTAGTGATACGTACCCAAAAATGTAGGTACAGTACCACTGGAAAGATGTTACAGAAGCCCTAATGATGATTCAGGTTTCTTTGCAAGGTGTTCGGAATCTAAAAAAAGCTCGCCGAGTGTATGTTTGCATCCCAAATGCTTTATCCAACCTCCGTGTGTTTTGTTATGTCCTCTAACCCCATTTTCTTTGAATTTTGGTCGTAAGTGATAGGACCGCCACCCTTCTTGGGCGGTGGTCTTGTGACCGCTGCCCAAGACAGGGCGGCGGTCCTATAACCGCCACCCTATGCAAGGCAGGGGTCCTATATGCATTTTCCAGAACATTCTAATGAATGTGTCAAACATAAAAATTCAACATTCACCCACATTATTCACCCACTTTGGCTTGCATTTATGTTTTGGCTGCCTAGTAAATAGTGTTTTTCCTTTTTTTATAGTAAAGGAGATTAATTGGGAGTTACCCTTTGGTAAATGCCATTGTTATAAAAAGCTAGTTTGTTTTCGAACAAAAGGCCCCTCTCCTTCTCTATTTAATTATTCAGTTTGTTTGAATTTATTTCTTAGAGTTCCAATAGTTTCATATTTTGCATCAATTATCAGCCTTCCCTTGTTGTTTAGAGATCATTTGATCTTCTTGTTTCCATCTCACTTCATTGTTGTTCTATACAATCAGTTTAGATTAAGGTAGTTTCATTTCTAGATTAGAATCCATCTTAGAGTTACAGGTTTTGTTTGCCACAAAAGATAGTTTCTATAATTCTCAGTGTATTTGTGTTGTATTCCTGTAATAAATCCTGCTAGGAATTACATAGTCAAGCTTTGTTCACTTGCACTATCCCTCTCTTACTTGCATTGTATTCAGTCTATATCCAAAACTGCCATTGTTCAAGTATCTTATTCTACTAACGCTATCATATACACACTTTTCTAGATTCAAAAGAACATGAGGGAATGAGGAGGTCACACTGATGGGACAAAGTCATACACAACCTGATTTACCATTGTTCTATAAACTCCAGGTTTGAGCTATCAAAGTTCTAGTTACAATATATCAAATAGAGTAGTAATTTACTTCATTTAAGTTAAAATATCTCTTCCGATATTACCAGGGAAGCTATGGTGAATGATAGTTTCTGAGAAACTATGATTCATTTCTCACTTCTGAGATAGGATTGAGAGTCTTTCAATTAAAATTAGTTAGTTATTTAAATATTTAGGATAAACCCGTAACTACACAAGCAAATAGCTATACCAGGCTACGTTGTTTTTTTATTATTAGATTAATTTTTCATTTTCTTACTATATTAGAATAGCTGATCTTTTAATTTTGTTAAAATATTTCATAAAAAATATGAAAAAATAAAAGAATATATGCATAATATAGATATATCTTTCATAATTAGCTTATTCAGTCAAGTTAAAATTGAATCATCTTTGCATGACAATCATAGGACCTAGAGATCCTAGAGAATATGTATTTGAACCAATAGTGCCTCAACCAAACCTCCCCACAACACTAGCTGATATAGATCAAGACTTTAGGATTCAGGTTTTTTGAACAATAGTGAACCTATGAGTAGTTAGTGAACAATTGAGAGAGTTGAGTATTGAAGACAACAAGGCATACACATTCTGGTCAAATCACCCCAACTACAGACTACCTTGATAAGCTATCCACATGACAGTACAAGAACTTGAAAGAGAACAAATATTTGGTTATGATCCTTTAGTTCCACATCCCAACACAGGAGACCTCCTCATTGACATAGATACTGGGTTACGTAATCAAGTTTCCAGAACACCTGTAAGGTATTCTGAGATAATTACACAACTTCTAGCTCTAAACATAGAGGTTGAAAAGGCTTATGACTATTGGATATTCGGGAGAAGAGATTGACTCCTCATATCACCATAGGAGGTTCGTCATGAACACAAACTTACGGTTGTGATCCACAGGTTCCATAACCCAACGGGCCTACCAATCAATCATACATTGACGTTGGTTTGTGCACACTAATATTCTGATACTCACCACTTCCACTAGACATCATTACACAATTCTCCATATTAAATGTAGTAGCCAATCAGGCTAGGGATTTTTTGACTAGACCAGATAATCGTCCATAAAATTTTGGAGGATCCACTACACCTCTCATCACCATTTTCCATTACCTTGTCTAGAAATATACAAGAAGCACCTACAAGTCATTTTCCACGTATCCAACAACCAATAAATAGGATCTCAGGAGATCTCGACATTAATTAGAGCCTCCAAACAACTATTATATCTGAACGATCCATTACACCAATTCAAGTTAGAGGGGCCTTCTTTTATTTAGATTCACAGATTCCATTATTGCGTGTTGAGGATATAAGATTGCTCAACTAGTTTGTCTCTATCACATATATTCCATTCTCACTTGTTGTGTCGGCACGACCTTAAGGGGTTGGGTACGAAAAAGAGTTTCTTGTAGATTCTCGTGCTCGCATGTGACTTTTATATCGTACAAAATTGGTGAACCCGACATGAAACAAACAATTGTACCCCTTTTATTTTTTATTTCTTTCATCCACCTTCACTCTTTCCCATTATTCTACGGGTATTCATATAGCCCCCAAATATTTTGGGATACGATGCATATGGCAGACCTCTCTCATGTCTTGAAGCAAATTATGGTAAAAAAAATAGACAACCATCACCCTCACTTTCTGCATGGGCTAACAACTATTCAAGTAATTACTTGTCATCACAAACTCCCCCTCAAAGAACTAGCTCTAGTTCTTCGTTCCGAATTGAGGAGTTAGATCAGCTTGCACAAACACAACAACTAGATCCCTCAGGATCTAACCATATGACGTTTACTAGAGAATCCATTTCATCTCCTTGGGTTTTCTTTAGACCACAAATCAGTAGGTAGTCATATCTACTCCCATTTTTGGATGAGGAGTATTTAGCACGCTACGCTAGAAGTGAACAACACTTCCCAAACATGTACCGACCTATAGGAAGCTTGCAAACGCAACCTGATATCTCACTCTAAGAAAACACCCCCATTCCTCCACCTATGGGAAATGCTCTCAGTAAATCTTGGAAGGATAATGATCAATTCATAATAGGGTATCATACCCCTTTACAACTTCAAGGTGTACAAAAAAACCATTAAGGAAAAACATTGTGTCTTCACCAATCAAGGTCATCTCAGCCTTAGTTGAAAAAGTTAGAGGATTGGAAATTGCTCAAGAAAATAAAATTCATATTTTGGGCAAGCAGGAATCCCCAACCCTCAACATCATCCCAGCCAGGTTGACCTCCTTACAGGAATAGTCATGTTAGGCATGCCTCCTCAACATTCATATAACTATCCACAACAAACACCAACTAGGACCGTGTTTTCAAATGCATCTCCAGTTGAAAATATGATACCTCTCGGTTTAGCACCAAACAATCCATATCAGAGAAATGCTCCTCCCTAATTAAACATTTATTCAAAATCACCACAAGGAGACATGTTATCCTCTCCCAGGATGTTCACTTAACTGAATGGATTTCCTTATTTCCCTGCAAATACATATGTTATGCCATATCAACAAACCATGCCACCCTCACCCCCTCAGTAGGCACCATCAATGGTCAAATCCTATGTGGTAGGTACTTACTCAAAATATTTGAAAGTGCCCCTAAATTTCACCATATGAAGTGTCATGCTTCCAAGGACTCTTCCCGATTTACCCAAATACAAAGGGGAGAGAGACCCAAACACACATATCAAGGTTTATGCCATGGCTATTCGAGAACTACTCCATTGGGATGGGTTTGTTGCTAAGATATTCCCTAAAACCTTTAAGGCTATTTCCCTTGATTGGTACTATAGAATAATTGAAGCCTCAATACGCTCATTTAAACAACTCATGTAAGAGTTTATCAAAGCTTTTGACATGAACAAATTGTTAAGTATAGGAATCAATGAATTCTTGCATATTAAACAAGAGCATAATGAATCTACTGTTCATTTTATCCAAAGATGGCATATGGTTCTCTACTCGTCAGAAAATTCTCCAAACATGGATCAGATGGAACTATGCGATTTATTCCTTCATTCCCTCAATAGAAAGATAAAGGACGAAGTCTAGAATTTCCCACTAAGAAATTATGATGAAGTACTTGAAAGTGCTCTCCGAATAGATCATGCAGCAATAGATAGTGGTCGTAAGACATACGAAACAAATGGGAAATTAATCCTTCCCAATCAAAACACTACGACCTATCGTAATGGTGGGAATACCAATCAAGGACCCAAAATCCTTAACAAAAACCACGTGGTAATACAAGATGAAGTAACTGAGCAAGTTAAAAGAGAAAGCATTGTAAACATTTTTCCACCCATCAACAATCAATGAAATAACAACTTTACTCCAATAATCAATGCAGTGGATTTTAATCGTCCATCATGACAAAAAAAACAACAACAACGGAAAATCCAGACACAAGGTCCAAATCGAAACCCAACTGGATATCAGATTCAAAACCAAAGGAAACAACCTCAAAATTTTAATTCTAACAACCAGGAACCTTATAAGAATTTTGGACCACAGCAGGTTTCAAATCAACAACCTTGAAATTATAATCCCAATTTGTATTGTGGTTTCCACAAGATTCAAGGCCATGATACTATGACTTGTTGTGACTAAAATAAATTCATGCAATGTTTTCCAAAAGCCCAAAGATAACTCTTCATAGATATGTTCTTAGAAAATTCTATAGTATCCCTGCCAAAAACTTACACAAGGGCAGTTTCCCCTCAAAATGCACCCCTCAAGATCTTTAATGATCTACTCCTAAATCATTCTAGCAATAATAGGTTAGACCTAAGTGGAATGAATAAGGGTGTTATGGTAGGAAACAACAATCATGAAGCCTCAAATTCATTAAATCTACTAGTCGCACCCCAATTAGGAACTCGACCACAGACCAAGATAGTTGGTCTAGTAGAGTTAGACACTGAGCTACCCATAGAAACCATAATAAAAACATGGGATTATTCTTCTCAACCAGTTCTAAGCTATCTATTAGAACTAGAAAACATTCAACAAACGTCAGTAAAAACCATAGGAGCTTATGATTTAATTAACAAATTAACAAAGACCTTCTCTCACATTTCCTTCTTGGATTTGTTGAAGAACTCTCCCACCCATAGGGCAACTCTCTTAGAAGCATTAGGCCTTAGTTATTTAATTAACATCACTCCTCCTCTAGAAATGCAAGTAAACCATGTAGAATTTGATGTCTACCCTCCAGGTCAGACAGATAGGGATACTAAGTTTATATTTGACATAAGCAAAATGCCAATAGACGCTGAAATCGCACGTAGAGGAGACCCAACTTTACATTTACAAGTATGGGTCTACAATAATTGTGTTTAACGAGCAATTATTGATGATGGCACAATAGTTAACATAGTCCCCTTCAATTTTCTTCAAAATCTAGGATATGGAGAAACAAATTGTTCCACAACATGAAATACGCTAAGAGGTTATGATAGCCTTAAGGCCACTTCAATTGGAACCATCATTTTACCAGTCACCTTAGGAACCAAGACGATCCTCACCGAATTTTATATTATAGATTGAGAAACCAACTATAATATTATCCTCAATCAACCATGGATACACCACATTAAGATGATCCCTTCCATGTTATTCCAAGAAATAATATTTTTGCACTTAGGGAAAATATTTGTGGCATAAGGTGACGCAAAAAACTTCGATATAAACCTAGCTGACTCGAAGAAAAAACTAGACGTTCACTCTAAGTTTGAACTCCCAACAAATCAACTTAGCAAACCAATTAATTCAACACCAGAAGAGAAGTTGATACCTACCACAGAATTAGAAAGTACAAATCTAGTCGAGGGCATTCCAGCACTCAAAAATGAGGCTAATGTCATAGAAACGGTGTCATTAGGGAATACCACAAAAATTGTCAAGTTGCTAGAGAAATATCTGCCCATTCTCCTACCATTTGATTCTATGGGTATGGGATACACCCTAAGAATTTGTTCGCTTCCATCAGATGAAGTTTATATGGTAAAAGTAATTGAGGCAAGAGAAATAGACACAACAGATATCCCAACATCTATTTTTCCAAGAAAATATTGGACTCTCTACTTCGATGGAGCTAGATGTCACTTTGGATCTGGGGAAGGTGTGATCTTTACTTCTCCCAAGGGAAATATCCTACATTTTTCCTTTAAATTAAACTTTGAGTGTACAAACAACAGGGTTGAGTACGAAGCCCTCATCCTTAGCCTCATCATAGCCAAAAGAATGGGTGTCAATAACATTAGAGTACTAGGAGATTCAAAACTAGTCGCAAACCAAGTCTCTGAGGTATATGAGACTCGAGCTGAACATTTACAACTCTACAAAATGGTGGTACTAGATCTAAGGAAAGGATTCAACTTCATATCAATTGAATTAATACCTCAAGAACAAAACCTCCTCGCCAATTCAATAGCAACCTCAACTTCCCGTTTCACTCCAAAAAATGAGTTGGAAAACACAAGATTCATGGTATCACTTTGTATTGAACCATTGGTGCGTAAAATACCAACAAACCCACTCCTAACTCATATAGAAGTTGAGAATGATTTTTCTATCCTGGATCACTTTGACAGTGATAGAGTCGCTTTCAAATATCTAAACACCTATGCAGAGCTACATATTTCTCACCACATAGTAGATCTTTCCCTAATACCACATTCCTCTTCCTATTTTAGAAATCCCATGATAGAGTCTCCTCCACAAAAGGATCTTGATATCTACGAGGTATAGAACGGAGAAAGTTTGGAACTACCTCCAACCCTACCTAAATTTGAAGAAGGCAATGCTTCTTTAATCTAAGAAACAATTGACATAAAAATTGGAACAAAGGAAGAACCAAAGATTTTAAAATTAGGATCCTCGTTAACTCCAGAGGAGATAGAAATAAACACCCAAATCCTCAAGGAACACCAAAAGGATTTCACATTTAACTACAAAGAAATGACAGGAATTACACCACATATCATGGTACATAATCTTGTCACAAAACTAGATGCAAATCCAATTAAACAAAATTCAAGACCAATGAAGCCAAAAGTGGCTCTCATGGTAAAAGAAGTAATGAAACTTCTCCAAGTAGGATTCATCAAACCAGTTAACTATTCACAATGGGTATCTAATATTGTCCCTGTTCTCAAAAATAATGGGAAGATATGCATTTGCATAGACTTTTGGGATATTAACAAAGCTTGTCCCAAAGATGACTTCTCATTGCCATCCATTGACGTCATTTTTGATACAATAGCCAGATTTAAACTCTTGTCCCTCATGGATGGATTTTCAGGGTATAATCAAATTAAAATATCTGAACAGGATCAAGCCAAGACCACATTTATAACTCCTTGGGGAACTTATTGTTACGTTGTCATGTCGTTCGGTATTAAGAATGCTGGCACTACATACCAGTGGGTAATGACATACATATTCCATGACCTTATTCATAAAATTGTGGAATCCTACGTGGATGATTTGTTGGCCAAGGCCAAGAAGAACTGTGATCACCCCAAGGTGCTCTTTATGATTCTCTCATGATTGATCGAGTATGGCATCACCTTGAACCTAGAGAAATGCATATTTGGTGTGACAAGAGGCAAGCTTCTGGGTTACATTATATCCTCATGAGGGATTGATGTTGATCCAGCCAAAATCTAGGTTGTTCTTGAAATGATTCCACCATCAAACAAGTCTGGTATCAGATCATTTCTTAAGTAGCTCGATGCAATCCGAAGGTTCATTCCGGATTTAAGTTTTTCTATTCATCCAATGAACAATCTGTTAAATAAATATTATAACATTGATTGGACATAAAAATGCAACAAGGCCTTCAAAGCAGTTAAATGCTTCTTTTTGTCTCTGCCCACACTAATGCCTCCCAGACCAGATCATCCTTTGATTTTGTACTCACGAGCTACTGATGTCTCACTAGCCTGCATGCTGGCTCAAGAAGACAATCATAAACAAGAACGTGTATTCTATTTCATTAGCCAAATGTTGCTCGATTATGAAACACGTTATACACAGGTAGAGAGAGAATGCCTTGCCATAGTCTTTGCAACAAAACATTTAAGACATTACATGTTAATTCAAGAAAAAAAGGTCATTGTAAAGACAAATCATTTATGAACATTCCTCACGTAAGGGTCTTTATCTAAAAAGGCTAGATGTTTCGTAACCTTAATGGGTGAATTTGAATTAACATTTGTAAACTAGAAATCCATTAAGGGACAAATCATTACAGACTAGTTAGCTGACAATCCGTTAGATGGAGGCGATCTGGTAAATTAAGACTTTCTCGATGAGTGTATATACTTTATCAAAACTAGGGGCCCCATCTCTACATGTCCCTGGTATAGTGACATCATCAATTTTATCATGGACCATATGTACCCAGAAGGTGCCACATCACAACAAAGAAGGTGATTACGTATTATCACTGCTAAATACATTATTTTAGAACAATTACTGTATCATAAAGCCTTCGATGGCATGATTTTAAGATGTGTTGACACAGAAGAATCCAAGAAGATTATTTATGAATCCCACAGTGGGTTATGTGGAGGCCACTTTGGTGGTCACACCACTACTCACAAAATACATTGGATGGGCTATTTTTGGCTCACTCTTGAACATGACACAGTAGATTTTGTACGTAAGTGCCACAAATGGGTAAGTGCACCAAGTTGGGGGACAATTAAGTGGACATCAAACCCTGAATTTTACATTAAAAACAACAAAACATCAAATTTAGTCTTCCATAGTCTTGAACCATGCTGAAAAGTAAAAAATATGTCATAAAAATGGTACCATTGCATAGGGGAGACTATTAGCTTTGTAGAAATACTGATTTTAAAGTGAATAGAATAGGATAAATATCATTTTATAATTTTTTACTAATAGTAGGTCTTTAAGACACTTTTTCCCATGAATGTTTATGTCTAGGTTTAAGACTGTAAATTTTGTTTCACTTATCAGAATGTGATAAAACTTATACCATCCCAACCGTGGTGAAATTATATACATGTTCAAATTTTTTTTATTTGATTTCAATATTTTTTGATGAAGTTATGGCAGGCAAACGGAAAGTGCTCTGTTTTCTTTATGTTTTCATACCACTTTCACGGAAAAAATCATAAAAAATAAAATATTACTCAAAAAAATAAAAAATAAAATCCATCCCAAGATATATAGTGGCATCTAACTTCTCACCAAAGGATAAATATATATATCAATTTTTGGTCATCCAAATCATGGGCAAACGGACTATAATTTTATAGGCGTTTTTAAAAAAAAATACCAAGTCATTGAATTTCGAGAGTTTAATATAGCTAATTTTGTCCATTTTTTTAAAAATTAATATTTTAGAAACTAGATTCTGGATGCTACGATTCATATTAATATAAGTTTTTCTAATTTTGAGTGTATGTATTGCTAATAATTCCTACAAGTTGATATTATGTTGTTATTTACAATATGACGTCCACTTATGACCCCCTTTTTGTCCCCCAACTTGCTGCACTTACCCAAATGCCAAAAATTATCCCACGAGATTCACACGCCAACACAATATCTGCAACCAATAGCAACCCCATGGCCTTTCTCCACATGGGGTCTAGATTTGATAGGGAAATTCTCTCCCTCTTCGATAGATGGCCATAAATTTATAATTACGGCCACAAAATATTTTACCAAATGGGTGGAGGCCATGCCTCTCACCACCGTACCAATTTTTATAATCACTAAGTTCATTCTAAACTAGATCATTTACAGGTATGGTTTCCCACAAGTCATTATCTTAGATAATGGAACATCCTTTAAGAATGATGAGGTCCACGAGTTATGCAGAAAATTCAAAATAAACCATCATATAGCCTCTCTTTACTACCCTCAAGCCAATGGACAAGACGAAGCAACAAACAAAACATTAAAGGCTATTCTCCTCAAAATAGTTAAGGAGAACAAACGAGATTGACATCTAAAATTATATCCGGCCTTGTGGGCCCATCGAACCTCAATAAAAACACCAACAAGAGCAACCCCTTTCTCATTAGTATTCGGGGCAGAAGCAGTTCTCCTGCTTGAGGTCAAAATACCTAGTCTCCACATCTCATTACAAGGGATTATGGGAGAAGATGCCTATAGAGAGGCACGCCTCTCTCAACTATAAAGCCTTGATGAGGCTAGGCTAAAAATCCGAATAATGGCACCATAGCCTATGTTGACCGGATGTGTCAGACAATATAAAAAAAAAGTCTATGAACGAGAAATATATGAGGGAGATCTAGTTCTAAGACTAGATAGCCAAATTGATAAGAAAACTGACGAAGGAAGGAAATTCCGGCCCAAGTGGTTGGGCCCATACCGAGTCATGAAGGACTATGGAAATGGTGCATATCTCTTGTGTACATTAGAAGGTGAAGAATTCAATGAAACAATCAATTCCTTGCATCTTAAATAGTTTTACGCATAAATCATCAGACCACCATTTGTACATTATATCTACCTGCATTACATTAGTCACTTAATTGTTTCATTTTGTTCACTCATTCCATAAAAATTATAGTCAAGGAACTTACTCTTAAGCAATCTATTATAAATTTCTCAAAATGTTGGCAAAAGCATTCAAAATCATACCTCTCAATTTTTCATAATATCATCAAATAGTTTCAAAATCTTTTCATCAAGTTCGACAGACAAATATTGACGAAAACCATACCAAGGCCTGCATACTTGTTGTTGCTCTTTCTTTCTACTAGGTGAAGTTGTTCTTACCTACGGTCTGTTCTAGAAGCTTCTTGGTGTCACATCTATCCCTCTTACGTCTCTTTGAAGTAAAGATATTCCAAAATCACATATCAGAAGGGTGAAAATAAAATAGAATAAAAAATACCAAGCAAAACAGAATATTTTATTTTACACACTTCTTTGCCCCACCAACCTTCAGTGATAAGCTTGCATCTCTCACTAGTGGTGCGAGGTTGGATAAGGAAAGAAGTGACCTTACTCGCCTATATCCTGCCTTTGGTGACAAACCCATTCTTCTTACTCAGTAACATGGGGGTAGGGTGTGGGTGGTCCATTCGCACAAATTAACGAATCTTGGTATTTTGGAAGAACAAATCAAATTATATTAAGTAAAAATAAGTGTCAAATTTCCAAAGAGATCAAATCCTCAAAACCATAATTTTTCAACCAGGTTACTATGTATAGATCTAAGTCTAGATAAACTAGAAAGTAAGTTGCTTTCTGAGCTTGGTGGTAGTTTTGAGTAGGGTAAGTGTGTAGGTCTAAGTTTGGTTTATGTCACTGGTTTGTCTATCTCTCATCATTCCATTCAGTCAAACTCATATAATTTGCGCCCTTCCCAACTCTTGGTGTTGAGCCCTTGCATCCTACTAGTTGCGTGGAGTTAGAAATGGGGCAAGTTTATCTCTTGATCACTACATATTCATCACGTTTTGCCAAAACAAAAAGAAACAATAGACATTGCCCCAAGAAGCCAAAAGTTCAGTACTACAATATGTTTTACATCATCACATATCAACATTACAAAAGCAAGTAAAGTAAAACATTATGTTTAGTATTTGTTATCATTTGTCATCCATTGCATACATTTTGAAAAGCATATAAAAACAAATACTCTAAAAACATCTAGTGTACACATGTGAAAACAAATCACAAAATTCTAGATGCAAGAAGATCTAGATCCAATATATATATATATATATATATATATATATATATATATATATATATATATATCGTGTTTTATATACAATGCCATCATGTACTAGGCATGGTCAAAATGCTTAATGAGCCTGAAAAATTCAAAAACACTCGTATAAATATCCGACCAAAAATCACTACAAAAAGGCACCATGATCTCTCAATCCCTGTGAGATCCCTCAGAAGGCGCACGACCTTGTCTAGGATTCCTGCTGCGACGATGCTCTGAATGTACTGAGGGCTCACGATCATGGCTAGTAGCTGTGGTCTCACTGTGAGAACGAATCCTCCTCGTCAAGCACTCTGCAGTCCTATATCCAGCTACCTCATCACAGAGAGAAGTCATGATATTTTCTACCTTCTAGATAGGGGCAAACACATTGGTATGTCTACCGGCTATTGAAGGCTCTTCTCCCACGTCTACAGTAAGCTTGGCCCATGTACTCTTCGAAGGAAGCAGTAGAGTGTTCGTGCAAACCTGGTGAATCAAGTCTCGCCATCCCTCAGCGGTCACAACAAATAAAAGAGGAGAAATGAACAAGTTAGAAAGTTGTCCAAAATAAGATCAAAGAAAAACGAAACAACGAAAGGGAAATATCAGCGAAACATTTCTAAATAAAACAAAAATCGAGAAAAAAGTAGTAACTCACTCAGATCTCCAGGCATCTAGGTGGGATCTCTAGGATATACGCCTGCTACTGACGCTGCCGCCGACTGTCGTGCCTCTCCCACATCTGGAACAAAGTGACATCCTACCACAGACTCGTCATCTCCCCCTAAATCCTGAGAGGGAAACTCCTCTGAAATCAGGGTCACCTTCTCTACGCTCTCCTCTGCCCTCTCGGCCCACAAGATATCTTGAGTGTCATGCCACTCAAAATCACTGTCATCCTCCTCTGTCCCACCAGCCCCAGTCTCACCCTCCTTCGTCTCCTCCTCTTTCTGCTCCCCTGCAAACTCCTAAGACTCTGAGTCCACATCAATTTACTCATCTCCACTATGTGCAGGACCGGCTCTGATTTGAAGTGAAGGAGCTCGAGGGGCACTGGCTACCCCTCGGGCACAAACCACCCTCCTAGTTGTAATGGGAATGTCAGGAGTAATCGTGGTCCAACCTTGGACTCTAGGACCTCCCCTGGCCTCGCGAATAAGATCTGTATACTAGCCCCGCTGGAGGGAACATATCAATATAGGGGAGGCCAAACTGCTGTGGTACTTTGTCGAAGGGGTGAATCTCCAACTTCTCCGTCCTGTCAGTCAGTTGGATAGTAGTATGGCAAACGATCAATGTGAGTGTCTCCTCTCCCCATAACCCTACTATGGCCTGATAAGGAGTGGCCTCCATGTCCGCAGTAGTCAAAGAAGCCACTGGCTGGCGTGGTGTGCTAAGTATGGTCATCCCTGTCCATCTCGCTGCCTTGACAAGCTTGGGATCCTCTGCCTGTACACCTCTCCCGTAGGGAATGATATGCTCATACACCCAACTCATGACTAGAGTAGGGTGACTCAATGATTGCCACTGTAATCTGACCACCCTATACAAATCATGATAGGTGGTCCCAAGGATGTCTGATCCCCAAGTGTAAACGTAGTCATGCGCCTCAATCTGTGTAATAATAGGAGCCCAACAGTATAAAAGAGTATCCCCTTCCTTATCCCTAATCAACTGTGAGGAAAGGATGTCTATAATATCCTTGCAGAGAAAAGGAATATCTGACTCAACAATAGAGTGAACCTTCACCCCCTTCTTTGACCCCATGGAAATAACGGCATCTCCCATATATGTGGCCCACTGGATCATCTGAGATCTTGATACCGCTGTCTTAAGAGATAGCCACCTCCCAAGAATCGGGACCCCTAATATACGTTAGACATCCTCAAGGGTGATAGTCCACTCACCCCTAGCACCTGGTAATCAGAAGGAATTCCAGTCGGCATCCCAATACAAGAATAAGTCACATAGTATGTGACTAGAAGGAGTAATGTGAGGAACCCGAGAGATCCACAAGATGCCAGCCCACTGCAAAGTGTCTCTCTCAGCCTGAGTCAATGCGTCCAACACTACTAGGAGCTAATCACACTCCCTCTCTCTGCTCCATCTGATATACTCCTCCTTCTTCATCCACCCAAAACACAAAAAAGGAGTAATTTAGTAACATAATCCAACTGGAAAAATCATCAGGAATGTATAAAAATGCCAAGAATGCAAAAATAATCAAGTAATAAATCTCTTCTTACATTCTATTCAAAACTGCCACCCTGTGCAGAGCAACAGTTTTGTAACCACTACCTTTTGTGCCAGTGATCTTGTAACCACTGCCTTATAGGGTGATGGTCTTGTAACCACCACCTTCATAGGGCAGCAGTCCCATGACCACCACCCTATGCAAGGTGGTAGTCTTGTCCCGAATCACCAAATAGCTCGAAAGCCCTAAAAAAATTTTAAAATGTAAAAATTACATCATTTTAGACAAAATAAATACCTACCCTATGGGCGTCCCCCCTAGAGACTCATTTAAAACTAGCATTTTTGAAAATAATCTCCCCAAGACAAAGATTTCTACATTTCTATTTTTTAGGTTTAAAAATGATAAATTAAGAAGAATTAACTTGAGACTTCACGGGCTGATGTCCTACTCTCAAAGGCATGATCATGATCTCGTAATGGATATTTTGACTATACTCTCTTCGAAAATGGTCACTGTGGGCCCCATAGCTCAAAAACCACCAAATCAACATGCGTAAATGAATAGTAAAATGAGCTTGTTTTAAATATATATAGTATTCTAATTTGGTTTTGAATGTTTTTCTTCACAGAAATGAAGCGTCGATGGAGGTAAGTTCTAATCCCCATGCAAATGGTAAGTCCTCATTTCATATTAATTTAATTTAATTTTTCATTAATTTTATCTATCTGCACTTGAGTCCTATTTTCATTTTGTAGGTAGTGGGAATTTGGATGGCGACATTTCGACACACAGGCATGTCAGGTATAATTTATAACTCCCCATTTTGGGACTGCCATACTCGAACCCACCATTTTATGCCTCTTCATGGCTAAAACACTTCCCCGAGGGGGAAATATGTACGTACCCAAAAATGTAGGTACAGTACTACCAGAAAGAGGTTACAGAAGCCCCAATGATGATTTAGATCTCTTCACAAGATGTTCAGAATCTATAAAAAGCTCACCGAGTATATTTTTGCATCCCAAATGCTTTATCTAAGCTCCGTGTGTTTTTTTCTATCCTCTACCCCCTTTTTCTTTTCATTTTTGTCTTAAGAGTCTCATGACCACCGCCTAAGACAGGGTGGCAGTCCTGTAACTACTGCCTTGTGCAGGGCGGAGGTACTGTGCACATTTTCTAGTATGTTCCAATGAATGCGTCAAACGTAAAAATTCAAATTTCACCCACTTTGGCTTACATTTATGTTTTGGTTACCCAGTAAATAGTGTTTTCCCTTTATTTATAATAAAGGAGACCAATTGGGAGTTACCCTCTGGTAAATGCAATTGCTATAAATAGCCATCTTGTTTTCAAACAAAAGGCCCCTATCCTTCTCTGTTTAATTATTCAATTTGTTTGAAGTTTTTTCTTAGAGTTCCAATAGTTTCATATTTTGCATCAGTTATCAGCCTTCCCTTGCTATTTAGAGATCATTTGATCTTCTTGTTTCCATCTCAGTTCATTGTTGTTCTATAGAATTAGTTTAGAGTAAGGTAGTTTCATTTCTAGATTAGAACCCATCTTAGAGTTGTAAGTTTTGTTTGCCACAAAAGATAGTTTCTATAATTCTTGGCGTATTTGTGTTGTATTCCTATGATAAATCCTACTAGGAATTTCATATTAAACCTCTGTTCACTTGCACTATCCCTCTCGTACTTGCATTGTATTCGGTCTATATCAAAAACTGCCATTGTTCAAGTATCTTCTTCTACTAATGCTATCATATACACACTTTTCTGTATTCACAAGAACATGAGGGAATGATGAGGTCACACTGATGGGACAAAGTCACACACAACCTAATTTACCATTGTTATGTAAACTCCGGGTTTGAGCTATCAAAGTTCTAGTTACAATATATCAAATAGAGTAGTAATTTACTTCATTTCAGTTAAAAGCTTGCTTTCGATATTACCAAGGAAGCTGTGGGAAATGATAGTTTCTAAGAAAATATGATTCATTTCTCACTTCTGAGGTAGGATTGAGAGTCTTTCGATTAAAATTAGTTATTTAAATATTTAGGATAAACCTGCAACTACAAAAGCAAATAGCTATACCAGGCTACGTTGTTTGTTTTTGTTATTAGATTAATTGTCCATTTTCTGAATATATTAGAATAGCTACTCTTTTAATTTCATTAAAATAATTCATCGAAAATATAAAAGAATAGAAGAATATATGCATAGTATAGATATATCTTTCATAATTATCTTATTCATTTCAGTTAAAATTGAATCATCTTTGCATGACAATCATGGGACCTAGAGATCCCAGATAATATGTATTTGAACCAATAATGCCTCAACCAAACCTCCCCACAACACTAGCTGATATAGATCAAGACCTTAGGATTCAGGTTTCTCAAACAACAGTGAACCTATGAGTAGTTAGTGAAAAATTGAGAGAGTTGAATATTGAGGACAACAAGACATACACATTGTAGTCAAATCACCCCAACTACAGACTTCCTTGATAAGGTATCTGCATGACCGTACAAGAACTCGAAAGAGAACAAATATTTGGTTGTGATCCTTTACGTCCACATCCCAACACAGGAGACCTCCTCATTGACATAGATACTGGGTTACGTATTCAAGTTTCCAGAACACCTGTAAGGTATTCTAAGAAAATTACACAACTTCTAGTTCTAAACATAGAGGCTGAAAAGGCTTATGACTATTGGATAGTCGGGAGAAGATATTGAATCCTCATATGACCATAGGATTTCTGCCACAGCTGTGAACTTATGGTTGTGATCCATAGGTCCCATAACCCAATGGGCCTATCAATCAATCATACATTGACGTTGGTTTGCGCACACTAATATTATGATACTCACCACATCCACTAGACATCATTACAAAATTCTCCATATTAAACTAGTAGCCAATCAGGCTAGTGATTTCTTGACTAGACCAAATAATCATCTATAAAATTCTTGAGGATCTTGTACACCTCTCATCACCATTTTCCTTGACCTTATTTGGAAATATACACGAAGCACCTACAGGTCATTTTCCACGTATCCAACAACCAATAAATAGTATCTCAGTAGAGCTCGACATTGATTGGAGCCTCCGAACAACTATTATATCTGAATGATCCATTACACCAATTTAGGTTAGGAGGGCCTTCTTTTCCTTAGATTTGGAGATTCCATTATTTTGTGTTGAGGATATAAGATTTCCTAAGTAGTTTTTCTGTATCCACATATATTCCATTCTCACCGGCTGTCTCGGCATGACCTCGGGAGGTCGGGTACAAAGAAGAGTTACTTAAATATTCTCATGCTCGCATGTCACTTTTCTATCATATAGTAGTGTATATAAATAACTATGATATTAGATAATATCAATATTAACTCCATGACATTGGCAATAGTTAATGATAAATCATAAAAGATATATATATATATATACACACTTGAAGCCCAAGTTAGTCAATGGAAAATATATTGAAAATGAACTAAAGATCAAAGAACCACTAAAAGGGAGGTAGAAATATAGGATGAAGCAAGTGCATGAGGCTATGTATCCCTGGAAATTAAAAGAAGAAGAAAAGAGTGAGAATAAGGAGGCATAAAAAGAGGAAAGTGCCACACTTGATTAAGGCCATAGAATAAATTTGAAATGAACACACAAGGAACATGATTGTGGCATAAGGACCTCAGAACCTATGAGGAAATCAATAAGAGTCACCCCATCTAAACCAATCCTGGAAAAGAAGAAGAAGAAGAGGTGAAAGTTGGTGCACAAATGATATAATGATGAATAAGGGTCCAAAGATAAGGGTACGCTTAATGAACAAACTCAAATCATCAATGGTGTGGAGGAAGAAGACCAAAAGGAAGAGAATTTATAACTCGATGCAGATATGCATGACACACATAGAGGATACCTAGAGGAAGAAGAGTAAGACAAGGGAGATGGAATTTCATTAAGAGAGGAAGGATTTATAGTAAGCGAAGGAACTAGTGTGTGCACTTTTATTGAGTAGAACACACCAACAGGAAGGAGAACTAGAGGAAGGAGAAGAAAGGATGAGAATGTGTGAACACAATAGGTAAATTACATTGATGATCAAGAAAATTTGTTGTGTGTAATATTTCAAAACACCATAGAGATTAAGGATCACTATGGATGGGAAGTGATTAATCTTAAAGGTGCGTCCATATACATGAGAAATATGCACTCATGGAGTATGCAAATTCAAATGAATGAGCCTAAATTTGAGATCACTAAAGAAGAATTTTCTAAGTGCAAAATGAAGAATGTACCAAGAGATATTTTGATGTTAAATCCGACACAACTTTCTGATGAGAAAGCTAACAATGCTTTGAACAAGATGGTGGAGAAATTAGCTCAGAGAAACCTAGACAAGGGGGCCACTATATGAGTATTTATTGAAGATAAAAAGGATAAGGTGTTGGAGGTTCAATGACTTATAGAGGAACTGGAGAAATAAGACAAACATGCCAAGTATGTTCTTGATATTTCATTCCATATTACGGATGAGATCAAAACAACTTTCCCCAAGTTTGAAGATAAGAGTACCCCCTCGAAACTACATTATTTGAAAGATATGGTTAAAATTATTTTTTAGGAGAAGACAAATGTGTAGGGTGCTGGTTCTAAAATTCACACACCATGTTGGAATGACAATAATTTCTCCTTAAAAGGTAGGTGGAAAGGGCTTGCATTGGTGGTAGACCATATTGGTGCATCGTTTTGTAGTTAGGGAGGGTTCTAACACTTTCCTTGGGATCATGCTTTGGGATGATTGAGGGTCACGTACAAAGGTGATGATATTTTCTTTATACTTTTTTTCCTGCCTTGAACTAGGGTGAGACGATCTGAGGTGTGACTTGAAATACAGAGGGGGAGATGGAATATTTGTTCCCTTAATTTCTTTTTAAAAATATTTATGTCAATCTGGGATACACATGTCCAATAGACACGATGCTCACTCTCATGAGTTTTCACAAAATTTATCATGTATGTTTACTTTTCCAAACATAGGTTACTAAAGACAGTAAAGTTAAATTGCTCTTGCATTTTGTAGGTAATGAAATTAAGGCTAAAAATACACTTTCAATGATGTTTTAGAGAAATAAGGTAGGAAAAATAGAACAAATGGATGTTTCAAAATGGGGGGATGGGGTCGATTATGGAAATTGTGAGTTCATAGAGGGGAGATGATAGGAAGAGAAGCTCATTATGACATAACATTTAACACTTAGAGTATTCTACAATCATGGAAAATGCATAAAATTGGCTCAAGTAATGATAATCTCAACTAAGAATTATTTACATTCATTGAAGCTCAATAGGTACAAAGGATTCATAACAATATTTAAAATACATAACACAAGAACTTGTGCAAGAATTCTAATAAATTATTTACTACTTCATCCCTCATACGCCCCAGATACACTCAAAGGCTTAGAAAAAAATATCAATAAAAAATGGTTATGAGAAGGATTTTACAATCCAGTCCAATATTGTAGAGGGAAAACTCACAACATAATATCAAACTTAATGAACAAAGTAAAAACATCAAGGATAGATATAGTGTATGACAGAAAGAAATAGTAAAAACATTGTTGTAGAAAATACCACTCATTAATGGATGATTCCAAGCACAGAACCAAGAAGACATAATTTGAACTCAAAAGAGGACACACTTTATTTAGTTCTTGAATTTCTTAACAAGGTAACATCAAATAAATTCTCTCAAAGATCATCAATGGATGTAAACATGTAACCACCTTAACATAGAAGTTTGGGAAACTGATATCATTATGCCTTTCATGAGGGAAACATATAATAATAACAATTACATATCTAACCTTTTCATAATTTGACATACTAAGCCCCTTTGATTTGAATACCAAAACTAATTCTCTTAATTATGAGGACAAGCCTCATATTTATATAATTTGATGTCTTCTTACAACCTTATTTCCCCCAAAAAAAATTAACGAACCATCCCAAAAGGCGTGGAAAACCAGCACCAGTTTTGGAAAATATCTTGCAAGTGTAAAGATAACATGTTCATTCCTTAATTTGACCCTGATTCTAGTTACTGATATGGATATATGCCAGATTTTTTTATTTTTTTTCCTTAATCCCTTTTTTTCCTATCCATATTTTCACCATCATTCATTCTTTTGGATAGAAATCATCTATTCCATTATGTCATTATCTTAATTGATTTGAAACCTTCCATTTGGGGGAATATGCTTTGGGAAATGAATAGTCGTTTATATTCTAGATCCAGAGGTAGTTTTTAAAGGACATCATAATGAAGGTAAGAAGGTAGTATCCCCATGTGAAAAGGGATATATAGGTAGATATATTTTTGTTTTATACTCAAGAAGTGCATCAGACTAGGAATGTCCCCATAGCAATGTAACATGCACTATTGTTTGGAAGTGTATTTGGTGGATTGTTCACAAGAATATAATCTAGAAAAAGTGTTGTTGTGAAAAATGTTAGGATTAGTTCTATAGGTGTTGCTATGGTACAAACCATTGGTTTCCAGTTCATTACAATAACTGGGACACATGGGAGTTCATCTATAAGAACACAAGGCACAACATGCAGCACAGGAGGCTTAGGAGGATCGGGTCAGCCACCACATAAAGGAAATACTGGTCGGTATTATAGATATAGGTTTGGTCCTAACTCAAGGAAAGGTCCAAAATGACCACCAAATCATTATCATCAAACACCACCTCAAAAACCAAATAACCAGAAACCTCAGGTCTTCTTTGAGATGCCTCTTCACTTTCAAGAGTACAAAGGTGTGGAGGATGCATAAGAGCACGTGAAAAAGTGTGAACTATTATGGTGCGCTAAAGGAATCATTTCCCTTGATAGAAAGGAAAGTCAATTTTCTACCAAACTTCATGGGTGAAAGCATAGTTTTTACAGAAAGTATGATCCACACCATATTGAGGTGGAATATGATGTATTGTACACCCCATATTTTGATGCATTTCAGATTCCATAGTTTGAACAATAGAGTATGAGCACACTCAAGGACATCAAGTAAGGTTTATCTAAAAGTGTATGGGAGTATGACATGTATTTTAAAATTCTATTGTCTAATTTATCTTATGATATCCACCCAAGTCAGCATGCACAATGGTTCATTGAAGGATTGTTTACCCTATTTTGAAGAGCCCTGTCTCATAATATATATGAAAATATATGCAAGGTCTTTGAAGAAGATTTACAAAATGAATTAGTTGGGAGTCTTGATACTAAAGTGAGTTGTTTTCTTGAAAAATAGATAGTGGCTATGGCTAAACAGATGGAGAGTCTCTCTTCCAATTCATCACATGAAACACACAATGGTTTATGGTGTGCCAATTGTGAGGTTGAAAGTAATATAAATGATAGCTACCCAAACAAGATGGTGTGTGCATTTTTATGGTCTTGTGAGGTTTTCCACAAGAACCACGATGTCTTGAAATTTCCACTCTTACAGTGCACAATAATGAAGAATATATCTATGAACTACAATATTTACGGTTAATATATCAAATTCATGAGGCATGTGAGACTATATTAAAGACAACCATTGTGGAAAAATGTTATTAGGTACAGGAGACCAATCCTTTTGAAGAACATAATAATGGAGGGGGTGGATTTGGTGGAGGTTATTAGACAAGAGGACATTGTGGTAGAGGTAGATTTATGTGTGGAACTTGTTACACTTGTGGGTCCCAAGATCTTTACCAACGTGAATATCCCCTAAATATGGTATATGTGTATTGTGGAAAACATGATAAGGTTGAGGAATGCTCTTACCTTTATGAGCATATGTGTGAGAATAAGGAGAAGGAAAGAGGCATGGGAATGATCAAGGTGCATCACACAAAGAGTGATCAATGGATATGAAAGAAGATGCTTGATCCTGAGTTACAACTTTTGTTATTCACTACCCATGCTAAAGAAGTACATGCATGTCAACCTCTTAAATCCAAACCACTCATTAGGAATGAAGAAGTTATGCATGTAAAGTATCCAAATGTTGCATAACAAAAGGAAGTTTATCAAGAGATTATGGGAGTAATTAGAGAGTTGCAACGTGATATAAAGTTCCTAAAGGAATAGGAACACAAAAGAGAATGCATGAAGAACATTGAGCTCCCACAAAAATATGTGGATGATTTGAAAGAAATATACAAGATGTTGTGGTAGGAAAATATCATCCCATTTTTAGGATAATGGCTACACAAAAAGGTCACATGCATTGGACTTAAACGTGAGAGACAAATACTACATGTAAATTTTTGACCCCTTAATCATAATTATGAAAAAGAAATCCCATTGGATGCTGTGATTGATAGGTTTTTGGTAAGTAACATTATGATAGATACATGCGCTGAGTTAAATGTTATGACTTTTGGTGCGTGGAATCAGATGGGAAGACCAACATTACAACCATCTTAAAATGTGTTGTATATGGCAAAAAAAATAAGTTCCATGCCTTTTGTGGTTTTGAAGAATGTTTCAATTACCATTCAAGAAGCCAAGTTTATGGGATATTTGGAAGTGTTGGAGCTAGCAGAAGTAAATAATTTCCAAGCATTACTTGTGAAAACTTCCTGTTATGTGAACAATGTTGACTTATGATTCAATAAGAGATATATCCATTTTTAGAACAGGGATGAGCATGTGATCATACCCCTCAATGATGTGAAGGTTTTTCCCTATACTAAGATAGTGAGTGAAGAAGAGTTGAATAGAATTTATGCACACATAGTGCATGATCTTGAGAATTTAGAACCTTTACAGGAAGGAATGCTTTAATGGGGAGACACATATTATTTTAGTAACACCACCATTGCTACTTGTGCTCACTTATCCCATGGCACATATGAGATGGTCAGGCATGAGATAAAGGAGAAAGTAACTACAATGATCAGGCTGCATATTGTCAAACGTATGGGAAGAACTCAGTTACCTAGATATACTAGGGATAAGAAGTCATAATATTTATCCTATATTATGGAAGAACACTGGAAGAATGAAGGTTATCAAAGGAACATGCTAGTTTATACATTGCATAGAACAACAACGTGCTAATGAGTGACACACAAAGATAAATTTTTGGAATAGTGAGATGTGAGAATCACCTTTTCAACAAGGTTCACTTAAATAAATGTTCCTACACTTATTTATTAGTATGATGGGAAGACTCATGCTTTGGTACGTACTCATAATTTTGAGAGATAATGGGTGCAAGGTCAGGAAGATTTACCACCATCTTTAGGGGTGCATAATTTCTATTCCACTTTACATATATGTGCATGCACATGGTATGTGTATGCTGAGATTAATCAAGATACTACAATCCGATGAGATATGACTAAAATTCTACTACATACATTTGAATATTTTTCTAATAAACCTCTAGCTCATGAGAATTTGTAGATCGTGAAGGGCATCACACTGAGGGATATTGCAAAATTGGAACACCTAATGCTTCATTTTCTTGGATAGCCTAATAATGATATGAACATAGATATGTAGGAGAGAGACGATATGTAGCTCATTCATTCCTAGAAAGATAAAGAGAATGGGAAGCCAGTCTACCTGATTGATGATGAAGAAGTGGAGAGTCTGAATGTTAGCTAGATAGAGGGTGTGCCCGAGCTACTGGATACTAAAAATGAAAAGGAACACTAGTAGTATACTCCAATGAAGACAAAGAAGGTAAATATCGACACTTAGGATGAACCTAAAGAGGCCATCATTGGAGGCTACTAGTTATAATAAGAGGTAGCAAATATCATTCAGCTCTTGCGTGACTTTCAAAAAAAAATTCCAAGAGGTTTCCAGGAGTTTAAAGGAGTGCACCCATCATTAGGAGAGATGAATATTAGGATAAAATAAGGTATGTTCCTAGTTCAGAAGAGGCCCTATGGGATGAACCCAAAATTGCGCATGAAGGTAAAATAAGAGATAGATCATATGCTTAAGTCTCTGATCATTAAACAAATTGAGGATTCTGAGTTTGTTATCCCTATGGTTATCAACATCAAGAAGGATGGGAAGATACAGATATGTGTAAATTAGATGGAATTTAATGCTTCATGTTTCATAGATCATTTTCATACGCCATTCACAGAAGATATACTCGAAGGAGTTGTAGGGTGTGAAATCTACTCTTTTATTGATGGGTTCTCAAGCTATCATCAAGTGTGCATTACACTCAAGGACCAGTAAAAGAAGGCCTTCACCATCAAATGTGGAATATTTTTATATATTTTTATTACTTTTGGATTGAATAATGTACCAACAATATTTTATTGTATGGTTGTATAAGCCTTTCATGAATTCATTCATAAATTATTACAAGTTTATTTAGATGATTGGAATGTTTATGGTTTGGTTAAGGATAATAATGATAATATCAGGATGATGTTTGAAAGATGTAGGCAATTGAGAATCTCTCTTAACATTAAGAATTGTATTTTATCTACAAATTTTTCTCATTTTACTCAGAAACATCATTTGCAAGGATGGATTGTTGGTAAATCTGGAAAAGATTGAAGTAATTTTGGGATTAGAAGAACCTATCAACCAAATCAAGGTGCATTGATATTTGGGGCACTACAGGAAATTTATCAAAGGATATATAAATATTGTGACACCCATGAAATAATTTCACAAGGAAAAAGGAAAATTCTATCAGGGTGATGCAAAAAACAAGCATATGAAACCTTGAAGGAATTATTGAGTATAATCCCTATCTTGCAAATTTCTTCATGGAAAAAACCTTTGCATGTACATGTTGGTGTTTTTGGTTTGGAAATTGGTGTAACCTTGGCACAACCTAGAGAAGGTAATGTGGATCACCCCATATTCTTTGCAAGTAGGAAGCTGACACCAATAGAGTAGAATTATACTACAACAGAGCGTGAGGCATTTTATATGATATACGTGCTTAATAACTTTCAACAGTACTTGTTAGCCACACTGTTTACTTTTTACATGGACCATATGACATTAAATTACTTGGTTAACAAACTTTTTTTTAAGGGAACATCTGTCAGTGGATACTTCCTTTTCAGGATTTTTTTTTCATGGTTGTTTTGAATCCATGCAAGACCAATTCAGGGCCTAATATCTTATCAAGGATTAATCTTGAATAGGACATGTAGATTATTGAAGACACTATTCCTGAAACACAATTTTGAAGGTTGAATCATGATCCCACAAATCTAGAAGATATAGAAGTATTTTTACATAATGGAGTTACACCTAAAGGGATGAAGACATTGGAGAAGATGCATCTTGTTATTCAGGTTGTGTCTTATGAAATGATTGGTGGAGACTTGTATAAGATGGGACTCAATGAAGTCTTGAGTAGGTGTGTTCTAATGCATGAGCATGAATTGATTATTGAGGAAGCTCAGGAAGGTATTGCAAGGGGACATTATGTATTAGATGCGACTGCACATAAGATACTTCTAGCTGGCTTATAATGGGAGACATCATATAAGGATACCAAGGATTATGTCAAATCATGTGATCATTTTCAATGCCTTGGGAATCTTGAGAGTTGTGATGAGATGTCATTATGACTCATAGAAAATGTGTAAGCTTTTGAGAAGTTTACTATTGATTTTGTAAGAACTATTGTATCACCCATGCGCAATACTTGAGCGCACTACATAATTACATGCATAAAATATTTGACACAGTGTGAAGAGACTTTGCCTATGAAATATTGTACTGCATCCATGATACTAAGGTTTCTTTGGGAGAACATTGTTTTTAGGTACAGATGTCCATTAAGCTTGACTAGTGATAGAGGAATTCATTTCCTGAATGAGACAATCAAATGTTTTTTGGCAGATTTTATGGTGACATACATTGTAGAAGCTAATGGCATTATAGAAGCTTTCACAAGATTTTGTGGAGAACTTTGATGAATATTTTTGATGTTGGAAGGAAGGAATGAGATGATAAAGTATTAGTTGTATTTTAGGCTTACATGACCACATATAAAAGGTTGAATAACGCTATTCCATTTCAGTTTGTATTTTTCATAGAGACATTACTACATGTGAAATTTTTATTACCATCCTTACATGTTGTGTGTGCAAGAGGACTAACAAATAAATAATCTATGGAATATCACATTGAGAATCTAATGCAACTAAATGAGTAGCGAACTATTGGAAATTGGAGACAGAAAATAGAGAAGGCATGAAAAAATGCTTGGCATGATAAGCACATTAAGAGATAGTCATTCATATTTGGAAATATGGTACTTTTGTATGAATCCAAGTTTTTACACCACCCAAGGAAGTTGAAGATGCATTGGCTGGGACATTTTGTAGTAACCAAGATACTTGAATCAATCACATGTTAGTTGCAGGTATTGGATGACACCATGTTGCTCAGTTACTTCAATGGGAGTAGGTTAATGCCCTATTATAAATAAGCTTCTTTGTGTTTGTAATAAGGAAATATTGCAACTTAGATTAGATTTCCATTTTATGTGTTGTGTTTTATTTTCTTTTTTATTTTTAAGAAGTGCGCTTGCCCACTCAAAGCTGATTACTATCTATTGAGTTCATACATAAAGGAATGCCCATTATTTTTGTGTGGGTTGAATGAGGTGCAAGTGCACGAAAAATATTATTGATATTTATGGTAAGATTGGTACATATGCACATTTGATAGTGGAAAGGTGGGATACTTGTTAAAACATGTGCTCAAGAAAATAAAAAGGATGTCATCGGTCCTTAGAATGAGGGTGCTAATGAAAATTTCTTGAATTGAAGACCACACGATGAAGAGGACGCATAGTGTAATGCGAGGTAAGAATTAGTAGGATGAAATACTTAGAATAAGGTGCAAAGGAAGATATTTTATGGCATAAGGAATTGTATGTAAGGATTTCTATAGCTTGGGAATTTTTAGCGCACCAGAATGTTATGAGTATAGTGTGTGGAAGAAATTAGAGAAAAAGAGTGGAAAAAGTAAAAAACATTGTTAAAGCTACATTACGGTGGTAGGTAAGGATTAATAAATGTAGAAATTTTTCTGAAATGAATAAAAGAGGCACCAAAGGGAGTATATTTTTACCTTTCTTGTGAATAATTTGAGAATTTAAGAGTGTGAAGCTATGAAAATTTGTGCAAATTTATGACGGATCTTGAGAAATCGAAGCAACCCAAATCAAGAAATCACACATCCTAGTTGTGGAGCTCCTTTAGATGGAATTTTAAAGCTTAATAAAAGGCATGGAGGTTTTATTTTATAAGAATATGGTTTGTGAGCTAGGGTTTTCAGAAAAAAGGAACATGAATTTGAGCTAGGGAAAAAAATATTTGATAGCAAAAACTTTTTTAGAGAAAGGAGGGTGAACGGAGAAAAGTATTTAGCATGAACGGTTGATTATCAGTTAGTAAGCACCTAGGGCACATGATAATTCAAATTGTGAAGTTAGCATTATGTAGAAGAAGAAACGACACCCAGAAAGGAATCCACTGTAGTTTCTAAGGGACAAGGAAATGAAAAAGAAAAGGAGGTTGAGGTAGAAGAAGCATCAGAAGAATGATACTCAAAAATGTAGTATCCCAAGGGCATTATTATGGGATATATTTGGGAAAACCATGTCAAAAAATTTAAATTCATTGATTATAATCATCTCTTAGACTCCAATGAACATGAAATAGAGACTGTTGATGGGAAGCCAATCTATGATGATAAGGGGTACCGAGTCTTAGAGGGTGCAGGAGTCTTTCAACCTTATGAGCTATCTTACTTCAAAAATCCTAAGAACCTCTATCAATGGTTGATGTCATGGTTCCATGAGGACTTATTCTATTTTACAAGTAGGAGGATGTACATTACCACACAGATGATTGGAAGAGTCACTAAATTGCGCATTTTAAGCATAGAGATATAAATAGATTTAGATGATAAATTAGGAGTGAAGGTCACTTCCATTGCACTTAAGTATCAAAGAGGTGGCCACATGATGGATATTTTCAAACTTATTGATCAAGTTCTAAGGGTCATTATGCGTATGGTTACAAATTTGGGAGCACAAGAGAAATGGACCCAAGTGAATAAAATATGGTTCTACATTACATAAAAGATGGACAAATGAGCCATGTACAACATTGCTTCCTTCATTAATAAAGGGATCATAGAGGAAGAACATGCATGTAATAGGATAACTTGGGGAGAAATCCTCCTTTTAATAGTATTTTTAGAAATTGGAGTTCCACATGGCCCAAATTATAAAATGTGGAGGTTACCCCTACATAAAAAATCTTCCGCAAAGATATTAACATATAAGTTACGATTGGATAGGTGGTATATGAATGTGCAAATAATTCAAACATGTGTGATGCATGCCAAGTGATTTACTGTTAGTTTTGGAGGGGAAAGTAGATTTTGTGGTGTACCATCATTTCTTCTAGGAAATATTTTATTTGAAGACCGGTGCAAAGAGACCATGGTGTAAACTCCCCTATGCATTTATAGCAAGATACTTCTAGGCATCCATGAACAAAATTTCAGACGTGCACAAGGTAATTTTTGATGCTAATAAGGTGGATTATGATTACCATACACAACAAAAAACATATTTATACCATGAAAATGTAGTGTATATAAATAAGTTTGATATTATAAGATATCAATATTAACTTCATGACATTGGAAATAGTTAATGAGAAAGCATCAAATGCACACACACACACACACACACACACACACACACACACACACACACACACACACACACACACACACCCACACACACTTTTGAAGCCCAAGTTAGTCAATGGAAAATATATTGAAGATGAACTAAATATCACAAAACCATTGAAAGGGAGGTAGATGGTTAGGAAAAAGTAAGCGCATGAGGCTATGCCTCCTTGGAAGATAAAAGAAGAAGAAAAAAGTGAGAATAAAGAGGCATAAAAATAGGGTAGTGCCAGACTTGATCAATGCCATAGAAGAAAGTTGAAAATAATGCACAAGGAACATTATTTTGGAATAAGGGCCTAAAAACCTATGAAGAAATCAATAAGAGTCAATCCATCTAAATAAATCCTAGAAAATAAGAATAAGATTTGAAAGTTTGTGCACAAATGAGATAATTATGAAGAAGGGTCTAAAGAGAAGAGTACACTTAATGAATAAAATCTAATCATCAATGATGTCGAGGAAGAATACCACAAGGAAGAGAATTCATAACTCGATGCAAATGTGCACGAGGCATATAGAGGAGACATCAAGGAAGAAGAGGAAGAAAAGAGAGATTGAATTTCATTAAGACAGGAAGGAGTTATAGGTAGTGAAGGAACTAGTGTGTGCAAAATTTCAAATGGACGATCCTAAATTTGAGATCACTGAAGAAGAATTTTTGAAGTGCAAAATGAAGAATGTGCCAAGATAAATTTTGATGGTAAATCTGACACAACTTTTTGATGAGAAAGCTAACAATGCTTTGAAGAAGATGGTGGAGAAAGTAGCTTAGAGAAACCTGGAAAAGGGGGCCACTATACAAGTATTTATTAAAGATAAAAAGGATAAGGTGTTGGAGGTTCAATGACTTATAGAGGTATTGGAGATACAAGAAAAGAAAACCAAGTATGTTCTTGACATGTCCATCCATATTATAGATGAGATAACAACTTTCCACGAGTTTGAAGATAGAACAAGGGAAGAGTACCCATCGAAACTACATTATTTGAAAGATATGAACAAACTCATTTTTTAGGAAAAGCCAAATGTGTATGGTGTTGGTCCTCAAATTGTCATACCATGTTGGAAATACAAAAAATCATCCTCTAAAGGTAGGGGGAAAGGGATTGCAATGGTGTTAGACCATATTGGTGTGTCATTTTGTAGTCAGGGAGGGTTCTAACACTTTCCTTGGGATCAAGATTTGGGATGATTGAGGGGCACGTACAAAGGTGATGGTCTATTCCTTATACTTTTTGTCTTGCCTTGAACTAGGGTGAGATTAATTGAGGTGCAAATTTAAATGCAAATGGGGAGATGGATTATTTGTTCCCTTAATTTCTTTCTAAAAATATTTATGTCAATCTGGGATACACATGGCCAATAGACACAACAATCTCTCTCACGAGTTTTCACAGAAGTTATCACGTACATTTACTTTTCCAAACATAGGTTACTAAAGACAGTAAAGTTAAATTGCTCTTGCATTCTGTAGGTAATGAAATTAAGGCTAAAAATACACTTTCAATGATGTTTTAGAGAAATAAGGTAGGAAAAATAGAACAAATGGATGTTTTAAAATGGGGGGATGGGGTCAATTATGGAAATTGTGAGTTCATAGAGGGAATATGATAGGAAGAGAAGCTCATTATGACATAAAATTTAACACTTAGAGTATCCTGCAATCATGGAAAATGCATAAAATTGGCTCAAGTAATGATAATCTCAACTAAGAATTATTTACATTCATTGAAGCTCAATAGGTGCAAAGGATTTAGAAAAATATTTAAAATACCTAGCACAAGAACTTGTGCAAGCATTATAATAAATTATTTACTACTTCGTCCCTCATACATCCAAGATACACTCAAAGGTTTATAAAAAATTATCAATAAAAAATGTTTATGAAAAGGATTTTACAATCCAGTCCAATATTGTAGAGGGAAATCTCACAACACAATATCAAACTTAATCAAAAAATTAAAAACATCAAGGATATATATATTATATGACAAAGAGATATAGTAAACATATTGCAGTAGAAAATACCACTCATTAATGGAAAATGCCAAACATAGAACCAAGAAGACATAATTTGAACTCAAAAGTGGACATACTTTATTCAGTTATTGAATTTCTTAACAAGTTAACATCAAATAAATTATCTTAAAGCTCATCAATGGATGTACACTTGTAACCACCTTGACATAGAAGTTTGGGAAACTGATATCATTATACCTTTCATGAGGGAAACATACAATATTCACAATTACATCTCTAACCTTTTTAGAGTTTGAAATACTAAGCCCCTTTGATTTGAATACCAAAACTAATTCCATTAATTATGAGTAAAAGCCTAACATTTATATAATTTTATTTCTTCGTACAACCCAATTTCCCCCCCAAAAAAATTAACAAACTATCCCAAAAGGAGTGGAAAACCAACTCCAGTTTTGAAAAATATCTTGCAAGTGTAAAGATAGTGTGATCATTCCTTAATTTGACCCTAATTCTAGTTACTGATATGGATATATGCTAGATTTTTTTACTTTTTTTTTTCTTAATCCCTTTTTTTCCTATCCATGTTTCCACCATCATTCGTGCGTTCAGCTAGAAATCATCTATTCCTTTATGTCATTATCTTAATTGATTTGAAACCTTCCATTTTGGGGAATATGATTTAGGAAATGAATAATCATTGATATTTTAGATCCATAAGTATTTTTTAATGGACATCATAGTGAAGGTAAGAAGGCAGTATCGCCATTTGCAAAAGGATATACAAGTAGATATAATTTTGTTTTAAACTTAGGAAGTGCATCGGACTAGGAATGTGCCCATAGCAGTGCAACATGCATCATTTTTTGGAAGTGTACTTGGTGGATTGTTCATAGGAATGTCATCTAATAAAAGTGTTGGTGTGAAAATTGTTATGATTAGTTCTATAGGTGTTGCTACGGTAAAAACCACTGGTTTCTAGTTCATTACAATAACTGAGACACACGGGAGTTCTTCCATGAGAACACAGGCTACAACATATAGCACAAGAGGCTCAAGAGGATCGGGCCAGCCACCACATAAAGGAAATCCTAGTGGGGATTATACATTTGGGTTTGGTCCTAACTCAAGGAAAGGTCCAAAATGACCACCAAATCAGTCTCATCAAACACCACCTCAAAAACCAAAGAATTGGATACCTCAGATCTTCTTTGAGTTTCCTCTTCACTTTCCAGAGTACAGAGGTGTGAAGGATGCAATAGAGCATGTGATAACATGTGAACTATTATGGTATGTTAAAGGAATAATTACCTTGGATAGAAAGGAAATTAAATTTTATGCCACAATTCAAGAGTGTATGCATAGTTGTTACAGAAAGTATGATCCACACCAGAATGAGGTGGAAAATGATGTATTGTACACCACATTTTTGGATGTAGTTCACATTCCACATTTTGAACAATAGAGTATGAGCACACTCAAGGACATCAAGTAAGGTTTATCTAAAAGTGTATGGGAGTATGACACATACTTTAAGATTCTATTGTCTAAATTATCTTATGATATCCACCCAAAAAAACATGCATAATGGTTCATTGGAGTATTATTGACCCTATTTGGAAGATCCCTATCTCATAAGATATATGCAAATCTACGTGAGGTGTTTGAAGAAGATTTACACAATGAATTAGTTGGGAGTGCTAATACTAGAGTGTGATGTTTTATTGAGGCATAGATAGTGGCTATAGCTAAGAAGTTGGAGAGTCTCTCTTCCAATTCAGCACATGAAACACACAGTGGTTTATGGTGTGCCAATCATGAGGTTGAAGGACATATAAAGGATAGCTGCCAAGATAGGACGGTGCCTACATTTTTACAGTCTTGTGATATTTTCCACAAGAACCATGATGTCTTGAAATTTCCACTCTTACATCGCACAATGATGAAGAATGTATCTATGAACTACAAGATTTGTGATGTGCGTACCCATGATACAAAGTTTTTTCAGTTAATATATAAAATTCATGAGGCATGTGAGAATGTATTAAAGCAAACCATTATGGCAAAAATTTATCAAGTACAAGAGACCAATATTTTTGAAGAACGTAATAATGGAGGGGGTGGATTTGGTGGAGGTTATCGTGCTATAGGCCATGGTGGTAGAGGTAGATTTACGTGTGGAACTTGTTACACTTTATAGTCATTTTTACCCTTATCACAAAAGAAAGGAACCCCATGCGCACCGGCCTATCACCCAGCAGATGTTGGGCGCTCACCTGAGGCACACGCGGGTGTCGAGTCTCTCTTTTATGTGAGTTTAGTGGGAAATATCATCATTTATGATTTGTGCTTAAGATATTAAATGGATTTAAGACATTCAAGAACCTTAGAGCTTAGAATGGCCTCTAGATCCTTGTAGTCATTACAGATAGAAAGTGCACAGATTATATAACTTGTACCATAACAGAAAGAAGTATACAAGCATCCATACTTAGCATAAACATAAATGAAAGAGAACCTATGAGAAATATGTATGCATCAAAATAATTGATATTCATATTCATATAACTGGTAACCTCATTACATCCATGGAGCCATTATAGAATGTCACAGAGAAATAGACCACAGTCATGCATTACAATTGGACTAATGTAGACAGGCTATCAAAAGAAAAATTGTAATCCCCATACCCATTATACATTCTTTCCCGAATACCATTATCTAATAACAGATTTCTTGCAGTATTTATGTAGAGGCCCACCCTCTTTTTGTCCTCTCCTCATTTACTCTGTAGGTGCTTATATTTATAGCCTATCTAGGCTGCCAACTCATCCTCTAACACCCTTAGATCTGATGCCAAGTGTATGAATGTGGTCCTCCATGTGAGCATGCTCTCCCAGGCCTAATCTTTCCACTTTTCACCATGATGTGCTTCTAGAAGATTCTATCATAGGCATGCTCCTTCCTGGGCCAACCTGTCACCAGGTTGGCACCTTATCCACTCAGCATGCATAGTCAGGTCATGCTTTTCATGGGTTCTGTCTTGAACACCCAATTTGACTAAGTCTTGAACCCTTGGTTTTGTCCGTGCACACTATGGGCTTCCTTAAACCCTTCCCTCTGCGCTTTTTCCTTGCGTGCCTCTCTTAAACTAAGACCTACGCACAAACGTGCCTTTTATACTTATCCAACATTCTAGGGGCCCAACATCACCCCACACTATGTCTGTTCTCTGTTTGCAAGAACACTTCTCTAGTGTAAGAAAGAATACAACAAGATTACACCTTGGAATAAGAATAAGGGGATGAAAGAATGGGGGAAGAAGAAAGAATGGGAGAGTGAAAAAATCACTGCAACAAGCTAGGAAAATCCTTTTGCAAGTTGGCCTCCAATTTTTTCTAGGCATCGAATTCTTCTTGCACTCTCTGACAGAGGTCACTGACTAGGGTTCTCACCTCCCCAAAATTTAGCCCATCTCCTTGCACACTCATGGTATCGGTGATTTTCTCCAACTCCTTTCCTATATCCTCCAGTGCATCTATTCTTCGTGTAATATGTGGATATAGTTCCTTTAACTAGTTTTTGATTGAACCCCTTAAGGTTTCAATGGATTCATATTTCCTCTCGACCTCGAACATGATTTTATCCCTTTCCACCCTATTTCCCTTGTTCTTCTCATAGAACTCCTTAAGTTCTACTTTGTGAGTGGTGACCAAGGATCTTGCCACTTTGGCTCTATCCACACAATTTTTGTACATGGCCTCAGCAGTCTGGGAAGCAGCCCTTACATCAGCCAGAACCTTGCTATAATCCGCGATGAGCGCTATGATCTTCAACTTATCCTCTTTCTCTAGGTGTGCAATAAATTATTCTACAAAATCCAAGGCTAGCAGATGCCTTTCCATGGTGAGGATCCTTGTTAAATCCTCTAGAAATCCCAAGGAATATCCATACTTTTGCGTGGGTGATGCTAGGTCCAGATGCTTCAATATTATAGCTGCATTGATGAATTCCACCTTCTTGTACATAGCACATACCTTAGCCTTTTCATCCTTCAATTCACATTGCCACTAGGCACTGATCAAATTCTCCTAGCTTAGCTCCTTTGTCATTACAACTAGCTCTTCCTCTTTCTTCTTTAGCTCCCCTTCCAGATCTAGGATCCTATCATTCTGCCTGAAGATTCTAGCTTTGATCTCAACAGATACTTTGTTGAGAGAATTGCATTGTTGTTCATCCGAGATTTGCTATGTATCCACAACTGGGTTGTCTTTTCTTGTTCCTGGAAATTTTATTATTACCCCGTGGCTTACCTCAAACTTTGGCTCATCGAGATGGGAATCTATTTCCCATGAGAGCACCTTCCGTGTCTGCAGATATGTAACCTCCTTGTAAAAAGATGACATTTCTACAAGCTCCTCTACCGGAATGGTACTTTAGAACCACACGTGAAACACTTTCTTAGGGTCATCAATATAACCCATCTCTGGCCTGTCCCCCTCTACACACTTTCCTCCCATACACGTACCCTTAGGTATACTTACAGTCAAAATGGAGCCTCTAGTGCTGTCGTGTACCTCTTCTGCGCTCTCCTCCTTCTCCTTGTTTAACACTGGCTCAACATTGTGTTCTAATTTGTCCTCCACCTTGGTCTCAATGTTCTTGGCCTCTTCTCCTTTTGTCACCTTGGTTATCTATTTCTATACATAGCTTGGAGACTATTTCTTTTGTGCACTAGCTTCCTCACCTTTTCCCATGTCCTGGGCAACTTCTCCTACTTGGATATCCTTACGCCATACGAAAACGAACCCCTGTTCTTCTTCTTTTCCTTCCTCCTCTGAATCATGTATATTAAACACGGGTGGTCCTTGATCTTTCCCAGGGTCCTCTTCCCCACTTACTTATTCTTCACTCTCTTCCTCTTTTCTCTCATATTTTTCTCTTATGTACTTGTCCAAACTCTCAGTCTCTTCCAAGACGGTCTCTTCTTCTACCCTCTACTTTTTCCTAACTAGAGATTTTGGTGTAGGTGAATATGTTTCTTCTTCTCCTAATGACTCCTTTTCTGATGGATTTTATGGCTCTAGAGTCTTATCTTTTACTATGGGCCTCTTCTTGCATGCGTACATACTAGTTCTGCCACTTGTCCCAGGGGAACTGTATGTACCCAAAATTGTAGGGTACTGTACCACTAGAACGATGTTACACATGCCTCGATGATGATACAGATCACCTTGCAAGGTGTTCAGATGCATAAAAGCTCGCGAAACATATGTTAGCATCCCAATTGATTTATCCATGTTACTTGTGCTTTGTTATATTCCTCTTCCTTTCATTTCTTCGCTTTTTAACCTTTAGTGATGAAACCGCTGCCCTGCTAAGGGCAGCAGTCCTATAACTACCACCCTGCTCAGGATGGTGGTCCTTCATGTGTTTTCTAGCACGTTCTTCTGATCATGACTTGCGTAAATTTTCAAATTTCACTAGCTTTTCTCCACCTCCTTGGCTCATATTAATGTTTTGTGTCCCTTGGAAAAGTGTTTCTCCATTTTTTAATGGTAAAAGAGTTCTAATGGGAATCACCTTTGGGTGAATGTGAAATCTATAAATAGCCAGGTTGTTTTCAAGCAAATAGACCCTCAAAACTATCTCTCAATTTCTCATTTTTCATTGTTTAGTATTTCAATTCTTTCTTAGATTTCATTTTGTATTCATATTTGCATCCATGCTAGTTTTTTCTTTGCTTTCAGAAGTCATTCAATCTTCTTGGTTCAGTCTTGTTCATCGTTGTTCATACAAATTAGTTTAGAGCAGAGTAGTGTTAGTTGTAGATTGCATCCATTAGAGTTGCAGGTTGTGTTCTTCACAGAAGGAGGATTCTAGAATCTCTCGGTACTCTTGCGTTTTATCCCCGCTAGGAATTGTATATGCCAAGATCTGTCTCTTGCGTTTTCCCTCTCCTACTCGCATTATATTTGGTATATATCCAAACTGCCATTGTTCGAATACCTTTTTCTATTAATGCTAGCATATACATGCTCTTCTGGATTCACGTGAACATGAAGGAACAAGGAGATCATTTTGAGGGGAAAAATTCATACACTACTGGATTCGCCACTGTTATGCAAATTCTAGGTTTTATCTGTCAAAGTTCTATTTAAAATATATCAAATAGAGTAGTGAAACATTTCACTTCAGTTAAATTTCATTCTCAATATTACCAGGGAAGCTGTGGGGATTGATAGTTTCTGAGAAACTATGATTCATTCCTCACCTCTGAGGTAGGATCGAGAATCTTTCAATTAAGTTAATCAGCTATCTAATTATTTAGGATAAACTCACAACTGCACAGGCAAGTAGCTACACCGGGATACCTTGTTTCTTTTAATTTTTTTATTGGATTAGTTGTCATTTTCTAAATATATTAGATTAGTTTTTCTTTCAATTCCATTTAAAATTCTATTAAAAAAATACAAAAATAGAGGAATACATATATGTTGTAGATATATCTTGCATAGTTAATTTATTTCATTTCAATTAGGTTTTTATTAACCTTGTATGATAATCATGGGACCTAGGGAGCCCAGGGAATACATTTTTGAGCCAATTGTGCCTCAACCCAATATTGTTGTAGCAATAACTGACATAGACAAAAATCTCATAACACAGGTCTTCCAAACAACAATAGACCTACTAGAAATCAGCTCATAGTTAAGGGGATTAAACATAGAAGATGACAAAGTGCATACATTCTAGTAAAGTCAGCCAAATTATAGATTATCTTGATCGACATATATATGACTGTAGAAGGACCTAAAAGAGAAAAAACATTCAGTTATGATCCACTAGTCCCACAGCCTGACGCAGGAGACCTCCTCATTGATATAGACACTAGCTTACGTATCCAGGTTTCCAGAACACCTGCTAGGTACTCTGAGAAAATTGTGTAACTTTTAGTTCTAAACGTAGAGGCCGAAAAGGCATACGATTATTGGATACTCAGGATCATAAGAAGGGATTGATTATTCACATGACCATTGGAGGTCCATAACAACCACGAACTTATGGTTGTGATCCACAAGTCCCACAACCCAACGGGCATACAAATCAATCCAACGTTGACGCTAGTTTGTGAACATTAGTGTTTAGATCCTATCCACTCCCACCAAAAATTATCACACAACTATAATTATTAAACATAGAAGATAATAAAGCTAAAGATTTTTGGACTAGACCAGAGAATCATCTATAAAACACCAAAATATCCACTACATATTTAGCCATTCCATTTTCATGACCTTGTCAGGAGATGTATACAAAGCACCCACAGGTTATCTTCCACATATCCCACAACCCATAGCTCAGATCACAACAAAACTCAATATTGATTGGAGTTTTAGTGCCCACTCTCCTTTAACACTATTTAGATACTGATCCTAACATTATTTATCATATTTTGGATATTATTATGTTTAGATGTAGTATGATGTATCAGGGATTATTATGGACATTATTATGTTTTTATTAGTATGATGGTTAGATGTTAGATCTTGGATTAGTATTGATCTAGATTCAGATATTTTTCTTGATGATCATTGAGACATTATTATTATTATGTGGATGGTGACATACTGGTTGACATGGATAGGTTATGGATGTTTATTTTAGACATGTGACATTGATATTATGAATAGCTCCAGCATAGAGATCTATTGGATGATGATATAGTTGATAAATTGAATTTTAAATGGTAAATGTTAAATCCTTGGTATTGTTGTGATTTGGATTTGATAATTATATGTTGATTTTATATCTTTTAGATGTTCTGATATGGTCATGAGGACGAAGTAGGTATTGTCATTTTGTAGGTAAAAAATCACAACAATGTCGGGGGACTGGAGACTAACCATATTGGAATTTAGTGTGAAATCAACAAGGTCACCATGGCAACTGTGTTTGAGTTGTATGTTGTGTTTTGTTAGGATTTCCCATGGGGGGGATTTCCATTATTGTGACCATGGGACATGTGTGTGTGTTTTTTCTATATGTTCCCTTTTAATTATTGTTGTATGTATTTTATTTGTAATGTGCTCTTTATTTTAATTATTCTAATGTGATAGTTAAATGTGTGAAGTCATATAGTTAAATTTTAATTAACATTAATTAGGATGTGGAATATAAATTAATGTTATTGTCTTGGTCGAAAATGAAAATTGACTTATATATATTATAACCATGTGGTAAATAAATAAATCTTTATAAAAGATTGTAATAAATAAATTTCATAAATATAAATACATGTGTAAGAAATTGTAAGAGGATGTAAGAGTTGTGTAAGTGAAATGATAGATTGTGTAAGGCATATTTTGGAGTGTAGAACACTCCATCCTCTTTGAAAATTTGATTTGGTCTTGGGATCCTAAATTGGAGGCTTGTGAGACAAGTTAAACTTGTCCCACACCTCTCAAAAACCTCCACCAACCATGATTATTATTTAGGAGTCAAAATCAATCTATTTTATTGTATTTTGATATAATTATGTGTAAGAATTGAGTTGCACTTATCTTACAAATTTTAAATGCTTTTCCTTTTGAGTATGGGCTAAATTTGAAGTATGTAAGTGGTTTGTCATTCACATTTATGGTGATTTATTTGTTTGATGTTGATTGTATTTTGGGTTGAGGAAAAATTATGTGGCATCCCACTTGGAGTCCACATCATCCTCTTCCACCCTCTCCCTTTAAAATGTGGATTGCTTCCTCATTAGAGGTTGTTGAAAAATTTTTATTTGCTTCTTGGGGTTGAATTTTCCTCTTGCATTGGGAGCTTGTTCTTGTGGAAGGAGCTTGGACTATTTTGCATGCTTTGCATTTGCTGTTTGGGACCAATTTGTGCAACAAAGAATCTATTGTTTGAAAGAAAATCTCCATTATGGAGAGGTAGGGTCTTATCCCTTTATATTGCTATTTTCTTTCCCCTTCTTGAATTCAAATTATTGAATGGTTTTTGTGGTTACTTTCTTATAGGGATGGGTAGAATGCTTAGGGCATGGTGTGGAGAGTAGATTATGAGGTTTATCAGAGGAGGGATAAGGGAATTTCCATTGTTATTTATTCTTGGGAGGGAATGTTGGTTTGGGATCCACCTAGGAAAGGAAATTGCTTGCATTTCCTACTTTGGGGAAGGTATAAAGGATAAATTTGGAGGAGTGATAAGGAGGGGTTGAGGAGGAATAAGGTTTATGGGATTACTATGATTTTTGTGGTTTGCTTTTGGTGGATGCCAAAAATTCAACTTGGGAGGCATAAGGAGTCCTCCATAGTTCTTTCTCTTGCTTGGCTCACTTGCTTGGAGAAGGAGCCTTTGTTTTGATTAAAATTGGTTGTTGTAGTTGAGGACTACATATTTTTGTTTGTGCATTTCCTTGTGCATGTGAATGTATGTTATATGTGAAGAAGCTATGTTGCCATGTGTTGTTTTATCATGTTCCATTCCAATATGGTTGGGGCTCGGGGGCCAATGGGGAAAGATGGCTTCTCTTTTTCCCATTGGATGTCTTGGTTGGGTGGAGAGCATTGCCTTTCCCCCTTCCTTGTTGTGATCAAAAGAAGGATGAAAGAAGAAGAAAACAACATGCTGTTGTTTGGAGAAGAATTCCACAGTTTGACAGTCATCTCCTTGAGTAGATTTGAATGTAACATGTCCCACTTCGAGTGGATAAGTGTATATAGATTTTAATGTGAAAAGGTGGCATTGTTATGGAAGTTGTAATTGAATTGAGAAATGTAAACAAATATATTTTCCTTTTTCTACTTGGATGGAAAATATAAAAGATGTTTCATACCATGTATTAGACAAATTGAAATCAAATTGAAAAAGGAAATCAGTTGAAGTTATTTAAACTATCAATAAAGTGTTGGAAATGATTCATTTAAATTTTATATGGCAATGTATTTTGGATTTGTATTGTTGTCCTTGAAAGAAATTTTGTTTTGCAAAAGAAATAAGAACTCCTGTTTTGAAATGTTATCTCTGTGTGAAATGAAAATGCATATGGGAGAGAAATATAACATTATGTTCCTTGTAATTATTAAAATTTGAGATACTAAATGTTGCCTTACTATCTAAATGAGAAGATGGATAAATTAATTGTTTAGACAAGATTTGACAAGTTCACTATGTTTTAGAAGTGGAAAATAGACCATTACAGTTGTTAATAAATGAAGTATGTTCCTTTTCTTTTATAAATCTGGCAATTAAATTTTATCTGATAAATGTGCAGTTCAGATCTGAAACTTAAATTAAGTATTAAAACAATGTAATTTAGATGCAATAAGTTATAAGGAATTCAATTTGACTTCAACACCAGAGAAAGACATTTAAGAACTTCACAAAATCAATTTTTGAACTTATTGGACCACTTTCCCATCAAAGGATGTAAAATATATCAGTTGCAACTCAATCCATAAATTAAAATTTAAAACAATCTAAAATCTACCCAATATCATTCCTCCATGTTCAATTTACATGTTGAAAAGAAGAAATATTAAAATTGAACAAATCTTAAAAGTAGGAAAAATTACCAGTTTTAAATGTGAAACCCTGTAGATCAATTTCTTAAAATCGACCCTTCACACTTCACCAAATTCCAAAATGTATGTTTTTTTTGCAAAGAGGACTTTGAGATATTTCTAGAAAGTCCTTGTTTTCCCAAAATGGAGTTCCCAATCAAAAGTTATGGCCATTTGAAGTTTTACTTCAAAATGGCCATCCAAAACCAAAAATGAAATAATTCGACCTTAGAAAAATTTAAATTTTGAACTTTAGAAAAATTTCCAGAAAAGGTTCTTTGGCCCTGCCACCCTCTCCTTCTATAAGAAGTCACTGCATGGCATCTTGGAGGGGCGGACCCTTATTAAAACTTAAAATTTTGAAAATTTTGCCTTGGGAAAATTTTCCCAATTTTTCTGGCAACCCTGCAGCCCCCAACCAATCACGTACTAATACATAGCAGGGAGGTGCGCGGGTTCAAATTGAAAAATTAGATTTTTGTTGAAAATTTTTCCTTTGGAAAATTTTCAAAAATCTTCCCGCAACTCCGCATCCCTGCAGCCAATCACGTGATGACATGTGGCATGGCGGGTGCGAAAGAAAATTTAAAAACATAACTTTTTGCCTTTGGGAAAAATTTCACTTTTTCCTCAATGGACCCACACCCCTACATCTAATAGGGTGTTGACACATGTCACCCTTAGAGGCATGGTCCTGTGTATTTTATTTTACCTTTTAACGTCTTTAGGCAAAAAAAAATCCAAATATTCTCCAACGCTCCGCCGGCCTGTGACCAATCACATGGCGCCACGTGGCCATTTGAGGTAGCATGGAGGCACAAAGGGAGATTTTCCTTCGAAAAATTATTTGGAAAATTTTTCAAGTTTTTCCCCACAACCCACTGGCCTGACCCAATCACGTGTTGACACATGGCAATTTGGGCATCGGTGGGGGTGTAGAGATATTTTCTCCCTAACCCCGTGGACCTTCAAGGGAAAATTTTCCCCTAAAACTCCACCTGGCCATAACTTGAGTTTTACAAGGAGTTAGGAGGAATTATTTATATGGTTAGAAAGGTGAGGAAATTTCCTATCCATTTATCTTATTTTAGGAAAGTTTTGATAAAAATAAGTGTGCAAAAAATTGAGTTGAAGTTTTGGGCTTAATAGAGAGTAGGCTTGGGGATAAATTTCTCCCTGAACCATAATAAAACTTGTAACCTCCAAATTGGAACCTTGTAAACTTGTTATACGATAAAAATGGAAATATTGTGTTTTTTTAATTAGAATATATTCTGGAACCTATTTAGTTTCAAACCAGTGTCTTGCTACTTGTTTGTAGACCCTTCTTATAAATAAAAAAATATTCCATAATTTTCCTAGTTTGTTTCTTGGTCTCAAGTGGTTGTTGATTCTGGCATCACACTTGGTATCAAAGAAGTGGTTCAAAATATTGGACCATTGGGCACACTCAAAACATTGAGACTTGAAACCTAAAACTAGCAAATTGATAATCTAGAAAACAAAACTAATTGAAAATTGAACATGTTAGTAAACTTAGAAAACTGAAGAAAACTCAAGGTAATGAACTAACTCCCACTCTGGTTTGTGTACAGAGCTCAGATGGAGCATAAGGAACACTCATAGATATTCAAAGTCACCACTACCACCTCCACCACCACCACCACTACCACTAGACCAGGGCTTAGCAGTTATCCTACCACAGATTTTGCAGACCCTCCAGGATGTTAATGCTGCCCTACGTGGAGGATCAATAAGAGGGCACTTAGGTAGGTAGGATAGAGATAATTCCATAGAGGGAAATGCACCTCCTCCACTCAGTGATGAGGATGTAGGAGAGAATTTTCATGGAGAGTCAGCTAGAGCAGAGTCTCCCTTGAGGGGACATGGCGACCGTATTTCAGGATAGAGAGAGAGGTCTCGGAGCCCTAGGCTCAAGGATTGGAAGGTGGAGATACCCATAGGCTATCAGACCATAGTTGCAGATCACATTAGGGAGATCTAGAAGCATAGGACCTCACATTATTTAGGTGACACAGGGGGATTCTAGGTAGAGGCCTTACTGGTTAGCTTGAGCGGTTGTTTCAAGATTTACCCCTTTTCTAGCAACACGAAAGCTTGTGTTGCGATACATATATTGAAGGATGGAGATGGAGTTTGGTGGAGGACAGAGGAGCAGAAGCTCTATATAGATTCAGAGATAGTCACTTGGGAGCTGTTTGAGGAGAGATTCAGGAGTAGATACTTGCCATGGAGATTCATACAACAGAGGATCGATGAGTTCCACGATCTTCAACAGGCTTCCCTTACAATGGCCGAGCATGAGATTAAGTTCATGGACCTACTTCAATATGTTGATTACATGCAGGATGAGCAGGTGCAGATCCATAGCTTCATCTAGGGCCTTAATATAGACATTAGAGGTGCAGTTTGGATCCACTGCCCACAGACATTAGCAGAGGCCGTTGAGAAGGCCTACATTGCAGAAGAGACTCGGGGTAAAACCCAGTAGGCTAGAGACCAAGTCAGGATCCATATTCAGTAGTTACAGGATAGTAGATCGAGGGGGTCAGCTCCTCCTCTTCATGGTGGTTAGCATTATTTACAGTCATCTTTCAAGCCACAGCAGAAGCAGTAGTACCACCCACCATTTAGGCCTCCTCAGAGAGTTGATGCACAGAGAGGTCGGAGCATGGGGCCTCTTAGGGGTCCCACCAAGACACAGGGTGAAGCTAGAGCTCAGCCAATAGGAGCTTGACCACAGAGGCCACAACAAACTATGGCTGGATCATCAGGGTCCATAGCACCTACCTCTAGGGCACCTTCTGGCAGTGCTACAGTTTGGAGGACTTTAGGTGGTTGTTTCAGGTGTGGAGCAGCGGGACACTTTTAGAGAGATTGCCCCCAAAACCCTAATAAGGGTAAGGCACCCATCTAAGAGCCTACAGTCAGAGACATGGGACGGAGTCATAGGATTTACGCAATGGTTTAGAACCACCAGGCCAAGCACCAGAGCATGGTCATTAATACCCCAGGTAGTATTGGAGGTGATCCTACCTCTATATTGTTTGACTCTGGTTCTTATAATTCATTTATTGCACCATCCTTAGTAGAGTGATGAAGGCTAGTGGCTGTTAGACAGGGTCATAGTTGGAATGTCGAGATGGCTTCGGGAGCCAGGGTCTCTGTAGATAGCTTAGTAAAGGAGTGTGTTGTTAACTTGGGACCTTTCACCACCACTTTAGATCTCCGCATACTTCCTTTGGGCTTGTATGGAGTCATTTTAGGCATGGATTGGTTGTCTGCACATATGGCTAGGATGGATTGTTATCATAAGACTATATCTTGTGCAAATGATCTTGGAGTTGAGTCGGTGATTTTTGGGGTTAGGAGACCCATTTATATTCAGACTATCTCTGTTATGTAGCTTAAGTGGTGTGTGCGATGGGGTTTTCAGATGTATGCAGTCACAGTCAGTGATATGGCAGAGGATGGGTCTAGTGGGACATCACTAGACCATACCATTTTGAGAGAGTATGCAGATTTTTTTCTAGGGGAGCTACCGGGGATGCCACCCCCACGTGAGATTGATTTCCATATTGATCTGGTTCTAAGATCAGAACCTATCTCACGAGATCCTTATCGAATGACCACCCCAGAGCTCTGTGAGTTCATGTTACAGCTGGAGGGACTTCTAGAGAAAGGCCTTATCCATCCTAGTGTATCCCCTTAGGGTGCACTAGTTATATTTGTTAAGAAGGATGGATCCTTGCGGTTGTGCATAGAATAATGCCAGCTGAATAAGGTAACGATCAAGAATCGTTATCCCCTGCCTCACATTGATGACTTGTTTGATCATATGAAGGGATCCACTGTGTTCTCTAAGATTTATTTCAAGTAAGGGTACCATCAATTAAGGATTACAGAGGAAGACATTCATAACATTACTTTTCATACGAGGTATGGACACTATGAGTTCATAGTGGTGCCTTTCGGTTTGATGAATGCCCCCATAGTGTTTATGAGTTTGATGAATGGGGTATTCAAGACCTTTCTAGATCACTTCATGCTCATATTTTTTTATGACATTCTGATTTACTCACGTATGCGTGAGGAGCATGAGAGGCACCTTTATCAGGTTCTTCAGTGTCTTCATGAGCAACAAATTTATGGGAACTTGGAGAAGTGTACTTTCTTTTAGTCATAGATTCAGTACTTGGGTCATATCATCTTAGGTGAAGGTATCGCAGTCAATCCTTCCAATATTAGAGCCATTATGGATTGGCTAGCACCCACTACAGTGACAGAGATGTGCAACTTCATGGGGTTAGCAGGTTACTATAGAAGATTTGTTTAGGATTTCTCTTGGATAGCACACCCCATCACCTCCCTTCAGTGGAAAGGGAAGAAGTTTGTTTCGATGGAAAGATGTGAACAGGCCTTCAGGACACTTAAGGAGTGCTTCACTATAGTCCCCATTCTTGTAGTGATGGATCCACAGGGTGAGTTCTTTATTTGCACAGATGCTTCTTTATCAGGGCTTGGAGGTGTGTTAATGCAGGATGGCAGGGTTGTAGCTTTTGAGTCTCAAAAACTCAAGGATCACGAGCTTAATTATCCTACCCATGATCTTAAGCTTGTGATAGTTGTGCATGCTTTGGTTAGATGGAGACATTTTCTTCTTGGTCGGAGATTCATACTTAAGACAGATCATTTGAGTCTTCGCCACCTCTTCACGCAAACCAATCTAAATGCTCATCAGAGACGTTGGATGGAGTTGCTTTGTAAATATGACATGGAGATAGAGCATGTGAAAGGGAAGGATAATGTGGTTACAGATGCTCTCAGAAGACAGAGGTATTTGAGAATGGCTACTTCAGTGAGCACAAATTTGCGGAGCAAAATCCTTTAGTAACTTCCTTTTGATAGTTTTTACGTTACAGCTCGAGCAAAGATTGAGTCCCAGAGACCCCTTGAAGGGAAATTTGATGGTTTCTCTCTAGAGGCATATGGTCTTCTCAGGCATAGAGATCAGATATATGTTCCTAAATACGGAGGCTTGAGGTAGGACATCTTGACAGAGGCACATCATGCACCCTATTGAGCCCATCCTGGGGTGAAGAAGATGCACACCAATTTCAGATAGCTATATCACTGGAGAGGTCTTCACAGGGACATGGCTCAGTTTGTGTCATGTTGTTTAGAGTGCCAGAAAGTGAAGGCTGAGCATCGGCATCTAGCTGGCCTTCTCTATCCTTATGCTATACCAGAGTGGAAATGGGACACAATTTACATGGAATTCATTGTTGGGTTACCGATGTCGAGATATCACCACGATGCCATCATGGTCACGGTTGATAAATTGACAAAAGTAGCTCACTTTTCTCTTATAAAGACCACCTATAAAGCTAGTGCAGTGGCACGTGTTTACTTGGATGAGATTGTCAGGTTACACAGGATTCCGTGGAAGATCATTTGTGACCACGATCCTTTATACACTTCCCATTTCTGGACTATCATGCAGTATGTTCTCGAGATAAAGATTAACTTCATGACAACTTATCACCTTGAGAAAGATGGATATACTGAGAGGGTAAATCAGATTTTGAAGGACATGCTCAGTATGTACGTGATGGATCACCAAGTGAGATGGGAGGAGTATCTGTATCTTGTGGAGTTTTCCTACAATAATAGTTTCCAGAGTTCTATAGGCATGGCTCCTTTTCAGGCCTTGTATGGTAGGGAGTGCAGGACACCCCTTAGCTAGGATAGGTTGGAGGATAGAGTATCTCTTGGACCAGCTCTTTTACAGGACATGGAGCAGCAGTTAGTGTTGATCAGGAAGAGATTGCAGGAGGCACATGATAGGCAGAAGAAGTACGCTGATTAGCATAGAACCGAGCGTAATTTTTATGTGGGCATTAAGGTTTTCCTTTGTGTTAGGCCACATAAGAGCCCGATCCATTATGGAAAAGGTTCTAAGTTAGCTCCTTGGTTTGTTGGACCTTTTGAGATCTTGGAGTGTATCGGCCCGTTGGCCTACCGTCTAGCATTGCCACCTAGCTTGTCTCGCGTACATGATGTGTTTCATGTTTTTGTTCTTAGGAGATACATCACAGATCCTTCTCATGTACTGGATTGGACATCATTGTAGGTACAGGATTAGGGGCAGGTGATGGTGGAGGCCATCTATATCATAGATCGTAGGACACTAGGCCTTCGAGGTAGAGAGATTGATCAGGTACGGGTGCAGTGGGACAGATATGATGAGACTGCAGCCACTTGGGAGGATGCCACTATTTTACGAGTGTAGTTTTCACATTTGTTCCATTGACTTCCAGGAGGAAGTCAAGTCTAAGGGGAAGGGGATGTAGTGCCCACTCTCCTTTGACACTATTTAGATATTGATCCTAACATTATTGATCATATTTTGGATATTATTATGTTTTGATGTAGTATGATGTATCAGGGATTATTGTGGACATTATTATGTTTTGATTAGTATGATATTTAGATGTTAGATCTTGGATTAGTATTGATCCGGATTCAGATATTTTGCTTGATGATCACTTAGAAATTATTATTATTATGTGGATGGTGATATACTGGTTGACATGGATAGGTTATGGATGTTGATTTTAGACATGTGACATTAATATTATGAATAGCTCTAGCATAGAGATCTATTGGATGATGATATAGTTACAAATTGAATTTTAAATGGTAAATGTTAAATCCTTGATATTGTTGTGATTTGGATTTGATAATTATATGATGATTTTATATCTCTTGGATGTTCTGATATGGTCACAAGGCCGAAGTAGGTATTGTCATTTTGCAGGTAAAAAATCACAACAATGTCAAGGGACTGGAGACTAACCATATTGGAATTTAGTGTGAAATCAACAAGGTCACCATGGCAACTGTGTTTGAGTTGTATGTTGTGTTTTGTTAGGATTTCCCATGGGGGGGATTTCCATTATTGTGACCATGGGACGTGTGTGTGTGTTTTATTATGTGTTCCCTTTTAATTATTGTTGTATGTATTTTATTTGTAATGTGCTCTTTATTTTAATTATTCTAATGTGATAGTTAAATGTGTGAAGTCATATACTTAAATTTTAATTAAAATTAATTAGGATGTGGAATATAAATTAATGTTATTGTCTTCGTTGCAAATGAAAATTGACTTATATATATTATAACCATGTGGTAAATAAATAAATCTTTATAAAATATTGTAATAAATAAATGTCATAAATAAAAATGCATGTGTAAGAAATTGTAAGAGGATATAAGAGTTGTGTAAGTGAAATGATAGATTGTGTAAGGCTGATTTTGGACTGTAGAACACTCCATCCTATTTGAAACCCGGATTTGGTCTTGGGAGCCTAAATTGGAGGCTTGTGGGACAAGTTAAACTTGTCCCACACCTCTCAAAAACCTCCACCAACCATGATTATTATTTAGGAGTCAAAATCAATCTATTTTATTGTATTTTGATATAATTATGTGTAATAATTGAGTTGCACTTATCTTACAAATTTTAAATGCTTTTCCTTTTGAGTATGGGCTAAATTTGAAGTATGTAAGTGGTTTGTCATTCAAATTTATGGTGATTTATTTGTTTGATGTTGATTGTATTTTGGGATGAGGAAAAATGATGTGGCATCCCACCTCAAATCCACATCATCCTCTTCCACCCTCTCCCTTTAAAATGTGAATTGCTTCCTCATTAGAGGTTGTTGAAAATTTGTTATTTGTTTCTTGGGGTTGAATTTTCCTCTTGCATTAGGAGCTTGTTCTTGTGGAAGGAGCTTGGGCTATTTTGCATGCTTTGCATTTGTTTTTTGGGACTAATTTGTGCAACAAAGAATCTGTTGTTTGAAACCAAATCTCCATTATGGAGAGATAGGGTCTTATCCCTTTATATTGTTGTTTTCTTTCCCCTTCTTGCATGAAAATTATCAAATGGTTTTTGTGGTTACATTCTTAGAGGGATGGGAAGAATGCTTAGGGCATGGTGTGGACAAAATACTATGAGGTTTATCAGAGGAGGGATAAGGGAATTTCCATTGTTATTTGTTCTTGGGAGGGAATGTTGGTTTGGGATCCACCTAGGAAAGGAAATTGTTTGCATTTCCTACTTTGGGGAAGGTATGAAGGATAAATTTGGAGGAGGGATAAGGAGGGGTTGAGGAGGAATAATGTTTATGGGATTGCTATGATGTTGGCGGTTTGCTTTTGGTGGATGCCAAAAATTCAACTTGGGAGGCATAAAGAAACCTCCATAGTTCTTGCTCTTGCTTTGCTTGCTTGCTGGAATAAGGAGCCTTTGTTTTGATTAAAATTGGTTGTTGTAGTTAAGGACTACATATTTTTCTTGTGTATTTCCTTGTGCATGTGAATGTATGTTATATGTGAAGAAGCTATGTTGCCATGGGTTGTTTTATCATGTTCCATTCCAATATGGTTGGGGCTCGGGGGCCAATGGGGAAAGATGGCTTCTCTTTTTCCCATTGGATGTCTTGGTTGGGTGGAGAGTGTTTCCTTTCTCCTTTCCTTGTTGTGATCAAAATAAGGATGAAAGAAAAAGAAAACAACATGTTATTGTTTGGAGAATAATTCCACAGTTTTATAGTCATCTCCTTGAATAGATTTGAACGTAGCCTGTCCCACTTTGAGTGGGTAAGTGTATATAGATTTTAATGAAAAAAGGTGGCATTGTAATGGAAGTTGTAATTGAATTGAGAAATTTTTTTAAAAAAATTTATTCCTTGTTTTACTTGGATGGAAAATGTAAAAGATGTTTCATACCATGTATTAGACAAATTGAAAAGGAAATCAGTTGAAGTTATTTGAACTATCAATAAAGTGTTGGCAATGATTCCTTAAAATTTTATATGGAAATGTATTCTGGATTTGTATTGTTGTCCTTGAAAGAAATTTTGTTTTGGAAAATAAATAAGAACCTCTGTATTGAAATGTTATCTCTGTGTGAAACGAAAATTCATATGGGAGAGAAATATAACATTTTGTTCCTTGTAATTATTAAAATTTGAAATACTAAACGTTTCCTTACTATCTGAATGAGAAGATGGATAAATTAATTGTTTAGACAATATTTGACAAGTTTACCATGTTTTGGAAGTGGCACATAGATCATTACAGTTGTTAATAAATGAAGTCTGTTCCTTTTCTTTAATAAATCTGGCAATTAAATTTTATCTAAGAAATGTGCAGTTTAGATCTAAAACTTAAATTAAGTATTAAAACAATGTAATTTAGATCCAATAAATTATAAGGAATTCAATTTGACCTCAACACCATAGAGACATTTAAGAACTTCACAAAATCAATTTTTTAACTTGCTGGACCACTTTCCCATCAAAGGATGTAAAATATATCAGTTGCAACTCAATCCATAAATTTAACTTTAAAAACAATCTAAAATCTACCCAATATCATTCCTCCATGTTCAATTTACATGTTGAAAAGAAGAAATATTAAAATTGAACAAATCTTACAAGTAGGAAAAATTGCCAGTTTTAAATGTGAAACCCTATAGATAGATTTCTTAAAACTGACCCTTTAAACTTCACCAAATTCAAAAATTTATGTTTTTTGTGCAAAGAGGACTCCAAGATATTTCTAGAAAGTCTTTTTTTTCCCAAAATTAAGTTACCAATCAAAAGTTATGGCCATTTGAAGTTTTACTTCAAAATGGCCATTCAAAACCAAAAATGAAATAATTCGACTTTAGAAAAATTTAAGTTTTGAACTTTAGAAAAATTTCAAAAAAAAGTTCCGCAGCCCTACCACCCTCTCCTCCTATAAGAATTCACCACATGGAATCTTGGAGGGGCGGACCCTTATTAAAACTTAACCTTTTGCAAAAATTTCCTTGGGAAAAATTTCCCAATTTTTCCGGCAACCCCACCGCCCCCAACCAATCACGTGCTAACACATGGCAGGGAGGTGCGTGGGTTCAAATTGAAAAATTAGAGTTTTTAAAAAAAATATTCCTTTGGAAAATTTTCAAAAATCTTCCGGTAACTCTGTGTCCCCGTAGCCAATCACGTGACGACACGTGGCATGGCGGGCATGAAAGAAAATTTGAAAACATAACTTTTTGCCTTTGGGAAAAATTTCACTTTTTCCTCCATGGACCCGCACCCCTGCAGCCAATAGGGTGTTAACATGTGTCACCCTCGAAGGCACCAGCCCATGCAATTGATTTTACCTTTTAACCTCTTTTGGAAAAAGAATCCAAATATTCTCCGCCACTTCGCCGGCCTATAGCCAATCACAAGGCGCCATGTGGCCATTTGAGCTAGTGTGGAGGCACAGAGGGAGATTTTCCTTCGAAAAATTATTTGGAAATTTTTTCAAGTTTTTCCCCGCAACCCACCAGCCTAACCCAATCACGTGTTGACACATGGAAATTTGAGCATCGGTCGGGGTGCGGAGATATTTTCTCCCTAACCTCGTGGACCTTCAAGGGAAACTTTTCCTCTAAAACTCCGCCCGGCCATAGCTTGAGTTTTACAAGGAGTTAGGAGGAATTATTTATATGGTTGGAACGATGAGGAAATTTCCTATCCATTGAGCCTATTTTAGGAAATTTTTGATAACTCTAAGTGTGTGAAAAATCCATTTGAATTTCAGGGCTTGATAGCGAGCAGGCCTAGGGATAAATTTCTCCCTGAACCATAGTAAAACTTGTAACCCCTAAATTGGAACCTTGTAAACTTGTTATAAGATAAAAATGGAAATCTTGTGTTTGGTTAATTAGAATCTATTCCGAAACCTATTTATTTTCAAAGTAGTGTCTTGCTACTTGTTTATAGATCCTTCTTATCAAAAAAAATTATTCCATAATTTTCCTAGTTCGTTTCTTGGTCTCAAGTGGTAGTTGAAGCTAGCATCATAGGAACCTTCGAGCAGCTATCCTCACCGAATTATCTATCACACCGGTTTAGGTTAGGAGGGCCTTCTTTGCCTTAGATTCATAGATCCCATTATTGTGTGTTGAAGACATAAGACTACCTAACTAACTTATCTATACCTTGTGTGTATTCCATCCCCACTGGCTGTCTCAGCAGGACCTTAGGAGGTCAGGTGCGAAGAAGAGTTACTTGTAGATTCTCATGCTCGCATGTCACTTTTCCATCATACAAAATTGGTGAACCCAATGTGAAACAAACAAATATTTCATCTTACCTACCTCATTAGCCTTCACATCAGCTTCACCCCCAAGAATGGTGAACTTGATATTGACGAAACAATTTCTTCACTTCCACACTCTTCTTTTAGTTTTATCCATCTTTGTTTCTTCCCATTATTCTGCAGGTATTCATATACCCCTCGAATATGTTTGGATTTGATGCATATGGAAGACCTCTCCTAGGTCTTGAAGCATACTATTATCAACTAAATAGATAACCATCACCCTCACTCTCAGCATGGGGTGACAACTATTCAACTAACCGGTTCTCAACACAAACTCTGCCTCAAAGGACTAGATATAGTTATTCTTTCCAAATAGAGGATTTGGATCATCTCACTCAAACACAACAACCAGAGCCTTTAGGCTCGAACAATATGACACTCACTAGAGAATCTAGTTCATCTCCTCAGGTGCTGCTTAGACTGAAAATCAGTAGACAATCAGATCCATATCTATTTTTAGATGATGAATACTTATCACATTATGCTAGGAGTGAACAACGCTCTCAAATTATGTACCCACCTATAGGATGTTTTCAAATACAACCTGAGGTCTCATTCTAAGAAAACACCCCCATTCCTCCACCTATAGGAAATTCCCTCGGTGAAACTTGGCAGGGCAACGATCAGTTCATAGCAAGGTACCATATTCCTATACAACCTCAAGGTATATAACAAACACCACTAAGGAAAAATATTGTGTCTTAACCAAACGAGCTCACCTCAGCCTTAGTTGAGAAGGTTAGAGGGTTGGAACTTGCTCAAGCAAGTCAAACTTCATAGTTCATGCAGGCAGGAACTTCCAATCCTCCACACCATCCTAGCCAAGTAGACCTCCTCACATGAACAGGACCATTGGGCATGCCTCCTCAGTATTCACAACAAACACCAACTAGAACCACATTTTCTAACACCACTCCAGTGGAAAATATGATACCTCCCAGTTTAGTACAAAACAATCCATTCCTGAGAAATGCTCCTCCATACTTAAACATGTATTCCAAATCACCACAGGGAGATATGTTCTCTTCTCCTGGCATGTTCACTCAACCATAGGGATTTCCTTATGCCCCTGTAAATATATATGCTATGCCACATCAACAACCCATTCCACCCCCCCTCAACAAGCACCATCAATGGCCGAAACCTATGCAATAGGGACTTATTCAAAATATTTGAAATAACCTTTAGACTTCACTATACGAAGCTTCATGCTTCCAAGACCTCTCCCCGATCTGCCCAAGTACAAAGGAGAGGGAGACCCAAATGCACATATTAAGGCCTATGCCACGACCATTCGAGAACTGCTCCCTTGGGGTGGAGTTTTTGCTAAAATATTCCCCAAAATGTTAGAGGGTATCGCTCTCGATTTGTATTACAGAATACCTGAAGCCTCAATACATTCATTTAAATAACTCGTTTCAAATTTCATCAAGGCAATCAACATGAACAAATTATTGAGAACATGAATAAGGAAATTCTTACATATTAAGAAATAACATAATGAATCTGTTGCTCATTTCATCCAAAGATGGTGTACAATCCTCTATTCTTCAACAAGCACTCCAAACATGGATCAGATGGAACTATGTGGTTTATTCCTTCATTCTCTCAGCAGAGAGATAAAGGAAGAAGTCCAGAAATTCCCACTAAGAACTTATGATGAAGTACTCAAGGGTGCTCTCCAAATAGATCAGGCTGCAATAGATAGCAGTCGCAAGACATATGGAACAAATGGGAGGTTAATCATCCCCAACCAAAACATTATGACTTATTCTACCACAAACGCCAATCAAGGACCTAAGATCCTTAACAAAAACTGCGGGGTGATAACAGATGGAGTGACTGACCAAGCAAAAAAAGAAAATTTTGTAAATGTTCCACCACCAGTTAACAATCAACAAAACAAAAATTTTACCCCAACAATTAATGTAGTGGATTTTAATCATCCCCAACAAAAACAATGACAACAACAGTAATGACAGATCCAAACACAGAGTCTAATTCAAAACTCAACTGGATATCAAAACCAAGACCAAATACAACAAATGCAAAACTTTAATCCTAATAGTCAACAGTTTAATTAGAATTTTGGACCACAACAAGTGCCAAACCAACAACCTAGAAGTTATAATCCTAACTCGTATTGTGGTTTCCATAAAATTCAAGGCCATGACATTAGGACTTGTCACGATTACAATAAGTTAATGCAATTTCTGCCAAAAGAACAAAAACAACTCTTCATAGATATGTTCTTAACAGATTCTATGACACCTATGCCAAATACTTTCACAGGGGCAGTCTCCCCTCAAAATGCACCTCTTAAGATCTTCAATGATCCACTTCCAAATCACAATAACAAAAAATTAAATCCAAATGGGATGAAAAAAGGTGTAATGACATGGAATAATGATCACGAAGCCTCAACTTCACTAAATCCACCCATCGCACCACAATTAAGATAGTTGGTCTAGTGGAGTTAGATACTGAGCTGCACGTAGAAGCCATAACAAGAACATGAGAATATTCTTCTCAACCAAATCCAATCTATCCACTAGAACAAGATAACATTCAACAAACATTGGTAAAATTCATGGGTGCTTATGATTTAATTAATGACCTAACAAAGACCTTCTCTCACATCTCCTTTTTGGACTTGTTGAAAAAATATCCTTCCCATAGGGCTGCTCTGTTGGAAGCACTAGGTCTAGGCATTTAATTAACATCACTCCACCTCCCGAAACACAAGTAAACCATATAGACTTCGATATCTACCCTCCAGGGCAGCCAGATAGGAATATCAAGTTTATATTCGACATAAACAAAATGCCAACAGATGCTGAAATTACACATAGAGGTTATCCAGCCTTTCATTTACAGGTTTGGGTTTACAATAATTATGTTAAACACACAATGGTGGATGATGGGGCAGTAGTTAACATTTTCCCCTTCTCTTTCCTTCAAAATCTAGGATATGGAGAAACAAATTGTTCCACAACAAGAAATATGCTAAGAGGTTATGATAGCCTTAAAGCTACTTCAATTGGGACTATAATATTACCAGTCACCTTAGGACCCAAGACAATCCTCACTGATTTTTATATCATAGATTGGGAAACCAACTATAATATGATCCTCGGTTAACCATGGATACATCGCATGAAAGCAATCCCCTCTACGTTATTCCAGGAAATAAGATTCTTACACCTAGGAAAGATATTAACAGCAAAAGGTGACCCAAAACCATTCGACATACACTTAGCAGACCTGAAGAAAAGACCAGGCTTTCACTCTGAGTTTGAACTCCCAACAAACAAACTTAACAAACCAATTGACTCAAAACCAGAAGAAAAATTAATACCTACAACAGAACTAGAAATTACGAACCTAGTCAAGGGCATCCCAACCCTCAAGGATGAAGCTAACATTGTAGAAACAATGTCATTAGGAACTACTACAAAAATTGTTGAGTTATTAGAACAAGATCTACCAATTTTCCTACCATTTGATTATGCAGGTATGGGACGTACCCTAGGAGTTGGTTCTCTTCCAACATAGGAACTTTGCATAGTATAAGTAACCAAAATAGAAGAAACATATGCGAAGAATGTCCCAACATCCATCTTTCCTTGTAAATATTGGACTCTCCATTTCGATGGAGCTATATGTCGCTATGGAGCCGGGGCATGCGTAATCTTTACTTCTCTTGAGGGAAAGATCCTACCTTTTGCTTTTAAGTTGAACTTTGAATGTGAAAACAACACCACTAAGCACAAATCCCTCCTCCTTGGCCTCATAATAGCCAAAAGGATTGGTGTTAATGAAATTAGAGTGTTAGGATACTCGCAGTTAGTTGCAAACTAGGTCTCTGAAGTATATGAGACTAGAGCTGAGCACTTACAGCTCTATAAAACAGTGGTATTAGATCTAAGCAAAAGATTCAACTTCATATCCATTGAGGAAATCCCACAAGAATAGAACCTTCTCACAGATTAAATAGCAACCTTAGCTTCGCGTTTCACCCCAAGTAATGAGTTAGAAGATACAAGTTTCGAGGTATCACTTTGTACTGAACCAATGGTGAAGAAAATGTCAACAAACCCTCTTCTAACACATATAACTGAGAATGAATCTCCTATCTTGCATCATGTTGATAGTGACAAAGTCACTCTTGAATATCTAAACACCTATGCAGAGCTACACCTTTCTCACCATATAGTTGATCTTTCCTTAATACCACATTCCTCTTCCTACTTTGGAAATCCCACGGTAGAGTATCCTCCACAGAAATATCTTGATATCTATGAGATAGAAAACAGAGAAAGCCTGGAACTACCTCCAGACCCACCTAAGTTTGAAGAAGGTAACGCTTCTTTGATAGAAGAAACCATTGATATAAACATTGGGAATGAAGGAAGAACCAAGAATTTTGAAGTTAGGCTCCTCGCTAACTCCAGAAGAAATAAAGACACACACCCAAATCCTCAAAGAACATCAAAAGGATTTTGCATTTAATTATAAAGAAATGACAGGTATCACACCATAAGTTGTGGTACATAATCTCATCACTAAACCAGATGTGAAGCCAATTAAATAGAAGTCAAGACCAATGAAGCCAAAAGTGGCTCTCATGGTAAAAGAGGAAGTAATAAAACTTCTCCAAGTAGGATTCATCAAACCAATCGATTATTCACAATGGGTATCTAATATCGTCCCCATTATCAAAAAGAATGGGAAGATACACATTTGTATAGATTTTTAGGATATTAACAAAGCTTGTCCCAAGGATGATTTCCCATTACCATCCATTAACATTATTGTTGATGCAATGACTGGATTTGAATTACTTTCCCTCATGGATGGGTTCTCAGGGTACAATCAGATTAAAATATCTTAATAAGATCAAGCCAAAACTACATTTATAACTCCCTGGGGAACTTATTGTTATGTTTTCATGCCGTTTGATCTTAAGAACGCCGGCGCTACATATCAGCGGGAAATGACTTATATATTCCATGATCTTATCCATAAAATTGTGGAATCATATGTGGATGACTTGTTGGCCAAGGCCAAGAAACATTGTGATCATCCAGAGGTGCTTCATATCATCCTCTCACGACTAATTGAGTATGGTGTCACATTAAACTTAGAGAAGTGCATTTTCAGTGTAATAGGAGGCAAACTTCTAGGATACATCATATCTTCACGAGGGATTGATGTTGATCCGGCCAAAAATACGAGCTGTTCTCAAAATGATCCCACCTTCGAATGAATCTGGAATTAGGACATTTCTCAGGAAACTCAGTACAATCCGAAGGTTCATCCTAGATTTAAGCTTTTCCATTCATCCAATCAACAATCTACTCAAGAAAGATTATAGCATCGATTGGACTAAAGATTGCAATGAGGCCTTTGAATTAATTAAGAACTTCTTTTTGTCACCACCCACACTAATTCCTCCCAAAACAGACCACCCTTTAATCCTATACTCACAAGCCACTCATGTCTCGCTGGCCTGCATGCTGGCTTAAGAAGACGATGACAAACGAAAACGTGCGCTCTATTTCATTAGCCAAACATTGCTCAATTATGAAACACATTACACATAGGCAGAGAGAGAATTCTTTGCCATAATTTTTTCAACAAAACACTTGAGACATTACATGTTAAATCAGGAAACAAGGGTCATTGTAAAGACAGACCATTTATAAAAATTTCTCACACAAGGATTTTTATCTAGAAAGGTTGGATGTTTCATAACCCTAATGGGAGAATTTGAGTTAACATTCGTAAACCAAAATTTTTTCAAAGGAAAAATCATTGCAGACTAGTTAGCTGACAATCCACTAGATGGAGGTGAACTGGTGGATCTAGACTTTCCTGATGAATTTGTATTCTTTGTCAAAACCAGACCCCCCATCTCTACATGTCCCTGATATACTAATATCATCGATTTTATCATGGACCATACATACCCGAAAACTACCAGGCCATAACAAAGAAGGCGGTTATGCATTATTGCCACTAAATATGTTGTTTTAGACCAAGTGCTCTATTGTAGAGCCTTCGACGACATGCTTCTAAGATGCATCGACATAGAAGAATCCAAGAGGATTCTTCATGAATCCCACACTGGGATATGCGGGGGCCACTTCGGTGGTCACGTCACCATTCACAAAATACATTTATTGGGCTATTTTTGGCCCACTCTTGAACATGACGTGGTGGAATTTGTACGTAAGTGCCACAAATGTCAATAATTTTCTCACGAGATTCACATGCCAGCACAATCCCTACAACTAATAGTGACTCTGTGGCCCTTCTCCACGTGGAGTATGAACTTGATAGGGAAATTATTTCCCTCATTAACCAATGGCCATAATTTTATAATCACAGCCATGGAATATTTCACCAAATGGGTGCAGGCCATCCCTCTCACAACCGTACCAGGTTTGGTGATCACCAAATTCATTTTGAACCAAATTATCTATAGGTATGGTGTCCCACAAGTCATTATCTTCGATAATGGCATGTCCTTTAAAAATGATGAGGTTCGTGAGCTATGTAGCAAGTTCAAAATAAACCATCACATGGCCTCTCTTTACTACCCTCAAGCCAATGGGCAGGCTGAAGCGACAAACAAAACATTGAAAGCTATTCTCCTCAAAATGGTAAAAGAAAACAAATGAGATTGGCACTTAAAATTATATCTGGCCTTGTGGGCCCACCGAACCTCAATAAGAACACCAACAGGAGCAACTCCTTTCTCACTAGTATTCGGGGCAAAAGCAGTTCTCCCGCTTGAGGTTGAAATACCCAGTCTTTGTATCTCACTACAAGGGATTATAGATGAAGAAGCTTATAGGGAGGCATGCCTCTCCCAACTAGAAAGCCTAGACGAGGCTAGATTAAGTGCCAAACTGTGGCATAGAGCCTTCGCTGACTGGATGTTTCGGTAGTATAACAAAAAGGTCTATGATTGAGAAATATATGAAGGAGATCTAGTTTTAAGACTAGACAGCCATATTGACAAGAAAACTGGCGAAGGAAGAAATTTTTGGCCCAAATGGTTGGGCCCATATCAATTCATGAAAGACTACGGAAATGGTGCGTATCTCTTGTGCACACTAGAGGGTGAGGAATTCAATGAATCAGTCAATTCCTCGCATCTTAAACGGTTTTACACATGAAGCATCAACACTATTTATATAAATACATCTACATTACATATTCATTTAGTTAGGTTCATTTTGTTTGCTCGCTTCGTAAAACTTGGTGATCAAGGGACTTGCTCTTAAGAAATTCATTACAAACTTTTGATGGTATTGACAAGAGCATTCAAATCATACTTCTTCATTTTCATAAAATCATCAACTGTTTTAGAATCATTTCATCAATTAAAGCTAGATATGAGAAATTCTTAACGGTAGCCATACCAAGGCCTGCATGCTTGTTCTCACTTTTGGTTTCTTCCTAGGATAGGTGTCTTGCCTATGGTATACTCTAGAAGCTTCATGGTGTCACATCTATCTCGTGTATATATCTCTTTGGAATTAAGAACATACTGACATTTTGATCAAGTAAGTAAGTCAAATATAGATCAAACAAAAATTTTTACTTTTACACATTTCCTTGCCCTACCAACCTTCGATGTTGAGCTTGCATCTCTTACTAGTGGCGTAGGGTTGGGAAAGGATGGGAATGCCTTTACTCACTTGTGCCTTATCCATGGTGATAAGCCCATGATTCCTACTAGTAGCAAGGAGCAAGGTGTAGGGGGTCCTCTTGACAATAAACATTGAAAGTCATAAGCAAATAGTTTAAACAAACCTTTGAAATATTGATTCAAAAATAAATGAATTAGATGTCCAAAATCCCAAGAGAGTTCAAAACCCTGAAAGCTATATTTTTTTAACCAAGTGGCCATCTACGGATCTAAGTCTAGATAAACTGCAAAGCAAGTCGTGTTCTAAACTATGGAGTCACCTGAGTAACATAGGTTTATAGTGCACTAGTTTGGTTCCACCAACTCTTTGTCTATCTCCCATCATTACCATTTCAACACACCTCATAGCTTGTGCCCTTTCTAGATCTCGGTGGTGAGCCCTCACGTCTTCCTAGTTACATGGAGTTAGGAGTGGGGCAAGTACATCTACTCATCATACCAATTCATCATCACATTTTGTCAAAAAAATACGAAGTACCGGAAAATTGCTTATGAAAACTAAAGTTCAAGATCACAAAAGCTCATCTGTGTCATCATATATCAGCATCACAAAATACAAAAAGAAAACATTTGTGATATTTGTTCTTCATTGCATACATTCTAAAAAGCATAATAAAACAAAATGTTATAAATATCTAGTATACATGTGAAAATGAATCACAAAACTCTAGGTACAAAAAGATCTAGATTAAAAAAGAGATGTATATATATATATAATTAGGTTTTATGTACAATGCCATCATGCGATGGGCATGGTCAAAACACTCAATGAGCCCAGAAAATATAAAATGGTCATATAAACAATCTAGCAAGAGTCACTACAAAAAGAGCCAAGTGGTCTCTCAATCCCTATGAGATTCCTCAAAAGGTGCACGACCACGTCTAGGACTCCGGCTATGCCGGCGCTCTAAGTGCACTGAGGGCTCATGGTCTCGAATGGTAACTGTAGCCTCGCTGTGAGAGTGGCTTCTCATCAGGTGCTCTGTAGTCCTATACTTGGCTAACTCGGTATGGAGGGAAGTCACCATCTTGGCCACATGCCAAACGGGGGAAAAAACATCGGTATGCCTACCGGCTGCTGAAGGCTCCCCTACATCCATGGATAGCTCGGAATGAGTCTTCTCCATAGGGAGCATCATGGTATCAATACATACCCGGCGAATCAAGTCTCACCACTCATTAATAGTATCTACAAGTAAAGGAGAAAAAAAGTTAGAAAAAAATCAAAAGATGAAACCAAGGATGAACCAAAGGAGAGATAGCAACTAAGGTAATTCTGGCTAAAAAAAAATATTAAAAGAAGAGTGACAACTCACTCGGATCTCTAGGCCTCCAAGAGGGATCTCTAGAATCATGGCCTGCCACAGATGCCACCGCTAACTGATGTCCTCCTCCTATGTTTGGGGCAACATAGTGTTCTACCACTGAATCGTCCTCTCTGCCTAGGTCCTGAGAAGGTAACTCCTCTAAAACTAGACTCACCCTCTCTGTGCTCTGCTCTGCCCTCTCGGCTTGTAACATCTCCTGAGTATCATGTCACTTAGGATTACTATCCTCTCCCCCACCTGACTCACTGACCACCATGTCCTTGGTCTCCTCCCATATCTCTCCCCCTATGAACTCCTAAGATTCAGATTCTATATCAATAGGGTCATCACTGCTATGCGCAGGACTGGCGGAAATAAAAATTAAAGGTGTCTAAGGAGCACTGACTCTCACTCAGGCATGTACCACCCTCCTAGTTGCAATCGGGATGCCAAGAGTAACAACAGTCTAACCCCGGCCCCTAGGCTCCCAAAATAATCTGAAAACTGGCACCACTGCGGGATGCATATCAACATAAGCAAGGCCAAACTACTGAGGAACTCAATCAAAGGGGTGTGTCTCTACCTTCCTGTCCTATCCACAAGCTGCCCTGTAGTAGAGCAGGAAATCAAAGTGAAGGTCTCCTCACCCCACAACCCTGCCATGGTCTAATAAGGTGTGGCATCCATATCCTCAGTAGTCAGGGAAGCAACTGGCTAGTGGGGTGCTCTAAGCACCTTCATATCTGTCCATCTAGCTTCCCTCACGGCTCCGGGATCTGCCACCTCTATACCTCTCCCATAAGGGATGATACGCTCATAGACCTAGCTCATAACCAACGTCATATGGCTTAGCGACTATCCTTATAAATGAACCACCCTGTATAAGTCATGATAGGTGGTCCCAAGTATATTATCTCCCTAGGCATAAATCTAACCATGTGCCTTAATCTGTGCAATGATGGGGGCCCAGCAATAGAGTAAAGTATCCCCTCCCTTGTCCCCAATCAATCTTGAAGCAAGGATTCCCATGATGGCCTGACGAATCAGAGGGATGGGCAACCCAGGAATAGAATGGACCCTCAAATCCTTCTTCAAACCATTGGAGACAACTACATCTCCCATATAGGTGGCCCACTGTTACCCCTGAGCTCTGGATACTGCTGTATCAAATGAAAGTATCCTCCCAATAATTGGGACTCCCAAAATGTGGTAGACATCCTCTAAGGTGATATTCCACTCACCCCTGACACCTGGAAATTAGAAACTGTTCTGATCTACATCCCAGTAAGAAAATAAGTCACATAGTATGTGACTGGTAGGTGTAATGTGGGGGACCCGTGCGATCCTCAATATACCTGCCCTCTAAAGAGTATCCTGCTCATCCTGAGAGAGTGTATCTAGCACTACTAGAAGTCAATCACTCACTCTCTCTCTCTCTCTCTCTCTCAGCTCCATCTATTGTAATCTTCCTTCTTCTACAAAACACATAAAAACACGCAAAAGGGAGCAAGTTAGTATCAATGTTGCATTGAAAAAAATCATTAAAGCAGGTAAGAATGCTAGAAATGCAAAAATGAATTCAAACAAGTGTTGTTTTAGCATTCTAAAGAGAACCACCACCCTAAGTAGGGCAGTGGTTCCATAACCACCGCCTTGGAAGGAAGCGGTCCTATAACCACTGACCTTCTTAGGGTGGCGGTCCTATCCCGCATTTCAAAATGGGTCGCATACCCTAAAAATGCTCAAAAATGCTAAAAAATGACCATTTTTGCTAAAACAAAAGCCTACCCATTAGGCGTCCCCCCTAAGAGATACATTTGAAACTGAAATTTCTATAAATACCCCCCCCCCCATGACAAATTTTTCATCATTTTTACATTATGGTGCAAAAATGAATAATCGAGAAGAACTAACCTGAGATTTCATAGGTCGAGGTTCTACTCGCGGAGGCATGATCGCTATCTCGATGTGAATGTTTCGACTATATTCTCATTGAAAACCATCACTGTGGGCCCCAGAGCTCAAAAAATATCAAATCAACACGTGTAAATGAATAGGAAAATGGTCCCATCATATATATATATATATATATATATATATATATATATATATATATATTTATATAGTGTTTTGACGCATTTTCGAGTGCCCCTTTCGCAGGTTTAGAGTGCCAACAGAGGTAAGTTCTCATCCCCACACAAATGGTAAGTCCTCATCTCATACTAATTTATTATTTATTTTTCTATTTGTTTTTTCTATATGCACTTGAGTCTTCTTTCCATTTTCTAGGTAGCGGGAACTTAGATGGTGATATTTCGACACACGGGCGTGTCAGGTATAATTTCTAACTTCCCATTTTGGGACCGCCATACTCGGACCCACCGTTTTATGCCTCTTCATGGCTAAAATGCTTCTCTGAGGGGGAAATATGTACGTGTAACACCCTGAACTATTGTTACTTTCTCCTAAGCATTCAAGTGTTGATATGTGATTTCTAGTAAATGGATTGTGTACCTCGATTCGGAAATCATGCTTGATATGTATTAAATTTCTTGCAGATTGCAGATCTTGACTGAGTCAAAATATTAATAGACTCTTTTATTTATTTCATTTTGTGACTGAATATTAATCTGATCACGGAATGAATTATACAGGTATTCATCAATAATATCTAGACTTGGACCAGAGGAATTGATCCAAGTAATGCTTTAATTTTGTGAAGTGATAAAATTAGATCACGAACCTTGAACAGGTTGCAAGGTATGGAAGCATTTAGTAAGCTGGTCAGGAGTATGACTCAGGCTGATCTTGAGAAATGAAATGGTTCCCGATATCTAGTATATCTGGAAGGTCTCGATTAAAGACCAGGTAATAATTCATTGACATACAATTCTGTAATAAGAACAGGAGTGGCTCTGTTCTAGAAAGTATGATTCAAGTCTCTCCGAGTTTTCAGGAGAAGGACCAAACTGAATTATTAAAGGTTAGTAACCTAAAACAATAACCTAACCTAGGGGTTAGATTATTGTTAGTCTAACCTAGACCTAGGCTATGTGTTATGATCCTAAAATAATAACCAAGTATAAAATGGTTAGCATGGTCATTACCCTAAAACTCTAACCTAAGATACTAACCTTGCTAACTAAGAGTTTTTGGGAAGGGGCCTTTGAAGGGTGGCGAACCATGGGCGCTATTCTCTATGGCAATAAATGGGAAGGATAAGGATGAGGGACAGGCATATGGCGGAGGCTTAGGCGGCGGCTAACCTTGGCAGACTTAGCAATTACTAAGTTTGGAAATGAACTTGAGTTTTTGGATGGACTGTCGCCAATTTCGGCGGTCGGTGGGAGTTGAGATTAAGCGGGAAAATTGGTTTAATGGCATTTAATGTCTAGGGAGTCGAGCCGGAGCTCGCGGATCAGCATGCAAAACGAGAAGTTGGAAGGTTTGTTTGGTGTATCGCGATTTTCGGTCCTTCTTCTCTCTCTCTCTGCTAGTTTACTGTTCATAGCACCAGTTTCTCTTTGAGTTGCATGGCGAGAATGAAATTCTCTGGCTCTTTTCTCTGCCATGGAGGATATATTGTAAATGGGACAGCGAAATTTTGTTGGTCGCTTCATCGTGGGAAAGAAAAGGAAGTTTGAGCTCTTCCTGTGGTCTGCTTCGAAAATTTGATCAACAAACAGGCATGCTAGGCCCTATCCTTTAAATATTTTGCTATCTTTCAAATGTCTTCATTAAAACAACTCTGTTTAAATGTTCTGTGAAGATTGGATGAATTTTCTTTGAGATCTAGTTTGATTTTTAGCACTGTATCTCGTCTGGTTCGATTTTTCTATTTCTTCTTGATGGGTGTTTGTTTAAATCGAACTTCGACTCTATTTATTTGAGTATTCATTCTGGCTTATACATGTGTGGTATTTATTAACAATATGCGAGTGTTCGGCCTGTTAGGCGTGAACCCTTAGCATATACCTGTGAGTAGTATAGGACCACTGTATGTCTTGATTCGTGGTCGCTGTTTCTTGATATAGAAACTGTATTAATGATTTGAAGGAATACTGTAAGAATGATTGGTATTATCGCTTCTTTGGGTGCTCGGTCATGGGATTGTTGACAACGACTAGTGATACTTTCGGGTTTCATTTTGTTTTCAATTTTTGGCTTGGAACAGGTAACTGTAGTGTCACCATAGTCTTTTCGACCTAGCGGAAGTTGTTTTCCCTGTTATTAGGTTAGTGGGATTATTTGTGCACTGTGTATAATATAAATACACCTGTAATTTGTTGTATCGACTCAGTGGAGTCGATGACTGAATCGTATTGCTTTCTATTGCTGGAAATGTAGATTTATCCGCAAGTTTTGTGATTGAAATTTTATAAAAGCCTGATAAGATGAAACAGGGCTTTTGTCTACTGTTATTTGAAGTAGTTAAAAGATAAAGACTTCCTGTATATGCATTTTCCTTTCTATGTGAAAGCGTTAGAAAAGTTCGAAGGCGGCTTAGTTGCTTTTCCTTGCTAGAAATGGATATTCGATTTGCTTCGCTTGTTCTTTCTGAATGTTATCCATGAATAGCATATATGGATTTATCAATCTATGTCATTGTACGTTGCTGTAGGGTTCAGTGGTTATAGCGTGCAAACCTTTCATCAGTCACTGTGTGAATATATAGATTATGCTATTACGACTTGGACGACTCTGAGGAGTCGAATGAATGATTCATTTTATTCATGAGCTGAATAAAGTTAAGTGTTTGTAATTTAAGTGCGGCGACTTAATGGAATAACATAATTTTCCAGGAATGATGTGTCTTCACCCTCAAATCCTTCTTCAAACTCATCTCCCCAGACACTACATTCCCATATAGGTGGCCCACTGTTTACCCCTGAGCTCTGAATACTGCTGTATCATCATATACTTAAATAATCCTCCCAATAATTGGACTCCACAAATGATGGTAGACTCCTCTAAGTGAATATTCCCACTCACCCCTGACACCCGGAAATTAGAAACTGTTCTGATCTACATCCAGTGAAGAAAATAAGTCACATAGTATGTGACTGGGTGGTGTAATGTGGGGGACCCGTTGCGATCCCTCAATATACCTGCCCTCTAAAGAGTATCCTGCTCATCCTGAAGAGTGTATCTAGCACTACTAGAAGTCAATCACTCACTCTCTCTCTCTCCTCTCTCTCCTCAGCTCCATCTATTGTAATCCTTCCTTCTTCTTCTACAAAACACATAAAAACACACGCAAAGGGAGCAGTTGTTCAATGTTTGCATTGAAAAAAAAAATCATTAAAGCAGGTAAGAATGCTTAGAATTGCAAAAATGAATTCAAACAAGTGTTGTTTTAGGCCATTCTAAAGAGAACCACCACCCTATTAGGGCAGTGGTTCCATACCACCGGCCTTGGAAGAGCGGTCCTATACCACTGACCTTCTTAGGGTGCTGTCCTATCCCCAAAAACATTTCCCCCCTCCGCATTTCAATGCGTTTCGCATACCCTAAAAAGCTCAAAAATGCTAAAAAAAAATGACCATTTTTGCTAAAACCAAAGCCCTACCCATTAGGCGTCCGTCCCCCCCTAAGAATACCTTTGGAAACTGCATTTCATAAATCCAATAACCACCCCCCCCCCCATTACAAATTTTTTCATCATTTTTTACATTCTGGTGCAAAAGAAAATAATCGAGAAAACTAACCTGAGATTTCATAGGTCGAGGTTCTACTCGCGTAGGCATGATCGCTATCTCGATGTGAATGTTTTCGGACTATATATTCTCATTGGGAAACGCATCACTGGGCCCAGAGCTCAAAAAAAGATCAATCAACACGTGTAAATGATAGGAAAATGGTCCCCATCCATCATATATATTATATATATAATAATATATATATATATATATATATATATTTATATAGTGTTTTGGACGCCTTTTCGATGCCCCTTTTCGCATGTTTAGAGTGCCAACAGAGGTAAGTTCTCATCCTCATCCCCACACAAATGTAAGTCCTCCATCTCATACTAATTTTTCTTTTTATTTTTCTATGTGTTTTTTCTATATCCCTTGATCTTCTTTTCCATTTTCTAGTAGCGGGAACTTAGATGGTGATATTTCGACACACCCGGTCGTGTCCAGGTATATTCTCACTCCTTTTGGTACCCTCCATCCCATCCTCGTGCACCCACCGTTTTAGCCTCTTCATGCTAATGCTTCTCTGAGGGGGAAATAACAAAAACAAATCAAGGCCGACAAAGCGCGGCCAACACGGCGGGAACAGGGGCAATTTCCGCCTCGGAATATCGATTATATTGAAGCGGGAGCATGGGTGCACAGCGGCGGACAGCCACTCGTGCAGGGGGAGGGGGGCCGAACTCCGACAGTGGCAAGAGGGAGCGCTACCATAGGGACTTCATAGGGCGAGATCGGAGGAGCATATAATCTGGGGATTACGGGCAAAGCCCGGCCCGGCTTTGGGAAGTGAGGATGCCAGCCGCGCACAGAACGCGTTGGAACGTTGCTGAGCCGGTGACCCCGGATTACGTAAGACTGCAACAACTACAGGAGGCATCTCCGGCAGAAGGTAGGAGGACCGGGGATAAGACGGAACATGTCCGCCCATAGAAACTAGGAGGGTATGCCAGTTGTACGTTGTCACACCCGAACTATTGTTACTTCTCCTAAGCATTCAAGTGTTGATATGTGATTTCTAGTAATGGATGTGTACCTCGATTCTGAATCATGCTTGATATGTATTAAATTTCTTGCAGATTGCAGATCTTGACTGAGTCAAATATTAATAGACTCTTTTATTTATTTCATTTTGGTGACTGAATATATCTTCACGGAAATGAATTATACAGTATTCTCAATACTATCTGACTTGACGCAGAGGAATTGATCCAATAATGCTTTAATTTTGTGAATGAAAAATTAGATCACGAACCTTGAACAGGTGCAAGGGTATGGAGCATTAGTAAGCTGGTCAGAGTATGACCAGGCTGATCTTGATAAATGAAATGTTCCCGATATCTAGTAATCTGGAAGGTCTCGATTAAAGTACCAGGTAATATTCATTGACTAATAACAATTTCTGTAATAAGAACGGATTGGCTCGGTTCTGAAGTTGATTCAGTCTCCCTCCGAGTTTTTTCAGGAAAGACCAACTGAATTATTAAAGGGTTACTAACCTAAAACAATAACCAACCTAGGGGTTAGAATTATTGTTTAGCTAACCTAGACCTAGGCTATGTGTTATTATCCTAAACATAATCCCAAGTATAAAATGGTTATCAGGTCTTACCCTAAAACCTAACCAAGATCAACCTTGCTAATAAGAGTTTTGGGAAGGGGCCTTTGAAGGGTGGCGAACATGGGCGCTATTCTCTATGGCAAAAATTGGGAAGGATAAGATAGGGACAGGCAATATGGCGGAGGCTTTAGGCGCGGCTAACCTTGGCAGACTTAGCACATTACTAAGTTTGGAAATGAACTTGAGTTTTTGGATGGACTTCGCCAATTTCGGCGGTCCGGGTGGGAGTTTTAAGATTAGCGGGAAAAAATTGGTTTAATGGCATTTAAATGTCTAGGGAGTCGAGCCGGAGATCGCATCACATGCAAACGGAAGTTTTGGAAGGTTTGTTTGGTGTATCGCGATTCGGTCTTCTTCTCTCTCTCTCTGCAGTTTACTTCATAGCACCATTTTCTCTTTGAGTTGGCATGGCGAGAATGAATTCTCTGGCTCTTTTTCTCTTGGCCATGGAGGATTATTGTAAATGGGACAACACGCGAATTTTTGTTGGGTCCGCTTCCATCGTTGGCAAAGAAAGCGTTTGAGCTCTTCCTCTCTTCCGTGGTCGCTTCGAAAATTTGATCAACAAACATGCATGCTATGCCCATTCCTTTAAATATTTTTGGCATCTTTCAATGTTCTTCTTAAAAACAACTCTGTTTAAATTTTCTGTAAGATTTGGATGGATTTTTCCCTTTGAGATCTAGTTATTTTTAAAGTCAAACTGTTCTCAGTCTGGTTCGATTTTTTTTCTTTTCTTCTGATGGGTGTTTTGTTTAAATCGAACTATGACTCTATTTATTGAGTATGCTTCTGGCTTATACATGTTGGTATTTATTAACAATATGCGAGTGTTCGGCCTGTTAGCGTGAACCTTAGCATATCCTGTGAGGTAGTATAGGACCACTGTCAATGTTTGATTCGTGGTCGCTGTTTCTTGATATAAGAAATGTATTAATGATTTGAAGAATACTGTAAGAAAATGATTGGTATATCCTTCTTGGGTGCTCGGTCATGGATTGTTGCAACGACTATGATACTTTCGGGTTCATTTTGTTTTCAAGTTTTGGCTTGGAACAGGTAACGTATGTCACCATAGTCTTTTCGCCTAGGCGGAATTTTGTTTTCCTGTTATTAGGTTAGTGGGATTATTTGTGCACTTTGTATAATATACCCTGTAATATTGTTGTAAATGCGACTCATGGAGTCTTGACTGAATCGTATTGCCTTTCTATGCTGGAAATTAGATTTAAGCCGCAAGTTTTGTGATTGATTTATAAAAGCTGATAAGATGAAACAATGGCTTTTTGTCTACTGTTATTTGAATATTAAAAGATAAAGACTTCCTGTATATGCATTTTCCTTCTATGTAAAGCTGTTAGCAAGTTCGAACGCTTTAGTTGCTTTCCTCTCCTCTAGAAATGGATATGTCGATTTGCGTCGCTTGTTCTTTCCTGAATGTTATCCATAATCTATATGGATTTATAATCTATGTCATTGTCACGTTGCTGTAGGTTCAGTGTTATGCGTGCAAACCTTTATCAGCACTGTGTGAATATCATAGATTATTGCTATTAACGACTTACGACTCTGGAGGCGAATGAATGATTCCTTTTATCATGAGCTGTAAAAAAATAAAAGTTAGTGTTGGTATTTAATGCCCCGGCGACTTAATGGAATACCATATATTTAGATTTTGTTATTGCAAATTGAATTTCCTTCGTGTTTTTGGGATTGAGATACATATTCTTAGGTGGAACATGTATGTCTTTTGACCTGAGCAAATTAGGTAAATGATTGGCATTGAGTATTTTGCGTCTGACTATTGATATGCTGTTTTTGAGATTGTCTGTATGAATTCTTAAGCTTTTTGCATGAATTGATACCAATCCGTTGAATCATTGGAAATTCCGGGAAGGTAACTGTACTTACTGTCCTCTTTTTGAGCTTGACCTTTGACTGTCCTTTGTTACTTTTTTGAGGTCCTTGTGTTTGGAATGAGACTGTTTCGTTTTTTTACCTTGTTAGGGTAAGTCGCGCAATAACGCACCAAGACTTGCATGCTGTCAAATGTAGATCTACGCTTGGTTGAATTCCTTTTCTTTTTCACTTCGTCCGATTTTTGACTGAGCAAGAATTGTATGCTATGTTTCCTTCCAATTTTTATCTGCCCGATTGCCTGTGCAGACTAATTTGAAGTACCGTGGTGGGCACATAGTATAGAAGTCCCCTTTGGGACCTTGTGATTTTTCGCATAAAAAATCACCAATAGTTTTGTATCGCGATAGACGCTTGTAGCTCTTGTTTCAACTGGTGATAAAGGCTTTACTGTGGCAAAGGAACTTGCATGGGGCTTATGGTTGCTACTGAAATGTTTGATGTGTTAGTTGCTGTACAAGAGATTTGCTGAGTTTTCTATTTTCGTGATTAGAACAGAGATTCTTGTTTGCCCGGCTTTGTCTAACTTGTTCATTATATACTGGTTGACTGTTTTCATATTTGAAGGCCGTACAGTGATGAACTTATGTGAAGGAAGTCTGATGGTTTGGTTCTTTTCTCTTTCCTTTATTTAATATAATTAATAATGGACTAGCTGTGGGAAATTTTTTGTAAAATATTGGTGGAATCCAGAAGTTTGTTATTCTCCTTTTGGAGAATGAAACAATCTGACCAATGTTGTTATTTTGGGTTTTAATGATTGTTGTGTGGCAATTCGTTTCCTTGTTTCTTATATTTGATAAATATTTATGGGGGGGGTTAGGAAGATTAAGACTAATTGTAACAATGCTAGAGTTACATAATTTGTAATCATTTTGTATTACAAGGGCATAGTCCCTAATTATGTTTACTTATTTGAATATCTGATTCATTTAAACAGGGGGTTTAATGAAAACAATTGATGGATTGCAAATTTGTTTTAAATTAGTGCTTATCATGCTCAGTTCATTGAACTGACCATGTTGACTATTTTTGCAGATGGTTGCCGTAAGAGGGTAAAGGCAATGCAGACTGATAGGCTGAGCACTTGTTTATTTGATTTTATTATGAATTAACAGCTTGTTTTATGGATGTACTATAGAGAAAGATGTTTTCTTTTCCGTTAGCATTATACTCAGTATGCTGTTGCTAAAAGTAATGATAAACGAGTTTCGAAGAATGAAAATAAGTTGTTTGATATTTATGTGTTGTATTCAATCTGAATGATTTACTTCTTCGGTTTAACGTCCTAAGAGGGCAAAAAAAATATTATCTTTCTTGTATAATAATGGATGCTTTTGTGATTGCAATGAAGCATATGTAATAATTTAGACTAAATTCTTATGAGATTTAAGTAGTTCTAGTTTGCTTTGGCAAAATCATATTGTAATTAATTATTGTCTCTTTTGAGTATAGGTTAAAATGGAGCCTAAAAGAGAAAGCTAACGCGCTGGATTGAATTACTAATAACTAATCCCTAGTCCAGTATACCAGGACACTAGAAATTGGGGATTCTTAATCATTCATGAGCTTTAAACAAAAAAAACAGTATGATATTTCAGTTAAGAGAACGATAGGCCAATCATGGAGTTCAGGTGCAATCTCAGCATAGTTTTATGAAGATATTGTCTGAATCTGTTGCTTAGAATCAG